>CM050416.1:25956233-28356233 GCA_027564155.1 Gymnocypris eckloni scoliostomus
ATCAAGATTAGGATTAATAGAAGAAGAATGATAGGATTAATAAATGCTGTGGAAGTTTAGCTGACTAATGTTAACAAGTGAAATCTCCGCAAAGGATAGTGCAGGTTTAATGATACAGATTCAGAATGACATGAGGGTGTGTAAATGATGACAGCATGTTCATGGTTTGCGAACCATCCCTTATTGATACAAATAAATGCATACAGTAGTTTTGATATGCAAACAAAAGTATAATATATTAACTCACTTTGATCATCATGGTCAATTTTTCCAAAAACAAAAAAGTGTCTGCAGTGTCTGCTATGACTCAATCTAAAGGTCAACAATCTCAAAAGGTAATAAAACCATACAGTACATTTACATTAATTGCTACGGTCTAAAATCTAATTTTAATGAGAAAGAAATATATTAAAATAACTTTTATAAAATACTATCTTGTTCAAACCCTCCCCTCCTGCTTTCACCATGCTGGAATGCTGAATTCCAGTGACTGCATCCAGATCCTCTGACTCTCTACATTCTCCATGCTGTAATGACATTCCTTCTCCTCATTCTTATCATACGGACCTCTTCCTCTCCACCCTTTCATTCTCTTTTTTCATGGCAAATCCGGTCTCACTTCCTCATTTTCCCGGCGCCTCTTCTTGTCCTTCGGGACATTGTCTTTGGTGCTTTCTCCATCTCTGCTGGCATAGAGTGAAGGGTGTCAGATGTTTGGCCCGTCCAGTGCTCGAGGTCCTGCAGCACTCGAACAATCCACATCTTCAGACCGAAACTCCCACTGGACGCTTGACCATCCAGCTCCTTTCACACAAGCACAGACAGATTGTTAATGAAATTAGATGTTTTTATCAGAACAGCTTCATATTTATGAGAAAACAGAGCAGAATTATATTTAAATGGCTGGCTGAACATCACTTCAGTACCTCTTTAACTTCAGCTTCAAATTTTTGGCCATCCACTAGCAGCTGCTCTGTGCTTGCCAACAGGTGGCCCAGACGATCCCTCACAGTTTTCCGTTTTCTCTTGTACTCGCTGTCTTCGTCAGAAAATGTTGCGTCCTCCCGGGTAATGACATCTTCCAGAAGTCGCAGACACTCCTTGAGAGCAGCATGCAGGAGAGATATTTTTTCTGCATCTGACAGCTGAGGAACCAGCGGAGGAATGGACACTAAATAACCTCCGTCGACCGGCGAGGACGGCAGTGATTCACTGTTTCTCTAAACCAGGAGACAAAGGAAATGAGGGGAGGTTACAAGAAACGTAGACTGTAATGAGCAGAAAATACCAGATGACCAAATTGATAAACAAACATGAGGTGAACATATGACAGTGAATAAAAGCAATTAAAAAATAATAAAAGAGCCAAACTAACTCGTATAAACTTGTACAGCCAACAATGTCACCTGAACATTGTATTTATTTGATTATTGTTTATTTAACAAGGACAATACAGAATAACATTATTGCACAGTACTGAGAAGCGGATGTTTGAGGGCGAACTTGGGTAAACTAGGAAACTTTTAGCAATTGAGATGACTGGGTTAGGCTAGAAGTACAACAAGCAATAAACAATCTACAACTTAACACACACACACACAATGAACACAATTTATAGTTTAGGCAAGTTTTATCTATTTTATCCCAAAAAGTTGTAAATTCCCTCTCCCCTTCAGCCTGAGCTTTTCTCTCAACTTTAGCCTGATGCTCATAGAAGCACGTTGTTGGCATTTTATTAAGTCACTAATTAATAATGTAGCACCCCTGGCCTATGAAGCCTTCAGCAGATCAGCTCGTGCTGTATTAAGGCTGCATAGGAATCAAATGTTGCTCACCAGTTCTAAAGACTCCCCTACATTCCAAACCGCTCCCAAGTTTCAGGCAACTTTTCCACCGAAACAAGCCGAAACTCAGTATTGTTTCAACATTTAGGGAAAACAAGAGATAAGGTGGTGGACCTGAACAATCTGGCAGGTATCCAAAAATGTTTTTTAAACGGGAACAATCACGCTTTATAATCCAGCAGCACTTTCCATTCGCTGCGCGCACCGACAAGTCTGGATACCCCGCAGCCGCTCAGACAACGCTGTCACTTCTAACACAATCCATTTGCCGCTTCCCCCATACATTCCTTCAACTAAATGTCACGATGCTATGACTTCAGTTTGCGTCGCACACCATCCAAGCCATAATTAGGAAAGGCTCAACGGTTAAATATAACAATTAGACTAGTTCTGTATGAATAAGGTTTATTTTGAGACTTACGTATAAATCCAGGAGTTGGATGCATTCCTTATGAAGCAGTCGGGCTAAAGCTGCGGTTCTCCCTGCGTGGCCCCGCAACCCACGACGACCGTTTACACTTCTGCCAGCCATTTATACTCAAAAACACCTACTATTTGAAAAATAAACGTTTAAATCAAGAGCAGGAATAAATTAGCATATATTCTTGCTTTTATAGGAGCCCCCCTAGTACCGTAGGCTGTTTAACGTTAGATGTTAAATGGTGATGATCCTTAGTCGCTGTTTCTCAGTAGCGGTGAATTCAATCTCGCCAAACTACCTCTCATGACTTACAGCACGACTTCCAAAACGCTGTTCTCCCGTTTTAATGTAGCTCTGAATCAGCCGTGACTCCGCCTCTTTATGGGAACGTGCTGCGTTGAGGGGCCGGGAAGTCAAGACGCACTTTCATTGGCTCAGAGTTCACCTCATAGACCCTCCGCTTACTATGCAAACTGGAAAATATAAATAAATAAAAAGAAAAAGCACCCAAACAGAGGCGTTTGCTTTTAAAGCCTGGAAGGAAATTTTTCTTCCTCTGGAGTTTCCTATGGGTGTTTAGAATGGCAGTTTTTGGGTTATGAGTAAAATAAGGTTGTTTACATTACGTTTTGTTTTTATGAGTTGCATAATGTGATTTTTGAGGATCTTCATGTTATGATCTACAACCAGATGCTACTGTAAATTACGTCTTGTAGTGATAATAGCTCATTTTATTTTAAGTTGTCATCTGTTCTAGATAGATGGATGTTGTTTGGAGCTGAAGCAGATGGCTACAAGTTTGAGATTAGCAAATATTTGTATAAATATGAAATTTCCATACATGAAATATATTGTCATATGAAGTAAAAACATACATAACATCTATAAAAATTGGAACAGTTTAATATTTATCATATAGGCTTATATCTGGCCCATACAAATAGGTATGAATATTACATGGATAGGCCATATATGTCATACATGTATATCCATCCCAAAATACATGTTGATATTTTATAAGCAAATATAAAAGTACAGACATGTATTTATGTACTTGAAAAGCATATATATATATATATATATATATATATGCAGCTTGTTTGTTTTAATAAAGTTGCATAAAATATATTTTTGACATATATTGCTACATATAATACAATATATAAAAAAATCACCATATGCTATTAACATGTGTACAATAAAATTACCCAGAGAATGTGCATATGTGAAAATTATATGGTTTTATAGGTATATTTATATACTCTTGATATAGTGTAACATATGTCATATATTACATTTCCAAATTAAACAAATCATACGAAGAACCATGAATCTAATGATTAGGAGTTCCAATGCCAAAGCCTCTAAAAGCCATCTTGGTCAAAAATGAGATAATGATACTGAGTGAATGCTCTTCACACATTTGGAGCCTTACTGGTGTTATAAATAACCTTTTAATAATTAATTAATTTAATTAATATTAGTAAGTTAATATCATTAATATTAGTATTATTTGTATATATTATTTATTAATATTGATTTTTTAACCTCTATCTGGCTGGTCTTATAATCTACCTTATCTATCTCATATCTTATAATTTACTTGTAATGTCTTATAATATAAGTGTCTGTTTTACATAAAACCAACAGCAATAACTTTCAATTTTATTTTAATGATGTGAAATTGTAGCAAAAGTGACAGTGTTCTAACAATAGTAATTCTATTGTAATTAATGTAATTACAAGTTCATTGTAATTAATGAATTACAATGGACATTGAACATAAGTAAATGCTTAAAAAAGTAAAACAAAATAGAACATAAAATAGTGCATTGAAGACCAAGCTCCAGTCAAATATCTCCACAATACTCTATGATGCCTTTAAGTTACTCATTATCTGTAATTTGTTGTGATTGAATGGTAGTTTCTCTCTGCAGATGATGAGGTTGTGGCATCTGAAATGCACAATTGAGTTTAGATACACAATGTGTCTCCTTTCATTTGTTTATGTGAAAACATAATGTTCCTGTGGCTCAGTGGTAGAGCATTGTGTTAGTAGTGCAAAAGGTTGTGGGTTCAATTCCCAGGGAACACACATAAAAAACATGTACAGCCTGAATGCTCATGCATAAACCCTAGTAATAAAAATATCTAACAAAATGGTTTATAAATTCAATCTCTTTGTTATTTACTTAGTGAAGAAGAGGAGAGTATCCTTAACTGAATAGAGCTGGTCACACGTACATGTTCTCTCAAACTAAAAAGAGAAAAGACATAGAAAAACTAATTAGCATTTGAAAGTTAAAATTTATAGACGTTGTAAGTTTAATGATTTACCTGTTGAGAGTGTTGGCAGTCTGTGTAGTTGGATGGCGGCTGAGCACCAGAAAATCAGTAATGATGCATCGAGTGTATACAGTCAGGTCCATAAATATTGGGACATCGACACAATTCTAACATTTTTCGCTCTATACACAACCACAATGGATTTCAAATGAAACGAACAAGATGTGCTTTAACTGCAGACTGTCAGCTTTAATTTGAGGGTATTTACATTCAAATCAGGTGAACGGTGTAGGAATTACAACAGTTTGCATATGTGCCTCCCACTTGTTAAGGGACCAAAAGTATGGGACAATTGGCTTCTCAGCTGTTTCATGGCCAGGTGTGTGTTATTCCCCCATTATCCCAATTACAATGAGCAGATAAAAGGTCCAGAGTTCATTTCAAGTGTGCTATTTGCATTTGGAATCTGTTGCTTTCAACTGTCAAGATGAGATCCAAAGAGCTGTCACTATCAGTGACGCAAGCCATCATTAGGCTGAAAAAACAAAACAAACCCATCAGAGAGATAGCAAAAACATTAGGCGTGGCCAAAACAACTGTTTGGAACATTCTTAAAAGAAGGAACGCACCGGTGAGCTCAGCAACACCAAAAGACCCAGAAGACCACGGAAAACAACTGTGGTGGATGACCGAAGAATTCTTTCCTGGTGAAGAAAACACCCTTCACAACAGTTGGCCAGATCAAGAACACTCTCCAGGAGGTAGGTGTATGTGTGTCAAAGTCAACAATCAAGAGAAGACTTCACCAGAGTGAATACAGAGGGTTCACCACAAGATGTAAACCATTGGTGAGCCTCAAAACAGGAAGGTCAGATTAGAGTTTGCCAAACGACATCTAAAAAAGCCTTCACAGTTCTGGAACAACATCCTATGGACAGATGAGACCAAGATCAACTTGTACCAGAGTGATGGGAAGAGAAGAGTATGGAGAAGGAAAGGAACTGCTCATGATCCTGCATACCACCTCATCAGTGAAGCATGGTGGTGGTAGTGTCATGGCGTGGGCATGTATGGCTGCCAGTGGAACTGGTTCTCTTGTATTTATTGATGATGTGACTGCTGACAAAAGCAGCAGGATGAATTCTGAAGTGTTTCGGGCAATATTATCTGCTCATATTCAGCCAAATGCTTCAGAACTCATTGGACGGCGCTTCACAGTGCAGATGGACAATGACCCAACGCAAAAGCAACCAAAGAGTTTTTGAAGGAAAGAAGTGGACTGTTATGCAACGCCAAGTCAATCACCTGACCTGAATCCGATTGAGCATGCATTTCACTTGCTGAAGACAAAACTGAAGGGAAAATGCCCCAAGAACAAGCAGGAACTGAAGACGGTTGCAGTAGAGGCCTGGCAGAGCATCACCAGGGATGAAACCCAGCGTCTGGTGATGTCTATGCGTTCCAGACTTCAGACTGTAATTGACTGAAAAGGATTTGCAACCAAGCATTAAAAAGTGAAAGTTTGATTTATGATTATTATTTTGTCCCATTACTTTGGGTCCCTTAACAAGTGGGAGGCACATATGCAAACTGTTGTAATTCCTACCGTTCACCTGATTTGGATGTAAATACCCTCAAATTAAAGCTGACAGTCTGCAGTTAAAGCACATCTTGTTTGTTTCATTTGAAATCCATTGTGGTGGTGTATAGAGCGAAAAATGTTAGAATTGTGTCGATGTCCCAATATTTATGGACCTGACTGTAGCCTCGGTTTGGGTTCCACATTAAAACAACAACAACAACAGCAGCATGCTGTGTGAATTAATTATTATGTTTTTATTGACATGCAAAATTGTCAGCGCTCATAACAAAATGTATTAGCCGAATACATGAATTAATGACAATTGACAATGAACAAGAATAAATACATAAAGTAATACAATAGATGTAATGAAAAAGTTTCAGTGAAACAATCACATTCAAATCAATATGATGCCTTTAAGTCCATTATTTTGGTGTGATTAAGTGATTATTTTTTCTCTGAAGATGGTGAAGTTGTAGGATGTGATACATCGGAAAACACAACTGAGTTTAGAGTTACAGTGTGTCCATGTGTTTATGAAAAACAATTATGTTTATGAAGGCCAAAAGCAAAAATGGACGATATGTGAGCCATTCACAATCTTAAAAGAAAAAGTGATAAAAAGTCATGGCATAGTTTTTGTTTTTTTGACTGGGTATGTTTATACATAAACCCAAGTAATAATTTAAAATGTCTAACAGAATTATAAATTCATTGTCTATTGTACTTACTTAACGTTAGTGGAGAAGAGGAGAGAAGTTTCCAAAGCTTAGCAGAGCTGCAACCACTTAGGCTATATGTGACCAAAAACCAAATAAAAGATACGAACATGTTTGTTTGGAAACTGGTTACAATTTTAAAGTTCAATTTGTATTTAAATTTAAGAGAGAAATAATTTACCCATTGAGAGTGTGTTGAAAGCAGAAAATCAGCAATGAAGTGCTTTGACAGTTACAGATTTGAAAAACAAAAGGGCGGGAACAAAGAACCCCAAACTCTAACAAAGAACTATTTCGGCATAAAAGGGTTCTTCAGAATGCTGTGGTTCTAAATATAACCATTATTGCATGTAAAGAACCTTTAAAGAACCATATTTTTTTTTAGAATGTGGCCATTTGAATTCTGCAAAAAAATCCTGCTCTGCTTTCTGCCAAATTCTGTGGTCGGGCAGTCCTTTTATTAGCTATTCACATAAGGTCTACGTGAAATAACAAGGAAGGGTGGTATAAAATGGTGGTATTCCACTAAGCTTATCAGTGCCCACACCTTCCCTTTTTAACAATAGGGAGGCCGAATGATGCTGTAACCTGTTACTCAGACATTTATTAGAGAAATGTATTGTGTCTTAAACTGTGATATAGTATTTGCATATTTGTCTACCAGAAGTGGAGATGCTTAGGAATTCACAACATTTTATTTTACAACCTGCCTATATGTGATATATTTAATTTAAATGTGCCTTCTTCTTGCCAGCGGATGTATATCAAGCTGTGGAAAAGTGATAGATCAGAACGTGACTCTGTTTGTAGACTGTGCATGAGAGAAGATATACACTGTTGCTATATTCCTTCCGCTACTGATAACGGCTGCAATGAACACTCATCTTAAACATTAAAAATAAAACCCAGTGCCGAATCCCCATTCATTATAACACTTGTTAATACAGTTGTTCCATAGTGGGGACAAAAAAAGTCATGTCCCATCAGCGCTCACTGTAAATGATGCATGTCTCTTTTAGGTCTGTTTTAAAAGACTTCAGTATTTTTTATATAATATTAATTGCAATGCATTATTAATACTTTGAATATATGAGTTTTATTTATTAATTGTAATTAAAGTTTAACTTACATTTTACTTTGTTAATTTTACAATAAGTTTTAATAATTTTGTCATGTGCTTTTGTCATTTTGATTTATTTTTTGTTTTTATTTCACATTTAGTTTTAGTAGCCTAATTTTAAAACGTCAAATTAGTTTATTTAATTTAGTTCCCAACGTGACATTTCTAATTTTCGACAATACGAAGGAGTAAGTAATTCATAATTAAATAAACAAATACATTATTTATAATATCCGTTTTCAACCAGTAAGTTATAGGAGTTTTTAATTTGAGAAAGCCAAAAGCTTCCACGGTCGTAATCTTAAATCTTAAGAGGATAGCTCATCCAAAAATAGAATTTCTGTCATCATTTACTCACAATCGTGTCAAAACAACATGAATTCTTCAGGGGAACAAAATTAGATAAAAACGAGATGTTTATAGTCATAATTTGAACTGAATAAGAGTGAATGGGGACCGGGGCTGTTAAGCTCCACAAAGGACAATAAGCACCATAAAAATAGTCCATACGACCTGTGGCCTGTATTCCAAGTCTTCTGAAGCCAAATAATAGCTTTCTGTGTGGAAATATAAGTCTTGTAATTTAATACTGTAAGGACAATAAGCACCATAAAAATAGTCCATACGACCTGTGGCCTGTATTCCAAGTCTTCTGAAGCCAAATAATAGCTTTCTGTGAGGAAATATAAGTCCTGTAATTTAATACTGTAAGGACAATAAGCACCAAAAAAATAGTCCATACGACCTGTGGCCTGTATTCCAAGTCTTCTGAAGCCAAATAATAGCTTTCTGTGAGGAAATATAAGTCCTGTAATTTAATACTGTAAATTCAAATATTGTTTGAGAACGATGGTCTCCATTCACTTATGTGGTAAAGAACTAATTGTACTACAATAACTAATTTTGTGGTTTAAAAGTATATTGTTTAGCTTACAGATAATGTAAAAATAAAATTAAAAAGCCACTTGGAGTACGCTTTCATGACTGCTTCTTAAAAGTGCACTTTGTTATAATGTCAAAGTGAAAGTTTTACTTTAACCTACATCTTAAATAGTTTTGTTTATTTGTTGCTGTGCTTTACAGATTCTTTTGATGCGTTCACATACTAAAGCACATGTAAATGCTAGATTCGAATTTTAACTGTAGTGCGTTATTTGATATTACATTTGAAGTTAATGCATTTTAAATTAAATAATTACAAATGTGTAAATAAATACAAATATAATTAAATACATGACATACAAATTTCAATAGAAATAATTAAAGCATATTTTAGTTTAGAATATATGCTTGTAAGTATATTAGGTAGTACACTTTAGCCATATTTCAAAGAAGAATAGAAGTAATTATGAAAGTACATGTAAAGATGTTCTTAAGTTCTACTTTAGTGGATCAAAAAAGCACGCTTAAGTTCAACTAATTGCATTTAATATAGATTTAAACTATAATATATTTTATTGAATTACAATTAAGTGCTCAATACATTACATTCAGTTCACACTTAAGTACATTATTTTAAAGTGTATTATTTAACTTTAAAAAAGTAAGGTATCAGGAACTGTGCTTCTTTTTCACATAGGTGTTTGTGTAAACTAAGAAAGAATGTACTGAACGTTAGAAAAAAATTGACAGTAGTGGTCACCATTCACTTTCATGAATAAATGATTAGATGATGAAAAAAGTTTGTTATTCCTTTAATGAGCTGAGAATGATCAGGTATCAATTTTTAGATAAACATCTTTATTTTTTTTACGCTTAGGTCCTTCAAAAAGACAGAATGCACTGTAGAGAAGACAAAAGCCATAATTTCCTGTTGGAGTCGGAATCGCTTTCCAGTGAGTCGGAATCTGGTCCGGAGAATGAGGATCAAGAGGAGCCGCCCACTGTTGATCGCTCCTTTTCCGAGCCCTTGCCACTTCTCTCCGTCCGTCCTCACACTCACAAGCTCCCTCCTCCACCTCTGGGAGGATCCAGCTCGGGTGGAGCGCTTCCAGGCAGCAGTGTGTTTGCTAATCCATTTAAAGAGCTGGCTGAGGAGAAACTGAATGTCCTACAGAAACATGTACCTCTTACTTTACAAGCTCGCCCCACCCAGATTGACGGTAAGCGCATTTGTGTGGCCTACAGGAAGGCTGGGCGCTGCCGCTTTGGAATTAGCTGCAAGTTCGCTCATGACAGCGATCTGCAGAGTAACCATGTGGGCACCTCTGACGGTGGACCAAAAGACAATGTTACAGTTTCACACAATGATGGTCCGCTGGCTTCTTGTGAGGGAGACGCAGACACCGATGGAGAGAAAGACAATGAACAGCGAAAGAAGAGAAGAGTGGGGGTGAATGATTCTCTCATTCCACCAAAACGTGCACTCAAGCAGTATGCCAGACTCTCACAACCCTAACAATTCAAAACTTTCCGTCTGTTTGACCTAATTTGGGTAACAACTTACTTTTATGTGAAAAACACCCACAATGCTGCGTTATATTTATTGAATTAATATGATTGTGATAATTAGTCTGTAAAATATATTACAGATTTTCTCCAGAGGTTTTTGTTTTGTAGACAAAGGCGATGTCAATAATAGCCGAGAGAGATTTGTGAAAAGTCTTCCAACAAATGTAAGGAATAGATGTCATTATTAAAATAGCATTTATCTGGGTCTTATTTGGCTTCCAAATCCCCCCTTTTTAATCCTACATTAGTCTAATTCTAAGGTTTTGAAACAATAAATGTAAGTATGTATACATATTGTGTTTTTGATGACTCTAAAAATATGTATGGTCAATGTATTTTCAAATCTAAGGGTCTCTTTTTTTTCTATTATGGTTCATTTCACCTAGTGTTGCACTATATATTGGTGTTGCATATGTTACTGGTGATATTAGAGATGTATTTTCCTAAAAGTGGTAGCTAAACGTTTAAATTTGATATACGCTAATGTTCAGAAGTTTGGAGGCAGTTAAGATTTGTTTGAAAGAAATGAGCACATTTATTAAGCAAGGATGCATTAATTAATATTTATAAACAATGTAACAAAAAAGTATATTTCAAGTAAGTGATGTTATTTTGAACTTTATATTCATCAAAGATTCATGAAAAAGTATCCCGGTTTACACAGCACAAGTGTTTTCATAATTTATGATAAAAATGTTTCTTGAGCACCAAATAGAAATCACCATATTAGAAATATTTCTAAAGGATAAGGTTACACCGATGAGTAATTTTAAATATTTCAGGTTTGCCATCTCAGGAATTAATTTTAAATGTATTAATATATATATATATATATATTATTTTTTTAATTGTACCAGTATTTAACAATATTAGTGTTAATTGCAATAAATAAATAAAAAACAGACAAAACTTTTGAACAGCAGTGTTTATCAGCCATTATTATATTTTCTGCCTTTAGATTACTTTTGCCATCATCAAATGCTCAGTTAGTTTAAAAATGAATAATTATGATTGTAGGCAAATTACAAAATGAATTTTTTGTAGTGATGCATAAATTCACTTGTAACATTTAAAACAGCCAATTTGTTTTAAGTGTTTTATTTTAAATTTATTTAGACAAAATGCAATGGAATTTTAATATTGACCATAACATGAAAATAATTATCAGCTTATCTGTATAATTAGGGTGCATCCCTAATTCTACAGTACTATTTCAAGCCACATGATGGCACAAGTTTGCTTACACACAATGGCTTTACTCACACAGACTAAAGTGAATTAAAGTCTGTGGAAGCCTCAATAGCCACAAAACAACACTCACACACACACAAAACAGATGTGGTTGTTGGAGGGGACTATAACGGTTTATATACAAAATGAACAATGATAATAACTCAAAACACAGTCTCCCTGGTACAGACATTTCTACAAAGCTACCAAAAGTTAATGCGATTACATACAATATATTTATACCTCTATATATTTAACTTCAGGGTGTGTAGGAGCGCAACAAATAACAGTCATCTCACTATCTTCCATGTTACACCTTCAACGTCCTTAACTTCACTACAGCAGAACACGCTGTATTTGGGCATCTGAACTGTCCGTCATGTTTGGATCCTCCCCCTCTCCGCTCACCTCCCAAACCCCGCTTCCATTCTCATTAGTCCCGTCTCCCTCCCAGACCACTCGTCTCGTCTCTGAAGGAGTAGTGCAAGACTGGGGAGATGTAGATGATGTGGAGGCAGGATTACTCCCAAATCCCAAAATGCTCCGGGAGTCGGCGGACGCCTCAGGCAGGGTTTGGGAGAAAAGGGGGGTATTGGGAGCTGGGTTGTGGCTTGGGGGCCTAGAGAAGGTCTGGTTTTGATGTGGCTGGGTGGTTTGAAGAGGCAGCTGCTGTGCGACAGAAACAAGTGGGAGCTGCTGCTGAGGAAGAGCTCTGAAGGCCATGTGGACAATCTGGGATTGCGGGTTGTAGGACTGAACGGGCAGCTGCTGGACCAAAGAGGGCTGTTGAGTGACGCTGGTTGTGGAGGGCTGAATGGGAAGCTGCAGAATTTGGTGTTGCTGCGGCGAGACGAACTGTAGTGGCATCTGCAGAGAATGAGAGGAGGTCTGCTGTAAAGGAGCGCTGTTTTCCTCTTCTGTCGAGGACAAGGCCAGGGTCACCGGTACCTGCATGGTGTGTAGCGGGTGATCCTGATCCACAAGCATCACTGAACCCACCTGACCCGCTGGAATGGCAGAGCTCCCCTGGGCTTCAGGGACCACCTTCTCTGTCTGCATGGAACCCGTGGAGGTCTCCAGCAGCGAGGTGACTCCGGTAGGAGTGGTGATTAGGGTTCCGGCATTGGCGGCCAGGGCTTCGGCAATGAGCACCTCAGGGTGGCTCTTGGCTTTGTGAGCCACCACACTGTCCTTCTTTTCGAACTTCTTGCCGCAGATGCTGCAGGAGAACTGGTACGTGGCATCTGCATCGTGCTTCTTCATGTGCCAGTTTAGGGAGGCCTTCTGACGGCAAGTGAAACCACAGATTTCACACCTAGAAAGGAAATGAGATGCTTGAAATTTACTGTAAATTCCCCAATAAATCTGGGAAAGTGGACTCTCAGTGGAGAACTTCCATGTTATTTGTCTACTATATAATGTCAAATGGGAAGTGTGTCATGTTTTGTGTGTTAAAAGTATTGAAAATGTAACATGACAACTAAACCAGTCTCCCTAGAACTGACATTTCCACAAAGCAACCAAAAGTTAAAGCAATTACATACAATATTTATATATTACACTTCAGGGCATGTAGGAGGGTGACAAATAACGGTCATTTCACTATCTTCCATGTTTCACCTTCAACATCCATCCTTCTCTACATCAGAACACGCTGGATTTGGTGGCCTGAACTGTCCGTTATGTTTTGCTCCTCCATGTTTGTTCCACATTTGACCAATTTCAAATAATCATCAATCTTAATAAGGACTTAATTTGGTATGTAATCATTTAAACAAGAATAAAAAATAAAAACAAGAATAATAAAGATTTTATATATTCAAATGACAGTACTAATATTCATGTGTTAGCTTTGTCATTTTTATAAGTTAAACCATCAAACTTTTATTTAGCCAAATACTGTGAACATGGTGAAATTATGCTGCTTTTAACCCAAATCAATGTTTAATATAATTTATTACTTAAGCAGCTGTGTATTATACAGGATAATTAACAGTCAGCTGGTTGTTATCACAAAATTAAACCCTTCAGAAGATACAAAACCTGATTTCCTGTTAGTGCTTGTTTTACAAAAATGATCAAGCGGCTGTATACTCGGTCTTATTGTGTGTAACGGTCTTCTCAGTTGGGTAGGTAAAAGTATGTATGCAGTAGTGTAAGCAGCAGAGAACTGACTTACTGCAGTGGTTTCTCTCCGGTGTGTATCATTCGATGCACAGCCAGGTTGTGAGAGCTCTTGAAGGCGCGAGCACAGAACTCACAGATATAGTCTCTCTGATCTGAAAAAGACTATACTTTAAAAAAGCCACCCAACTAAAGACACTTCACGATAACTATTTCGAGCTTTGCACTGGATGCGTTTATCTTACCGGTGTGGTGCTTGGCATGCCGCAGTAGTTGTTTCTGCAGCCGGAAGAGTCGTCCGCATGAGGGATGAGGGCAGACGTACTTCTTCTTCATCAGGTGTTGGTATTTAATGTGATGCTGCAGGAGAGAAAGAACAGAAAGGCTTCAGGTCTAAACTGTGTGTCAGGAGTCCGTCGGTGAGAGAAACACTAGTTTGCGTTTGTACCTGTAAGTAACGTGGATGGGCCAGCACTGTACCACATCCTTCCATTTCACAACGCACATACTGCACCGGTGGCTTTTTCCTGAGTACAACAACAAATGATCACCTTTCTATTTTTAAATATACTTTAAAATGTAATTAATTTATGTGATCAAAGCTGAATTCTCAGCATCATTACTCCAGTCTTCAGTGTCACGTGATCCTTCAGAAATCTAATATGCTGATTTATAATCAATGTTGGAAACCGTTGTGCTGCTTCATATTTTTGGGGGACCTGTGATATTTTTTTGGGGATTCTCCGATTAATAAAAAATGTAAAAGAACAACATTTATGTGAAAAATAAATTTTGTGTTACAATATACAATGCTATTCAAAAGTTTGGGTTCAGTAAATTATTTCTTTTTTTAAAAGAAATTAATACTTTTAATCAGGAGGGATGTGTTAAATGAATAAAAAGCCATAGTAAGGACAAGTCTCAAGAAAAGATTTCCATTTAAAAAAAAAATGCTGCTCCTTTTAACTTATCACATAAGTTAAAAGGTATCACATAAAAAGCAATATAAAGCAGCACAACAGTTTCAACACTCATAATAGATCAGCATATTAGAATCATTTCTGAAGGATCATGTGACACTGAAGACTGGAGTAGTCTTGGAGCGTCACAGAAATAAATTATATTTAAAAGTATATTAAAATAGGAAACCAATATTAGAAACTGTAATAACATTTCAATATATTACTGTTTATTTGGTTGAATAAATACAGCCTTGATGAGCAGAAGAACATTACAAATCTTACTGATTTGGTGGCCTGACAGTGTGTGTTATGTGTGTGTGTGTATGTATATATATATATATATATATATATATATATATATATATATATATATATATATGTGTGTGAGAATATATATATTTATAAAGGAATATTCCTGTTACAAATTAAAGCGTGGCATGCTGTACACTTATTAGAAAAAAATATTTCAACACATCTACAAAAAAAAACAATGTCATTTAATTGTACAGAACTTGAATAAATATTAAATATCATATACCATTAATAGACCGTTATAATTATAGCCATAATCAGGATTGCAACACTTCTTGAACAATTCATTTTAATTTTCCATGATTTTAATTGGTTTGTGATGACTACAAATTTTCTTTAGTCCAAAACTACAAATATTTATAAAAATTCATAATTGACTTATTATATATTTCAGTGATTTCTTTAAATGATCCCAAGAATTCAGACTTCATTTACAAAAGCTTTAACACTTTCCAGCCAGCAGATATGGCAACAAAATAATTAATATATATATATATATATATATTTTTTTGTGCCAATTTTTGTATTCTAAATAAAAAGGGAGATGGATACAGCTCTACTCATGTTTTAGGAATGTTTTCAGCATTCAATGTGAGATGCTTTGTTACCTTCTTTTAGGAAGCCGAGGACTTTTATCATCTTTCCTTCTTCGCCCTCTTCTAAGACAAAAATCAAGAAAGTCTGATAGTTAATCTTTGTCTAAGTGAGAACGTGTGAGTAAGCCTGTAAAACTAACGAGCAGACATTTTGTTGTAGGGGTGTCAAGTGTTTCCATCACAAACATACAAAACATCACTGACTCACTTCCTGGGTGTCTCGGCACCTTCCACAACTTCAGCAGCGGTCTGCGCATCTGTGCTCTCCCCTCCCTCAGTTTTTATCTCTGTATCTGGCTCTGTTGCAGTCTCTTGGGTTGTACCCTTGTCTTTTTTCTCTGTCAGTCTAGTAGGGGGTCTGCGCCTCAACTTAGGAGTTTCCCTGCACAGAAATACAACAGAAATGTAGAGAGGCGTAGAAGACGAGACATCCAGAAGACACACTTCTCATACTTAGGATCATAGCTCTCGTCATTCTCGTCATCTCTAAAAGGGGCATCTTCATCACTGCTGATGGCGTCCTCTTCCTCACTAATGAACAAAGAAACATAATCAGCATACATAATCTAATACCTGACTGAAATAAAGCAGTGTTTCCATATTTTTAAGCACTATATTTGAATTTTCTTAAAGAAAACATACATTCATTCACATTGTATTATTCATCAAGAACCAACCAACACCCTCAGTATTTCCATACAATAATTACAGAAGTTTTCTTCAAAGATTAACATTAGCCATACATAATCAACAAAGAACTGCATTTTTTCAGATATAAATGTGTTTTCGATGACAATGACTAGAATAACTGATGTTTTATATAGAAATTGTCTTAATTGTCTCTAAAACCATATTAGTGTCAATTCCAAATGACGTCAATCAGGTACAACATTACCTATGTGAATAGGGTTGGAAGCTTTCATCTTTTGGATCATCCACAAATGGAGACTCTTCTTCTACAACATCATCATCCATGCTCTCTTCTTCCTTTTTCTCCACACTAAAATATGGCAGTAACAATCATAGGGCTTGTTAGAGCAACTCCAAAACACTAGCAGCCATCAGTGTCTTCAAAGACCCCACGAAATGGCTTGACAAGCACTGCTTTCTTTCCACTGCTGAAACTGGTCTTATGTCTTTATTTTAAACAAACAGCCAATAGCTTTAAGTTGACGTCACAGTGTAAATGAAGATGCATTACTGGCTTTTGCTAAATGGAAGACAGAAATTTGAATACATTTGGTAAGGCAAGATGGTTTTGGTCTATTTATTCATGGAATAGAAACACGATGCATAATAAATGCATATAAAACCACAAAACTCCAACTTTGATTTCATGGGGTCTTTCATGAGAAAGTGTCCATATGTTCTCATGATAAATGGGCATTCACCTTGTTCCTGTCTTTTCGACTGCTTTATTGGCCTCCACTGTAAGCAAAATGTGCAACCATTATAGGTATTTATATATATATACGTTTTATAGTGTGTATTTGATCAGGCATTTGTAGTGGACCTGTTCAGTCTACTACATTAAAAGCTTAGCAGCGTACCATAATCAATGTCCATTTCTGGCTCAATTTTAAACACAGTCCTAGGCGAGCCCCGACAGGTGCGGGCCCCTGAGCGCACCTGCACCCGTCTGCCGCGGGCCGCTGGAAGAGAACACAGGCACATGAAGCAGAATCAGATCACATCCTAAGGCAAACTGCTTTAGCATTTATTCCTTAAAAATAACTCTTTATAGGTTTTTGTACTCTTTATTACTAGTATGTTATATTTTAGTACTTATTCCAAAAGTGAGTACATCTATTCAATTTGTAACTAGTACATATTCATTACATACCAGTATGTATTTCTTTGCTAATAGTCAATATCCCAATATTAACTAGCTCTTACCGGTTACATATTGCGATTTTTGTCAAAGAATTATATGGCAATATGTGATTTAAATATTCAGTAATACTTTACAATAAGGCTCCTTAACACATTTACTACTTTGTTAACATTAAAAAAATACAACTGTTCATTATTTATTCATATTAGCTCAAGTCCATTAAATAATATTAACAGATAGATCCTTTGATTTTAATAGTGTACATTATTAGTAAATATTTAAATTTATATTAACTGAGATTGATAAATGTTAACTAATGTTAACAAAGTGAGCCTTATTGTAGTTACCAGATATTCAGATAACTATTCACACTACCTACTAGTTTGTATTACAGTGGTTGCTGGTATCGATTCCAGTTTTACAAGTATTAGTTAAATACACACTAATACTTACTTACTATTAGGGCTGTGCGATATGGACAAAAAATATATATCACGATTTTTTGATTTTTTTTTCGATTTCGATTTTAATCACGATTTTGACACAAACAGACATGCTTTATCTTACACATCTTGTTTTTGCACATCTTACTTGTTTTTGCACATCTTGTTTTGCACTTTTCTTTATTCTATTACACATTTTACTCTATTTCTTTTTTACCTATATATATATATATATATGCTCTTGTGTGGTGTTACTTTTTATATAATTTTTATTCTTTGCACTGTCCACTGAGCGGACCTGATTTGATCTACATTTCACTTTTGATTATACCCTGTAATATTTCCAAAGGAAACCAATTAGACCTTTCCCAAAAAGTTGTAACATGTCTCTAGAACAGACAAATGGCAAAATACACATATATATATTATATGTATATGTGAGTAATCAAATCCAACAAAACAAGATGCAACCAGAGCATGTGAGTGAAGCGGAGGCGGTTCAATATTGCGCTTTGTGTGTGTCATCGCTTCAGTATTTCACGGCCAAAGCAAACGCCTCCGTTAATATTCCGCTCACGCTCACCGGTAAACCGAATCCCGCTCAGATCACGCGCTCACATTAAATGTCTCCAGTAACGTTAGGCATATTTATTTTTTCCTGTTTATAGTGACATTATTGAATAAATGTCTCAATTAAAGCAGTAGTCCGATAAGAAAAGGTTATGTTTCAGAGTGAAATTGTTCATTTAATTTAGGGATGTTAATTAACCTTTAACCAACCGATAATAATTTTGACCCATTAATACAACGGTTTAAAGTCACTTATTTATTTATTTTTAGTAATTTATCAAAATATTTTAAAAGGTTTGCTGCATGGTTGAAATAAGCTACACAAGTATAAAAAAACACGTTTTTTAGAGAGAGCGAGAGAGAAAAAAACAAAGTAGCCTATAAGTCCCATTTTATTATTTCATTCAGAAATAGGCCAACGCGAATTACAAACATTATAATAAACACTGTAAACATAGCTAGGCTATTGTAGTTCCTCTCACTCCACAACAAATCCTTTCAATTAACAGTAGAAAATAACAAGAATTAAAAATAAGAAGCTATAACGACAAACCAAAACGAATTATTTTAGGCTAAAACAAAACTGAAACCAATGTTGGGTCTCTCCTTCAACACAAAATCAAACGTTCCTGTATTCGCGGTATTTAAATGCCAAAATATTATTTACCTTTTATTTATTTACCCTTACAATATCCACATAAACAAAATGTTTTGCATAACTTCACAGCGGTCGGTGATAACGCTAAACAGCACAGATTTAACTACATATTTAAACGGAGCAGTGTGTTTTTTCCATATGTTTGACCGGTTGTTTTTATAATGATAATGAACAGGCTGCATTTGGTAGAATGCTTAAATGAGCTTAAACTGGATTTATTCCCCTTCCAACAGTGGAAGCAACTCCTCTTGGTCATGAAGATAATCGGAATTGTAAAAGGTCTGCTTTTATTTGTGTACATTCAATAAAAAAATTATCTTTGCTTTTTGGTAAAATAAGACAAACAATAGAAAGCACAATAATGAACAAACTGCATACTCTAGAAAACACTGGGTTCAAAACAACCCAATTTGGGCTGGATAAAAGAGTACATTTAAGGTTAATTTGTAAATGTGATTGTTTATTTAACCCATCATTAATGGATGATTTAACTCAGCTAATGGCTTTATTCGTTTCTATTATAATATTCGCTTTTTTTCTTTTTTTACTTTATGCATGAAATAATATTTACAGATTAACTTAAATCCTCTAAACTTCTGTAAAATACTCCAGACGTGATAACTTCCTTTATTTCTCATTTGCTTGTTTTTATAAGCTATAAGCCTACACATTGCCTATTTAATCTCGTTTAACAAACATTAGAAGTAAAGATTAAACATTAAACCGATGTAATTCACGAGTAAATCGATACACTCTGTAATCGTGTCTCCACCGTAACGGCGCTGGCTCTCGCAACGAGCTGGAGTCGTGTTCGGCGGGACTGATCACGGATCAGACCGCTGCACTGCTTTCACTTGTGGACGAAATGAACTGCGATTGCCTTCATAACCTGCTCAACAACAAACAGTCAACAGCTCTGAGGACATGTTTTAACATCCAAAGTATTTGTGTTCTGTATCTTTATAAATATAATCGTTTATTTTATGCAAAGCATCAGACTCTTTATCAAGCAATAAGACTAGCAGGCGGCGTTCGCTTTAGTGATTCACACGTGAATGTTGCTCTGCATTGATTTAAACAAAATACTGACAGAAACAATTTTATAAATAAAATAAAATGTACATAAAGCTACCCAAACACTGAACAAATAACCCCAAAATGACCCAAAAGGCTCAACCCAGCATCTAGGTGAATTAAGTTGTTCTCTGCTCAGAAGTGCTGCAGGTGCGTGATGTAATATGATATGATCAGGTGGATCCTCGTTCTGTTGTTTGCTGCTTGCACATGTGAAATGAATGAGAAACAGATGTTAGTATTTTAACGGGTCACAGACACTTATTCTTTAATTTAATTCAGTTCTATAATATTTGTCGGTTAACAGTTAGGAAAAATTACCGAAATGAACATCCCTAATTTAAATGTATAACATTTAAAATCTTAATTTAAAAGCGTGTCTTGTTTTGAAGCCACTTGGAACATTTGCGTAAAAAATTAAATAACTGAAAAAGTATACGTTTCCATTAAAACAACGCTTCATATTCAAAACACGCACACAAGATGAAAAGCAGATATAGAATTTCACAAAATACTTATCAGGCCCATGAAAGCACACACAAGATGAAATGCACTTGACAAATAATTATTTCGTGGCGTAAATAAAAGAAACACTTTCTAAAACTAAAAATAGACCAAAACTGGGGGAAATGCGGTCTATTAAAACGTGTCAATCTTCACAGGATTTTAGAATTTGCTTTTAGAAACATTAGCTCTTAGACAAACATTGCTTAGCCTATTCCACAGATTCTGGAATTAACAAATTACCAAAGGGGCATTTTGCGTTTAGGGAGTGGCGCTGAGCGTATTGAGCTGAGCGGAGCGGGATCTTCAGAAAGACGCTCTCCGCTCTGAAGGAAATATGATCGCTACTCCCCGCTGTGTGCTCTGCATGCAACATGCTTTTTTTTGGCCACCAAGTCCTTATCCTGTTCTGAACTCATCTTCCCTGTTTCTTTAGCATAGGCTACTATCTGTCTGTATGCCCGGTCTCTTCTGTTCTGCTGCATTCTGATTGGTTCGAGAGCTGCGGCTCCATCTCCGCTAAAGTTGTTTTCTCGTACTTAAGGACGCCTCAAAAATGCTCAACAAAATGAAACATAGCTTGAAATAAACAGGAGGCATAAAATATGAAAAATGTTGGGTTGCTAACGGCCCTGATCCGATTGCCAAACATATTTCGATGGACACTCTTACTTCTCTTTGCAAAATGTAAGTCGTATAAATAGAAAACTTAGTCTATCATCACTATAATAACTATGCAAAATTAATTTTAAAGACCCAGACCTTATTTTAAGTTCTTAAAGCTATAGTAAACCACGCTAGTAGCAGGGCCCACTGCTGTCGCTCTTTGTTGCGTCTCCTTTAAGTCGAGATAAAGCCGCTGACGAGCTCAGCAGCGACACTCAGCGCAGCGGCTGTATATGTGCCTGTTTCCACTGACCTACAAAAGCTGTTTTCCGAAATACAAATAACCAGCGTCATTCCAGATGTAATTTGAATCGAAGGATATGGCATCGTAGGAGACTCTCACAGCACAATTGCAAAGAGAATCGAAGTATCTTACTTATTTATTTTTTATATAATGGTAGTTAAATTATAAGGTAAGGTAACCGTAGTATTGAAGCTGAATAATTGACCTCGGTTTGTTGAATTATTAGAAATAGAAATAGAATGCACACCCGAGGTGCATCATCACCACCCCTGGTGTGCATTATTTTCCAATAATTCAACGGCCTGTCAATTATTCCTTACTTTTTGATCATCATTTATTTTAGACTTATCATTTTCCCCCCTGCTTTATCAACTTTACATGTAGATTTTTATGGTCTCAGTAGCAGACTTTAAATCGTATAGGCTACTATGAAAATCCAACATCAAGCTTTAAACTGTTAAATGTTTACAACGTTGATGATCTACAGTGGTGGTCAAAATGATCAAAACAATAGTGTTTTCACCAGTGTTACGAACCATCTGTGCCTTTCTTAGGTTATTTTATTCAGACCCAGAATAAGGCGAGATGAACATCATGGAGTGCTAAACACTCATTACATAGTGTGTATTCATTCATACTCGACGCTGGAGGGCGCTCTTGCGCAGAAAGTCACACTAGGTAATTCCTAATATGGACAAATGTCAAGCTATAGCCAAATTGATGCAAAACTCAATAGAACGCTCCATAGCAACAGTTGCGCCCATAGACTGTAAAAAAGATGGATGACGCATCTCCACTTCCTTCCACTATAGAAAAGTGAAGCGAATACATCTCAGTATGGCTGCTGCCATCTTGAGTAAATTACGTAATTTGGAGCCCGAGTCTGCGCAGTAGAGCTTCGTTTGGAGCCTGAGTCTGCACAGTAGTGTGGTGAGGTGGAGCCGAATCAAACTCCCGCCCAAACTCCCGCAGACCCAATCAGCCATAATGACACGGCCCATTTTTATAGCATCAAATTACTAGCTAAAATCAGACTTATTACAAAAATGAACAATTGAACATATATCAGCGTGATAACAACTACCTTAAACGAGAAAATTGTATTGGAAGTGCAATAATTATTATTTTTTTGACTGAAGTCCCATTCGTTTACATATATAGAGAGGGTGGTGTTTATGACCTGTACTGCAGCCAGCCACTAGGGGGCGATCAAAGAGCCTGAAGCTAAATTTTAAAGGACGAGTGAGATATACCGGTTGCGCCCATGACATGACTGTGCCGCCACCATTTTGGACCGAAAACTACACAAAAACACCTAGAATAATAGGAGCCAGTCTCGCTTGACCAACTTGCACTGATAATATATATATATATATATATATTAGGTGGCATAGATTAATTTTAATCTAGATTAATCTAGATTAATTTTGGAATTAATCTAGATTAATCTAGATTAAAATGGCTCATTTGAATTCTGCTGGTCAAGGCATTCAGAATATGTGTGCTACCCAAATAATGACTCAAAGTAAGTCTTTGAGAACGGGTTTCGCCAAGCCAGGTGGTGCATTAGACCAGGGCGATCTCCTGTTTCCAAATGCATCACAAACTGCTTGAGAAAGCTGTTCTACTATGATAATTGGTGATGAAAATAAACTATGTTCAATAAGATGTACTTGTGTTTACTAACTGTTTATTCAGTTAAACATGAATTGTGAACTGTAGGCTACATAAGAGGTCGTGATGAACTGTTTACAGTTTCCATTGGGAAGCTTCAAAAATAAATTTTCCCTGAAGCAAACCCGGCTTTACATAGTGCATCCATGTTAGCACGCCACGCTGATGTGGTAATTTCACAGTAACGTTAGGCATACACACAGGTTCAAGCAGAGGGTGACACGGGAGTGAATTCTCAAGTTCATATGAGACCAAATTGATGCAACTTCGTTGTTATTCTGAGTGCACACAACAAACGAGAGTCTTTACAGATTAAAGATGTATTAGGCTACTTTTATCTGTATGACCAAAAATGACGGAGATTTTAAGAGCAAGTGAGCGACCGGAGCCTGTCCTGCAGCAAACGCGCTCCACACAAACACTTCTATAGCGCACATTTCTAGGTTAACATCATATTGAGCGCCATGTAAAGTTGTTACTACATACATCTTTCAGATGAAAAGCCATATTTGAGGTTGATGAATGATAGGTGAGCGTTGATGTCCTGCCCGATTGTATAACCACATAGACCAGCCGCAACAATCTGTCCATCACGGACTGCGAGCCTCTAGTTCAAGATATCGCCTGCCCCTACAGTGCACTAGGGGCCAGGTATACATCCGCTAAAATATCAGGGTGAAAGTCATCATAGCTTGCGGTATAGACCCAGCTCCCATCCCAACTTTGAGAATAGATTAACGGCATATTTTTTATCGCCGATAAGAGCCAGTCTAACGCCAATCCGCACGTTATATATATATATATACCACTATATATATATATATATATGTATGTATCATACTTAAATATAAAGGGCTTCTTTTGTCGGCACTTCACTAGATTCTAGCTGCTTTGTTTAAAAAATCCGTACAAGCTGAAATACAGCCTGAACAAAGACAACAATAACGTATAATAACTAGTGATGATCAAATCCGTTTAACAGTTTATTTTACAGACTTTATTTTAAAGTCTTTCACAAAACCCTTTGCTCTAGACACCATGTCAGTTTCGGTTGAAAATATTTCAAGTTCAAGTGTTAGCATTAATAAACACTGAATTAATACTAACATATGAAATAAAATGAATGATAGAAAAATTAGGAATGTTGGACAATAAATATAGGCCGTAACAGGAATATAACAGCTTGACAGTAAACTGTTTTTGCAGTATTGTCATATTAATGCCTGTTAAAGGAAGACTGTAAAGAAACAAAAATTTTATGTAAAACACACACACACACACACACACACACACACACACACACACACACACACACACACACACACACACACACACAGGCACTTTCTCCAAAATGGTTTAATTATTTCCTTATGACAGACATAGCAATGCATCATGTTCTAGAGATCATTATGTTTGTATTGTGTTCCAGGGGGTTAAAATGTACAATATTTCAGACCTAGTGGAGTAATAGTAAATAATAATATAGTAAGTAATTGTAAATGTGTAAAGTTGGATTCCTTCACAAGGAATGGACCAGCCTCCATTCCTTGTGAAGTTCACCCAAATTCTTGAATCGATTTTGCTTGACAATCCTCATAAGGCTGCGGTTCTCTCGGTTGGTTGTGCATCTTTTTCTTCCACACTTTTTCCTTCCACTCAACTTTCTGTTAACATGCTTGGATACAGCACTCTGTAAACAGCCAGCTTCTTTGGCAATTAATGTTTGTGGCTTATCCTCCTTGTGAAGGGTGTCAATGATTGTCTTCTGGACAACTGTAAGATCAGTCTTCCCCATGATTCCCTTGTGAACCAAACGGAGAGACCATTTTGAAGGTTCATGAAACCTTTGCAGGTGTTTTGAGTTGATTAGCTGATTTTATTTAATACACGAGTTTCACAATTTGAGTTGAATTACTGAAATAAGTTAACTTTTCCACGGCATTCTAATTTATTGAGATTCACCAGTAGTACATTGAATAATGATTATATGACTTTTTACATAACCTATGTGACCTTTAAATGAAAAAATAACATTTCCATTGCACTTATGCAAATTATTCCTTTTTCGAATTGCCTGAAAAACCAACTCATGCGAGCGTAAAAACCTTTTTGCGATATATGTGAGTTTTTGCGAAAAATTACACATTTCAAATAGGCGTATTTTCAATTCGCAATTTTAATTTGCGCAATTTGAAGGGTAATGGAAATGCGTCTGATGGTAGCTTTAG
Organism: Gymnocypris eckloni scoliostomus; assembly: GCA_027564155.1. NCBI lineage: Eukaryota > Metazoa > Chordata > Actinopteri > Cypriniformes > Cyprinidae > Gymnocypris > Gymnocypris eckloni. The sequence goes on from CM050416.1 coordinate 25,981,776, forward strand.
CATCATTAGCCTTACAGAGTGACAAGAAGCTCTATCAGAAGGGAAATTGGAAAACAAAACCGTGATACTTACTTTGTCTGGAGCTGACATTCGCACACTCAATTGGTATTGATCCCTAAAGGTATTGGGGACTTTACTGATTTTTTCCCAGGACATTTTCTTAGACAATGAAACTTAACCACAGTGTCCTCAGCAGCTCAGATGGAGGGAGTCTATGGAGACTCCTATGTTCGTAAGTCCATCCCAAAACACAACACTTGAAAAGCCTCTTTGATGCTGACATTGTATCTCCAGCAGCTACAGCAAGTAATCAGTTATGGCAGAGGAAGACCACTGTCAGGGTTCTGTCACTTCGGTCTAGTGTTATTCATGGTTTTATGACAGAGCCCTGATACTCCCGTCATGTCCTGTTTTCATGTGAGCGCACGGCTTTGAGTGCGCTCTCTCGTCTGCGTGCCTTGTTTCATGTTGGAGCTTGGTGTTCAGATCCCAGCACTCGTCTTCCCTCGCTACCCTCCTCATTTGCTCCCTTTTAAATCTCCTTGTGTTTGCAGTTTCCGGGGTTGGTTCGTCGTCTTATGTCGTATGCTGTGTATGCCTTGTGTCCTGTCCTGTCCTGTCCTGTCCTGCCCTGCCTTGTCCAGCCTTGCCTGCTTGCCAGTCTGTTTTTCCCCATGGGGTTGTTTTTGTTTATTATTATTATTATTATTAATAAAAAGCCCTTTTTCCTCCTGCAATTTGGTCCTTGCTCTCTTCCCATTACCCATACCTGACAACCACAGCTTCTCACTCAGGGCTGTGTCTATATCTATTTTTGGCCACCACTTTAGATCGAATATAAACACGATTCATTATTTTTTTTAATAATAATTAAAAAACTTTAATTTAATTGAAATTAAAAATAATAATGATAAAATGTGATATAATTTTCACTGTGTATGTGACATCATTTCCACCTCAACAATTGTGCCAATAATAATAATAAAAAAATCACACAAAATACTTTAATAGTAGTTTTTAAAATATAAAAATAATAATTATAATAATAATAATAGTTATTGCTGTTGTTGTTGTTGTTATTGTTGTTGTTATTACATTTTAAAAACTACTATTCATTTATTTTTGTGTGAAACTTTTTGTTAGGAAAAATATCAGTGCACCTATATTAACTAAACAGGTATCAACTACTTGACTGATACATCATAAGTGATATTAAGTCTTATAATCATTCAGTGGCGTCTTGTTTCCTGTAGATGGTAGTCTAGTAACCCTTCTGGTAAAGCAAGACTAATTTGAACAAGTTTTATGAGTAAACGAAACTTTTGATAGGAAACAAAAGCGAAACCCTGTTTACATCTATACATGCACGATGTGCTCTTCATTTAAAGGTGAGTTGTAACTTTAAAATGCTTTATATAAACTGTTTGCCTTGAAAAGAAGAAATCTGCTGATAGTAGCTTTCATAAAAAAACATGTACAGCCTTTTGAGTGATTTTAATGAGAGCAATCGTTTCTAGACAGTTGAAGCTTGTTTCAAAGCAGTAGCAGTAATACCAAACACAGTTGGTGTGATACAAGATAAATTAGAAATCATAAAAACTGTAAGGTGTACTTAGCCTAAAACTATGACATGACATGACATTGTTCAGGGGCTCAAAGGCTATATGGAATATTTATTAAATAGAAACACGGAAATAGAGGTCTCCACGGGCTTTAAACTGAAACCCGAACCCGAACCCGAACCCGAACCGTACCCGAGATCGTCTGACCCGACCCTTGCCGAGCGGCACAGTTCTTTTTTTCACAACGAATAGCCCATTTAAAAAATTCACGATTGCATGCAATAGACAGTAAACATCAAGGCTCGGCCATTTCACAAGGCAAAAGAAAAAACTCTTACCAGTTATGAAAGTTTATGAATATCAGGCGCAGCGTTCGCATACATTCTGCCGAGTTTATGAATGGTTGTATAGTACAAGACGATAATTCTTCCACCTGCAAATTATGGTCATTTTCGTCAGTTAAGGCTCGTTCGCATTCGGTCTTCTTTAAATTATCAGACATGGAGATGGTAAGATCGTATTTAATTGAATAATCATTTCTTTGAATTAGCCAGAGAGAGAGAGAGAGAGAGAGAGAGAGAGAGAGAGAGAGAGAGGGATGAAAGTTGTGCATGTGAACCTGTGCGTCTCTCTCTACAAGCAATGAGGCGTAGTTACTTCAAAACAGATTTTACCCCTCATTGCAGACAAATATAACGCTGCGAGTCAGTAGCCCATCGAAGCTATTTTACTAATACAAGTTGCGTTTTGTCTGCGCGATCTCTTATATATGTGTGCATGCATCTATGAAAGCAGCGTAGCTTTGGAATCAATTTAATGCCATATATATATGCAAAGAAACGTTTTGAAAAAGAAAATAAAGTTTGGCAAACGAAAATGAAATTATTGAGAAAACTAAATGTGCTTTCTGTAAACATTATTAAATTAATTATTGCAAGAATAAAATAAGTTTTGCAAACAAAAATAAAGAATTGCAAAATATAAATGAAATCGAGCAAAAGCAATGATTTTGCAATACATATTTTCCATGGCAACATCTACTAATTTATTTACAACGCTGCTTTTATTTTGCGTTTCAGTCAAGTTTAAGATTGCTATAACGACTTTCTCCTTTGTGCTTCACGTTTCATGCGGTCTCACTTTGTGGCACTCATAGACTGTAAAAAAGATGGCATCTGCACTTCCTTCCACTATAGAAAAGTGAAGGCAAATCATCTCACCATGGCTGCTGCCATCTTGAGTAAATGACGTCATTTGGAACCTGACTGTGCGTTCACACCAGACGCGACTTGCGCTTTTACATTTTGAGTTTACTCGCTTCATTCGCCCGTCAAATTCGCTTCATTCGCGCGTGAAAATCACTTCACAACAGACGCGAATTCGCGTCATGGGAGGGGCTTCTGCAGCAGCTTCCGTGTTGGTGTCTCCAGTCTGCAAGGTTGTCCCTGACGTGGTGACTGCAATCTGGGACTGCTTAGTGGAGGAGTCCCGTGGCAACCGACTGAATAGTTTTTATTATATCCTGTGCTGTTTATGTCCTTTGTTTAGCTCTTGTAAATATTCCCATCCTTTTGATTTACATTGTTTATATATTGTAAATAATCACATATTTTCAACCTCTCTTGTAAATATTGCAATCTTTTTCATCCTTAACTCTTGTAAATCTTTTAATAATTTTTCAATCAAGTTTAGATCGTTATAGTTTTCTTGTTTTCAAATGATAAATGGAGACAGCCCCCAAAAAGAATCCCTGTCTCGTTGTTGCATTCTCATTACACTATACCTCAACACTGGTCCAATCACAAATAACTATTTTTTACTATACTATTGTGAGTGTATTTGCAATAGGATATAATTAGAATTAATGTACAAATGTTAGCCATACGTATTCTAGTCTTAAAATAGAAATTATATTTTTATGTAACAAATATAAATTATGTTTTACAATGTTGTGCAGGAATAAAACGTTTCTTGCTTGGAAGAGGGAAGAGTGAGGTCCAAAGTGAAGGAGAGAAAGTGTGGTTCATTCCTGCAGAGATTGCTGCCTCTTTGTTAAAACTACTCTAGGCTCCAATATTTCAAAATTAAGCAGAACTGTGCTGCTTTCATAAATTAATTTGTGTATTTGAAATTTGACAAATTCTTTTGTCTGAGGCGGCAACCTCTGCAGGGAAGGGACCAGACTCAAGAGGAAGAGCTCATCCTCTGAGCGTGGAGGCGGTGCTGGAGCTACAGGACGGGTCCGGAGTGCTTCTAGGAGCTGCCGCTCCACCTCCGATGGCTGCTCCCTAGGCCTTCTCTGAGCTCTTCTTCTTGGTGGCGCTGTATCAAATGATAACACATTTTGTACAATGAGAAGGCAGAAAAGGATTAAACTCATTCACAAACTGTCAGTGTTGTGTGAGGCTATGAGTGCTTACTGTAAATATAATATGTAAACATGGTCATTATTGCCTGTACACATCCACTAGCTTTGGATGCTTTGTTTACAGCCGTTACTGAGGAAACCACTATATTTCTGACGTCCCAAAAGCACCTCCTACTGGCAGAGAATGAATGTGCATTTTCAATAATCCAGTCTGCAGTTTTTGTTCAGACCAATGCACCTAAAATACACCCATATAAACCCGTTTTAAATAATATAATAATTTATAATTCTGACTCATCTCTTTTCTTAAAAAAATGGTTTAAATGTTCAAATGCGAGGTTTATAATTTTATAATTTATTTGTTTTTTTGTTAAAACTTGTATCTCAACGGTAAATCAAATGCTATTTCGTGGTCTACAACATAAAATAATAAAAGTGTCTTCTAAATGAATAAATGTAAATGAAAGAATCCAATTATAACATGCACATGAAAAATGTAGAAACATTGGACACAACTATGGGGCACCATTGTGCAGCAGCAAGCATCACGATAAAAAAAGAACCTCAAGGTTGATCTAAATGTGTGCAAATGTATAGGGCCCCATTCCTATATTTGCCTGGGGCCCCAAAATTTACTAAATCTGAAGGTAAGATGTAAGCAGCTAAACACGATGTGTGATCTGCGTCTTGGGCTGATGATGAGGCAGGCGTGGCCAGGCCTGTTTTACACACCCGTCCCTTGACTCCACCCCATGTCAAAATAGTGAGATGCGCAGAAACGTGAAGCGAAGGAGAAAGGTAAACAAGCTCAAACTTGACTAGCTGTAAAAATAAAAGCAGCATTGCAAGTAAATTAGTAGATATGGCCATGGAAAATATGTATTGCAAAATCATTGGGTTTGCTCTGTTTCATTTATATTTCACAATTCTTGATTTTTATTTGCAAAAAGCTCATTATTTTCTCTCAATACTTCATTTTCTTATGCAATTTTATTTTTGTTTACAAAAGGCTCATTATTTTTTCTAAAATTTATTTTCTTTTGCGATACTATGTATCTCTTGCAAATATATACAGCATTGTTTTGACACATACGTAGTCTCTGCATTTAGTTTTGGTTTAGCTACAAACACAGCTCGAAGCTATCCATTAAACATTAAAACCCGACCCGAAACCTGAAAGTGTCTCGGTACCGTCGGGCTCGGTCGGGCAACAGACCTCAGAACTTAAATATTCCAGTAATAACTGCTGGGGAAATGAAAATTTGTTTAGTGTTGTTTGAGATTTCACAGCAGTATGTCTCCACAATAATATCCTGTCTCCTTCACTGCATCAATCAAAGATTGAACACACACACACACGCACACACGCACACGCACGCGCACACACACGCACGCACGCACGCACACACACACACACACACACACACACACACATTTCTAAAATATATATGTAATATATATATATGCCATGACTTTCTTTATAGCTGTGCGGGACACTTCTTCTGGACCATCAACAACAACAAAGTCTTGGGATGCATTTTCTCCCAGAACTATTGATACTTTGTATAATTGTCCCTGCTATTGCATTAGATTCAGGTATGCAGTGTGTATTTTGTCATTTTCTCACTCTAAGCTGATTATCTTTTAACAGTAAAAGCTGCAAATATGATACAATTTATAACATATAAATCATTTCTAGATCTGCAAAACAAAAACAAGATTTGGATGATGTAGGTATGTAATTTTTTTTGTAATCGTTTTATATATACATTTTACAAAACAAAGGTGGATGATGAATAGTATTACAATATATTAATATATGTATATTTATTTTTTTAAAACATATTTATCTAAAAGAGTTTGAAAAACTTGTTAATTCTTGAAAGATTCTTGTTAATGTTCAGTTCATCTTCCAGGCGATCCACTCGGATTGTTTTAGTTGGAAAAACAGGGTGGGGAAAAGTGCAACAGGCAACACAATCCTGGGAAAAAGATGTTCAAATCAGAGATATCACCCTCCTCTGTGACTGGGGTGTGAAAAATATCATGCAATAATAAATGGCAGAAAAGTATCTGTCATTGACTCTCCTGGTTTGTTTGACACCAGCCTAACTACAGAAGTGATCAACAGAATTAAACTCTGTATCCCTCTCTGCACCTGGTCCACATGTCTTCTTAGTTGTGATTCAGCTGGGCAGATTCACAGATGAAGAGGCAAAAGCTGTTAGAATCATTCAAACCGTTTTGGTGAGGAATCCTCCAATTATCATTGCACTGTTCACTCATGGAGATCGACTGAAGGGCAAAAACATTCACACATTTGTGCGGACAACCCAAAACTGCTCAGTTTCATCAAAACATGCAGTGGGGATACCATGTGTTCAACAATAAAGAACAAAATCCTGAACAGGTCGTTCAGCTGCTTGACCAGATTGATAAAATGGTCACTGGGAATGGTGGTCAATACTACTCCAGTGAGATGCTTGAAAGGGTAAAAGAGATTGAGAAAGAGAAACAACGCATCCTGAAGGAGAATGAAGAGCAGAGACAGAGGAGATAAAAGCTCTGAGGGCACAGCTTCAGGATGAGGCCTATGAAAAAAGCATTACAAAATTAAACAATAAATATGAAGAGGATGCAAGAGACAAAGCAGAAGATTGACTTTGCATATTTGATCCGCTTTGTCAGTTCTTTGATTAACGTATTAAATAAATTCTTATGGTGACCTTAGTGAAAATGGACTGTATGGCAAGGGAAAGAAAGAGGGTATTGAAAAATCTCACGATTTTTTTTACTTGAAATTTAATTTACAATGAGTTATTAATAAATAGAAACAAAACATGTTTACACTGTATATTCTGGTTAATATGAAATCTGAAAGTGTAATAATTTAAAGGTGGGTGTATTAAGGTGTAAGTAAAATGTCTGAGAAACGTGTCTCTGTATTGCAAGCTACATGTAAATCAAGGACTTTTTTCATTTTTATGTTCTATTTAAGTTGATTTTTTTTGTGTGTGTGGGAGATCCTATGTACAGTGTATGCATATATATATGTATATATATATATACACACCTTGTAACCTCGTGTGCTTGTTTTGCTTTACTGTATAAGGTTTTGCAATGAATCATGAAAACAAGAAATATAAATAATATTATTTGACATAATTACATATTAAAATAATTTATTAAACAAATTCTCCATTTTAGAGAAAAGGAAAATCAAACTTTTCACGTAAGAGGGACCAGACTCTCACGAGCTCGACATCAAAGTTACTGATCTTCTGCTTGTGTGTCTATTATAAAAACAGAACTCAAAATTAACAGTAATCACAGCGAGTGTATTATGTAATCTTAGGTTTAGTGTAGAAATATTTTAGTAAACTAGTTTGATAAGATAGTTTGATAAGATATTTTTGTGTGGAAATAATAGGCATCTTTTGCTATTTGGAAGCTATTTGCAGATTTGAAGTCTGTAAATAAGTGGCATAAATGTATGATTATTATTCCAAGGATGGATTACGGTTGAGCATAATGGAAATTGAGCACCACTTGTTTTTATGGAACTATCTACAGCTCATATTCATTGAGCAAAGACACAAACTTTGAAGACCTGGAGTGCCACTTTTGACATTGTTAAATCTTTTGTTTGTTCTTTTAGATGTATAATTTATTTTGAATTCATGTATGGTGTGGGTCTGCCTGGTAAATTTTTTCTCAATAAAAATAAATTGAGCACCACTGATGTAATAATTGGCATGTACCACTGATGTAGTAGTTTTCACAGGTTACACTAAATTCATATTTTGAGTTTCGATCACGTCACTTAAGTGTGAGAATGTAAGATGACTCTTTCTTCTTACTATTTAATTCCAGTGTCTCTGGAAATATGTTTGGTAAAGAGAAATTTACGCTCCACCCGATGATGTGATGAGTCAGATGGTGTGGCACGTTCTTCCACTGGGTGTGCTGGGCCATGCTGCAGTGGAATGAAGGAGTTAGTTTCTACTTAAACAGTGCTGTACAGAAAGTACTGTGGATTGCTGAACTCCTGGAGCACCGAGAAGGTCCTTTTCTGGAACACATAGATCAAGAGGCTTGAAGGTGAATGTCCTGAAGCCTGTGCAGAAGGTCCTGAAAATGGGGAGGCCAATTAGCTTGTCTGTTCTCCACAAGTATGGAGGGGAGTTGCCACCTTGTTTGACTGCTGTCCTCTACAATGGTTTTGTGAGGCACCGGGGCACCAGCCTTTTGCAATTGTAAGCTGCAAGGTCCAAATTATAATAAGTTACACTTACACAAATAAAACTTTACAAACGAGACAACAGCTTGCCATGCATACAATATGCTTCCGAGCCTCATTATACAACATCAAAGTGTGTTCGTCCTTCTATTTAGATAACCAACTTCATACAATGTTACCTAGGAAAGGGAAGCATGGGTTCGCAGATGTCTGGTGTGGCCAATCCGAGCCTGGAAATGTCTCTGATGGAACGGGCACATTAAATGATCTGGGGCGCTCTCTGTCGTTTGATTGCTGCTTGCTCTGGATTTGCATGCAGCTCTTTTTTCAGTGTGCAGCTGCTCTGAGAGCAAGGCCCCCTTTGTTACAGAAGGGTGAACGTGCAAGGTCTTCCCATGAAAAGGGTTCAATGTCAGAGTGCTTTATTGAGGCTTTTAACATGTCTTTAAAACTCTTTTTTTCTGTTCACCTATTCTCAGCTCTCCATACAGGATGCATTTTGGTAGATATTTGTTGGAAATTATCATAACGTGTCATAATGAGTTGAGATTTTTGCAGCATTGTAAAGATTATAGGCTTGTTTGTCCTTTCAAGTATGTCTGTGTGTCTGTATATCCTGCCACTTCACTTTCAACAGTTTGTGGAGGCAGCTGAGGTGGAGTTGCTTCAGCTACTTGGCATGTTGCTGGTAGACTGTCTAAGTTTCAGAAGTGTAAGGAGGTCAGGCAGAACAACTGCTTTGTAGACTTTCAGCTTGGTGGTCAAGCTGATCTCTTTTTGTTCCCACACTGATGAGCGGAGTCTGTCAAAGGCAGTGCTGGCCTTGGCCAGGGCAATATTAACCACTGGGGTAGGCGGGGCTGAAGTCCCGGGGCATGAGCAAGCAGGGGGCCCGTGATTGGCTGTGGAGTAGATTGACTGGAGCACCGATCGCCAAAGCCACCACACCCCCCACTTTATAGCGCTGTTATTTAGTTGAGCTTTTCTGTAAATTCCATGCATTACCATTTGAGATTGAAACATAAAGTCTGAATTGAGTTAACAAATAATCAAATGCCTTTGTTTTATATTTGACTTCTCAACTATATGTGCATGTATCTGTTAGGTAATCGCTGCCCAGTATGTCTGCATTCACCTCTCTTCACTTCATTCTGGAGTAATCTGGAAATACTCGTTCAAAGTACAATATTCGATAAGTAAAAATGTCAGTAATTCTGAGAGAGAGAGGGTCAAAAAAATTAACAACTTCAAATACAAACAACAACAACAACAACAGAAAAACATAAGTCAGTCAGTAAAATACCCAGCTATCACATTATTGATCATCGTCATCGTCCACACAGATTTTAGGTTAGAAGAAGAAGAATAATTTATTATTTGCCACATACACAATAATACAGAGAATAACCAGCAGTGAAATGTGTTCTCTGCATTTAACCCATCCAAGTGCACACACACTTGGAGCAGTAGGCAGCCGACGCTGTGGAGTAGTTTGGGGTTCAGTGGAGCCGAGCTGAGATTCGAACCCACAACCTCGGGTTACAAGTCCAACGCTCTAACCATTAGGTCACGGCTGCCCCTAAGGTTAGTTTGATTATTTACTGAACCTTTGCAATTATCCTCGTAAACACAGTTATTTGTGTCTTAAATGAACATAGTTAAAGATAATGCATGTGTAGTGTTAGGCTATATGAAATCCTGGATTATTTGATGAGATCTTAAAAAGGACAGTTCACCGAAAATTGAAGATACTGTCATGTTTACATTCCCAGTACAAACCCGTTTGCACATCCCTCTCATCCCTCTTGTTTATATTACTATTTATTAAGTCCCATATACTGATTTTGCACATCTTACTTGTTTTTGCACATCTTACTTGTCTTGCACATCTTGTTTTGCACTTTTCTTTATCCCATTACACTTTTTACTCTTTATTTCTCTTTTTTACCTATATATATGCTCTTGTGTGGTGTTACTTTTATATAATTTTTATTCTTTGCACTGTCCACTGAGCGGACCTGATTTGATCTACATTTCACTTTTGATTATACCCTGTATAATTGATTATGTGACAAATAAAGAAACCTTGAACCTTGAACCTTGAACCTTGATATACTTACCCTAAAAATTGTCTAAACCTCTATGAATTAGTTCTCCTCAACATAAAAGAAGATATTTTGAAGAATGATTGTAACCAGTTTCTGGCCTCCATTGACTCCAATAGTGTCATTTTTTTCATACTAATGGAAGTCATGGGGCCTCAGCAACTCTTTGGTTACCAGTATTGTTCCAAATCTATCCTTTTGCGTTCAACAGCAGAAGGAATTTCACACAGGTTTAGAACAACAACAAAACTGTTCTGCTAAACAGCCTAATAGCTTCTGTTGACAATTGTTTCAATAATGTAAATAAAACATCGGAAAGAACATCACTTAATGTCCTTGACTGAATCATTTTTGTAAAATAAATAAGAATCAGGCATGGAACAAAAGGTTTTGAACAGAGTCGATGCGCGGGACTCGAGGAAGGAGAGGAAACGGTCAAAGAAAAATTACTGACCTGTTCAGGGCTTCAAGTGCAGGTCAGTTTCATCTGTAATACGCTACTGTAGTTTTGTCTTTGTTAACCTAGTCGAGTATTAAACTGCAAGCACCTGTTAGACTGTCAGTAGCACCCCATTATTATCATCAGTCAGAATACTGTGCTAAAGGATATCATTATCGATTGGAAAGTTACATTAATAAATTTAGAAGGAAGATATTCATATGTATTTATTGTATAGAAAGGGAGGGAGCTATAGCAAACACAACAGCAACACAAAATATCAGTTATCCCCAAAATACAATAGTGTGTTCAGTATTAGGATTTTCAATGTAATAAATGTAGGCATTCAGGCACTTTAGAAAAATTGTTTTAGTATATTTGTATTAATTATAGGTTTGTTAAATCTTGTGTAGTCATGTTAAGAGAAATAACAACATTATGTGAAAACTTATTGCTATGAGGTCGTTGTTTTGCAACAAGGTGAACACAGTTCTGTTAATAACAGTAGATCTGCTGGTGAAAAAGTGACAGGTACAAGAAAGAAGGGAGTGACAGAGATATTAGAGAAAATGAAGAAAAGGGAAGTGAAGGTGCAGTTCAAAAGAGAACCTTTAATTATTTTCCATGGCCCCGACTAAAGACTTATACCTTTTTATGTGATGGTCATACAAATAGTCTAATAGGGTTGTCCATGTTTCAGAATTTGTTGTGGGTGTATGGGATGGCCTGGATGAGTTGTGAGATTTCCCGGCCTGAAATTTTGTCCCAGTCCGCCCCTGATAAGAATGAATGTATATTGAATTTATACAGTGAAGATTCAGTCTATTTGTAAATTTTATTTATACAATATAATATTTATTATTCAGTGATTTAAGTGTTTCAAATAGGTTGATTTCTTATGATCTTTGTTCTGTTGTAGCCTAATGTTTTCTAAAATTTCAGTGTTTCAAGAATTTTAATATAGGGTGAAAATGCAATTTATGGGGGGCCCAATGCGGTCTAATAGTTAATAGTTGATCGCTTGTGTTTGTAATGGTATTTGTAGTGGAAACCAATAGAATTTATGTGATGTTTCTATTGTTTTTTTTCTTTAGTGTTGTGACTCTACATTTCATATGAATTTCAATAGTTCAATATTTTTTAAAATATTAATTACTCTCAATACATTTTTGTGTAAAACATATTTATGAGGAAACATTTAATCTTATAATCATGCAGTGTTGTATTTTCTCCTATAGATGGCAGTCTACACCAGACAACCCCTCCTGCGAAGCAAGGCTAGTAAGCGAGAGTAAACGAAATGCTCATGGATTTGAAAGTAAAACGAAACCTAGTTCACGTCGAGCTATTTGCACAACGTGCTCTTCATTTAAAAGTGAGTAGTAAATTATGTTTTTTTAATCCATTAGTGAGAATGGTATTTATTTACACTTATATTTACACTGAAATCTGAAATCCTGCGGATTAAAGTAGTTATTTAATAAAAGTCTAGGATTAGCAAACTAGCAAAAAAAGTGGATTAGCTTCAAATTTATGACATAAAATGGCCTTGCTCATCCAACTTTCTATCTATCTATCTATCTATCTATCTATCTATCTATCTATCTATCTATCTATCTATCTATCTATCTATCTATCTATCTATCTATCTATCTATCTATCTATCTATCTATCTATCTATCTATCTAATTATCGATTTTTATATACCTTTATAGCTGTGCAGGACATTTCTTTAAGACCACCAACAATGACCTCAAAGTCTTGGAACTCATCTTTCTCTACAATACTTCTGATGATTTGTATAATTGTTGCAGCTATTTCAATAGAAATTCAGGTATACTTACATATGCTAAAAATAGCACTCATACTTTGTCTTGCTTTCATTCTAAGATGATTTTTATTTTTTTACATGTACTGTATAAAAGTGGCCAAATGTCATAAAATGTATCTCAAATAACAAAAACAGGATCTTCAAGCAACAAAAACAGGATTTGGATGATATAGGTAAGATATTGATTTATTATCCATCTATGTCAGTAGCCCCTCACTGCAGAACAAAGATCCAGAGGGCGGAGTTGGATCCACATCTAGGGAGTGGAGATGGTTGGTTTAGGGATGGAGATGGGTAGGGTTAGGGGTGGGTTGAAGGATCAGGGGGTGGAGACGGGTAAGTTTAGGTATATGCAAGGTGGGAGGAGTTGGATCTAGATCCAATATGTTACATTGCTTTAAATAACTTTTATTCTCAAAACAACAACAACAACAACAATAATAAACAGATTACAACAGAAACTTTACAAATGTAATTTAAAAGGAAAAACTGGAATAAGAATATTTCATAAGTGTTCATACTTAGTTGAATCACTTTTACAACCTCGAGTCTTTTTGGGTATGATGCAACAAGTTTTGCACATCTGCAACTGCATATATATACAACAAGAGATTTAAAAAAATATATACATAATTCTTGTTAATGTGCTGTGCATCATCCAGGTGAGCCGCTCCGGATTCTTTTGGTTGGAAAAACAGGGGTGGGTAAAAGCGCAACAGGCAACATCATCCTAGGACAAAAGGTTTTTAAATCAGAGATATCATCCTCCTCTGTGACTGGACAATGTGAAAGATTTAATGCAATTATGAATAGCAGAAAAGTATCTGTCATTGACTCTCCTGGTTTGTTTGACACCAGCCTAACTGAAGATGAAGTGGTCAACAGAATTAAACTCTGTATTCCTCTCTGCTCCTGGTCCACATGTCTTCTTAGTTGTGATTCAGCTGGGCAGATTCACAGATGAAGAGGCAAAAGCTGTTAGAATCATTCAAACTGTTTTTGGTGAGGAATCCTCCAATTACATTATGGCACTGTTCACTCATGGAGATCGACTGGAGGACAAAAACATTCATACATTTGTGGACAACCCAAAACTGCTCAGTTTCATCAAAACATGCAGTGGACGATACCATGTGTTCAACAATAAAGAACAAAATCCTGAACAGGTCGTTCAGCTGCTTGACCAGATTGATAAAATGGTCACTGGGAATGGTGGTCAATACTACACCAGTGAGATGCTTGAAAAGGCTGAGAGAGAGATTGAGAAAGAGAAACAACGCATCCTGAAGGAGACTGAGGAGCAAAGACAGAGGGAGATAGAAGCTCTGAGGACTCAACTTGAAGATGAGGCCTATGAAAAAGCATTAAAAAATAATAAATGACCAGCTGGTAAGATACTAAGCTCAAAATGATCTTCCATTCTTAATCCAAGGGGTCAATTCTTTAATTAAAGCATTAAACATTATATGTGACTCTGGACCATAAAACCAGTCTTAAGCCGCTGGGGTATATTTGTGGCAATAGCCAAATGATACATTGTATGGGTCAAAATTATCAATGTTTTGCCAAAAATCATTAGGACGTTAAGTAAAGATCATGTTCCATGAAGATATTTTGTAAATTTCCTACTGTAAATATATCAAAACGTTTCTGATTAGCATTATGCATTGCGAAGTACTTCAGTTGGACAACTTTTAAGGCGATTTTCTCAATATTTAGATTTTTTTGCTCCGTCAGATTACAGATTGTCAAATAGTTGTATCTCGGCCAAATATCGTCTGATCAAACCATACATCAATGGAAAGCTTATTTATTCAGCTGTTAGATGATGTATAGATCTAGATATATTTTTGACAAATTGACCCTTATGACTGGTTTTGTTGTCCAGGGTCACATATTGATCACCTTCTGATTTGAGTGTTGCTACTGAACAACTAAATTAACTGCAGAAGGCATTTCAAATCTCAATATGAATAGTTTATGTTTGAAGTTGAATAGTTAAGTTATTAATAAATATAATTAAAACACATGTTTACCTTCTGGTTAATGGGACATAAAAAAATAAATGATGTGTAAAGGTGAATATGACATGTCTGATAAATGTGTCTCTGTAGTACAAACTTGTTTGTATATTAAGCAGAAGTGTATATTTGAAGGTTGGAAAACTCCATATAACAGGCATCTATCATGAGCACCACATCAAAAGTGAGTTCTCTTTCATAGGTTCACTTACGCTGCGTGAGCTTTCACGCTTTGGGAACGCCTCCTGCGTGACCAATGTCTGAATCCCTTATAGAATCACGCCAATTCATTGGCTGATGGCGCGACGATGCCCCTGACGCACTCACGTCGTCAGCTTATACCGGCGAACGCGCCATCTACTCCTCAGATTTCTCTGCCTTCATGAAGTGGCCATACTGCCCTTCTGTTGTGATTTTCTGGCCCAATATTACGTATTTCGGACACGGATTCTCCGTTTGCACTTCGGCGACTGCATACAGCGGAACTTTGTTCTCCTCACGGTGAAGTGCAATGGAATATCGCCGTTGTCAACCACCGTGCGCGCGATTCATCACTCGCGATGACCCACACAGTAAGCGTGTTAAATGTTTGGGGTTTTCGCATGCACGCGATGCGGTTTATGGGATTTCAAAATGTACATTTTGTGAGAATCTCCGTCTCATAACCCTCTGCTCTCAGCTTGAGGTGTGTGAAAAGGAGTCATCCATTTTTCCCCGTCGCGCTCCGGAGGCCTCCTCCGGCATCTCGTGAATCCGCGACCTGGGGTTCGGATGTTGAGCTCGAGGAGATGGAGAGTGAGTAGACAGGCCTCGCCTTTTCTCTCCCTCCCTCACCGGAGCATGTGCGCCACGAATTCAACGGTTAAATCAACGGTTCTGTGGAGCAGGGTTACACCGCCATGCCTGTGGTAGAGGAAACTTTGGCCTCCCACCTTTCACTCTCTTTGGCACCTTCCTGGAAGTCCCACCCCCTCCTTCCAAATAAGCCATGTAGGACCACTTCCGCCCTTATCGGAAATCCTACATCGCGGCCGGTCAGGAGGCATGGCCCTCCACACGATGGCCATCCTTCAAGCCTACCAGGCGGGCGTGCTTAAGGAGATGGGCGAAGGGACTGGTCTGACTCAGAGGCTGTGAAAGAGCTGCGCAGAGCCACTGACTTGGCTCTCAGAGCCACAAAGCACACCGCACCCCCATTCCACTCCCTCCTCCTCTTTGTCTAGGGAGCAATCGCTGCAGAAAGGAGCCTTCTGGCAGGAGTGGCGCCCAGGCTCGCACCCTCCCCAACTACGGTTTGGTGAGCCCGTGGCGGCCCTTCCCTCGCCAGCGACCATGCAGGCGGGTTGACCTGAAGTGGCCCAACAGGCCTGCCGCCCGGCTCCTCTGAGTCATTCCTGACCTTGAGTCGGAATGAGGAGAGCCGTTCACCGCCATGAGGCAAGGCCAGACCCATAGCGTATTTAGACCATACAGGCGGATACTGACTCTTAAGGTTACTCTTTTGTTGGCGCTTATGTCATTGAAAAGAGTTGGAGATTTGCAGGCCCTCTCTGTCAGTGAGATGTGTATGGACTTTGCCCGGGTCTAGTCAAAGTGACCCTGCGGCCTTGGCCTGGTTACATCCCCAAGGTCTTGTCCACATCGTTTGGCTCTCAGGTGGTCACACTTCACTCTTTGCAACCTCTTCCCTTTGCTTGAGTGAGAATGAGAAACTTCACATGTTCTGCCCGGTTCGGGCATTGAAGCTGTATGTGGATCGCTCAAGGTTTGGAGAAAATCCTCCCAGTTACTGGTGTGTTTTGGTGCTGGCCAAAACACACGATGTCTTTCCACATCGAAACAGAGGATTTCTCACTGGGTGAGAGACGCCATTTCGCTGGCTTATGAGACGCGGAACCTTCCTTCACCTCTTAGTCTTGGGCGCATTCTACTAGGGGCGTAGTCTCTTCTCAAGCTCTTTTTAGAGGGGTACCCCTGGAGGATATTTGTGTTGAGGCAGGATGGTCCTCTCCGCACACCTTTGTCAGGTTCTCAGATCTTGTCTGTTTAAACCGACCGTATGTTGTTGGTTCATTATTGGACCAGGTGGGCAGCGTATTTAGCTTGGCGTGTTTGGTATATCGTTCCCAAAGCGTGAAAGCTCACGCAGCGTAAGTAACCTATGAAAGAGAACGTCTCGGGTTACTCGCGTAACTCTTGTTCTCTGAATAGGAACCGCTGCGTTGCTGCCAAGCTCCTCATGCTGCTGACAGGGTTCTTTTCAGCAGAGAAATCTGAGGAGTAGATGGTGCGTTTGCCGGTATAAGCTGACGACGTGAGTGCATCAGGGGCGGCGTCGCGCCATCAGCCAATGAATTGGTGTGATTCTATAAGGGCTTCAGACATCGGTCACGCAGGAGGCGTTCCCAAAGCGTGAAAGCTCACGCGCGGCGTCTTGTTCCCTATTCAGAGAACAAGGGTTACTCGAGTAACCCGAGACATTTTAACCTCAACTTTTCCATCTATAATGAAAAGTTAATAATTTATTTTGAAGTGATAAATATTTGCTTAAAAGACAAAAACAAGGACATGTTGTTGCTGGTAATAATAACCACTAATTGTATATCCAGTCTTCAAATCAGACAACAGAGATAGTGAGAATTGAAAAAAAAGAGAGAAGACAGAACATGCACAGAGAGTAACTGATGTATAATCTTCGGTTTATTTTGCCAAAGATACAAGTAATTACAACATAAAAGTAATAAGTGTTCAAAAGACTGCATTAGCGCTGAAGAGGGGCTATGTAACACTTACAATTTTCATCTATTTATTTCAAACTCT
Organism: Gymnocypris eckloni scoliostomus; assembly: GCA_027564155.1. NCBI lineage: Eukaryota > Metazoa > Chordata > Actinopteri > Cypriniformes > Cyprinidae > Gymnocypris > Gymnocypris eckloni. The sequence continues at coordinate 25,999,162 of CM050416.1, forward strand.
GTGAAAGCAGGCACTGACACACATCCAAGCTCTTTTTTCTGTCTATCAAGATTAGCCTACAATGGCAGGGACAGGATTATACAACAAGAACAATAGTCTCTACATCAGTTATGTAGGACACTGAAGAATCTCCTTCAAAACCAAAAATAACTTTACAATCATGGTTTTCACCCTCCTTTATTACACTGTTAGTACTTGGCATTGATGTTACTTCAGCAATAATGGTGCATGTATTTGAAGATTCTTGACTTGTGCAAGTCACAATAAAAGCACATATATAAACATAATTTTTGGCCTTCATTTAAACTTAAGAATAGTTGGCTTTCGACTTGAAAGTATTACACAAATTCAGGCTACAAGTGCTGTATATGAAAATGTACAAGTGTAGATTATATTGTAACAATGTTCGTATAAAGGAAGGAAGCGGACAAGGTTGGCTCGTGGAGACTCGGGTGATTTTATTGCTTTTCTCGATAAACTTAAACAGGCGCGCACTCTGTGCGTCCTCGGTACATCAACTCTCTCGGTTGTCTCAGCGATCACTCTCTGCGTTCGTTCTGGCTGTCTCTCTCGTCACAGACCATGCGCCCGAGTCTCCACTCCGTCTCTCTTTGAACTCCCGTTCCACGGTGGCTTTTATCCGGTCTCCACGCCAATTACTGCAATCAGACACAGGTGTTCCTCATTTTGCACTTGACCCACTTACTTACCGCCGTCTCCTGAGTCTTTCTCCCGCTGCAGACTTCACTGAACCACGCCTCCCCGCCACATACCCCCACCGCCCGACTCAGGCCGGGAAGCCCTCCGGCCTGCAGCCCCCCCCCCCCCCATTTCTGGAGAGGAAGTCGGCCACAGTCATCTGCGTCCCCGGCCTGTGGATCACCTTGAATTTGAAGGGTTGTAATGCCAGATACCAACGGGTGATCCGTGCGTTGGTATCTTTTATGCGGTGGAGCCACTGCAAGGGCGTGGTCCGAACAGAGGGTGAATTCCGTCCCAGGAGATAATAGCGGAGGGTGCGGACCGCCCACCGAATCGCCAGACACTCCTTTTCAATGGTGCTGTACATCGCCTCTCTTGAGAGCTTTCGACTGACGACAGCACCGGGCGCTCACCCCTATCTCCTGGGTCAGGACGGCTCCCAGCCCCGGTTCGATCGTCCGTCTGCAGCAAGAAGGGAGAAAAGTCAGGAGAGTGTAATAGCGGCCCGCCACACAGAGCAGCCTTCACTTGGGTGAAAGCCTGCTGACACTGCTCGTCCACTGGACCGTATCTGGGACCTCCTTTTTGGTGAGGTCAGTCAGCGGGCTGGTGAGCTCCGAATAATCAGGAATAAACCTTCTGTAATATCCCACCAGCCCCAGGAACTGCCTCACCTCCTTTTGGTCTTGGGTCTCGGACAGGCCGCAATAGCTGCCGCGTCTTATCAATTTGGGGGCACCTGTCTGACCCAAGTGGAAACCCAGATACCGGACCTCCACCCGCCCAATTGCACACTTCTTTGGGTTGGCCGTTAGCCCTGCTCTTCTCAGCGCTCTCAGAACCTCCCGGTGCACCGACACGGCATATGCGGTGTGCGGTCGGAGGATTTTGTCCATGAGGCGCTGAAAGGTAGCGGCGCCCGAACAACAAGCGGAAGTGTGACAAACTGGTGTAATCCGAATGGCGTTGTGAAGGCTGACTTTTCTTTGGATAAGGGCGATAAGGATCTGCCAATATCCTTTGGTTAAGTCCAGAGTCGAATAAATACGAAGCGGTACCTAGCCGATCAAGCAATTAAATCAACCCGCGGCATTGGATAGGCGTCGAATTTCGACACCGCATTCACCTTGCGATAATCCACAGAACCGAACCGAGCCGTCTGTTTTGGCACCAAAACGATCGGGCTTGCCCAGTCACTGTGGAACTCTTCTATCACTCCCATCTCTAACATTGCCTCTAATTCTGACTGAACCACTTTTTTTGTGTTCCGATGCAATCACGGCCCGCACTCGGCTCCGCTCTCAATATGGTGCTGGATGAGGTTGGTTCGCCCAGGCAGGGGCGAGAACACGTCCGCAAACTCTTTTTGCAACCGGGCTACATCGGTGAGCTGGGAGGGCGAGAAGTGATCTCCCCCTGGGGCCAGCGTGAGGGATTGGATTTTGGTGATCACCTCTGGCCCGAGATCGTCCTCGCCACTTACCGCCGTTGCCAGCATCACCGGCTCCACCTCGCTCCACTTTTTAATGAGATTGAGGTGGTAGATTTGACGTGCCCCGCTCTGGTCTGTTCGAACCACCTCATAATTGAGATCCCCTACTCGCCGTCTGACCTCAAAAGGTCCTTGCCACTTGGCGAGTAATTTCGAGCTAGAAGTAGGGAGCAACACAAGTACTTTATCTCCCGGTGCAAAATTGCGTAATCTGGTCCCCCGATTGTATAGCCGGCTTTGCTTGTCCTGGGCCTGTAACAAATTCTCCATGGAGAGCTGCCCCAGGGTGTGGAGTTTTGTTCTCAGGTCCAGCACATGCTGAATTTCGTTTTTGCTCCCCGAAGGTCCCTCCTCCCAAGTCTCCCTCAGGACGTCCAAGACCCCACGGGGTTGGCGCCCATACAGGAGCTTGAAGGGGGAAAACCCCGTGGAGGCTTGCGGGACCTCCCGCTGGCGAACAAAGGGGTTCCAGCCATTTGTCCCAATTTTGGCGTCTTCGTGAGCGAACTTTGAATCATTGTTTTCAACGTGCGATTAAATCGTTCCACCAGGCCGTCCGTTTGTGGGTGATAGACGCTGGTGCGAACCGACTTAATTCTCAACAATTCATAAAGTTCGCGAATGGTTCGTGACATAAACGCCGTGCCCTGATCGGTGAGAATCTCTTCGGGATTCCCACCGAGATCATACTGAACAGAGCCTCCGCTACACTTTTTGCGGAAATGTTGCGGAGCGCCACTGCCTCCGGGTATCGGGTTGCATAATCCACCAGAACTAATGCAAACCAATGCCCTCGTGCTGACCCGTTCAATGGCCCGATGAGGTCCATACCAATTCTTCGAAGGGACCTGCATTAGCGGAAGGGCGCAAAGGCACTTTTGGGGAGGCCGGGGATTCACTAACTGACATTCCCAACAAGTCCGCACACCACCGTACATTCTCGTGAATGCCCGGCCAAAAAAAATTAAATGGTTCAGTGTCGCTGCCTGACCCAGATGCCCTGCCATAGGGTTACAATGAGCCGCCTGGAAAAGCATTTCCGGCGGCTTTTCGTACCAACAACTGGGTTGTATCTTGTTTTGACTGAGCGTCCTGCGTCTTTCGATACAACCTATCTTTTAGTATAGCAAAATAGGGATAGGAAGGGGCCGTGCGGACTGGAGAGGCCGGCCGTCAATGGAACGGACCTGGTCGAACGCGTTTCTCAGTGACTCGTCCTGGGACTGCTCCAGGAAAATCATCACGCTCCGTGAGGATTAGCCTCTCGACCACGTTCCGTTCCTGGTGCCGCCTCAGCGGTCCTGGCTCAGCCTCTCCCGTCAGACGGCCGCCTCCCTCCGGCTTCTCTTTTCCGCAGGAGGCATCCACACACAAAACTCCCAATAAAATTTTAACGCTGGCCAATTGGTTCCCAAAATCAGCGGATGCCGGAGGCGGGGTTAACGGCCACCTCAAATTATGCTTTTGCCCCGAAATTGGATAGCTGACAGCACTACTGGGTATTTCACCACGTCCCCATGTACACACCTCACCCGAACCATGCAGCTCTTATCCAATGCCTCGGGCTGAATTAGGCTTTGATGGATCGAGGTTTGGTTACATCCTGGATCCACCAAAGCCCAATAAGTACCCCCTAATACTCACAGGTATTTGGTACCTGCCAGCCTGATCGGGGCAGACTGTGGGCGTCCGAACCCGGACCAGTGTCCCCACCTCCATCACTGGACACCGATCGATGAAGTGGCCGGGTCCCTGCAACGCCAACAGGCCGGCCCAGGCTTCCCGCCAACCCTGGCGATGTTGTTCGGGGTTCCGGCCGACCCGCTGGAGGATGGCTCGCTTCAGGTCGTCGTAGACCAGGAGGATCAGAACTGGCAGCTGCTGCGCGCCAACTGCGCCTCCCGGACAGCAGTGGAATGAGCGCACTGGCCAGTTCATCTGGGGCCACCCACATGCCTCCGCAGTCTTCTCAAACAAGTCGAAACGCCCGGTCGCCCCTGCGCCCCATCTTCTGCAACGGCATGTGGGTGGGCAGGGCTGGGGCTGGTGGAATCCCCAGCCCGAACCTCCCGTCCATCCAGCTCCGGAACAGCTCGTGCTGGTCCTCCTGCTGGTTTTGGATGAGGGCGCAGAAACGGCGTTCCTGGTCCTCCCTCATGTCCAGCAGCGCTTGATGATGTTCTTGATGGAGTCCCGCGAGCGACTGGATGACATCCGCAAATGGCGAACTCGTCGGAGATGACATGACGGCGGCGGCGTTCCGGCTTCCTTCTCGGGTTTCGGCAACCACTGTAACAATGTTCGTATAAAGGAAGGAAGCGGACAAGGTTGGCTCGTGGAGACTCGGGTGATTTTATTGCTTTTCTCGATAAACTTAAACAGGTGCGCACTCTGCGCGTCCTCGGTACATCAACTCTCTCGGTTGTCTCAGCGATCACTCTCAGCGTTCGTTCTGGCTGTCTCTCTCTCGTCACAGACCATGCGCCCGAGTCTCCACTCCGTCTCTCTCTGAACTCCCGTTCCACGGTGGCTTTTATCCGGTCTCCACGCCAGTTACTGCAATCAGACACAGGTGTTCCTCATTTTGCACTTGACCCACTTACTTACCGCCGTCTCCTGAGTCTTTCTCCCGCTGCAGACTTCGCTGAACCACGCACCCCTCGCCACATATATACTTTTACTTATTCTTATAAGATGTTCAACTAAAGAGAGATTATCATTTAAATACATTGTACTTTCAAAAAATGGTATAAAACTGTCACTGGGGCAGTGCTCCTTCAAAATTTACTAATATGCAATATTTAGTTTCTAATAATTACATTTTATGTATTAATATGGATCTTTAAGGTACTAATATGCACCATTTAGAGATAAAGAAAGTACAAAATTGTACCACCCTAGTGACCTGTTTTAATTCATTTTCAAATAGTTTATAGGTTAGGTTTATAGTTTGCATAACAGAGTTAAATAAAAAAAGGGGTGGGAAATCTACATGTAAATGAAACACTCCATTATAAGGAAGAGGAAAAATAAACACTGCACAGAACAGGCATCCAGAATCTCATGAGCTCCACATCAAGGGTAGGTTTTAACTTGCATTTTATATCAGTTATATTACCTTTTCTCTCTCTTGTTATTAGCCACTAACTGCAGTGTTGAAATCAGATGATCACAGAGACAAAGAAAAATTATGTAGAAAAAGGCAAAAGAAGCATGCACAGTAGAAATGTAGATACACCTTGGTTTCCAGTCAGAAATGTTTGTTGGCCATTTACTTTTTGAATGAAATTTAAATAACAAATATGAACACATATTAGTAATGCGAGAAGGATAGAAGCAGATGACATTTATAATTTCTTTCCTTATTTATGGTCGGCAGCCATATCACCCTGCAGCCCAAGACCGGTTGCCCACTGAAGCTAAGCAGGGTTGAGCCTAGTCAGTACCTGGATGGGAGACCTCCTGGGAAAACTAGGTTGCTGCTGGAAGAGGTGTTAGTGAGACCAGCAGGGGGTGCTCACCCTGTGGTCTGTATGGGTCCTAATGCCCCAGTATAGTGAAGGGACACTATACTGGAAAAGCACCGCCCTTCGGATGAGACGTTAATCCGAGGTCCTGACTCTCTGTGGTCATTAAAAATCCCAGGATGTCCTTCGATAAAGAGTAGGGTGTTACCCCGGCATCCTGGCCAAACTAGCCCACTGGCCTCTGACCATCATGGCCTCCTAATCATCCCCATACACTGATTGGCTTCATCACTCTGTCTCCTCTCCACCAGTAAGCTGGTGTGTGGTGGGCGTTCTGGCGCACTATGGCTGCCGTCGCATCATCCAGGTGGATGCTGCACATTGGTGGTGGATGAGGAGATAGCCCCCTTACTATGTAAAGCGCTTTGAGTGTCTAGAAAAGCGCTATATAAAATGTAACAAATTATTATTATTATTATTTCACTCATCGTACCAAGAGGCTCTGTGTCTGTCTGTATCATATTACAAAAGCAGTTAGGCCATAGTGGGATTTTCAGAGACACCAGGACACACTCAATTTTTAGGACTTCAATGGAATAATGATAGATAATAAATTATAAATTATTTTACTATACATTCTCGGTTATGGAGGACACCAAATATCACCCTAGACCATTATTAACAACCTCAAAATCATGGGTTTCATCTTCCTTCACTATACTGGTAATGCTTGGCATAATAGGTGTCACTGCTGCAGTATTGGTGCAGGTATGTATTTGAAAATATTCCTAGTTTAAATTGCTTTTTTAAGACATATTGTATAAGTAAATTGTATATATGAAAAATGTGATCAAATGTTTTATATTTCTAGATGCTTTGTCAACAAATTCAACATCATGTTTCAGGTAATGATTCAAGTGATATAGGTAAAGATATATATATATATATAATGATTAACAAGTGATTATCATCTGAATTACATGTAATACCATCCAAGTGAAGAGCTCCGGATCCTTTTGGTTGGAAAAACAGGTGTGGGGAAAAGTGCAACAGGCAACACTATTTTGAAGAAAAACTTTTTTAAATCTGTTCAAAGGTACAGGTACAGGCAGGAAAATCACATTTGAACCTGGTTTGAACTGTGCTTATCTGAATCTAAGGACATTCATGCAGCCAAAGCATTTACTGTCAATTACAAGATTTCATGTCATCATCACAGAACCTGTATTGTATGTAGCTGTATTTTCTACAGCTCATGTGAATTGTAATTATGTGTGCATACACTGGATCTGTTCTGTACACCAGGGGGTTTGGCTTCTCTCCCGCTCTGTCTGAAAATCTGACTGAATTATTACAATTGATGGCAAAATTAACGTTTGGAAATGTAAACTGATATTTATTTCTGATGCAATACAGCAAGAGATAGAAATAGCTATTTTAGCTAAAACTATTTTTTTAGCTGGTGAATATAATAGTGTTCTAATAATTTTGGCCACCACTGTAGATCGAATATTAACACGATTAATAATTTTTTAAATTACAAATAATAATGAATTATAATTTAATTCAATTGAAATTAAATAGAATAATGATAAAATGTGCTATAATGTTCACTGTGTAGGTGGCATAATTTCCACCTCAACAATCGTGCCAATATAATACAAAAAAATTAACACAAAAATGTATTAATAGTAGTTTTTGAAATATAACAATTAATTATAATTATTATTATTGTTGTTGGTGTTGTTATTACATTTTAAAAACTACTATTAATTAATTTTTTGTGTTAAAACTTTTGTTAGGAAAATATCAGTGCACCTATATTAACTAAAAAGTCATCAACTACTTGACTGATACATCGAATCTCTTATTACCATACAGTGACGTTTTGTTTCCTGTAGATGGTAGTCTAAAAAGTAACCCTTCCGGTAAAACAAGACTAATTTTAGGACGTTGTATGAGTAAACGAAACTTTTGATAGGAAACAAAAGCGAAACCTTGTTTACATCTATACATGCACGATGTGCTCTCCATTTAAAGGTGAGTTGTAACTTTAAAATGCTTTATATAAACTGTTGGCATTGAAAAGAAGAAATCTGCTGATAGTAGCTTTCATAAAAAAACATGTACAGTCTTTTGAGTGATTTAACGAGAGCAATCGTTTATAGACAGTTGAAGCTTGTTTCAAAGCATTAGCAGTAATACCAAACACAGTTGGTGTGATACAAGATAAATTAGAAATCATAAAAACTAAGGTGTACTTAGCCTAAAACTAAAACTATGACATGAAATGACATAGTTGACAAATGGAATATTGATTAAATAGAAACATTTTAATATTCCAGTAATAACTGCTGGGGAAATGAACATTTGTGAGTGTTGTTTTTGTTTGCTAAAACTTTGTTTGATCAAATTTTGCCTCGGAAAAGGAGATTTCACAGCAGAATGTCTCCACAATAATATCCTGTCTTCCCTTCACTGTATCAATCAAAATATTAAATAAATACACACATACACATGCACACACATATATATATATATATGTATATATATATATATATATATATATATAATGACTTTCTTTATAGCTGTGCGGGACACTTCTTCTGGACCATCAACAACAACAAAGTCTTGGGATGCATATTTCTCCCCAAAACTACTGATACTTTGTATAATTGTCTCTGCTATTGCATTAGGGATTCAGGTATGCGTGAGTGTGTATTTTTTCATTTTTTCACTCTAAGCTGATTATCTTTTTTACAGTAAAATCTGCCAAATGTGATACAATTTGTAACATTATATAAATCATTTCTAGATCTGCAATCAAAAAAAACTAAATTTGGATGATGTAGGTAAGTAATTTTTTTGTTATCTTTTATGTATATATTTTACAACACAAAGGTAGATGATGAATAGCATTATAATAGATTAATATAGGTATATTTCATTGTTCTTTTGAATAGATGTTTGTAAACGTAATTATATTACCAAGAGTTTGAAAAAGTGATATAATTCGTATTAATGTACAATGCATCTTGCAGGTGTCCGGATTCTTTTGGTTGGAAAAACAGGGGTGGGAAAAAGTGCAACAGGCAACAAAATCCTGGGAAAAAGTTTTTAAATCAGAGTTTTCATCCTCCTCTGTGACCGGGGAGTGTGAAAAATATCATGCAATAATAAATGGCAGAAAAGTATCTGTCATTGACTCTCCAGGTTTGTTTGACACCAGCCTAACTGAAGATGAAGTGATCAACAGAATTAAACTCTGTATACCTCTCTCTGCACCTGGTCCACATGTCTTCTTAGTTGTGATTCAGCTGGGCAGATTCACAGATGAAGAGGCAAAAGCTGTTAGAATCATTCAAGCCGTTTTTGGTGAGGAATCCTCCAATTACATCATTGCACTGTTCACTCATGGAGATCGACTGGAGGACAAAAACATTCATACATTTGTGCGGGACAACCCAAAACTACTCAGTTTCATCAAAACATGCAGTGGACGATATCATGTGTTCAACAATAAAGAACAAAATCCTGAACAGGTCGTTCAGCTGCTTGACCAGATTGATAAAATGGTCACTGGGAATGGTGGTCAATACTACACCAGTGAGATGCTTGAAAGGGCTGAAAGAGAGATTGAGAAAGAGAAACAACGCATCCTGAAGGAGAATGAAGAGCAGAGACAGAGGGAGACAGAAGCTCTGAGGACTCAACTTGAAGGCGAGGCCCTTAAAAAAGCTGAAGAAAAGTTGAAGGATAAACATGAGCAGGAGGCAAGATGGCAAGCTGAGAGAAGCACTTCAGTTTTGGGTCAAATCTATGAATATTTGGCCTATTGTGTGAAAAAAGTTTTTAATTTAGGCTAATTGTGGAAAATATATTTCATATATTTCATACTTTTTGTGTTGTGCTAAGTTTTTTATAAATGATTAAGTCTATTATGTCTCCACTGATTTGAAACATTTAACAGAAATCATATTATATGTTCAATTCATTTGAATCAAAATTCAAGTTGTTCATGAATACTAAATTAAAACTATTATTTAATTCAGTGATACTTAGAATCAGTTCAGTTGTCAGATAGGCAGGAAAATCACATTTGAACCTGGTTTGAACTGTGCTTATCTGAATCTAAAGACATTCATACAGCCAAAGCATTTACTGTCAATTACAAGATTTCATGTCATCATCACAGAACCTGTATTGTATGTAGCTGTATTTTCTACAGCTCATGTGAATTGTAATTATGTGTGCATACACTGGATCTGTTCTTTACACCAGGGGGTTTGGTTTCTCTCCCGCTCTGTCTAAACATGACTGCATGGACAGGCGTGTGGAGTTTTGCCCAGAACATAACCATACCACCAACACTAACTGTATGCAATATAACTGTAATAAATATACTTTGAGAAAAGTGATTCTGACTGAAACGGAGTATGTTTTGTAACAGCCTGTTGTAATATCTACTTGCCATTCTAAGAATAATTTTGCCTTATCTTGATTTCTTAGTTCTTTAGTAGGCTGTGTAGCTTCCTTAGCCTGTGTACCGTGTTACAAGTTTTCTATCAGATTTCTGTGTGGAGCACTGGCTGGTATCAGACTCCTTTTGCGAACAAAAATCTGACTGAATTATTACAATTGATGGCAAAATTAACGTTTGGAAATGTAAACTGATATTTATTTCTGATGCAATACAGCAAGAGATAGAAATAGCTATTTTAGCTAAAACTATTTTTTAGCTGGTGAATATAATAGTGTTCTAATAATTTTGGCCACCACTGTAGATCGAATATTAACACGATTCATTATTTTTTTAATTACAAATAATAATTAATTATAACTTAATTCAATTGAAATTAAATATAATAATGATAAAAATGTGCTATAATGTTCACTGTGTAGGTGGCATAATTTCCACCTCAACAATTGTGCCAATATAATACAAAAATTCACACAAAAATGTATTAATAGTAGTTTTGAAATATAACAATAATAATAATAATTATTGTTGTTGGTGTTGTTATTACATTTTAAAACCACTATTAATTTATTTTTTAATGTTAAAACTTTGTTAGGAAAATATCAGTGCACCTATATTAACTAAAACGTCATCAACTACTTGACTGATACATCGACTGTCTTATTATCATACAGTGGACGTTTTGTTTCCTGTAGATGGTAGTCTAAAAGTAACCCTTCCGGTAAAACAAGACAAGTTTAGCACGTTTATGAGTAAACGAAACTTTTGATAGCAAAAGCGAAACCCTGTTTACATCTATACATGCACGATGTTCTCTCCGTTGAAAGGTGAGTTGTAACTTTAAAACGCTTTATATAAACTGTTTGCATTGAAAAGAAGAAATCTGCTGATAGTAGCTTTCATAAAAAAAACATGTACAGCCTTTTGAGTGATTTTAATGAGAGCAATCTTTTCTAGACAGTTGAAGCTTGTTTCAAAGCAGTAGCAGTAATACCAAACACAGTTGGTGTGATATAAGATAAATTATAAATCATAAAAACTAAGGTGTACTTAGCCTAAAACTATGACATGAAATGACATAGTTCACATATGGAATATTGATCAAATAGAAAAACTGAAATATTCCAGTAATAACTGCTGGGGAAATAACATTTGTGAGTGTTGTTTTTGTTTGCTAAAACTTTGTTTGATCAAATTTTGCCTCATAAAAGGAGATTTCACAGCAGAATGTCTCTACGATAATATCCTGTCTTCCCTTCACTGTATCAATCAAAATATTACACACACACACACACACATATATATTTATATCATGACTTTCTTTATAGCTGTGCAGGACACTTCTTCTGGACCATCAACAATGACCTCAAAGTCTTGGGATGCATATTTCTCCCGAGAACTATTGATACTTTGTATAATTGTCCCTGCTATTGCATTAGGGATTCAGGTATGCGTGAGTGTGTATTTTGTCATTTTTTCACTCTAAGCTGATTTTCTTTTTAACAGTAAAATCTGCCAAATGTGATACAATTTGTAACATTATATAAATAATTTCTAGATCTTCAAACAAAAAAAACAAAATTTGGATGATGTAGGTAAGTTATTTTTTTGTTATCTTTTATGTATATATTTTACAACACAAAGGTAGATGATGAATAGCATTACAATAGATTAATATAGGTATATTTCATTGTTCTTTTAAGTAGATGTTTGTAAACGTAATTATATTACCAAGAGTTTGAAAAAGTGATATAATTCGTGTTAATGTACAATGCATCTTGCAGGCGATCCACTCCGGATTCTTTTGGTTGGAAAAACAGGGGTGGGAAAAAGTGCAACAGGCAACAAAATCCTGGGAAAAAAGTTTTTTAAATCAGAGATATCATCCTCCTCTGTGACCGGGGAGTGTGAAAAGAATCATGCAATAATAAATGGCAGAAAAGTATCTGTCATTGACTCTCCTGGTTTGTTTGACACCAGCCTAACTGAAGATGAAGTGATCAACAGAATTAAACTCTGCATTCCTCTCTCTGCTCCTGGTCCACATGTCTTCTTAGTTGTGATTCAGCTGGGCAGATTCACAGATGAAGAGGCAAAAGCTGTTAGAATCATTCAAGCCATTTTTGGTAAGGAATCCTCCAATTACATCATGGCACTGTTCACTCATGGAGATCGACTGGAGGACAAAAACATTCACACATTTGTGCGGGACAACCCGAAACTGCTCAGTTTCATCAAAACATGCAGTGGACGATACCATGTGTTCAACAATAAAGAACAAAATCCTGAACAGGTCGTTCAGCTGCTTGACCAGATTGATAAAATGGTCACTGGGAATGGTGGTCAATACTACACCAGTGAGATGCTTGATAGGGCTGAAAGAGAGATTGAGAAAGAGAAACAACGCATCCTGAAGGAGAATGAAGAGCAGAGACAGAGGGAGACAGAAGCTCTGAGGACTCAACTTAAAGGCGAGGCCCTTAGAAAAGCTGAAGAAAAGTTGAAGGATAAACATGAGCAGGAGGCAAGATGGCAAGCTGAGAGAAGCACTTCAGTTTGGGGTAAAATCTATGCATTCGTGGCCAATTGTTTGAAGAAAGTTTTTAACTTAGGCTAATTGTGGAAAATATATTTCATATATTTCATACTTTTTGTGCTGTGCTATGTTTTTTATAAATGATTAAGTCTATTATGTCTCCACTGATTTGAAACATTTAACAGAAATCATATTATATGTTCAATTTATTTGAATCAAAATTCAAGTTCATGAATACTAAATTAAAACTATTATTTAATTCAGTGATACTTAGAATCAGTTCAGTTGTTAGGTAGGCAGGAAAATCACATTTGAACCTGGTTTGAACTGTGCTTATCTGAATCTAAAGACATTCATACAGCCAAAGCATTTACTGTCAATTACAAGATTTCATGTCATCATCACAGAACCTGTATCGTATGTAGCTGTATTTTCTACAGCTCATGTGAATTGTAATTATGTGTGCATACACTGGATCTGTTCTGTACACCAGGGGGTTTGGTTTCTCTCCCGCTCTGTCTAAACATGACTGCATGGACAGGCGTGTGGAGTTTTGCCCAGAACATAACAATACCACCAACACTAACTGTATGCAATATACCTGTAATAAAGAAGAAGGCAAGGCAGGATGAGCACACTACAGAGGAACGACGATGAACTGGCACAGGACTGCAGACACGAGGAGATTGTGAAGGGAGCAAATGAGGAGGGTAACGAGGGAAGAGTGACAAGTGGGGCAAATGAACAATAATCAGGAAACAAGATGGGTGGGGTCAAGACAATTAACATGAGAGCACATGACACAGAGAAAACTAAGACAAAAGCAATGTGCTCACACAAAACAAAAACACAAACACATGGTCAGCAAAACAAATCACCAGCCATGTGCAAAACAGGACATGAACACGCAGCTAATGAGAAAACTCATAAGCCGCATGTTCACACAAGACATAACATGAATGCATGCAGCCAATAAAGACATGAACTGCGTGCACACCACAAGACACTTGGACAGGAGAGCGCACGGCCGAGCAAACTCGAGACCGCACGCTCACACAAGACAGAACTTGGAGCACGAGTGTCCAAACCCCAACACGAACCATAACTCAAGACATGAGTGCCGGGATCCGAACACCACACTCCAACACAAAACAAGGCACGACTCGAGCACACTGGAAGTTTACACCAGAGTCATTCAAATTTCGACACACCATTTCCATCAACTAGATTCTGCATTTTCAGAAGACAGCTGCATATAATTCTTAAAGTTTAAAATAGTGAATATGCATGCTTTCTTCCAAACAGACAATGTTTCAAATGCACATTTGTGTACATACATTTCAAAGTGTTCTGCATATTTGTCATTTCTCAGCTGTCTCATTGAAACAATAAGTGTACCTGATATTGCTATCGAGTAACTATTTTTTCATCAGCTTCTTCATAATACAAAACAGTGGTAATAAACCAATCAAATACACCTTCTTGTTGAACAGGCTGTGCAACATTTCCCAAAATGTTTCACTTTGAGTAACATCTGCTTCCACCTTAGTTACTATCTCATCACTTGTGGCACTCAGAGAACACTCTGGGATTTTACTCTGTGTTGGTGTCTTAGTAAACGCTGCATACATCAACAGATCTGCAGCAGCAGCAGCAATGTAGAAGTGCCGTGTATTCCAGGACTTTCCCTGCACCGTTTGTCCTAACATAATATTTGTTGTTTCTCTTTCCCAATTGACTGTCCACTTTCTCAAAGAGCTCACTGACCTGACGTGTTTTCTCTGTCAGTATTATTGAACACATGATATTGTGAGTGACATTTTTGGATGAGTTTCTGCAGGTTTATATCCTCCCTTACAAACTGGTCCACACTTGTATTCTTAAGTTCGTCTCCATATGTAAAAAGCACTATTGTGAACACATTCACATTTGAGCACAACATCTTCTGGAGTGTGTCCATCACATGTCTTTCTTGCTCAGTGAAGCGACCCAACTGAATAACAAGGAGAAAAGCATGGGGTCCGGGTTCACACAGAGTCAAAGCTCTCTCCATCTCCTGCCCTATATTTATATAAGAATCATCACTGTTTAATAAGCCAAGAGTGTCCACAACAGTCACTTTCCTCCCACAGACAACAGCATCCCTCCGTTCACTTGTGGATGTGAGAGAAGTGGCACTGAGGTCCGAGAGAAACTCTTCTCAGCCCAGAATGGTGTTTCCTGCTGCACTCTTCCCAACTCCCTGAAGGCCGACCAGAACCAGTCGAAGGTGCTCCTTCACTCCTGGAAAAATGGAACTTTAATTTGTTTAAAAACAAAAAAAAAAACTCACAACTCAAGGTCAGCATTCATAACCAGACACATAATAATATCACACAAACATAGCACATAGTAAGCATCAAGTCATCAAGTATCTACAAAACAAAACAAAAAAAACATTTTACTCAATATTTTTTTTCAGGTTTGCATTACAATTATGCATTGTAGTAAAATAAACCACAGTGACCCAGTATAATAAAGTTTTCCAGTAGTATTGAAGGTATAGACATAAAATATGGTACAGTGCTTGTCATTTGCTTTCTTGCTCATTAATAATTACATTGCTAATCAATGACAAATTGATGATGGATTAACCATTCAGAACTTTTCTCACTGAACCTCCTGCCACTGCCAAACCAGCTTTCAGAAACTTGTTTCTTTCCGCTCTGTCTCTCGCTTCCTGTTCACTCATTTTTAGTTGCAGCATAATTCTTTCTTTTTCTTCCTCTATTGCTCTCTCAGCTGCCTGGAGCATTTCATTTGTTTAATACTCTACATATGGTGTAATACACTTCAAAATTGTTGCAACAGAGGTGGAAATACAATTTTTAAGAACATGAATTGTTTCCATCTTTGTTGCCACAGATTTGAAGTGTATGAAATGACTGTACCCATATTTACCCATATGTCATTGGTGTTTGGTGATTATCTTTGGCTCAAGGTCTGCATTTAAAGTCACACCAGAGGTGTTCAGCTGGGATTAGGACTTGGCTTTCTGCGGACCAGTCAAGTTCTTCCACACTGACTGAATCATCATTTCTCTTTGACCCTTGCCTTATACACAGAGACACTGTCATGTTAGAATAGAAAAGGTTCCTGTCCAAACTGTTGCTATACAATTAGAAGCACACAATTCCCTAGAATATCATTATAAATCTTAAACATTAAGATTTGTACTCATGGAAATTACTAAAGTAGTCAAACCTTTCATTAGAAGGGGGTATATAGCAATATAGTTTATGTGGTTCTGGTCTGTTTTGTTCAATTTGAAAATGTATCAGCCTGATTATTTTCATGCTCAGTGTATGCCACATTTAGACATATTAAATTTTTTTAGTGTAAAGACACCTTACTACCAATCTTGTTCCCATCTGATCTGAATTTTGAAGACAGGAGCATATAAAGGCAATGGGATCATTCGCAGTCCGGATTGGAAGCTGTGTTCCCACAACACAACAGCTCTTCTATATGAAATTACCTCTAAACACTAGATTATGGCACAATGCTTGTCAGTTTTCTGATTCAGCTCTGCTAAACCCATTTCTATAAACATTTAAAATATGCTTTGACATAAAAAAGACAGAGTTTCTACATTCAATCTTTTTTAATTTATGACATTTTCATAAATAACAATTCACTGACATTTATTAAAGCTGCTGTTCCCCAGAACTAATACAAGTAATAGTGATAAGTGCTTTGCTTTCAGAGAGAAAGATTATCTCTTAGAAAGAAACAAGTATTTACACAGTAACAAGACACATGGATCTTACAAATCCATCCACGTCCCAGCCGCTATAACATCACTTCATCACTGACACAAAGGAGGCAAGTTCTGAATGTCTGTGCTGTTCAAATACACGTGATCCAATTGCTTTCATCTCTTCTGTGCATGGAAAATTATATTCATAATCAAGCCAACTTTTCATTATCAGCTTCTGAGCTTCAGCCCAATTCTATGCTTCACAGATTAGTATTACAAAATGCATACATTTCAAGAACCTAATGAATTCATTCAAACATATTCCTTACCAAACTATTAAAAATATAAGTTACTGTTTAAACCAAAAGCACTTATTGCATCCATATCTCGTCTCAGAATTCAGAAGACAAAAATGCCTTGAGACATCTTCACCTCTGATGCCAGTCTGAAGGGAAGTTTTAACGTGCTAGACCGCTTCTTGTCTATTGTCATGCATTGATATGTACAGATCACTCTTTTGTACAGTACTCAGCATGCAGATACTTCCTATGCTCGTCTCATAAGCAGATGTACTTAAACAAGCATGAGGGAATTCAGTGGATGTTTTTGAGGCGTAATCCACACCTCAGAAACACTTCAGCATAACAGAGCCAGAATTGCAGAATTTGCATAAACTAATTTATGCAAATTAGTTTAGAGTGAATATTAATTACTGTTTCAGTCCAAGACTAGTATTGACCCACAATTAATCTAGGTTTCTGTGGAAATGTATACTCATGTTTAAACACAAAGCAA
Source organism: Gymnocypris eckloni scoliostomus (assembly GCA_027564155.1). NCBI lineage: Eukaryota > Metazoa > Chordata > Actinopteri > Cypriniformes > Cyprinidae > Gymnocypris > Gymnocypris eckloni. The sequence goes on from CM050416.1 coordinate 26,016,373, forward strand.
AAAATAAATAAATTGTTAATCATTAGTGCTGGGGTGTGTCATATTTGTCTTGAGTAAATGTTAGTGGCATTAGAAAACACTTTGTGCAAGATGCTCTTTTGCTTTTTAAATACTATTCCATACCTTGAACATCACAAAAAAGCTGAACTAGATCAAACGTGAAGGTAAATGTCCTCAAACATCTCTCATGTGAGAGGAATCAGTTTTTTCTTCTTACAGCAGCAGTGATCTTACAAGAGTGTATCCTCCAGACCACAAGGGGGAGATGTAAACTGTAAACTAAAACGTAAACTGCTATCTTCTACATGCACTCCTGCATATTTTATGTGAAACTCAAATTGAGTTTTCATTTAGAAAATGCCTATTAAACAGTACCAATAATTACCATGATTTACTGCATACATAGCATCTAAACATACACATGTATCACAAAAAATGTCTCAACTAATGTCTGACATGAGTAGCTAGTGTCACACACCCTAGTTCACTCTCACAGCAAAGTGGAGAGCATTCAGAGGAATGCTTATTTAATAAATAAATAAATCAGATCATACGCTTAAAATGCTTGACATGCCACTATTATCATGTAGGTCTCCCTTACTACAGTATTTGTTCTTTTTAAACACAATGGCTTTCAGTCAATCAAACATTTATGGAGCCAAAAAGAGCACACAATAAAAAAGCAGCCATTATTGTACAGTAATGGTTTTAAGTTATTCTGAATTACGGCAAAAAAGACCATGATAAAGAACTGGCACTAATGAACCAGCATGCCTTTCATTCCCCACTTCCATCCTGTGTGTGTCTCATACATAAATCTGAAGGGATAGTTCACCCAAAAACAAAAGGTTTTGCTGCTATATATAGACCAATATGAAAACAAACGACTTTTCAGCAGATGGCTTGGATACTGAGCAATATTTTGAGGGTGGGGGCGAGAATCATTCCAGAATAAGTGCATTCACTTTTTTTTTATGTGATTCATCATTTTAAGGGCAGACCAATTTGGAAAAAAAATGTAAACATTTAAAATTAAACTAAAATTACATTTTACAAGAAACAACTTAAACCTCTTTCTTTAACATAAATTAAACAGTTTAAAGTAATCTCTTTCCACGTAAGCTTTCATAGGTTACATTGCCATTGTTATTGTCTAATTCAAAATGACTATAAAGCAACAATTAATATTATGATTTTTTTGTGATATTATAAAAATATTAAACAATACAATAAATATACCGTAATAATAGCATTTAATGGAATTTGTTAAAATTGAGCATTTAATAAATATAAGTTTATTTTATAGTACACCCGTAAAATTATTATAATAAAAGTATTTTTAAAATATTTGCACTGCTGGATTCAGAGTGAAGTGTGGCATGTTCATTTAGACACGTGCTCAATCTGAAACTGTTAGTGAATATATTTCAACCTATGCAATTTGACAATCGCACTAAGCCACATCACACTATCAGTTTAATATCAGTTAAAAAATTTTATATATTGTGTAACCCTAAAAAATTATATCATTATTTACTCACCCTCTTGTCAAAAACTATGACTTTCTTTACTGAGTAAAATAGAAAGAAGATAATTTTAAGAATGTTTTAACATCCATACAATTAAACAACAGTGACTTTCACAATATAGACAAAAAACAGTGTGGCATTTTTCAAAACATTGTTTGTGTTTCCCAGAATAAAGTAAGTCATACAGGTTTGGAACATCAGGGTGAGCAAATGACATAATTTTCATTTTTGGATGAACTATTCCTTTAATTCAACCCACATTGCATCCACTAGATACAAGATCTAGATCCACCAGATAACCATCCTGACATCAGACTTGTGGCCTGAGTGTGGCATTGCAGTTTCTGTGATGTCGATGGTCATCTTTAGGTCTGGGCCTCTGGTAGGGGTAACCCTGGCTCACAAATAGCTGTGGATGGAGCCAGACCCATTGCTCCCCGACAGAGCAGTCCCTTTGCTGTGGCTGCGGATGTATCCCCTTTGCTGAAGGTCCTGTATGGTCGTCGTGGAGGTCCACGGTGCGAGGGAGGAGCTCCACGCAGGCACACTGAAGGGAGGCTGAACCCAGCCAGACAGCAGGCAGGACAAGAAATCACATCGTCTTGTTCGTTAGTGGGCGGTAAAGGCTCCGGAGCGGGGCCTCTGTAACCGTTCAGTCTTGCCCATGCCATCAGCCGCCCAGGCCTCATCAGTCCATTGTTATTGTCCAAACGGGGAAGTGGAGGTAACAACGGTGGTCCATTACAGATGGGTGTAGCCCAACCATTGGACTGCAAGGACGAGGAATAAGAAGAACCGCTGATAAGCCGCTTCCCTGACACGTTTCCTTCTGCTGTGTCGGGCGAGCTGCTACAGTCCATGGGCTCTGTGAGGCTCAGTCCCTCCTTCTCCACCTCTTCATCCTCCTCTTCCTCTTCTACCCTTTCTAAAGACACCATATCTAAGTCCAAAACCAGGCATGAGTCCTCCACTGCATCTTGCCGTCCTTCTGCCTCTTTCTCTTTCATTCCATCTCTCAGTTCTTCAGTCCGCTCCTCCTCTTCTCGGCCCTCTTGGTCCCGGAAGAGTAGCTGTCGTCCCAGCTCGGGGGTGCATGGCAGGGAGCGACACCTTCGAGGGGGACTTCGGAGCCCCAGGCTCCCGTTTAGTGATGGGGAGGCACAGGGGTCTTGAGGTGGTGGAAGGGTAAAGGTAAGAGAGATGACAGATTTGCTTGGGGTGTCGAACAGCTTGATGCGACCACCGTTGAGATCTTGGCGAAGAGAGAATGGGTTGACCCGTGCAGGTGTGCCTAAACACGGTGAAGTGGCAGGGGGCAATACATCTGATTGACTACGGGACATACGCTGGTCACCAGGATGGCATGGCGAGCTTCTCCTCCTATACGGACTGACGTCAACAGCAATGGGTTCTGAGGCAACCACAACAAGGATTGGATGTCAGAGGACTGGTAAAACTGCTAAATTATTTCTTGGTGAATGTAAAAAGAGTGATTTTAAAGATGGATAAATATTTGTAATCTTTAATTTTTTGTTCTGAATGAATACGCTGCTAACTACTAAAATATATTTAAATTAGCATGTGATACACAATACCTTTCAAAAGATTGAGGAGAGTAAGATTTTTTTCCAAGGCTGCATTTATTTAGTCAAAAATATAGTGACAATATTGTAAAATATTATTACAATTTACAAAAAAACGTTCTATTTAAATGTATTTTAAAATTGAATTTATTCCTGTGATCAAAGCTGAATTTTCAGCAGCCATTACTCCAGTCTTCAGTGTCACGTGATCCTTCAGTAATAGTACTGATGTGCTGATTTGGTGCCCACAAATTTTTTTTCATCATATTGTTATTATCAATTTTGAAAACAGTTATTTTACCTAATATAATTTGTTTTAATGTATTTGAATTAGACATGTTTTGTAATAAGTCTTTAGTGTCACTTTTGATCATTTAATGTATCCCTGGTGAACAAAAAAAATCTTTATTTAAAAAAATCTTATTGGCCCCAAACTTTTTCAAAATAGTGTATATAGCATTTATGTATCTTTTACCCAATATTATTAAATGAATGTATTACACAGATTTAGTGCTTTCAACACATGGCCATGTTATCTGTAACATACTTACCTAGGATGACTGGATCATCACTCATCTTCCTCTCTCTCTCTATCCTCTCAAGTGTTACTACTATTTCAGAATAGGCAGGACGACTGTCTGCACTCATCTACCACAGAAAGAGGATAACAAATTAAAAACAGAACTGAGAGCACAACATGTAGTTTCATACAGTATTGTACACTGTGTTACTGAATTGCTGAGTGTATATGTGTGTATGTGGCTTTTACATTGCAGCAACTGACAGCCAGGCGAAGGAATGAAGGTGGACAGTCTCCAACCATTTGCTCAAAGGTGTCCACATCCAGTCCAAAATCCTACAGACAGATGATATTATACACGTACTGCTCTGATCAGGCATCTTCACATGCAAATTTGAGATTAATATTGAGCTTTGCAATAGTTAACACTGTGTTGCTTTCTAAAATTTAAATAAATATAAATAAATATGAAAAACCTATTTTTATATACTCCATTATGCTGCTTCACCAGCAGAGGGAGACAGCACTCTAAAAAGTAGATATTGGTGTCAAAGTCATGAAAAATGAATTACTCGATTGGATCTGGACACACTATATGGTTACGCACATGCATATCATATTTAGAAAAAAATTATATGGGAGCAAATAAAGAAAAAAATATATATTTGCAGTTATTTGCTTAAATTTTAGAATGAACGATACGTAATGCGTTTTAATACAATTGCAGAATATCAACATTTCAGTTAGCATTACCTAAACATATTAAATATAAACACTGGCTAAGGCTTATCCTAGATTCAATTTAGCTATGAATTATTAGCTATTAAATAATTTTGCATAAAAAAAAGCTTTATCTATGTCTGGTAAACCAGTTACATGATTCTGTGCTTCATGTGGTGATGGTGTGCAGTTGTACGATGTACCTCAGTTCGTGGGAGGATATCTGGGTCAGCCTCAATTCGAGCAATAATCTCACAAAGGATTATTCCATATCCAAAAACATCAACCTATGTATGAAAATGAGATGTTACACAAGCACACAAGTAGAGTTGGATGTTGACTTGTTGGTGTTCAAAGACAACATATTAGAGGTCTGCGCGGGACTGTTTTTTAAGTCCCGCTCCCGCCTGCTCCCTTGAGGTTATATCCCGCACCTACCCGCTCCCGCTATATATTCACTCTTTGCTCACTTTGAATAATTTTCTTCCACATTTAAATGTTCTCTACTGAAAGAAAGAGAGATAGGCTAACAAATATAAGTGTAGTAGCCTATGCACAAAATGCATAGGCAACGGGGAAACCATTTTGCTTAGCCTATAATTTTAAATGACAGATGTCGAATTTATTTATTTTTCTCTGCGACACTTTTCCTACGCTGTAAAAAGTGATAAGTTGACTTAACTTAAAAAATTGAGGAAACCGGGAACCCTTAAAATTATTAAGTAACTGATAATTAAAAGAAACATTTTCTTTTAATTATCAACGGGTTTCTTCAATTTTTTAAGTTAAGTCATCACTTTCACAGCGTGAAAAAGTGAAAATAAATAAATAAATAAATTCGACATCTATCATTTAAAATTATAGGCTAAGCAAAATATAAACAAAATTGAGTTGAACAATCTTCAAGGACGGCGCATCCACACTTTGCATCCTTTTTCTGTTCTGTCACTCATTGACAACGTGCCTGTTCTGTCTGCGGGCCGTATATTCACCACTGGTAGGCTAGCCCGCTCTGAGCATCGTTGCACATGCTGCACACAGACCCCGCAAATAAAATGAAGCACTGGTCCATGCATGCAGCACGTGCATAACAGTCAGGCTGTACTGGTGCTTGAAAAGAAAAAAGGCAGATATGCTGTTCTAAAAGGATGTCAGGAGAGGGATATTGTTAGACCGCCCGCTCCCGTTGAAATTGCACCAGAGTTACCGCTACCGCGCTGAATTCGGGAATTTAATCCCGCAGCGCAAGAAATCTGATCAGGACAGCCACGGGAATGCAGACCTCTACAACATACCTTCTCATTGTACAGCTCTCCTCTTAACATTTCTGGTGCCATCCAGTAGGGGGAGCCCACAATAGCCAAAGGCTGCTTTTCAACACCATCACTGTAGACAAACAAGACAAATCATAGGTAATTTCAATCAATATTTGCCCTATGTTTGGAATATAGCATTCTTGGATAGCATCAAACTTTCTGTTGTGTCTCTGGTTAAGTACTGATCCATTTAAAATGTCATCATCTAATGAGTTTCAAAGCTGTATTATTTGTGTGTAAAAGGAGAGATGTACTGACCTGTAATCGGGGATTTTCTCTGCCAGCCCAAAGTCCCCAACCACACCGGTAAAAGCACCATTGTCACAACGGACCAGACAATTCTGTATAGTACAGTATTATGGTCAGGGTATTTCATAGGATATAATGTTAAAGGTATTTCAATGTTCTTAACCTTATAGCCTAATCATAGAATACTGCATTGATGACATATTTTTGTAGGCCAAAACCCAAAATAAGTTAGCATGTTAGCACTTCTGTTTCCATCATCCTGAAGTCAATGTTTTTTTGAATAGGTTTTTGGTTAATTGCCTAAAATAAGTATTTAACCTCATCACGCCGACCAACTAAACTCATCTACTCACTAGTTTACTTTTACAGCCTCGTTGCATTTATAACCACAATCTTGCAAACAATTACAAGTTCCAACTCCAACTTTCAGGTAAATGCTTTTTAAATGAAGACTGAAATAGTTATCAGAAGTTTAATGTTAGTGACGACGTTAAAGTCATGCAACCAGGTGTTGTTTGTTCACTTTTTACTTCTGGAGATTATATTTAGACTTTAAAGTTCATCAAATTTGTGTTCCTTTGTGAATATTATCATGATGAACAAAACATGTAAGAATCATGAACTGCTAATCACAGCTTATTTTCTGTACTAATTGAAAAGTGCATAAAAATTCTAATTTTGCCAAGAAAACCAGGGTGATGGTTGGCCTACAGAAATATGACATCACCGCAATGCTCTTTTTGTCCCATAACACCAGCGTGCAGCAAGCACAAAATGAATAGACATAGCTGCTGGCACAATAAACCCTATTTGACTGTCACTGTGTCTGTACCTTTGATGTAAGATCTCGGTGGAAAATGCCCTTGCTGTGTAGATACTGCAGCCCTCTTGCAATGTCCAGAGACAGACCTATTCTCACGCTCCATGACAGATATATGTCACTGTCCAGCAACTGCTCCAGGTTGCCCCCATTTATGTACTATAAACATAGTGACATTACGGTTATTATCATATCAACCAGTAAGTCTATTTACTCCTGAAGTCTGGCATTTCTATGCAATGTCTTACCTCTGTAAGAGCATGAAGCTGTCCTTCATGAACACACACTCCCAAAAACCTAATGAAGTGGAAAAAAATATTTATTTTCTATATTTTTGGATTCTCTTTGTGAATATGCAGCTTCAACCTAGGATTATTTTCCAACAGGACACAAAAAAATCTATTTTTATCACATTCAAGTCAGACCCTACAAATACACAACTCAAAAAATATTATTTATGCCATTGCACTGTAGTATTTTATATCATTCAATGAATACAGAGAGAAGTATTCCCTGTTTTATGTACAAAAAAGGACAACCCTAAATCTCACACCTTAGGATGTTGGGGTGGCAAAGGCGGTTCATGAGTTGCACCTCTCTCAGCATGTTGGCTTTGTTACTGGCCAGTGTATTCATCTTCAGAGCCATCACCTGCCCTGTGATCCTGTGCTGCACCTGCAGAACACACACACACACACACACACACACACACACACACACACACACACACACACACACACGTATTCAGTGACACTACTAAATTATAAATCTTTGTATGATACATGTAATAGACCAGAGATGCACAAACAAGCCCATTACCATTTGCCCATTCGATTTGGCTCACCATGGCACAGATGGTACTCAACCAGAATAATTATTTTACCGCCATGGGTACCGCAGTCATTTCTTCAGCAAATGCTATTCGCAACTTTTGACTGCTAAGTGGAGCTTTAACCATAGACTACAGGTGAACATATCAAAGCACATTTTTAAGAGAAGCATTCAACCTTGCCTTGCCAATGGGCTAGATCTGACTATTGTAATCAGCATATTTAAAAGCAATGTAGTTCAAATTATTCATATGCACGGGAACAAATTTTGTACTTTAAAACTTATGTGAATGTGTTTGTTATTTAGAACAAATTAAAGCAACTTAATAAATGTCCAATTGTGAGCCTGCGCTTATGTTTTACTGTAATATACACAGTATGACACATTTAAGTGCAGCATTATTTATGTGACTGGACATTTTCTTTTGGCCTCTGGTCCTCAATCAAGTTTGATTTTTGGCCCATCGTAGTAAAAGGTTTGGGCATCTCTGACAAATAAAACATTATATTTTTGGTCAAAGACCTGAGCTTGCTGCTCAAACTTTAAATCTTGGCTAGTGCTTGCTGTAGCAGTTGCAGCGCCCTCCACCTTTCCCAGCTGTACCTGTATACATCTGCTACAGGGTGATTTCATGTATGTTATATATGTTTTTTTATTATTATATGTTATATGTGCAGCAGCAGTATTTCATGCTCACAGCAGCATGTTGTGATGTACTGGCAGTAGCAAGTCTCGGTACTTGCTCAGCAGCAGCAGCAGCAGTGTAACAGATCTATTCCGCTAAAACTAAACACATTAACATTGCCCTGTATATTACTATGCTAAACTCTCCGAGAGTTGTTATGACAGAAATAATTATATATATATATATATATATATATATATATATATATATTAATATCAAGCTTCTGTATGTAGAAACTTTAGGGTGCTTTTCATCTCCCATCATCTTTACACATTCTCATGGACATCATGAATGCATAGCAAAAATAATACTTTTAGTAAGATTTATTACTAAGTCAAAAAATGTCAACAGACTGAAAAATACACTTGTTTTCAAGACATATTCTCTAAAAAGTTAGTCTTTAGTTTTTATTTAAATTTTTATGTTATATATAAAATGTTAAGATCCTTAATGGTATCACATTCAAAATATTTCCATTGTACACTATACCGGAGTGCCTAAAACTTCCACAGCTGGTCAGCACAGCAGAGTATGTGCTTGATGGCTCAGGCCATTCAGTCATGTAAAGGACTTGCTCTCATTCAGGATAAAGTCTATGTACATCTGCACAAGAGTATCTAAAGCTCCATATAAAGCTTTTCTGGCCTTACTAGGCAGAATTACTCTGCAAAATGCATTAGACTGATTTGTCATTAAATGCGAGGATATAGAGGAGTTGAGGATAGAGAATCTGGTGGAGGACTGAGTAACTGTTTCAGCTTTTAGGATCTGTATGTAGGTACAATAATGTAATAGTTGCATTAGTGTGTTTAAGTTTGAATTAAATATGGATTTTATGAGTTAGAGAGTTGGAGAAAGATCCAGTAGAGTATGCTGAGTATTAATAGCCATTAGGGCACTAATAGGCTTTCTGGATTTCCCATCATCCCACCTAACCAGCAGGAATCCAGAACATCATCACATACAAACATGCATCATACAACATGTATAAATCAGATAACTGAGTCTGACTGACTTTGATTTATAACTATTTGTGAACCAAATGTCAGTAATAATTCATACTGTCCCTTGCAGTCATTTGTCATTTAAACATAATTATTGAATTACAATTTTTGCTATGACACAAACATTTAATAAATGTTGACTTCTAAAAAGGAAAAGACAAATGACAGTTTTCTTGAGGTGGCACAAACACAAACCGCTTTCATTAAACATTCAATTTTTCAAAAGATACATGCACAGCTTTGTGCAAAATTATGTTGTTGTCTACTAAAATAAAAAAACTAAAAATATAATTATTTAAAAATGTGCCATAACAGCTCTATTTTATATTTATTTATAGATACCAAAAAAAAGCCATGCATTAGAAATTAGACCTCTTTAGTTAGTAAATAATAGTTTAAGATGTATGCTCACAATACTAGTTACTGAATACTGAATAATGAATAAGTTACTGAATACTGAATACTGAAAATAAATTGTAATTCTGACTTTAGTATAACCACTAATGAAGAATGACAGCTACTAAATAGTATTAACATATACAATAAATGGCAGCTATGACTGCTCCCAAAAAAAACTAAAAAGCAGGAATGAATAAGAGAAATAACAGAATTTACACCGTGGTCCACAATGTTCTTAAAAAGTATGAAAGGAGTGTCTGTTATTAAATATGGGACAATACTAGCGGACAAACTTTCAAATGAAAGCAATAAAACAATATTTTTGACTTGCACTTGAGGCAGAGTCAACAGAGGCATGGGCCAATAAGCACACATACCCCTCTGTGAAGAGGCAGACAGATTAGGGAAGGTTGGTAATCTGATTATACTGTCGAGTACAACCAACCTGTCTTATCATTGATCACAGACATCGTTGCTCTTAACATGGACACATATGACTCTGTTGTATTATATACTACACAAGAGGATTTAGACGGTGAGACTTTATATTTAAATAATATTTCTTTATGAACAATATTCAGAACCGATCCTTTTTTTAACACAATATTTAAATGATCAATAAAAAAACGTAATATTCATTATGGATTATTTGTAATATTATAATACGTTTTTATGGCGTTGAGAAATTATTAAACAATACAGTTTTTTAACAGCACTGCTATTCTTCAATGAAAAAATGTAACATAAAAATGGTAACATGTTAACTGGTTTTCATTAATCATTCAATTCACTGAATCAGCCTAAATACATTAATTTATACTAGCATTTATACCAACAAAGCTAAATTTTATCAGGTCGAAATGGCTCTTTAAAGTAACAATTGCCAGTATGGCACATTTATGGGTAGACAGACACAAAATTTAAATAAAATAAATAAATAAAGTTGATTAGTGTGAATATCTGTTATACACACACACAAATTCATGTGTGCACATGTATCCTCCAGATACTTAAGTTTTTGCCTCTGTAGTGGACACTATATTTTAGTGAATTTCTCTGAGACCTCACATGTCACAGTTTTATTATGGATGTCCTGTACAGAGCACATTCAGGGCTTTATAGAGATACTAAATGTTTGATAGTTTCACCATGACCACTCCCTCTCCTAGATCTTTAAATATGGCTACATTTAATTCAGTGAAAAATTGTACATCCTTATGGAAACATGATTATATTTTGTAATTGTCATTTAAATCTGAATAATTTTCTAATTGTCTGTCATAAAGCAACATCTCAGGAAAATGATATTGGTTTTCAAATTCAAATATGACTTTCTGTTATGAAACAGGACATAATTTCATTAATGTCCACTGTAGGGGACACCAGGACTAGAAAGCATGTTTATTATGCATTTTGGGAGACATAACAATTGAATAGGAAAATTAATTATATATACATTTTGTTATGAAATATTAGATATTATTATGAAAATCTGGCCATTACTCCCATTATGACTATTCTTTTTTCAACATGCTGTCCCAACAGCAGCACATTCATAAGCAAATTAGATACAGTATATATATACACTGTGTTTAATGGGAAAAACAGCTTATGGAATTTTTTACAGACATATTGCATACAATAAAATGGTATATCAAATAATTTTGTAATTAATTTTATAACACGGTTGAGAATCATCCTTAAACAAAGTTTAGTTTAAAAAAATCCTGAAGCCTCAAAATGTATCTATGATTAAAAAAAACAATCTCATTGGTTTTGTCTTTTTGATGTCTATTTTTTTTTTTAAACTGAGTCCTCCGGACAGCCCTATAGGACATAGAATAAAATATATTTGTTTCAAAAATGTTATTTTTCCTTTTTATGCTCTAAAAAATGTAATGCCATAAAAATACTAAGTTCACAAAGCTTTTTTTGGGGGGGGGTCTCAGGAGTTGGTCAAACTGATCACTGATAATCAGTTTCCACTATAAACTATAGTTTCAGGTTGTATTGTATTAGAGGCTCATCTCACAATGTCATTGTGAATTCATTTCACTAGTGGCCTGAATTTTGTCGCTGTTCATAATAAATATTATTTTATGAAATTCATGGACTGTTCAAATCATGCAAACTCTTCTTACTGCTTCCATCCTTAACTTAAAGTCATTTAAAGTGCAAATAATCAGAAGGTGCAACCAATCATCAGTCAGAAAAAGCATGCCCACTGTAATAAGTCTAGGCAAGTGGATTATCGAGATATAAAGAGGCAAAGTTACCTTAAAGACTTCTGAGAAGAACCGGAACCGATTTTTCACTGAAAAATCGTCAATTCGTGTAAACTGGACACGGCACTTGCAGAGCCCGGTATGATGACGGCGGGTCCGGTTAGGCCCGTAAAGGGCATGCAGAGGGGGTTCACATGTTTCTTGGTAATCATCTTGATCCATTATGATGGACAGGCAGGCAGTGGGTCCCTTTAACGCAACCAAGTCCAAATAGCCATAGATGCACTACAAATAATCACTTACAAAAACAACTCAATAACTAATAAAAGGTCGTACAATGCTGTAAAACACATAAAACAACCCGATTAAAAATTCTCCAAAAGGGGCAAATGAACGCAAATGATGAGAAGTGCGCTCGAGCTCTTTCCCGAGAGATGCGGTTGCCATGGTTCATTTTCCAGTCGCTCGCGCGGTCCTTAAATCAGTCCGCACTCCAGAAAGCTCGCGCGTTATCGCCGTTAGTTATGATAAGCAGATCTGCCTTCTCCAATATCTGTAGCTGTAGCACATACAAACCACCTGCAAAAAAGATTAAATGTGGTTTAATAATAACTAATGTCTCATTACACCTTCATAGGCATGGGCTTATAAAGCACTCGAAGCTCAATAAATGGCGACAGTAAGACTGAGTAAAATTGTGTTATCGAAATGGAGAGATGCAGCTTTAATGTCAATCAGACAAATCTTATTGAAAGCTCTTTAAATAAACATAGAATACAGCAAAACAATTCCAATGGCTAGAAGAAATGCGGCGTGTCCGCACCATCTGTCAAGCCTAGCTACAGACGGGATCCATTACGTTGCTGGAATTACATGACCGACAACGGGCTTGCTCTAAATGCAGTTTGCTTTTCACCTTTATTCATTTTCGAATACCGTTTTGCTGACTTAGCTGGTTATTATTTTCTATTAGACATGCGCTATTATAATAAAGTGTCATGCTCATGCAGCCGGGGATGTCATGCACGTAGCCGGGCCCATGCGGCTGCTCTCGGATACGATGGCACTGTAACGTTACCTGATTTTAGCAGGATCGAAGAAAAGACTTTGTCGTTTGGGCACAAACGTTGCATTTAGCAGATCTTCCGTGCTTTGTCAACAACATCTCATTCGCAAGCTGTCACCGTCCGTCTCGGCCACAGTGAAACGCTTATGCCGCTTGTAAATTTGCCCGTTCATTGGTGAAGAATGGGGGCAGGTCTTTGCTAGGCTGGACATTGCGCGTCGAGCATGCGCAGTAAATGCTCCAACGTGTGCCGGTGTGATTCTGCACTATTGCGATTCTGCACGGCATTCTTCATTTTTTCCCCCATAAAATAGTCGGACGCCACACGCTGCAAGTTATGTAATTCGTAGCTCAACTGAGTTTGAAAGCGCCCTCTAAGCACATAAAAAAAGACGCTTTACATTTGTCTTTATTTGTGATATGAGCTTTCGCAATTTGGCTTCTGATTGGCCGCATTGTACATCAATCAAGCATTCGAGCCAATGAGCGGCCATTGCGCCGGCGTGGCTGAACTATGATGTCATCTTTACGTTTCATGTCACACAGCAACAACGCTCAATGCAGTGCAGTCAGTGGATGAAATCATCGTCGTGAGTCAGCAGTACAAAAACAGGTCACTGACACATGATTTGAAATTGAAGTACTACATCATATTAATTTAGTCACTGTTGTGCAATTGTTTCTATGATTTTTCTGTCATTCTGGTGAACTCTTCTTCATCCGAAGCCGCTAACCTTTTACAATCTAAACTAAATCAGATGAATGTTGGGAAATAATTGACTTATGTGACATTATTAAAACCTACAGCCCAATGCATTTTCCCTTATGTCTGGTATAGTTTGAAATGTTTTCTTAAGTATTATTGCCTGGCTAAATTCTAAAGGCAGTGTTTTTTTTAGTTAAGTTGAGAAGTTTGTAAATTGTATTATACAGAAGCAAACGTTTAGCTCCTTACATGACTCGAACTCTCAGTTAAAATATGAACTACATCAAATTAAGTGATGAAAGGAGAAACAATATTTCATAATTTATGTAAAATTTCATTTTGACATATGATTATATGAAAATGTAACACATACAACTATGAATTTTAATTGATTTAAATTAATTTGAATGTATAATGACTATCAAAACTGTCTAAATTTATGAAACCATACATTTTTAACAAAACAAAACCAAAGCAATATTGATATTAAAATGGAATGTCAAACAAAATATGATCATTTAACTTGCATACATTTTCACTTTCAAAAGAATAAAATAAAAGTCCAACACTCTGAATCTCCTGCCATAGTTCATCGATAGGTGGCAGCAGAGTAAAATGAGTGCTTCAAATCTTCACACATTTGTCTTTAAACCTTTGGGATTAGTTCAACTGATATGAGGTATGATATTTGATGTGTCATTTACATATGTTGTCTATTTATAGTGTGTTTGTGTGTGCATGTTTATGTCAATAAAATAAATTTCCAAAAGAGTGTGAGAGCTGGAAATTGGTTAAATATTGAATTTCAGCCTAAAAAGAAAATAAATAAATAGTTTCAATGTTGTTGAATTTTTATTTCTGTACTGATTTTTCCCCCTCTGGGACCTAAATGCAATGGAAGAAGATTAATTCAAGTTGGCAACCTGTAATTTTAAAACGGTATCATAAAATAATCAATTTTTCTCTTTTTCACAGGCGTCAGCTACCACAACATTCCCATCCAGCTCTCAGCTAGACAGCCCGTTAGTGCTGGTGAGGGAAATGAGATGCCGGAGAGAAAGAAGACGATGAAGGAGAGTTTTGAGAAGGTGCCCTCTCCTCATTTCTTTGTCCGAAGAGGCAGCTCAAGTCAGGGTCAGCAAGTGGAGGACCAGGCTGCTTTCAGTGGCCATGAAGTCCTCCCGCCTGCTAATCAGCAGGTTAAAACCCCTCCAGCTCAAGTTCAAAGCAGTGCATCTTCAGATGAAAACAGCAAAGTGGACTTGACCGTTGAGAGTGAGCTTACTTCAATAACTTCAGATATTACACATGTTCAAATATTAGTTATATTTGACTGCTGTCAGTGCTTGACATTAAATGTTAACTAATTATTTATCTTTTAGATGACATTTTGAGCCGGTATGATATCGGTAGAATGATTGGTGAGGGGAGAAATGGCACCGTCTATGAAGGGAGACGCTTGGAAGATGGCCTTGAGGTATCATTATTTTTTCTTACAATATTTGGTTAGCAAATTGTCTTATCTCATTAACAAGTAACTGCTTATTATTATTATTATTATTAATAATGGATACATTTTATTTCACTATAGCAAATTGTTTTATATCACTCCGTTTTAGGTCCTCTTAGCATATATATTTTGTGAACATGACATGTTTAAATTGTTATTGTATTGATATTTCCGTTGATCAGGTTGCAGTGAAAATTGCCAGAAAGCCGAGGAGGATGGAATACATCAATATTGTAAGCAATTTAAATTCTTAAAACATTTAGTCCAAGACTATAAATCCTTATTTTTCAAAGCACGCCCATCTAATAGTCACTC
The DNA here is from genome assembly GCA_027564155.1 of Gymnocypris eckloni scoliostomus. Taxonomy (NCBI): domain Eukaryota; kingdom Metazoa; phylum Chordata; class Actinopteri; order Cypriniformes; family Cyprinidae; genus Gymnocypris; species Gymnocypris eckloni. Next base: position 26,031,851 of record CM050416.1, read on the forward strand.
AAATGAACTTTCTTCTAGCCTGGTCATCCTGCACCCCTTCTATTAGAGGTCGGCTTATTAATCCTCGCTAATAAGGGCTCTGAAGTACCAGAGATCATTCGACTTCTGGAATGGCAGGACCAGCTTGACCAGTACGTGATGGTCTTTGAACACTCCTCACCCTGCGAAGATCTGGTGGACTTTGTGGAGCATCAAGGAGGCATACTTGGTGAGAACATAGCGCGGTTTATAATGGTGCAGACAACACGTGCCGCTCACATGTGCATTCTCCGTGGAGTGTTTCACCGCGACATTAAGCTGGACAACCTGCTGATCAATCCAGAATCCCTTCAAGTCAAACTGATTGACTTTGGGTGCAGGGATCTGCTGAATGAATTTGGCTATGACATCTTCTATGGTGTGTATTATGCATCAAGCATGTAGTTTAGGATTCTAATATCTAGAATCTTTCCCACTGTTTTTAATCCTTTTTTTTGCATGCATATGTATAATATGCGGTAGCATTTCAAGCTTACCTATCAGAGCCAATGTCTTTCCTTTAGGCACAGCAGAGTACTTCCCCCCTGAGTATGACATGGAGGGCAGGTACCACGGGAAACCTGCTACTGTATGGTCGCTGGGAGTGCTCTTATTCACAATGGTGTGTGGACGCTTTCCAGGGCCCAACGAACTGCAGATGATTGAAGATGACATCTGGCTTGAGCCTTGCTTGTCAAAGGGTGAGATATCCATTATTAAACCAAAAAGACCAATTGTAGTTTTAAATCATGCAAAACAGAACAAAGAAAAAGGCAGAAAAGGTAACACTGATTCTGCATTATACAATTTTGGAATTTTCCAGAATTTCTGATAGTCATGTCTTGCAGCTTATCACACAGTTGAATGTTATAACCTGACTCTTCCATCTCTCTTCCATTGTTTTGCACAGAATGTTGCCATCTGATTCGATCCCTCCTGCAGCAGGATCCAAGTCGGAGGATCGGCTTGGGGAAAATCCTTTTCCATAGATGGTTTAAGGTACAGAGCCTAAAATAATTCACCAATGCTTTTGAATATATATTCACATTTTAAATATGTTGACTCCTTATTTTTTATGAATTTGTTTTGAATTCAAAGCTCTTTTGTGTGGACAAAAACCCAGAGTGCTGTTTTTTCTTTTGTGTGTGCATCATCAGCCCGCCAGTGTTATTGAGGAAAACGACAGTCAGGAGAGAAAGAACAGGAAGAGTAGTCAGGGTCAGCAAGTGCAGGACCAAGCTACTGCAACAGTAAATGAGAGAAGTGCTGATGGTAAATCGACTGAACATATTAAGACAACGTGAAACTGTTAGCTCTGCATCAAAACCTTTTAACTTAAATATAGGTATCCATTAATTAAATCTTAATTAATTAGTTATAGACATTTTTCTGTTCATGAAAAGATGTGTAATTAATTACCATAAGTTATAATACACACCATTATGCATTATATCAAAATCCTGTTGATTAGTTTGATTAAGGATTTATTCCAGGATGTGTGTTCAAATTTTCAATGCAGATGAAACTGAGAAGACAACTGTTATCACCAGCCGGGAGAGAAAATGGAGTTATCACGGCTCTCAGGTGTACTACTCCTGTGAAAGCACACCCTCAAAATGCAGTAAAAGTGTGTACTATCAGCCTGTTAGCTTTGATGAGGAAGATGAGTGGCCTGAGAGAAAGAAGAGGAGGACGGATAATGCTGAGAAGGTGACCTCTCCACTTGTCTTTGACCAGAGGGGCAGCACAGGTCAAGGTCAGGCTCAGCAGGACCAGGCTGCTGTTCCGTTTCATGAGCATCGCACTGAAGGCAAACAAAATATCCTTGTTTTGCTAATAAATCTAACCCAATACATTTTTTAAATATTTTTAATATTTAATTATTATTTGGATGTACCATGTTTTTGGTTAATGTTTCCTGCTTTAGATCATAAACTTCAAAAGAACGTTGACCATGGTTTTCAGGAGCCTCTTTCTAGTGGACTTAAAGTCCCTCTTCCTGAAAATCAGGAAAACATGAAATTGGCAGAATGCTTGGTGAAGGAGGATTTGGCACCATCTATGAGGGCAAGCGCCTGGATGGCCTTGAGGTATTGTTGTTTTATAATATTTAGGTAGCAATTTTTTTTTCTCTTTTCTCATTCTGTCCATTTCAAGTCCTCTTGGTGTATACTATGCCCACTATTTAGTGAAATATTTAAAATTGAAGTGTGACTAATTTTTCATTTTGTTCATCAGGTGGCAGTTAAATTTGCCAGAAAGCCAAGGACCATGGAATACATCAACACTGTAAGTGTTTATTCACATTTTTAAATGGAAAACATGTAAACAATTTGTCCAAGACTGGACTGAATCCTTATTTAAGAAAGCATCTTCATCCAACAATCATAACAATTATTTTTATTCTAGCCTGGACATTCTGAACCCCTTCCATTAGAGGTCGGCCTATTAGTCTTGATCAGTAAGGACCCAAAAGTTCCTCAAATCATTGAACTGTTAAACTGGCAGGACCAACCCGAACAGTACATCAAGGTTCTGGAATGCACCTCATCCTGCGAAGATCTGTTTGATTTTGTTCTGCGCTGTGGAGACACACTCAATGTGGACACAGCACGGCTTGTCATGTGGCAGGCAACGCACGCAGCTCACAAGTGCATTCAGCGTGGAGTGTTTCACCGAGACATCAAGCTGGACAATCTGCTGGTCAATCCAGAAACACTCGAGATCAAACTGATCGACTTCGGGTGTGGGTGTCTGCTGAGAGAATCTGGCTATGACGTCTTCTGTGGTATGTATTATGCATCAAAGATGTAATTTAGTTTTGAGAACATTTCCCACTGTTTTGAATCAAATAGCACTGTTTTTGCATGCTAATCGATACAGTGTAAACTTGTGGTTCCTTCAGGAACAGAAGATTACTTCCCCCATGAGTATGACATGGAGGGCATGTACCACGGGAAACCTGCTACCGTATGGTCACTTGAAGTGCTCTTAATTGCAATGGTGTGTGGATGCTTTCCACAGCCCAACGACCTGCTTTCGATATCTTTGGGCGTATGGATTGAGCCTGACTTGTCAACCGGTAAGATGGCATACGTCACAACAAAAATACCAAATTGTAATTCTTAATCATATAAAACATAAAAACAAAGCAATACAATTAGACCAGTCAACTCTTACAGCTTATTACAAAGTGGGTGTAAAGTTAAAGGTTATAATCCTATTCTCATATCTCTCTCCCGTTGTTTTGCACAGCATGCTGTCTTCTGATCCAGCATCTCCTGCAGCAGGACCCAAGTCAGAGGATTGGATTGGAGGATGTTCTTCTCCACTCATGGTTTAAACCGTAGAGTTTCCCAGTCTTTCTTCAGCCAGCTTAGTGTTTGGCAGGCTGACGTGTTTGGCCATCCCTCCCTCCACGCCTGGGAAACATTAGTGTCTGGTGGTGTCACCTGTCATCGTGGTCCCAGAAGTTCTTCTCATGGCCATTTCAGAGGTTCCTGTCAAAGTCCTTCCTGCCACAGCCACCTCAGAAGTTTCTGCAGAGGCTGGCCGAGAGGTTCCTGTCTCAGCCTCTCAATCCCTCAGCTTTTTAGCATTTTCTGTGTTGGTTCTATTGTTTTTTTTCAGCAGGGTTACCTCGTTGTTTTTATATAATGCATTTTAAGTCATTTTAAAGGCTGTTGTTGGCTTAGGTTTGTGGTTATAAAAACAAACCTAAGCCAACATCAGCCTTTAAAATGACTTAAAATGCTTTTTTGTATATTATTATTTGAAGTAACAAAACCATGGTTAATTTGCGGTTACCATGGCTACAAGAACCATGATTTTAATTTTTTATTCGTCTTAAAACCATGGCTAACTTTTATTAGGGAACATGGAACCTCGGAGAGAATATTAGATGCGTTGGGGGTGGTGAAATCATTACCGACATTAAAACCTGTTATCAACCTCAACACCCAAAAAAGTTCCACAGGATTATGAATCTGTATTGTTCATTACTTCTGAATAATGCATGACTTCGTAACATTAACCTCCGTGTCACCACCTGCAAGGGTTCAGTAACACCACTCTGCATGTAGAGGGCAGTGAAGAGCTCATTCCTGTTCCACTTTGAAACCGAGCTGCGCACTGGTGTCAGTTGCTGCCTATTGACGATGGCTTTGACCCGGTTCGAGCGGTTCTTGGGCCGGTTGCTTCAAGCGGTGGTTTGGATACTCTTCGCCGCTTTTAAGTTATTTGCACCCCAGCAGAGGCATGGAGTTGCGCGACTCCCACCCATTACTAACCCACTTCTGCTGCTCTCAGCGATGCAGCTTGCCCGAAAGATTCGCCGGAAAGAAGTAAGATGTGAATAAAAACTGCGTAGACTTCATGGCTTGATATATAATTAACAGCATACCCGTAACGACATGCTAGTTACTCTTTGAATGACGCTACGGTAACGATTTGATTTCACACCCTCACGAGGAAGAGATGCGACAAGGTGTGTTGTAATGAATGCTGGGAATTGTAGTTGTTTCAACACAGTTTTACAGTTTTATAGCATAGTTTATTAACAACAGTTCGTCTTCTGATCATAGTTCTTTTTAATGTAGGTAATTAGAGTGGGACCCGTATTTGCATTGGCACACTAGTTTAGAGGAATTCACGAGTTTCCAAGGCTGTTCAAAGGTCAGCAGTAGTTATGAAATCAATAGCTATATTGTTTAGGGCTTAACATTTCCTATAGGTAGCCTATATGTATCAAACAACAAGTTATTTCGTCTGAAAATCAGGATTATTTTCAATTCCCCCATTTGCTTGTACAAAAAAATAATGTTTTTATATATATAATAAATAATATAAACAAATATAACAGTGCAGTGTGCACATTTTGTTTTTCGAGGAATATAGCTCCATGATTCATATTCACAGTACACTTGACCCAGGTTTTCAATCTGCATTTTTCTATGTTTGTCTTTCAGTTAAGTACCCACAAATAATTTAGTAAGTTTTACTGCATTATGCAGCCTAAACGCTTATTGATTTCCTTCCAATTTGTCTCTAGGTAACAAGTGTTGAAGTGGTCCAGGCCTACATTGACCGCATTCAGGAAGTGAACCCTCTTATCAATGCCATGGTCAAAGACAGGTAAGTGAGTTCAAGTGTAAAATCAACCTACATTTCAATCTGATTCTGAAAACACATTCTTATTTCTTCAGGTTTTCTGCAGCGCTTCAGGAAGCTGCACAGGTTGACAAACTAATAGAGGAGGAGACAGGAGGTGAGGAGGTGCTGGAGGACAGGCTACCTCTGCTTGGAGTACCCATCACTGTTAAAGAGGCCTTTGCCCTGCAAGGTATGATATTTTTTTTGCAAACCCTTCTTTCCAAAATGGTAAATATCTGTAGAATAACACTTTTTGTTTTCTCCCTAACAGGCATGCCTAACTCGACAGGGCTGTTGATCAGACGGGATCTGGTTTCAGGAGTAGATTCCCCATCTGTTGCTCTGTTGAAGAGGGCAGGGGCGATTCCACTGGGTGTGACTAACTGCAGTGAGCTCTGTATGTGGCTAGAGTCCCACAACCACCTCTATGGCATCACTAACAACCCCTATGACTTTGAGAGAATCGCAGGCGGCAGCTCAGGTCATTTTTACACACATCCTGACACTTTAATCATAGTACAACTGACAGAAAATTCAACCCACAGTCAATCTTATTTTAAATATTAAACAATTTGCTGGCCTGTTTGTAAAATGTTATGCACTTTTAGGTGTTTTGCATATGTTAAAGATGCTCTCTGTAATTTTAACTTAAATTTACAAATACATTTAAATACAAATTAAATATTAATAAAAAAATGCATTATTAAATGTATTTTACCCCTTAAAGAAATGAATAGATAAAAATAGTTAAAAGCGTAAAATAAAATAAATAATAAATGATTCAGTCATATAATTTCTGCTTATTAGATTCTTTTCCTCAAATTAAGAAGTTATTGAATCAAAGCAGAAATTTGTAAATCATTGAATTATTGGTTGCATGCAGTACTACTACTAATAACATCCTAAGTATTTTTGACTTGTTTTCCAGTACAAATATCTGAACAGCTTTAAATCAAGGACTAGGAATATTAGGAATGCAGAGAGTGGTTTTGTGGCTTAGAACAAATATCTGTCAATGAGGTATGTGGTTAGAATTGTTGATTTTTTAAGCTCGTTGTAGATCTAGCTCAACTGCTTTTGAGTTTTAGAAAATAGACTTCTTTGTCCTTTTGCTTCTCAAGTAAATGTATCTTGATTTATTAATCTTTAGACTGGGACTGGAAATCAAGAAAAAATATTGAGGAAGAACATATATTTTTTGAATACATTTGATCTTTTACAGCAATGCAACTAAAAATATTTTCAAGACCCATGTAGTGTTGTTTAGAAAATAGGCCTTTTTTCATGTGATTCAACTAATTTTATGAGCCAGATATTCTTTCTTTGAGCAACTTAGGACTTTCCTAACAATTATCTCTTCTCTTGAGTCTCTGATGTTGATTCATTGGTACCATGATGTAAGCTTGTGGTGCTGCTAACGCATACAATTATGTTATTGTTGAACCACTGATGATGGACTATTTTATTGATTCTTACTACCTTCTCTTGAACATGGTAGTTGCCAGGTATGGATATTACTGGGACAGAATATTTTTCATCTGGGCTTTATTTGGAACAAGTTGGTGGTTTGAGGGTGAAAAGCATTCTGATGATCAGCCTATTTAATGTTAGTAAAATAAAATGTCTTTCATACTGAATTATCAATTAACTGGAATAATGGATATATTTTAATCATTCTTTAATGTTAAAATCATCATATCTTGTATTTCAATATTTTAATATATGAATATAATATTAAACTTTTAGATACAGGATGACACAATTATAGCTTTTGATTTCAACTTCACATATGTTATTATTCATTTTTATTTAGAAATGTACCACTGTTATTCTTGATCATTTGTCTGTGTTTTATCAGTTTAGTGAGGTTTCGTGTCTGTGAACAGGCATGGATCTCATGACACCTGAATTTGGTGTTTCTTTTAGACCCACTTCCACTGTAAGTGGGGCTTCATTGTTCCCATCTTTCTTCAATATGGCAGTTTTGTTGTAGTTTAGGTGGTCAGACAGTCAATAATCAGTAGGCTGTGGATGGGTCAGGTGTAAAACAGAGCTGTTTATTTAGAAAATCTTTAGTTCGTCTTAGATCATTTCTCAGGAACAACAAATCTTCTGATATCAGATTACTTTTCATTTACACTCATAAGACGTTTCTGATCAGTCCATTTTTAGAATAAGTATTCTAAACATTAAATAAGCTTTCGTATGTGCATTTATTTCATAATTTTACAGTTATAGATTAAGCATAAGAAGCATAGCGAACGTTTTATCTGGCCAGATTTTTCTTATGAAGATAAATTGGTTGTATTTTATTATTTCCTTCTCTCTTTGTTGTCTTACATCGCATTTAGTCTCCATTGGTTCAGATATATATTTTTTGTGAGTATAAATGGCCAGAATTAAAATGCAAATCTTCACCTTTTAAACTATTTTGTGGTGACTTCAGTCCAATTGTATTTATTTATTGACCACCAGGTGGCAGCATTTCCACATGTCTTGTCTACTCTACCGTTTCAAAGAAATTAAAAATGTATGATATTTTATAGTGGGTCTAAGTCCCCATGTCAAGTTCATTCATAATCGCAATCCTAGTTCAAGAATCCCAGCAGTACTGTTTTAACAATTAGGCTAAGTTGTTTTGGGGTACACATATGAATATTGCTACCATTATTACAACCTAAATTGAGCTGGTTAAACAGTCACATTCACGTTCTCTTTACTCTTATGTTAGGGAGTGATCAGTTGGCACTCTTTTGCCTCCAGGTTAGTTTGTGTCCAACTGTATATTGGGACTGTTTCCAGGTTTTCAATGTATTGTTTTTCACTGTGGAACATAGGCCTATAGGATGTATAAAAACAGCCACTTTAAAGCTGTTCACACATCACAGAGAGATACAAAACACCTAGGAAACGGTAAACAAAGCAAGACAGGTCCACTTTACAATCAATGCTCTGGAGCTGCAGACTGATTAGACAGGAGAGGCTTTCATCACGGTTACAAAAAAAAAATCCTAATTATAGTCTTTCTGTAAAATGTTGGATTTTAAATTGAACATCAGGTGTGGACTGTAGACTAGTCAGACTAATAAGTCCACAAAATGTCTTAGCTCTTCTTTTTTCTCCCTGCAGTTTTTGTATTTTAAGGTATGCGGTTATGGAAATATATCTGTGCATGTCTGGTTCTCTTTAATCCAGGTGTTTGTAAAACAAATACTTTAATATTTCATTTGTAAGCTAATTTTGTTGAAATATAATTGTGTTGTAAAACCATTCTAATATATTTAGCATCATTCCACTGTGACGTGTGAACAGCTTTAAAGTGGCTATTTTATACATCCCATAGGCCTATGTTCCACAGTGAAAAACTACACGGGCCATCTTACATCTCATTATTAAATTAACATTACGTTCACATCTCAGACAAACTTGTAAGGCTATACAACCGCCCTCATATGACCTTTAAGCAGTTGTAAATAAAAGGCTTTCTTTCTAAATGATGGAGACAAACACCTGGGATCTCTGAATAGCTACAAGCCTGGATGAAGGATGCGACAGAAAGAGAAGGACAGAGGCAGCGTTTGGTATCTGTGGCAACATCGTAATCAAAGACTTCAAAGAGCAAGGCCTAATTAAACCAGATCCTATAACAACAAACTCATCACCATCATCTCATGCATTTTCATCAGTGTTCAAAGAAAATGATTAACATGATTGAATGGGATGGAATGAGACATCACAGAACAGGCTGAGTGAAATGGAAAGCTGTCCAAAAGAGCAGCGCGTGGAAAATGAGAATTACCGTGTGGGCAATATGCATAGCAGTGTGAATGTTTTTTAAATCATGCATTCTCTAATAACCAAAAAAAGTAAATAAAAAACGTCTATTTCAAATACTCATTTATTAATTTAAAATTGACCATCTGTTTTGATATTTAATGTTGTATTTTAGCAGATGTCATTCATCACAGGTAGAAATTTTTTTCACACCTGTTTGCAAAAAAAGTATTAGATTAAAATGTCTGCACTGTGATTGTGAGAAACTACTGTATCTAATTATTTCAGACAAGTTTTATTGCAATGCTAGAAAGTACCACTTGCTGGCTACTAAAAAGTGTTTTACTATACATGTACAATCACTGTAAAGTTAACATAATTGAATTGTTAAAGTGTGGTTAAAATGTTTATGCAAATTTAATTGCTTGAGTCCTTTGTCCACATGGATTTATAAAAAATTTAAGAACTGCTGTAAAATATCTAAAACTTCTTACAGAAGCCTATTGCAGCAAGAATGTCCAGTGCTCACATCAGGCCAGCTCGTTTATGGGCAGGGCTTTTTGAATGAAGCGATGCTTTTATACACTACACGCTTGATTCAGACAGAGCAGAGCGAGTCGAGGAAGGTTTGTTCTCCGAGCTCCAGACAGCAGTAAAGCGAGAAAATGATCATCGTCATTGAAGATCAGGTAAGACCGCTGATTCAATTCAACAGACACTTACACGTTGTTCTTTTTGTTTACAAAATAAGCAAAATCACGCGGTATGTCTAACGTTAGGGAGGACACGTTTTGCTGACTAACTGCACGAGAGCCTAATCTGCCCATCAAATCACTGCAGAAATTCAGCAGCTTATGTGTGAGAAATCGCAAAGTATGAGCAAGCAATCAAATCAAATAATCAGTCAGTTCAGATTGGGTTTGTAAAAATATAGTTAACGTAAGCCTATCTGCTAACCATTTTTTTTACAGCAGCTAACGTTAATGTCTAACGGTAACGTATGTTACTTAGCTACAGCGGCACAAGAAAGCCAAACATGCAGCTTTCGCCCAGATAATGCCGCTTTCATTTGATGTTATTTGCACTGCAACAGTTGTGTTGTAAAATCTTTAACCAGCGCACGTGAAATACATAAGTTAGTTATTCTTAAGATGTTTATTTGTGTGGCAGTTTTGGCAAACGTAAATTGCGGAACCTGTCATGCCGCTTCGTTACGTAATTTTCAGCCCGCGATAATGCAGTGTTGGTCTAATCCTACCTTGATATTAACGTGTTCTCATTCATAGTTTAACTCCGATGACTAAATTAGCACGTTCTTGTAGCATTTCGTTTATTTTGGTGATTAGCGGCCTGATGAGACCTGCTGCTCCTCCAGACCATGTGCGCCATCAAGTCACGTGGGCTCGACTATTCTGAGGGATGTTTTTTTGTTGCAGGGCAGCATTTGATCATTTGCCGCAGTGAATAAGGCAAGACCGTGCACAAGAACATTATTAAATGTCGGTATATTGACTTTTTCCTTACTGTTTGTTTTAATGTTGTAAAATGCGCCCTATTATTTGATTCCGTCTGTTACAGGTAATAATACTTACAAAATGTTGGCCTTAGTGGTCTACCAAGTGCTTAATTTGTAAATGTCGAGGTCCCGGAACAGAGCGGGGTGGGTGACGGATCTGGCATGTGATTAGAGGAGGGAGAGGTAACGGAGCATTCAGCCGATCACATTGGTGGACCAGCTTAGGTGATTTAAAGGATTAGTTCACTTTCAAATTAAAATGCCCTTATAATTTACTCACTCAAATGTCACCCAAGATGTTTATGTATTTCTTTCTTCGGTCGAAAAGAAATTCATTTTTTTATGAAAATTTCGTATATGGAATTGTATCCATATAATGCTAGTTTCAATGGACTCCAAACGGTTGAAGGTCAAAATTACTGTTTTATTGCAGCTTCAAAGGGCTATAAACGATACCAGGTATTATCTAGCGAAACGATCAGTCGTAAAAAAGAAAAAGTATCTGCTTTATTAAAACAAATGCTCGCCTGTTCTGCTATGTGCTTCCCAGACTTTACGAAATACGTAATGACGTAGAAAAGGTCACGCTTGACGTAGGCTCCATCTCATCTTCTCCTCCCAAGTTCCGACCCAGGTCTATCAGGCAATTAAAACTATTCAGTTGTTTTCTAATGCTTCAGGTTTGTACCTTAATATATATATATATTTTTAAATTTTAGATTAAAAAAATTCTTCCCTTTTATCCTTGGATAAAATTCAATTCCTGTTAAAAAATATGTTAATTACTTAGGCGTTGTCATTTCAAAAAATTAACGAGATAGAGTTTTCCTTCATTTTAACCCTGCCTTTGAAAAGATAAAAATAAAATGTAATCTTTGGTTATTAAGGGACTTGTCCCTTAGAGGTAGAGTTCTGTCAAAAGCTGAAGGAATTTCTAGACTGACCTATATTGCTTCAACTATACATTTAGACAATAAAAGTGTTAATACTATTGATCAGACATTATTTATTTTTTTATGGAAGAATCCGGTGCACTATATTCGGAAATCTGTTGTTGTAAATTCTCTTAATAGTGGTGGACTTGATTTTTTGGATTTCTCTACTTTAAATAACACACTCAAAATCAATTGGTTAAAATTTTGTCTGACTAAACCTTCTTTGTGGAATTTTATTCCTAATTTTATTTTTCACCAACTTGGTGATGGTAGCCACTGACTTCCATAGTATTTTTTCCCTACTATGAAAGTCAATGGTTACCAATATTTTTCAAATCGTCTTTTATGTTCCACACAAGAAAGAAACAAATACAGAATTGTAAAAAATTGAGGGTGAGTAAATTACAATTTTCATTTTTTGGGTGAGCTACCTCTTTAAGCATTACCTTTCAAACAGTGCTATAAACAAGTAGTTAATTGTGTAACTTGAAAAATGTATCCAGTTTGTATTTCTTCTCCAATAATAAAAACAAAGCATCAAGCTTTGTGCATCACCAAGCAATGCATGAAATGATAACTGGTCTGGAGCAACATAAAATCTCTGGTACTCCACTCCACTTTTATCTCTACTCAACACATTCTGCTTCTGCGTCCACAGTCTGCAATGCTGTAAATGTAGATCAGGTTCATACATTTTTTTTTTCTTCATGCTGTTTGCTAAAAAAGAAGAGCCCTCAGCAACACTAACTTAAAGAATTGCAGTGATGACAAAACATGAAATCCAACATTGAGTTGTGTTCACAGGATGGCTTTGACAAAGCTCTCGCTGAGGCAGGTGACAAGCTTGTAGTGGTTGATTTTACAGCCACGTGGTGTGGGCCTTGTCAGAGCATCGCACCTTTTTACAAGGTAAGTGACCAACTTTAAGTCACTGTGTTTGAGTCGTTGGAACACACTTCTTTGACTCAGTTTCTCATTGTAATTCCTCACTTCAGGGCCTGTCTGAAAATCCTTCCTATGCTAATGTGGTCTTTCTCAAAGTGGACGTAGATGATGCACAGGTGAGTTTTCTGTTCACATTTTTGATTTATTTATTTTTTGTGCGACTAGTGTTGTAAAATAATTTAGGAAGTCCTGGAATTACAATTAATACAAGATTCCAACTTGTAAAAAGCTTTCATGCCCTTGTAGAACTTGTAATTTTCTAAGAGCTAAATTTACCTCACTGCTACAATGTCATGTGAAGCCATATGGTAGTGACTTAAGTGAAATGTAATTTAGTTGTAAAGTTTCAGTTTAAGAATTCCTATAAATTGTTAATGCAAAATTAATTAGAACATATTGAAAGACACTCATTAGTTTAACATAGCTAGCACAGAGCTGAATAATGAATGTCTAATATACTGCTTAATAAACTTTAAAATCATATTAAGCATTTGCATAACAACTGCTACTTGCTGTATTGTGATTTTGTAAATTGATTATTCAGATTACACATTCATGGTTGCATTGAGAGTGTTGGTATAGAAATGCATAATCCTTCAAAGACAAACAGCTCTGCTCAGAGTAAAAGGTTTCCTGGTTATCATCTAGAAATATGGACCCTTTTCACATTTCTGGGGTTCTCAGAAGCAGAATTTGTCAAAGTTATCAACTTGTATAATGGTAAGGGAAACTACAACAAAAATAAATTGTTCTCATTTGCCTCAATAATAATAATATATATATATAGCATTTCTATAACTTTGAAGGGAGATAGATGTTGAATTTGCAGTCACTCTCTCAGCCTTTGTATTAGAAACACTCACATGGCAGCGCTTTTATGTACTTTTATGTAACTTAATTCCAGGGTTGGAAAAGACAAAATATAGTGTTGTAAATGTACATAAAAGTTTTGCTGTTCTCAAATAGTGCTGGTTAGAAGACAGCAGGTCATGTATTTGTTAGTAAACAGTCATATTTAATATGACTGTTTCACAGTAGTTCACTCACTAGAAACTCTTCTTGTATGTTATGAGTCTTTTTGTTCATTCCCATGCAACCACAGTTTAGCACTACATTTATATAGATTAAAGAAATGTCAGCCCAAGGTTGTTTTTTTTAAGGAAATTGATTCTTAATTTGCTGTTTTAGCTCATAATTTATACCACTAGAGGGCAGTATAATTACATTAAATGTATGCTATGGATAGCTTACATTCAAATGAAACTTTTTTTATTCTGTTCCTTTTTCTGAATGTGTCCTGCAAGTCCTATTCTTATTCAATCGTATTTGTACAATGCATTGATTTCATTACACGATTTTCTTCAACTTTTTAAGTTTTGTCTACATTAATTATACAAAAAGCTGAATTTAACTAAAAGCAGTTGGATGAGAGCAACAAAGCGTCTTAAGGAATATTAAAGTGATGTTGTTGTGTGTTTTGCAGGATGTAGCCCAGTCTTGTGATGTTAAATGTATGCCAACATTCCACTTCTACAAGAACGGGAAGAAGGTTTGTTGTGTTGTCTTTCCTCCAATTGAGCTAATAATAGTCAAATATCAACTCTATAAAGTTAAAGATATGCTGAGTTTGATTTGCTTCCCGTTATTGTTGTTGATTTAATCTTCTGGTTTCTCTTGTAGCTGGACGATTTCTCTGGGTCCAACCAGACTAAACTGGAAGAGATGGTGAAAAACCTCAAAAACTAAGCCTGATATGACCCTATCATAAATGTTTCCTGTGCAGTCTATGCTCCATTTTTACAAACGATAACACTACTTGTTTTATTAGTCACGAAGAACTTTAATTTTCTAGTAGTTTTACTGTGATTTTTAGCAGGTTAAAATCTACCTTACAAAATCTTTCATCCATTTCCATAATGATTACCTCTGTGTTCACATTTAACTGTGTTTTTCAATAATAAACACAATTATAAAAAATAAGGAAGACTGTTTATTTTGTGCTTTTGAAGACTTCAAATTAATATAGAAGTCTATATTTCTCCACCTCTTGTTAGTTCATCACAAATAAATGACAAATGCTATTACAAACCATCAACTTTTAATCATACAAAAACATACAAAAATGGTTGTCTGTAGTGTGTTTTGGCACATATTCCATTAGGATGTATTGGTTTTAACAAGCCACCAATAGAAGGTGACCAATTACCAGCAGAGACCAACAGAGTCCATTACAGTTTCCAAAAAATACAAGTCCTAAATATCTACTTTCAAAATATCTATTTTTCAAATTTTTGGCCATCTTTTTGCTATAGATGACACGGCCTGTATAATGTCTTCAACAAAAAACACGTGGACATCACAACCCTTACACAAATTAACCATGGTTTTCGCAGTTAAACTGCTTAGTTTTCTTTTGTGTGATTTCTGAATGCTTGAGACCATAAAATCAATCAGGCAACTGTATTACTGTTATAGGTCTGTCTAGAACTACAATTTTGTAAATAATACAATTTAATAACAATTCATTAATAAAATTTGATATTTTATCAAACTTCTATATGGACCCCTATATTAGGTGTTTTTCTTTTTACTTCCACAATATTTGACGGAGGGGGCACAACAATAAAATCCTGCTTAGGGCAGATTTGACCAGCAGTGTCCCTGATAAAAATGTCTCCACGATGTCTCCAGCAACTGATGTCTCCACGATGTCTCCAGCAAATGATCATTCATGTTTAACCACCTGCCAAACTCAGAAACAAAACTAACATTAAAACATATTTGAGAGCAAGGGAGCCCCCTGGTGTTTCGGGGGCCCTACGCAGCTTGTGTATTCTGCATATAGGTAGGATTGGCTCTGCTAAATTGTCAGGGAATCTCTCTTTCCAAATGTCCACCAATTCTAACTTCTATTAGGTCTAATAGTGCAGGACAAGAAAAAGTGGTCCTTTTTGGGGGATATCTGAATGATAAAATTGCACATTAAAGTCTCCTAGAATGAAAAATGCATTAGGACATTTATTAGACTAATATGTAAGCTTCTCATCTAATTTGTAAAAAAAAAAAAATACATCCAAAGAATAATTGTACCCATATATATTTCCAAGAATTACAGTTTGTTGCTTAAGTGAAATCACTAATAAATTAAAATGACCCAAGCTATCTGATTCTGACCCTAATATATTCCCACCTAATTTGTTTCTCAAAATGTTTACACCAGCTGTGTTCGGTGCCATGTGAACTCCAAATATCGTTACCTCACTGAGACTTCCACCATTTGTAATTATCAATAGTCGAATGACATTCCTGAAGAAAATAGATATCTGATTTGTATTTTTTAGCAAACAACAAAAAATAGCTTTTCATTTGACACCATCCCTGAGGCCCCTGGTAATAGAGGATATTAATGACAATGACATGAACAACGAACAATAGCTATAGAAAAGAACAGAACCAATTTTGAGTAAATGAGTGAACCAAAAGAGTACACTCGTTCAATCACTATCCTCCAAAATTAGCATTGGTATCTGTGAACGGCGATTGAGTTTAATGACAATCGCCTTAGTGCTGCGTTCGACACTATAGATCATGACATACTGATAGATCGATTACAAAACTATACAGGTATTCAAGGGCAGGCTTTAAGATGGTTTAAATCCTACCTGTCAGATCGCTACCACTTTGATTATTTAAATGGGGAGTCATCTCAATTATCACCAGTAAAGTATGGAGTACCACAATGGATCTGTCCTAGGTCCTCTGCTATTTTCAATATGGATGTTGCCCCTTGGTAATATTATTAGAAAATATGGGATTCATTTTCATTGTTATGCTGATGATACTCAACTATTTATCTCAACAAGACTAGATGAAACTAAATTATCTAAGCTAATAGAGTGTGTTAAAAATGTAAAACTTTTCTCTGTTTAAACTCAGATAAGACAGAGATATTACTTATTGGACCAGAAAACAGTACACAGAATCTCTTGGATCACAATTTGCAACTAGACGGATGTCCCTGTTCCTTCCTCTACAGTCAAAAATCTAGGTGTTGTATTAGACAGCAACCTATCTTTTGAAAATCATATTTCCCATGTTACAAAAACAGCATTCTTCTATCTTAGAAACATTGCTAAGCTACGGAACATGTTAAGTGTTTCTGATGCAGAAAAGCTAATTCACGCATTCATGACCTCTAGACTGGACTATTGTAATGCACTGCTAGGTGGTTGTCCTGCATCTTCAATAAACAAGCTAAAGATAGTAAAAAATGCTGCGTCTAGAGTCCTTACCAGGTCAAGAAAATATGATCATATTACTCCAATTTTACAGTCTCTGCGCTGCTACCTATTAAGTTTCGTATCAGTTACGAAATATTATTACTTCCCTATAAGGCCCTAGATGGGTTAGCTCCTGTGTACCTAACTAGTCTTCAACCATGCTACAATTTGATATCTGATCAAATGCACATTATTATGCTTTAGCTTGGGTTGAATAAATATTTTTGCTTGGATGGAACAACAACTACGCTAATTATTTCTGATTAACATCCTGTGGTAACTACACTCAATTAAAATTATTTTTGCAGTCTGGATCTAACCCTTAATTGATCTGAGCTCATGACCAAACACCTAAGAGATGATGGTCCCCTAATTTTATCTAAATATATCAATGTAATTGCAGAAAATGAATTTCCTATAAAGCTGCTTTTTGTATTGAAAAGTCAACAAATAATATTGAATTGAATTAAATTGAGTGTACTTGTGTAACTAGGACTGAAATTCTATCATGTCAAGGCTGGATAAGGAGTTATCTTGAAATCCAAGTTGACTGTTAGGCTTTTTCCAATAGTGATAATAATTGGGAGACTCATCTCCTTCTAGTAAGAAAATCTCTGTACATACACACACAGAACGTAGACATTGGTGGCAGCACCATCGTCATGTTGACAACAGAACAGCGTGTAAGGAGAACGTGGCATCAAAGTAATATGCCCGACTCGATTCTGAAGCAGTGGCAGCAATAATTAATTGGTTTAAAAGTATGTATATATATTTATATATTACTAGTGGATGCGCTACACTTTTTTGACGACACATCACTTGTCGTCATTTACTCCAGATTCTAAGCCGCTGAAGATGAAGTGGATTACATTTGTTTCTGAAGGGAATGCGTCCCGATCTACTTAAATGTGTCTATGTTCGCGCGAATCATTTATGATCCAGCCTCACCAACAGAAGAAGTGAGTAGCCTATAAGGTTTTTTTATGAATATTTGCAAAGGTGATGTTAATTATTAAACCAAAACAAAACTTTCAAAAACATGCAGCTATGTGATATTTACACAGAATAAATGGCATCTGCAACTAGGTTTAATAGTAACCAATTTATTTATTTATTTTGTTTTATTTGTATAAAACCATGGTTAATTTTCATAAATGCAAGTACGACCTGATGACGTCATAAATATGATAATTAAGCATATATCAAGCTGAATTGTTATATAAAGTTATAAGCATGTTTAATAAAAACAAGTTTTGTAATAACAATTATTTTGGACCGTTTGACGTTGATGATAATTCAGATTAGGACCTTTGAATGTAAACTTTCAGAACCCCTGCTTTTGTCATCACCTTTTGCGCTCTTTGAGTACCATTCCAGCGTGCTTCGGACTGCACGCCAGCTGCTACCACGATGAGCAGAAAAACCACCTAAGTTACATCCTTTTATCTTTTTACTTTAATTTATTTTCTTTCCATTGAGTTTCGTGTGCTAAGTTAAGTTTGCCAATGCCGTGTTTCCGAGTTCGACCTCAAGAGCCAACGCCCAAGACGTCACTTCAATGACCACTGAACTCTAAGCCAATCAGTCACTTCGGGGAAACCCTTTTCTGCAAAGACTGACAAAAAGGGAATCCCTTTAGCAACGCAAGCAAGTAACCTCCAGATTCTAATGAGCTGGTGGATTTAATATAAATGTTTGCCTCATTGAGAAACTCAATTTAAGGGCTAAATAAGTGATTAATGGTTGTTCCAGGTTTATGCAATTGCACATATTGCTGTAAACTTTGGATATCACATTTTCATTCTCTTAAACTCATCCGTTCTTTACTTCCTCTCTTTCTGCAACGTGTGAATGTGTGAATGCATGTTCATGTGTTAGATTAGTTTATGTCTTAGGTTTATATAAATAAAGTCGTATTTATATTGAAAAGAGAAGTATCTTGTGTTTTGTGCTTACAAGTTAATGTCTTAAACTGCCAATCTTGTTACTGTGCTATGTAATAGTGTTTTCACTATATTCTGGATTTTAATATCCAGTGCAGAGTTTGTTATACAGCTCGTTCAGTTAATCGCTGGCCGAATCATTGATCAGCCGCGAAACAGTGAGTCTGTTCAAATTCCCTATACAATCATAAATGATTCCATTTGAGCTAAATTGACCTGTCTCCTTTATATATATATATATATATATACTTACTTTACAAGTAATATTTGTATTACTTTACAAGTTGCTGATTCAGAAGTGCCAGATTGTCATAGCAAAGTCAGAATTACCTCCTCTCCTATGTTCATGAAATGGTCGTCCATAAAATGCATTGCTGTTCTGTTTTAAGTAATCTTAATGATTCCTAAATGCATCTACTTGCAAATAAAGTGCTTTTGCTTTCACCTCAAAACACACAGCTTCTCCCTGACACTGCTGCATCAACATTACTGCGGTTACTGAAACCACGCCTTCTTTCTTTGCGTGAACATTTGGGCGGCATTGCGGAAATATTTCCACATCGTGACATAGAAATGTGGGGTCATGTTTGAATGAGCCGTTTTAGGGTTACATGGCAGAGTTTAAGTTTTGATAAAGAATATCTCTTTGTTTTGTTTTTTGAGACTTTAGTCTTTGCAACTTCAGGGATCTTTTCAATGCCAATCAGCTTGTTACACTCCAAAGAGAAAGGAAAACTTGAAATTGCATCATGTGACCCCTAAAAGTTTTGAGCCATGTATTATTACAATGAATTAGACTTCTACTATTACTATCTTGTACTCTGCCATAAACATTTTCTCAAACTCTCTTTTATGAGATAAAAAAAAGAAACTCTGTTAAACCTAAAAATCGGCATCATAAATTGGCCAACGGTTGCCCTGATTTCTAAATATCGGCATTGGCATCGGCCAGAGAAAAACCCATATCAGTTGACCTCTAGTCTAATGATAACTTGCTGTCTAATATCGACGTCACTTGACATTGATATTTGTTGTTTTTACGTTGTGCAACTAAAATCCTACATTAAGTCAATATCAAATTGGCGTCAAATTCTGACATCAACCCGATTGTCACTCTGAATCAAAATGCAAAGTCTGTCTGACGTCATGTCCAATTTCAGACTGACTTTATATTGATGTCCTGTGCATGCTGGGTACAGTCAGGACTTGGCTTTAGGACATTCCTGGTTGAATCAGGCTTCTTTTATCTTGAATGATGTTCTTACACTTAAATCTCATTAAGAACAATAATGATAACTGCTTTGATATGTTCTGTTTATCCTAGGGAGGTTTTTATTGCTATTTTTTGCCCAGAACCATACCACCAGTCCAAGCTGTAAGTGTCAATCAGTTTGACGATAGTGGTCCTGACAGAACTGGGAGTTTTGGTTCCCTATCTGTCGGTCACTACGAGTTATGTCGTGACGACATAGGGGATTTACCTGGAAGCCCCGAACATCTCTGACTAAGAGAAAACGCCAATGAAATTGGCTAGTGGATTTTGCATACCTGAGCCACTCCCCGTGCATACGGGTATAAAAGGCGACAGGTGCATCCACTCATTAGATTTTTGCTTGAGCCGAGTGGATGAGAAGAGTGCTGATCTCCACAAAGCCGTTCATCTTTGTTTTGTTCCCGGTTGGCGTAACGGTGCGATCAGACCAAGGCCTGTAAGCTGACAGCCGCTCTCGCGGCCAAAGCTTACAGTGCTGCGGGCCAGGCAGCCTCCGCCCTGCACGCCATGGCTATCCTGCAGGTTCACCAAGCCAAGGCGCTCAAACAGGTGCACGAGGGTAGTACCGACCCGGGGTTGATGCAGGAGCTGCGCACGGCGACTGACTTCGCTCTACGAGCGACAAAAGTTACGATGCGGTCCCTCGGGAAGGCGATGTCCACCATGGTGGTCCAGGAGCGCCATCTCTGGCTCAACCTGGCAGAGATGAAGGACGTCGACAAGGCACGCTTTCTCGACGCCCCCATCTCCCAGGGAGGGCTGTTCGGCGACACTGTCGAGGGCTTCGCCCAGCAGTTCTCGGCGGTACAGCAGCAGACCGAGGCGATCCAGCACATCCTGCCCGGCGTGATGCACCATCCACCGCTGCCCGCGGGCCAGGCCTCAGTCTGCCCGTCGCCGTGGCGCCTCCTGCGTCCTCCAGAGCCGCTCCGCCCCAGGCCGAATCGACACGTGAGGCCGGGCGTCGAGCCTCTCGCAGAGAGCGGCGCCCCAGCGTCCCAGCCAGGCCCCAAGTCGTCCAGGAAGTCGACCGGCGGCCCTGGCGTGGCAACCCGGAGATGTTGGGTTTGCTCTTTCTCAGGAGACGGCGAGAACAGCGCCGCTCCTTCCCCTGTGGAGGGCCGGGAGGAGAATCTTCTGTTTCGTTTTGTTTCTGTTCCGCCGCTGGTCCAAGGGCCAGCGGTACCCACCTTCTCAAAGAAAGAGCAATTTCCTTTTCCTCCGGGTTCTCAGGTCCATGGGACGACAGTGTGCGCCCTGCCTCCTCACTCTCGCCCACGACCCATTTTGCCAGTAGCCAAGATAGTACGGTTTGGGGCGACATTCCTCCCCACGCACCTCTGGCCAGTCCCGTTCGGGACCCAGGGAGTTCGGTGAGGATGCCTCAGAACGCACCGCTTTCTGTGCCATCCACCCCTACTCCCTCGCTGCACCACCACAGGTACGTCGATTGTGCCGTTGGAGCCGCTTGCACAGCGCCTGAGGCGTGGCTCACGCTGCCCAGTCTCGCTGGCTCACGCGCACCGACTCGGCTCACGCGATTCAGTTCGCCAGGCGACCTCCCAAGTTCAACGGCGTTCTCGAGGCGCCGGTGGCAGTCCGAACGCCTGTCTTGCGAGGAGATTGCTGTCCTCCTGGCAAAGGATGCAATCGAGCCGGTCCCTCCAGCCGAGATGAGGCAGGGTTTTACAGCCCTTACTTCATCGTACCCAAGAAAGGTGGTGGCCTTCGCCAATCCTGGATCTGCAGTCTTGAACCGGGCTTTACACAAGCTCCAGTTCAAGATGCTGGCACAGGCGCATGATCAAATGCATTCAGCCCCAGGATTGGTTTGCAGCGATCGACCTGAAGGACGCTTACTTTCACGTTTCGATCCTTCCGCGACACAGACCGCTTCTACGGTTTGCGTCAATGTCGGGCATGGCAGTACAGGGTCCTCCTTCGGGCTCTCCCTGTCTCCCGTGTGTTCACGAAGGTTGTAGAGGCGCCCTTACCCGTTACGGGAAGTGGGCGTCAGGATCCTCAACTACCTCGGACGATTGGCTTATTCTAGCCCAATCCAGAGAGCAGTTGGGCGATCACAGGGACTTGGTGCTCGACACCTCAGCCAGTTGGGGCTTGGTCAACTGGGAAAGAGCAAGCTCTCCCTGTGCAGAGAATCTCTTTTCTCGGTGTGGAGTTAGACTCGGTGAGTATGACGGCACGCCTCACGGAAGAAACGTGCCCAAGCAGTGCTGAACTGCCTGAGTTCCTTCAGAGGCAGAAATGTGGTACCACTGAAACAGTTCAGAGGCTCCTGGGGCATATGGCATCCGCAGCTGCAGTCACGCCGCTCGGATTGCTTCATATGAGACCACTTCAGCACTGGCTACACCCCGGGTCCCGAGGTGGGCATGGCGCCGCGGTATACTCGAGTAGGTATCTCCCAGCAGTGTCGCCGCCCCTCAGCCCCTGGACAGACCTTGCCTTTCACGGGCCGGGTGCCCTAGAACAAGTGTCCCGGCATACTGTTGTCACAACAGATGCCTCCAGCACGGGCTGGGGCGCTACATGCAACGGGCAGGCAGCCTCGGGGCTCTGGACAGGGCCCCGACTGCTTTGGCACATCAACTGCCTGGAGCTGTGGGCAGTGCATTTAGCCTTGCGGCAGTTCCGGCCACTGCTGTTGGGCAAGCACGTGCTAGTCCGCACGGACAACACTGCGGCGGTCTCGTATATCAACCGGCTGGGGGGTATACGATCACACCGCATGTCACAGCTCGCCCGCCATCTCCTCCTCTGGAGTCACACGCAGTTCAAGTCACTGCGTGCTGTTCACATCCCGGGGCAGCTCAATCGTGCGGCCGACGCGCTCTCACGACAGCTCACGTTCCCCGGAGAATGGCGACTCCATCCCGAGCGATCCGGCTGATCTGGAGTCGATTCGGGAAGCTCAGGTAGACCTGTTTGCCTCCCGAGTCCTCCCACTGCCAGCTGTACTTCTCCTGACCGAGGGCCCCTCGGCACAGACGCACTGGCACACAGCTGGCCTCGGCCTTACATGAAGTATGCGTTTCCCCAGTGAGCCTACTTGCACAGACACTGTGCAAGCTCAGGAGGACGAGGAGCAGGTCCTGCTGGTTGCGCCCATTGGCCCACCCGGACCTGGTTTCCCGAACTCATTTCCTCGCGACAGTACCTCCCTGGCGCATTCCTCTGAGGAAGGACCTCCTTTCTCAGGGGCTCGGCACCATATGGCACCAGCGTCCAGATCTATGGAACCTCCATGTGTGGCTCCTGGACGGACGCTGCAGACTTGAGTGGTCTACCACCGCGGTGGTAGAGACCATCATTCAGGCTAGGGCTCCTTCAACAAGGCAAACCCTCGCACTGAAATGGAGTCTGTTCGCGACCTGGTGTTCTTCTCGCGAAGACCCCGAAGATGCACGATTGGAGTAGTGCTTTCTTTCTGCAAGAAAGGTTGGAGCGTGAGGCTGTCACCCTCCACCTTGAAAGTGTATGTAGCCGCTATTGCGGCTCACCACGATGCAGTGGACGGCCGGTCCCTGGGAAAGCATGATCTCATCGTGAGGTTCCTGAAGGGGGCCAGGAGGATGAATCCTCCAGGCCTCCCCTTGTGCCCTCTTGGGACCTCTCTATCGTCCTGTCTGGACTCAGAGGGGCCCTTTGAGCCGCTGGACTCAGTCGAGCTGAAGTTCCTGTCTCTTAAGACAGCGCCCTGACCGCTGCCACTTCCATCAAACGG
This sequence comes from Gymnocypris eckloni scoliostomus, assembly GCA_027564155.1. Taxonomy (NCBI): domain Eukaryota; kingdom Metazoa; phylum Chordata; class Actinopteri; order Cypriniformes; family Cyprinidae; genus Gymnocypris; species Gymnocypris eckloni. Next base: position 26,055,434 of record CM050416.1, read on the forward strand.
GTCGGGGACCTCCAGGCGTGTTTTAAGAGTGCCTTGTGTTCGGGCCGGTCTACTCTCACGTTGTCTTGAGACCCCGGCCTGGATATGTGCCCAAGGTTCCCACCACACCCTTCTGCGATCAGGTGGTGAACCTGCAAGCACTGCCCTCGGAGGAGGCAGATCCAGCCTTAGCGTTGCTGTGTCCCGTAAGAGCATTGCGCATATCGTGACCCGCACCGGGCGTCAGAAGCTCCGAGCAGCTCTTTGTCTGCCACGGAGGGCAGCAGAAAGGGAAGGCTGTCTCCAAACAGAGGCTGGCCCACTGGATAGTGGAGGCCGTCGCCTTGGCGTACCAATCGCAAGGCGAGCCATGCCCCTGGGGTGAGGGCTCACTCCACCAGGAGTGTTGCCTCCTCCCATGCGTTCGACGGTGCCTCTTTGGCAGACATCTGCAGAGCTGCGGGCTGGGCGACACGAACACCTTCGCTAGATTCTACAATCTTCGCGTTGAGCCAGTTTCTTCCCGTGTATTGGGTAAGTAATGGGAGAGAAGAACTGGCGGTGTCACGCTTGCTGCGCCATTCCCCTCACCCGGGATACGAGCGCCTTTTCTCCCCAGTTCAGTTCCCGGACGGTGAACCCTGGTGGAATCCTCCAGCACCCCGGCAGTCAGACTGGGCGGAGCAGTCTGACGCCAGGCCCAGTACTGGTGTTAGCTCGCCCGGGTCTCCGGTCAGCCCCTGTACTGGGCTAGGTGTCCAGATGGCCTGATTCCCCTTCGGTAATCCCATATGTGTATTCTTCACGGTAAGGTTTCCCTCATGGTAAACCCGTGTCTTCCTGTGACAGAGCTTCTGTCAGGTTCTGCTGGCAGCCCTCCTCCCTACTCCTAGGTAGGATCTGCCCCAGAGTCCAGTCGTATGTAGTACTGCCCCAAGCCTGGGCCAGTCCATATCAGTGTCTCCACATGTTACCTCCCTTCGGCAGGATGTGGCCTCCGTAGCGCCCTTCTATGGAAGGCTCGCTTCCCTGCCGTTGTAACAACAAATAGGAAAGACCTGAAGCTGTCTTTCACTGAAGGTCGAAATCCCTTCCGATTCCGTGGGGAAAGGAACAGCGGCTTGGCTATCTCCAGCAGCGATGTACTCAGTGGTCCGGTGGGCACCAAGGTTAGCAATTTGCACTGGGCGGTAGGAAGGTTGCAACCTCTTGCATGGCATTTGTCTGTCACTCGCTTGTCAACATCTGCATGCCACAAGGTTGTGACGGGGTTCAGCTTGTGGCGCTTTCCATAGGACCCCTATGTCGTCACGACATAACTCGTAGTGACCGACAGATAGGGAACGTCTAGGTTACGTACGTAACCCCCGTTCCCTGATGGAGGGAACGGAGACGTTATGTCCCCATGCCACAATCTTGAACCATTGCTGGTTGCCAGGGACTCGTCTCGGCTCCTCAGCGTAAAACCTAATGAGTGGATGCACCTGTCGCCCTTTTATACCCGTATGCACGGGGAGTGGCTCAGGTATGCAAAATCCACTAGCCAATTTCATTGGCGTTTTCTAGTCAGAGATGTTCGGGCTTCCAGGTAAATCCCCTATGTCGTTCGACATAACGCCTCCGCTCCTCCATCAGGGGAACGGGGTTACGTGACGTAACCTAGACGTTCTTGACCTAAAACGTTCAATACAAACTGAAACCTGTCGACTTACAATCATTTAAAGATTTTTCACTATAAAGTAATGCCATGCAAATGGAAAAAAAAGAAAAGGTTACACATTTTGTAACTATTTAAACTGGATATTTTAGATTTTGATTTGTCTTGTGAAACCCAGTCAACCAATTACACTGCATAATCTTGTCTCATTTAACAGTTAAAACTGGAGTATAATGATCAACCCTTAATTCAAAAATTAAAGTGCCCCTATAATGGGTTATGAAAGGTTCATATTTTGGTTTTGGGAGTTCCCAACAACAGGTTGATATCCAAAATGTATTCGTACCTTATTTGCTCAAAGACTCCCAAACGATTTGCTCAATGATTAATTTTTCCAAACCCCTCCTTTGCGTGATGCTAATCTGCGGGTGATTGGTCCGATTGGTTGATTACATTTAAAGCAGTGTTTGTGAACACAGTGCTGCTCTGTTTAAAGCCATTATCAGGGAAACAGACATTTTAAAAAGCTCCAAAAGCAGCACCAAGTGGCAAAGAATGAATTTGCATTTTCATTCAGACCAACACGAAAATTTAAGTTATTCCAGGTCTGAGCGCAACATGTTGGGTGGACAAAATGCTAATGTTTCATGTTTGCTTGGGATTCGTTTTAATGATTTAGAGTTGACTCTTTTATTTTGAGAGACAATAACTTTATACACGGTACACTTTAATATATAAAAAATTGCAAGATGCAAAATTACACACTGCATGAAAGGTAATTTTCAAAAATCCATAATAGGGGCACTTTAAGAAATTACAACTGACTTTTTGGGGTATGTTAAAAATAAAATGGCAGAAACATTTCTTATTCAATCAGAACAAATGCTGATATTGTGTTCATCTGGCAATTGAAAGCTCATATTAATTCTTCATTTCCTGTTTAATATGCTGACCATTGTTGTTGCTAATTATGCGATGTAGTATCCAGGATTTACAGTGTACCCCACAACTGTCATTAAACAGGAATGTTTGGTTTCAGGCAGATACTGTAGGAATGTGGATCTACTGTACATTCCAGCCCTAAAGATGTATGACTTTTTCTCATTTTGCATTAAAACTATTTCATGGTCTGTGCAGTTTGTAAAGACCTTTAAGACCAGGAGGTTGTGGGGAATGTGTCAAACTTCTTACCAGGCCAAGCTTCTTTCTTTTATCTTATTCCATTCTGACATTTAAAGTTACTTTTGATTTCTAAGGACCAACCGGCACATCCTGTTCCTGGGTCAGCATATTTGGTCCTTGAACAACAATCCTGTCTAGTTATAAAACAAACCTCAATCATAAACTTACCCTTACATTTACATTTAGTCATTTTGCAGACACTTTTATCCAAAGCAACTTACAATTGGGGAATGCATAAAGCAATTCATCTTGAAGAGGCAAACAGACAGAGGAAGTGCCCATAACACCAAGTATTAGGCATTGTTCAAATAAATTCAAGCTAGCAAGGGAAGGAGAGAAAGATAAAGAGAAAGATGAAGATATAGAAAAAGGGATTATTCTTTTAGGCAGATAATGTAGGAATGTGGATCTACTGTACATTCCAGCCCTAAATATACTTTTTCTCATTTGGCATTCAAACTATTTCATGGTCTGTGCAGTTTGTAAAGACCTTTCTAAGACCAGAAGGATGTGGGGAATGTAGTCAAACTTCTTACCAGGCCAAGCTTCTTTCTTTTATCTTATTCCATTCTGACATTTAAAGTTACTTTTGATTTCTAAGGACCAACCGGCACATCCTGTTCCTGGGTCAGCATATTTGGTCCTTGAACAATAAGAGTAACAATAAGATAATAAGAGTTTTAATTCTTATATAAATTGTTATCACATGCTTAACCCATTTATAAAATCACCAATTCATAATTTTCACGACCGTCTATATGAATCTAAACACATTGTAACCTTACCGGGAAGCGTAATCCGTTATAGGTTAAGAGAAATGGCATCGGTTCCACTATACAGGTTAAGGCACAGATTGAAACATCCTAAATTCTAAATAAATCACACCAAGCATATGAAAGACAGAGTACAACATTAATATATCTGTATTGTTTCTTGAGTACACTGTTCTAATAGCCATGGAATAAATGAATGTCTTTTTGCATAAAGGAACACAAGTTTGGGGTGGGTTACTTGCACTGGGCAGAGACACAGAAAAGTTATTTCCTTTGACCTGCAGAGGGTGCGAAAGCAGAGCAAAAGAGGGGCTGTCCTGGGGTCATGATTGGGTCACGTCCTGGGATCTGGAAAACATCAGTCCGAAAGTTTCACCATAAAACAGTCCTGCCTTATTGAATTATACGTTAAATGGCCATCCCGGGCCATGTCCAAATAAAGAGTTCCTTTGTCCTGTTTTGGAGAACATCCAGATGTTTTCCTTAAATCTCTCCTACTTTTAGGGGGTCTCCTGAGATAAGGAGACTTAGGGCAGGAACTCGGCCAGCCAGTTAGATGCGGATGGCTCATGTATTAACCTTTTACGACCCCTTAGGAATGTGCTGGTTCTCAAATCCCTTTTGGGCGACTAGGCTCTACAATGGCCACTCCTGAAACCTGACTGTTTAGCATCCAGTTTGTTGTTCTGTGAAAGAAACAATGAGACCTGGTTGAAGACAACTCGTTCGAGTGTTTTGGCTATGTGTTTAATGTAGGTTTTTTGAGCAGTGGGGTTACCCGAGCCTGCTTGAATGCAGTGGGGAAGATGCCTGTGAGGAGAGATGTGTTGATAATGTGTGTGAGTGCTGGTAAGAGTGTGGGAGAGATTGCTTGGAGAAGTGCGAGGGGATTGGGTCTAGAGGACATGTTGTAGGCTGGCTGGAGAGGAGAAGTTTGGATACTTCTGCCTCAGTGAGGGGACATAAGGAGAAGGTGGGAGTTTGAGCAGTGGATCTAGTTGGTTGGAGCTCCTGTGTGAGTGGAGGGGAAAACTGACTACTGATTGTTTTAGTTTTGTCTGTAAAAAAAGTTGCAAAGTCATCAGCTGTTATAGAAGTGGTGGGAGGTGGTGAAGGGGGACAGAGGAGAGAATTAAATGTTCTGAATAGATTACGCATATCTGGAGCGCTGTTGATCTTGTTATGGAAATGTGACGATTTGGCAGTGTGGACTTCAGCGGAGAAAGATGGAAGCAACGATTGATACATACTCAGGTCCGATGGATGGTTTGATGTTCACCATTTTCTCTCTGCTGCTCGGAGTCTGGTCCGATGTTCACGAAGAACATCAGATAACCAGGGGTTAGAAGGGGCAGTCCGTGCTTGCCTGGAGGAGAGATGATAAATGTCGTCTAGACAAGAGGTTAAGGTAGAGCATAAAGTGTCAGTAGCTGCATTAACATCCAGAGATGAGAAATGGGTAGGTGAGGGAAGAGAGGAGGATAATACAGAAGAAAGATAGGAGGGAGAAAGGGAGCGTAGGTTTCGTCTAAAAGTAACCGGTAAGGGGGTTGGTGGCACCCGGGTAGCAGAGTGTAATGTAAATTTAATGAATTTAATTCCCTTAAACAAGAGGGAATTTAGATTAATAACATCGGTGTACAAGTCATTAATGCAGTAGTAATCTGAAGCCTAACATTAGCCCTCACACCTGATTTGTTGTCAGAAATGTTGTTCCAGGGCCAACAACAACCAGGCAGTTCCTCATTAAGACCAGCAAGGTGTGGGGAATGAAATCTGTCCACATTCCAGCCCAAACTGTCTCTGTTTGTAAAAGCAGGGTAAAATTGTACTAACCTGATTCAAAGTGTTACTCTCTCTTTTGCTTCCATTCTCAGTCACCAATCAATCGGTCATAAACAGTTTGGGTGGATTTATTTTGTTGATTTGGTAGGTTTACTAGATTAATTTTTAATGAAAAGCACATAATTATGGATAAAATGGAAAGAGGTTTTCTTTCTAAATGTGAACATTTATGCAATCGCTTTGGCTGTGGCCTTTCAACATTTACAGGTGACATTGACGTCATATGTAGGAGGATATAAATATACACAGAGCCTGCAAATGCATTATTCTCAAGGAAACTACAAGGTAATATGCATTTTTTCTTGCTTTTTGAGATTGTGTAATATTAAAGTTACAGAAGACATTTCTGGTCATGCAGTATATTACATTTATATTAGAAATTTACTTCTAAAAGACACTACATTTTGAAAGTAATTCAAAATATAAGTGAATATATATTCTGCTTGTTTACAGTGCAGTACCTGATTACAAGTAATCTGTATTACATCAGATTAAAAAAATGAAGCACTTAAGAGTAATTAGAGTATATTACATTGTAAAATGCTCACAATCAAATTACAGTTACATTTTCATGGATTACATGATTATATATTATTCACACAATGGCATTGAATTATTCATTGTCGTTGGATTCCCAAATATTTTGTCAGCCAAACCCCTATGACATATAATATTTACTTAAAATATCCCTGAGGGAGTTAATATATCAAATAATGTAATAACACATTCACATGGTTACAGTTCTCTGATGCAGGTATTTGGTTACATGCAGGTCAACAAATAAACTTTGTTTAAAGTATTTTTATTTTAAATTTTATTATATGTGAATTATTAGCTTTTTATAAATTCACAAACCCACTGCAGTTCTTGCATTAAGCCCAGCTTGGGAAACCATTGTGTAATGTTTAATGCATATTACTATGATGATATAAAAATTGAATATATTTTCCTTCTCTATGCTTTTTTAAATATCAATATGGTACATTTAAAACAAGTAAAAAAAAAATAACACTCGTTTACTCGTTTGACAACGTTGACACTTTCTCTTTCAATTTCTCCCTCTTTCTCAAAATAGGGTAAGGTGTTCTTGTAAAAAAATGCCTTTTCTGTTAAAACTTAGATTTTTTTTTTAGAAGTTCATATGTTCGACAGAGTTTGGGTTACAGAAATGTTTCCAAACATTGTTCTGGACCCCCTTCAGCACTGCACATTTCCAGTGTTTACCTAATCCAGCCTGATCACTCATTGCTTCAGTTGGGTCCAGCAAGACCTGAAATAGGTGACAGGAGATCCAAAGTATTTAGTATTTTGGGTCACCTTTTACTTTGAATCTATCTCAGAGGTAATTTGTAGAAGACAGCAGTACATACAATAAACCATCATGAATGGAAACATCTAATTAAAATAAAATAAAACACTAAACTACGGTGGCCGAGAGAGCTCAATGCGCTGCAACTTCAGAAAACACATGCAAATTAAGGAAACAACTTCCTCAATTTGACAGCACACGCACTGCAAATGCTCACAACACAACCCAAAAAAGAAACGTGCTGCAAATAGAAAAAAACACCTGCAAATTAAGAAAACACTTTCATCAATTTGACAACGCACATGCTGCAAATGCTCACAACACAACCAAAAAACAAACGCGCTGCAAATAGAAAAAAACACCTGCAAATTAAGAAAACACTTTAGTCAATTTGACAACGCACACTCTGCAAATGCTCACAACACAACCAAAAAAGAAACGCGCTGCAAATAAAATGTATTTGGTTGTGTTGTGAGCATTTGTACCATCTGCTGTCAAAATTATGAAAATCTTTTCTTGATTTGCTGGTGATTTTTCTATTTGCATGTGTTTTCTGAAGTCGCAGCGCGTTGAGCTCTCTCGGCCACCATACTAAACATCTAAACTGTTTAGATAGCCTATGCAGTAGAGGCAGATAACAAGCATTTGACAACTTAGGGGTGCCCAAACTTGGTCCTGGAGGGCTGGTGTCCAGCAGAGTTGTACTTCAAGCCCAATAAGACACACCTGAACCATCGAATCAAGCTTATACTAGGCATACTAGAAACTTCAGGCAGGTGTGTTGAGGCAAGTTGGAGCTAAAATATGCAGGACATCGGCTCTCCAGGACTGAGTTTGGGCACCCGTGACTTAACTGGAGGAGTTAATCTGCATGTTTAAGACATTATTCCATCCACCAGGTTTATTATTAAAGACACAGGAATGAAAATGAAGATATCGCATATTTTTGTGAAAATGAATGAGTTTTGTAAGAAATGAATCCATTTCCATAATGTATTTTCCCACAGCTGTCGTGAACAGTCATGGTTTCACTGGTTGTAGTGGCTGTATTTCTCCTCCAGGGGGCTTTATTTCAACCCCCTCAAGCAGCAGCATTCAAAATCTTCCCTGCCGATGGATCCCTCACCCATCAACAAATCACTGAGGCAGCTTTCCTCCGCAAGATGGCGGAAGTGTGTCGTGATGCAGCCACTGCCCGGGGGAAAGACTTCGCGCTTCCTGTAAGAATATAAGCCTATTTGGGAATTACACACCCTATTTACTAATTATTTAATCAATTAATGCAACCTTATCACACTGAAATGTCATACAACCCAATGATGACTATCCTGATCTATAATGCAAAAGACAACAGACAGGAAAAAACTTACACATCTGGCTTTTAAAGAGAGAGTTCACCCAAAAATGAAAACGCTATCATTAATTACTCGCCTCCATGTTGTTCCAAACCCATAAGACCTTCGTTCATCTTCGGAACACAAAATACGATTTTTGAAAATGAAATCTAAAAGCTCTCTGACCCTGCATAGACAGTAGCCTAACGCAGCTACCACTTTCAAGGCCCAGAAAGGTAAAGAAACTGGTAAAACAGTCCATGTGACATAGGGGTGGGACTCTCTGTTTGACAGTGTTCCCATCTTAAAAATGACAATGAAGATTACTTTTGTTGCCCCATCTTCCTGCTTTTAATCAATCACAAGAGAAGAAAATGAACACATTGTAGATAAAACATATAACTATTCAGTTAAATTATTGAGGTCATGCAATCCACAGTGCCAAATTATACATTTTGTACACATTTACTAATAGAGATTTATTTAATAATTATTTAATAATTTAAGACTGACATGAAATTACACAAAAAGCCTTGCAATAATGCACTGTTGCAATTGCTTTAATATCATATGCTAAAACGTTGTTATTTAATATCACAGATATTGATAATAATTAAGAATTCAAGTCAAGTCAAGTCAAGTTGAGCTTTATTGTCATTCCACTACATGTGTGGACATATAGTGGGACGAGATGTCGTGTCTCACAGGACCACGGTGCTACATAAATACAAATATACAACACGAAGTAAAACAGTATAAACCTATACACAAACTAACCTACTGTCAGCTTTGACTATACATATGCTATATATAAAGTGGTTACCTATACATAAACTAAAAAACAAGAAACAAAAAATACAAACTGTACAAAAAATACAAACTGTACAACTGTGCAGAAGACTTCAAATACAATACTGTACATGTGCAAAGAGAGACATTCAAGCAGCTGGCTGGGGAACAGTGTAAGGTGATTTGTGGTGCATGAGCCAGTAAACATACATACATTACAGTCATATATTACAGTCAGTCTTTTGTGGGATTATGGACACACAATGGTGTGTGAAAGTGTCTAGTGCACGAGAGGAGAGTGTTGCTACAGGTGGCTTGTGCAGGCCCGCTCACCTGAATTCCACAGAGATAAAGTTTAACAGTTTTTCCTGAGATGTGGTAAGGTGGGGGTGTTGTTTGGGGTTTCAGAGAGGGGCTGTGTGATGAGTTCAGGGCTCTCACAGCCTGGGGAAAAGCTGTTGAGCAGTCTGGCGGAGCGGGCTCTGATACTCCGTACACGTCTACCTGAGGGTAGGAGCTGGAAGAGACTGTGGGAGGGTGGGTGGGGTCCTCCACGATACTTTTGCTTTGCTGGAGCATCGTGTAAGGAAAATGTCCAGGATGGAGGGAGAGGGCACCAATGATTTTGCAGCGGTGTTCACTGTCCGCTGGAGGGTCTTGCGGTCTGCTGCACAGCAGTTTCCGTAAGACAGTGATGCAGCTGGTCAGCACGCTCTCAATGGTACCCCTGTAGAAGGTGGTGAGGATGGGTGGAGGGAGGCTTGCTCTTTTCAGCGGCGGAGAAAGTGTAGGCGCTGTTGTGCCTTCTTGGAGATAGACTTGGTGTTGGTAGTCCAGGTGAGGTCCTCTGTGATGTGCACCCCAGGAATTTAGTGCTGACTCTCCACAGTCGAGGTGTCGATGGTCAGTGGGGGGTGGTCAACAGAGTTTCTCCTGAAGTCCATCACAACCTCCTTTGTCTTCTCCACATTGAGGGACAGGTTGTTAGCGCCACACCATTCAGCCAGCTGTGCCACTTCCTCTCTGTAGTGCGTTTCATCGTTGTTGCTGATGAGACCTACCACTGATGTGTCATCGGCAAACTTGATGATGTGGTTGGAGCTGAACTTGGCAGTGCAGTCGTGGGTCAGCAGCGTGAAGAGCAGCGGGCTGAGCACACAGCCCTGTGGGGCCCCTGTGCTCAGTGTGGTAGTGCTCGAGGTGTTGTGGCCGACCCGAACTGACTGAGGTCTTCCGGTTAAAAAGTCCAGGATCCAATTGCAGAGGGAGTTGTTGAGGCCCAGCAGGCTTAATTTATTGATGAGCTGTTGTGGGATTATTGTGTTGAATGCTGAGCTGAAGTCGATGAACAGCATTCTGACATATGAGTCTTTATTTTCTAGGTGGGTAAGAGCCAGGTGGAGGGTGGAGGAAATTGCATCATCCGTAGAGCGGTTTGGGCGGTATGCAAACTGGAGCGGATCGAGTGTGTTGGGGATGCTGGTTTTGATGTTGTGCATGACTAGCCTCTCAAAGCACTTCATTATGATTGGAGTCAGTGCTATGGGACGGTAGTCATTTAGACAGGACACAGGTGATTTTTTTGGTACCGGTATGATTGTCGTGGATTTGAGACATGTGGGGATGACTGCCTGGCTCAGCGAGATGTTGAAGATATCTGTTAGGACATCTGTCAGCTGTTCAGCACAGTCTTTCAGTACGCGGCCAGGTATATTGTCAGGACCCGCAGCCTTGCGTGGGTTAATCCTAGATAGGGTCTTCCTTACGCCGGCTGGAGACAGACAGAGTGCCTGGTCGTTGGGAGGTGTGGGCAGTTTTGTGCAGATGTGTTGTTCTGCATTTCAAACCGTGAATAAAAGTGGTTGAGTGCATCTGGGAGGGATGTGTCGTCACAGGCCTGTGGCGGGGCTTGTAGTCAGTGATGGTCTGAATGCCTTGCCACAGGCTCCGTGTATCTCTGCTGTTTGTGAAATGATTATTTATTTTACTGCCATATAACCGTTTTGCATTTTTGATGCCACGGGACAGATTGGCTCTTGCTGTTTTGAGGGCCGCTTTATCTCCTGATCTGAACGCTTCATCTCTGGTTTTTAGCAGCCCACGAACCTCTGCTGTCATCCATGGCTTCCGGTTTGCACGTGTTGTGATGGTCTTGGTGACTGTCACATCATCAATGCAGTATTTGATGTAAGCAGTCACAGTTTCAGTGTACTCCTGCAGGTCTGTATGGTTATTATAGGTGGCCGCCTCTTTAAACATGTTCCAGTCTGTGTCCTGGAAGCAGTCCTGCAGTGCTGAGGTAGCATTGTCTGGCCATACCGTGATCTGCTTTTGAACCGGTTTGGCCAGTTTGAGAAGCGGTCTGTATGCTGGGATTAGCATAACAGAGATGTGGTCCGAGTATCCGAGGTGGGGGCGGGGTTCGGCTCTGTATGCGTTTTTCACTGTTGTGTAAACAAAGTCCAGTGTGTTATTTCCCCTTGTTGCAAAGTTCACATGTTGGTAGAACTTTGGTAAAACTGTCTTTAAGTTAGCGTGGTTGAAGTCGCCGGCTATGATGAAAAAGCCGTCGGGGTTATTTGTTTGTTGTTCGCTGATGGCGCTGTACAGTTCACGAAGCGCATCCTTAGCATTTGCACACGGGGGAATTGCCCCTTGAAATGATGAAGCTTCAATAATCATGGTTTTGTTCGCTTCCTCACTTTTATTCGGAAAGAAAGGGCAGTCCCTTAAAGCGCAGGTCCAGAGAAGCACATTTGTGAAGAAGATCTGGTTTCTTGCACAGTGGTGTACCTTCTGCTGAGGTCCTCACTGATGCCCCTCTTTATCTCCCTGATCACTGGTGTCTCCTCTGTTTATTTCAATCAAATCAACAATCATGCTGTGGGGCTGCTCTCCTATGAAATTAGAAGGGTGGCATCTATCATGGGCTTTTACAACATCTTCAGCACATAACATACATGATTATGTAAAAGTGAAGATTTCAGATGCTCCATTTCTCACCTCCGGTGCATGAAACGCAGCGCAGACAGCCAGTTTGTTATTCAAGGAATCGTTCAAGCATCTAGAATGCGCTGTTCCATCTAGTGATGACGTCAGATTTCAGTTTGTGACAAAGCAGATTAAGTTGTCTTTGTTTATCCTCCAATTGATGCTTTGCAGTTGTGCTGTGATGGAAAAAAGTCACAATGTGCCTCATCCTCCCTAACAGCCTTGACACTGCTGGCAACTTTAGTGCTCGCTGAGAGGCCAAATTAAGTGTGTGTGCATATCTCACATGTGGAAACTTGCCAAGCTGTGCTGCAACAGCCATATTAGAGTCATCAAAACTAAGTCTTTGTTTGCAATTTACCATTCGTTTACAACACTTTGCAGAAGTTCAGTAACATTAGCACCTGTGTGGCTTTCGTTCATAGCCAGCGTTGGCAGAACTCAAGCCGCGAGCTTAAACTCATCCGTGATGTAGTGAGCCATAATGGTGACATACGAGTCTGTTGAAATTGATGTCCATGCATCCTGTCTTTCTTTACATTTAACACAAAAACAGCAATAAAACTTAGGTGTAAAACTTAGTGATGTTTTTGAAACTCTAATTGATCGATTTCATGAGACATTCGTTTGTATTTGTTCAGATTTTATTTCAATATGCATTCAAATATTTATTCATGTTTATTTTGTGCTGCAAATATGAACTGCGCTTGAACTGAAATCCCACATCAATAGGTGAAATATCAGCATTCTTGGAACATCTCTTGTAACGGACCAGTTTTATTTACAAAAATTAATTTATTCAATAATAGTATTGTGACAAAATATATAGTGTTTGTGGTGGTGTTAAATTGAGCCTACAGTTTCCACTACAATTAACAAAGATCATAAATCTCTGTGGTAATTATATCATGATTGTAATAATGCTAATCCCATCCTGGGTACAGTGGGCAGTAGGCCTACCTGCACTTCTTCTCTCATCTCCATCACCATCTCCTTCTCTTTATCGAAGTCTCCTTCTCTTTCCCTGTATCTATGCCCTTCACAAAGCTGAGCTTTGACTGATACAGTCTTTTCATTGTTGTCAGTAATTTTAGGCCGCAAAAATCAGAAAAAAGTCCAGTGAAATCCTGGAGGGACTGACTCTTATATCAGTGTTGATTTTTTAATTTTGTGGATGTTTCAGCTAACTGATTACATTCAGTTGAACAACATTAATTTAAAGCTAAAGACTGTCCGCGGCGAGACAGGAGTCATGTTTCAAATCCTGCTGCACCACAGAGTGACATTTACATAGTTTACCAAAAAAAAAATATATATTTCACATTATATTCCTCCCAAATTATTGTTGATATTCATGACTTTAACCTAGGCTGAACAATTTTGTTTCTTTCCACACGTTTGTCTTTCTGTCAGTATGCTTTATTTAGGGAGCTAATTAATAGCCATAGATTGTGCTTTCTCTTTCCGAATCCGTTTGCTCTGTTTTGTCAAACAAACACCACTTAAAACTTATCGATGTAACTTTGTTAATTCCTGAAGTGGGCTTTTATGTGAACTGTTTTAGACTGCGAATTGGGTGCAATACCAGTGAGTTGTTCTAAATGTGGCTTCGCTTCTTTTCCTGTGTGCGACTACATTCCGCACATATATTAAATGTGCGTCCTTGAGAGCGTGCAGTTTCATAACGTATTCGCTTTAACATGTTTGGTAATATCAATGATATGACATTTCAGACACGTCTCTAGCCCCCCCCCTCCTCTCTAATTCTACGCCCCCGCTTCATCGTATTAGTCGTGTTCCCGAAATACTTACATTTGGCACGACAGACTTTGCACACAGTATGGATCTTATCAATGACCCCTTTCTTTGTCTTCACAAAATCCAAAATGTTGCCACAGAGTCGATTTCAAATTTGATGGTGCAGGTTGTAGTTTGTCCATTGTTCAATAGAAGTGAATTCGACAGCATATAAGGCGAGCATTGTGATGTTTATGTTTTTGGCGCGCACTCGCGATTTGACTTGAACATAGGATAGATTCAGAATCTTTGAGAATCGATTCAGAATCGTTAGAGAAAGATAGATAGAGAAATAGATACATCTATTTTTTTCTCCCACCCCTAATATGACAGAGGTTCAAACCTAATTTTATGAAGCTACAAGAATACTTTTTGTGCAAAAGAAAACAAAAATAATGACTTTATTCAACTATTTCTTCTCTCTCTGTACAGTCCTCCATCATTATTGAGAGTACGACGATGCATGTGTGTACATTCTTCTGCTCATACACAAGGGGCAGTGCAGGTCTATGTCAGAATGCCAGCTCCTATGTCATTTTAATAGCTTTGTAAAAAATTACAGTTGTACCACTTACATCACTATTTTAACGATGTCCCCAAATTCCTTTCTGGGCCTTGTCTAGGCAGTGTCAGAAAGCTCTCGGATTTAATCAAAAATATCTTAATTTGTGTTCTGATGATGAATGAAGGTCTTACGGGTCTGGAATGACATGAGGGTGAGTAATTAATGACATCAATTTCACCAGTTAACTCTTCATGACATTCTGTGAAGAGGAACATGAGTTTGCTTTACAGGCTTTAATTGCAATGTCTTGCAATCCTCTTTTTGCAAGGCCAAATTTACTAGTTTATGTAATTTATATATTTTGAATGTTAACATTCATAAATACATATTTTATTTTAAGTTTCTTATTTTTATTAAATCTATCATTAAATTGTATTTATTTGTTTTAGAAATATTACTGGCTTAATGCTACATTTTTCCCCTCAACTTCCCACTTTAGATCAACAGCAAACTGACTGCAACTACCGTCCAGAGAGCCTGCTCAAATTCTTATTCATCCTCATTAAAACTATCCACTTTCAGTCTGGCTATTATTCAGATTTCCCTTAGCAATGCAGCAGTGGATAGAAAGCAGTTCAGTACTGCTCATCATTTTGATAATGAAGATTTCAAAAATGGACGGGATCTCATCACTCAGGGCATAGCTGCTGTGAAAATCAACATCAAAAAGGGGAAATATTTGTCTGCCCTCTCCAGTCTTGGGGCTGTATGCCACACTTTACAGGTATGTTAGTCCCTTAAAATACTCTAATAGTTGAAGGGTAACTAAACCCCTGGTCAGAGCCTAACTCCACCCACTGGCATATTTGAAAAATGCTGGTAAAATGGGCAGAGCCCAGCGGAGACAGAGAGGAGGTTAGTAAGTGTCATCATACGTCACAGGGGTGTGCAACGTCCAATAGGAAAATTAAACTGCAGTAGCCACCGTTCAACCTGAAAAGGGTTTACACCATATATTGTAGAATTAAAAAAACTTTATAACCAAATGTCAAAACATTTACTCGAATCGATTCACAGCACATAGATACACAGTCTTACAGATCATTAACTCAAAAAAGTGGTTTTAGGGTTAAGTTACCCTTTACGTACATTAATCAAAATCAAGATCTGTGTTTAGTGTCATTTTGGTTTATAATGTGTTACAACAGGACTACACTAAATATATGAATTTGCATGTTAGAAAATTAACTTTTGTGTAAGAAAAGTTAGAAAATGTTTTTTTGCAGGATTTCTATAGCCACAGCAACTGGGTGGAACTGAAGAGCACTGCTCCTTTCAGCACTCTAATCAAACCTGAGATTCCTCTCAACAACCTAGCAAGTAATATGCTATATATTAATTTCTGAAATATTCTATGCATTCATCTCAATTTACTTTTCATTTCAACTGTATCATATCATATGACCTTGATATGTCAAGTAATTTGTATTTCTGGATGTATAAATGTCTAGGTTCCAATACAAAAACATGCAAAAGCTGTGTCGGAGAAGACTGCAGTGATAACATTCTTCCAGAGGTACTGCAGCAGAAGATATTAACTTCTGGATATTTCGATATATTGCGCCCAAACAAACCTTCAGGTAAGGAAGCTTAGCATCTCATTAATTAGCATTGGTAGGTAGTGCTGTTTTGGCTTTTTTAATGTAATAGTTATTAAAGCGCTTTTTCTATCTTCTGCACTGTAAGACAAAATAGTGGTAAATGGAAAACGCACAGGTCAGTTTGGGTCATATACAAATACTTGTGCATAAAATCAGACATCTAACCATGCAGTATGCATTTACAAACATATGAGGAAAAAACAGGTCATTCCGAAGAGCTCAGTAAATTCAACCTTGGTACTGTGATAGTATGCCACCTTTGCAATAAGGCAGTTAGTGAAATTGTATCCCTGCTATAAAATGTTATCCCTGCTTTATCCACTTTCTACTGTAAGTGGTAGTATTGAAAAATAGAAACGTTTAGAAACAGCAGGAACTCAGCCATGAAGCAGAAGACCACGTAAAGTCACAGAGTAGGGTCATTGAGTGCTGAGGAGCAGGGACGGACTGGGAGTAAAAAACTGCCCTGGATTATCTCACAAATAGGTCTACCACAACTACAAACAGCCGCTACTATTTCGTAATATTCGGAAAATTATCTCCGGTTACTATTGTAACCTTGGTTCCCTGTGAGCGGGAACGAGACATCATGGAGAAATTCTCTGTTATGGGAACTCCTTCCCTTCCAACCTTTCCTGAAGTCCTATTGGCTCACACCAGTCAAATGACTGGCCAATTGTCGCAAAGTATTCAAATCGCATGCAAATTCTGACAAGCTGAGAGGCAGTATAGAAAGAGCTACACGCGACAATTACGTCAGAGTCGGATGCTGAACGCCGCTTAGCTGGTCCCTTCATGATGTCTCGTTCCCACTCTCAGGGAACAGAGGTTACGATAGTAACCGGAGACATTCTCTCTCGAGCTTTCATGAGACATCACGGAGAAATTCTCCTTTATGGGAACGATATTCAATCCTGCCGTGAGAGAGGCTACGAGCAACCTGTACAAGTTACACACTAGCAAGATAGAACACACACACACAATTCCCACCAATAATGATGCTTGAAGGAGAGTTCGCAGCTGATAGGTGGAGATAAGCCAATGAGCGTCTAAAGCCCAGGTATAAAAAATGTGCATATTAATTACTGTGTGAGGCAGCAAACACACACGAATAGAGGTAGCATAAACATGAATCAGTCACTCACCGATAGCACTTATGAGGCCAAGGACTGAACGTCCAGCTTGTAAAACCTGCCAAAGTTATTCTGAGAAGACCAGCCGGCTGCAAAGCATATATCCTGAATAGACATACCTCCTGACCATGCCCAGGAGGAGGCGATAGCCCTTGTTGAGTGAGCTCTAATGTGAAAGGGGAATTCCAAACCTTGGCTCATGTAAGCAGCCGTGATAGCATCCAAAATCCAGTGGGAAAGCCTCTGTTTTGATACGGCCCGGTCCTTCGCACAACCACAGTAGCACACAAAAGCTGGTCAGATTGCCGAAAGCTGGCCAAACGGTCGCTGTAAATCCTCAAAGCCCTGATGGGGCACACCGAAATCTGAGCGTTCGCATCACGTGAGGTCGAAGACTCCGAAGACAGGGCAGACAACGAAACAGTCTGCGTTCAGAAGGGGGTAGATAGGAGAGTGATGCCAAAGTCACCGGGGCCGAAGTGAATACAGTCGCTGTTCACAGAAAACGCATGTAAATCCCCTATGCACTTAGCCGAAGCGAGGGCAAGAAAAAGTGCACTTTGAGAGATAGCTCCTTCATATCAACGGATGATAAAGTCTCGAGTCGCAGCTGTGAAAGAGCTCTTAACACCACCTCTAGGTCCCAGGGCGGGATTGAAGGAGGGCGCGGGGATGCAATTTCTCGCTCCCTTGAGAAAACTAATCGAAGCACCCTCCTCCCTGATCATGCATAACACCAGTGGCAATACATTGATTGGAGGAAACACATACAGCCTGGCTGCTGGCCAGTGCGATGTCAGCGCGCCCTCCTTCAATCGGGAGTGAGACAGGGAGAAGAACAGCAGGCAATGCACATTCTCACTCATGGCGAACAGATCCACCTCCGCTGTCCCGTAGCGGGTTCAAATCATCCGAACCGACTCAGGGGGCTACTTCCACTCTCCTTGAAGAATCCCCTTCCTTGAAAGCATGTCCACTGCTCTAATGGAGAGAAAGTGATGGTCCGCCCATAGCAGGAAATTCGCTGCATGCTTGTACAGAGCCTAGGATCGTACGCCTCCTTGGTGATTTATGTACGAAACCACAGACATTTTGTCGGTTTGATTCAATACATGCCGCTGTTCCAGCTGCGGCCAAAAATCCTTAGAGCTAAGAACACTGCTTCCAGCTCCAAGCAGGTTATGTGCCACCGCCTCTGAGGTTCTGACCACAGCCCTGAAGCCGGCATGCTCGCACACTGCTCGCCGGCCTCGAGTTGATGCATCCGTCGTGACCACGACATGTGACGTCACCAAGCCTAGAGGAACCCCCAGAGCTTCGATGCTGCTACGACAGACCGCGATGCACAAACGGTCCGAAGTCCACGCTGTCCAAGAGACTCGAGATTTCAGCCAAAACTGCAGCGGGCGCATATGTAGTAAACTGCCCAGTTTGAAATGGCACAGGGAAGACAAAATGGTGCATCTCCACCACTTTCTATTGGAAGCACACTCCCAGATACATTATAGACTGACTTGGGGCGAGAATGATCTTATGCATATTCACACATGTCCTCAAGAACTCCAAGCGAAGAAGCAGTTTGTCTATATGGCTGGCTGGCATGTCCCGTGACTGAGCTAAGATCAATCAGTCATCCAAATAATAAAGAACGCGCATCCCGCTCGCTCTGAGGGGATGGGAGGAGCTGCGTCCATGCACTTCGGGAAAGCTTTCCCCAGCCCAAACAGGAGAACAGGGTACTGGTACACTGTGCCCTCGAGAGCAAACCTCAGAAAGCGTCTGTGATGCAGTGATATATGAAAGTACGCGTCCTTTAAATCTACGGACGGAGTCCTCCATCCCTCTTGGGCACCACAAAATAGCGGCTGTAAATGCCGCTCTCCAGCTTGCTTGCTGGAGACTCGTTCTCGTTCGAACGGGACTCGTTCTATCGCTCCTTTTTCAAGCATGTTGCATAGCTCTTGTCTCAGGACCAGGGTATTTCGAGGCAATATTAGAGACTGCGCCACGCTGTTGAAATAGGGTGGTCTGCACCTGAATTAAAGGGCGTACCCACGCTCTATCTCACAGAGTAACCAGTGTGAGATTCTCTGAATAGTTTTCCACGCATAGCTGCCATAGCGGCTTTAGGGGCTTGGTCGAATGATGCGCCGGCGAGTGCTGCGTGGCTATAACCCATGTGAGCAGCGGCTCTGTACCGCTCTGAAGCAGGTCGAGCAGCACTGTATTGACTGAATGAGGAGGAAAGAGTCCTTTTGCGCAAATGTATGCACTTTAATGAGCATACACTATTACACAAATTTGAACAATTTTGATACAGCTTGTGGGATCCCCTGCTGGCCATGGTGCCTCTTTACACCTTTCCCTGCACGTCCGGCTCCTGGCAGGAGCGGTCGTGGGTCAAGTGTCCCTGCACTGCGATGAGCCGTGCACCAAAGAAGACCTTCATCTCGCGTGCTGCTGCTTTTTAACCGGTGATGGTGGTGGCTCAGAGGCGGGGCGAGCGGCGCCCGATCCTTGTGCAGAGCTGCAGCAGCATCTGCACCTGTCACTACGTACTGTGACTGTGCTATACGACCTAGTTGAACACCACTTCGTAGGGGCATGAACAACTGACGTAATAGTCCAGCGAAATCTGGAAGGCTGATAGGATGCGCGCCGGGGCATCAGGTGACCCCTCGACTTCGCACGCTTTTCTGTGCAGGGGCATCAGGTGACTCCTCGCCTTCACGCGCTTTTCAGCATAGGGGCATCAGGTGACTCCTCGCTGTTGCACGCCGGGGTATAATGTTACTCACTGCCACTCTGAGGTGGGGGCCGCTTTACTGCTGGCGAGTGGGTAAGCGACAGAAGCGCTTCATAGCAGGTCGCTGCACAGAAGCGGGGGCGCCATATTACCTTGAATGAGTGAGAGAGTGGAGTCCTTTACACACGGCAGCTGCTGATGTGGGGCTGGTATCGTGTGAATAAGAGAGCAGTGCCTTCCAAACATGGCAGTCGCTGATGTTGGGTTGTATCGTGTGAATAAGAGAGCAGTGTCTTCCAAACACGGCAGCCGCTTATGTGGGGCAGATATTATGTGAATCAGAGGGTATCTACTAGGGGTTAAACAACTTCTGATTTTTTAAAGTCGACTTTTATGTGATGATAGTCCAGTTAACGTCACTGATGACGTCATTAATGAATAAATAAGCTAGCCTGAACCTGGAGCTGAGACTCAAACACCTTGTGCACAGCTATGGCATATGACCCAGCAATTCCCACATGTCTATTGTTCCTATAACAGCTTATTTCAATCAGTTATTTTGTCTTTGGGTCGTTATATTTCGCACAGATTTATGCTCGTTCTAAATCAGACACAGATAAAGTTGCACAGTAAAGATTACATTCATATTAATGCATTAGTGAGAGAGCGATTGCTTGTGTGATATAATTCTACCTGGCAGCATTGTTGTACTGGTAGGGAAGCTGTGGGATTTAGTTATTAAGAAATATATGCTAGAACTTCTCAGTTTCTAAGCTATTTTACTGAGAAATCACAGAACAGTGTTGACAATACATTTCCGCGCTGAATGATTCTGTGTTTGCGATCTGCGCGTGATGTACGCACTACTGTCTGAAGCCTATGTGTGTGCGTTACAGTGCAGCAGCACATTATATTAGAACTAGGGGTCGACCGATTATCGGCGCCGATATTAAGCATTTTACCGATTATCGATATCGGCCATTTGCAAAACAGATTTGCCGATAATTTTTTTTTTTTTTTTTATAATGCAAACAAATATACTATTTACAGGTGACATTATTTATTGGTGAATAAATAATACAGGTGGAATTATTTAATTTTTAAATGCACTATTTGGCTCGATGCAGCCTGTCTGAGCTCAACACTCTGTGAGAGTGAGGCGATCTCTCAATCTCTGAGAGCAATCTCCGCCCACCGCTCATCTGATATGTAGGGAGTCACGAGTCGCGGAAAACTGAAGGCAGTCTCACACCGAAATCACTTGCTAACTGGAGCTGCCTCAGTGATCACGCATCAGTTGTCTCTCAAAGGTAAGGCAGCAGCAGACGTTGCTGAAGTTGCAATAAATCACAATCCACTATGATGTCCGCGATGCGGAAAATGCGGGCGGAATCGCGGAATGCAGTCATATAATGGAATGTACCGTATAACGCGGAATGTCGCGGAATGTGTCGAAGTTTGGATGAATTAATCAAAAGTAGGTCAGTAGCCTACACTTAAATCGACTCGCGCTATGGACTAGTATCTATAAATATTAAGCCGCAAAAACACTTTAAATATGAATCCTGCATGTTCTGCATCTCTGTTAATGAATGACACAGACGTGCGGTTTCATTTACTGCACACATACATACTGAAGAACGTGATGCTCGCGGTGTTGTCAGCATCTGCCGTCTCACTAAATGAGGACATAAATACATGAACACAACATCCCCAGAACTGCTTGGAGAGTCACTTCATGAGCATTTGACCGTTTCATTTGAGTAAAACGATCGTCATATCATATATACATAGGCTACAGAAACCTAAAATGTCCTCATGGCAACCTGTCAAAATATAAGTTCAGTTTAGCCGAATATATTACTGTGGTGCAGTAGAATATACGTAATACAACTACAACAATTATTACAACTTTTGTTGAGAATAATAACACAATACGCTATTTCTTCCATGTTTTAATTTGAATAGTAAACTAATTTGTTTGCCAAAAATAAAGTCTAACTCTCATTTGATTAAAAGATAAATTTAATTAATGTTTTATGCCTTCATTTGCACTGTACTGTAAATTAAAACCAACGGAAATGTTGTTGTTATTAACAGTTTTCAGAATTAAAGACATGTTTAAAAGCATTTAAAGAACGTTTTTTTGTCAGAGCTCTTGTTATTATTAATTTTGGCATTAATTTTCATTTTTACACCAGACACGTATATCGGTTCAAAATATCGGTTATCGGTCTACTTGATCTGTAATAATCGGTATCGGCATCGGCCCTGAAAAACACATATCGGTCGACCCCTAATTAGAACGCCGATTAACTTACCTGTACAATAAGCTGTTTAAAACATGCATTCTCCCATTCAATTTCGAGCATCCAGTAATAATTTCACATGTCTTGTGGAGCGCTTTTGGAGTCTGCATTTATTTGTCATTTGTTTGGAAACGGAGCGTAATTTTTTTCATTTTATACTGCCTCTCAGCTAGTCAGTATTTGTGTTATATCCCTGAAAAAGGGAGAAGATTAAAACACATTCACTCCACGATGTTTCTCCACCGCAAACTTTATGTGTAAACATTATTTCACAGGTAACAATAAACACCTGTTCAAAACAGCAGCATCTGCCTTTTCTTCACTTTACAGACATTCAATATTCATGACATGGCTGTTAACAATGTACCCTTTTTAGCAATTTTTCCTTTACAATCAGTCATTGCAATTAGTAATTACACAGTACAATTACACAGTAATTACACAGTCCATATCAGGAAATCACTTAGTCTTTTAAAACAGATACATAGATATACACTAGCACAAACAATTATATACCACATGTAAATGCTCTCTTTAAGGAATTATTTTATCTGGAAGTGCACAGATGTCTCAAACGCTCTCTGTTCGATTTCCACAGTTACATTTCTCAATATAGTCAAACTTCTCCAGCCAAACAAACAAATAGCATCAAATAAACAAAGTTGAACATTGATTACCAGCATTTATACTAAATGTGTAATGCTAATCACTGCACCTGTGGCCTCTCACCATTATGTGGCCCTCCTGCTATTAATACTCAAAATGGCGCTCAGAGTTTACAAATCTCTGAACTAATTGCACTTTTAAACATGTTAATCCGAACACAATCGATATCGTAATGCCATCTGCACACTCTTAAAGCATAATTTACCATCAACCCGTACTATATTAACAAAGAATTAAAATAAATACCTGAAAAAGGGAGAAGATTAAAACACATTCACTCCACGATGTTTCTCCACCGCAAACTTTATGTGTAATGGAGAAATACCGCAAGCTCTCCCCCTAGTGTTCAACAAGGCTTGACTAATCGATTTAACACCTTACTGTGCCAAACTAATTGATCACCGATTGACCAAAATTATTATTTATATAACTTATCTGCATTTTATAAACACATTTTAAACACATTCAACATATCCTGACTACTGAAGATTTATGAACTTTGATCTAAATATTGAAATTATTATACAGGCATTTTTCACTCTGTCACACACTGAAAATATTATACAGGCATTTTTCACTCTGTCGCATTTGCATGTGATTTGCATACTTTGCGAGAATTGGCCAGTCGTTTGACTGGTCAAATGCCAATAGGACTTTAGGAAAGGTTGGAAGGGAAGGAATTCCCATAGCAGAGAATTTCTCTGTGATGTCTCGTGAAAGCTCGAGATGGTGATCCTGCTGAAAAAAACAATAGAAACCATCACAGAAATTCTAATGGTTTCCACTACAAATACCATTACAAACATTACACAAACATCAACTTTTAATCATTAAAACCGTTAAATAATGGTTTCCTGTAGTGTGTTTGGGGACATATTACATTAGGATTTAGTGGTTTTAACAATAATAATATTTAACAACAATAATACGCAACCAATTACCAGTAGAGACCAAAAGGGTCCATTACAATTTCAATTAAAACCAATAAAATGACCATTATAACCTGTAAAACCATAACAAATTCTATTGATGGTTTAAATTTTCAGCAAGGGATTTAAATAAATGTATTATTATATTAACTTAAATACTTGAAATTTACATAAAGAGAGCAGAAAGCAAACATGTATGACATAATAATCAACATAAAATCTATAAACCTGAAACTACATTCTTCAATTTGAGTATTCTGTGTATTTGTAAGCTGTATCTTTGTTCTTATTTTTAATGAGAAAGATATATTTTTTTTAAATCTTTGCCCACTTTGGCCTAAATTGGCCTCTGACCATCATGGCCTACTAATCATCCCCATACACTGATTGGCTTCATCACTCTGTCTCTTCTCCACCAGTAAGCTGGTGTGTGGTGGGCGTTCTGGCGCACTATAGCTGCCGTCGCATCATCCAGGTGGATGCTGCACACTGGTAGTGGTTGAGGAGATCCCTCCCTTCTATGTAAAGCACTTTGAGTACCCAGAAAAGCGCTATATAAATGTAACAAATTATTATTATTATAAATATCTGCCGTTTTCCTTTTTGTTACATTGAAAGGCTTTATAATAGGGAAATTAGTTTGGCTGTACTGCTCAGACAACTTGCAAAATAGTAAAACCAACATGACAAAGAATCGTGAATCATGATATTTCTAAAAAACATTGTGATATTATATTTTTTCCATATCGCCCACCCCTAATGCTATGTATAGTGAAAGATGCGGGCAAAATAACCTGACGTAACTGTTCACTTTTGTTTTATTTTTGCTTCTCCCAACCGCCTTTATCTTCACGTTTTTTGCTTGCCATCATGAGCCCTCTAACCTTTACGGCAGTTTCGGTTTATTATAAGCAAAAATGGATTGCATTAGCACCCCTTTTGTCAGCCGTCAACGGTTCCTAATATGACACTTTTTCTTTGAACAAAAGAAAAGATGAATCAGATTAATCAGCCAGGCCGACGGATGGCCGTTCTGGACTTTTCCAAAGCATCCAGATGGCAGTCCGCCCCTGCTGAGGAGCTTAGTGCATAAGAAGTTTTCAATACTCTGCTAATTCCATAGCAGATAAAGAGATCCAAGCATTAATATCAGCACAAAAACAGCATGGCGGTAGCTTCATGGAATGGGTTTCCATGGCTGGACAGCTGCATGCAAGCTTCACATTACCAGGTACAAAACCAAGCGTCAGACGGACCGGTATAAAGCACACTGCCACTGAACTCAGGAGCAGTGGAAACATGTTCTATGGAGTGGTGGATTCCAGGAGGAAATGATCTGCATAACTGCATTGTGCCAACTGTGAAGTGGAAACAGTTTGGGGAAGGCCCTTTTCTATTTATAGCATGACTGTGCCCCAGTGCACAAAACAAGGTCCATAAAGACATGGCTGAAGGGGTCTGAAAAAAAATCTTGATTGGCCCACACAGAGCCCTGACCACAACCCCATCTAACAACTTTGGGATGAACTGGAATGGAGATTGCAAGTTGGTCCTCCTTGTCCAACATCAGTGCCTTATCTCACAAAAGTTTGACTGAATAAATGGGCAAATATGCCCACAGAAACACTCCAAAAATGAACTAAGGTGGTTATAAAGACCACCAGATATCCTATTTAATCAGGTCCCTTATATTAACTCAATTCTAATTCCAATTTCATTGCAACTTTATTGCAGAGTTCAAGATGCTTTGAATTAAGATACAAAGCTCTACGTTTACAAACATTTGCTTTAATTTCTAACTCTCTCAGGCAAATGTAGCCATGGCAGCCTTTTTGACAGGACCAGTTATAGAGAACCCACTGGAGGCATCAATAAGGATGACATCAGTTCAGAACATGGCTTCCTTCACCTCCGTGCTGCTGAAATGGCCATCAACGCTACTATGGAACTGCTGGAAGACATTCGACTGGCCACAGGCGACCAAGCCTTTCTTCAGTATGAGATTTTTTTTCTTTCTTTTTATGCAAACACATTCTCACTCCCAACTCATCACATATTGATGCTTGGTCAGTACCCTTTGTCATCACTTTTCAATGTGCAGGGTCCTCATTGTTTTCAGTTGTTTGTCTTAATTTAATGTCTTACATACATTTGTAAAAAAAAAAAAACATAAATAATTGAATATAAATGTATACTCTCATTGGTGCACCTAACCCTACCCCTACCCTAAACCTACCCAATTCTGAACAATGTAAAAACATTTAGCAACCAAATAATATTACAGTCACTGGTATTTATTGTAAAAACTGACCATAAAAAGCAGTATAAGCGCATTACAAACAAGTCATGTTGCATTCCAAGTCTTCTGAAGTCATTCAATTTCTTTATGCAAAGAAGAGAGTAAAACATAAGGTTTTAATCGCTGAAAAGGGTCCTGCTCCATTAATGCGCTCACATCTCATTCAAAAAGATGCTCCCATAGCATGACGCAATTGGTCACAAGACACACAAGAGCCAATAGCATTTCACAACCAAAGCTGACATAAGGCTTCTTCTGGCGCATTTGTTGAATTCGCGCACAGGAAGAGCTTTACGGTGGACAGAGACGACGATCGGATCTATTCCTCTCACAAATCAATTGTTTTGCCCCGGAAGACTTCAAATGTTATTATTTATTTTATTTGTTTTTATAAATTCTGACTGTAGCTGTATCTTCTTGTTATATCATGTATTTCAGTGACAAATGGTAGGTTTAGGGGCAGGGGTTGGGGTACGTGCTCAATGCTCATAAACATGTAATTTAATATGAATAAAACTATTGTTCCCTATGTGGCGGTCACTACGAGTTACGTCGTGACGACATGGGGATTTACCTGGAAGCCCCAATCATCTCTGACTTTAAGAGAAAACGCCAATGAAATTGGCTAGTGGATTTTGCATACCTGAGCCACTCCCCGTGCATACGGGTATAAAAGGGCAACAAGTGCATCCACTCATTAGATTTTTGCTTCGGAGCAGAGTGGATGAGATGTGTGCTGATCTCCACAAGCCTTTCATCTTTTATTTGTTTCTGGTTGGTGTCACGGTGCAGTCATCGGAGTCCTTCTCAGCAGCGATTCCCCTGGGCACTTCAACTAAAAGAGCAAATTCTAAAAGAGCAAATCACGGACGGTCGCGTCTTTTTCAAGATGCCGTTCCGTCCGTGTCCTTCTGGTTGCGGTCGTTTCCTGTCCGCGGATGACAAGATCATTGTCTTCAGTGTCTGGGCATCCAACGTGCTGAAGACGCATTCGTGGATGACTCATGCGCCTGTTGTGGGTGTATGAGCATGACTTTGCTGCGATCTCGCCTTTCCTTTCTCAAAGGATTGGCACCTTCTGCCGCCACCCGTGTTGGTCTCTCTCGCTCGAGCAGAGGACCGCTGGCTGGCGCTCTGGGAGATCTGAGGGTGACAAGTAAGAGCTTCTCCGCCGGGTACGTCCCCACGGACCTCTTACTTCTCACGCAGCGAACGTCCCGTCCGGTTTCCAGGTGATTTCGCTGGTTCGTCCCACGGGGCACCCAGCATTTCATTCGGTGCGCCATCTGAGGACAGGATGTCGATCGCAGCATCGGGGGATGGGCTTACATCCTCTGAGGATGAAGGTGTGGTGGGGCTGGCCCCCTCGGGTGTTGTTGCCACCGCCGCACCGGAGCCAGAGCTGACGGCCATGCTTGCCCAGGCAGTTGCCCAGACCAGTTTCAGTATGGAGGTCAACAGACCGCCCAGTCCCGAACCCTCGAGGCTGGATGATTGGTTTCTAGGAGCGGGGCGTGGCTCACAACCGCGTTCTGCTCTGGTGCCTTTTTTCCCGGAGGTGCATGAAGAGCTGACGAAGTCGTGGATGGCCCCTTTCACGGCCAGAAGCCACTCGTCCATCTCTTTCGTCCTCACTACCCTCGACGGCGGGGCTGCCAGGGGGTACGCGGGCATTCCCCAGGTGGAGAGAGCGGTCGTGGTGCACCTGTGCCCACGAAATGCCGCCACTTGGAGGAATTGTCTGCGTCTCCCGTCCAAAGCCTGTAAGCTGAAGGGCGCTCTCGCAGCCAATGGCTATCCTGCAGGTTCACCAAGCCAAGGCATTCAAATAGGTGCACAAGTGTAGTACCGACCCGGGGTTGATGCAGGAGCTTCGCATGGCAACTGACTTTGCTCTATGATCGACAAAAGTCACAGCACAGTCCCTTTGGGCGCTCCTGACCGCACTCACTTCCATCAAAAGGGTCGGGGACCTCCAAGCATTTTCGGTAAGCGAAGAGTGCCTTGTGTTCAGGCCGGCCTACTCTCATGCTGTCTTGAGACCCCGGCCTGGATATGTGCCCAAGGTTCCCACCACGCCCTTCCGCAATCAGGTGGTGAACCGGCAAGCACTGCCCTCGGAGGAGGCAGATCCAGCCTTAGCGTTGCTGTGTCCCGTAAGAGCATTGCATATATACGTGGACCGCACCCGGAGCTTCAGAAGCTCTGAGCAACTCTTTGTCTGCCACAGAGGTCAGCAGAAAGGGAAGGCTATCTCCAAACAGAGGTTGGCCCACTGGATAGTGGATGGCCTTCGCCTTGGTGTACCAATCTCAAAGCGAGCCGTGCCCCCTGGGGGTGAGGGCTCACTCCACTCGGAGTGTTGCCTCTTCCTATGCGTTGACGCATGGTGCCTCCCTGGCAGACATCTGCAGAGCTGTGGGCTGGGCAACACCGAACACCTTTGCAAGATTCTACAGTCTCCGTGTTGAGCCAGTCTCTTCCCGTGTGTTGGATAACAGGTAATGGGCAGGAAGAACTGGCCGGTGTCAAGCTTGCTGCGCCATTCCCCCTCACCCGGGGATACGGTTGCCTTTTTCTCCTCCAGTTCAGTTCCCCGGACGGTAAACCCTGGTGGAGTTCCTCCAAGCACCCCCGGCAGTCAGACTGGGCGGAGCAGTCTGACGCCAGGCCCAGTACTGGTGTTAGCTCGCCCGGGTCTCCGGTCAGCCCCTGTACTGGGTTAGGTGTCTGTATGGCCGGATTCCCCTTCGGGTAATCCCATATGTGTTTTCTTCCACGGTAAGGTTTCCTTCACGGTAAACCCGTGTCTTCTCTTTGACAGAGCTCTCTGTCAGGCTCTGCTGGCAGCTCTCCTCCCTACACCTAGGTAGGATCTGCCCCAGAGTCCAGTCGTATGTAGTACTGACCCAGGCTTGGGTCAGTCCATATCAGTGTCTCCACATGTTACATCCCTTCGGGTAGGATGTGGTCTCTGTAGCGCCCTTCTCCGGAAGGCTCGCTTCCCTGTCGTTACTGCCAAGCTGTAACAACAAATAGGAAAGACTTGAAGCCGTCTTTCACTGAAGGTCGGATCCTCAGCTTAAAACCTAATGAGTGGATGCACATGTCGCCCTTTTATACCTGTATGCATTGTGTTCCTGTGGCTCAGTGGTTAGAGCATTGCGTTGGCAGCGCAAAAGTTGTGGGTTCGATTCCCAGGGAACACACATACTGACATACTGACAATACAAATGTATAGCCTGAATGCACTGTAAGTCAATATGGATAAAAGCAGAGGTGGAAAGAGTACAAAAATATTCTACTCAAGTAAAAGTACCATTACATTACTGAAATTGTACTTAAGTACAAGTAAAAGTACCAGTCTAAAAATATACTCAAGTAAAAGTAAAAAGTAGCTCATTTAAAATTTACTCTGAGTAAAAATTACTTAGTTACATTTTAACAATAGGAGGGAGGAAAAAATGGGATAGACCAAAGATGTCAAACTCAGTACCTGGAGGACCACAGCCCTACACAGTGTAGATAATACCCTAATTAAACACATCTGATCCAGCTAATCTAATGATTTAGGCTTATTTGAAAACTACATGGTGTGTGTGTTGGAGCAGGGTTGGAACTAAACTCTTTAGGGCTGTGGCCTCCAGGAACTGAGTTTGACACCTGGGATATGGGCCTATAAATCTCAAACTAGGTGTTTTTAATTAAAGGAATCAGTTAATTAGAATTATAAGACATTTGGGCTGTTACCAGGCAAATTAAATCAGTATCAACAAAATTAATCTTTGCAATGCAGAGGAAACGCAGAAGCTTCATCTGAAGTGGCATATATGTATTTACACTGACATGAATGCATTTAGCCTGCAGTTACAAATGCATAAATAATGTTTTGATAAATAAGACATAAAATGTGACCCTGAACCACAAAACCATAAGGGTCCATTTTCCTAAATTGCGATGTATACATCATCTGAAAGCTGAATAAATCATATTTCCATTGATGTATGGTTTGTTATGATCGGACAATATTTGAAAATCTGGAATCTGAGGGTGCAAAAAATCAAAATATTGAGAAAATCTCCTTTAAAGTTGTTCAAATTAAGCTCTTAGTTTTGATATATTTACAGTAGGATATTTACAGAATATATTAATGGAACATGATCTTTACTGAATATGCTAATGATTTTTGGCATAAAAGAAAAATGTATAATTTTAACCCATACAATGTATTGTTGGCTATTGCTACAAATATACTCCAGTGACTTAAGACTGGTTTTGTGGTCCAGGGTCACAAATGTTAAATAGTCATTAGAAATAAAAAAATTATAATAATCAAAAGATACTTTAAATGTTAAATTATAACCACCAGTAGGTGTCAGTAAGTCACTGATAAGTGAGTCATTGCGATTGAACAGAATCATTTAAACGGTTAATTCATTCAGGAACAAAACACCGTCATTGCTCAGAGTCAGAGACGCAAAACTGTGTTTGGAATTATTTTTGTTGTCGAAATAGAGCAAAAACAGGCAATATGGTGTCTAAAACGTAAGTCTCTTAATTAACTTCTTGTTTTTTGAACTGTGTAAAAAGAAAAACTACATGCCTATGTAATCATGGTGATTTTTTGAGAAAAACGGCATTCTTCGTGTGATGTTGACTTACTATATTAAATTATATAAATAAATACATTTTCTGCTTCTATATCTTCAATTTTGTGATCATTCTAAACGCATTTTAACAGACTGAATCACGCAGTGAAAGAAAGCACTCCCGTTAAAACAACAATTACTATATTATCGCAGATGATATTGCACACCCTGCACCACTGTCTTTTTGGCTCATTTGTGCAAAACCTTTTGCTAAACCGTCAAAGCTTCGTTTTAACCACCAATGCAATGATGTAAGTATTTACGTTACCTCTACATGTGTTTGCGAATTGTGTCTGTTGCTACAGGGTCCGTACAAGCGACCATGCAACTGTCCGCTGTGATAGCGGAAAAATAAAACACAAACATTCTCAAAAGAGAGCAATTTTCCTCTTCCGTCCCTCACGAGTGCCCTGCCTCCGTGCAGCCGGCCACTCGAGTTTATCAACCCCTTGCCACGCGCGGGCGAGGCCTGGCAGGCCATCCCGGAGTGTCAGAGTGGGTTATGGGGATAATAAACGAGGTTATTCACTCCAATTCGCCGAGACCCCGGCGCTTCAGCGGCGTGGTCTCGACCTCGGTGCAGGCGAGAACGCCGCTGCGCTCAGAGGTGATGACGCTGCTGGAAAAGGAGCCATAGAAATGGTTTCTCCAGCTTTGAGCGAGTCAGGCTTTACAGCCGTTACTTCCTCGTCCCCAAAAGGATGGCGGCCTCCGGCCCATCCTCGATCTCAGACGCCTGAATCACGCCCTCATGAGGCGGCCGTTCAGGATGATCACGCTGAAGCAGATCCTCTCGCAGATTTGCACAGAGGACTGGTTCTGTTCTCTGGACCTGAAAGACGCATACTTTCACATCCAGATAGCCCCCATCACAGGCGATTCTTGAGATTAGCCGAGGGAGTGGCTTACCAGTACGGTCCTACCCTTTGGGCTGTCTCTGGCCCCGTGCTTTTACGGAAGTGCATGGACGCCGGCTCTTTCCCCTCTGAGACAGATGGGAATCCGCATTCTCAACTACCTCGACGACTGGCTCATTCTGGCCCAGTCAGAGGTGGAACTACTTTCACACAGAACCCTCATCCTCAGCCACTTAGGCGCCTGGGGCTCAGGGTCAATTTCGCCAAAAGCGCACTGTCTCCCAGCCAGCGAATATCGTTCCTGGGTACAGTTCTGGACTCAGCTCACATGAGAGGCGGTGATAGCGCCAGAACGCTCTGGCCATTCAGAAACTCGCGGCCACCTTCAAGGCGACACCGCTCGCCCACTCAAAGTGTTTCAGAGAATGCTGGGCCTTATGGCGCAGCATCGCCAGTGTTACAGCTGGGCCTGCTCCGCATGCGCCCCTTCAACGCTGGTTGAACCACGGGTTCCACACAATGCATGGCGTCACGGGCGCTTACATATCAGGGTGAATCAGGCCTGTGTAACAGCCCTGACCCCTGGAAGAACCCACGGTGGATGGAGAAGGGCGTGGCCATGGGGTTGGTCCACACCAGGAAAGTTGTCACGACGCCTCCAACACAGGTTGGGGGCGCTGTGCGAAGGCAAACCGACCTTCGCCATTGGTCAAGGACGGAGGCGGCTTCCACATCAACTGCTTGGAAATGCTAGCAGTTTGTCGAGCCTGCCAGTTTTCCTGCCGGACCTAATAGGGCGCCATGTGCTGATTCGCTCAGACAACATGTCCGTGGTGTCCTATATAAATCACCAGGGAGGTGTCTCCTCGAAGCACCTCTTTATTCTGGCAGGCGCCTTCTGGAATGGGCTCAGCTCAACCTGCTCGCTGAGGGCAGCACACCTGCCGGGCAGACTGAACCAAGGAGCAGATATGTTATCTCGGAGCAATGTCCCTCAGAGTGGATGCTCCATCCAGGTGGTTCAGAAGATCTGGAAGACCTTTGGCAAGGCAGAAGTAGACCTTTTCGCCTCCAAAGACAACTCTCACTGCCCAACTTATTATTCGAAGGACAGGGACGTTGGCCCGATTGGCCCAACCTCCTCCTTTATGCATTCCCCGATCGCCCTGCTTCCACAGGTCGTCAGGCGTATCAGGGAACAGGGTCACAAGGTGCTATTGGTGGCCCCTTGTGGAGGAACCAACCTTGGTTGTCAGAGCTGACTCAGCTACTGACAGCAGCCCCTGGCCCGTGCCCTGAGGCGGGATCTCCTCTCAGGCGAGCGGAACAATATGGCACCTCGACCCGAGCTGTGGGCTCTCTACATTTGGCCGCTCAATGGGAGCCTACTGGCCTCCCAGAGCGAGTGTTAAACACCATTTCTGAGGCTAGAGCCCCGTCTACGAGACGCCTCTATGCCCTTAAATGGTCTGTTTTCTCCACTTGGTGCCTCAACCGTGGTGAAAACCCTCTACCTCTGAGTTAGCGGTGATTCTGTCCTTTCTGCAGGAACTGCTAGATAAAGGACGTTCTCACTCTACACTCAAGGTGTTCGTAGCAGCTATAGCGGCCTTTCATGCCCCTATAGCGGGCCAGTCGGTAGGCAGAGACAACTCAGTTGTCCGTTTTCTGAAGGGAGCCAGGAGGTTGAATCCACCTCGGCCCCTTACTGTCCCTACATGGGATCTGCCCACTGTACTGAAGGCCTTGAAAGGCCCTCCTTTGAGCCGCCATAGTCTACGGACCTCCGGTCACTTTCGCTGAAAACTGCTCTGCTACTAGCACTAGCGTCGGTTAAGCGAGTTGGAGACCTGCAGGCGCTCTACTAGCCCTGCCTGCCTGGAATTCGGGCCTAACGACTCCAAGGTCGTCCTGAAACCAAGGCATGGTTATGTACCTAAGGTACTTTCAACCCGTTCAGAGCTCAGGTCATCACGCTCTCCGCTTCCTCCGTCTGAGGAGGACCGGGAGTTATCTTTGTTATGCCCTGTCAGAGCTCTGAGAATGTACTGAGCGTTCCGCCCCTTTTAGGCATACGGAACAGCTCTTTGTTAGCTTCGGTAACCGCACCAAAGGACATCCGGTCACGAAGCAAAGACTCTCTAAGTGGATAGTGGATGCTGTCATGCTGGCATACTCTTCTTTGGGCCTGCAATGCCCCATTGGAGTACGAGCCCATTCGACTAGAGGCATCGCCTCGTCATGGGCGTGGTCTAGCGGTGTATCCATTACAGAGATTTGTACGGCGGCTGGCTGGGCCACTCCGTCCACATTTGCTAGGTTTTATAACCTGGACATACCGGCCTTACAGGCCAGAGTCCTCTCTGCTTAGATGAGCTTGTA
Source organism: Gymnocypris eckloni scoliostomus (assembly GCA_027564155.1). Taxonomy (NCBI): domain Eukaryota; kingdom Metazoa; phylum Chordata; class Actinopteri; order Cypriniformes; family Cyprinidae; genus Gymnocypris; species Gymnocypris eckloni. Next base: position 26,089,226 of record CM050416.1, read on the forward strand.
CACAAATGCTGTGGGAACAATCCTGTCAGAGATTTCTTGACCGCAATGCGCTCAGGCTCTCTAATTGGCACCCTGCATACTCCGGTTAACTGAGTATACAGAAGTGGAACGATTATCCAGGCACGACCTCTATGAGTTTAGCTCGCTTTAGCCTGAAGTATACTACTTACTTCCCTATGGGCATTTATGTTTATGGAAGTATATACAGTCGTTCATCTACCCTAGCACGGCGTGATTAAATTCAGTTCCCATATGCGTCTTTACAAGACGCAGTACGAGTGGAGTATCGATGAGCGTGCTCGGTTACTATCGTAACCTCGGTTCCCTGAGATACGGAACGAGTACTGCGTGCTTTGCCGTGCCAGGTAGCTGCTGCGACTCAGTCGTCGCTTCAGTCGGCAAGTAAACCTGAGGATCCTATGGCGAAAACGACCGCTTATATAGCCAGATGCCCGCCCGTTTCGGCGGGAATATTGGCGGGTATCGTCGACATAGGTTCGTGCAGCTCCGCTGCCGACCCATTGGTTCGTTTTTCTACACCTGCACGAACCAATAGTCGTGCAGTTTCACTGCGTGATTAAATAAGACTTCAGTTTAGGAGAAAAAAGGCATTTTCCCATATGCGTCTTTACAAGACGCAGTACTCGTTCCGTATCTCAGGGAACCGAGGTTACGATAGTAACCGAGTACGTTCTTGTTATTTTTTGCGCCAGTTTCTTCTCCTGCCCATTATTTGCTGCAGTTTTTCCACGGAGCGATTTTTTTTTACTCAGTAACGAATGTGTTTTAAAATGTAGCTTAGTGCAATACTTCCCACAAAATATACTTAAGTAAAAGTAAAATTACCGATAAAAAAAATTACTTAAAAAAGTACAAGTACACAAAAAAGCTACTCAATTACAGTAACGCGAGTAAATGTAATTCGTTACTTTCCACCTCTGGATAAAAGCGTCTGCTAAATGCGTCTGCTAAACTGACTCTTAAAGTCAGAGATGATTGGGGCTTCCAGGTGAATCCCCTATGTCATCACGACATAACTCTGTCTCTGTACCCTCCATCAGGGAAGGGGGGTTACATACGTAACCTAGACGTTACTGTTTACATTGAAAAATCACACCCCAACATATATGCAATGGTAATATTATTACCCAATATATAATTTAATCATGACGATAAAATTCCCAGTGCCTTTCCCATAGGCATACTGACGCCAAGGTTTTTTTCAACATCTTTTTCAAATCTCTAGTCTATAATACACACATTTGATCAAAATTTGTAAAATTATTGCTTAAATCTTTGTTTCTCTTTAATTTCTCTCTTTTAGATTGATGGGCCTCACTCAGACCTCAGTTCTGGCTTTTGTGTTTGACACCACTGGCAGTTTGTCAAATTACATCGCAGAGGCCAAGAGAGTGTCCTTTAGTATCATAGACAGCAGGAGAGGAACATCAGAAGAACCTTCAGAATACATTCTTGTCCCATTTAATGACCAGGGTAGTAATATTGTGTTATAAAAATGAAAAATTTCAGAATTTTTTTTCTGAAATGTATATATATATATATATGTATTTGTATATATATATATATATATATATATATATATATATATATATGTGTGTAACTGGTCTCGCTCGGCTCCTCCGAGGCTGGTTTTGAACCCTTGCTCTCCTGCATGGGAGGCGGATGCTCTAATGAGGAGTGAGTTTACTTGCACAGCATCTACTCGCTGGCCTCCGTTACACTCACCCCCCTAAACCTCACTCCCATCCGGGTCATGGCACCACTGTAATGGGTCTCGAACCCCTGTGCCCGGTTGCATAAATTACCTTCAGTTTTTCCTTTGAGTATGACACTAAAGGCGTGATGTCCCCTTACCTAAGGGAATGACGTAAGGGGGTTGCATAAAATCCCTTAAACCCTTCCCTTCGTTGAGGGAAACTGTTAAGTATTTCACGACAGCGACCCTGGTTTTGCCATTAAAAAAATCTACTGTTGCCATGGGCATTTTATTTGTTAATGCAGATAGTGGTGTAAGTTTTCACATAACATAACATTTTCAGGGACTAATGGGAATAAATCTATATTTAAATGCTAAGAGACAAAATAGTCATTTTATTCATATCCAAAACAAGGCAATGTGAACATTATGAAGCGCTAAACACTCCTATGCAGTGTATGTTTCATTCATACTCAAAGCCAGGGGGCGCTGTCGCGCTGAAAGTCCAATCCGGACTCATAGAAGTTTTTAATGATGGAATACAGCAGCGATCACTGCAGCTAAAGGCTGGAATACACTACAAGACTTTTAAAATCTAAACAGATTTTTAAAACACTAGGCATCATACACTTACCTGATTGAAGATCATACACTACCAGACTTTAAAGTTGTTCTGATCACAATGAACTCACGCAGAAACGTGCGCCTTGTTGCTAGGAGATGCATGAAAAAAAAGAGAAAGTGTTCTAAAATCGGCTGAAAATATCAAACATGTTTGATATCCGACTGGATAGAATCAGAGTCTGTGACCATAATACACTACGAGATTTTCTGTGGAATCTGTCAGCTGTAATCTGCAGTCTGGCTCTTCGACTGTGTTCAGATTGTAAAATCGGGGCAAAAATCGCTTAGTGTATTCCAGGCTTAAGCTGAATAAAAATCACAATAAACACACAATTGAGACCATTTATGGTTTATGTGTGTTTTTTAAAGTCATTTCCAGGTAATATGTAGACAAATAATGGATTGAACTATTTTAAATATAAATGTTCTCACGTGTGACACACTCACGTTTCATCTATTATGTGCTGTATGTAATTTGATCTACGGAATAAATGCTGAATAATTTCCAAATTAAAATTTTTACAAATATAAAATCTGTATATCATATAAAGCGGTCTATTGTGTCTTGTAGAAGACTTTTGGATTGAATCTGAAATCTCACTCTGTAACACTTTTTCCACACCTTATGTTATACTTAGGAAAATGACGGTTAAGGGACTTTATGCAACACTTAATGGACTTTAAGGGATACTTAAGAGAAATTCTAAGGGTTTATGGCGTTTCACCTAAAGAAACCCTTAAGTGACATTTTATGCAATGTCCTTACGGTGCTTTATGCAACCGGGCACAGATCTCCTGCATGGGAGGCGGACGCTTGCCTCAATCACACTAGAGGCATCTGTCGCTAGTGCATCCTTGAGATCAGGGGAGTGAGGTTTTACATTTACATTTATGCATTTAGCAGACACTTTTATCCAAAGCAACTTACAGTGCATTTAGGCTTTACAATTTTTTTTATCAGTATGTGTGTTCCCTGGGAATTGAACCCACATCCGTTTGCACTGCTAACGCAATGCTCTACCACTTAGCCACAGAAACACTTCTTGCACAGCATCTACTCGCTGGCCTCCATCTCTCTCTCTCTCTCTCTCTTTCTCTCACTCTCCCTCACACACACACACACAATATGTTTTTATATGACCATATTATATAAATATGGATGACATATCTTGTTCTAAAAAAATAGAAAGCCCTTTATGTACTGGTGCTTTAAAATAAAATAAATATAATTCACCAAATTAAATTGTTCTATATAACTTGTTGAGATAAATGGACCACCGAACTGTGCATGTTCATGCTTTGGTAGTGCCTTGTAGTAACTATTTTGTGTCTTACACAGATTTTGGACCTCTTAAAAGAACTGGAGATGCAGATAGATTCAAAGAGCAAATCAATTCCCTGTCAGCATCTGATAGATTAAACCCAGGGATGTGCCTGTCAGGACTGCTGGTGCGTGTGTGTTTGGTGTCTTTAAGACAGTGATATAAACCTACATTCAGTCTAAAAGTTCACACTGAAAACTGTACACTCAAAATCAAATGATAAATGGTGTATTTTGAAAGTTTAGATTTAGAAGAAATCATTGAGGTTAGCTTTGATATTCAAAATTACATAGAGTCATAATGCTAAAAGTTTTTGTCTTGTCTTTCATTGTTTCATGAATCTATAGTTGACACTGACAAGAGCTCCTCCATCATCCGATATTTTTGTTTTCACTGATGCTTCAGCAATGGACACAGAATTAAGAAGAGCAGTTGAGGCCATGATAGAAAGCACCAAGTCAAAAGTGAGTGCCTGCAAAAAAGCTTGATTTGTTCTTCATTTAGGATCTGTTTGTGTTGAGATACTTTGTCTCAAGATGTTTCTTTCTTCCTGCACTGCAGGTCACTTTCCTGCTGACAAGCTCCATCTCAACACGTAGTCAACAGAATGTTACATTATCAAAATCATTTACTCAGTCAGAAATACAGTTGTACAGAGATCTGGCCCAAGCGTCTGGTAGACAGACCATAGAGGTCACAAACTCTACTCAGGCCACTGCAGTCATTACAGGTGTAATCACAGCTGACCTGGTATGTTCCAACAATAAGATCACATTGTTATGTTTTATATTATCAACATAAATATTAACAATACTTATATCATCAATATTATATAGATATGCATTTTATAACATAAATGTAATTTGGTTTATGCAAGCAGTCTTAATCAAAATGCTTTAGTTTGTGCTGTGCTGTTCTTGTCGGTGACTCTATAACTTTAATGTGGTCAAATCTATTTCTTGAAGGTGACTATTTTTCAGGCAGCGAGAAATCCCCCTAAGGCAGAAACGTTTTATTTTGTGCTGGATCCAACTCTGTCCAACGTGACAGTGTATATCACAGGAGACTCTGTCTTTACCATCTACAGTCCTACTGGTAAAACCAACACATTTACGTACAGAATGCTCAGCTATTGAATTTCACTGTATGTACTCAACCAGTTTCATAGTGTTGAAAATGATACATCTTTCAGATAAACACAAACAAACAAAAAAAACTCTAGTAAAACAGGTGTGAAGACCACAGGTGTGTGTAGAATGTTTCATTGCCTGATGGGACACACTTATAGGCCTGGTTTCACAGGACAAAGCTAGGATTAGGCCATAGTTAAATTAAAACATTCAAGTAGCTTTTTAAAAACGTGCCATAGAAAACCAAATACTGGTGTCCATCTTTGTATCAAGCAAACACAAGGGAAGCGAGGAGTAAACTCAAACAAATCAAAAAGGGTTTAATCAAATCCAAAAAGGGGTAACACAAGGCAGGGTAGAGACACAGGAAACGGGACATCACTGTTAATACCAGACACTAGACAAGGGAAAACATAGGGCTTAAGTAATCTAGGTAATTAATAAACACAGGTTGAACAGAATGACATAATCAGGGAAAACTGAAACAGGTGGGATTAAATGAACTAAACGAGAACAGGAAAAGGAACAAAGCCAAATATGGGCATAGACGAGGATAAACAAAGTCAAGGGGAGCACAAGACAGAAAACCACAACACAAGACAGGACACAGGTCTGACAATATTGAGCCAAAACAAAATCACTGATATATTTTAAGATCAGTGAGTGCAAGTTTCTTTCAGTTGAAACCGCTAAGACTTCCATTTCGGCCATCCTGGGTGCCTCCCCAATAAGAAATATGTTACTATTTCATTTTTGTTTTTTTTTATCGTACTGAAAGAAGCATTTATTTTAACCTCGAACTCAAGGATGCGATGCATCTGGTGTTCCGATTTGTGCTTTATCTCATCCATTTCCAACCTCTAACGTATAAGCTCTCGCAAAACATTCATGTTCATTTTCTTAAGGAGTGAAAAATATCGCAGAATAGAGGACACAAACAACGAGCTGACATAAAAGACAATGAAGGTCACGTTTGACAATACAAAGCAAAGTTTCAGCATTCAAATAATGGTGGTTTCATTAGAATTTCAAATGATAAGTACAATTTTGGAGTTCTTTAGTGGCATGATGGTTCATGCGCGCTCCCGCTTTGCCTCACTTTAAACGAGGCAGGAGTGCATTCTAATTTGCATGAAATAAACATTGAATGAACATATGATTTATGTTGAAAGACCTACACTACAACTTACTGAATGTGTAGTGTCTCTGTCTCATGTAATCACTCAATGAGCAGCTATAAAACATTGTCACATAACAGCAGAAAATATATTCAGTGTCCATAAACTAGCGAGAAAAATGTACACTTTTACATTATTTTACCGATCTTCTTACTACGTTTCTGGACGTTGATCGTGTTATCACATTGATATCTAAGGGAGGGTCAGAGAGCTGTCAGAATAATGCAATACAAAAAAAATCTTAATTTGTGTTCCGAAGATGAACGGAGCTTTCACAGGTTTGAAACAACATGGGGGTAAGTGATTAATGACAACATTTTCAGTTTGGGGTGGAGTAACCCTTTAAGGCTGCATAGTTTGCGCTCTGGGTATTATGTAATCATTACTTTGTAAACAACATCTGATTTAATGGATTCCACTCTTAATGTAAATTTTTCATACCCGCACCTTCAGGTGTGTCTCAGTCAGGTTTAGTGGCAGATGGTCCTCTGGGCAGCATCCTGACTGTAGGGAATCTAAAGAGAATAAAACTCAACTCTGACAACCAGACAGGGCAATGGAAGATCAGCATTGACTCCACAAGCTACTACACCCTGAGAGTTATTGGTAATTTTTTTTCTGCAATAAATAACTCTAGAAAATCTTACATAAAATGTAGTATGGAACATGGATTATGCTCCATAAAGATTTTGGTGATGATTTCAAGCAATATGCATAAAGAATTAGAGTACGATATTAATTAAGTTCTTATGCTGTCAATTATAACAGAAAATAATGTATCTTTGTTTGTAAAAGCAAAACAAGTAATTTAGAATTCCTTCAATTGTGAATACAGGTCAGAGTTCTGTGGATGTCATCTTTTACTTTGTGGAGATTGTTAAAGGAGGTCATGGAGACTCATGGGGACAGATATTCACCCGCCCTTTTATAGGTACATCATCATGCATTATCCATCCATCCATTCATCCATTCTCCTACACTAAAAAATGCTGGGTTAAAAACAACTTGGGTTTTTTGGCAACCCAGCGCTGGGTAAATATTGGACAGAACACATGCTGGGTTGTTTTGACCCAGCTGGTTGGGTTTATCCAACATGCTGAGTTGCTTTATTTAAGTCAACTATTGTTTCAAAATTAGTATATTGCTAAATGGTCATTTAAATTTAACATTTAAAATTAGCATTTTAATTTAAGTGTATTCAACTGTTCTCTGTAATCGCTTATTAGTGCTAATTTGCGTGCCAGTGTGTCGCCGAAATCTGAGTTGGTGAATGTTGGACTTCAAACGTCCTGCGTGATCAAAATTGAAGGAAGGCAATCTATAAAAAGTATTGAAATTTATTGATCAGAAATTACAGCGCTGGGTTGTTCTCAGACGATAGCCTTACAAAGAACCAACCCAGAAAAACATTTTTACAAAATATTTATAGTATGTCTCGGCGTGTATCATCTTCTCATAGGTCGAGGGGTTCCTCCTTTGGTCCCTCCAATCAGCTCTCACTTCTTTGTTCTTTGTTCTTATGCAGATATGCCTGAAGCTCTAACTGCCTTGCAGCTGCTTCCCTTTTTCTGCACTCAAGGCCACTCACACCACACACATTCCTCAGAAAGTACACTTAATATCAGCCCATAGTTTCAACATTCCAGCAAGCACCATCCAATAAACCCTCCAATAAAATCTTAACAAAAGAATCCCATACAATAATTGATTACATATCAACGAATTGATCTCACTCATAAACAGATTAACAACAGCGAACAGTAATTGATTAACATAAATGATGAATGTGTAAGCCCGGTGCCATGGGTGCCATGATGTCTACCCTCCCCAGAGAGGAACTGCAAGCCCGGTGCCAGTAATCAACAGAAACTACCTCTTACATATGTAACAGCCAGGACGCAGCACACTGGGGGGTCCACACCCGGTGCTGACGGTCCGCACGATGGAACTGGTGTAGTCACCATTTTCTCCCTCCCCTCATCACCTAAAATCCATGCAATGTAATATGTACAAAAAAGTAACCATACATGTTTGATATCTTTTGAAATGTCTCAGTGCGTCTGGTAAAATGGTCTCATTCTCCCAATCATAATGAAAAGCTAAAGGAAGTTCTGAAATATGAGAAGTATAGTGCAAAGCGTAAGGATGTGCCCTCTCCCCCTGATCTCCTATTCAAAACACCTCCTATATGTAAATAAGCATTCCCTGCCACAGGATATCAAGAAGCCTTTTGGTTGAAAATTCTAAAGACTAATTATAATAACAAGGCCACCATTTGGTGGGCTTATCGAATTACCTGGGTTTATAAGGAAACGGGACACAAAGTTCTGGGAGTCTGTAGGCTGACTGCCCACACAATAGCTGTGTGTAATTTTCATTGCCAGGTAGTATTGTAACTGATGATCCTATTCTTGTAACATTGGAGTTTTGAATTATTGCTTGATTACCTGGTTAATAAATTGTAACGTTTGATTCTATTCTGACTGCCTCTAAAGATTGCTTTCTCCCTATTAGAGTAGCGGATTCGTATATTTCGCAAGCCTCGTCAGTTTAGCGACGGCCTAATACCGGCGTCTTTTCAAGTGTACTCGGATGCAGGCGGGTTAATTCCATTTAGGGACGTGACCTGGTCAAACTGAATTGCGTCCATACCTCTGACTTTTGATTTAATGTTACTTTAAACAAGGATTTGACCAATCCAAAGTTATTACGAGTGTTGTACATTGACCTACTAACATATCTGATAATGGCCAAAAACCTTTACTGAAGTAAACAAACGAACTAAAAGTTCTGAGGGGGCTCCAAGGGGTTATCCATGCCTAGGATTGTGTACGTGTGAATTAACGGCAAATCTTAGATACATAACCATAATTACCTCTGATTGACGACCGGGCCTGACGAGATTGTGTCCGTGAGACCTGTGAAAAACGGCCTCTGAGCGATATAGCTTCCCTATATCTGAGCGGGTAAAGTATTAAACGGAGCTGAAAAGAATAATCAATCATTCGTTTTCATATTTTAATGATGCACAGATATCATTAAAACCTTTTCATTTATGGAGTCAGATGAAATAACGAGATAAAATATATAAGAAGAAGTGTTCCATTTTAATGTTCTTGTTGTGTCGTGAAAAGGAAAGACTAACACGCAAAGCCCTTCACCCGCGGAACGACTGCCGTCATTGGATCGTTCCAGCCGGGCCCTCTTACAAATGTAAATGATTAACATTTTTTACAGACTTTTATATCCCACATGAAGGGCTACTGTTCGCGCGGGAACTGTGAACTTTAGACCGTGGCCTCGCGTTTCACAAGTAGCTGAAAGATGCCGGGACTGACTCCATAAACTGCCCATAAAGAAACATTACTGAGATTAGAGGACATATTTTAACATCAAATTAATTTTTAACAAATAAAATCCATTTATGTTATGCAAGGCAAAAAGCATTTCCATCATGCGAAACGACCGCTGCTGCCGCAGCTGATTGACATCTCTTCCTTATGTTATGTTGCATAAAATAATACAATTTACAGCACAGTAAAGACTTTATAAATGAAATAAATGTATATAAACCTTGATTTCCCTAAACAAGTGAACCAAATCAGTGGCGGCGGCGCTGAGAACTGCTCTCTTCTGTAGTGGACACAAAATCAGCGCTCAAATAAAGGTGTAGGACTTTCTTCTTTCAAACGAATCCAATCGGAGTTATATTAAAAAATTGCCTAGCTCTTCCAAGCTTTATAATGGCAGTAGGCGGGTGTTTTTGTTCAACAGTACAAAAGAAGTCCAATAAAGTGCATCCATTCATTAACTATGTTAAATTATATAAATATAAAAAGCATATAGAAGCATTTTTGAATTTAGAATTCTACAATTTAGAATGCCTGGAATGTTGAGTTTTAATAGACTAATAAATCAACGTGCCTGCACTCTGTGTGTGATTTGCTGATATAGCCTACTTGATAATGTCAGTGCCATTTTTCAGCATCCTGGCCAGGATTTCTATATTGTTATGATTCAAAGTACCTTGAGAGCATTTCGAAAACATAAGGAACCGATGTCATGCACCTATCGGTCTGCACACGCAAACAAAGCCAAATCCTATAGATATTTTAGGCAATATAGAAATCCTGGCCAGGATGCATCTGAAAAAAAATGGCACACTCTATTACAACAACACGTGCCATATTATCGCAGAAGGTATACTGTATATCGCACACCCCAGACTCGACTTGAGTGGAAAATGAATCATCCGCGGATGTGCGCACACTTGTTTACACATGAGCAAAGGTGTTTTTAGGAGTCTAACTTGCAAGCGACAGACTACTGATTCCTCAATCCTGCTTTCCTGCAGTCTGTGTTCTTCTGACTTCTGACTTTGTAGTAAATAACGAATATGCTTTGCGAAAAGTATCAGAGTAAAAGTTTACATTTTAATTAGGAAATGAAGTGTAAAAGTAAATTAAAGTACATTTTAATTAGAGTAAAAGTAAAAGTTGCCTGAAATATTAAAACTCAAGTTAAGTACAGATACTCCCCAAAAATACCTAAGGACTGTAACAAAGTATTATTACTTCATTACAATACACCACTGACTGTTAATAACATTTTAAACCTGGATATTTTTCTTACAAAAATGCATCGATTTGCTACAGCAGGCCTTTATTCAACCGGGGCCATTTGAGGCACTTTTTATTATGGATGAATGCACTTTATTGGAGTTCTTTTGAACTGTTGAACAAAAACACTGTACTAAAACAACTCTGATTGGATTTGTCTGAATAAAGAATGTAATATACACATATAATGCTTTGAGGGAGAGTAAATAATGAGCTAATTTAGATTTTTGGATGAACTAACTCTTTAAAGTGACTTCTGTGTGAGATGTCATCATGACAATATCGACTATGGACCTTTTTAGCCTGGTGAAATTTTGCAAATGTGATTGCAGCATAATGATTTTGTTTGTCACATACGTACTGATACTTCACTGTTTCTCTGATTGCTGATCAGGTCGGAATGCTACTTTATTTGTCTCTGTGACTGGAAGAGATTCAGTAACAGTGACTGATGTGCTTCTAGTTGAAGCTTCAGGATCTGATGTTGTTAGTGGAACTATCAAATCTGTTGGTGCGACAGACTTCCTGGTCAACATGGACAGAATCCCAGAGGGGGCGTTTGTGGTGCAGCTCAAAGGGATGTTGAATGACTCGTCGTCGGCTAGTCGATTCCAGAGGCAGTCACCCACCCAACATAAAGGATCTAGAATAACAGTCATGGTAAAGGCCTAAGTATACTTTGTTTTTGTATGCATATGCTAGCGTATACACGTTAACACGTAGCCTTTCAAAGTATACTCCATTTGAAGTTGTACGCGAACGCAGTCCACACATGTGCTCTAGAAAGCTTCATCCATGTTTTCTACTGTGAAACAATGGCCTGGAACAGTATTGCCACCATGTGGAAAAACTGATTACTGCAAAATAACTTAAGTGCGCATATGCGACCAGAGTGTACAAAGTATGCGTGGTTACAAAAATTGGGTGGTGTGCGTACAGTTCTGATGACGCCATTCGTGTCATGTGCACTGTACGCTGTCCCTCACGTACGCGTAAAAAGTGAAGTATACTTTGGGCTTAAGAACAATCAATGGCAAAATGACACAAATAAATGTAATTTACAGCACTTATTAAAGAAAATACACTTAATTTTACAAAAACAATGGTACAAAAAATACTTTAAAAAAATCATCGCTGTTTAAGACAAATAACATGCATTTACCAGATCTGTTTCTCCACAGGCCCAATCACAGAACATTACACAGCCTGGAGTCCCATTGAGTGTCAACTTTACAGTGGCCTCTAATACTACAGGCGGCAACTACACTATCAGAGCTCGGACTGACCAGGACTTCAACGTGTCTTTCCCCAGCTCTCTGACCCTGGCAACAGGGGGAAGCGCTCAAGGAAGCGTCATGCTCACTGCACCCTCAGACACAGAGTCAGGGACAGATGTCACACTCACTATTGAGGCAGAAGCTCCAGGATCCACTGATCTGAATTATGTCACACTGCGACTCACTGTCTCCACAGCAAATGCTATTTTTTGTGGATGTTACTCACTTTCCATGTGCCTTACTTTTTTCTGTTTCTTCATTTGCCATTTTGTATGTTTCTAAATAACATTCAGCAAAGCCAATAACACAGTGTTTTAAAATCTTTACTTGTCTTGAGCTGTCTTAGTTAAAAGACCTTTTGTGCATATCAAACAGTTAAGAATAAGGTTTACTATTGAAATGTAACTATCACTTTCGGTTTTATGTGAACAGGTGCATTTGGAACTGGTTTTATGGTTAAGTTGTGATTTTATTGTGTAGTATTTACTCTTGATCTTTCTGAATGTTTATCAAAGACAAAGTTCACATAAGGGGCATCGTCATTGTGTAAGCTCATGTATTGTTTTTTTTCTTTTTACAATTGCTTCCATTCTCATTCAGCTTCTCCTTGACTCTGGGAATGCACTGAAATCCTACCACATGAATGATACGGTTTTAGACTGTTTGAAGGGATTACATGAATAAATTGTGTTTGATTGTGTTTTTTGATCTACCACTAATATTATTAATACTTTATTTTGACACATGTTGTGGGAAAGTTTGTTATGGGGCAAGTAAGCTATGCATTGTTATGGGTCATAAACAGCTGTCTAGGAAACCAAAGCGTGTTTGCTATGGTTAAATCAAACAGACGTATTTTGAAAAGAGCACAATGAACAATAGTGGTTAATAAGGAAGTACATGTTCTTCTTTGCTGGCATTCTTACAGCCACACACACTTACGGAAAGGATTTTCATTTATACAATCCCTAATTTACAATAACTGTATGTATGACGCTGACATTCATCTCATATGTAAAGGAGTAAGGAGTATAAATACCGACAGGCTGTGCTTAAGCTACAGTATACACACGCAAAATCGGAGAAAAGGTAATGAAACAATTGTCTATTTTAACCTTTTTTTCCATAATATTTGTGTAATTGTATAATATGTAATATTTTGTGATGATATTCAAGTTAAAGTCTAAAACTTTTAAATTATTACAAATTTAAGGAACGACACTACAGGCAAAACATGCATTGGTCAGTTTTGATATTTTGAACTATTTGGCTTTTCATTAAATGTTGTTTCAGATTAAGTAGAAAAAAACATTCAAAATATGCGTTTCCATTTTTATTTTATTCACTTTATCTATTTGCATCTGTAGATACATTATAATACATATTTTAAAAGCAGTTTTCTTAAAATGAATTTATTGTACATGTATAAGACAAACTTTACATTTGTATTCCTGTCTATATTCTGAAGGTTATTCAGAGGGGTTTTGTTGATATCATTCTCCTGATTTTACACAACGTTGTAATCCTAAAACATGGTGAAACTTATTTTTTTATTTCTTTCTGGCTGTTGACAGCATTTTCTGATTTATGCAGCAGTAAAAGGGGATCTCAAAAATCTCCCCTGTAAATTAGATTTTAATATGTCAACAAAATTAATTTTGAACCTTTATTATGGCCTTATCCAGTGTTAAGATCTCTGTCAAGTTTTGACTTCTTTCTTGTGCAATTCCCCACTTGAAAAGGACAATCCCTCCAGGTGAAGATTTTAACTGGATTTCACTCAATAAACAGCCATGGAATCAGTTGTTTGTCTTTTATTTACCATTCTTTGGTTGGCAGTAAACAGGTGAAAAACCTCAAAAAAGAGATTACAAATGCAAGTTTATTATTTGAGTTGACAGCCAAATTAAATACACAATTATCCACATTCACCTCAGATAAACACATTTCTGCCATTATAAAATACAAGGTTTCCACTTAAGCAAATGTTTCCCAAAATAGAAACCCACCATTTTTAATCAAATGAGCAGAATCAGTATATTTCTCTAAATTTGCATTTTAGTCAAATACATTCAAAATATTTTAGTAATAAAAAATTACATTTATTTTCTAATCAGTTGTTAAGCAGATAAATCTTACATTTTTAGCCAAAGATTTTTTTTAGACTATACATTTGTTACTGAATTAAGAACTTGGTTTACTAAGATTTCTACAAAGTTTAAATTACTTTTAACCATTTCAAACACATTCTTTGTCAACAATGAATTTGGCTCTTCTTACTTTTCCTTTATATCCCACAAACAAAAGTTATAAATACCACTGCAAAAGTCCTATCAAAGTCAACAAGAGTTAAGAGTCTGTGTTTTCCAGAGTATCATTAGCAGTGCACTGCTTAAGTCAGTCTAGCCAAGCATGGCCAATATGGCGCTTACCGGCTGTCTTTCACAGTTTTGTGGAGGGCTTGGTCTTGCACAGTCACCTTGATCACAAAGATGAAGTTTCCTTGGTCTTGTGGTGCTATAAATGCTCCTTTCACTGCGGTCTGAAGACAACAGCAGAGCCAGGTGCTGGCACGCCCAGATTGATTGCCTGGAAGATTTGTTCCACCTGGTTCACCACTGATTGAAGGAGGAGGAGTTTCACCACTGAGGAGCTCCTAGGCAGTTTGTCAGCACACCTCCCACTCAATCTTCCCACGGGAACCGATGGAAAGATTGCAAATCAGCACCTACATACTGCCGGTCAGCTCCGAGTTTGATCCTCAACTGGTAGCAAGACAACCAGGCGTCGAACATCTCTGTGCAGGACTGTGGTTTGCATAGCTTCTTTCAGGACTTTGGCCGATGGCCAGTTTAGTGCGGGTTTTGTAACAGGAAGGCAGGAGCTTTGGACCACTTTGACGTTCACGTCTCGAACAATGCCCTTAGCATCTGGATTGACGCTCACCACCCGTCCTAGCTTGAATTGGCCCCTCACTGCATTTTGATCACACAACCAGACAATATCTCCGACAGCAACGTTGCGACATGAAGTGTGCCATTTACTTCTCAGAAATAAGTTTGGGCGGCAAGCTGGCTCCAAGACCTCAGAACTTGTTAACCTGGTTCTGCATCTCTCTGAGTCTCTTGTAAGGGTAGTTCACAAAGTCAAATGTTCTGATCTCACCGCTTGGAGAGGCTCGGCCCAGGAGAAGTGTGTTGGGTGACACATACTGCACGCTTTCTTCATGGCTCTGCACCCTGGCATCTATTGGGCATTCGTTGGCAAGGTTTGCAGCAAGTTGTAGTGTTGTCTGAAGCTCGCTGTAGCTAAGGCCAGTGTTGTTGCCCAGGCTCTGCAGTGCCTTCTTGAGAATGCGAACAGCGGCTTCAGCAGCCCCATTGCGGTGAGGTGAGTCAGCAGGGTGAATTGTCCACTCCCATTTGGTACCTTTTTGAGCCGACATCTCTTCTATTGAAGTTCTATTCTGAGCATCCAGGAACTGATACAGCTCTCTTAGGACAGGTTTGGCACCGATGAAGTTTGTCCCCGGGTCGGACCAGATCTTTCTTGGGTGCCCTCTAATTGCAGTAAAGCGTTGGTAAGCCATCAAGAAGCTCTCTGTCGACATTGTGTTGACCAGGTCTGCATGAATTGCCCTGCTGGCCATACAGCTGAAGACGACACCCCACACTTTCATTGAGACCCGTTTCTTGATGTCGTCTTTGACAATGTACGGTCAACTGTAGTGAACTCGAACGGAGCTGCAGGTGTGGCTCTTTCGGGAGGTAGGTCAGCCATTACCTGTTTGCACCTTCTTGCTCTTGACTTTCTGCAGAAAAGGCAGTTCTCCACTACTTTTTGGGCAATTTTCCTCCCTTGGATGACCCAGGCTTTCCTCCTCATTTTCAGCAGGGTTGCAGCCACACCTTCATGACCCTCATCGTGCGCCTCCCTTGCCAATAAAGTAGAGACCCATGCATTGAAAGGCAGAAGGGGAACTGCAGCGCCATCCTCCCTGAAGCCATGGATTCTCCCACCGCAGACTAATAACCCAGATTCTGGCTCTTTGTACACAACCAAAGCGGTCCATAGTGGTAGCTGGGAACGTCACCCCTTTGAGCAGCAAGATAAATGTCTCTTATTGCCTCTCGGCGTTCTGTGGCGGTGATAACTCCTTTTGTGGGAATCGCCTCCCACTTTGAGGTCTCGATGGACTTTGTTGTAGATGTAAACTTTTGGCTCTCCAGATAAAAGCAACAGTCTTGATTAGACACTTTAGGCTACTAAAGCGCCTCTCATCCACCAAGTTTAGGACAGCTGCACCAGCAGGAAGTCGTCCCACAAGACTTGGAAGACTTATTTTCGCTTGGGCTCTGGTGAGTGCTGCCCCAAATGACTTCTTTTGCATATTGTTAATGCTTTCTCGAGCTGTCACAGACACATCTTTTGACGACATAATTGGCCACTTGCTCTCTGGAAGATACAGAAACTCTGGCCCCTGCTGCCACTCTGAATGGGCATCAAGTTCCTTTGGCCCAGCTCCTCGAGTGATAATGTCGGCTATGTTGAGTGGTCCAGGGATCCACCACCAGTCCTGTAGCCGTGTGCTCTCTTGGATCTCTCCAATTCGATTAGCGAAGAAAGTCTGAAATCCATAACTTTCACACTGGATAGCTCCAAGAACAGTCTGACTGTCTAACAAATGGTACCACCTTTTTATCTGGATCTGGGTATGCTGTTCAAAGTACTTTTTTAAGCGGCTTGCAAAGACTGCACAGCAAAGTTCTGCTTTGACTGCATCCCCCTTCTGGTCTAGTGGTGTCATCTTTGCTTTTGACTCCACTAGTCGAATTGTTAATTGTTTGTTGCAGTTCCACCGCAGGTAGAGGACAGCACCATAGGAGCTTTCACTGCCATCTGAAAAAGTGACAGCGACTGGTTCAGTTGTTGCCTTTGGTGGAGTAAGAGCTCTTGGGAACATTACTTTGCTTAGCTGGACGTACTCCTCAAAAATTCCAATTGCATCTTTGCGGAGCTCATCCGACAGGGGAAGGTCCCATGTGTCCTTGACCATACTGCATTTTGGTTTTGCCTCTTGGAATGCCCTTCGGACCAAGATAGCCCCTTTCTGCTTTGATGGTGTTGTCAGGCCAACTGGGTCGTACAAACCAGCAACTTGACTCAGCAGTTCACGTCTTGTCAGCGGGTCTGGTGTCTGTGCTCGTACTTCTTCTAGCAGTAAGTCTTGCCCAAGTCTCATCTTTTTCTTCCGCCTGGAGAAGTTGACCCTCACCATGACATGCAACATGTCTTCATCAACAATGTAGCCGAGACCGAGCGCCTTGTTGTCTTCCTCCTTAAGCTGGTTTGGCAGGACAACAATATTTGGTGATGCCTTTTCTCTTTCTCCTTTCCTTTGGCCTGAGAAGACCCAAGGCTTCAGTGCAAACCCTCCTGCTTTTAGAATCAGCTCCACATTCTTTGTGATGACTTCGAGTTTTTCACGGCAGTTGTGGGATGTCAAGATGTCATCGACGTAGCTGTGCTCATGTAATACTTGGCATTCATCTGTGAGGTGGCTGAATTGAGGCAGGTTAGCCGTCTCCCTCATGGCCAGTTGTGCTATGCACCCTGCTGGCTTGTCCCCGATATTCACTCTGGTTATGGCGTATTGTTCCAACTCATCGCCCTCTGAATCCCGCCACAAGAACCAGTGTAAATGGACTTCCCTCTCCTCGAGCCATACAGAATTGTACATTTTTCTGACGTCTCCTAGGCGCGTAGGGAGCCTTGGCGGAACTTGAGGAGGACAGCTCGAATCGAATTGAGCACGTCAGGGCCTTTCATCAGAAGGTCATTGAGACTTTGGCCTTTGTACTTCTGACTGCTGTTCCAGACAAGTCTTACGGAGTTGTAACAGAGTGGGGTTGGGTGCGATAAGATGACTAATATACCAGACAGGTCCATTCCAGTTGGTTAGATTCTCTTTGGTCAGCTTTCTTGCAGCCCGGCGGTCAACCATTTCGTGGACTTGAGCACCATAGGCTTTTTTCCACTGCAGTTCTTTAGCGAGCTGTCTCTCTGTTCTGAGAAAGGTTGCCTCCACTGCTTTTATGTTGTTTGGCAATGTAGATGGATCAATAAGCCATGGATACCTTGCATGCCAGTGTGGACTATCACTGTGGTCATCAGCACCAACATAAGTCAGGCCACCCTTAACAACTTCCAGCTCCCTTTCTTCAGCCAGAGTCATTTCTTTGCCACCAAGTTGACAACTGCCAGCGACATCCTCCACATTTTGGGGTGCAGGGGGCGCCAATGCTATCCCATCTCCACCACTCAATAAAATCCCGACTGAAAATAGCAGAATAAGAAGACTTGATGGTAGGTTTGGCGCAGATATGTTCTTCATACATCAATGCTGCTGTTCTCATGGATCTGGCGAAGTGCGCTCTGGACTGGTGTGCTGTAACTGTAGCCTCTTCAAACAGACCAGGGTGTGTCCCTGCAATTGTCTTTCCCAATGGCCCATCCCATAGTACAAGGTCCCCAACGGTGCGTATTTTCTGTGGGACCAGTCGCCCTTCCTTATGGCTTATCAAAAGCTGTATCTGTCTTGGTCTAACAAGTTCATTTTGGGGGACATCTGGAAAGAATTTTTGGAGTCTTTTGGCTGTCACATGTTTGTGAATCTCTGCAATGCTGTCCAAACCATAGCAGAGGAGTTGGTGGGATCTGACATTGCCTTGCTCTGTGCGGACCCGGATCTTTAGGAGGTACCGTTTTGTGGTGACTTGAACTTTCATTCCTCCCACACCGTGGACAACAAGGGTTATGGCTTCACTTCTAAGGTTCAAACGATCAGCTGCATCATGAGTTATATAGTTTGTATCCGATGCCAGGTCGATCAAAGTCCCAACTTTTTGTCCTGCATTGGCCGTGACCTCTAAGAGCATCATGATGACTGGCCACTCCACTATTCCATTCTCTGCTAGAAGACTGGGTTGGTTGGACACAAGAGGTTCTGGCTATAGTGTTGCAAAAGGCATTGCAACACTTCTCTGCAAGTTCAGGTGAGAGGCTTTTAATGAACTCTTCTTGGGCTTGGGTGTAACGCTCTGTTGTGTCACCTCCCACTTTGCTGTTGTTGGACCTCTGGACGACATTCCCTTTGGATGTACCAGCTCTCGGGCAGAGGTAATAGTGATGTTCTGCAGCACGCTGTTCTATGCAGTCTGGCCTCCTGCACAGAAACTCTGATTTACAGTAGTCACCTTCATTGTGAATCTCCAGACATTTTTTGCAGGCTCCCAGCTTCCTGACAGCATCTCTTTTCTCTGACATCTTAAGCGTGCGAAACTTTTGGCAGAAATATAACCTTTTCTTATGCTTGCAGTCTCCGCAGACAACACATCCTTGAGCCTGGTCGCTTAGTTGGGTGGAGGTTCTGGTTCGAGCTTGCCGAGGTTCAGATTTTGGTTTTGGTTCCTCCTCTCTCAGTTGGTCCAGCTTCTCATAGATGGCTTCTTGACCTTGAAGAAACTTGAGGAGGTAGTCAAATCTCTTGTCTTCTTCAGCTTCATCACCAAGAAGCCATTCCTTCTTCAGGCCATCAGGAAGTTTACTCTCTATTGTCTTTGTTACAAGAGGGTTCTTTATAGCACTGGTCTTGCCAAGCTCGTTCAGATCGACCAGGGCTTTCTCTACAGATTGGATGAGCTCAACAATCCTCCTGGGCTGGTTACCTTTAACTGCTTGGAGTCTTCGGAGCTCTTCTACTATCTCAAGGGCTATAGTTGTCTTATTTCCAAAGCGGTTCTCCAAAACCCGGAAAACCTCCTCAGCAGTTGTGTAAGTTGTAAGGTGGAGGTCTCGTATTGTCTTCTCGTCCACACTGTCGAGAAGTTGGAACTTTTTAACCTCTCTTGATCCAGTAGGTTCTCCCTGCATCTGGAGCGCTTCCCAGTCTTTTTTCCACCGGTGAAACTCTCGGCGGATGCCAGAAAACTTTGGGAGGACAGCTGGCTTTAATTTAATTGCTGGTGTGGCCACAGAACTGTTTGAAGTAGTACTCAATCTGCTGGTTTCTCCTCTAACGTGTGCCCCTGTAAAGTCTGCTTGTCTTATTGTGAGATTTGGCAGGATAGTTTCAAGGTCTTTGATACGACTCTGGAACTGTTGTTGCTCTGCTGGGGGGGCCCAGCACTTCCAATGTTTATGCACCTCCTTCGCAGCCTTCACAAGTTTCTCTAGTTGTCCGATCATGAAGAGATATGCATCTTTTTATTTGGGTCCACAGCTCCCACGTTTTCTGCTTGCGACTCTGCTGTTGTCATTGCTTGTGTCAGTTCATATTCCCCGAAATTGGCCCACAATGTCCTTTGTATGAGGTCCTTTAGCTCTTGCAGTTTTCTCTCACACTCATTGGCTGTTTTGACCAAGTCAGACTTCTGCTGCTCGCTCAATTCCTCTGCATCAGAGTTTTTTTCAATGCATTGCCCCTCTACATCATCGTTTGCTTCCAGGACTTTGCCAGCTTCTGCAGTGAGCTTCCTAAAATTGTCTCTGAGCTCCTCTTCTGACATCATTATATGCATTCGTAGCACATTATTGGCCAGACGGGAAAACTGACGCTTCGCTGATGTCCTTGCGGTCTTTAGCTGCTCCACCAGTAATGAATCAGCCATTTCAATCGGAGCAGCAGGCGGGAACAGTCTTTACTTGGCTCTCTGGACACGTGTGGTCACTGTTATGGTCCTTTTCCAGTCTTGAGCCGCGGTTTTTCACTGTCAAGTTTTGACTTCTTTCTTGTGCAATTCCCCACTTGAAAAGGACAATCCCTCCAGGTGAAGATTTTAACTGGATTTCACTCAATAAACAGCCATGGAATCAGTTGTTTGTCTTTTATTTACCATTCTTTGGTTGGCAGTAAACAGGTGAAAAACCTCAAAAAAGAGATTACAAATGCAAGTTTATTATTTGAGTTGACAGCCAAATTAAATACACAATTATCCACATTCACCTCAGATAAACACATTTCTGCCATTATAAAATACAAGGTTTCCACTTTTAAGCAAATGTTTCCCAAAATAGAAACCCACCATTTTTAATCAAATGAGCAGAATCAGTATATTTCTCTAAATTTGCATTTTAGTCAAATACATTCAAAATATTTTAGTAGTAAAAAATTACATTTATTTTCTAATCAGTTGTTAAGCAGATAAATCTTACATTTTTAGCCAAAGATTTTTTAGACTATACATTTGTTACTGAATTAAGAACTTGGTTTACTAAGATTTCTACAAAGT
Organism: Gymnocypris eckloni scoliostomus; assembly: GCA_027564155.1. Classification (NCBI taxonomy): domain Eukaryota; kingdom Metazoa; phylum Chordata; class Actinopteri; order Cypriniformes; family Cyprinidae; genus Gymnocypris; species Gymnocypris eckloni. Next base: position 26,110,383 of record CM050416.1, read on the forward strand.
TTAAATTACTTTTAACCATTTCAAACACATTCTTTGTCAACAATGAATTTGGCTCTTCTTACTTTTCCTTTATATCCCACAAACAAAAGTTATAAATACCACTGCAAAAGTCCTATCAAAGTCAACAAGAGTTAAGAGTCTGTGTTTTCCAGAGTATCATTAGCAGTGCACTGCTTAAGTCAGTCTAGCCAAGCATGGCCAATATGGCGCTTACCGGCTGTCTTTCACAGTTTTGTGGAGGGCTTGGTCTTGCACAGTCACCTTGATCACAAAGATGAAGTTTCCTTGGTCTTGTGGTGCTATAAATGCTCCTTTCACTGCGGTCTGAAGACAACAGCAGAGCCAGGTGCTGGCACGGCCAGATTGATTGCCTGGAAGATTTGTTCCACCTGGTTCACCACTGATTGAAGGAGGAGGAGTTTCACCACTGAGAAGCTCCTAGGCAGTTTGTCAGCACAATCTCTGTTCTGGAAATTTCGGAAAAGTAGTTATCTATTTAATTAGATAATACCATAACATTTCTGAAAACTTGCAAACAATGTAATCAGTGAACTGTATGATGGTTTTTATTAGTTAAATAGTTTTTGACTGGTAAGGGACTGATTTTTCAAAATGTGATTTTATTTCCACAGCACCTCTTCTTGTGATCATGGTTTCACTGGTTGTAGTGGCTGTATTTCTCCTCTGTGGGACCCTGTTTCAACCCCCTCAGGTGGCAGCATTCAAACCTCTCTTTCAGGATGGCTCCTTCACCCATCGAGAAATCACTCAGTTGGCCATCCTCCGCAAGACAGCAGAAGTGTGTCGTGACATAGCCACTTCCCAGGGGCGCGACTTCACACTTCCTGTAAGAAAAAGACATGGGAGTGAACCAAATGAATTAGCATTTTCCAATTATGAGTAACAAAATATCAGTGATTAAAATTACATGAAGAGACTTTTTGAAAGTTGAAATTTTCTTACAACAAGTTACAATCATACCTCATATGTGAATTTTGAAAAAGCAATTTTTAGTTGCTAATTCTCCCGAAGTTATACTGCTCACATAATTTGTACTGACAAATGAACTGAAAACAGGGAACTCAAATTGAATAAATAAATACAAATAAATAATAATAATAAATTATAATATTCACCTCTTTCCACTCCTCACTCCAGATAAACAACAGATTGACTCCATCTGCTGTCCAAAAAGCCTGCTCAACATCTTCATCTTCTGCCCTGTTTTATTCAGCTATAACAGAAATTTTTTTAAGCAACGCAGCTGTAGATTTCGTTTTTGCACTAAGTGAGGCACATCACATAGATAATGAGGCTTTCAGTGAGGGTCGGGATCTCATCACTCGTGGTATGGCTGCAGTAAAGGCCAGCGTGCAGCAGGAAAGCTATGTCTCTGCCCGGATCACACTGGGGGCTCTATGTCACAGTCTACAGGTATGTTATGATTGGAGATTGTAGTAGGGAGTAGTACAGTAGGGAGGGACTTTTTTCATTTCAAGCTTGCTTTTTATCAGCATGTATGTGTATTTTACATTTGTTATTACCCATGGCATTTGTATTTAATTTAGTGACTTGTATTCAAGTTGTAGCTACATGTTATCAGGCTATGCATTCCCTGTCAAAGGATTCCCTGTCACATTTATAAAAAATATTTAAAATGTCCTAATTGAACTATGGCTTAATTCTGGTTTAGTCTAAGCCCTGTCTGTGAAACTGATTCCACTGAGTGGTACGACTTAGCCTGGCACGGTTTAGAATGGCACGACATGGCTCAGTTCGGCTCAGTTTGCGTTTCCACTGCAGTTTAGTACCACTTTAGAGTGGGCGGGATTATTCTCTTGTCATTTAGTTGAGCTGCCTCTACTGCATTGACTCCTAAAAAACTGTTTAATTCCGTGCCGCTCCACCACGCTCTCGCTGGATCTGCTCCTCAGCTATCAATGAGAGAAACGTCTGTACTTCCTCAACAGACAATGAAACAGACATTTTTTGGTTGTTAAAAGAAAGGTGCGCTCATTCAAAACAGTTGCGTTCTATCCTTCACTGGCTGTGCCGATTTGAATCAAGTGTCTGTTGTATTTTTACCACAAGTTAAATGTGGTGAATTGTGACGATTTTCTCAGGCCAATCAGTAATCAGTAGAGTTTACACATCATGTTTTGGTAAAGTTTTATTAGGGTTCGTACATGAAAAACCTGAAAAAACATGTATTTTGAAACAGCAATTTCCAGGCCTGGAAAAATTATATATATATATATATATATATATATATATATATATACATACAGGTGCATCTCAATAAATTTGAATGTTGTGGAAAAGTTCATTTATTTCAGTAATTCAACTAAAATTGTGAAACTTGTGTATTAAATAAATTCAATGCACACAGACTGAATAAGTTTGTCTTTGGTTATTTTATTTGTGATGATTTTTTCTCACATTTAACAATTCACTATCTCAACAAATTAGAATATGGTGACATGCCAATCAGCTAAATCAACTCAAAACACCTGGAAAGGTTTCATGAGCCTTCAAAATGGTCTCACAGTTTGGTTCACTAGGCTACCCAATCATGGGGAAAACTGCTGATCTGACAGTTTTCCAGAAGACAATCATTGACACCATTCACAAGGAGGGTAAGCCACAAATATTCATTGCCAAAGAAGCTGGCTGTTCATAGAGTGCTGTATCCAAGCATGTTAACAGACAGTTGAGTGGAAGGAAAAAGTGTGGAAGAAAGAGATGCATGACCAACCGAGAGAACTGCAGCCTTATGAGGGTTGTCAAGCAAAACACAAGGAATGGACTGAGGCTGGGGTCAAGGCATCAAGAGCCACCACACACAGACGTGTCAAGGAATTTGGCTACAGTTGTCGTCAGAAGCATCTTACCTGGGCTAAGGAGAAGAAGAACTGGACTGTTGCCTAGTGGTCCAAAGTCCTTTTTTCAGATGAGAGCAAGTTTTGTATTTAATTTGGAAACCAAGGTCCTAGAGTCTGGAGGAAGGGTGGAGAATCTCATAGCCCAAGTTGCTTGAAGTTCAGTGTTAAGTTTCCACAGTCTGTGATGATTTGAGGTGCAATATCATCTGCTGCTGTTGGTCCGTTATGTTTTTTGAAAACCAACGTCACTGCACCCGTTTACCAAGACATTTTGGAGCACTTCATGCTTCCTTCTGCTGACCAGCTTTTTAAAGATGCTGATTTCATTTTCCAGCAGAATTTTGCACCTGCCCACACTGCCGAAAGCACCAAAAGTTGGTTAAATGACCATGGTGTTGGTGTGCTTGACTGGCCAGCAAACTCACCAGACCTATTTTCAAGAGGAAAATGAGAAACAAGAGACCAAAAAATGCAGATGAGCTGAAGGCCACTGTCAAACAAACCTGGGCTTCCATACCACCTCAGCAGTGCCACAAACTGATCACTTCCATGCCACGCTGAATTGAGGCAGTAATTAAAGCAAAAGGAGCCCCTACCAAGTATTGAGTACATATACAGTAAATGAACATACTTTCCAGAAGGCCAACAATTCACTAAACATGTTTTTTGTATTGGTCTTTTAAAGTATTCTAATTTGTTGCGATCGTGAATTGGTGTTCTTTTTTTGTTAAATGTGAGCCAAAATCATCACAATTAAAAGAACCAAAGACTTGAACTACTTCAGTCTGTGTGCATTGCATATATTTAATACACAAGTTTCACAATTTGAGTTGAATTACTGAAATAAATGAACTTTTCCACGACATTCTAATTTATTGAGATGTACCTGTATGTATATATATATATATATTTATTAGTGCTGTCAAAGTTAACACCTGTATGTGAACACGTGTTGTTGGTTTGTGTGCAGGATTTCTATAGCCACAGTAACTGGGTGGAACTGGGAAGCGCTGCTCCCTTCAGCACCCTAATCAAACCTGAGCTTCCTCTCAACAATATATTAGGTAAAACAAAATACAACTATCCGATTCTACAATTTTAACATGCCTGTGTGTTTAGAAATAGCCACAATATGAATATGGCATAAACCTGCACAAATTTTTCTTTATCTCATATCTGTGTAACTAGGCCCCAACATTCCAACATGCAAAAGCTGCACTGGGTCAAACTGTGGTGATAACATTCTCCCAGAAATACTGCTGCAAAAGAAACTAACCTCAGGATATTTCAGTACTTTCTCCTCCACAAAACCTGCAGGTAGGAAATGTGTAATGTTGATCGCCTCTGTACATCATGTACATCATACACAGACAAGATGATGGCTGGAATTGGGACCACAAATCTGTACTCACTTAGATTTCTTTCAGGCAAGTGTAGCCATGGTGGTTCTCTTGACAGAACCAGTTCAAGAGAACCCACTGGAGGCATCAATAAGGATGCCACCAGTTCAGATCATGGCTTCCTCCACCTCCGTGCTGCTGAAATGGCCATCAACGCTACAATGGAAGTGCTGCAAGACATCCGACTGGCCACAGGCGACCAAGCCTTTCTTCGGTATGAGACCTAATTTTTACGCCACACATAGTTTTGGACTCTTCTGTAATTAAATAAATAGTTAAGCTTTTTTCCAGTTAAATTAAAATGACAAAACCTAGTGTGCTTTCTCAAATTCCTAATCAGTAAGACTTGCACTGAATTATATAGGATGTAGTATAGTACATTTCTTTGGTTACAGTTCAGGGTAAAATGGGTTAAACATTTATTTAAAAAAAAGAAAAACAACCTTACCTAATTAGAACAAAAATATTCTGCTGATGCTGAATACACAAAGTTCAAAATATATTTTTTTCCTAAGTCATGAAACCCACTAGAAGCTGAAATTGATACTGTTGTCCAGGTTTAGCCAGTTTTCTTTCTTTCTTTCAGATTGATGGGCCTCAGTCAGACCTCAGTTCTGGCTTTTGTGATTGACACCACGGGCAGCATGTCTGATGACATTGAAGAGGCAAAGAGAGTGTCTTTTAGTATCATAGACAGCAGGAGAGGAAAACCAGAAGAGCCTTCAGAATACATTCTAGTTCCATTCAATGATCCAGGTGTGTATACTAATATATATATATGTATATATATTATGTATGTGTATATATATATATATATATATATATATATATATATATATATATATATATGTGTATATATATATATATATATATATATATATATATATATATATATATATATATATATATATATATATATATATAAATGTATGTGTGTATATATATATATATATATATATATATATATATATATATAAAATGTATATGTGTATATATATATATATATATGTGTGTGTATATACAGTATCTCACAGAAGTGAGTACACCCCCCACATATTTGTAAATGTTTTATTATATCTTTTCATTTGACAACACTAAATAAATTACACTTTTCTACAATGTAAATTAGTGAGTGTACAGCTTGTATAACAGTGTAAATTTACTGTCCCCTCAAAATAACTCAATTGAGTACACCCCAAGTAAATATGTCCAAATTGGGTCCAAATTGGGATCTGATTAGACCCAAATTGGGTCCAAATTGGACCCAATTAGCCTTTATCTCTCCCCGGTGTCATGTGACTCATTAGTGTTACAAGGTCTCAAGTGTGAATGGGAGCAGGTGTGTTAAATTTGGTGTTATCGGTCTCACTCTCTCATACTGGTCACTGGAAGTTCAACATAGCACCTCATGGCAAAGAACTCTCTGAGGATCTGAAAAAATGAGTTTCTGCTCTACATAAAGATGGAGTAGGCTATAAGAAGATTGCCAAGACCCTGAAACTGAGCTGCAGCATGGTGGCCAAGACCATACAGCGGTTTAACAGGACAGGTTCCACTCAGAACAGGCCTCGCCATGGTCGACCAATGAAGTTGAGTGCACATGCTCAGCATCATATCCAGAGGTTGTGTTTGGGAAATAGACGAATGAGTGCTGCCAGCATTCCTGCAGATGTTGAAGGGGTGGGGGGTCAGCCTGTCAGTGCTCAGACCATACACAGCACACTGCATCAAATTGGTCTGCATGACTGTTGTCCCAGAAGAAAGCCTCTTCTAAAGATGATGCTCAAGGAAGCCCGCAAACAGTTTGCTGAAAACAAGCAGTCTAGGGACATGGATTACTGGAACCATGTCCTGTGGTCTGATGAGACCAAAAATAACTTATTTGGTTCAGATGGTGTCAAGCGTATGTGGCGGCAACCAGATGAGGAGTACAAAGTATGTCTTGCCTACAGTCAAGCATGGTGGTGGGAGTGTCATGATCTGGGGCTGGATGAGTGCTGCCGGCACTGGGGAGCTACAGTTCATTGTGGGAACCATAAATGCCAACATGTACTGTGACATACTGAAGCAGAGCATGATCCCCTCCATTCGGAGACTGGGCCACAGGGCAGTATTCCAACATAATAACGACCACTGCCTTGTTAAAGAAGTTGATGGACTGGCCAAGCATGCCTCCAGACCTAAACCCTATTGAGCATCTGTGGGGCAACCTCAAATGGAAGGTGGAGGAGCGCAAGGTCTCTAACATCCACCTGCTCCGTGATGTAGTTATTTACCCTGTTATACAAGCTGTACACTCACTAATTTACATTGTAGCAAAGTATCTTTTATACAGCGTTGTCACATGAAAATATATATTAAAATATTTACAAAACGTGAGGGGTGTACTCACTTCTGTGAGATACTGTGTGTGTGTGTGTGTGTGTGTGTGTGTGTGTGTGTGTGTGTGTGTGTGTGTGTGTAGTCAATCGATTAAAAAATGTAATCGTGTTATTCATAGTCATGGACTGTGATTAATCATGCTTAATCGCAATTTTAAAATACTAGGATTTACTTGTAAACGTGTTGAGATGAAGAAATGCATGACAAACTAGTTTTAGGAAACAGAAGTTTTCACACCTCCACCAGGTATGAGACATAATCCTTATCGTTCTTTTGTTTTCATTCAGTCATTATCAGTCTTTATACTGGCAAATAAAATGTTTACCAAGCAACATTGCTTCATTCTCAGTACATCTACCCAACTATTATCAAAAATATTTCTAAATAAATACAACAAAGTATTTACTTGCGACCTTACGTGTCCTTATAAGTATTATGACAAAATGTATTATGAAGAAGAATTGGACCTGTTCTACAGCTGCATTAGATCAAGCATTAGCATCATGCTATATAAGACAATTTATGAGATTAATAGCACACTTTTACTCAGAACTTACTTTAAACCACCATTGAATGTTTGTAATAACTTCCTTTTGCAATCACATGTGGAATGTGGTCGTTTACTGTTGTTAGAAAAAAGGCTATTTAAAGCCTTTTTCAATCGCTGTAGAAATGAGAATGTCAGATGTAGGCTACACATTAATTACATACAAAAATCATATACAAACCTTATTTTATCATATTCGTGTTTATTATCTTATATAATCTATAGTGGCTGTTGTCATGTGTGTTTCTGCTGTGTAAAATCCTTAACAGGTGTGCTCTGGCTGAAACTCTCCGTTCTTAAGTTGCCAGGTATACATTCCAAGTATAATACACATTAGTAAAAGGATCTATTTTCAGTTTTATTTGTCTTTATACACTTTGGGTGGCTGCGGTACAATTATAAAAGTAGCCCAGAAACTGCAAACCACGGCTCTGTAATTTTTCCCGTGATTGTATTTTCAAAATAGCCCACTTGCTGTGCTGCTACCCTGGTAACACTGGTTCGCTGTACCCTCATCACACACGGCAGATAACCTTCCGCACTGCGATGATGGCAAGAAGTTGTCGTCAAACCTTATAATGCGATTCATTTGTGTAAATATTTTTTTTAATATATATATATATATATATATATTAGTGCTGTCAAAGTTAACGCGTTAATAATGCGTTAACGCAAATTAATTTTAACGGCACTAATTTTATTAACGCACGATTAACGCAGCGCGTATTTTCTGTTTGACCCGTGGCCCAACCCGTAGTTGGAGAAATGGAGATGCACACAGTGTTGCCAACTTAGCAACATTCTAGATGCCTTTAGTGATTTTTTCCCTTCAAAAAAGCGGCCAAATCTTAGTTAGTTTCTGAGACCAGCTGGTACTGCCGCGCGAGCGCGAGGTCTTGCTGTCCCAGCACTGCCCCGTTCAGCGCGCAGCAGCTGAGGGGTAGCACTCTCAGTTAAACACAGATATTACATTACTTCTTTAATTTTACATGCAAGTATCGCCGAAATCACAGCACTATTGTCTTTATCTTAAGTGTATTTGATTTCCTCAGACTACGGCTCGATTATCAGGATGTTTTTGCAGATCTTGGAAGGGAGGGCTGGTTGTGTAATCTTAATGGGTCGTGTTTCAGTCACTTTTTCATATTTATTCAGTTTTCTGACAACAGAAACAGTACAATATATAAATGTAAACAGTTTTATTGAGAATTTAGCTGCATCAAAAAAAAAAACAGTATGTGGACACAGAGAGGGAAACAAATGCAATAAAAAATAATATAGGTTATATACATTTGGATGTTCAGAAGAAGTGAGTATAAAAGTATAAAATGTATTGCCAGAATGCACTGTAAGTCGCTTTGGATAAAAGCATCTGCCAAATGCATAAATGTAATGTAATATAATGAAAAATGTCTAGGCTACTCTTATGCTCTATGTTGTCTATGGTTTCAATAATTATAAACATACATTTGCATAAAGAATCCATATTTGTCCATGCCCATGTAGATTCGAGTATTCAAATCTTGAAAAATATTAATTTAAGGTAAATTTAGAATGAATAAAAATGTGCAATTAATTGCGAGTTAACTCATGTCAGCCATGCGATTAATCACAATTAAATGTTTCAATCGATTGACAGCCCTAAAAAAATATATACATACATAGCTCTGAGTGATAGCTGAAGTTAGCCTATACATAAAAAGTGTAGTTCTTTCTGAAATGACTGTAGTTTGTACTGAAATTCTTGTTGCTGTAGAGTTCTGATGTTTTTGTCTCATACAGATTTTGGACCACTGACAAGGACTGGCAATGCAGATATTTTCAAAAAGATAATCAATTCTCTTTCAGCAACTGGTGGAGGAGATGCCCCAGAGATGTGTCTGTCAGGACTGCTGGTGTGTTTGCTTGTGTGTTACGTCTTTTGAAGAGTGTTGTAAACCTTTTTTTTTACTGAGAAAATAATTATTCTTCCAACTGATAGAATGTATTTAGATTACGTATGCACGCACACACACACATGTTTTTTTCTGTGAATTTTGGGGACATTCCATAGACTTCTATTACTTTTATAGTGACTATATTTTACAAACTATATTTTCTATCCCCTAAACCTACCTCTTACAGAAAGCCTGTTTGCATTGTTACACCTTCTGAAAAACATAATTTACTATTTTAAATTTTTTCTCCCCCTCGAGGGTCGGTCCCCACAATGTCAAATATTCCAGGTTTTACTATCCTTTTAGGGACATTTGGTCCCCACAATGTAGCATAAACAAGTCTGGAGTTTATCCTAAGTGCGCCATTTGCATGTGGAAGTTGTTGCTGTGAACCCACATCAAAGGAACTATCCATGCAGGTGAAACAGACAATTGTTAGGCTTCAAAAACAAAACAAATACATTGGAGAGAAAGCAGGAACATCAAATCAATAGTTTGGTACATTCCGAGAAAAAAAGGAATGCACTGGTGAGCTCAGCAACATAAAAAGGCCTGGATGTCCGAGGAAGTCAACATTGGTGGATGATCTGAGAATCCTTTCCATGGTAAAGAAAAACCCTTTCACAACATGCAGCCAAAAGAAGAACACTCTCCAGAAGTTAGGCATGTCACCGTCAAAGTCTACAATCAAGAGAAGACTTCACGATAGCAAATACAGAGGATTAACCACAAGGCACAAACAAGGCTAGATTAGACTTTGCTAAAAAAAAAAAAATCTAAAAAAGCCAGACCACTTCTGAAAAAAAGCATTCTTTGGACAGCTGAAATTAAGATCAACTTGTACCAGAATGATTGGAGGAAAAAAGTATGGAGAAGGCTTGGAACAGCTCATGATCCAAAGCAGTGTGATGGCATGAGCGTGCATGGCTTCCAGTGACACTTACTAGTGTTTAGTGAAGATGCACAGAGGACAGAAGCGGCCGGAATAATTCTGAAATATATACTCTCTGCCCAGATTCAGTCAAATGGAGCAAAGTTGATTAAGCTGCGCTTCAAAGTACAGATGGATGATGACCCAAAACATATATCAAAAGCAACCTAGGAGTCTTTAAAGGTAAAAAGGTGGAGTATTCTGCAATGGCCAATTGATTCTCCTGATATCAACCCGATTGAGCATGATTTTCACTTGCTGAAGACAAAAGTAAGGGCAAAGACCCACAAACAAACAACAAATGCAGTCAGCTGAAGGAAAGGCCTAACAAAGCATCAGAAAGGAGGAAACAGTCTTTGGTGATGTCCAAGGCATCCAGCCTTAAGGCAGTCATTGCCTGCAAAGGATTCTCAACAAATTATAAAAAATTACATTTTATTTATGATATTTATTTGTCCAATTACATTTGAACCCCTGAAAATGGGGCGGGGGTGCATACAAATTTATGTTACATTTTTATTCAACTCCTTGAATTAAAGCTTTAAGTCTGCTCTTCAATTTCATGATTTTGTTTTATTTTAATTCTACCCTGGTGGCATTCAGAGGCAAAATTATGAAAATTGTGTCAGTGTTCAAACATATATGGACCTAACTCTTTATATGCACTATATATAATCTTAAGGTCCTGTGATCTTGTTTTGCTTTGTCTCGTGGTTCTCTAGTTGGCACTAGCAGGAGCTCCTCCATCTTCAGACATTTTTCTTTTCACTGATGCTGCAGCAAAAGATTCAGAACTGAAAAGTGCTGTTCAGGTCATGATTGAACGCACCAAGTCAACAGTAAGTGCCTGCAAATCACTTCTATGTAATTGCTGCTAAAATCTGAGGTGTTGTTGAATCGTCTGTAATGACATTTTTCTTGTATTTCTGAATTTCTCTTTCTTCACACCATCCAGGTCACTTTCATGTTAACTAACCCCTTCTCATTCCGGAGAAGAAGGGATGTCTCACAATCTCAAAGTTTTACATCAAGATCAATGATTCTGTCAGACATTCAGTTGTACAGAGATCTGGCCCATGTTTCTGGTGGACAGACCATAGAGGTCACAAAAGCTACACTGTCTCAGGCCACTGCAGTCATTACAGATGCATCTACCTCAGCCCCGGTATATTCTAAGAATGACAGATGATGACTTTTGCGTGTGTGTGTGTGTATGTGTGTGTTAACTATCCATTTATTCTCACCATAACATATTTACTATAGGGAAAAATTATAATAACAGGAAGTATGTACACCAAAATTTGCTATATTTTTTTCCCAATCTAATGATGATAATGATGAATTAAATGAAACAGTGCAACATAATGAAAACATTTCTGTGTTTCCTGAAGGTGATGCTTTTTCAGGTGGTGAGAAGTCCAGCCATCGCAGAAAACTTTTCCTTGGTCTTAGATCCCTCTCTGTACAATGTGACTGTGTATGTCACTGGAGACTCTCCAGTCTTCATCATCTACAGCCCGACAGGTGAACCTCAAAAAAAGTTTTGCAGATATGATTGTTTTATTTTGTACAACATAAAAAACAAGATGCCAAAATCATTGTTAAAATGAGCTGAGCTGTGTTTCCCCTGTCTTTCAGGTGTGTCTCAGTCAGGTTCAGTGGTAGATGGTCCTCTGGGCAGCATCCTGACTGTAGGGAATCTGAAAAGAGTAAAACTAAACTCTGACAACCATGCAGGGGAATGGAAGATCAGCATTACCTCTACACGCTTCTACAACCTTAAAGTCACAGGTACAGGTTTTTAATCTGCCAGTATATGTTCTTTCACAAGTTCACTCAGCTCTGTGTAGCTGATGCAATGGGAACAACCCCTGGTGTAATTATTGTCTGAAGCCTATATAGAATCACACCAATTTATTGGCTGATGGTACGAGATACATGCCCTACATCATACATGATTGAAATAGACTCCTGCTCGCGCCATCTTACTCCTCAGATTTTCCTTACCTCGGTCGGAAGCGTTTGCATTGCGCAGTTTTTCTTGCCCATTTCTCTGTGATGTTTTGCTTCAGTGACTGCATCAGTGGAGTATTATTCCCCGAGTGGTGAGTGGAATGGACTTTCATCAGTGCCAGACTCCGTGCTCTCGTCTCATCTTGAGTGACAACCAGCACCGTGGGAACCAGCACCGGCTCAGTGAAGCCATGGCCTGGAGTTTGGATCCGGGGCTCGAGGCCATGGAGAGTGAGCAGTTTTCACTTTCTCTCCCTCCATCGACTGAGCGTCACCGTGCAGATTCTGGAAATGGCTTCCTGTGTAATCCGGGCTGGAGGATATTATGTTTACCGTGGCCTCCGACTCCGAGGATTTCGGAGCTGTGTAGCTCGATGCTCTCCCACATAGCGGCCAGGAGGCGTGGTATTCCCCAGCCTATACAGAGCTGGTGGATGTTTTGGCATGTGCAACTGAGGAGTTGAGCTTAGATTGGTCGGACGAGTCTCGCAAGTCCCAGTCATCTAAGCTTGATGAGCGTTTCCGGTGGGGAGAAAATTCCTTTCTTCCCTGACCCGCATCACGAGATCTCCAGGTCCTGGAAGCAGTCTTTCTCCTACCGTCTCACTAATGCGGTGGCCACTGACTTCACCAACGTTTTTGGTTCTCTGGAGGAGGGGTATGCTGCTGCAGAGGTCTTCACGGAAGACCTGAGACCCATACGGGTTCGGGTCTATATTTTAAACGGTCATCTGGGTCCGGGTCGGGTCCCAATCTATTACTTCGGGTCCCAGGTCTTTTTAACTTTGTGTGTATTACCCAAGTCGATCGGAGAACACCGTAACTGCCAGAGATCAGCGTCAGACTTGCACGTGTATGTAACTTGCAGTTTGTAAAACCAGGATGAGAAAAGTGTGAGCGGTAATAAGGTGGAAGAAAAAAAAATCACGTTACCTCAGTCGCCAGAAACACAGCACGGGCGGAGTTAATGTTGTACTGCAAGCAGACGGTGATCATGGATTTCCTTCATGAGTGAAAAAAAAATAATCTGAAACAAAACTGAAGAGACGCACCTGTTATTGAACACATACGCAGTAAAATGTAACTTTAAAGTGGAACTTCTAATTTTGTGCGTTTTTTGCGAAAGAAAATTTTTAATTAATTTAAAAATTTAAAATTAAAATCTAGTTTTTATTACAACCAACAAAAAGTATCATTATTGTAGTTCAAAAGGGTAAACTTAACAGAAGATGTTGACTCAAGATAGAAAAAAATGTTCAATGGGGTTCTTCTTACTGCAGTAAACAGCGCAGACGATGTCTCTATCCTGCAACAAGAATTATCCTTTCTTCTGCTAAAAGGGGCAATAGAGGAGGTCTTCTCTATGGACCAAAATCGCGGCTTCCTAGTCCCGAAGAGGGATGGGGGCCTGTGTCCTACTCTAGATCTACGCAGACTGAATTATTCCCTCAACAGAGGGAAATTCAGGATGCTGACGCTCAAGAACATTCTTTCCCAAGTACAAGAGGGGGACTGGTTTGTCACTGTAGACATGAAGGATGCCTACTTCCACATTCAGGTTGTTCAGAGGTACAGGAAGTTCCTCATGTTTGCCTTCGGGGGAAAGGCTTACTAATACAAGGTTCTTTACTTCGGGCTAGGTCTGGCCCCAAAGGATGTTGGGCTATGGCTGCCGTCGCATCATCCAGGTGGATGCTGCACATTGGTGGTGGATGCGGAGATCCCCCTTACTATGTAAAGCGCTTTGAGTTTCTAGAAAAGCGCTATATAAATGTAACTAATTATTATTATTATTAATTATGTTCACCAAGTGTATGGCTGCTGCTCTGGCCCCGCTGAGGCTCAAGGGGATTATAATTCTCAACTACCTGGATGACTAGCTCTTTCTAGCCAGTTGCTGGGAACAGGTGATTCATCACAGAGACTCTCTCCTTCTCCTCCTTTGGGCGCTTGGCCTCCGGCTGAATGGCCAGAGGAGCGTGCTCACTCAACCCAGCAGACCACATTTTTGGGGGTCTGTCTGGACTCAACCTCGATGCAGGCCCGTCTAGATCCTACTCGGGTCGAGAGCAGCAAGTCGTGTTCTTGTCCGCTTCAGGCTAGGTCGTCACATGTCAGTGGGCCTGTGTCGCAAGCTCCTAGGCCTAGACGGATGGTTCCCTCTCAGGATGGGATGCAGTTTTCGAGGGCAGGCCAGCTTGCGGTGTCTGAACGGGCAAGTACCTCACCTGGCACATTAACAGCCTAGAAATTAGAGCGGCTCATCTGGCTCTCATTCCCTTTCTGCGGTTCCTGGTACACTCTCATGTCATCGTCAGGACGGACTTGGTGGTGGTGTCACACATCAATCGCCAGGGAGGCTCCCAATTGTGTACCCATGACAGGCATGTATGCCAACTCCTCCTTTGGGCACAGGACACATTTTTGTCCCTGAGAGTGCTCCATGTTCCAGGGGTCCTGAACCTAGCTGCGGACTTTCTTTGGAGACAGAAACTCCGGTCTGGGGAATGGATGCTGAACTGCTGGATGGTGGATCAGATTTGGGAGCGATTCGGCGCGGCAGAGGTGGACCTATTTGAGTCTCATTAGTCGACCCAATGTCCCCTTTGGTTCTCCTTGGGATAGAGATCTGTGGGAGATTCCAATCAGGAAAGACCTGTTGTGTCAGCTCCAGTGTAGAATTTGGCACCCACGTCCAGAGATCTGGAAGTTGTGGGTATGGTCAATCAGATGTTGCCCATAGCCTTTGATCTCTCAGATGGAGTCTGTTAGACTATTAATAGTGTCCCAATCTATTCACGTATTCTCCTTTATGTGGCAAGTTCGTCCTCCTAGTTTCCCATCTTGGGAACTTTCTGATGTCCTGAAGGGAGTGGTGGAGCCTCCTTTTGAGTCTCTGGAGTCAGCTCCTGAGAGGTTTCTGATGCTAAAGGTCACTCTTTTGCTGGTGTTGACCTCTTTAATGCATGTAGGAGACTCGCTGGCTGTCTCTGTCAGTGAGTCCTGCATTGAGCTTTGGCTTGGACTGGTCAAGGCATTCTTGAGTCCCAGACCTGGTTATGTCCCCAAAGTTCTCTTTACGCCTTTTTGTTCGCAGGTGGTGGTTTTGCAGGCTTTCTCTCCCTCCTCTTAAAGTGAGCACAGTCTTCTCTGTCAGGGCTCTAAAGGTGTATGTGGACAGTTCCAGTCACTGGAGTAAGTCCCTACAGTTGCTTGTGTGTTTTGGTGCAGGCCGCAGAGGGATTAAAGCACACAATTAAAGCACACAATTTCCCACTGGGTTAGGGAAGCTATTTCGAAGTGCGCGGTCTGCCTTCACCTCTAGACATCAGGGTTTATTCTACCAGGGGGATGGCTTACTCTCAAGCTTTGTTTAGAGGGGTTCCCATGGAGGATATCTGCATGGTGGCAGGTTGGTCCTCTCCCCATACTTTTGTAAGGTTCTATAACCTTGATGTGAACACTGCTCCCGGCTTCCAGGTTCTTTCTGTTTGAGCCAGCTGTGTATTAATGCTCTGGTCTGTAATGGGCCAAACTTGGCAGCGTGTTAGCTTGGCGTGTGTGGTATATTGTTCCAATCACATCAGCTACGCAGCGTTGAGTGAACCTATGAAAGAGAATGTCTCAGGTTACTTACGTAACCCATGTTCTCTGAATAGGGAACGAGACGCTATGTCCCTATGAATAGGGACGCTATGTCCCTATGAATAGGGAACGAGACGAAGCTCCAAAGCTCCAAAACAGGACAATCTGTAGTGTAAGATGGCTCAAGCGCGTGTCTATGTAAATCACGTGGCTCTATATGGGCTTCAGACATTCATCACACCAGGGGGTGTTCCCATAACGTCAGCTACGCAGCATCTCGTTCCCTATTCAGACAACAGGGCTTCCTTTTTTTTTTCAAACCACCAAGATTTAATTTTTACTCAAATATTTAATTGCACAATGTGTGGATCATCCCAGTTTTAAATTTGTTAGAAAATAAAGCTGAACATACAATGGTTTTCGGAGAAAAAAATAGGTGAAATATTTTCTTCGAAACATTCCAATCACTGTTGCGTCTCCCCTTACAACAAATAAGTTTATTCAAGTGTGCTATTAGTATACTTCTTTTAAACTAAAACTAAAACTAAAAGTCTAAATATATTTGAGCAATAATTGTGCTCCTACAATCTGTGTTGTCATTGTTAAAGGGTAGGGGGGGCGCTAGTACACATTTTCTGTAAAGAATAAAAAAATTGAAAAACAGACACTTCCACATGTAATTTAACACGATCATCTGACATAAAACAGCATCGAAAATGTGTAATGTTATGGAATAAAATGTCAACCAATGAAGAGGTAATAATGACTGTCAAGCTTTGGGGTGTTGATCAACTCAGATACCCTGTTCTTTCTTTTGATGTTTTGTATGTTCAGATACTCATATAACAAAATATATACAAATTAATACGTCAATAGGGACATAGTAGTAAACTTAAAGTAAGATGTAAAGTTCACTTAAAGAAAACTTACGAGTATACTTGTAGTATAAAACTACTTATCTAGTAGTTTACTGAGACTATACTACAAAGTGTCTTAAAAAATCTACTACAAGTATTTAATTAACAAACAATCAGCATACCTATAAGTTCACTTTTAGTATAGCTGCAGTACAAGCCAAAAACACTGATGTGAACTAGTTGTGTACTCAGTTTACAATTGTTATACTTAAGGTATATTTAAAAGTATAATTTTTTATATACTAGAAAATGGGCCAATTTAGTCTCAATAAGTATTGAAATAGTACACTTACAAGTATACTACTAGTACACTGAAATTTGAATACTTGCTACATAAAGTGTACTTAAAATTATACTTGAACTTTACTCAAGTATACTTAATAAAATAAACTTGATGTATACTGCTTTTTTGGTAAGGGTTACTATGGTTGTACTGCATTCACTCTGCTTTAATTGTGATTACAGGTCAGAGTTCTGTGAACTTTCTCTTTAACTTTGTGGAGCAACTAGAAGGAGGTGACTTTACACCGAAAGCCAATCGTCCTTTTATCGGTATGATATAATCTCCTTCATTTGATATTTCTTGATTATTACTAAACAGTTAAAATACCATACAAAAGTTTTTTTATTGGTAAGATTTTTAAATATTTTAGCATTCACCTTATGCTCACCAAAGCCACATTGTTTGGTAAACAACTATTTTCTATTTTAAAATGTAATTTATGATGGCAAAGCTGAATTTTCAGCAGCCATTTCTCCAGTGTCAAATGATCTTCAGAAATCATTATCTATCTATCTATATCTATCTATCTCTCTCTCTCTCTCTATATATATATATATATATATATATATATATACACATACAAACACACCGTCGATTTGTAATGTTTTTTTTTATTTTACATTTTTTTTATTTCAGTGATGCAAATCAGAATTTTCATCAGCCTTTAGTCTTCAGTGTCACATAATCCTTCAGAAATTTTCCAATATGTTAAATTGGTTAATATGTTAATATTTTTAGCTTTCTGTTCATCAAAGAACACTGAACAAAATGTCCCAGGTTCCAAAAAATATTAAACAGCAAAACTGTTTCAACACTGGTAATAAATCAGTATTAGAATGATTTCATATGACTCTGAAAACTCGCATGACCGCTACCGAACATCTGAACATAATTAAACAAATGCACATTCACGGATCTTCTTTCGTCTGTTCTGCAAAATGTAAACAAAAGTAGCCTATATTTCTGCAAGCGTAAATATTGTGAAAATATCAATATTAATTGTGTATAGGAAAAGTCATTCCTCCTGGAACCGGTCGCACGCCACTGCGCTTCATGCTCTTGATGTTGAATTTTAGGCGTTCGATTTTAAGTAGTACTGCACAGAATGGTCAGTGTATGACATCAAAGTACCGCGAGAGCCATTCGAATGCATAGGATCCATCTGTTCTCTTATCACTCTCGCGGTACTTTGATGTCATACACTGACCATTCTGTGCAGCGCCGCTTAAAGTCGAATGCACCTATTGTTACAAATCTGAGTGAGAACTGCTTCAGAGTTCAGACGACTCAGCGCGTGAGGCAAGGAACTGAACGAATCATTCAAACTGATTCGCAAACAGATTCACTGGTTTGCCAACTGGTTTGATCAACCCTTTGAACAGAATTGACTCAAAAGAATGAATGAATGATGCATTTATATAGCGCTTTATTGTGTATTGTTGTACACCAAAAGCGCTTTACAATCATGTGCGGGGTCTCTCCCCAACCACCACCAGTGTGCAGCATCCACTTGGATGAATCATTCGGGAATGGGCATCGCTCATTCCCCAGAGAAAAGTAGACTTTAAATATACTTTTAAATATACTTTAAAAGTATTAGTTACCCAAAAAATGTACTCAACTAAATGTAACGAAGTGAATGTAACTCATTACTACCCACCTCTGTACATATCTTTGCTTCGCAAAAGTGTGTGAATCTCTAATTTCTCATAGTTAATTTGAAGGTAGAGTCCATCTATTCAGAGGTGTTTTTACTTAATCGGATGACTATCAGGTGTCAGTGCCTGACGTGATTTATTTACATTCACATTTATGCATTTAGTAGACGCTTTTATCCAAAGCAACTTACAGTGGACTTACAATTCAGGCTACACATATTTTTTTATCAGTATGTATTTTTTCAATATTTAAAGAAAAGGCAAGGCAAGTTTATTTATATAGCACATTTCATACACAATGGTAATTCAAAGTGCTTTGCATAAAAGGAAGTGAAATAGACATTAAACATAATAATAAAACAAGGAATTAAAAAAACAAAACAAAAAAAAACAATCATGCAACAAAAGCAAAATGATATAAAAATAGATTTTAAATGAATTACAAATAGAATATAAATAGATATAGAATATAATAGAAAATGATGATACAGTATATAGTGCAATCAGTTCGGATGTAGCACAGTGCTCATTCAACAAATGCACGGCTAAACAGATTAGTTTTGAGTCTGGATTTAAATATGGCTAATGTTTTAGCACATCTGATATCTTCTGCAAGCTGATTCCAACTGCGGGCGGCAAAATAGCTAAAAGCGGACTCCCTTGTTTTGTGTGAACCCTTGGTATTTCTAACTGATTCGATCCTACTGATCTGAGTGGTCTATTAGGTTTATATTCAGTGAGCATATCTGCAATGTATTTAGGTCCTAGGCCATTGAGTGATTTACAAATTTGTAAAAGCACTTTAAAATCAATCTGTAACCGGAAGCCAGTGTAAGGACCTGAGGACTGGTGTGATATGCTCAGATTTTCTGGTTCTAGTCAGAATCCTGGCAGCAGCGTTCTGGATGAGCTGCAGCTGTCTAATGATCTTCTTTGGAAGGCCGGTGAGGAGACCATTGCAATAATCCACCCTGCTGGTGATAAAGGCATGAACAAGTTTCTCCAAATCTTGACTGGAAACAAAACTTCTAATTCTTGCAATGTTTTTGAGATGATAGTATGTTTATTTAGTTACTGCTTTGACATGACTACTAAAACTAAGGTCTGTCTCCAGACTCACCCCAATATTTTTGAAAAGGGATCTATCAAAGTTTGATGATGTTTGTGGAAGTGAATCATGGCATGCACAAAAGGGAATCTCAGAGGTCCTCAGGATTGCTTTTACTCATCAGATTGTAAAAGGTTACAAAACCATTTCTAAAGAGTTTGGACTCCACAAATCCACAGACAGACATATTGTGTACAAATGGTAGACCACTGTTAACCTCGCCAGAAGTTGGTCGACCAACAAAGATCACACCAAAAGGAAGACATGTAATAGTCTGTGAGGTTGCAAAGGAACCCAGGATAACTTTATGCAACTAAAGGCCTTTCACACACTGGCTAATGTTAATGTTCATGAGTTCACTATCAGGAGAACACTGAACAACCACGGTGTGGATGGCAAAGTTACATTTTGATCATGTGGAAAAAGATCATGTGGAAAATCCAGAGTACTATTGGTGAAATGTAAATAGACATTTTTGTTTTAAATCAGAAGCGTTTTGTTTGGAGAAAAGAACACACTGCATTTTTCATTATAAGAAACTTGTCCCATCTATAGTGGTGGTGGTTGTATCATGGTTTGGACCTCTTTTGCTGCATCTGGGATAGGATGCCTTGCCATCATTAATGGAAAAATGAATTCTGAATAATTCCAGAAAAGACATCTGTCTGAGAACTGAGTTTCAAGAAAATGAGGATCATGCAGCAAGACAACGACCCCAAGCAAACACATTGTTTTACTGAAGAATAGTTAAAGGAGAACAAAGATAGGGGCTGTTTACACGACAACGTTTTCATCCAAAATCTGGAATTTTTTTATGTGTTTTGCCTGTTCGTTTACATCACAACGGAGTTTTGGGGACTAAAAATGAATAATTTTTAAAACGGGTATCAAAGTGCAAGTTTTTGAAAATGCCACATTATCGTTTCTGTGTAAACAATAACAGTAACAAGAACAAGGCCCTTCCTTACACAGCATGCTGCACAACTTCTTGTCCCTCGCCATTTCTAGACTGGACTACTGCAATGCTCTTCTAGCGGGACTTCCATCATGCACAATAAAATCTTTACAGATGATTCAGAATGCAGCGGCACGACTGGTCTTCAGCGAACCCAAAACGGGCCCATGTCACACCTCTCTTTATCTCCTGTACTGGCTCTCAGTTGCAGCTCCCATCAAGTTCAAGACACTGATGCTTGCATATAGAACAGCCACAGGCTCAGCACCCTCCTACTTCCACTCACTTATGAGAATTTATATCCCATCCAGAAGTCTGAGATCTGTGAGTGAGCGACACCTAGTGGTGCCATCAAAGAGAGGCACAATATAACTTTCCAGAACGTTTTAATTCACTGTTCCTGACTGGTGGAATGAACTTCCTACCCTATCCTGAGAATTTTCAAGCGACACCTGAAAACTCATCTCTTCCATCATTACTTGACTTCATCTAAAAAAACAAAAACATTTGCTCTCTTTCCTTAACCTCTCCCTGTCTAGCCTGAAACTTTGTATTACAAGCACTTCCTGTGTCTGTTTGCCTCTATAGTACGTGTTGATTTAAAAGGCAAGCAAACTACTGGCCTGGGACACATAATACAGTGTTTTTGGCAGTTTTTGCAGATGTGTAAACGCAAATCATTTTGAAAATATTGTCGTGTATATGTGAAACTTAAGAAAAAAACAAGGACAAACCTTTTCCGTTTTTGACTACATCGTTGTTGTGTAAACGTAGCCTTAATATTTTGCAATGGCCAAGTCAAAGTCCGGACCTTAATCCAATTGAAATGTTGTGGAAGGACCTGAAGCAAGCAGTCAATTGGAGTAAACAGCAGAGTTGAAGAGGTTATGTACTGAGGAATGGGCAAAAATTCTTACAAGATGTTGTGCATGACTGAAAAGTTATCTGCAGTCATAACAGCAAAATGGGGTCACACCAGATACCAAAAGCAATGATTAGCATACTTTTGCAATGTACAGATGTATAACAATGGATCCGTCATGTTATGCTGGAGCAAGGAGACACAGGAATCAGATTCTCAGAAAAGCCTTTTAATGACTCACAAAGGCAAGGAAACACCAAGATGACATTTAACAGCGGACGAGGGACTACAGAACAGAACAGAACACTCTTTAAATAAACAATACAAGATGAGGGGAAAAAGAGACACACCTGAAAATCAATGAACTAATAATGACACTAAACAAGGACATGAACAGGAAGACCAAATAAGGGCACAGGGAAACGTGAGGGAGGAAAAACACAGGACACAGGGACACAAGTCTGACAGGATCATTTTTCTCAATAAATAAATAACAGAAAATATTTTTGTCTCATGTGTTTGATTGGATTCTCTGTCTACTTTCAGGACTTGATGTTTTGCATCATCTTCAAATGAAAATATGGAAAATTGTAAAGGGTTTAAAAAACTTTCAAGAAGCACTGTATGTTGAGCCTGGTCAGTACCTGGATGGGAGACCTCCTGGGAAAACTAGGTCTGGAAGAGGTGTTAGTGAGGCCAGCAGTGGGTGCTCACCCTGTGGTCTGTGCGGGTCCTAACGCCCCAGTATAGTGACGGGGACTCTATAAACCGAGGTCCTGACTCTCTGTGGTCATTAAAAATCCCATGGCACTTCTCGTAAAGAGTAGGGGTGTAACCCCGGTGTCCTGGCCAAATTCCCTCCACTGGCCCTTGTCAATTTTGGCCTCCTAATAATCCCCATTCACTTGATTGGCTCTATGACTCTCTCTCCTCTCCACCTGTAGCTGGTGTGTGGTGAGCGCACTGGCGTCGTTGTCCTGTGGCCGCCGTCGCATCATCCAAGTGGATGCTGCACACTGGTGGTGGTTGAGGACAGACCCCCCCACATGATTGTAAAGCGCTTTGGGTTTACAAAAATACACAATAAAGCGCTATATAAATGCATTATTCACATTTACATTTACATTTATGCATTTAGCAGACGCTTTTATCCAAAGCGACTTACATTGCATTCAAGTTACAGTTTATACATTTTATCAGCTCTTGCTTTCCCTGGGAATCGAACCCATGATCTTGGCGTTGCTAACGCCATGCTCTACCAGTTGAGCTACAGGAAAGCTATTCATTCATATATTCATTGATCCATTCATTCATTCATTCATTGTATATGTTTTTCAACAAGCAATATATGTTTCTATTCAGTCTTTGATGAATAGAATGTTCATTATGAATGTGTATTGTCTCTTCTGATCAGTTAAATGCATCTTTGCTGAACAAAAGTATTCATTTCTTTAAAAAAAAATCTTTGTGAACAGTTTGAATGAAACAAACTAAATGCTTCTTTGATTGCTCAGGTCAGAACACTACATTGTTTGTCTCTGTGACCGGAGGAGATTCCGTAACAGTGACTGACGTGCTTCTAGTTGAAGCTTCAGGATCTGAAGTTGTTAGTGGAACCATTAAGTCATTGGGTGCGACAGACTTTCTAGTCAACATAGACAGAATCCCAGAGTGGGCGTTTGTGGTGCAGCTCAAAGGACTGATAAATGACTCAACTCGATCTTTGCCAATTCGATTCCAGAGACAGTCACCCACCCAGCAACAAGGCTCTAGAGTTACTATCACGGTGAGTTTAAAGGACCAGTTCATCAAAAAATGAAAATTCTATCATCATTGACATGACTTTTATATTAGCTTGCTTAATATGATTTTTATGGAATTTACAAAAATTGAAAATAATATATATTTATATATATATATATATATATATATATATATATGACACATGCAAAATAAACTGGTAATATCTCTAACCATATTAACCATATTCCTTTTCAGGCCCAACCAAATAGCACTTTAGAACCTGGAATCCCTTTAGTTTTCAACTTTACAGTGGTTACTAATGCTACAGGCAACTACACAATCCGAGCCAGGACGGACCGCAGCTTCAGTTTGTCTTTCCCCAGGTCTCTGGATACGGGGACAGAGGGAAGTGCTCAGGGAATTGTAACACTGACTGCACCCTCCAACACAGAGTCAGGGACGGATGTCACACTCACCATTGAAGCAGAAGATCCAGAGTCCAGTGACTCCAATTACGTGGCAGTGCGGTTCACTGTCATGAATAAGGTAACTCTTATGAAAGCTGCAGAAAAACAAAAGTATATATTATTATTATTTACCATCCATTGAGGAGAATACAGTACATATCTTTCTGCATCACTATTTGTGTTTTGCGTGCAAACAGTATTAACATTTAATATTTTCGTAACTCTGTTTAACCATAATTTTTTTCTGTTTTTTGAAGGTCACTGATTTCTCTAGCCCTGTCTGTCAGGTAGTGAGAATCAAAGCTGACTGTCCTGTGGAATGCAGCAGAGCATCATGGGAACTCTCTGCCAACTTAACAGACATTAATGGCACAGGCATAGCCGGAGTGTCCCTCAGTCGTGGCAATGGCTCTCTCAGCTTAAGTAATGTAATGAGTGTGGATGGCACAAATGTGACTGTGGCATCTTATAATGCTTCCTGTTGTTCTCAGGATGTTGAGTTGGTAGTTGTGGACAGGGTGGGAAATGTGGGCACTTGTTTCGCCTCTATAAAGAGCCCTTCTACAACTATTAGACCCAGTGGATCTACAACTGTTAGCTCCAACGTATCTATAACTGTTAGCTCCAATGTATATACGACGGTTGGCTCTAGTGGATCATATTCTGTGTCCTTATCCATAAGTGTTGCGCTTGTAGGGTTATTAGTTTCCTTTCTTTGTGGATGAGGAGGATTTTTTCTGATATTGTTAACAACATTAAGAACAATTTGGATTTATTTTAAACTTGCATAATCATTTGATATAAGATTAGCATGTGCAGGATGATGCATCAGCCAGTGTGTTATTTTAGGAAGTAAATAGAAACATCTTGCTGGTTTAGTTGAAGCACAAAATGTAAAATTACAGAAGAGGGGTAAGATGTCCACGCTCCCCATTATATGTTTAAAGTGCCATTAATGTTAAATGCTAAATCAACTATTCTATTCTATTCTAATTAATTTGTGTTGACCGTTTAGTTTAATAATTGAAAAACAAATTACAGACAAAGCAGAATCCTAGTAAAAGAGATTCATCTGAAAGGTGAAATTATTCTATGATTATACAGGCATATGGATATGTACATATTTAATTTCCCATGTTGTAATTGAAAATATGTCATAGAAGCAATACTGTGAATGCCAATTTAATGATTTTACTCAGTTACCCTGTAGATTTTAATAAAAGTGAATCTAAAAGTGGACATCTAATTCATGGAAATATTAAATAACCCCTATTAATTATAAATATTACATTTTAAAATAATAACACTACCATTCTGTATTATTTCAAGGCTTGTCAAGAAAAAAAAATCAAGTTGGCTCATTTCCTTAAATGAAAAAACTTTTGGTTCTGTGTGTAAAAAAAAATTATGAATAACTTGAATGTAATTTTAGGGGGCTAATGGTACTTTTGGAAATTAATGAAATAAAGGTACATAAACAACAGTATTTGGGAAATTATATATATATGTGTGTGTGTGTGTATGTGTGTCAGTCTGGTATATGTGGCACACGTTTGCCTATTTAAACATGAAGCTGGTTATCCTAATTTAGCAGAAAGACCAGGTAGGAAGAAGATGAAGAAAAAACATTTATTAGGTGTGTCAAAATTAGCACGTTAATGCAGGAGATTATTTTTTTTCAGATTAACGCGGGGCGGGGCTAGGTTTGGCCACCTAATTCACAACCGCTTCCTCCGTCTCCTTTTTTTCTGCCGAATGTCTTTATGACCACATCAAACGGGAGACTTTAAAAGCCCTATTCGGACAGGATTAGTTTTACATAGAGAGGTGGGGTAAAGTAACTTTTACCAGAGCTTCTCAGTGATTTTAGTCCCGTCCGAATGTGCTATCTCAGTAATCATTACGGACGATGTCATTTTACCATCTGTAAAAAGGTCTGGAAGAATTACCTCAGGTAATACGAATCCCATGCGAATAGACCAGAGTTAAATATGTACGTAAATAGTCCGTAATTTCCTATTTAAAAGTAGGTTCTCTGAGTTTCCCCTTCATGGGAACTCGAACTGCGTCCCCTAGAGGTCGCTACGGGGAACGCCCTCAGCGTGACTCGGTCTGAAGATACATATGTAAAAACATGGCCAGCGACAGCCCATGACGTCACTACCGGCGTGCCACAATATAAGTGCCGCCGGGAGAATACATCATCAGCTTTTTGTCTTCACTGACTGGTTTGTTTGAAGCGCAATCTGGTAAGAGTACAGTTTTCTCTATCAAATGGCGAGCACTAGCAAGGCGTTTAAGATTGTGTGTGGATAAAATCGGGACCCACCGCGATGACACACACAATCTTTGCCTTTGTTTGGGCAAGGAGCACGCACGATGTCCTTGAGGGGAAATCTGCGTGCACTGTGAGCTTTTTCTATGTAAAAGCTCCGCCTGCCCTGTCCCTTTCCGAGGAAAGAGGGGCAGCCGCCTGCTTCCCGCGATTCGGGACCCACCGCTGCCGAGGCACGGAGGTAATGAAATTAGCAGTTGGATGTGGCCGATGAGTGAGAAAGAAAAGAGGGACCGCCCCTTTTCGCACGCGTCGGCCGAGAATGAGAGTGAGTTGCTGGATTGTGACGATGCGATCTTTCTGACATAATCAGATTCAGCGGCTAGTGCTCTTCTCTGCATATGAATGAGTTTTTGGGGGTTGTGGATCATAAAAATTAATCTTTCTGGCCAAATCACCCCCAGCTCGAGTGAGCCTTCCTTTCTTCATAAAATCTCGATGTGGAGATTGAGAAGGAGTGAAAAAGCTATTTTTTCTCGTATTCATAGGTTTCAGCATACTAGTTATGCTGACACTGTGTGAAAATGGCTATGAGGGGATGTCCCCTGTGCAAGAGATGATAAACAGCTTATCTCTCTGTGGCAGACATCCTCTCTCAAGGCTCCCCCCTGGCCACCTAAGCCCCTGAATCTCGCTTAAATGGCAGGGTATATGCAGCAGCAGGTCAGACCGTCGCTTCGTTGCACACTAAGGCGTACCAGACTGATCTGCTGAAAGACCTGGATAAGGTTCTATATAATCCAGGTCTGAGCCCGAACAACCAGGGGTCCTAGCCCATCTCGGTCTGAGGGTCAGAGATGGGCTCAGAAGGCTAGTCTCGCGACTCATGCCCTCCCCTCCTGCGGCTAGGGTGAGAGAAAGGCGGCGGTCAGAGAGAGGCAAGCCCTCTCATTCCTCTCTAATTCCCTGTAACCACCGTAAACTTCACCTGACCGAGGTTAGGTGGAAATTTCGGCTAAGCAAAGGCAAAAAAGGTGAGTTCCTCTCATTCTGAGGAATGAGTTTTCCGGGGTCACCTATGCCCTCTGGAGCGTCCTGAGTTCCCTCTCATTCTGAGGAATGAGTTCTCCGCCTCCTCAGAGCTCTGTGATAAGTCGCTCTCCTTGCTGGTCGAGCTAGCATTGCTCCCTCACTATAGAGGGTTATCTATGAGCATGCCGCCTGCTGAGTCTGAGTTCCTTCTCATTCTAAGGAATGAGTTCTCTGCCTCCAGAGCTCGTTATAGGTAGAGCTAGCATTGCTCCCCTCATTAGAGGGTCACCTTTGAGCATGCCGCTCCCTGTGGAGCTGCCTGAGTTCCCTCTCATTCTGAGGAATGAGTTCTCCGCCTCAGAGCTCTGTGATAGGTCGCCTCCTTGCTGGTCGAGCTAGCATTGCTCCCCTCACTATAGAGGGTTATCTATGAGCATGCCGCCCCTGCTGAGCGGGAGTTCCCTCTCATTCTGAGGAATGAGTTCCCCGCCTCCAGAGCTCATGGTTGGGCTTGCCGCTACCTTCTGAGCGGCGGAGTGCCTTCTCATTCTGAGGAATAAGTTCTCCACCTCCAGAGCTCATAGGTCTCACTCTGAGGAGTGAGTTCTCCGCCTAGAGCTCCTCATTGGTAGCTGAGTTCCTCTCATTCCGAGGAATGAGTTCTCCTCTCCATCGGTAGAGCTAGCACTGCTCCCTCAACCAGAGGGTCACCTATGAGCATGCCGCTCCCTTCTGAGCGTCCGAGTTTCTCCGCCCCCAGAGCTCTGTGATAGTGCCGCCCCTTCTGAGCGGTGGAGTTCCCTCTCATTCTGAGGAATGAGTTCTCCGCCTCCTCAGAGCTCTGTGATAGGTCGCCTCCGTGCTGGTTGAGCTAGCATTGCTCCCCTCACTATAGAGGGTTATCTATGAGCATGCCGCTCCCTGCTGAGCGTCTGAGTTCCTTCTCATTCTGAGGAATGAGTTCTCCGCCTCCAGAGCTCGAGGTAGAGCTAGCATTGCTCCCCTCATTAGAGGGTCATCTTTGAGCATGCCGCTCCCTGCGGAGCGTCTGAGTTTCCCTCTCATTCTGAGGAATGAGTTCTCCGCCTCCTCGAGCTCTGTGATCTGTCTTGCTGGTCGAGCTAGCATTGCTCCCCTCACTATAGAGGGTTATCTATGAGCATGCCGCCTCCTGCTGAGCGGGGAGTTCCCTCTCATTCTGAGGAATGAGTTCCCCGCCTCCAGAGCTCGTTATAGGTAGAGCTAGCATTGCTCCCCTCACTATAGAGGGTTATCTATGAGCATGCCGCCCCTGCTGAGCTGCCTGAGTTCCTTCTCATTCTGAGGAATGAGTTCTCCGCCTCCAGAGCTCGTTATAGGTAGAGCCAGCATTACTCCCCTCATTAGAGGGTCATCTTTGAGCATGCCGCCTCCTGCGGAGTGTCTGAGTTTCCCTCTCATTCTGAGGAATGAGTTCTCCGCCTCCGAGCTCTGTGATCTCTCTTGCTGGTCGAGCTAGCATGCTCCCCTCACTATAGAGGGTTATCTATGAGCATGCCGCCTCCCTGCTGAGCGGGAGTTCCCTCTCATTCTGAGGAATGAGTTCCCCGCTCTCCAGAGCTCATGGTTGGGCTTGCCGCTCCCTTCTGAGCGGCGGAGTGACTTCTCATTCTGAGGATGTGTAATGAAGTGTAATGAATAAACCTCATGCTGAAGGAAACGTAAATTCACGTCTGTACAGTAGAACGCAGGAGAAGATTCAACACTCTTCAGTAATAAAAAAAACAACGAAGCACAATTGTTAGTTTATCTAAAATAATTTTTGCTTATTAGTATCTATTGTTGATTTTCGTGCAGAGGTGGAAAGAGTACAAAAATATTCTACTCAAGTAAAAGTACCATTACATTACTGAAATTTTACTTAAGTACAAGTAAAAGTACCAGTCTAAAAATATACTCAAGTAAAAGTAAAAAGTAGCTCATTTAAAATTTACTCAGAGTAAAAAGTACTTAGTTACATTTTAACAGTGGGAGGGAAAAATGGGATAGACCAAAGATGTCAAACTCAGTACCTGGAGGGCCACAGCCCTACACAGTGTAGATATTACCCTAATTAAACACATCTGATACAGCTAAACTAATCATTTAGGCTTATTTGAAAACTACATGGTGTGTGTGTTAGAGCAGGGTTGGAACTAAACTCTATAGGGCTGTGGCCCTCCAGTAACTGAGTTTGACACCCCTGGGATAGGCCTATAAATCTCAAACTAGGTGTTTTTAATTAAAGGAATCGGTTAATTAGAATAATAAGACATTTGGGCTGTTACCAGGCAAAATAAATCAGTATCAACAAAATGCATCTTTGCAATACAGAGGAAACGCAGAAGCTTCATCTGAAGTGGCATAGATGTATTACACACTGACATGAATGCATTTAGCCTGCAGTTACAAATGCAGAAATAATGTTTTGATAAATAAGACATAAAATGTGACCCTGAACCACAAAACCATAAGGGTCCATTTTCCTAAATTGCAATTTATACATCATCTGAAAGCTGAATAAATCATATTTCCATTGATGTATGGTTTGTTATGATCGGACAATATTTGAAAATCTGGAATCTGAGGGAGCAAACAATCCAAATATTGAGAAAATCTCCTTTAAAGTTGTTCAAATTAAGCTCTTAGTTTTGATATATTTACAGTAGGAAATGTACAAAATATATTAATGGAACATGATCTTTACTTAATATGCTAATGATTTTTGGCATAAAAGAAAAATGTATAATTTTAACCCATACAATGTATTGTTGGCTATTGCTACAAATATACTCCAGCGACTTAAGACTGGTTTTGTGCTCCATGCCAGGGTCACAAATGTTAAATAGTCATTTGAAATTAAAAAATAAATAAATAAAAAGATACTTTAAATGTTAAATTAGAACCACCAGTAGGTGTCCGCAAGTCACTCATAAGAGAGTCATTGCGATTGAACAGAATCATTTAACGTTAATCGGTTAATTCAAGGAATGAAACACGTCATTGCTCAGAGTCAGAGACGCAAAACTGTGTTTGGAATTATTTTTGTTGTCGAAATATAGCAAAAACAGGCAATATGGTGTCTAAAACGTAAGTCTCTTAATTAACTTATTGTTTTTTGAACTGTGTAAAAAGCAAAACTACAGGCCTGTGTAATCATGGTGATTTTTTGAGAAAAACGGCATTCTTCGTGTGACGTTGACTTACTATATTAAATGATATAAATAAATAAATTTTCTGCTTCTATATCTTCAATTTTGTGATCATTCTAAACGCATTTTAACAGACTGAATCACGCAGTGAAAGAAAGCACTCCATATGCACGGATTAGAATAATATTTTTTAATCAAACTTGCTTATCAACACACAAAACACGTATATATACACCTATAAACACTCGCACATACATATAAACTTGCATGCATATACACCTATAAACACTCGCACATTATTAATGTATGTGCGAGTGTTTATAGGTATATGCACTGTTTTTGTGTTGATAAGCGGTTTGATTTAAATCTAGCGGCGCCTCATACAGATTAGTCTAATCTAACGTTACTAGATTTCACGGCACACTGTTTAGAGTGATTTGTTTGGTTTTAAGCAAAATACTGATAATGTCAAATCGCACATCGTTAAAACAACAATTACTATATTTTCGCAGACAACATTACTATATTTGTGACGACCTACACCACTGTCTTTTTGGCTCATTTGTGAAAAACCTATTGCTAAACCGTCAAAGCTTCATTTTTACCACCAATGCAACGATGCAAGTATTTACCTTATCTCCACATGCTTGCGAAGGGCGATGTCGATATATTCATAAGCTGCTAGTTCGGTCTCCCGAGGCAAACACAGCTAACACTGCATAATAGAGCATGAATATATGGCCAGGGGTTCACTTCATTTCCTTCGAGTTCAACTTCAGCAGAATACGACGGGTTTGGTCTTCAGCTGGGTCTGCACCATTAACGCCTGTCTAGTCCGTCTGTATCTGCATCTTGTGATTTTAGCGCCAGTTTCTTCTTCTGCCCATTATTTGCTGCAGTTGTTTCCACGGAGCGATTTTTTTTTACTCAGTAACGAATGTGTTTTAAAATGTAGCGAAGTACAATACTTCCCACAAAATATACTTAAGTAAAAGTAAAATTACAGATTAAAAAAATTACTTAAAAAAGTACAAGTACACAAAAAAGCTACTCAATTACAGTAACGCGAGTAAATGTAATTCGTTACTTTCCACCTCTGTTTTCGTGTTAAGAACTTTTTTTGCGGAGTGTAATTTTCACAAACATTTTTTGAAGGTAAGTGGTTTCAATCAATGTATTTTAGCTACATTTAAACAAAGAAATTAGGTTGACTTTCAACATTTGTATTTATTTATTTAGGCTAAATGTAGCTAAAATAAAGTGTTTGCAACCACTTACCTTATAAATATATTATCTTTTTTTCAGTGTGTCCACCCCTTCTGTGCATACCCTCGGAAGAAATCCTGCAGGCGCCCCTGACGAGAGGGGTAATGATTTGGCAGAGAGTTGAAAAGGGGCACAGCAACAGAAACAGAGTCTGTGTCATTGGTTAAGGTTTTAATCACATGCAACATAGTAAGCCTGTCATATTTTAGAAGACCTTGTCTCCTCCTGTTGAAATGCATATGCAAAGGGCCTTGCTGTCATCTAGCGGTCATTACAGGAACAAAGCTATAAGGAACGAGGCCTATGGCTGGATATACGATTATGCACTACCCAATAAAACCATATTTTAAACCTAATATTAAAAAGCATATTTTAAACCAAAATTATAGGATAACGGGACAACGAAATTCTTATAATTAAGTTAATTTAATTATTTGCATATTTGGCAATCTTGTAAAGACCTGTTACAAAACATGAATTATTTTTATTTAAGACTTAATTCCCGTCTATGTCCTATTTGCTTTCTTACACGGGAAATAGCTATATCTTCTAGGTAGGCTATTTTAATGAACATTAAAATATGTTTTGTACATATATACTTCGATTAGAATCAAGCAGTAGACTACATGCATATGTAGAAGAAAAAAAGTGGAAGAACACTTACATAAGCACCTTTGCTTCTGATTTGTTCTAGTCTTCCAGATGGTTGCATGTTGATTCGCAGCACTGGCTGTTTTTATTAGATCAGATTAAGGGCCGATTTTATTTAACTAATGGACGAAGTGCTGAGGGCCTATGACCCCATTTAGAAGGAAACCCCACGGGACAGGGCAGTCTGTGTGTTTATATCACATCTCTACTCTTCTGCAGCACATCTGAACCTCTGTCCTCCCCTCAGTGCCTCTCCCTCACATTTCTCACAGCAAGGTCGTCTCGACCCTGAAGATGAGTAACGGCAGTGTCATAGTGTGACTTTTTTGTTGGTGATGGTGGAATGAACAACACAGCGAGGCGGGTCACTCAAGGCTTCTTTTATTGTCCTGGTCAGACACACTGGGACAAACAGGACCATAGGTTGTTAAAATTGCAGCTCGATGATGATGCATGACAGTCAGCAGCGAGACATCCAGACTCTGCTGGGACATACAGCATCATTGTAACCGGTCTCTCTCGGCTGCTCCGAGGCGGGTCTCGAACAGCGGACGCTCTAACGAGGAGGCTAAATGGCTGCAGCCACAAGCGTCCGTCGCTAGTGCGTCCTTGAGATCAGGGGAGGGAGGTTTACTTGCACAGAATCTACTCGCAGGCCTCCGTTACAATAGTGATACTTCTCCATTCATCATAATCAGAAGATAGCGTGCCAAAGTAGCACAGCAAAAAAGAGAAGGATACCAAGATTAGGGGAGTGACTCATAGGGTAGGATATTAAACAACGCTATTTAGCATATGTGCCTTTAATTAGGATATAAAGAGACCCGCCCGCTGTTTCTCTCATTACCGTTTCTCCTCTTTGGTTTTATTCAAATAAGCACAACAACATACTTTTTTTATTCATTTAATTTATAATTCTATCAAAGACTAACTCGGTGTATAGGCAATATTTAGTTTTTCACAAATGAAAACGATGTGAGATAGATTCACTGTCTATTCAATGTATATTGTCTTAAGGTCATATCGTGTGTAAATTTCAGATTTATACAGTTTTTGTTTTGCCACTTTGTTTTCCTTTTCTTTAACTGATATTTACATTGTCATTTTGCAGACGATTTTATCCAAAGCGACTTACAATTGGGTAATACATAAAGCGATTCATCTTGAAGAGGCAAACAGACAGAGGAAGTGCTCGTAACACCAAGTCTCAGGCATTGTTCAAATAAGTACAAGCTAGTAAGGGAAGGAGAGAAAGATAAAGATCGAAAAGTGTCGAAAGAGATGAGTTTTCAATTGTTGCTTGAAGATTGACAGAGATCCAGCATTCCGGATCGGGGTGGGAAGATCATTCCACCAGCCAGGAACGGTGAAAGAGAATGTTCTGGAGAGTGATTTTGAGCCTCTCTGTGATGGTACCACAAGGCGTCGCTCACTAGCAGATCTCAGACTTCTGGAGGGGATGTAGATTTGTAATAGTGAGTGGAAGTAGGTGGGTCCTGAGCCTGTGGTTGTTCTATATGCAAGCATCGGTGTCTTGAACTGGATGCGAGCTGCAACTGGTAGCCAGTGCAAGGACACAAAGAGAGGTGTAACATGTGCTCTTTTGGGCTTGTTGAAGACCAGTCGTGCCGCTGCATTCTGAATCATTTGTAGAGGTTTGATTGTGTTTGATGAAAGTCCAGCCAGAAGAGCATTGCAGTACTCCAGCCTAGAAATGACAAGGGCCTGGACAAGAAGTTGTGCAGCATGCTCTGTCAGAAAGATATATAAACAGAATAAACTTGCTATACTTTCCTTCAATCAAATAAATTGCAGAGACATGTTTTAATGAGAACATTTTTAATGATCAATCTCTTTAATGTACTTTTTTTCTGAAAAACAAATTCTTTGTAACTCTCTGGCATTACCATTTACATAATTCTGTACATGAAAAAGAAAAAAAAGCACTGCTTTAGATACAGAGTAAAATTTTTAAACTAGAAAAAACCTTCAAAATAAAAATTAGACGAGGTTTACATTACAAATTAGTAGTAAGACATTGTCTGAAGTGCAATGGTATAGCTCAGATGAGTTTAAAAGTGGAAAAAAAGATGAAATAAAAATACTTTTCTATCTTAAACAAACAGCAATATCTTTACAGTGAGTAGAGACGTATCCTCTGATGTATTTAAAATTGTAAAAACATATTTACAAATAACTGTATCTGATATATACCTTTTTCCATCACATATGTCAGCACCAGTACAAAATAAAAAGAAGAAAAAGTTAAGCTCGATGACTTCAACAGAAATCAAAAAACATGTTAATCTTGGTCCCAGATTGTTGATATTTGGTGAGATGGCAGGGGATGTAGGCTTTACCCTCTCCATTTGCAATCCTCTTGACAGAGCAACAATATAACACTGCAAAACACTCAAGATGTGAATGCGGTCAATCTCCCATTGAGACTTGAGAAAAGGTTAAATCAGTCACAATGTTACATTCACGTTCATAATTCAGAGAGCGGAAATAATAAAACTAGAGTTTGATTACAAAGACACCATGATTATAATACCATAAATACCACAGCAACACACAACAGAGCAGAAAAGACTGATGTTCTAATTTGTGTGGCATCTCATGTTAAACAACAGAAAACTAAAGTCTGCTAGTAAGATACCATATTGAGACTTCATTTGAAATTAGTTGACAGACTCACAACAATGAACAAGTTGGAGGAAATGGGTCGTAAATACATTTAAAATCCCAATAAATAAGTCAATTAAGTCAATTTTTGTTTTGGTTGAAATGTTGTCACAGTTGAAAGAGAAAGAGAATGTTGTTTGCAATATAGTTGGCTTGATGTGCTTGTCTTTCCTGTCAGGCATTGTGTAGCAGGGAAAGGAGTGTCAGTGTGTTCAAGAGCTGGAAGTGGTGCAGTGAAATGAAACGTTACAGAAACTAATAAATATTTGTCATTTGAAGAGTAAAATAAAAGATGAAAAGTGGTATGACCCATCAGCAGAAATACAGTATGTATGGTGCATTTCATTTTTTCTTATTAAAATATCTTTAACCAGTTATCTCAAGCTATAACGTTTAGGTAAAGAAAGGAAGAACATAGAATGTTGATTTAAATATTGGTTTCAAATTCTAAATGTTTGAATTATAACACGCAAATGTCTATGGGCTGTTAAAATCTTTATACTTTATGAGTTACATGTCATAGTATCCTTTCTAGCTGCCATTGTGACTAAAGAAAACATTTGTCTCACAGTTTTAGGGAGGGGAGGGAGAAGTTTGTAGCTGCCAAATCTCTTCAAGCAATATTAACAAACACATAGTTGACAAACACACACATGGCTTCACTCTTCTACTGACACCGGTCGCCTAGCGACTGCAGAGCATCCATCTTGCATGCACTGAGAGCACACAGAGTCTGATGTGTTTTGTTGTGATGCTCATGGTGAAAATACACACACACACACACACACAAAGCAGAGCAAATGCAGGGGATGAACACATGTCAAGAGCAGCGAAAAGGGAGAGAGAGAAGACACGTAAAAGAAGAAAGAGGTGTGGGTGAACTGTTTGGTTTGGTTAAAGGGAACTATTGTTGACAAAGGCCCACATCGAATTCCACACACTCTTTTATACATGAACAGGATGTCAGAATAAGGGTGAACTAAAAACAATACAAACACATCCATTAAAATCTTTCCCAATGTCATTTTGCAGGTTTTCAGTGCCTCTTGCCCTTAATGCAGCAGAAAGGACATGAGACAAAAAAAAAAGAGAAAAATCCAAAATGGGTATTTCTTCAAAAACAGAAAAAAAAAACTGAACAATCAGATCCATACTCGAGAAGAAACCCAAACAGGGAGGAATTGGTTTAAATATTGTGACAGCACACACATATAATACACAACATGTAATATATTTCTTAGATTTGTCGACCATGTAATAAAAAAAAAAATTAAACAAATCACATTTTCCATAAAATTGTCCTGTTAAAAAAATCCCTTAGGCTATTGGCTGGGGAAAAACTCTTCCATCCAACCTTCTGTTGAATCCAAGTCTGTCCCATCCGACAAGCCGAACGAAACCCCGGCCCCAGCCCCTGATTGACTGCCGTAACCGTAAGCCAGGTCCTGACTGGACGTCCTCTGGTAGCCCTGAGGCTGACCCCCTGGCATGTACGGCCCACCCCCGCCCGATGCTCCCGGCATGCCCTGAGCAGGGCCCTGTCCGAAAGCGGCCATGTTGGGCACACCCTGGTTCATGCCTGGCATCACCATTCCCCGCGGCTGGTTGGTCCTTGGTTGCCCTGCCATGTGTGGCATCATCGGCCCACCCATTGCCGCTGGGTTTATCGAACGAGGGTCCACCATAGTCTGTCCGCCCATCGCTTGTGCGAAATGCTGCTTGGCCATTCTAGGAGCCTGGCCACCTTGCATGGCGTACGCAGGGTTACTGTTAAATGCCACCATGTCGTTTGGAGTCCTTCCGCCCATGGCCTGCATGCTTTGCTGCTGCTGCGGCCACGTCTGGCCTCCACCTCCCATCATGCTTTGCAATCTCTGAACTTTGGCCATTGGCTGCCCACCAGGGGCAACACCAGCTGATTTTATTTGCTGCTGCGGGAGGGATGGGTTCATTAGCATTCCCTGCCCATACCCGCCTCCGCCGACCATCCCTTGCCCACCAGCGCCCGCTTGTCTCTGTGCCATTGCCATGCCAGGCTGGTTGGGATGGTGCTGCTGTTGCTGCTGGAGCATTTGGCCCATGTTTGGGTTCATACCTTGGTACATCCCAGTCTGTGTACCCGTCTGACCTCCGTACGCCATGCTCATGTCACCCTGCGAAGGCATTGCGCCAGAGTTCTGGACGGGCGTCATCTGCAGTATCCCGGGATTCTGTTGCTGCTGCTGCTGCATAAGTCGAACGTTGTGCATGTTCTGCAATGACTGGTTCCTTGCTGCCATCTCCTGGGGTGTGCCTAAAATAATTTACAATTAAATAATGTTAACATAACAAAAATATGTTGTTCTCATTACATTTCCAGTACATTAAAGGCTTGTTTCAATTAAAGTCAAATGGCAAAAGTACACAAAAAAGCATAGTCTCAAATGCATAGCGAATCACTCATTTATATATAATGACATCAATTGCACACTGAAATCTCCAGATGTCTGTGCATCAAATTATTAATTCCATGTTCAACACCTTAGAGCTTACAGCCCTAACACACATGACTGAAAAATACTGCTTTTCAGCATAATTTGAGCTTATGAAGCTGCCTTTCTGATATTGCTGTAAGATTTTACTGCTGATATGAAATATTTTATTAAAATGTTATCTTGTCAAACTGTATTTGAGATTTTAGTCTCCTTTCTAGTTGACAGAAGTAGTACTTTTAACTTCATTTAAGGTAGCTATGTAAAAAATGACCTGCGAATGAACTGATTTGCATTTAAGTCAAATAACCAAAGAAACTTATGAAATATGTCTACTGATGCCTAAATTAAAATGTAACATTCAGCACAACAAAATAATCAATATATGGGCTCCCTGTAACTGCAGCAGATCTATTTTAAGTGAATGTATGTGTGCATTCATTAGAAATGCTGTCAGATCCACTGGGTGGCAAGGCAGACTTTTTTTAATGTGAATGCCAAAATAATTTATTTTCATTTTGAAATAGAGAAATGCACTAAGAGGTTTAAAGAAGGAGATGAGATTCACCATTTACTTCAGGATCTTACATTGCTAAAACTGTAAGCCATTGGGCCACAAATTAATATGGTCAAAGTGGCAAAGTGTTTTGTGTTTGGGCATGGATATTTTTTCTGTGTACTTGTGTGTGTCTTGCCTTGAAACTGCTGGAGCGGGTATGGATTCCTCTGTGCCTGACTCATCTGTCTGGGGAGATGCTGCTGCTGTTGTAACTGGGTAAAAAAAGTGAAGTAAAGCAGAAAGAATGCATGAATATCAAAATTCCTTATCAATAATAACAGAAATCTGAACTCCGAAGCTACGGAGGGTCAAGCAGCTGCTTGCACACTGACAAGTGTGACTATTCCATATGAGTATTTTAAACAAAAGCTGTGCACTGTCAGTGGCACTCACCTGTTCTGCCAGCATGTGCTGCTGTTGCTGTTGTCTCTGTTCTCTCAAAAGCTGTGCTTTCTGCTGCTCCATCAGATGGCGCTGGACCCTCTTTTCCTGCTCCATAGCCATCATCTGCTTCATCATGGCCGCCTGCTGTTGCTGCTGTTGATTGGGCAGGTAACCGCCAGGCACCGCCCCATTAGGCCCTGCTGAGGTCATACTCCCTGGCCCTCCGTGAGATGGCTGGACTCCAGCAGCCTGTCGCGGCAGACCAACCACCCCTTCCTACAGGCACAAGAACAGAGAGCTGATCAGACAGTGTTCTGTATAACAGATGATTCACTTCATTTATTCAGTCATTCAATTATTGACAACTAAGAGACATGATACGGTTTTAATTGCTTAGATTATGTTCAGGGTGAATTGTCATTTGATCTCTGAGGACTGGTACTAAA
The DNA here is from genome assembly GCA_027564155.1 of Gymnocypris eckloni scoliostomus. Classification (NCBI taxonomy): domain Eukaryota; kingdom Metazoa; phylum Chordata; class Actinopteri; order Cypriniformes; family Cyprinidae; genus Gymnocypris; species Gymnocypris eckloni. The sequence continues at coordinate 26,148,992 of CM050416.1, forward strand.
TTAAACAATATTCATATTACATAAACTACAGTTCAAATGTGTTTTTACATTAATTTAGACTATTATTGAGAAATTATACATTAAACTGATCAAGTGTCAGTAAAAGTTACAAAAATGTTTCAGTAATGTTACGAAAGATTTCTATTTCAAATAATTGCTGTTCTTTTAAACTTTTATTTAAAAAAAAAAAAAAAATGAAAACGGTGTTATGGTTTCCACAAAATATTGATAAAAAATACTGAATAATGAATATTTATTGAGCCGCAAATCAGCATATTAGTATAATTTCTGAAGGATCATGTGACACTGGAGACTATAGTAATGGTTGCTTAAAATTCAGCTTTAAAACAACAGGATTAAATTAAATAGCAAAATATATTTAAAAAAATAATATGATAAATTGTAAAACTATTTCACAGTATTAGAATTTTACTCCATTTCTGATCAAAATAAATGCAGCCTTTGCGAGCTCAAGAGACTTCTTTTAGCTTTTTAAAGTTAGCTTTTTTGTCATACACACATAAGTTCACATGTAAATACATTTAAATGTAATACAGCCGTAAAAACAATATTAACATCAATAAATGTAAATGCATATCGCCTGTCCATACTCAGACTTTAAAAACTATTTTTGTCCAAGAATAACTATAATATATTTTTACACTGTCATAAATTAACCTTGGCATGCTTAACAACATTTGTTTCCTAATGATCAAAAATAAAACCTGTGGAGATCTCTTTCTCCTGTGTGGGGTGAGGAAAAGATTTCCCTCTGAATAGTGGTTAAGGTAATATTAAATGACTTCACTTAGCACAATGGAAATATACTGAGATCCAAAAATAAAGAGTCATGAGACCCAAGACCAAGTCTTATAAGATCTGACGTCCAAGAAAACTACACTGAGATACCATGTAAATGTTTTCATGCCTTTTGCTACTTTTTTTTATAGGAACAGTGAGAGCTAGGATAGGGAATGTTAGGCAGAGGACTGTTGCAAACGATTCAAACTCGCATCATCCACACAATCACCACATAATTCAATGTGCCCGAGCACATTCACTAACCGCAAGACTCCAATCTGGAGAGATCATTTTATTTAAACCAGCTCTCCATGAGGCTCTTATAACAGAATAAATAATGAAGCACAAACATGCACACGCAACAGGAGACTGTTCAGATAAATCTAGACCAGACCGGTCAATGAGCGCAAATCTGTGTGTAGACAGCTGGATCTCTTCTGTTAACCAGTCATGATGTCCAAACGTGCGCTAAAGCCGGACAGGCCAGAGGGGGGCAGTGTTGATCTTTTTTCCCCATCACTCCTTCAGTCTCTTTCTCTCACTCTCTTTTTGAGTCGTCATCTATCTCTATTTCTTCCACCTCTGTGCCCATGTCTCCATTCCATTCTCCATTTTCCCCTCCTTCCTCCACATTTCCCTTTACCTCCTCTCTTTTTCTTCTCTTTCACCCTCACCGCCTTACATACTCTTTTTCATTACGATCCCCTCATCCCCCACTTTCCGTTCAGCTCTCTCTGCAGATGGCTTAATCATGAGTGGTGTAAAAGATGTGTCTCCTTCTTCCTGCCGGATAATGTGCGCGAGCCAAAGACTCCTCAGCCGAGCATGAAGAGAGAGAGAGATGAGGGGTGAGAGAAAAGGACTCAAATGACAGAAAAAAACATTAAAGAGAGGGAGAGAGAGAGAAAAAAAACAGGAAAGAGCAACTGAGAGATACAGAGAGAGCAGGTAGCCAGGCAACAGTGGCTGTAATGTTGAGCAGATGGTGCTCATAGGAGCCATGATGGACGACAGCGGGCAGCAGCCGAGAGAGAGAGAGAGAGACCGGGAGAGAGCAGCGTAAATTAAGTCTCTCTCTTTTATCCTCTCTTCCTCCTCTTTCTGTCTCCATTGCTGATTCCATATCCATCTTTTCTCTTTCGTTAACCCATGTGTGAACCACCCTTGATCCTACAGTTTGGGTGTTGTCTTATTTCTCTGAAACTAAACTGTCAACTAATAAGGTTGTTGAAGACAGGAGGATCAGGGCAAATACAGTAAGAATGTTTTGTATAATAAGATGTCTTTATAAATTGACAGAATGATTACTGAACTTGAAAATGTTACTGAAAGAGTAGTAGTGTCTATTTTCTGCAGCACTAACAAAACCAAAAAAAGTAATGGGGGAATCTGTTTTCAAACAGGTTTTCAGGACACTCCTACTGCCCATGTTTAGGCAAACAAGTAGCCCCGCCCTTAAACTCATGCTATTGGTCTAGCCAGAAGCTGACCACCCAATCAATCAGCAATGTTTTGAAATTGCCACCAAACTTGCACTCTTCAAAGATGTCAACCTAGAAATGGTTTGATTACCTTTAGTTACAAACTTTTTCCTTCACTTACCAACCTTTTCCTTTTTTTTTTAAAGACTTTTAAACAAAAATGTGTAATTTCTGTAGCACCAGCATCACTAAATGGATCCGAAAATAAATACAAAGTTCTGGCATGAAACTCTAGATTGCGTAGTCCGATAGATCTAACTCAGTATGACATAATGACGACATCACGTCACAGCTGATTGGTTTTCTCCTGTATCGGTAGAATATGAGCTCACTGCTCAACATTCAAATACTTGGCTAATACTTGTGGTAGCAGTTTGCATCGCACTTCAGAAACCCTCCACCTTCTCCAGCTCCACCTGTATAGATCTGCTATGGAGTGATCATGTGTGTTATGTGGGTTATTCATGTTATATGTGCAGCAGCAGTATTTCTTACATGCTCACAGCAGCATGTTGTGGATGTATTGGCAGTAGCAAGTCTCGATACTTGCTCTGCCCCAGCAGCGTAGCAGATCTATTCCACCAAGACTAAATACATTAACATTGTCATGTACATTATCATGCAAATCACTCTGAGAGTTGCCATGACAGGACTAAACTAATGACTTCAAACAGGTTGCTTTCCTGCACAGGTTCTCCAGAAAATGTACACTTTTAGGAGAAATCAATCTATGGCTTAGATACAGTTGTCTAAGCATACTAAGAAGAAAGTTTTTTAAAATGTAAATGGCACTCTGAGGTAGGTGAAAGCATTAAGTGTGAGTTTTTGTTTTGGCATTTTTGCCTTTATTATGTTAAGACAGATCAGGGCCCGTATTCTAAGTGAAAAATCTAAGTGTTAAGAGTTGCTCCTAGTAAAAATATTCTAAGAAAATTCTTAGAAAGTCTCCTCTTAAAATTAAAGAAAATAATCTAGTAAAGAAAAAAGTAATTCTGAAAGCATCTTAGACCCTTAAAAGAGGTCTTAAGTCCAAAATTGTTAGGAGTACAAACAAGGACTTTTAAGAGGCTTAAGAGTTTCTTTAGCAGTGGAGAACATGGATGAAACACGAAGAGGTAGAAGAAATGTGTTGCACAAAATGCATGACATTAGCTGCGTTTCCATCCACCTATTTTTATGCGCATTTTAGAATATCGCATAAAAAAACGCTGCATGGAAATGGCAAGATGTGCATAAATTGTAAATAAAAAATAAAGAATACATATATATACACATATATAATGTGTGTGTGTGTGTGTGTGTGTGTGTGTGTGTGTGTGTGTGTGTGTGAAAGACAGAGAGAGAGAGAAAGAACGGTAAAACAGGAAAAAATTGCGCCTGTAATTTCAAAGTGAAATCTTATAATAAACCCTACTATTAAAAGCGCTCTTTTATTTCCTTCTTGGACAACCAACCAATCAAAGCCTTTAAAAGACTGTGTCATAGTTAGCAATGGGCTCAGCCCCGCCTCCTCACTAGGATAAAAGATTTGACCTTTTCCTCGCTCAGAGTTGCTCTCAGATTGGTCCTGAATCACTTTTAAGCTAAGACTCCTAGTTAGAAATTTTTAAGATAAATTAGGAGCTCTCTAAAAAAGATTCTTAGAATCTTTAAAAATAAGGGCCCAGAACTGACAAGAAGTGAAGTGGGAGAGTGATAGGGGGCGGGATCGGGAAAGGTCCTCAAGTCGGGATGCCCGTAGCACAGCGGCGCTGTATGTCGGCACACTGCTCACAAGGCTAATGGCGCCACCTAAGTGCGAGGTTTTACCAAAGTCAACAAACAAACAGGCAAGACTATCTGATGGCGGTGAATTCTTAAAAGTTCAGCTCATCTGCAGTTGTTAAAGGCGTTGAAGGATGTGCTAAGAAAACAACTCACTGCCGTTTGCACAAAGCAATACAGAGTGCAATACAGAGAGTCAGAGTGATTGCTTTCATTGATCTCATGCATACACACACAAACACACATTGATTACCAGTAGTGAGCCTTGGCCTAGATCATACACTAATCTGAGGGGCTTGCTCACAACATCCCCTCTAATAATACACCACGTGCCAACACACGGCCCTCATGAGGGCGTTTGTGTGTGTGGGTGGTGGTAGTAGTGACTGGCCAATTCAACAAATCTGAGCTGAATACTGACAGACGTGCACATAAACTCAAATATAAATAAACTCACATCTAAAATGTGTTAAAGAATTTTGGCAATGCCAATGATGTATAAATTTAGCTTCGGCTGATCATTTGCAAGTTGAGACCCAATATGGCTTAAAAGACTCAAGAGACAAAGCTTGAGCTGCTCCCAAATGGTTGACAGGGTTTTTTTAATAGTCAGTGCCTGGTGGCATATATATATATACCTTATAGCCATTGCTTATATATTTATACATGCATTTTCATGCAAAGCAACTTGGTGCTTTATCTGTTCATGCAATCCCTGGTAACTAAAATTGCAACCATCACATGTTTTACTGTTACTCTCAAGCAGCACTACTTAGAAGGATTGATTAAACAGACTGATGAAATAAAAATACACTACAGCAAAGGTGTGGAGGGGCCGCTGTCTATTGAAAGCCCCAGGTGCTGCTGCCTGCTTTCAGATTATTTGCTTGAATATCAATAACGTCAAATCTACTGAGAGCATGTGCACAATCAAATGAGAGACTGGGATCATCAGCAAAAACCAAGTAATTCACATAACAAATTGACCTCCAACATAAGCATATTTTATATGATCCTTACATCTAGTGGTGCAACAATAAAGAACAAAGAAATGCCAGAGTAGAAAACCTCCATAACACACCTGTTATGAGGTAGGACTGGCCATGCTGCAGCCCACCCCCTCATTTCCCACTCGTCCATCCCCTTTTGCACAAACTCTCCACCTCTCTCTACCCCCAACCTTTTGCCCTCCCTTCCTTCCCCATGTTGCATTATCTCTCCCAGCTTCTAAATTCCCTTTCTCCCTCTCTCAATTCCTCTGCACAGAAGCCATTAGTGGTGGCCGTAAAGCCATATTTCTGTCTACAGCTCAATTACACGCACACACACTCACGCGTGCACAGGTTCAGTGCCAGTTCATTGAGCATTATGGATAGAAATCCATCCGCAGCTCTGATTTCTCCACATGAATCCTTAATAAACAATTCCAGTAACCAGACTGAAACGACAAATGATTATGTTAACCCCCAGATGTTCATTTCAACAGCCAAAGTGGGTGACCACATTCAGATGCGTCACTTAAAATAGCGTGAAATTAAATTAAACGATCACTCTTTGAGAAAGACGAGTGTTAGAATGCAAGAGATACAATGTCTGAATGAGGCTACTTGTTTTCCTTTGTTTGGGCATGTCTGCTGCGTGAAATTGTGCATTGTTCGTTGGCTTCGCCTCAAAGTTTTAGAAATAAATAGTGAGCACACATGGCTCAATTAAACACAGACGGACTCTCTCTGTGTGGATCTGCAGGTAGAGGTAAGAGGAGAAAATGATGAAATCTGATGTAAGGATGAGAAAGTAAAGATAATAGAAGCACAGTGAAATAGATGTCTCCCTCATGCTTCCTCGCTATGTTATGCTCACTCTATCTGTCTACCACTCTTCTTTTCTCTTTATGGAGGATAAAATGCAGTATTTAGAGCAATAAGCTATTCTGTTCTGCTTTTTTAAAGGAAAAAATTAAAGGAATGTCTAAGGAAAGTTAAGGGCCACACAAAATCAGAAGCAGAATGATGGACATTCATAAAGTCATAAAATAAAATTCAATAATGCAACACGTCTTCAGATGTTTCTCCAAAACCAGCATAGAAAATGCAGAAGTCTGCAGATTTGCATGCATATGTGCGACCTGCATGTGTCATACGATATGCAGAATTACCCTTAAACACAACAGAATTCAGAGTTGAATGTCACAACAGGTGCTTGCGCGTGTGTCTGTTTCAAAATCTTCTCTCATTCTTTCTCCTCTTATCTCTCCTTTTGTTTCTCGCAGCTGTGCCTTGTTGAAAGCGATCATGACTAATTATTCAAGGCTCAACAGAAGCAGAAATTATGATGAACTTTATTATCCGAGTGAGAGAATGAGAGAGAGAGTGAAAGAGCGGAGGGAAATGTTTTAAGCTGTTGAAACGGTGTTTGATTGGTGAAGGGTTTTTAAGTGCGTCTGTGACAGATTAATTGTCATCTTTTACTGTCTCATTTTCCTAGGATGAGTGAACCAATCATGGCTCTTCTCTCAAGAGGGGAGATAAAACGACCAATCACAGCCTCAGATCTCCTTTCTTTATTGTCCAACATTCCCACACAGGGAGGCAAGCTCAGGCTCTGATAAATCGAGTGTGTGGGTACGTGTGGAATGAGGGAAGCAGAGTGAGTCAATATTATATATGAGCTTTGTTCCAAATTCTAGTAAGCTGCCTAGCTAGAGAGCAATTTAAGGCACTAAAAAGAACAAAAAGGCAATGTTATGGTGCCATGTAAAGGGATAGGCCAATCAAAAATGAACATCCTGTCATAATTTACTGAGTCTCATTCCGTGCCAAACCTGTACGATGAACTTCTTCTGTAGAACATGGAAGATATTTCGATTTTTATCGTTTTTACGTACATACAAGTTAATAGTATTATTTGGTTACCAACATTCTTTAAAATATCTTCTTGTGTTATACAGAAGGCGGCATACAGGTTTGGAACGACATGATGGCAAGTAAATTACAACATTTTCATTTGAATTATCCCTAGATTCCTTACTGTACTACTTTTTAAGATACCTTGTTTAAGCCTAAATCTAAGGCAGCACTGACTCATTGCACAACAGGCACAATGCACTGCAACAATGTTCATTCAAAGCAAGATAAATTAACTACTTAATTTGCTTACTTTATATACTTTATATGCTTATCTGTGTCAAGCTGTTAGCTTAGCAACATGCTAACATCAAACCCCATTGGAATCTATTGCGAGTTGGGTCTCTTTGCACTTCCAGTGCTATATGTGATGTAAAGAAGTGTTCCAAATCACTCACTCACAGTGACCTTTCGGATGCTGCCTTGCAATGTAGCTGTCTATATAGGCGCTAGGTTTCTGAAAGGAGCCATATTGTCGATAATCAAATTTGCAACATGACAGCATTGTGTTTGTGATGTGTGCGAGCATGCGCTAGCACGGCTTTAGTGTTCGGTTTCACAACCACCCTCTCCCAAGCACTTTTTCTCCTGAGCAGCAATTACCAGGGCCTTGATTTATGTGTCCAGTCAAAGAAGCAGCCTCCCCCTCTTTTTTCCTCCCTCTCTCACAGGCCTTTTATCAGCAAGTCACTCTCTAACAGCACCACAGCCACCCCTGAGACAGACCTCATCAGATAACACACAAGCACGCAATGAAATCTTTAAGAAAAATGCCTCATCCTCTCGGGATGGGGCGCAATCGTTTAAGTATCTGATCCATGCATGCACGTATACGTATGCATTGTGTTGTATGTTAATGCTGAGGGCACCACACGCAGCTCCTACTCTGTCTGGCATGTTCTGTCTATAGTGAGAGATAGGTGGGGGGAGGGGCAGAAGAATGCACGGCCTCGGGGGACTTCCGATCCTAGAGTGAGGGAGGGAGAGAGAGAGAGAGAGAGAGAGAGAGATTGAGCGATAGAGAGGAAAAAGGGAGGGAGAGAAAAAGGGAGGTAAACAATCCGGCACACTTACAGAGCGCAGAGGGGAAATAGAGATGATGGGTAAATGCGTTGAAGAACACACACACAACACCGCCTCAAAAGAGTTGTTCGTGGGCGAGACTCTGACACACACTCGTTCGACAAGGAGAGGGAAAGGCAGAGAGGAAGAGACGAGGTGTCTTTTTTTTGCCAACAGCGTGACAGTGTTGACTGTTGATGGCTGGGAGTGTCATTGTGGGCAACGAGAGGGAATTACCAGACATGAAGCAAACTAATTACTGGCTGATTCACTAATTACCTCCAGAGAACGAGATGGAGAGAGAGCTGCTAAGTGAGCATCTCCCCTCCTGTCATGAAATAATGGGAGAGGAAAAGAACAGCAGCCTGACACAATGTGCTTCGTGACATCATAATGAGAAATGAACAAAGGCCCATTTGTAGCGTTTTTCTTAAATTAATGTTGCCGTATGAACCTGTTGGTATAAAACTAGGACTACTGTAAACACACATAAAAAAAATAAAACATCCTTAGGCGCATTTAGCAATGTTTGGATTGCTAATACACTTGCTGTAATGTAAGGCCTAACATCTATTTGAGTTTTTACAGTACAACCTTCCAACCTTCCATTTGATAATGTGCGCTTGACATATGCGCAGAACGAGTAGGCCTAATCCTGGTCCAGAATTGCACTTTTTTCCCTCAAAAGTAATGAGCGAAAATAATGTATTCATGGTCGTTTAAAGTAGAGTGGCAGGTGTCTTTTAATTCCCCAAAACAAGCACTGATCAATGCAGGTGTCGATTATTTTTATTTTTTTGCTGTCTATATTAGCTCTGCCTCCTTTGCTTCTTTTACAACTGTGAAACAACGGCCCGGGTCAGTGTTGCCTCCTTGTGGACAAACTACTGTAATTGGCCATGTTATCATTGATAGAAAAACTGTGCTATGTACATACAGTACACAAAAATGAGCAGGCTGATGAAAAATGAGCAGTGAATTCACAGTACACATACCCTAGCTTATGCATACAAAAAGTATACTTAAGGTATTAGTTGGTCATAAATGCATGAAAATACATTTCCCTATTAACCTGCAGCAGTCTAGCTCATAAACATTGTTTTTTTCCATTTACGCATATTTCATACCTGTTGAGTTACCATTTATAAACAGATTTGCTTATGTGTGCTGCTTGTTTCCCTCTTGTTGCAGTCTTTCAATCGCAGTTAAACCTATATAATTAATCAGTAAAGAATAAACAGTAACGCGCTGACAGCGCTATTATAAATATTTAGAATTTTGGCATAAACATGTAAATTAAATACAATTAAATGATTTTCAATAAAAAAAAAACATTTAATGCAAAAAATAAAGAATAAGAATATTTTTTCTCTTGTCCCTGAAAATGTCTGTATCTTTAAGTCTTCTTGCAGAGACTCATTTTAAATGGCGTTAAGTCAACTAGCAGCTATAGATAGCACATTGAAAATACCGAAATACGTAACCGGACCTTGCGAGCCATATTTGGATGAGTCACGAAGCTCAGTGCAAGTAGACCATTGAGGGTCTTTACAGTGTATTTGCTGTCCTGACAAGCACCACACCCAAAGGTGATATTGTGGCTCCTGAGAGGGTCATGTCTATATTGATTTCCTCTCTAACTGCTAAAGAGGGAGAAACATTGTGCAAGAGAGAGAGAGACAGAAAGAAAGAAACAAGAATATGACAGCGGCAGAGATGTCGGAGGGGAGTGGTAATTACTTAGATAAAGACACAGAGCGAGGGAGTGAACGAACGAGAGACTGTGACGGAGTGAGAAAAGAGAGCAAGGAAAGGAGGGAATGCTGACACTAGTGGAGAGACTAAGATCTAGATAGAGGAGAGAAAGAGAGGCTCATTTGCAGTCTGTCTTTGTGGAGAGGGTCATGAGCTTTTGCACACGCTCAGAGCGTGCCTGTCTACATTAGCTAGCAGAGCGCGTAGCAACGGGGGCTAACGCTAGATCTCACACACGCTCCGCAATGGAGGGATGAAAGACACAGGTTAAGACCCTTAAATATCACTGGGATTTAGGTCTGAGAGAGAGAGAGAGAGAGAGAGAGAGAGAGAGAGAGAGAGAGAGAGAGAGAGAGAGAGAGATACAAATAAAAGTAGTGTGAGTTTAGTAGAAAATAAAATGTTATTTTAAATTCTGTCATTCATTATTCACCTAAATGTCATTCCAAACCTGTAAGAACTTCATTCATCTTCGGAACACAAATTAAGATATTTTTGATGAAATCCGAGAGCTTTCTGACCCTGCACAGACAGAAACGCAACTGATGCGTTCAAAGCCCAGAAAGGTAGTGAAGAAATCGTTAAAATAGTCCCTGTGACATCAGTGGTAATGCTATGAAACTACAAGAATACAAAAGTAACATTCAAAATTGTTTGTCTCAGTCTTTGACACGTGTACACAAAACTACCACGACGTAGTTGTTATTTTTGTTTTCTTTGTGCACAAAATGTATTCTCGTAACTTCATAAAATTAAGGTTGAACCACGGGTTTGAAACAACAGTGAATAATTAATGACAGAATTTTCATTTTTGGGTGAACTATCCCAAAGTAAACATACAGTCAGGGTCTTAAAATAAACAATCACACTGTTTAAAAATATTTCTTATATTTACCCTGATTCTGTATGAATTTCTTGTTTATTGACAGGATAATTTTGTTGCTGTTTTTTTTCCTTACATATTTGTGACAAAGTACATGTCAAGGTCACTCACAGCAACATATACGAGATGAGCCAGTGTCCATCTCTCAGAACACATACAAATGTGTTGCCCATATTTTATTGTCATGGCTTAGTGCAAAACGTTTCCCACATATGTGTGCCTATGATTTGAAATCTGCACATAAGCAAGTGTTAGATCATTTTTTTTATAATATTACTTAGATGTTTGACCATGTTACACAGCTTCTAATAAAGTTAACAGCTGTTTACTAGCTCATTAACAAGTTTTATTTACTCACCTAAGCCATTTTTACTCACATTTGGCACTTGGCAAGTGTTCAATTTGGATTCTGCATACAGCAGAGAAAAACCCTCTCTCACACACAGATACCAAAGGCATGTAAGCAATCATACACACATGAAATACCACCTGCAGTGAAATTAAGCTTTTAGCATCAGTAAAATTGACTCAAGCTTTTTCAGTATCTAATGGTCATGAAAAAGACCAATTGCTTTCCTCCATTTCAATAAACACCTGAAGCAGTAGCCTGTGTTTTGGCCAATTTGAAGCAACACTACACTCGCTTGAAGAGTCAAAACTGCTTCAATTTGAATCACCACTCTCTCCCAATGAAGCACACTAAGCTGGGTGGGAGTTTAGAGAGCGTTTACAATGTTAGGAACCATCCCTTCCTGGGATATGCGGAAAAACTTCCAAAATAACAAGTTGTGGGTAGTCTGAATGATTAGTGAACGAGTCAGTCTTCTTAAGGTAGCCTCGTTAAGTCAGTCTTACTGTCACTTTTGATCAATTTAATGCATCATTGCCGAATAAAAGTATTAGAAAAAAAAACCTGAACCGAAAATTTTGAAACTTTTCATCTCACACTTTTTGGATGAATTCAGAAAGCATGCTAACAGTCTTTCAGATACTGTTAGAACATTTCTGTTGTTAGAATACGGCTAAAGCACACCGCTAGAACATTTCAACTCGCTCTGAGAAGTTTCTGCTAATTTCATCCCACTGAATAATATTAAGTATTACAAATAGTTGTATTAACTAGTCAATGGACAGCTACTCGACAGTTCTAATGCCCTGAACCATTCCTTTATCTCTCCTCCAAAACATCTAAGCAACTTTTAACTCCACAAATTGTGACACGAGGCCAGTTTAAATTGTCTAGCTTAATATAATCAGCAATGAGAAGATATGTAAGATGAGAATAAGATGGCTGCACGCCTTTTTGCTCTTAAAAGGCTAAAAAGCTGTTAAAGGATCACAAATGTGATTGTTTCAAACAAAGGTTAATGCATGTTCAAGCCTGAAATAGCCTGTGTGATAGTGGATGTCTGATGGGATGCATAACTACATCCAAAGAAATGAGTTACGTACTTCGAATCAGAGAACAAATTGCTGTACCAAGCTAAATATAATTAGTAAAAGTCATTTAGGAAAGGCTGTTAGACACACACACACACAGAGTTGTGCATGAATTCCCAGGTGAGTCTGAAGACATGACCATGGCTATTTTTGTCTCATCTACAAAAAAAGTAAAGGAAAGAAACGGAAAAGGAGGAACGGAAACGAGACTCTAAATATAGTTCAATGCGACATTTCAGAAGAGAATAATACTCTTTCCTTCAGTTTGACCAGAGATTGAAAGTCGGAAGAGAAAGAAAAGAGCAAGAGAATTACAAGCAAGAAATACTAAGTAATGACCTTAAGAATCACATAAAGATGATATTAATGATTTCAAAGCCCTATTTTGAGAAAATACAGCATACTTCCACTTGTTTACTTTTACAACTTGCTAAGGAAAGGAAAATAATTGACAAAGAATCATGACTTTTTAAATTGCACTAATCAAACTTTTTACAAGCTTGACACAACCTCTCTTCAAGAAGAGGTCAAATGAAAGACAGAGAAAAAAGATTGCCACACAGCTATTTCTGAGGGTTACTCCAAACCAAGTTGGTTACAAACAACAAACCTGAATATATAATTTATATAATGTGTACATTTTGATTTCATGTTGACTAAATCAAATTTATATTACAAGACCATTGGCATCCTGCAAATGTACTTCTGTAACACTCTCATAGTTTCTTTAGGTAATTAGTTATGATGTACAGATTTAAGTTATAATCAGAGCCTTAACACATTTTACATGTTTAAATTCAGTGCAGAAAATGTGTCAAATGTCCACAGGCCTAGTTGTGATGCACCTCACCACGTAATTTTGGTTTTCTTGCAGCTAGTGTACAGTAAGCCTGACCTTTTACTTGCTGGAGACGGAAGAGGAAGAGACAAGATAAGGTAAGAGATTTTTCTGCAAGTTCAGCAGGAACTGTATGTGCTATTCCAATCCAAGGGTGACATGTGGGAAGGGAGGGCAGACATAATCTAACGCTCAAGAGCAGAGAAGCACAGAGAGATGAGATGAAGATGGGCCATTCAGACCAATCACACCCTGAGACTGGTGAGCAAATCCATCTAGCTTAATAGCAGGCATGTGAAAGAAAGACAGGAAGAGGCGTGGAGAACACACGAAAGAGAAAGAGAGAGCGGGAGACAGATAGGAGCACAGGTCAGCAGGAAAAGAGAAGGTTTGCTGACTTGTCAGATTTAAGCTTCCCTACTCCCCCATGCTTCAATAGGACGACTATAACACACCTTTCACAACAACAGAGGGCAGGACAACTATTCTATTCCATTCAAATCAAGAGATCTGTCATTACAAATTACAATATGGGTGTAATAATATTCAAATTCTGGTCATCACAAATTAGCTGTTAATTATTTTACGTTATGGTCGATAACTGATAAATGGTTGATAATAATTCTTAGAATTCTATACTGTATTGACAAAAAATGCACTAGAAATAGTTTTAAGCAAATTTAGATGAATGTTGATTTTGAGATATGCTAAAGATAACATTTATTAAAGATTACATTTAAGAGGATGTTGCATGATGCCAAAGAAAATCTTTTAATTTAAAAAAAGAAATGTTATGCTTTTATTCAGCATAAAAAAACGTTAAATTGAACAGTAAAGACTTTAAGATTACTACAATAATCCCTAATTACAAGATTATTATTACTATTTGTCTGAGCAGAAGAAACTTTTAAAAATGTTCAAAAACATTTAAAAATCAAGGGAAAGAAAGGGAAAAAAGTTGAAATGAGCACAACAAATTCCCAAAATTGACAAGACAATAGACAAACAAACTGAACGAATCTGTAATTTTGACCACTAACTTATGTGGTACCTTTATATTGTGTCCTGAATGAAAATACTTTAATAAGTGTCCTATTACTAGCGTAGTGCACCATCATCTACAGAGGTGATTCCCATGCCAAGGTCAAACGTCTCAAATAGCAACAAGAGAGCAAACATCAACAAACAGAAATATCAAACACTTTCAAATGACTTACAGCACACTGAATTAAAGACAGCTTCTAAGGTGTGTGTATGTCCACATGACTTTCATAACATATGTTTGTTCTTGGATCTGAGTTTCAGTGATTTTATGCAATATGCAGTACACAAATCTCTGATGGGTGGGTTTATAAAGGTGGGTTTATACTAAGAAAGATATGTTATTATACCAAATTCACCAGAACAATCCACAATGATCTGAATGATCAGTGAGCAGACCACATTACCAGAAAAATTCCCCCCGAACACTCAAAGAAGAACAGAGATGAACGAAGTGGAGGAAAAAATGGTGGAAAATAAAACCATGCAACAAGCTGGAAACAACAGAGATAAGGCACAGAAAACATGCCGAGGGCATGAGGAAGGTAGAGGCTGATGACAAATAGAGCGAGAGAGAGAGAGAGAGAGAGAGAGAGAGAGAGAGAGAGAGAGAGAGAGAGAGAGAGAGAGAGAGAGAGAGAGAGAGAGAGAGAGAGAGAGAGAGAGAGGAGGGATGAGAGAGGAAGGAGGGGGAGAAGGATGGACGACTTTATGGCTGGAACAAGACAGACCTTTTACCACCACACACACAAAAAAAGAAGAGAGGAAGAAAAGACGATGAACAAGGGATGGGAATATTGTGAGGCCAAGAGAAAAAAAGTGAAAAAGCGGGAGACAGATAAACAGGACTAAGGGGGAAATATAAATACAATCAAACACAGAAACAAGATATAAAAAAAGAAGAGATGAATTCAAATCAAATCAAATCAAATCAAATCACTTTTATTGTCACATCACCACAGCACAAGTGCCTTGGTGAGTGAAATTCAGTCCATTTAGCCATATTTTGGGGTATACCAGACTTATATTCTATATTAATATCTACATTAAAAATAGTGCTGTCAAACAAAAGCAAAAAAAAATTCATTTACATAATATATGCATGCATACTGTGTATATTTATTATGGAAATATAAATATCTAAAAAAATATTTTTAGATATTAAATATATTTATATATAATATAAGAATATAAATATATATATGTATATATGTAACCCCCCGGGTCCACATACTGCCACAACTCGTCGGAGCGGGTCTCGAACCCGGGATTCCTGTGCGGGAGGCGGGCGCTCTAACAAGGAACGCCAAAGGCTACAGCCTCTAGCGTCAGTCGCTAGAGCGCCTCTTTTTGAGGTCAGGAGAGTGAGGTTTTACACACAGCCCTTACTGGCATAGCTACATCCGTTACACTCACCCCCCTAAACCTCACTCCCGTCCGGGTCACGGCACCAATGTAACCCCCCGGGTCCACATACTGCCACAACTCGTCGGAGCGGGTCTCGAACCCGGGATTCCGGTGCGGGAGGCGGGCGCTCTAACAAGGAACGCCAAAGGCTACAGCCTCTAGCGTCAGTCGCTAGAGCGCCTCTTTTTGAGGTCAGGAGAGTGAGGTTTTACACACAGCCCTTACTGGCATAGCTCCATCCGTTACATATACATGTAAATATTTTCAAAATATATACTGTGTGTGTATTTATATATACATAATAAATAAACAGTACACATACACAGTATAAACAGTTTTTTTAAATGCCATTTATCACAATTAATCATTTGACAGCACTAATTAAAATACATGCTCTGTTCAAAATTAGACACAAACTATTATTTAACAAGATTTACAGCACACAATTGTGAGAAATCAACTGCTTAATCAGGTACTCCATTTACATGAGGGTGTAAACTTAGTGTATTTTTTAGATTTGTAACTATCATTTGAAATGTTGATGTTATTATACTTTCTATAATTTCATCAAACAGGGTGGCCAAAGTACTTAAACAGACCAAGACCAGACTAATAACACAAAACATCACAGAAATCATAATTTCCGGTGCCAATACTTGCTGATGTTTGAGCTGTTGTTTTCTCACCAGAAGAATGACACTTAGATGATGATGTTGTCATGAACTGGTTTTTGTTAAAGAGATTTTACAAACAACTAACAGGGTGGAGTTTAAAGGAGCAGTTCACCTAAAAACGAAAACTGTCATAATTTACTCACCCTCGTATCATTCAAAACCTGTATATTCAATAAAAAAGTCATACAGTTTTGGAATGATATGAAGGTGATTAAATGATGACCAATTCCATTTTGGGCTGAACTATTCCTTTTATAATTTGGACAAAGTGAAATCCTACAAACTGTCCCCAAGGTATATGAACCCCAGACCCCCTCTGTGAATTATCTTCTATTTCTGCTGCAAATATCACCATAGTCTCTCACATGACCTAAATAAGACAATTGTTTTCCTTTGTCCTGCTCCAGTCATAGACCTAAAACCACCTTCCCTCACTGATGTTCTCTTCTCGACACACACCAGACATCAGAGGGGCTGAGAGAATGCCTGGCATTCCTGAGGCAGAGCCAGAGCGAGGGCCGAGCTTTGAGGGAGGACTGATCCTCCTCAAGCCTCACACCTCCTTCTCACTGCTGGAATGCAGCTCCTTAACATCTGTGTGTTTGTTCAGACGAAGAAACAGTAAACCGCATAGTGAGAGATTACCCACTTTTCTCTGTGGTACATGAAGCACAACACACGGCTTGATTTGATTTTCTCCTTTACTTGATAAACAGCGCATGGTGCACGTGAGGAGGTAACAGGTCTGAAGTGGCTTTGGTGAAGAGGCCAAGTACCTAACCTACGTATTTTCAATCAAACAAGGATATTAGGTATTGGTGGAGGAAGCCAAGATTATTGTTGCAGTTTCGAGTTATTGGATACAAATAATATTTAATACTGTTCATTTCAAGGTATCACTGCTGTAAAAGTAAAGTATTCAAAGATTGGCTTAAAGGTCTCCTGTGATGCACATGTAATTTGGAGATGGTTTGTTTGTGGATTGAACACTGTAAACAGCTGTTCAGGATGGTCTCTGATCAAGGCCTTCACTTCAGTTTACAGAATGCAACAGTTGGGTTCCGGAAGTAAAAAGCCTATTCATATTCTCCACTATGAAATACATTTTTAATGATAACATATAAACATTTAAAGATGGACCTTTGTGAGCTCCAAGGTTGTTACTCGACGGTATATGCTTATGTTGAAGCCATCTGCTCACATTATTTCAACTTATTTTTTAAATAATTGTGTTAAACAGTTAAAGTATAGATCAATCATAACCAGCAATCATAGAGCACAGCAAACAACGTAATCTAGTGAATTGCTGTCAAATATAAAATATATGCATATTTTGCAACAAACTTCAAATATTTGTTTTCTATAGATATAGTAAACAACTTTAAAATAATAGTTTATACTTCTCTATTTGTCCAAACTGATTGTCATTGGCAATGCTTCATTTGATTATAGTTCACAGGCTTGTAACTTTGTCTTTTTGTCTGATTTTCAAATACTATTTTTGCTTCTAATAAAAGTTTGTAATGTTATGATTCACCTCATAGATGGTTGGTTTGGTTTATGGCTTATGCTCCTTTCATTTTCTTTTTTTTTTCAAATCCCTATGGGAAAAACAGTGGGCAAAAAAGTGAGTAGGTGACTACAGCATGTAATAGATACTCATGTGTATTACAGCATATACAAGTATGTATTGCTGCATGTTCCTGTGGCTCAGTGGTAGAGCATCGCGTTAGACAAAAAATGTATAGCCTGAATGTAAGATGTAAGTCGCTTTGTATAAAAACGTCTGCTAAATGCATAAATGTAAAAGATACTCGTCTTAACTGCTTTTTCATATATGAATGCTTTAATTTTACAAAGCTGAAATGAGAGGGAAATAGTCCATTAAAATGTTACTTATTGCAATATTATATAGCCAAAATGGATCCTTTTAATCTAGTTTAGGACAAACCATCTTGTCTTGGCCAGTGTTTTTCCATTTGCCATCCAGTGTAAGGTGTGAAGTGGCCTGACGTCTCCATGTCCAACCTTAACTCTAATGGTGTCGATGAAGCAATAGAGTCTCTTTCCCTTTGATCCACACTGATTTATGACCAGAACTACCAAGACTGCCTTTAACAGCCCCGACAATGCAAGGTCTTGCCTAACAAAGACCCGCGCAAACACACACCGTCCCGCACTTCTCCTCCTCAAGGTTAAAGTGGACAAAAACAAATAAATGATCACATCACGACCGATGTCTCAACTGAGTGCAGACTATAAAATAGCCAGTAAGGGCTGGGGACGCTAATGAGGCTGTGGAGGTGAAGGTGTTTATGGCTGAAACAAATGAAACTGTGTAGGAAGGCGGTCGGGGCCTCAATCACGCACCACAGATGCCGACAGCGGCAGGTAGGCAGCAAATTCCCTCCCCTTGACAGTGAAACCGAAGCTGGTCGCACCAGTGATAAATGGCCCTCTTTGCAGCAGGGTTGTACTCTCGGGAACACCAGGTTTTTTGTCTTTTGACTCCTCCCGAGGTCCGCAGGCCATGACGTTCCCAAATGAGATCCGGTTTAGAATTCCTGCATGTCCTCTGTGCCTCCTATTTTAGAATCCTTACCGCCACAGCGGGCACAAAGATGGCGTTCTTCATGGCAAGCTGCAAATCCCAAGTGAGTGATTGAGAAAAATGGGGGTTTAAAATGGTCTCTTGTTAAAATGGTGAGGTAAGAAAGATCAGGGTTGACATAAGATGGCAGATGACATATGAGCAGCAAAAATAAATAACAGAATGCCTTGAGGACAGGCTAAACTGGGGATTCAGTGTTCTTACAATAAATCTGACTTTGGATACGTCAGCACATATAGCACAGATTTTACGTCACACTGAGGGGAAACGTCATTGCAGTGTCTAAAACAAAACACTGCCAATGAAGCCCGATCTTGCAAATATTCCCTAATATTTTTAACGTAAATGTACAATTAAAAGAGACTAATTTTAAATAGAAAATAAAATAGAATAATATCCTAATGACCAATCGAGAATCAGATACTCTGTGAGAAGCAGCTGTATTGTTTCTCTCTATTGATCTGGACTAGAGCTGTGCAATATTCCGATATATATCGGATGGACGAAATAAAAAGTCTATCGTTTCATATTATGTTCTATCGTTTATTTCGTGGTGTCGCAAAATATATTGTTTACAGTAATACATTTTCATAATTTGAGTGACTGCGATCTTTATACGCCGCCCACCACGGGGCGTGAAGGGGAGACAGAAGCAGGTGAAGAACGACCAGCCAGGACAAAACGAGGAGCTCGTTCCTAAATGAACATCTGTAGCATGGTCACGCGTTTTTAAGCACTGCAGTTTAAAACAACCGATTTTAAGCCGTTGAAAATCAAACAACAGAGCTGTGCGCCGTCTCTTTCTGTGTGAGAGGAGCGTGCTTTTTCTTTTTTGCCCCCTTTGAGCAATTACATAAACACACTTATATGCGTCAGAATCCCCGTCTTTGCAAGTATCCTCATAAACACAGCGATTTCGGTCTTAAGAAAGAATAAAAGGCAGAAAGAGAAAACGCATATGTAGCAGTAATTTAGCTATATTGGATCCGGACTTCGGTCTTAAAGGGGAAACTGTCCAATATTTGTTCTGTCTGCCATTCATGTTAATCATAGCACACTGCCAGAAAATATCCCAATGCTCTTGACTAAATCACTTTTGTAACTTTAATGAGAATAAATAAATAAAAATAATAATGATATATTTATAAAATGTATAAAATCTATACATAATACACGTTAATTATATCTATCATAGATAGATAGATACAGTGGGTACGGAAAGTATTTAGACCCCCTTAAATTTTTCACTCTTTGTTATATTGCAGCCATTTGCTAAAATCATTTAAGTTCTTTTTTTTTTTCTCAATGTACACACAGCACCCCATATTGACAGAAAAACACAGAATTGTTGACATTTTTGCAGATTTATTAAAAAAGAAAAACTGAAATATCACATGGTCCAAATAATTTAGCAAACTCCATGCTGGCTTTCATGTGTCTTGCACTGAGGAGAGGCTTCCGTCGGGTCACAACTTTCTCCCATCTCCCGAATGCATCCCTGGAGCTCAGCCACAGTGATCTTTGGGTTCTTCTTTACCTCTCTCACCAAGGCTCTTCTCCCCCGATAGCTCAGTTTGGCCGGACGGCCAGCTCTAGGAAGGGTTCTGATCGTCCCAAACATCTTCCATTTAAGGATTATGGAGGCCACTGTGCTCTTAGGAACCTTAAGTGCAGCAGAAATGTTTTTGTAACCTTGGCCAGATCTGTGCCTTGTCACAATTCTGTCTCTGAGCTCTTCAGGCAGTTCCTTTGACCTCATGATTCTCATTTGCTCTGACATGCACTGTGAGCTGTAAGGTCTTATATAGACAGGTGTGTGGCTTTCCTAATCAAGTCCAATCAGTATAATCAAACACAGCTGGACTCAAATGAAGGTGTAGAACCATCTCAAGGATGATCAGAAGAAATGGACAGCACCTGAGTTAAATATATGAGTGTCACAGCAAAGGGTCTGAATACTTAGGACCATGTGATATTTCAGTTTTTCTTTATTAATAAATCTGCAAAAATGTCAACAATTCTGTGTTTTTCTGTCAATATGGGGTGCTGTGTGTACATTAATGAGGAAAAAAAATGAACTTAAATGATTTTAGCAAATGGCTGCAATATAACAAAGAGTGAAAAATTTAAGGGGGTCTAAATACTTTCCGTACTCACTGTATAATTAACACAGTGAAGACTAATTCATTTACACAATGTATGTAGCGTTTCTCATTTATTGTAGTTTTTGTCCTATTGCTTGCAATTAGTTTCTTATCCTTATTTCATAACTGACTGTTTATTTATCTTCAGTGAAGTTGAATTTTTTTTCTCTCTCTCTTTTTAGGGTTGTATTGGTTTGATATTGACATTGGTGACTGACAAGGATTGTGAAAATTATATGGTATCAAAGATTTTAATGTAATAAAAATCTTTTTAAAAGAAAAAAAAAATCACTATATTGTGATATATATTGTTATCGTGATATAAAATGTGTCATATCGTGATAAAAGATTTTGGTCATATCGCCCATGCCTAATCTGGACACATGTCTCTCTCAAGGAAGTGTGGCGTCTCTTCCATGGATGCAGCACCCATCATCTGACTCTTGATTTAGCCCTCCCACCAGCTTACAGAGACACACACACATGCACACATACATCCCAGCTCATAGGCAGGGCTTAGCAGTGTGGAGGGACAATTTCAAGCCTAGTCACTCTGCAGTGACCCCAAAACAGAGACCTCCACTGGATTAAACATTTGCGCGCTCTCTCTCACACACACACACACCCCCTCAAATGCCCATTTACAATCTGTTACACTGTTCATCGCTCTCTAATCTATTTTTCTTCTTGATATAGCTGTGCTAGTCTAAAACACTGCATTAATACTGGACACAGTGGTCTGAAAGATGTTTTTTTGTGTTGGTGCCTACAAACCATTCTTTTTTTCTTTTCTTTTTTTTACATATTTCCTAGAGCGTCTGGTCTGAAAAACTTCCACTATAGCCTTCATTTTATTTTATTTTTATAAAGACACCAGTCAAATTCACACACACTTTTACTCTGGACTTATGATTGAAAACATGCTGAGCAAGAGAACTGAGTTAATCCAACATGGTCGCATAAATATATTCCGATTTTTAACTCATACAAAGGATGTCTCATGATTTTTAGTGAACTGGTTTGCTCAGATGGTTTAAATACATCAGTTTAATACAACAATTCGCAGATTCCTTTTAGTTCCATTACTCAGACATATTTATAAGAAAACAATTGAAAAACAAATTAAGTTAAATACTTAATAAAAGTTTTGCACTTTATGTTTATTAGTCTCATTGGTGGTATTTTGTTCTGTCACATAACAGAGATCCAAAGTGATTTTGGAATCTAATCTAACACTTTA
The DNA here is from genome assembly GCA_027564155.1 of Gymnocypris eckloni scoliostomus. NCBI lineage: Eukaryota > Metazoa > Chordata > Actinopteri > Cypriniformes > Cyprinidae > Gymnocypris > Gymnocypris eckloni. Next base: position 26,171,036 of record CM050416.1, read on the forward strand.
TTTTACAGTGTCCTTATTAGACATTACATCTATTTACTGTAGTAAATGGTGCATGATTACACAAAACTAACCCTAAACCAAGCCCTATTCCTAACCTTTTAGTAAGTACATGTTGTTCTGTATAATTACACAGTAACAAGAGCATTAAACAAAAACAAATCTAATGATTTGTTTTTTACATTAATTGCATCCAAAATAAAAGTTTTTGTTTACATAATATAAGTATGTGTACAGTGTTTATTTATTATATATATATTAGGGATGCACCGGTTGACCGGCCAAAGATCGGAACCGGCCGGTTTTGCTTATAATGCGCGATCGGCAACCGGCGGTTTTTGTCTTTTTTCGGCCGATTTTTCGAAAGTGCGAACATGTCATTGTGTGGAAGACATTCGCAGGAGCACAACAAACACAGAAAAACAGATACAATGAAGCGAACAGCCGTTGGTGTAACATTACTGGCACACAAATAAGAGCCGCTTTCCTTTGCTAGCTGAAGTTGCTAGTGATGGGTCGGTCTTGAACGATTCATTCATTTTGAACGAATCTTTAATGAGACTCGAGAAGAACGAGTCGCTTCGGGAGTGATTCGTTCAGTCGCATCGCACCATCCTAAAGGTTCTGTGCTGGAATTAGTTCACCTGTTTTAGTCTTAGGGTTTTTCGAGTCGTTCGTTCATCGCGTGACTAATGCAGTATGAGCCGGAAAGATAATTGATTAGTTCACTTTTTGAGTCTTCGGGTTTTTCAAGTCGTTCGTTCATCTTAAACGAGACTCAAAGGTCCGAGTCGGTAAAATGATCCGAACTTCCCATCACTAGAATTTGCGCGAGCGTATCTGTCTACGCCCTGCACAAGAATAGACCGTGAACAGTTGTTCAGCGCAGCTTCTCACGTGTTGGATGAGAAAAGAAACTGACCAACTTATGACAAAGCTGAAATGCTACTTTTGTAAAGAATAAACGTTCAAACGATAAACGCCAGTTCTGTACAAGATTATTATTTTACCTTAAAATTACATTGACTTAATTCGATTTAACAAGCACGAGCTGTAGCATCTTTGTTTTTGCTCGGTGCACTAAACATTATTTGATTTAACATTTTGGAATAATTTATTTATATAGCCTACTTTGGTTTTATTTAGTTTCACTGGTAAATACCTTTTTTCTTCACACCAATTTTAAAAATGACAACAAATGTTGATTAAGTAACATCTTTGTTTGGACTGTTGAATGTGTGTTGGTTGTGTTGTTTAGATTGTAACTATGCAAATGTTGCCTTTCATTTCAAATGGTTACTGTTTTCATTTAAGGCCAGTTTTATGTAGTTTCAACCCAATTTAAAAACCATCTTGGTCCATCTTCAACTGTTGACCAGTTGAACATGAGGCAGAATTTGTAAAGATGCTTGTTTGTTTTCTAATAAAATATATTGATAGGCATTTAAAATTTGTTTAATATGCTATATCCATTCAAATAAAAGCTTAAGAACATTTTGAATTTTAAATAATTTTAATCAAAACTTGTGACACAGCCACTTATGTCTATGTCATATTGAAGTAACACCACAGACGTAATTATAACACCACAGACCTTATAATGCAAGTTACTAAAGGCTCTGTGTTACCAGAAAATACATTAACACCAGAGACAGTAACACCACATACAAATCAGCTTAGACTTTTCTAAAATGGAGGCTACCATCATGATGATTTCAAGATCAGGGGACATTTTGGAAATATCAACAAGTATGTATTTATATTTTTTATTAAAATATGCCAGATCTGCAAGTTATCAACATAACACCACATACACTAATGACAACACATGAAATTGTCAGAGATTTAGCTAGCTTCAAAATTTATAAGAAAGAATGTACTCTCCATGCACCCCTCAGATCAACCAGCACCTGCAGTGACCCTTACACATAGGAAGTAGTCCAAATAGAATTCTCCCTTTTCTTAAAGGGGTGACATCCATTGTTGAAACACCACAGACATGAATTTGGGGAGCAACTTTTTTCTTAAATATATATATTTTTTAAACAATTAAATATTATACATGTTAAATAAAATCTATATTCACTATATAACCACTTTATTTGTGTTAGAATCTTTCATTATTTCTTGTTGGTTGCTTAAAGGAAAAAAAATCGGAATCGGAATCGGCCAGTTTGCTCGAAAAAAATCGGTATCGGAATCGGCCACGAAAAATCATGATCGGTGCATCACTAATATATATATATATATATATATAAATATACAAATATTAACATGTATATACATTTATATATTTATATTATATATAAATATATTTAATATATAAACTTAAATTATTTCTGAAATTATATATACATGAATGTGTTTGTATTTATATATAGATAATAAATATACACAGCAACAGCACACATACATTTATTATGTAAACACAAACGTATCTCGGGTGCGATTAATCGTTTGACAGCACTAATATATATATATATAATATATGCATATCATTTTGCTATTTTTTGCACACAAAAAATGTTGCTATCACATTTTGCAAAATTTGCTACCAGAGTAAATCAAAGAGTAGTTATCTGTGACAAGCTATTAGGATCGATTTGAACCTATTATCTACTTGTTGTTATTTAATGTCTTTTTAAAGTGTAGCCTGGCTGTAACTGAACTCTATAACTGCAACTAGCCTACGCACAAGCTAATCATACTTTCCAAGTAACTTCCCCAATACTGTCTCTATACACACTGCACCACTTACAATTTCGCTTGAGAATTTATCACATTACTCAAAGCTCTCCAAGGATCAGGGAACGCTGCTGAAATATAAAGGATTCCGGACCTGGAATTGGTATTCGGTCTTTCTCTTCACCTTTTCCTCCATCCCTCCCTCTCAATATGGCATAACAAACCCATACGGACCATGTCCAGCATCTTGACATTCCCCCAGCGTGCGACTCACTCATCGCATAACACCACTGTCCCATCTCTTCCTTTCACTCCCTCTTCCTTCACTTTCTTCACCTCTTTCTGTGTTATCGCTCCCCTTTGGAGAGCTATCTCGCTCCCCTTTGCCTTCCTTATCGGTCCGCTCCAGCCCACCACACACACAGGCAAACAAAGAGCTCCATCAGCGCTGGGAAGAGGTGTCGAGAGGGGGCAGCGCAGCCAGGGGCTGGGTCTGGAGGAGCAGTGGGCGTCTGGAAGGGGGGAGTGGGGCAAAACGGGTAATTTCATTACGGGCTAAAGAGATTGATATGCTGGTTACGATTGTTGACGATGGAGGGAAAGAGACAGAGGATGAGAGGGGAAATAGACACAGGGTTATACTCTTTGTGTGTCTGTCCGTGCTTGTGAGCGTGGTTGAAATGACACCACCATCAGTGCAGTGGGCGGTAGTGGTTTTGATAAATGGTTACAAGAGGAGGGGGTTTGAAAATATCGCTGTGTTTTCCTCTCTTATCTGGTGACACAAAACTAAATAATTTGGCTAATTCATTACACTGACAGTTTTAGTATTTTCATGGTGTATTTTTACAATGGGATAAGTTTAATGCATGGATGAGTTACAGAAAGGCAACCATGCTACTATACACATGAAAACATGTGATAATGCCATGCACTGCATTGCTAAATGCTAATTAATAATATGAAAGGCTAATTGATAGCTGCTAATTAAAGGATAAATAAAGATAATTTGGTAGTACTTATCAGGAGTGATATTAATAAAAGACAAAGATTAGCATGTAATATACATCAGGGTAGTCACTGATGTCATCTAAATGATCCAGAATATTCAACAAAAAATGTTTTTCATACAATAATAATAATTATATATCATATAGTATTTTTTCACTCAATTATTTTAAAGCAAAACAAACTAAAATACTCTCTAGAAAATGTTTTCTCTAAAATGAACAATGTAATCATTATCCCATAATGATAACAATAATTCTTATTATTTAGTAATAATAATGATGATTAAGATGATGATTATTAATATTATTATTCGTAGTACTTATAAGTACCAATAAAAATAAATGTAAGGGTCAAATCAGGTATAATAACAATAATAATAATCATTATTATCATCATAATAATGTTATTACTTAAAAATATATACTGTTAACTTAAAACAGTAAACCTTTCCAGAAAGTATTTTAATAAGTCATACGTTTGGCTTTAGTACAAATAAAAGCCAGAAAATGTTAGCTTTAAAGTCATTCTCACCATTTTCCACACACACAATAAATAGGTTTGTATTAGATACAAATATATAGCCTTTGCTTTTGAATAAAATGGTCCCTCGAAAGGAGATCATCGTATTTGGGGGTCCTTGGTAAAGAATGCTTGAAAACCGACAGAAATTCACGAGAAGAAAGAAAATAAAGAGAAAACTGTGAGGAAAAGGGAGTCCTTATTTTTCTCAGTATTGATATTTTCTATTCTTCATCTACACACACACACACTTCTCCCATCTCTACCCTCCATCTCCCACATCCAGACTGTACCTGTAGTATCCTCTTTTCTCACTCCCTCCGTTTCAATGGAGATGGGCAGAAACGATCCATTACCACTAATGAATTGATTCAATTGGGCATAATAGAGTCATTTATCTATCAGAGAAAAGCCAATTCATGTTGAGAGAAAGAAAAGTGAACGTGGGGGGAGAGGAAGAAAATGGTGGAAAGGGGGGGGGGGTGGGTGAAATCGCTCTCATCTTTGGTAACTAGGCCAGAGTGCTGAAGCTTTGCCATAACATGCCACAATGTCGAGCAGTGCATACACACAGTAAGTGAATGATTCAATTCCGTCTTGAAGCAGCGGGGTCTGTGATAGGCAGAGCAGCGCGTTTCGCAGGAGGGAGATGGAGGGAGCAGGGACCAAATTGAAAGTTAGTGTGCAAAGTGAATTATCTCTGGCTTCGTTGAGCTTCACTGGCTAGGAGGTGAGAGCGTGTGTGGTGTGTGTGTGTGTGTGTGTGTGTGTGTGTGTGCATGCAGGTGAAAGCCAGGCAGCTTGGGAAATAATGATATTATATGACGGCACAGCCAGGCAGAAAAAGCCACATATATTATACAGACATAAAGACACAAGAGAGACGCTACATTTTTGCGGCCTTGGTTCTGGAAATATTTTTCCTATTCATTTCCTCAATGGAAATAAAATAAGAAATAAAGATTCTACAAAATGAACCAAACCATCCAGCTTCAAAATGAATCCGATGATCACGATAAGTGAAGTATAAAAAGCATTTAAAAACTGGGAAAGACAGAAGCACAATGAATTAAGCCATTAACCACTGAATTTTAGCATACATTGAAAGCAAAATATCGATAATATACAAAATATACCATATTCAATATATACGCTACCATTCAAAAGCTCAGGGCCAGTCAGGGGCGCCGCTACGTTTTCTGGGCCCCCTGGAAGGCAAATCTACTCGGGGCCCACCCGGAAAAAATCTTGATCGTGGTCTGGGGGGGGGTTCCTCTCGGTAAATCGTGATCGCGTTTCCCCCTTCCATCGTTGGGCTCTTAGAATCGTTCTAACCTTAACCACCCCTCCACCCCAATTTGACCACATAAATACAGCCTTGGTAAGCATAGGAGACTTCTTTCAGAAACAGCGTGTCTTTTATACACTTTTTATACATTGACTTTTCTCTTCAATAGAATCATATACAATTTATTAATATCAGCACTCATATAGGAATGCATTTAAAGGATTATATGTTATTGTTAATGTGGAAATTGGATGCAAAATTCACTTTTACATGGGGTTTACATATAAATGTTTCTTAGCAGTGTGCGGACACAACCACCCTACAAAGATGAAAATCCATTCACTCCCTTTTTAATTCCCCAAAAACCTAAACAGTCTCAATTATCAAGCAGTTTTGATTTTCTAAGCAGTATGACGTCCTACTGCCCAAGCCCCGCCCACGACCACTGACGGACTGTCCTGTTGTACGCTGTCTGTCTTTTTCTCTATGCTCGAGTAGCTGTAGCAACAACAATGCCGCGTAAGCAAAGTAGATGTTTTAAAGCTGGGATGTAAAAGTGAACATAATCTTAATTTTCTCCAGACATGAGAGCCACCGAGGACAGGCAGAGAGTTTTTCTGAATCTTTTTTGCCATTTTTTGTCAGGAAACAGATACATTTTATGTTTGGCGTTCTGAAATAATTGCTTGCAGCACCTAAATAGTTTGGGCGGAAACTGCTTCCACACTTGTACACTGAACACCAGCTGTGAACAAACCCCATGCAAGGATGTTCATATACCTAGAAAAGAAAAATAAGACCACTGCATGCCTTGACTTTCATTGTAAGTGCATTACTGTGAAAAACTTTCTATTCCTTTTATAATCTGAGCAACAAGTACAAATTATTTTCTGTGGTGATCGCTAACATGCCACAGATGCTGTCAAATAAATCTTGTTATATTTAACCCAAAATAAAATACTCATTTGGTGCACGTTTAAGAATTCATAACATACCCCTAAAATATTCCATTGACACATAGGGGTGTGTACATTTTTAGTGAAGAAGATTAATACGATGTATAGCATTTACTTCTAATGTAAACAATTCAATTATTTAAATCAACATTATCTTTTAAGCTTAACCCTATAAATCAAATCACTTTTATTGTCACATCACCAGCAGCACGTGAAATAAAGCCTAATCTATCATACTTGATACATAACATTCTTAGGCCTCTAAATTAGTGACAACTGATAAGTATGCATTATGTAAGTAGTCTGCTATACTGTTATAAATATCTCACTGATTTACATTACAAGCTATCATAATTTCATCTTATTTTTGGTCCATATAAATACTAGCAACTGCACCAAGTTTTTTGTACTTTATGTATGTAGCCATAAAAGTCTAACGTAAAAAGCAAACTTTTTTGTCCAAGGTTTAATAAAGGTTTGATTTTTCTGACTTTAATTTCATATGTCAGGCTTTACAGGGTTAATATGTAATAATGTCGTTTATTGTTCTTAATGAAAGTTAAAAAACAAACAAAACCAAGGGTCTCTGGGGAACCTGAGATTTTGGTGGAGGGTTTCTAGATCTGTAAAGGTTGATGTAAAATTTATTAGAAAATAAAATAAATACATATTTATTTTTAATAAATTAAAGACAAGAACCCAATAACCCTTGTATTATGGACAGCTTTCGGGCCAAGCATAACTGTTGCCGCCACAAAACAGACATAAACTCAGTAATGTACCTACATAAAACAATAAGATCCAAACGCCCACACCTGCTGGAGCAGAGAGCTCATGCGGAGTACATTCTCAGTGTCAGTCCAACCCTTAGATTACGTCGCATTTGTTTAGACAAACATAGTGTGGCCAACAGATAAAACCCAAAACTCCACATCGTCAGTCTCAAGAATCCTTATCACCGCCTGGGGGACAATGGGTCCACTCTGATAGGTGACTGCTGCAGTGCCTGATAGGAAAGCTGGCTTCAATCAAACTGTCCATAAATGTGATAAAATGCACTAACAATCGTGATGCCAGCACTATTAGTATCGAGTATCCCATGGTAACGGGACAGAAGGGGCGGCGGGAAAAAACAAATGTGGGTCAGGGGAACTAGCTGGCTTCACTCGACATGCCATCAATCGCATCAACTTAGAACTGCATCAAGGGCCAGGACCATAACAAAGGTTTCTAAAGGTGAAATAGAAAGGTAGCTATAGGACGGATTCTTGAAGAGCCTGCAAACATTGGTGTAGGAGCAGAAAGTATTTGTTTCATGTCCAAACTGTGAGCGAAAGGGCTGCTGAGTGTGGCCGCTGCCGCATTCCCAGTGTCCTGTAATGAGAGAGGAGAGAGCTACAACAGCCACTCCTCCCAAATAACACACGCAGCTCTCTCTCTCTCTCTCTCTCTCTCTCTCTCTCTCTCTCTCTCTCTCTCTCTCTCTCTCTCTCTCTCTCTCTCTCTCTCTCTCTCTCTCTCTCTCTCTCTCTCTCTCTCTCTCTCTCTCTCTCTCTCTCTCGCTGTGCGTCCACAGGCAGCGAAGAGTGGGTGGCAAACACAGTGTGCAATGCTCCTCAGGTTGCAAACAGAAATGAAGAATGAGAGCAACAAAGAAAGGAAAATTCACATAAATAGAGAGAAAAACGAAACGCTAAAGGATACAGAAACTGTAGATTTTCTGATACTTGCAGTTGTAATTCAGAGAGTTCTTTCCAACAATGCAGAGTGCATAAACATTATGTGGAAATTGAAACTGGTGTCAGAAAAGTGCTGTTTTACATTGCATTTCACCCTCTAAATGCTAGAAATATATTCAATAATTTCTTGATTTATTCTTTTCTTTGCAATAATTCTATAAATCCAATTTTATATAAACGCAAAAGTAAAATAGTTCAGTATAAATCAGTAACACATAAATATATATAAACAATATAAATAATAAATATCTTAATAAAGTATATAATTTATAACAATATACAACATATATAATAAATATAAATAGTAAAACATTTAAAACAGTTAAAGGAGATATATATAATACCATTCAAAAGTTTAAGGAATGTACATTTTCTAGGGTTTTTAAAAGAAGTCTCTTATGCTTACCAAGGCTAAATGATAAATTAATAAAAAATAACAACAAAAACAACAAAAGATACTATTAAACATTAAAGTAACTTTTCTATATCAGTACATTTTAAAATATAATGTTTACACTTTATTTTGATGGTCCACTTTAGACATTCTACTAGCTATAAGTAACTTTGCAACTACATGTCAACTAATTCTCATTCATTAACAACTACATGTCTACTGACTCTCTGAGTAGACTGTTAGGGTAGGTTTAGGGTTAGTAGAATAAGTTGAGATATTTGAAACGTTTCTAATAGTCAGTATGTTGTGTGTTGTGGACCCATCAAAATAAAGTGTTAGAAGTTATTAAGCAGACAGTCTGCTAATACTCTAATGACTGCTAGTTGACATGTAGTTGAAAAGTTACTTACTGTTAGTAGAATGTCTAAAGTGGACTATCAAAAATATTAGTAACATCTGTAAAGAGAACAGCAGCACACTTTACAAATAAATACAACTGCTGTCAAAACAAAGATATATGTACATGTTATTAGAACAAACGATCTCTGACCATCGTTGAGTCTTGGTGTTGACAGATTTGATCTGTCTGCGCTCTCACTATGTGAGCACTGCCGAAGATGTTTAGAGTTTTAAATCACAGATACATTTCAATGTCACACACACATTTTATTTTCAACCCGGAACTCTAGATCTAGCCAACAAGAGTGACCTAGACCTGCTGTATCCAAAACCAATGGCAGCTGCCCGATTAGTCAATGACTCTCAGACCATGCTGCCGATATAACATGATGCTTGACTATTTTGAACTTTCTTTCTTAGTTCCCAAACTCACAAAAGTTAAGATATTTTAGCAAAAGTGGATTACAAATGCACATTTTAATAAATGGATTCCACACACTGAATTAACACACACAACAGATTAATGCTTAGTGTGGTATAATGCCTACTGATTGATTTACTATTTAAAAAAATGTATACTGCAAGCTTAATGAATGTGATTCTGAAGTCATGCAGCATGGTGTAGTTTATTTATAGGCTTACTTCAGCTTCTGGCGTTTGCATTTAGTCTAGACTTGTGATCATTTAAGTAAAGTTTATCTTTAACTTTTGTTGATCACAAACCTTTTCTGCAATAATCCAAAACGGTACAAAAGAGATCTAGCTTACCAAAAACAGTATTATTTTTCAGTAAGAATTTTTTTATACACCATAAATGATTATTTTACATATTATATTAAAAATTATTTTATTATTTTAAGTTAAAAGGTAAAACTAAGATTATTCAAGTGCATTTTACAAGAAAATGCTCAGTCTGCTTTAAAAAAATCATGTTTGATTCATTGTTAGTTGACATTTCTTTGTAATTGTATGAGATTTACTAGCAATTTCCAAGTTAAATTTGTTTCCACACATTTTGTTTCCCAGTGTGCAGTGTATACTGCACAGTACTCAGGCTTTGTTTGCATTCCTCCTGAAATGCTCTCATTGGCACACTTTCTCTCTGGAGCAGCTCTAGTCTAGCACACCCAAAACTCTGTAAGGACATTCTGTGGCAGAGGTTCGTGTTTGTAAACGAGTGTTGAAGTTGACAGCAAAGCGTGCAGGGTTCCTCCGGCGTGTTTTTGGAGCGAGTGTGTGTTGGTTCAGGTAGAGTGGAGCGCCACAGCTCTCAGTCTCTCTGCAGTGTGGATCAGGTAGCAGGGTTGTTGGATTATGCTCTTTTAAGAAGGGATTAACCATGTTTCAGCGTTCAAGGCAAATTGCTCTGAGAAGGCATCTTTGGCTACAAAAAAGTTAAATTCTGCACCTAATCCTTTTCAAAGCTCCTTAACACGTTCTCTCTCCTTCCTTCTCACTCTCTCAAGTTGTCAGTGAGCGTTTTGAGAGCTGCCTCCTTTTTAAGACAATTCAACCACCCTCCCTCCGTCTTTCTTTCAGGATATGACAGTTTGGAGGCTCCTTGGGAAAGATAAGACAGCCTGCGTCGGCAGGATGTGGTGCCGCTATTACACTAAATATAAAATAATGATACGACTGTTCGACTGGCATATGTATAATGCCACAATACATATTTCTACATGGAAGCAGAGGAAGCTGACACAACAGTGACAAAAGTTTGGCTTTAAAGCTCTACTATTAAAATGAACTCAACGTGTCACTGCGTGGAACCGCGCGCGAGTCTGTTGTAATGCAGTTCACTTCGGTTTAAGGCGTGAAATAGTGAAAGTCTTTCAGAAGAGATCGGAGCAGCTTGTGTTGATACCGTGTGTGTGTGTGTGTGTGTGTGTGTGTGTGTGTGTGTGCACAGTTCGGGTGTCATATACATGACTTTGCCATATGGAAAGAGGCAGCTGTCTTTCTTTTTTTATGTACGTGGGGGTGTGCGACCCAGGTGTTCCTAGCTCTTTATCTTCCTGTTTCTCTCCTTCAGTTGTGCTGGGAAAACCTGAGGAATGAGGATATTCACTAAGCTCTTGTTAGTTATTTGATATAACCAGAGTGGGATGAGATGTAAAAATGAATAAAACTGTAAAGATGCTTTCTAAAAGGGTTCAGTTTAGGGTTAGTTGATTAAAAACGTCATTAGCACAGTATAAAGCAATGGAAGTTAGTGGAATGTGCTGCAGGAATGTGCCCTAAAACCTAGAAATCAATAAGCATTTGAGCACTTCTGGTTTCATCATTCTGAATTCAGTGGGTTTTTTGAAGAGGGTTTTAGTTAAATGGTTAAAACAAGCTCAAGATGTTTTCACAATTTATTCTATGACATAAATTACATCAAATTACAAACGATGGTTGCTAACAAGCAGGTAAATTGGACTACAGAGGTTGCCGGGGACATTAGTAATCACCATGCCTAACAGTGGTATTGGCCGATATACTCCATATTCAAATCATACTAAAGTTAGTCTGTGAGATCGTCGATAGACAATAATATCATCCTAGTTTATTTAATTATTTACTTAGATTCATAGCCGGGAAGTGAACAAACTCCAGGGTAAGGCTAAAAGCAGCCTAACCTTAGTGTAATCTATTAACTACACATTAGGCTATATCTTTTTAGAATTTAAATATTTTAATATGACTGAATTGTATGTATGTATTGGCAGTCGTGGCCTAATGGATAGAGCGTTGGACTTGAAACCCGAGGTAACCCAAGGTTGTGGGTTCGAATCCCGGTTCTGACAGGAAGTGACTGAGGTGAGACCCTTGAGCAAGGCACCGAACCCCCAACTGCTCCCCGGGCGCCGCAATGTCGGCTGCTCACTGCTCCACTTGGATGGGTTAAATGCAGAGAACACATTTCACTGCTCATTAAACTCTGTATAATTGTGTATGTGACAAATAAAGCTCATCTGAGCTTAATTTGTATGTTACTAATGCTTAGGCTACATTTCCTCAGTAAGCAGCAGAAAACGAGCAAATAATATTTACATTATCAAAGAACATCCCTAACTTCAGTGTAGCACGAGTGTGTGCGCTTTATGATATACTGTATGATGAATGAATCTCTTATAATTAAATTGCATGTACATCTGCACTTTGTAGTTGATGAGGTGAAACCAGAATTTCGTCAGCGAGCATGCGCAAAACTCTCGTGTTTCAGTGATTACTCATCTGAACACCTTTGATTGGCCATTGCATTCATAAGATCAATGGAATTGTGTGTGATTGGTTATAATGTGCAACATTATGTGCTATGTGCTATCGGCAAAGGCATTAGCCACAGGCGATACCTTTGACATCATCGAAACATGATAACATCGTCAACCGGCACAACCCTTCCTAACAGGTAAACTCATGTGCTCACACAGCCTCATTGTGTATATATATATTTGCATTCTAGCAAACTATTCTAACTAAAACTTTACAACTTTTAAATAAAAATTGAAAGAGTTTGTCGGAAACTTAGTGAATGTAATGTTGTATAAATACAACTTCAGCTTTTTACTTCTTTTACTGTTTTTTTTTTAATGTTGTGTTGGGTTGGGACACACCAAAAAGCAAAAAAAGCCAACGGTGTTGTCTCCTCGTGTCGGCAGCATCTGGACAAAAAGCTGCGCTTGAACACACTGCGCAGACTACAGCCGACTGCAAACTAACATGTGCGTTCTGTGCCTCTGCGTGAGAGGGATTAATTGTCTATATCTGCAGCTATCAAAAGTTAATAGTCATCATTCAAAGGGAGAAACTGAAACAAAGATATATGAGATAAATGCAGATATACAAAACGTAAGCAAAGCAGTGCTTGCTTACCATTTAGAATATTAGTAATGTTGATAACTTTAATAATTTTAAGTGGCAAATCATGTTGTTATGAACATACTGACATATTGGAATGCTTGGGAATGATCTCATAACATTAGAACAGTCTTCTGTTTGTGCCGCCTTCGTTTACTTGCCTGTTTTCATCACTTTTGCTTTAATTCTCGAGCACTGACTCGTTCGCTAAACTGAACATCCAATCAGAGTTCTCACTTTCCCCGAAAGCCCCGATGTGGATTCAACATGTTGAACCGGGCAAACTCCTGCCGACGTGAGCCCGACGAGTGGAACACACCAAACAAACTAGCCTGACAGACACACACCGACTTGTGTCCCGGGCTTAAGAATCATAAACATTTATTAGCCACAGAGCTTATTTTCTGCAATAACTCAAAAGCCAATAAAACAAATCTTTCTTTCAATTAGAGCAATGCTAAATTGCAGTTTAAAAATACGTCATCAAAAATATTTTATCACTTCAGAACTTTACAGAACAAACACGTGTAAATGGTACAAAACAAGGTTCTGATATTCAACAGTTCACAGAGGTGTAGTAACACAAGTATTAAAGTGCCTTTGTTGCTTTTTTAAAACTCTGAACAGTACAACCATGAACATGGTCACTGTATGTTAAAAATGCATCACTGTGAGAATAAAAACTCAACGTGACAATAATTATTACAAATCAGTCACTTTTATTACTATAATAAAAGTGTCAGAACAGGCACTGATATGACAACACAGCAGACTGTCTTGCTGTGTTATCATATCAGTGCCTGTTCTGACATTTATTTTTATAGTGATAATAATTAATTGTAATAATACATTTAAGTAATAATAAGTAAATAAGTAATTGAAGTAATTTACTCTTTCTTGCATACTCATAAGTATTAACGTTTACATGTCCAGTTAATCAAAGTAAATTAACAGTTGTTATTCCTTGCTCAATTATAACAAAATGTTTTTGTTTTGAAATATTTCTGGAGAATATATTAAGAAGCATAACTGGAAACATGCTGAGACAACTGTTTTTCACAAACCATAATTGTTCATGTAATTGTATACAACAGTAATAGATTCAATGACCCTGCTTGATTTAAAGATGGGTTTTATCTGCCTGCCTCATCAATCTGTACACGACGATTTTATGTTCGTTTCAATTACTGGTTTAGTAATTATTCAAGCTGCATGACAAACAACTACTGCCTGTTGTTTTCAAGGTATTGACTTAGTATCAATACAGAGATATAATCATAACAAAGCCAACATATCGGTATCAAGCCATAGGGACATGTTTGGCGAGGAAAAATACTACCGACTGCAATCTCCCAGCAGCAGTAAACAGACTAAAGACTAAATAACAATCCTTGCATGTTGACAGGTGTCAAACATTTCCATACACACACATGTGCAAGTTCCGCACACACAAAACTCCCACCTTTCCCATCTCGAATCTGCCATTGATTTCGGAAGTAAAGTGCTATGAGCCATGGTATCTATGGCAACACAGTGGCTGAGACGGCCAAAGTTTCTCTCTCTCTTATTGGTGAGGTATCCTCACTGGAGGAAGTGAGAGGAGGGGGAAGAGGAAGAGAGAGAGAGGCATCATTCTTATTCTGTGCTACAGGCCAGTGTTGGCTTCATAGCACACTGGCAGCAAAAGCATCCTGGTCCCTGCATACTAAACAGAGCTCTGTCATCCAAGCACATGCTCACACAAACGTGAATCTTATAAATATCCAGACTGTTGTATAGCCTGCGTTCTTATAGCGACAACGCTCAAACACAAGCTTATGAATATGAGGAAGCAGCATCTAAGCAGGCTTTGGAAAATCAAACGCTAATACACACGGGCAGGCATACACCCACTGCAGGCTGCTTTTTTCCCGAGCACCATATGCCCCGGCACACACACACACACCTTCCTCCTGGCCTGTGAACGAACCCCCCACCACCACCACCACCATCCTCTTTCCATCTCCTCTGCTCTCTATCTTCTCCCTCCCTCTCCTCTGCCATGATCCATGTGGTCTCTCCATCTGTCAGTGTTAGCGCGTGGACAAAGAGAAGAGTGCAGAAGTGGAAGCGCTCACACAAACACACACTACAGTCAGCACACACAGGTATTGCAGTGCAATATAACCAGCACGTACCTGCAGCTTAAGATGCATTCACAGCCGGTGACGTGAGTAAATCCCCCAAAAAACAATTACTGGGCCTTGTTTCAACACAAAATTCATGTGCATGTTGACAAAGAACACATTTCTTGGAGGTTTGCGTTAGATTCTTCCGCATATGCACTGCAGTTCTTCTGGCGCACTGGTCACTTTTTGCACCATAGTTGCAGTGGGAATCATTTCACATGATACTGCTTTACGACATGATGTCTAGTTGCCATATTTTATTACATTTTTGTTCATGAAAATTGTGCACCCTCAAACTTGATCTGAATATGGATCGGACTTCAAATCAGAACAACTGCATGAAAATATTTAGCAAGAAACTACACATTTTCATGTGTAGACGGAACAGCATCGTGACAATCATATTGCAAGACATCCAGCAATGTCTGTCTGCACGTGTACGGCTTTAGCGATGATGGTTTAAAGGGGATGAATTTAAAGATGCAACTGAATAGTGTGTGAATATTACAATAACACTAAAAAGAGCCAATAAATAAAGAAACTTAAAATGTATAAAATACTCAAATAAAATATTCCACTAAAAAGAACTGTAAATAAATGAACTTAAAATATACATTAACTATAAAAATAAACATATAACTAAAAAGTCCAAATTATAATTAACTAAATAAATGCATGCATTAATACAAATTATACAACAACTTTAAATATAAAATAAAAAATAATATACTGCTAAAAATGTCCAAACTAAAACAATTATGGTTAAAATAATAAATAAATAAAAAATAATAAAATAATATAATATAATTGGTTGATACTCACTAGCTCACTATCATGGCTGGATGGCCATAAAGACTAGGGATGTAACGATTCATTCAACTCACGATTTTACCTTTTATTATTGCTTGGACAAAATGCTGCACGTTTCTTTGTGAAATTTAAATACAACACTATAATAATATACTAATATAGCACTTTGTTGCATATTATTGCTCTTTTGTTGGTTTTGATTGCTTCTATTCTCCTCATTTGTAAGTCGATTTGGGTAAAAGCGTCTGCTAAATATTTTTTTTTAAATATAATTTAAATGTAAATAACAAAACTAAATAGAAATTTTAAAACAAGTAAAACAAATAAATAACACAAATCAAATAAATGTCTTAATATAAACAAAATAAGGCTTTGCCTGTTCTCTTTCCATTTACAATTAGAGGCAATCACTGCATTTTAATAATGATCCAAACAAAGATACATGCAACATGAGCTTTTTTTAATCTAAAGTCTGTATAATTTCGAAATTTGGAGCAAAAACAGAAGGGTTTTACAGGTTTTTAGTGAAACTATACATAAAACATATCTGCATGAAACAAACAGCAGATGAGCTGAATGAGACGCAGATTCACTCTCTGCCAGCAGGTGGCGCTTAAAGATGTTCCTTGGTTTCCGGTGTAAACATACATGCTCAGTCTATCAGCTGCTCTGCTCATGCTCATCAGTTCTCTTTTCACAGCAGTTCAGTCAATGTACAATTTGAGTGATTGAGTAACTCTGGATATTGGTTTATTTCGACTAAGAGGGAGTTGTCAGGCACGTTTAAAAACTGACTAATTGAGACCGTTTCAAACATTTTAGGTGAACTGATTCGACCGGTTCACTAAGAAGATCTGGTTAAATCGAACATTCGATTCGTTCATGAACTGGACAACATTAGTAAACAAGCAGCGCTGCCCTTATGAACTTTAATATGCATTATACAGAGGCAAGATGAAAATAAAAAAATCACATTAAACTTTTCTAAAGGCACCAAGTTCCCCTCAGACATACATTCATATAAACTCCTACCCCTAATTGAATCGCGATTCGTTTAGCATCTCGTTTTGAATCTTCACATGTTTGAATTGATTTTCAACCAGCTTGCAGTTAATCGTTACAGCCCTAATTAGGACCCATTCCTTGACTAATACTTGGTGTCAATGTAATCTTTCAAGATGTAATCTACTATTATCTACAAAACACACTGTACACTGTATACATACTGTCTAATATTATCGACAAAAACACACTGTATCATGTTCCATGTGAATACAAATTTATATCCATTATTAAATAAAACAAGCTGTACATGTGCCACACAAGCCATTCTGAATTAGGTCAATTAGCTTTTGGTTTCAAATCAACAAAGGTTAACATCAACTTGAGCATACAGTGTCTCTTAACCTTATTCAACCAACTTCAGCATTAGTCAGACTTGGCTTATTCTACTCCGCCATAAGCTTTAACCCAAAGACAGCCGCTTTAGTATCTATGCGGACACTCTTTCTGTAGCTCATTCATGGCTGTGTCAATATAGTTCAGTGCAGAGATGTTGACTAGAGGCCCCCTGTGAATACGCAATAGATAAACATACATCATTATGGGACGTCAAGTGGAGAAAATATTGCCACAACTGGGAATTGTGTGTGTTTGTTTACAAACTCTTTATACAACTAGTTGCTAAACAACGCTCCATTGCTGTATCTGCCCTCTTTCCTTGTTGAAACACACAAGTGCACACAAATGCCTTTGTTTAGGCGGCACAGCGACGGTCGGTGGTGGTTTTGTCTGGTGTCTGTGTTGTCAAGGATACAACGAGTGCGGTGTGCTTCAGCCCCCACCGTTCTTTCCTCCCGTCCTCACTCCTGCAGGATCTGAGAGCGGCTCGGCTCAATCCCTGATGTGTACTGTGCACGCGTTTGCGCGTGTGTGAGAGAGTGTCTGATGAGGAGGGGGGTTTGAAGGAAAGCAATACCTCTCCTTCCTGTGAATAAAGAGAGGTGGGGGAAGGGGAGAGGACAAGAGCGGTAGGGTGGTCTTTTTATGATTTCTCTGAATTATGAATTTCTCTGAATCTCTCCACTGTTTGAGATCCACAGACAAGACACTGCGCTTCCGTGGCACATGAAAGATGACCATAATACAGGAAGAATAAAGGCCAGGTGCATGTGTCAGCATATGCTAGCCATATGAATGAACTTTTAACTCTGAAGATAAGATAGAGATGTATTAATACTGCCTTTCTTTGTCACTGTGTAAAAGAGAACCATACACTGTCTTTCTTAGTGGTGCTTGCTAAGAGGCAAACATCGTAACTGCCCATACTTAGGCTTCAGGATTTGAAGGAACCTACTAACCCTGGCGTGTAATTCGACCCACACGCTTGTGCTACGAAACTGAATTACACCTTGAATAGCTGATGCTACCCGAGGAGAGGAATGCTATTACATTCAAAGTGTTCGGAACTTAGGACATATCATTTTGGCTTGGTGTAATAAACAAAAGAGCAAAAAATCCACTCAAAATCCACTAAACATTGGAGGAGAGACTAAGCTTTACCTAAGGACTGTTAAGGCACAGGGTTATTTAAGTGATTAACCACCTCCAAAGCCCTATTAATCACCTACAACACCCCAGAAAATGCACTAAGAACATTTACAACACCTTAGAAACTACAGACACACCCTAGCAACCATCCATAACATGATAGCAAACACCCAGCAAAACCCTATAACAACCAAACTGGCGATTCCGATTCCGATACCGATTTTTTTTTCCTTTAAGCAACCAACAAGAAATAATGAAAGATTCTAACACAAATAAAGTGTTTATATAGTGAATATAGATTTGATTTAACATGTATAATATTTGTTTAAAAAATATATATATTTAAGAAAAAAGTTGCCCCCCAAATTCATGTCTGTGGTGTTTCAACAATGGATGTCACCCCTTTAAGAAAAGGGAGAATTCTATTTGGACTACTTCCTGTGTGTAACGGTCACTGCAGGTGCTGGTTGATCTGAGGGGTGCATGGGGAGTACATTCTTTCTTATACATTTTGAAGCTAGCTAAATCTCTGACAATTTCATGTGTTGTCATTAGTGTATGGTGTTATGTTGATAACTTGCAGATCTGGCATATTTTAATAAAAAATATAAATACATACTTGTTGATATTTCCAAAATGTCCCCTGATCTTGAAATCATCATGATGGTAGCCTCCATTTTAGAAAAGTCTAAGCTGATTTGTATGTGGTGTTACTGTCTCTGGTGTTAATGCATTTTCTGGTAACACAGAGCCTTTAGTAATAAGGTCTGTGGTGTTATAATTACGTCTGTGGTGTTACTTCAATATGACATAGTGGCTCAATTATTTAGTAAAATGTACTACTACTACTACTGTTGAAAAATAATACAACTTTATTTTTGTTAGAAATAATCACAAAATATTTGTATTTTAATAGTTAATCCCCTTTAAATCAATGTTTTATGCCTTCATCTGAAAACCAGTAAAATGTAAATACTCAACACAGAATTTCAGAGGGGGGAAAACATTTCATAAGGCTACTGTAAGAATAAATTACATTTTGTTGTATGCAGTCAAATAATTAGACATAATAAAACACATAATTTGGTAACAATAAAACACTTTTATATATTAATGTTAAATTGTATAAGTTTCATGTTTTTAATTAATTAGACATGCTTTATGATTAATATATTTAATTTGACCATTAAAAAGGAGTGCAGGAAAATTTTAACGGAGAAGAATGGAATCCAGAGAAAATCAAATGTAAAAAACTGAATTTAGAAAAATTAACGGAATTTGGGGAAAAATAAAACGGATTTCATAGGGCCCTACAACCACCTATAGGCCTACATATCAAACCACCAGCAACCATAGCAATGTGCTAAAACTGCTTTGGACACCTTCGGAACTGTATGTTAATGTCCTAGCAACTACCTACAACACTCTAGCAACCCCAGAGATAAATATACATGGATGCCTCATTAGCAACTGTTTCTGATATATTGCTATATATAAAGCCGTCTGCTATATTGGAACGGGTAGTCCAGTCCGTGAACACTTGAGAGCAAGTAGACTGTGCGTTAGTGTTGTCACGGTACCAACATTTCTGAACTCGGTACCGATACCAGTGAAAATCCACAGTTCTCAATACCAATTTCGTTCGGTAGCAAAGCAAAACACAAAAACATGAGCAAAAACATTTTTATTGATAAAGTCAAACAAAAATACAATGTACAAAAATCAATGCCATTCTTTGTCCTTATTAAAAATTGTGTTTCAAGTTTTTCCACAAGTAATAAAAGTATGGAAAACGGCAAACAAGTTTCACCCAAATTTAATTTGTCTTTTAGTTAATGAAATTTAAACACTTTTTAATTGGTAAATAATGGAGATTTACTATTAAAATTAAAACATGGAATAAATATTGTGTGATTAATTATTAGAAAATAAAGTTGTATACATTTTTTAAACAGTAGTAGTAGTATCAAATACATTCTACTAAATAATAGTAGCCTAATATATTTCTGGCGCAATGTCTAAACTGAACTTTTATTTTGACGGGTTGTCATGAATTCCTTTAAAGTTCTGTGTTTATATATGACATGGCGCTGGTTTTACTCAAATGAAACGGCAAAATGCTCGTGAAGTGACTCTCAGAGCAGTTTTGGAGATGTTGTTTATGTATTGTTTGTATGACTTAATCAAAAGTATGTCATTACACTTAAATCAAATCATGATATGGACCAGAATCT
The DNA here is from genome assembly GCA_027564155.1 of Gymnocypris eckloni scoliostomus. Classification (NCBI taxonomy): domain Eukaryota; kingdom Metazoa; phylum Chordata; class Actinopteri; order Cypriniformes; family Cyprinidae; genus Gymnocypris; species Gymnocypris eckloni. The sequence continues at coordinate 26,191,629 of CM050416.1, forward strand.
ACACCCTAGCAATGAGCTAAAAATAAAACCTTCAGAATACTTCAAATTTGAATCGACTTTTGAATGGAAATATTTACAGATACTGGTACTACATTTACATTTATGCATTTATGCATGCATTTATCCAAAGCGACTTACATTCAGGTTATACATTTGTATTGTCAGTATGTGTGCTCCCTGGGAATCGAACCCCCAACCTTTGCGCTGCTAACGCAATGCTCTAACCACTGAGCCACAGGAACACTTTAAGTGTAATGACCTACTTTTGATTAATTCATCCAAACCGTGACAAATGTCATGACATTCTGCGTTAAAACTGTAAATTCTGTTTTTAAACTAGATTCCGCTGAAATCATATGGCCCTATGCATCAAGAACCGGGTTGACCGGGTCCTCGGTACTTTACAAATCCTGGTACCGTGACGTTTTCATTTGTTTTGTACCGATTTGGTACCAAAGAACCGTGCCTATTGACAACACTTCTGTACATCTACAGCCATAGTACTGCAGTAAACTTCAGCAGATGATTTTGCTAAATTAACACACTACAACAAGATGAGGGCGTTAGTTAAAATAGCATTGAAAGCTAAGTTACCATAGTTTAAAAATCTGTTAATACATATAAAACACAAACCAACACATTCTCGCTATGTGTCTTCAGGAATTTAATATCGTGGTTTTACAACAAGGTGCTGTGCAGTGTTGTGGCATCTTGGAAAATTCATTAACTTTTTACTGTGAGTGACAGCAAAGTGACCGTTCCAAGATGGCAGAGGCTTCGACGTGTCAGGAGTGGTATCTACATATACATAGGCTACCTATGCTAGAAACCACTTAGTAAACAAACATTTAGCAGCCCCCTAGTTAGGGCTGGGCGATATATCGCATGCGATTGTCATTCGCATTTTGTCAGTAAAGGGAAAAAACGGAGCGTCATTAACTGCACAGAGCCATAGTTCACTGAAAAGCTACATGATATTGCATTCATTATCGAAGGTGATTCATCTGCGATAATGAACGTAATATTGCGTAGCTTGTCAGTAATCTACAGCTCTGTGTATTAAAAGCCGCTCCATTTGAAAGCTGGTGATGAAGATTTACCGCTAATCACATAAAACACCTTAAGTAGTGGTAACATCAACAACATTTCACAGACAAAAAAGGTCCATTGCCAATAATGTAGTGATGAATGAAGCACTACTCACACAGATGCCATTTTCAAACCAAGCAGCTTTCTTCTGGATAACATTGGCAATTATATTTAAGTTTTTTAAATTTAACTTTAAGTGTTGGGAAATCATTTGCCTTCACTTTTTTATCCAATGAATATATTGTAACACCCCAGCAACTACATACAACACCAAATCACCTAGCAACATGTTAAAACCACTTAGAACACCTTAGAAAACAGAAATGAATGCCTCACTAGGTGGTTGAAACTTGCAATGTCTTGCCAACCACCCACACCAACCAATAAATGAGCTAAAACTACTCAGAAGACATAGAATTATCATAGTAACACCCTGGTAACATTCCTAACACCATAACAACCACCAACCCCAACCAAAGCCCTAGCAATCTCCCACAACACCCCAGCAATGTGCTTTGAAAAACCTCTCAGAACACCACATAAATTGCTTAGTAATGCACTGGAAACCACCTAGTAAGTAAACATCTAGCAACTACCCAAGACAGCAAGTTAAGTTTTGCTCTGCTAAGTACTTCTTTGGAAATAAGATTCTAAGATTCTTTGCAGAGGTGGAAAGAGTACAAAAATATTGTACTCAAGTAAAAGTACCATTACATTACTGAAATTTTACTTAAGTACAAGTAAAAGTACCAGTCTAAAAATATACTCAAGTAAAAGTAAAAAGTAGCTCATTTAAAATTTACTCAGAGTAAAAATTACTTAGTTACATTTTAACAATGGGAGGGAGGAAAAACTGGGATAGACCAAAGGTGTCAAACTCAGTTCCTGGAGGGCCACAGCCCTACACAGTGTAGATATTACCCTAATTAAACACATCTGATCCAGCTAAACTAATCATTTAGGCTTATTTGAAAACTACATGGTGTGTGTGTTGGAGCAGGGTTGGAACTAAACTCTTTAGGGCTGCGGCCCTCCAGGAACTGAGTTTGACACACCTGGGATATTGGCCTATAAATCTCAAACTAGGTGTTTTTAATTAAAGAAATCAGTTATTTAGAATAATAACACATTTAGGCTGTTACCAGGGAAATTAAATCATTATCAACAAAATGCATCTTTACAATGCAGAGGAAACGCAGAAGCTTCATCTGAAGTGGAATATATGTATTACACACTGACATGAATGCATTTAGCCTGCAGTTACAAATGCAGAAATAATGTTTAGATATAAATAAGATATAAAATGTGACCCTGAACCACAAAACCATAAGGGTCAATTTTCCTAAATTGCGATTTATACATCATCTGAAAGCTGAATAAATAATATTTCCATTGATGTATGGTTTGTTATGATCGGACAATATTTGAAAATCTGGAATCTGAGGGTGCAAAAAATCCAAATATTGAGAAAATCTCCTTTAAAGTTGTGCAAATTAAGCTCTTAGTTTTGATATATTTACAGTAGGAAATTTACAAAATATATTAATGGAACATGATCTTTACTTAATATGCTAATGATTTTTGGCATAAAAGAAAAATGTATAATTTTGACCCATACAATGTATTGTTGGCTATTGCAACAAACGACTTAAGACTGGTTTTGTGCTCCAGGCCAGGGTCACAAATGTTAAATAGTCATTTGAAATAAATAAATAAAAAGATACTTTAAATGTTAAATTAGAACCACCAGTAGGTGTCAGCAAGTCACTCATAAGTGAGTCATTGCGATTGAACAGAATCATTTAAGCGGTTAATTCAAGGAATGAACACGTCATTGCTCAGAGTCAGAGGCATAAAACTGTGTATGGTGGCTGTGTTTGGTATTATTTTGTTGTCGAAATAGAGCAAAAACAGGCAATATGGTGTCTAAGCGCAAGTCTCTCAATTAACTTCTTGTTTTTGAACTGTTGTAAAAAGAAAAACTACAGGCCTATGTAATCATGGTGATTTTTGAGAAAACAGCATTCTTCATGTGATGTTGACTTACTATATTAAATTATATAAATATATACATTTTCTGCTTCTATATCTTCAATTTTGTGATCATTCTAAACCATTTTAACAGACTGAATCAAGCAGTGAAAGAAAGCAGTCCAGATGCACGCGGACTAGTCTAATCTAACGTTACTAGATTTCACGGCACACTGTTTAGAGTGATTTGTTTGGTTTTGGCAAAATACTGATAATGTCAAATCGCACATCGTTAAAACAACTATTACTATATTATCTCAGATGATATTGCACACCCTGCACCACTGTCTTTTTGGCTCATTTGTGCAAAACCTTTTGCTAAACCGTCAAAGCTTCATTTTAACCACCAATGCAATGATGTAGTATTTACCTTACGTTACCTCTACATGCTTGCGGGCGATGTCGAGATGTTATAAGCTGCTAGTTCGGTCTCCCGAGGCAAACACAGCTAACACTGCATAATAGAGCATGAATATATGGCCAGGGGTTCACTTCATTTCCTTCGAGTTCAACTTCAGCAGAATCTGACGGGTTTGGTTTTCAGCTGGGTCTGCACCATTAACGCCTGTCTTGTCCGTCTGCATCTTTCTTGTGATTTTTAGCGCCAGTTTCTTCTTCTGCCCATTATTTGCTGCAGTTGTTTCCACGGAGCGATTTTTACTCAGTAACGAATGTGTTTTAAAATGTTGCCACAAAATATACTTAAGTAAAAGTAAAATTACAGATTAAAAAAATTAATTAAAAAAGTACAAGTACACAAAAAAGCTACTCAATTACAGTAACGCGAGTAAATGTAATTCGTTACTTTCCACTAGAGCTGGGCGGTATGACCAAAAATTTATATCACGGTATTTTTCTAAATTATACCGGTTTCACAGTATATGACGGTATTTATTTTTTTCATGCATGACCGGGTGTTAACCACATTTTCTACTGACTGAGGAAAAACTGCAATAGATTGACTTAGAATGCCATATTTTAGTGTCATGATGAGTGAATATTGTAGAAAAATTCCACACTAAATACAGGGGTTAAAGAAAAAATATATTTTGACTGAAAATATTTCCTCAAAACCCATTCCACAGCCATACCGGTCACACACACAGTTTAAGGCGGTGCTTTTCTTCTTGTAATTAGGGCGCTTGTCCTCCAAATTAAAAACATTTATGAGTACCTTCTGATCAAAAAAAAAAAAAAATTAGCCTTCAGGTGACGTTTGACTCCTTAAAGTGACTTACAGGGGTATTTTTTTTTACCTTTGCATCTACTTCAAATTCAAAAATATATGTTTATAACCTTTTTAAAATGTAGATTTAAAACAATATAATAAGTACAATACGACAAATAAGTTACCAATCATGAAATTTATATTAATAAAAAAATAATTTGTATAATTTGGCACAGAAGAACACAAAAGTTTAATGAGGCTCAGAGGTGGCATGAGTGCAATTACATTCATAGATTCATGAGGACATTAATGTTTTACATATAAATTAGCTTTTAGTGATGCACAACGGCTCAGCTGTTACTTTATTTTGAACTATTTTCGTTGATGAAATAGAACAAAATCATGCAGTACTTGTTTATTGATCTTTTGTATTAAATCAATATATCACATTTGCTAACTCCCCTTATAATTATTAAAAGCTGTCTCCTGATCGCGATCTGTGGGCGCACAGAAATTAAGAGCGCATGAGTGAGATCAAGAATCAAAAGCACGTGCAAATGTGATGCATTCTGTCGGAACCTGTGGGAATGAGTATAATTATTATTAATAGCCGCAATCCCGCGCCGACATTCAAGTTCTGCTCGGTGTTCTCTGCTAAGAACCCGACTGTGAATGATGCGAGCGTTACTATGTTGTTTGCGAGGCGGATGATTTTGGTGTTCCGCAGAACAACAACAGTGTGCTACATGTTTCCTACATGTTTCTTTTCTCTCAGTTATCCCTGATAACGTTTAAATGGTGAACAGACAGTTTTTCCGTGGCGGGAATGTAAAACCGGAGTGGATCAGGCGGAGTGATTACAGAACGCTTAGGCGGAGAGAGAGGCGTGCTTCAATCCACTCCAGGCTTTGATCACATCCCCCTCAACAGACTGAATACACATCGTCTTTCCTTCATTTAAGACCTATTCAAGCTAAAATTAAGACATGTATAGCACTATTTGAGAAATGTAAGCGTATTTACGGTCTTAAATTGATGAAAAGTGAGTTTAAGAAGGCGGGAACCCTGCAATTGACGGGAATCCGTCGCATCGACGGAGAACTGTTGTGTGTGAGAGCCACGGGAGCTGATGGCAGCGGACGGTGGATATTTGTTGTGGATGACTTCTTCTCTCTCACATTCACATCACATTCTACTAGTGCTTCAGCTTCAGTACTTTCACGCTTAGTAACACATACAGCTGTATCCTCGCCAAAATGCAATAGTGAAAAGAGACCCCTCTCTAACAGTGTCGCGTTTCAAACGTTATTTAAATGACACCGGTATTGCGGTATTTTAAAAATTCATATCGTAAGAAAAATAAACACCGGTATTCGGTATGAACCGGTATACCGCCCAGCTCTACTTTCCACCTCTGATTCTTTGGAAATATATAAAATCACTCGTCACACCAGGCTACCTGAGAGGCTGATTGCCCATTAGGCAACCCTACTGTTAATATCCGTAGCCACTAAGCATCTATTAGTTCACACACAAGCTTTACATTGACATTAGCCCTAGTACACACTCACACACAAACAAACAAAGCCCACCATATCGTTTCCCCTTCTTTCCTTTTTATCACCCACAAATAAATTACAGCCGTCACAGCGATATTCAAAATGGCATGGAGTGACAATCAAAGCCTGACTAACAAGCTTTTGAGGACCGTGCTAAAGTTTCATAATCGCACACTAATAAGATTATGCAAACTTGTCCATTTAGCCACCTGTGTATGAAAAAAGAAAAGGAGAAACAGAAAACCAAACAACTAGATGTGTTCTGATCTCTATGAACGTGTGTTCAAGGAAGCCATTGTGAGAAAGCTTTTACTGAATGTCTTTACCTTTATAAGCAACCATAAATATTGGTAATTGCAATTCCACCCCATACCAAGACTGTCCACCAAAAGCATCCAATGATCTTAATCAATAACCTTATGGTCGGTCTATTGTCTAGATGAAAGATCCAATAAGATGCTGAATTCAAAATGCATTATCAAATCATAACTCGCCATTCCTCAACTCCAAATGATATTCGGTGCACACAGAGTATCAAGACAACAGTAATAGTGGAGTTCTGACAGCAAGCAGCCCATAATTTGACAATATGTGAACCTTTCTTTGAAATCCAGGCTAAAGTCTCAAAATCTAATTATGAGATTAGCATCAAAGTTTGATTTCTACCATTAATTTCACTATAAGTTCAATCTTTGACATGACCTTACTCAGTCAATATTAAAGATATAAAGGTTACATTTTCCCAGAATGTTCTTTATCATATTATTGTTTGTAGAAAACAGCAAATCACAAAAAAATGACTTTAGCTTCGTTTTCACAGAGAGGGTCAAATAAAGCCTATTAAAACTATTAGACACTCCCGGTTTTCTATTTATTTTTGTAAATCAAATACAGTGTGATTAAAAAGTCTGAGAACACTAGTGGAATAAAACCCTTCCGTTTTTTGTATATATATAATAAACATCATCTTATCAGCAACATATCTGAGTAAAATTTTGAGAGAAAAAATACTGCATTTAAAATGCAGACCTACAGCTTTTGTGTGAAGCCACTAGGCACCATTTGGTTTCATTTCATATAATGGAGCAACTAATTTACCAAATGCATGTGGTGGGATTTGTTATTGTCATTTTCTATAGCTGAGATCTGCACACAAATATCACTTCACATGTTCTCTATGGACAAAAGGGACATAAGAAATGTGTAAATGTCATATTATGAGAAGCATGAGCATTGCATGCAAATTGTCAATGTTACGCCTGAGCTAATCTAGCATCTTTTGGTTTGCTGACACAAATCTTAAATATTTTGCTAGCCACTTCACTACAGGTCGATTATTGTTCTAATTTGTGTTTAACAACACTTACCAGTAATAACTACAAGAACGGGAGACGATGCTGCGCTAAAAGGAAGCAAATAAGTAATTCTGATATGTAGACCTCAGGCAAAACAAAAATTTGCATTAGCGATGAAGACACCAGTCTGGCTGGTCTTAGGTGGCTGAGAAAACACGATGTGAAGAATTAGCAAATGTTTGTCAGGATTATATCTACTACATTCAAAGCAATGAAAGCAGAATTTTTCTGTGGACATGTACATAGAGCAAGTGTACCATACGATACGATACCAATTAAACTGAGAAAAATAGCATCAATAATGTATTTAGAAGGAGGGAAATTACAAAAGAGCACAAATTTATCTTTTTCATACTCTATTCTCTTTCATAGTACCTTTCTCCCATTTAGTCTTTAATTTATTTTCAAACTTTTCCATAATTCATACCATCTTTTACTTATGGTCTACCTTAATTCAGCTTTTTCTCTCATTCTCTCTCTTTTTCTTTCTCTCTACCTTATTTCGCTCTTCTGCTGCATTTTCCTCAGGCTGCAAAAGAACCAACCATCATAAATCTACCCCTTTATTGCTTCTGAGGAGAGAGAACGAGGGAAAGAGGGAAGGGAGGGGGGACATGGGAGATGCAGGAGAAGAAAAAAAGAGGAAAAGGGGTGGAGGAATATCTAATCTCAGAGCAAGAGCTACAGGACCCAATGAACAGATGGATAAAATGAAAGGAGGAGAGAGAGGGAGCTTGGGAGGGGCTGAGGATGTCACCATTAATGAGGAAAATTTACAGTTCAGAAGCTAGCAGACTCGAGGCCTCTTCAGTAACTGAGACCACCACCAGCACCCCTCTAATTACAAAAGGCATTCTAGCACTATTGGCTGACTTTTTCATGTAAACCATAGTTTACTGTGATAGATAATCATGCAACAGATAGTAACAAATTCCACACTTTCATTATCTGTGGACTGAAGGCCAGTTGTTACGACCAATGAACAAATGGCAATGACATTTAAGTGAACTGTAATTAGTCATTTCAAAATCCTATCAATTCCTGACACTGAAAGAAGAGCTTCTCTCTTCTTTTAGTGTCGCTTTTGCTCTTTATTCCAAGGAAAGGATGAGGGAAAGCGATTTTGGTGGCCACGGGGACATCGGAGGTTGGTGCATAGGCATAAATATATTACAGTGTCGATTTCCTATTCCAATAGCTAGCTGTTGCTCAGGGCAACAGGAACCATTACTGTCCCACTGCACAACACAGACATACAATCCAGAGTTATGGGTGAGGACTTATCGGTTTGACTCTTAGCGTGTCTCTAGGCAAACTGCCCAATGCTGAAGCTTTATCTGAATGATTAAGAGTTAGCTTTTAGTCTTGCATAGCCAGAATTTTGTCTAAATTTCACAAATTTAGCATCTTATAACATCCACTTAAAAAGAGGAGCCATCTAACTGGCATGTTAAAGCAACCAATCCCAGGTCTGATGTTTTGATGTATTTTGAGTCAGGTTTATCAGAACTATATTACATCACAATAATAGACCGATTTAAAAAATGAATAATAATGGTCCATCAGTCTTCATGAATGACTATATAGAAAACACACACAAAAAAATAAATAAATAGAACATTAAGACTGGTGTGCTATATGCTATTGACAGTCATTGAATGGACTGCGATCAGACCAATGGACATTTTGACTGAAACCAAATAAAAAACGCTTGATAAATGTTATTTCTGGAAATGGCTGTCACTTACATACATTCCCTGGCTTCTCATCCTGCCTAATCAGATCACAAAAATTAAAAATAAAAGTTGGCAAATGCCTCAACAACAAAATGTCAAACCATTGTGTTTGTCCCAAGCATAGACAAACAACGATATAGTATGCCAATAATTGCTGACGTAACTCTAAAGCGGACAGCTCAACTGTAACAATAACCACCCGACCACAAACATCTCAAAGACTAGCTTAAACACATCCAATTTATAACTGCTGCCCTTGTGCATGAACTATTCCATTATAGACATTTAGCTCTCCATAATATAGCATGAATAAAAATCAAGGATCCTACCTGTACATGCTGCTGCATAGAGCCATATGGGATGCCTTGACTCAGCGCTTTTTGCTTTATCATAATCATCCTCTTCTGTTCTTCACTTAGATGGGCTGACTGGTTGGGCATTGGACCTGGAGCTTGTGGTGGCCCACCCCCGGTGCCTTGCATGTAGGGCATCATCGGGTTTTTGGCTTGATTGGCCATGGGCGGTGTCATTCGCTGACTCATGTGGTCTACTCCACTGAAATGAGTCAGCGGCTTGGTGTTGCTATATGAGAGCTGCTTACTGAGGTTGTTTTGGGCAGCCAAGTTATTAGGTTGCTGCTGCTGCTGGTTGAGCATGTTCATGTGGTTCTGTGGGAGGTAGTTGTTCAAGCTTGGTGTTTTTGGCCCCATTGTGTTGCTAGCATTGAAAGCCTGCGTATACATCATCGGGCTATTTGGTTTATCTGGGTTAAAGGGTCCACTGTATGGGCTTGTTGGTGCTCCTGCAGGCGACCAGTTTGCTGCCTGGGACTGCTGTTGGTGTTTTTGTTGGATAAGTTTGGCACGCTGCTGAGCAGCCATTTGCTTCAGCTGCTCGGCTGGTGAAAGTTCAGATGTGGGTGGGACTTGTACACCTCCACCTGTTCCCCCTGATCCAGGACCACCTACCGTTACTGGAGTTGATGTCACGGGGCCAACGCCAGGACCTGCATTCATCATAAATCCATTCCCAGGCCTTGAGGCCTGGGTCTGTGCTTGGGTGGGCGTTTGCGGAGAACGTGCCACGCAGTTAGCGGGTGATCCTGATGGCATTCCAACTGCTGGTGACTGCTGCAAGGGTTGCTGGGGTGGTGTCCCATTGGCAGCAGTTGCAAACGGGGGACCAGAGGAAGATGGTCGCACCTGAGGTGACCCCATGGGCATCGGTCCATTCTGCGGTTGCGGTGTACTGTTGGGTGCCGTAGCTATAGAGTTAGGTGGTGGGTCTTGTGCAAGCTGCATTTGTTCCATTGTGGCCCGTGTGAAGTCGCCCACTTCCTTTTTCTCCTCAAAGTCCTCGTTGAAGAGGTCGTGCATGTCGTCCTCAGGCACTGTGTTGGCCAACTCATCAATCAGTTCCTGCCATTCCTGATCATTCAGATTGATGTCAGAGAATAGCTTGTTCTGATTTGAAAGCGAAGTATCCGAGGACTCGATTCCACCCCCGTCGTCCAAAGGCTCTTGTTTCATGTCCTTCAGTAGGCTAAAGCCATCTTCCAAATCCAACGAACCATTCAGTTTAATATCAGGCATTCCACCATTTTTGCCTAAATCTTCAGGTCGTCCAGTAATATGGTTTGTACCAGCATTGCCGTTGCCGGTTCCGTTGTTTGAGGAGGCACTGTTGTTGCCCGAGGGCAAGGTGGGTTTGATGTCCATTGGATGAAGTGGGGAAATGGGCGGGAGGCTACAAAGAGAGTCCATTCCAGCGCATCCTTCCTTACGGAGTCTCTTTGACGTGGGAGAGTAACTCCCATCACTGAGGCCATTTTGGTCACCATTTAAAGGAGATCGGGCACTGTCCAATTTCCTCTTCACTGTCTCCTGGAGCTGAGAGAGAAATTACAGAGAGAACAATGGTTAGAAGGTCTCTTCGGTCGATATGAAAACAAAGAACAACACATTTTCTTGTACAATATCTTGTAATGCTACCTATTGAAGCAGTTTTGCAGTGTATAAATAGTCAGGCATGGTACTATTCAAACAATTATTTACATTTCAGAGCAGAAACACGTCAGAGTGGTTTCTAGTCCAGAATGCCAAAATTTACATATTCTCGCTATCAAAACACTTCACAATAGAAAAGGTTTTATGCCAATGATCGTCATTGTGGTTACGTTTACACGTGTTAAAAAAGTAAACATTCACTTGATATTTACTCAAAGTGGCTTGCTCTTTTTGTTTATCTGATAGTACAGACGGTCTTTCACTGAGGTGTTGTCTTGACGTCAAATGAGGGCAGGTATTTTGATCAACACAAACTGCCCAAACTTAATTCCAGTTTTGGTTTTCCATAATCTGCGGAGTTTGGGTTTAAACAGAGGTATCATGAGGTAATAATAGGCTCATTTAAAAAAGAAGACCCTTCTATTGGCCACTTTGTACAGACTCAATAGCTATATGCGGATCAAACTCAGTCTAATCAATTTACAGTAGAAAGGTGTCATAATTGTCAATGAATTAGTACCAATCAGTGACGTCAAACAGTCTGTAACTTTTATTTTTTTAGCAAAGCTGTTAATTATATTGTGAATTATACTGACTACTCAAAGGTAGTCTTAGTGTGCTCATTCAGCAGCTTGGTTCTATGAGAATTAAACGGTTTCATTTTTAAAAACTGGATTTTTGTTTAGTAAAACACAAGGACACTTTTTATCTGACTGTCAGATCAGGTTCTCGTGAATTTTTAACCAACCTAATTATGCAAGGCTACCTTAAGACTAACTATTGAACTAGTCATTCAATCGACTGGCTTGTCCGTTTTTAAAATGTTATTTTGCACATGCCTGTTTTACTGGCAATGCACACATAGACAAACATATGAATTCTCTCACTGCACAGAGAATTACTGATAGGAGGGAAAAGGTGATGAGTGTTAGTTATCACTTCACAATAACATAGAGAGAGAAAAGAGAGACAACAGAGGGGAGGGAATCGGATGCAAAATAAACTGAGTTTCACTGTTCACACATGGGCACACTTTTATCCCACAATGCTCTTCTGCTTAATTTGTCTCAGCCATTAAGCTGTGTCTAAGCCGCTCAACACAATTATGCTAGACAGTAACACACATGTACATCGCAACAGAGGTTAGGGACAAGAGACCAACCTTAGAAATGTCATTACTTCCTTAAATAGCATTAAATACTGGCACAATCAACCACAAATAAGGAGGGAAAAAGTGAAATCAGTTGTAATGAGAGTTTAAGCATTCCTCCAGTTAATTCACAAATGATTCTCTTAACATTCAATTGTGTCACTTTGCAGATGGTCCCTTTCCTCTCGCTATTACAGGGCAGTGCGGTGGGGAAAGAACAACTGCAAATATTGATGGGGAAAGAGTGTTAGATGCCTCCTGAGAGGTGAGGATAGAAAAGAAGGTGAAAAGCATTTCCCATCATCTCTCCTCATCTTCCTGTTTGTGCTAATGACTCTCACAATGAACACATTTAACAGTGTGTTAATTACAGAAGTGAAATGTGTGCGTAAACCCGGAGATGTAGATGAACCGCAAGAACATTAGCGACGAATTCTCCCCATACACATCCGCAGGATCCCTCTCACCTTCTTCGCTTATCCCAGTGGACTTCGGTGTGTGTGTGCATGTTAGAAATCTCACACACACACACCACTGAAACATGCGAAATGAGATTCTGAAACAACAAGATTCATGGATCTTCTCTAAGAGTCTCCTCTGAGGCAATACGTCTAGTCCCCCTCCCTTCTTCTATCTCTTTCTCTCAGTCTGTCTCTACCTACATGACCAGAAGAACAGCGACGAGATCATGATGGGAAACAAGAAAGGCTGATGTTTACTGGCTAGCTTTATGCAAAAGAAGATAAGCTGGATAAAATGAGGAACGCACACACATACAAAACACATTCTGCTGCAGTCTGCCCCTATAAGACTTTTACACCGTCTGGCTACGCTTAACAGACACGACATGTACTATAAGCTTTACTGTAGCAAGCTCAAATATGACCCTCGCGGTCATGTTGACTGTAGGTCTGTGTGGGGTTGCATCTTTCATTGTTACACCTCTGTCGTGTCGTGTGCAACAGCTAAGGGGGTTGTCAAGGCAACCGTTGTCACGACGGCTGTCAATATTCGTGCCGTTTATCATGCCATAAAGACGATTAGGATGACTGTCACTCACATGGAGAGAGTGAGTGACGGGTGAGAGAGAGAAAGAAATCAAGGCAGAAATCGAGAACAATGTGGTGCACATAAAACTGGCTGCATTCATACAGTCAGTGTAGGGGACTGACAAAAATATTTGCTGCACATACTAGGCTACTGCGTTTATGAACAGGTAACCAAAGTAGAATCGTCTTTTGTAACTGTCAAAAGCATGTAACAATAGCTTGGAGTGCCATGCACTTATTTTAAGTGTCAGCAGTGGCAAATCAGTATGAAATGAAAAAAATTATATTAAATAAATAAAAATGAAACTAGATAAAATAAAACAAAATTTGACAAAATGAAACAACAACAAAAAAGAATACAAAAGTAAATGAAATTAAACAAAATAAAAAATAAGTGATACAAAAAATAAAATACAATGAAAGAAATACAAATTTAAATTAAACAAAATAATTAAATTAAATGTAACAAAATAAAAATTTAACAAATAAAACAAAAAAATAAATAAAATTGTTATTACAATCATTACAATTAATTATTAATTACAATTAATATACAGCATTATTTACAATAGGTAATATTTTTATGGTTATTTACTCTTACAATTTAACATAAATTGTACTGTGTCAAGCACCCATTTAAATAAAATAAATATATATTAAAAAAATGTAATTACTGTTACTACTATTATTATAAATTCTCTCTAGATTTTTTTTACGGTTATTTTGTCACTCCATTTTAAATTATATTAAAAGAACCATAATTACCAGTAAAAATAGTACTGGCAAACATATTTTGCTATGAGAATATCCTCTCAATGCCTTATAAATTTGTGGATGACGTCGGTAAGCATTTTCTCACTCCACTCCTGCACCCTATCGGTCCTTGTGGGATGAATCCTCTCAGAGTGGCACATGATTGATATCAATAATGATCATCTTCCTGCAAAGACTCTGCATGCTAAGTGAGGTGTGATTAGGTGTGTTTAGCACCAACCGCCTCCAGCAGACATCTTCACTGACGTCCGGGGTCGAGTGGTACGGTACGGTACGAATGGCGCATCTAGCGACGCCATAAACCACAGACAGAGACCATCTAGCTAGCAGCTTTTGGCTCAAAACCGCCGTAATAGGATTAGAACGGCGAAAAACCCTCCCCCAAGCCTTAACTAGCATGGTAGGGTTAAGAAAACGCGCGCAGAGGTAGAGACAGGAAGCAAGAGAAAGTCTGTGCATGTGTGTGTGTGTGTGTGTGTGTGTGTGTGTGTGTGTGTGTGTGTGAGAGTGTGTGTGTGTATAGCAGGGGGAGGCTGATGTTTGTTTTTCTCCATTTCACTGCCTATTAAAGTGTTCAGTAGCTCACACAAACACACTTCCCTCTCCTGCTCTCTTCACAGTCACCATGTGGGAGAGCACACAGATAAAGGGAGGGAGAGAAATACAAGAGGGAGGGAGGGAAAGACAGAAGAGCTCTTCAGACAGACGGTAATGCTTTCATGTGACTGGAGAGAGAGAGAGAGAGAGAGAGAGAGAGAGAGAGAGAGAGAGAGAGACACGCATGGGGGGAGAGAACCACCAAGGTGCAGTTGTTATAGCAACCTCCTGATCCCGAAGCCCCTCCCCCCAGCTCCTAGGCTGAGTGCACTGGACACTTCTGCCAATAATCTCTCTCGCTCTTTCTCTCTAGTGATCTCCCTCCCTAATGTTTTCTTAACTCTCTCTCCCCTTCTATATCTACACTATGCTTTTTTCCTCATCTATTGAATTCTTCTTCTTTATGTCTCAACCCTGTATTATTGACATTGTCTCGTAGTCGTATTGTACAAAATAACAGAAAACGCAACCTTGATTGTTTCACCTTGAGACATAAGAGGGTGCACCTATAGCAAATGTGCAAATATATGTTGCATTTCTAGGTAAGAAAATGGTAAAATGGCACTACATCATAGCCAAGTACAAACTATGGTTATATTGTGTCCAAACAGGTTTCCAGTGACATAACTAGGGCCCTATGATTTCCACAATGCAGAAAATGCAGACGGAATCGCGGAATCCAGTCATAAAAACAGAATTTACATTTTAACACGGAATGTCACAATAGGTGTCAAAGTTTGGATGAATTAATAAAAAATAGGTCATTATACTTAAATCAAATCACAATATGGTATTTGTAAACATTACGCAGCATAAGTCGATTTAAATATGAATCCTGCATGTTCTGCAGGACCCTATGAATGGAGCAGATGCATGGTTTGTTTACTAAAGTTACATACAACGTGCGTGGCGCTCGTCTGCAGTCTCAATGAGGACATAAATATATGAACAATAGCTCCAGAACTGTTCTGAGAGTCACTTCACGAGCATTTTGAGTAAAACTAGCGTCATATTATATACACACAGAACTTTAAAGGTTTTTACGGCAATCCATCAAAATAAAAGTTCGGTTTAACTTATTATAAACATTGTGTCAGTAATAGGCTATTTTACTATTATTATAAGGACACCTGATCACACATTCAATCAATCAGACTCCAACCTCTCCACTATGGGCAAGACCAAAGAGCAGTCTAAGGACACTTGGGACAAAATTGTAGACCTGCACAAGGCTGGGATGGGCTACAGGACAACAGGCAAACAGCTTGGTGAGAAGGCAACAACTGTTGGCGCAATTATTAGAAAATGGAAGAAATTCAAGATGACTGTCAATCTCCTTCGGACTGGGGCTCCATGCAAGATCTCACCTCGTGGAGTATCAATGATCCTGAGAAAGGTGAGGGATCGGCCTAGAACTACACGGGAGGACCTGGTCAATGACCACAGTCTCAACGGTTACCATTAGTAACACACTACACGTCATGGATTAAAATCCTGCAGAGCGCGCTTGGTCCCCCTACTCAAGCCAGCACATGTCCAGGCCCGTCTGAATTTTGCCAAATACCATCTGGATGATCCAGAGGAGGCATGGGAGAAGGTCATGTGGTCAGATGAGACCAAAATAGAACTTTTTGGTATAAACTCAACTCGCCGTGTTTGGAGGAAGAAGAAGGATGCGTACAATACCAAGAACACCATCCCAACCGTGAAGCATGGGGGTGGAAACATCATGCTTTGGGGGTGCTTTTCTGCAAAGGGGACAGGACGACTGCACCGTATTGAGGAGAGGATGGATGGGGCCATGTATCATGAGATTTTGGTCAACAACCTCATTCCCTCAGTAAGAGCATTGAAGATGGGTCGTGGCTGGGTCTTCCAGCATGACAATGACCCCAAACACACAGCAAGGGCAACTAAGGAGCAGCTCCGTAAGAAGCATTTCAAGGTCCTGGAGTGGCCTAGTCAGTCTCCAGACCTGAACCCAATAGAAAATCTACGGAGAGAGCTGAAACTCTGTGATGCCCAGCGACAGCCCCAAAACCTGAAAGATCTGGAGAAGACCTGTATGGAGGAGTGAGACAAAATCCCTGCTGCAGTGTGTGCAAACCTGGTCAAGAACTACAGGAAACGTCTGACCTCTGTAATTGTAAACAAAAGTTTCTGTACCAAATATTAAGTTCTATTTTTCTATTGTATCAAATACTTATTTCATAAAGTTTATATGTTTATAAAGCATGTGCGTTTCTTAAATTTTTTTCAAATGACTGATCGTTTCGCTAGATAAGACCCTTATTCATCGTCTGGTATTGTTTATATCCCGTTGAAGCTGCACTGAAACTGTAATTTTGACCTTCAAACATTTGGGGTATATATATAGTCCCCTCCATAATTATTGGAACAGTAAAGACTAAATTGCTCTTGTGGCTGTCGAGTCAAGACAATTGCAAATAAGATAAAAAAATGAATATGAGACAAAACTACAGAATGTCACATTTTATTATTAGCCGTTTCAACACATACATGTTTTACCAAATAAAACGAACAGCACTTTTAGAGTTCATCCCACTCATTGATGTTACCATAAGTATTGGGACAGTTGAACATAAGGCAGATATAAAAGATTAAAAGCTAATATTTAGTTGCAGATCCCTTGCGCACAATCACAGCAGTGAGTCTGTGACCCATAGACATCATCAGACTCTTGGTTTCATCCTTTGAAATATATTTTCCCAGCCTTTAATGCAGCCAATTCCAATTGCTGCTTGTTTTGGGGAGTTTCTGCCTTTACTCTCCTCTTCAGCTGGTGAAATTCATGTTCAATCGGATTTATATCTGGAGATTGACTTGGGCAATTGAAGACTTTCCATTTCTTTGCCCTTATAAATTTGGCCTTAACTGAACTGGCAGGGTGTTTTGGGTCATTGTCCTAATGCAATATGAAGCACTTCCCAATGAATCTGGTGGCATTTTCTTGAATATTGGTAGGCAAGATGGTTTTGTACCCTTCCAAATTCATTCAGCTACTGTCATCATACATTAAGTCATCAGTAAAGTTGAGAGGGCCTGTTCCAGAGACAGCCATGCATGCCCATGCCATGACACCACCTCTACTATGCTTTGCAGATGAGGCTGTATGCTTGGGATCATTTGCAGTTCCCTTTTTTTCTCCACATTTTTGCTTTCCCGTCACTTAAATAAAGGTTCATCTTTGTCTCATTGGTCCATAAACACAGCTCCAAAACTCTTCTGGCTCACCTTTGTGCTTTTTTGCTACCTCTAATCTTGCCTTTCTATTTTTGGTGCTGGTCAGAGGTTTGCATCTTGCTGTGTAGCATCTGTAATTCTGTGTCAAAGTCTCCTGTGAACAGTATCATGTCAGCGCATCACCCCAGCTTTCTGGAAGTTGTTGGTGATTTTACAGACACGTCTTTTAGGGTTCATTTTCATAGCTTTTTTTATTTGTCTGTCATCAACTACTGTTGTTTTCTCAGCCGATCAGGTAGTTGTTGGTGTCGCTGCTGGTGGTCCAAACTCTTGATTTGTCCATGCCCTTTGTTTTTGCTATAGCTCTAATTGACTTCCTCTTTTCTTTTAGCATCCAAATTGCTTGCTTTTCTCTCAAAGTCAGCTCCCTCGTCTTCATCCTGGTTTGTGTGTCATCGAATGCAAGATTCAGAATACATAAGTAATGGATATAACTGATACGACACATTCCCTGCTTTTAATAACTAAAGAATTAATACAACAGGACACCGCAGATCACTTAGAAAGACCTGTGAGGCAACTGTTCCAATACTTGTGCTCACATCAGATAGGGGGATGAAACTCTAAAAGTGTTGAACTTCTTAGCTGATAAAACATCTGTGTTGAACCACCCAATAATAAAATGTGACATTCTGTAGTTTTGTCTCATATTCATCTTTTAATCATATTACGATTTAATCGTAAATGTCTTGACTCACTCCACAGCCAACAGAGCAATTTTATCTTTACAGTTCCTATACTTTTGAAGGGCACTGTATATATATATATACATACACACACACACAAACACACACACACACACACCTTTTGGACAGTGGTGTATATAAAATATTGAGCAATATCGTTACATATAAAACACAATTGGAACAGGAAAACAATAACCAATATGATAATATATAATTAATCTGTATTAAAGACTCACTGAAAAAGTGCTTGATTTTATTAATACAATGGATTCCCATTCTATGAGCTAAACATACACATAGACATACAAATCAAACAACAACAAAATCTTAGACAACCTCAAACTTCATGCTATAGGCTCAGGGTGATTTTTTGTGTGAAGCATGTGTTACAGGCTAAACCTAATACGTGTGTGTTTGTGTTTGTGTGTGTGTGTGTTTAATCCACATCCTTAAATTGAGCTCTTGAATGTGCAGTGTGCACAGTACAATAAAGGCAGACCGACCTTTGACATGCAACAGATAACACAGCTAAACACACAACACAGGCACATACACACAGACTCTCTCTAGTAAATACTGCGCAGAGTGCTCATCTGAAAATTTAGTTTGTGTAAGTGTGTATCTAGCTCATCAGACTTTAAAATGAGTGCATGACCCTTTAATTTAAGAGGTGAAAGAAGCATCATATAGTACTACAGACAGTTGAGCTTACAAGTTTACACATTTGCAGAATAAATTAGAAGATTCATAAAAAATTAATTTCATTTTTTATTTATTACAACCCCCGGGAAGCTATTTGCTATAGCATAAATTTATATATATTCCATTAGACAAGTAACTGAAATTACACAAATTATCCTGTTCAGGAGTTGACATATCTTTGGTTCGTAATATTGCATGTTGATCCTTGAGCTACTATTATTTTTAGTTTGAGATGTTATTGTGTACTAGACCATGGATTGTCCTGGCTAGTAAAGCAGCTTACTGTTTCTAATATTAATTATTAATAATAATAAAGAAACTTTCACGAGAGAAGCAGCGATGCCTGAATCATAAACAAATTACTCTGAGTTAAATTTGCGATTAAAGGTTCATCCCAATCATAAATCTAGTCTGAATGATTCAATTAAAAATTGGATTGATTCAACTCTCTAGTTAACCGAAATTTAACTGGACAAAAATTTAACTGTTGACTAAATATCTGGTCTGTTAGTCAACAAAGCTATTGTAAAACCTCAGAAGACTTGAAAAGCGCACAATTCATATATGAACCTGGACCACAAAGCCAGTCTTAAGTCACACAGGTATATTGTAGCAATAATCAACAATACATTGTAGCCTGGGTTAAAATTATCATTTTTTTATACCAAAAATCATTAGGATATTAAGTAAAGATCATGTTCCATGAGTAAATATAAATGTAAATATATCAAAACTCTATTTCTGATTAGTAATATGCCTTATAGTCCAGGGTCACATATGGTCTACTTTCATATACTTTTTCAAGTTTTAAAGCTCCAGTGCCTATTCAGTATAAAGCAAGGAAAGGATTGACCAGTACATTATTTAAAATGTATTTTGTGTAACACACAAAATAAATAAATAAACAATAAATAAAGGCACAACAAAGACAGAAGGTTCATTTTAGGAGTTTTATCCCTTTAAGAATCAAATGTATACTTTTAAAAAAGAACATGCATCTATGAAATAAGCATATCTGTTATGCATGTTCCTCAGAGAAATACTAAAACAAAAACAAAATTATGATGACTCTTACAGATTATGCAAGGGATATATAAACATATGAGGACTGTACGTAATTAAATACAACACACAGCTGTATTAAAACCAATTGAGTCATTTTTAACTTGTCACAAGCTGTTGTTTTGTGATCAATACACGTTGTTCACGCTTGAATCAAGTTGTAGAGAAATTTTGGAATGCTGTGGTTAGCTGGAAAAAATGTATTACCTCACCCCTCCTTTCTCTCTCTCTCTCTATCTTTTCTACCTCTCTCTCTCTCTCTCTCTCTCTCGTGAGTTCCTGTCTGTGGGATACAGAGGTTTATAAATAACTCTCAGCCCAGTAGTGTTTTTGTGAGTGCATGTGGTGGCAGTATGTGTGAAGATGGAAGGAGCACACACTGGCTAACACTAATATAATAAGATATTAATGCGGGAGAAGAAGAAGAGAGATAGAGATAGAAGGAAGACAGGAGGGGGAGGACAGGAGAGAGCAGAAGCAGAAGAAAGGAGGGAGGAGAAAGAAGGGCACGGAGAGTCAGCACACGGGACTTCCGCTCGTTGAGCAACACCGCCTTCTCCTAAACGCTGCTAAATACTCGCTCTCTCTCGCTCGCCGGCTCCCTCCCTCACTGTTAATGGCAGCCTGTTTAAACACTGGCTGAGTGAATGTGTGTGTGTGTGCGCGTGCACTGTAGCGCCTGGGTGCATGTTAAACACAGTCCCTGAAATCCTACTCCAATCCAATAAAGCCTTTAGCAGCCCTGCCAGCAGAGACAATTACTGCACCTCACCCAGAGAGAGAGAGAGAGAGAGAGAGACAGCCGAGAAACGGAAGGGAGAGAAAGAGAGAACAGGAAGCACGGAGAATGAGGGAGGGAAGACAAAGAGCAGCTCATCACAATAAACTGCTCATAATCATCTGTACATTCCTCACACACTCTTCAGGCTAAGCTCCTCCCACTGACTTCATTTGGCACATTCTTAATAACTTCGAGTCATCCATTCATCACTGTAAATATGGGTTTGGCGGTAACTAGTTTCACTTGTGAAGTATGTCTCACATATATGCGATACACGTGCAAATATACTGTTGTGCATAACAGTGAAAATTAAGACAAAATGAATTGCATTTCTCACAGCTTGGTTGCCATTTACAAACTAAATAAGGCGTCCATAACAACCATACAAAAAAACAAAGTGTTAGCAATTCATTTGCAAAATTAACAATTATTTACACTGTTTAAAGTGAATGTAATAATCAAGTTCAACAAAAATAATTTACTCCCTACCACTACTACTAGAGTGATTTCACAACACATCAATCGCCCATATTAGTGGCACTGAACGTAAACAATGCCACTGAACTAGGGCTGGGCGGTATGACCTAAAATCAAAACCTTGATTAATTGAACACTTTACCTCAATTACGATTATTGAATGATTTTGTTAATTTGTTAATAGTTCATTAAAGGCCTGTACTGTAAATAAATTCAACTATTAAAGGTGGATTTTTTTTCCTAATGGAAGAGTGCATTTCTTATCTTTCTGATTTAAAAATAATTGAAGGAAACTATTTGGGGTATTTGTAAAACAAAAACAAAATTTGAAACAAAATTGAACAAAATCAAAGTTGACTTGAAATGAAGACGTATTATGGAAAAAGTCACATTTCAGTTTTATTGTAAAAAGTTAGTTTTCTAAAACAAAAAAAAAGAAACTAATAATGTTCTGCAAATAAGATTGCCAAAAGTGAATATTGCCATATTAAAAGTTGAAAATAACCAGCGTCTCTTGCAAACAAAAAACATTTTAAATATTGTCATGTGAAACTTAGAAAATAACTTGTTTCTTTTCTAAATTAATATTATTTTCAATAATGCAATGTGAAAAGTTGAAAATAATAACTTGCATCTCCTGTAAACAAATATTTTAAATAAAGAATGTAAATACGCAGTGCAGAATGCCTATTCCATGTATTGCTGTCAAATACAAAAGTTGCCATGCCAACCTGCTACTGTAAACAAAAGCTCTCAACAATTTCCCTGCCTCAGGTGTCTTCTGATTGGTCCACTGTTTTGGAACCGACATTGATGAGCGAGCGCGCGCTGCCTGTAAATGTGCCCCTCATGTGCAAGACGCTGCAAAAGATTAGAGCGCAATGGCCATACACGTCACTCGGTAGTATGTTTTTAAGAGGAAAGTATTAATTGAATTAATAATAATTTAATATAGCGCCTTTCTGCAAACTCAAGGTCACTTTACAATATAAAAACAGATAAACATGACAGCAGACAGAAAAACTAAATACAGATAAACATGAAATCCTTTAAAAAAATGAAATAACTTACATGGGCAAATTAAGTCGGTTAGAGGTTCTGAATTTTGGTTTTGAGTTCTTTTCGATTAATCGTCCAGCCCTACACTGAATCGCACTGATTATTGCTGTTGAAAATGGCCAATTATAGTCATGTTTTTGGCTGTACTAATCGGTCGGACTGGGAAAAACATTTGGAGTACTATAGACTGCCAAAGGTTCTAACAAATCAAGGAGAAGAGAGCAAAAAACTGTCTGAGGATAGAAGGCGTTTGTGGTTAACCAAACTGAACCAGGATTTCCAGGGCAAAAATCTTGACAAAATTAATGTTTGTTCTTATCATTTCTTCTCAGGTAGGTGAAATATTAGGCTAATATCTTAATACAGCTCGTACCTATCTTTAACTTTAGTTTTCTAAAATATCGCTCCCGTTCCTGCTTATTAAGTTCTTCTCTGATTTTTTTTCCCTTGGTTTAGACAGCATAAATTAGTAGAATAACATATTCAGTATGTGCAATCCATGCTGTTGTTTACATCTGAGTATCTCCAATTCGAGTAACTGACCAAACCGTGACGTAGGTGTAAAAAACACTATATTGGCATATATTCTAAAGCAATTAGCAATATAGTAAGCTAGTATGCTAAGCTGTTAGCATGTTTCCCAACCTTCTTCCCGGAGGCACACATTTTGGATGTCTCCTTTATCGGTCCCATTCATTTTGGTTTTAGATTCTTTACTAACGAGCTGATGAGTTGAATCAGGCGTGTTTAATTAGGAAGAGCTTGAAAATGTGTTGTGTTGGTGTGCCTCCAGGAACGGGGTTGTGAAACACTGTGCTAGTCAAAGGCAATCCGAAAAAAAAACATCCCCTGCTTCCAAATATGCCTACTTCCATACTATATAGCAGGCTAAAACTGTAAGTGAAAAGAATAGTATGTGTTACAGGTTCATTAAAGTTCATTAATTTAATTCTTATTAGTGGCAATTTTTAGGTATTAAGACCAATAAGAAATATCTGCTGTTCATTTGAACCAAACAAATGCGGTAAAGGGGGCAGTAATATCATTATTAAAATTTAAAATATCACATTCGACGAATGACTTTAACGTGTTTACATTAAAGTCATTCGTTGAATGTGATATCAATTTTAACCCAGATCAGTTCTACATCTGCCACATGACATTTTACGATCTGATGATTACGGAAACATAATCCACTGACTGCAGATTTCAAAACACTTTAATCGACTGGATAATCAAGGATAATCTGACACCACATGATAACTCAACATTCCTGAAGACAAAAAAAAGGCAAATTGATATTAAGTGTTGATCACTGCAGAACTCTGGGGAAATTCAGCTTTTTACTGGCAGCCAACAGGAGATCGAGGACTTAAAAAGGTAACATGGGTGGATTTTCCTTAGATTACCCAAAACACCCTCCGGTGCCTATGTAAATGATGGAAATGAGTGATAAGAAGCTAGTCTTGATTAACTGATCCACACTAGCCTAGCGCTACTGACTCAACTATGGGATACCTGTAGTTGAGACACCTGAGGTCTACAGTTACGCTAATGGACCATTATTGCCTAAAGCCCCGTTCACACCAAGAACGATAACTATGAAGATGTGGTGTGGACTCTGCTATTCTTTAAGATTGAGAACAATTTTTAGAACTATATCTTTATAGTTATCATCCTTGGTGTGAACGGGGCTTACTGGCTAATTAGCATTAATGCTACAGGTTAAACACCTCACAAAATGCCTGCCCCAAATGGCACCCAATTTGGACTTTGCGGCCTTTGAGTCCAAATTTTGGTGATGTAAGGGCATCTGACAGTGTCTCTGTTCAAATATACATATCCCCTTAAACAGCAGGTGAAAACTGTAATGAGCAGTATGTCCAAATTCATAGTATTCATAAAATAGGTGAAAAGTATGGACCTGGCTGCCTCTGGTGAGACTCTGAAATGCGCATGTGCTGGACACTTTACTATCCCATGATGCAATGAGAGAGGAGTTCAACTGACGCAGGTAGGTCACATGACAGGGACAACATGACAAATGCAATACATCAAGATTACATCACACTTTATTACTTTAATTTCTCTCCCTCCCTCATTCTTTCCAATTACCCATCTGTTTATGCAAAGTATTTCTCTGTTTATATCTTCCCATCCCTGCTTTCACCATCCCTCTCTCTCTCCAAATGCTCTTTTCTCCGTCTGTCTCTCTTTCTCTATTTTTAGTGTTCCACTGCTTCCTGTTCTTGGAGCTGGAGCCTACCACAGCAAGGGGGAGGGAGGGAGAGAGAGAGAGAGAGAGAGGAGAGGGAGAGGAGAGAGAGGAGAGGAGAGGGAGAGAGAGAGGAGAGAGAGAGAGAGAGAGAGAGAGAGAGAGAGAGAGAGAGAGAGAGAGAGAGAGAGAGAGAGAGAAATGTGGATGGCGGAGGAAGAAAGGAAGTGATGAGAGGAGGGGTTTGTGCCTTCTGTCCTCAGTCCTCTGTAAATCAATCCGGCCATTTGCCTGTCCTTTTACTCTCTCCACCACCTCCCTTTCTCCCTCCATCTCTCCCCTCATACAGAGATTAGGCTCAAAGCAGGAGAAAATTCATAAAACAAGGGGAGGAGGGTGAGAGAGGGACACGGAGGAGGAAAAAGTGATAGGAAAGGAAAAGGAGGGAAAGAAAGGACAGAGTAAGCCAATAATATATACAATTAGCTCTAATATTTATAATGCCTATACATACTGAGTCTATTTGGACATGATGAGCTTTCTAAATGATGTCTCAGTTGCAGTTATTCATAGAGTATCATGTCATTTCATGTACTGATTCAAACAGGATCAGGATTTCTGTAGTTTTTACCAAGGTCTTGTCTGGATGTGGCTATTACTGAAGGTCATGCGCTCTGGATATGTGCATCACAGCATTTACTGAAACACACAAGACTATAACAGATAAAAGGAAGGGATATATTAAGATGAGGATCATACCTGACACTGCTACTATTATGACTAAACAGGTAAACAAGCAGGTTTCGGAGTAGATTAACTGGTAGAGGACAGCGGTAGCAGCATCAAGGTCATAGGTTAAATTCTTAAAGAGATGTAACTTCTGTCATTCATTATTCACTCTTATGTCATTCCAAACCTGTAAGAACTTTGTTCATCTTCTGAAAACAAATGAATATATATTTTTTAAATCTGAGAGCTTTCTTACCCTGCATAGACAGCAACGCAACTGATGCTTTCAAAGTTTATTTTAGTATATTTATTTTTAAAAGCGCCAAAAACAGCCTAAAGGCTGACCAGCACACACAATTTAAAACGAAAATCAACAAATTAACACATGTTGAAGGCTAAGGAATACAAATGAGTTTCAAGGAGAGATTTAAAAACTGATAAATAGGGGGCCATTCTAAGGAGTACAGGCAAACTATTCCACAATCAAGGGCCCACCACCAAAAAGGCTCGGTCCTACAGCGTTTCAGCCTCGAGCAAGGGATTGTCAGTAAGTTAAGGTTGCTAGATCTTAAACTTCTAGAAGGGTTATAGGGAAAAGTAAATCAGACAAGTATTTTGTAGCAAGATTATGTAAACATTTAAACACAAATAAAATTATAAAAAAATCTATCCTAAAGTGGACTGGGAGCCAATGAAGGGCTCGCAAAATGGGAACGACGTGGTCATATTTGAGACCATTTTTGAGAAATGTAGCTGCAGCATTTTGAACCAATTGAAGTCGAGCTACCTGAGATTTGGAGATACCGTAAAATAGAGAATTGCAGTAATCCAAACGCGAAGTTATAAAAGCGTGGATAACTGTCTCGAGATTTTTCAGACAAATTGTTTTATTTTGCCAAAAGTATAGGGTCACCCCCTTCTAATGAAAGGTTTGACTACTTTAGTAATTTCCATGGGTACAAATCTTAATGTTTAAGCATATGATGATATTCTAGGGAATTCTGTTATTCTAATTTTATAGCAATAGTTTGGACAGAACCCTCTTCTATTCTAACATGACAGTGCCTCTGTGTATAAGGCAAGGATCAAAGATAAATGATGATTCAGTCAGTGTGGAAGAACTTGACTGGTCTGCAGAAAACTTTAAGACTTTAAATGCAGACCTTGAGCCAAAAATTAATCACCAAGCACCAATCATTATATGATTGTGGCATATCAAGATGCTGATTAGACAGCATGATTATTGCACAGGTGTGCCTTAGACTGGCCACAATAAAAGGCCACTCTAAAATGTGCATTTTACTGTATTGGGGTGGTCCAGGGGGGTCCGAAAACCAGTCAGTATCTGGTATGACCACCATTTGCCTCAAGCAGTGCAACACATCTTCGCATAGAGTTGATCAGGTTGTTGATTGTGGCCTGTGGAATGTTGGTCCACTCCTCTTCAATGGCTGTGCGAAGTTGCTGGATATTGGCAGGAACTGGAACACGCTGTCGTATATGCCGATCCAGAGCATCCCAAACATGCTCAATGGGTGACATGTCCGCTGAGTATGCTGGCCATGCAAGAACTGGTATGTTTTCACCTTCCAGGAATTGTGTACAGATCCTTGCAACATGTACATTATCATGCTGCAACACGAGATGATGGTCGTGGATGAATGCCACAACAATGGGCCTCAGGATCTCGTCACAGTATCTCTGTGCATTCAAAATGCCATCAATAAAATGCACCTGTGTTCGTTGTCCAAAACATACGCCTGCCCATACCATAAATAACCCTACTGCCACCATGGGCCACTCAATCCACAAAGTTGACATCAGAAAACCGCTCACCCACACAACGCCATACACGCTGTCTGCCATCTGCCCTGTACAGTGAAAACCGGGATTCATCCGTGAAGAGAAGACCTCTCCAAAGTGCCAGATGCCATCGAATGTGAGCATTTGCTCACTCAAGTCTGTTACGACAACAAACTGCAGTCAGGTCGAGACCCGGTGAGGACGAAGAGCATATAGATGAGCTTCCCCGAGACGGTTTCTGACAGTTTGTGCAGAAATTCTTTGGTTATGCAAAGCGATTTTTGCAGCAGCTGTCCGGGTGGCTGGTCTCAGAAGATCTTGGAGGTGAAGATACTAGATGTGGATGTCCTGGGCTGGTGTGGTTATACGTGGTCTGCGATTGTGAGTCCGGTTAAATGTACTGCCAAATTCTCTGAAACGCCTTTGGAGATGGCTTTTGGTAGAGAAATGAACATTCAATTCACGGGAAACAG
Source organism: Gymnocypris eckloni scoliostomus (assembly GCA_027564155.1). Lineage (NCBI taxonomy): Eukaryota > Metazoa > Chordata > Actinopteri > Cypriniformes > Cyprinidae > Gymnocypris > Gymnocypris eckloni. The sequence continues at coordinate 26,219,394 of CM050416.1, forward strand.
CTCTGGTGGACATTCCGCAGTCAGCATGCCAATTAAACACTCCCTCAAAACTTGCGACATCTGTGGCATTGTGCTGTGTGATAAAACTGCACATTTTAGAGTGGCCTTTTATTGTGGCCAGCCTAAGGCACACCTGTGCAATAATCATGCTGCCTAATCAGCATCTTGATATGCCACACTTGTGAGGTGGATGGATTATCTTGGCAAAGGAGAAGTGCTCACTAACACAGATTTAGACAGATTTGTGAACAATATTTGAGAGAAATAGGCCTTTTGTATACATAAAAAAGCCTTATATCTTTGAGTTCAGCTCATGAAAAATGGAGGCAAAAACAAAAGTGTTGCATTTATAATTTTGTTCAGTGTATATATATATATACATATTTGTATTTATTTTTTACTCCACCTTTATAACAACTACGCTTTGGGCAGACATCACAAAGCCTTCTTATTCTCAACTCCCTGTCCTCTACCTGTCATACAGAGATGGCTTTTCACAACCATCATAAAGTCTTCTGACTGAAGTCCAGCTCACTTTTTTATTATCTTAAAATTGGCTTTATTTTAGCACTTGCAGATGGGGCTTGTTTCAGGTGGTATCTGGGTTTGCCCCCTCTGGGTGGGACAGGGTGGCTTTGACTTGGTGCCATTTAGGCCAGGGGCAAAGGGGGAGAGAGAGAGAAAGAAAGAAAGGAGGGTGTCCCTCCTCAGCTCGCCAGCCAGATGGTCTGGTCACCACGGCAGCGTTGTCCCCGCCAGGAGGTTCTTTGATACTGGAGCGTGTGTCTCTGTGCTTGTGTACAATGCCCTTCTGTTATACATGTAGTCCTTTGTATATACTGAGAAGATTATTTGTTGTATGTGTATAAATGGCTGAAAAACCAGGATGGTCAGCTGGATCAAACCCAGTGCGAATGTGTTTCAGGTCAGTTGATGGACAGTGACCTACCCTATGGGGCCGATGCTGCATTATCACGAAGTCTCAAAAAAAAAAAAACACTTTCCGACAAAAGTTTACATCAAGAACAGTGTAAGAGTTTATGGGGCCATGTGTATGAATGCACAGCTGCTTACATTTGTAACACTATATAAACATTATAGTTGTATTATTTCTAGCCATTATTGCATATAAACACCAAATTATGTTGTACAAAAAAACCTCATATTAAATTGAAAAATAAAGTAAAAAAAAGAACAAATATTAACTAAAAAATATCTCTGAACTACAACTGTGACTGGTACGGAGTCAAACTTCCTCCTAAATCCTGTGAATAAACTCATGGATTTACATTAAAGCTGTATCATTCCCAGAAATTATCATACATAAACATTTGTAAACTAAACATTTAATAAAAATACAATTACTGTTATGCTAGCATAGAAAAAATACAATGTAAAAGCTTTTTATTTCTTTGGGCAGTGAAAACGTTGGCAGAGCAAGAAAGAAGAAAGAAAAAATCCTCATTGTAAAGGCCTTGTGTGTGCACCTGTTATACAAGCATCCTTACAGAAAGAGGCAAAGCAGAGAACAGCAATAATACATTTCAGATAACAGCAAGGAGGATGCTTTCAAAGAGAACAGCAACCTCATAATATTCTCAGAACAACACAAAAACTCATAACATTGACATAACACCATACACATCTTTTCATATTCAATGATGAGTAAGACACCTGCTGCTGACTTGGGTGTGTGTGTGTGTGTGTGTGTGTGTGTGTTAAGTGTGGAGTGTGTGTGTGAATAGGTGGATGAGAGTTTGCACCTGTGCATGATTCAGTCAGAGAGTGTGTGTGTGTGTGTGTGTGTGTGTGTGTGTGTGTGTGTGTGTGTGTGTGTGTGTGCGGTATGGCAGTCTGTCTTCCCTAACTGGCTCACAGGCATCGGATGGCTGAGTACAGCTGAGCCAATCGAGCCAGAGAGAAAGTGAGAGAAAAGGAAAGAAAAACAGAGAAATTCTTAAAAAGAGATGCAGATGCTTTGGTGCCATCAAGCATCACTGACATATTTTTCACTCTACCTATCTTTTCCTTTTAAATGTTCCACTTTTTCACGTTTTCTTCTTCCACAAAGCGGATTTTTAAGGGTGGTAGGGGGTTTGGTTGGAGGAGAGACAGAGAGGCTACCATGGAAACAAAGCACATCACCGATATGAGCATCCCTGATGGCGCTCTGGCGAAGCAATAACTGTGTCCCACTGGCCTCACTTTGAGAAAGTGTGTGTATGTGTGTGTTATGGCATGAGGAGCAACAGAGGATGTGCCGTGTTATTCAGTATTCTATGAACAAAGGTTTTCAAGAGAGCCAGACTGTGTGAGAGAGTGCACAGACACACGGAGCTGCTCTCTTGTAATTGGCCCCAGTGTAGGTTCTCTGGTTGAGGGCAATTTAAATAGTATTGAGCGACTAAGTATACTCTAATGACAAGCTGCAAGAAGAGAAAAGACGGAAAAGAACAGGGCTGCTAACTTATAGATAATAATCGCTAAAAATTCTGAAAATAATCAATCAACAAATTTCATTAGTGATTTCTGGGTCTTTCCGCTCTGAAGTCTAGGGAAGCTTGTTTCCGCTACGGGACAAAAATATACAATAAAAATAAAGGTATTTGCAACTTTTTATCTCACAATTCTGATATTTCAAAATTCAGACATTGATATACTATCATATATATTTTTTTTGCTGCAGCCCTGAAAAAGAAAATAATCACATTTTACTAACTTATGTGCTCCAGTGCAAGGAGCTAGAAAGCTGCAGCAGACATACCAAGAGACTCTGCCCGTGTATGTCAAGGAAGCGCAACATTAATCCATTTTTCATTTCCTGCCAAGCTGCATTTGGACTTCTTTGAGGGGTCTCTCTTTCCCAGAGAATGCATGTGCAAGTGTTAATGCACATGTGGATGGTACGGTAACCATTTTCCTGTTCAGTGGTGCGGATAAACATGCACAGCACTTCTGCTCACGTGAACGCGCACACACTAATAACCGTGTGTGCAGATCATAGATTCAAAGTGGGACCTGCCCGCTTTCTTGCCTTTGTTCCCCTGTCAAACATGCCATTACAAATAAAGCCTTTACTAAACTTTTATAAAATAGTAATAGCATTCATTGCAATCTGCAATGCTTTAAAAAAAGCACACAATACGACTCACAGGTTTTGTCAAAGATTAAAACATGATTATCACACATTATTCTAAAGGAATAGGCAAAGAGAGCATTATATACAGTATATAAATGTGTGCACATTTAGGAAATATACAGCTCATTTTTTTGTCATAAACATGCCGAGCCTGCAGCATGAGTGTGAAAGAAATCCTGAATGAGATGGATATCCTTGAGGTCTGTGCTTTGGACATCATTACATATCTGTCACTATCTTGTGTGCACTAAAAAAAAAAAAAAAACAATGAAATTCAGGCAGCTGAGACTCAGTGGTTTAAAATTTCTAGATCTATCTTCTAGTAGCCCTCAAGTTTTGGACGGGTGATGTGTCACAGCCTGTTACTCCTACACTGAATGATGAATTATAATTTCAGTGTGACTAGTGTCAGAACATGACTTCTAACAGGTTTCTCAAACACTGCCATTGATTATCTCCACCTAAAACTCACACCTCTGGTTGAGCTAATGTTGTGCTTTATTTTGCACATTCAGTCTGTGAATGGCTTAGTTATTGTTAGTCCACCTTGCAAAAAAAAATCCATGATTCTATTCTATTTTATGGACAAAAAATACAGTGAAACTCATTGGGAAGTAAAATTGTTTGGTCACCAACATTCTTCATAATATCTTATTTCAGGTTCCACAGAAGAAAGCAAGCAATGCAGGTTTGGAATGACAAAATGATGACAGAACTTTCCTTTTTGGATGGACTGTCCCTTTAAGTTGGGACAGGACATCAAAACAGTCACATATAAGAGCAATTTTAAATGCAACAAGGTTCTAAAAAGAAACCATGCATCCATCTGAACCTTAACAATTTGTTTCCCCTCCACTTTTTAAAAACTTTGTACAGATATGTGAACTGTTCTCAGATGCTCATGAAAATGTGTTTGTTGTAAACAGTTTGCAAGTTTTGTCAGTGATTGATAGCATTTAGTCATGTCATTCTTAGTGTGAATCTGTTAGAAGCAGCAGCACAAAAAACTAAGGGACATCAAACATAAATGTGTACAGAACTTCTACTATATGCTTGGAGCTTTGTTTTCTTCCTGATATCATGACTTGTGGACCAAATACATGGAGTTGAAAAGACGTTTGATTCCACCTCACTCACTATACTACAATACCTTGCATACACATCACAAACAATACAAGCTACAGTAAAATAAACATCCTATTGAAAGTTCAAAATGTCTTTGAGGGAGAGCATTGATGAGCAAAAAATAACCTCCGAATTAACATGAACTTTCTACTGAAAGTGAGACAGAAAGTGATCAAATGAAACGAGAAATTGAAAGCAGAGGAAAGAAAGGCTACATACTGATGACTCATATGTGTGTGTGTGTGTGTGTGTGTGTGTGTGTGTGTGTGTGTGTGTGTGTGTGTGAGGGAGATAAAAGGATGGAGCTGTATCCCAGACAGCCTTTCTGTTTGTTGGACCAATTAGGAAGCGCTAAGAGAAGCTAATCTAATCACAGAGGCGGTCCCAGCTGCTATTCACTCACAGTGAAAAAGTGAGCACACAACCTTCATGAATGGACCCTGGGTGATCAAAACACCTGTATTTGTTAATTCAGTTCATGTCAGCTCATTCATTGTTTCTTGTTCTTTTGAGCCATATGATTCCTAGCTTTTCTAACTCCTGACAAGTATTCTTGGCATGATCGTAAAATAACATTCACCTTTACGGACTGCAAAGGCCTCTATCTTCCTAGAGAAGTCTCAGATGACTATAAGTGGAACAAATACAGCCGATATCTGAGCTTGATAGCAAGAACATTTCATTCATTGTCCCACATTACTCTATATACACATTATAGAGTAATGGAGTCTATATAAGTACACTAACTGTGTATCATGTACAGGTACTTTTAAAGGTATACTCCACCCCAAAGTGAAAATTGCGCCATTTTTTCACTTACCCCCATGTCGTTCCGAAACCATAAAAGCTTTGTTAGTCTTCAGAACACAATTTAAGATATTTTGGATGAGAACCGGGAGGCTTGTGACTGTCCCATTGACTGCCAAGTAAATTACACGGTCAAGGTCCAGAAAAGTATGAAAAGCATCGCCAGGATACTTCATCTGCCATCAGTGGTTCAATCTAACTTTATGAAGTGACGAGAATACTTTTTGTACTGAAATAAAACAAAAATAATGACTTTATTCAACATTTAGGCACCGTAATGTCTCTTCTGTGTCAGCGTAGCACCATTTTGGATATTATCCCCTGAAACAGTGCAGCCTTGTGGCCCGACTGATACAGAAGTATATGCGTACGCATTTTGCGTTCAGGGGATAATCTCCAAAATGGTGCTACGCTGACGCAGAGGAGACGTTTCAGTGCCTAAGTATTGAATTTAAGAATCCTCTGCTTTGGTTTGGAACGACATGAGGGTAAGTGGAAAACGACAAAATTTTAATTTTGGGGTTGAGTATACCTTTAAACACATTAACTTCAAACACCATAATAGCACTACTCATAACAATAAAATAATTCAATAAACATAAATGTAACAACATAAGACTTAACATTAAACCATAACGTCACAGAGACTCAACATAAAACCATAACGGTCTTAATTGTGATTAATAATCGTGATTATATTTTTGAGCAAAATAATCGAGATGAAACATTACAGTGCAGCCCTAAATCGATGATCAACCAGGCACAGGTCTGTGCACTTACAGAAAAGTAAGAGCACACTTCTCTCTTTAATCCACATGATTGAAGGCATTATTAATGTTCATAACATAAACCTGTGGGACGAGTTACATGCTAAAAATGCCAAATAATAAAAGTAAAAAAAGGTGTGTGAGCCCTTTAAGTAGCTATGATTTGATGATGACTCGGGTCATGAAGATGTTAACCATTTAAGCGGGACACTCAACCTGCTGCTGCATGTAGATTAACAGCAAGTAAAAGCTCCTCTATTTCACACCTTTCCTCTGAGGGAAAAACACAGATGCTCTTTTATTAAATGACAACGACACGCACATTCACCCACAAACACATACACATGTGAGTGAAGCGCAATAGCTAACAGCACTACTATTCATCAAATGTGCCACAAATAGAACAAAGTAATTAGACTGTAGCTGAATATGTTGAATTAAATAGACTCTGCGAGAGAGAACCGTATTGTTGCAGATAGAAGGATGAAATGAGGCCTAAACACCACTAAAAGACAGCAATATTTTGAATGGAGCTCAGAGGAGAAGAGAGAAAGAAGAAGAGAGTTTCTTTTAATATGTTGGGAGAACTCTTCTTAAGTCAGCATGGTAGTATTGATTCACACTCCTGAGTGTGTGTTTGTGTGCGTGTGCATTTGTGGAAGCTCCTAATACAACCCAGTCTGTAATCTGAACAAATCACAGTTATCACTGCACTGGTGACTATGTTTAAAGGTCAAAGGCGTGATTTTACACCCACAAAAATACAACCTGAAATCTTTCAGTGTGTAATCCAAATTACTGGATACACTGGACATTATTTGTTCCGATGTTTTAATTAAGACATTTGTGTTCCCAACATGAATAGACATTTTCTGTTTTTTAGAAACTTAATTTTTAATGTGTTACAAAAAGACAATTTCAGTTAATATTATTTAAAATAAAATCATTGTTAATTTAAATCTAACAATTCTATGAAAATCCAATTTAATCTTGTAGGATGAGGTGTATTTTTTATATTGTCACAAATTTGCTTATTTATTTCTAATCAAGAAATAGCACCAACCACACCAATCATGTTAAATAAATAAATAACACCGTATATGACTATGCATAGGAATTTTATTATGACTGGATTTTTTCTTTTTAAGATTATCTGCATAATTTTTTTTTATCTGAAACATGCTGTGACTTATACAGTACAGCAAAGTGCACACATTTGCTTTTGTGGCGAACAAGAGAGAATATGTGAGCACAAGTTTATTTGCAGAGCGCATTTCTCACACACTGGTAGTTTCCGTTTCACTATAAAGAAATTAATTTAGGTTTGATGTTTAAAATAAACACCATTTATAATGGATTCCATTATAATTAATTTTTTTGTATTGTATTGCTGTTCTGTTCCGAATACATTACATTAAGCATTTGTTGCTTTGTGAAGGAAAAGACGTTTATAGTATTTATTATGTTCATAAACATTTCATTTTATTTAGTTATTTTAATGTGATAATAAAATGTGACTTATACACTCGTTTGACCTAGCTGTAATTTCTTATTATTTGTATACATTTTTTTTAATAAATTGTACATTTTTTGTTTGTAGATTCACCACAACCAAGGCTGTCGTTAGAGAAAAAAATCTGGAAAAATGTTTGGTCCCACAAAGGTCTTTTACACGTTAGTCTCTCATTGGCCCCAGAAGAAAGTCGGTCCACCCATTAAAATGTTGTCTTGAATTCCTAAAGGATGCCCGGACCACCACTATCCAGCATGACCTGACTCAACTCATCAGCCCCAAATGAGTAAAAAGCTCAGTGAGTTCTAAAAAGCCTCTTCGCATCTTTCTGAAGGGTGTAAAAAGTCTGGATAAGCAGCGAAAAACAACACTGGAGGGTTGAAGCGAGTTCTTCGCAGACATATAAAGAAAAGAACATTCTCATCTGAACGGGTGAATCACAACGCTCTCCACAAAAGCAAGTACACCTGAGCCCCGAGAAAGGGGGAGGAGAGGGTAGCGAGAGTGAGAAATAATGATTTTTCTCCATTTTAAAGCAATGCAAATTGTTGCTGTGGTGAAGCGGAGTTGAGCGGCTGCACAAACACACACAGCTCTACCATGTCTGATAATGACAAATAGTGCCCCATGGGCTCCGATCAACAACCTATCATAACGTCCGAAAATAAATCCATCTCATTTACGAGTACAAAAACCTCAATTCCAGAGGTGCACACAAACACACACCTCTGGTCTGGATGGATGACAGAGACTGTGCTCAGGTGGTAGCCCGCTCCCCGCTTACCCACAATGCCAGGCGGCGGCTCTGAAGTCACATTTGGTTGGGTAGAGGAGTAATGGCAGGCTTGAGTGAATGTATTACGATGGCAAATGACAACATTAACATATAAATGACTTCCTACCAAACACATCTGCTAATGTGTGGTTAGTGCCAGCAACACACACACACACACACACAATATGACTGTATATTCTCTGTAAATGTGACTGTCACAGCACGGACAAGGGCATGTGTGCATGGTCTTGTTTACTGGAGGAGTGTGTGGATGCTGTGTGCGTGCGATGGCTCACTGCAATGATCATCTAATGTCACAATCATCATATCGCTTAAAACACACCCAGCCACACACACACGCACCCACCCGCTCAGAGTGTGCAGGAGCGAGACTGGTTTAGACAGGAAACAGCATGTCCAGATTGCCCCTGAGACAGGAAAAGGATTGGGTGTCGTGTCTGTTTCAGCACTAAGCGATGCTGTAGAGAGAAGCGTTGTTGTTGCTTTAAAACAATACTTCAGCCTAAAAATTACAATTTTGTCATCATTTACTTATAGTCATGTTGTTCCAAACCTGTGTAATGTTCTTTCTTCAAACTTTTTAAGGGAATATCTTGTCCGCTATTTTCAATATAGTAAAAAACTGAATGAGGACTCAGGCTGTCAAGCTCTAATATAACAATAAAAGTGATTTGGAAGACTTTGGTATTCATTAGGAATGGGTATTGAGAGATTTTATGAATTGATTCGATCACTGGGGTCAAAGGCACCGTAGGAGGTGCGACAGGCTTAAGGTTCAGCAGAAAGACCACCTCGCTGTAATGAATAATAATGACCCAAACTATTAAATTCAATTTTTAATTCCTTCAGTTAGTTAACCCTTTTTGGTTATCCTGAGGTAAACAATGTCACATGACAGGCTTACACTTTACAGGCTGTTAAATTGCTGACTTTCCGATTTTGCAAACACAGGTGGAGCGATCACATGGGATCTGATACATTACAGTGAGTTGTACGGTTTCTTTTTGCATACCTTCTGATGTTCAATCATTTTAATTTCTTGCTACAACAAGCAGTGAAGAGGTTCAGTTGGGCTCCACGATGCTACTGGAGATGAGGCGCCTACAACAGTTTACATTTACTGCAGCAAAACAACATTTACTGTTTAAAGGGTTAGTTCACCCAAAAATGAAAATTCTGTCATTAATTATTCACCCTCATGCGCGTACTGTCATCTGAATCTAAACAATGCTCATTACATTGATTACGTTCTAGGGTATTCTCCAAAATGGCAGAAGACGGTAACTCTGGGAGAAAATTTACTGAATAAATTGTTATTATTGTTTTCTTTGCACAAAAAGTATTCTCGTAGTTTTGTAAAATTATGGTTGAACCCCTGATGTCACATGGACTATTTAACCCATGTCCTTGCTACGCTGATCATGGTGATATCATTGCGGTCTGTGGAGGGTCAGAGAGCTCTCAGATTCCATAAAAAATATCTTAATTTGTGTGCGTGCTTCAGATGGGTCCGCTCACAAAACCGTATATCAGAAGTATAAAGTAATATGGTTTAAAACACAATTTCTACGTGATAGACATAATATAATCAAAACCAAACGGGTGTTTTTTGGCAGAAAATCTGAGGCACGAACTGTACCTTTGTCAATGGAGGGGGTGGGGGGGGGGTACATTTTATGTTCCACAGAAGAAATATGTATAGTTTTGCAATGACTGAGGATGAGTTAATTATGACAATTTTAATTTTTGAGTGAGCTGTCCCTTTAACAGCTCACTGGAGGGAAATATTTGGTCTGCTCATCATACAGATCCGTCATGCATCTTGTAATATAGTGCACATGACTGATATACCACCATTATATTAAAGGGATAGTTTACCGCAAAATGAAAATTATTGCATTAATTACTCACCCTCATGTTGTTCCAAACCCGTAAGACCTTTGTTCATCTTCGGAACACAAATTAAGATATGTTTGTTGAAATCTGAGAGCTTTCAGACCCTCCACACACAGTACCACAACTGAAATGTTCCCAGACCCGAAAACGTAGTAAGAAAATCGGTAAAACAGTCGATGTGACATCAGTGACTCAACTTCAATTTTGTGACGCTGGTTACATTGATTACGTTCTGGGGAAAGCATACGGATGCCTCATTGCACTCTCCAAAATGGCAGAAGATGGTAACACGGGGAGAAGAATTGTTAAATAAATTGTTATTATTGTTTTCTTTGTGCTCGAAAAGTATTCGAGCACTATAGCTTTGTGAACTTTAAGTTGAGTCACTGATGTCACATGGACTGTTTTATAAATGTCTTTACTTCTTTTCTGGGTCTGGGAATATTTCGGTTGTGTTGCTTTATATGCAGGGTCAGAGAGCTCTCTTTTTCCATCAAGAATGTCTTAATTTGTGTTCCGAAGATGAACGAAGGTCTTAAGGGTTTGGAACGACATGAGGGTGAGTAATTAATGACCGAATTCTCATTTTTGGGTGAACTAACCCTTTAAACGTTTGCATCTTTTCTGAAGCTTCGAAGCTCCAGATTCATTGTAATAGGACGGAAAAGAGCAATCAGCACATCCTCCAAATTTCATGTTTAGCTTTATACAGGTCTGAAACAACATGAGGGCAAGTAAATAATACAAAATTTGTTTGCATAACCATCCCACTGTACTATAAACAGCAACGAATGCAAAATCATATGTTATACTAAAGTTAAACTGAGGACAGTTTTGACCCTCTAACATTCAAATTACGCATGAGAAAAAAACCACCAGTCTCAGTCCAGTGACCCACAGAAACACAGAATTTCACTAATAAAAAAGCTTTTAGACAGAGCCAATCTGAAAAGAGAAAGAGTATGAAGGTAACAAAGGGAGTGAAGCTGTAGCCCTTAAGCCTGTCCTCTTCCGTGTTTCTTTCAGCTTTGTGTGTCTGTTCCCTCGCTTTTTCCTCTCCCTCAGAGCGCCTCCGGGCATCAAGCCCGCCACACGTCACAGAGCCTGGCCGCACAGAGAGAAGCGTGTGTGTGTGTGTGTGTGGGGGGGGGGCTTTGTTCCAGAGCTGTAAGGGCTGTTTACTCACTTGCGCACTCAAGCCTGAGTTCACTCTTTCTCTCCACACACATGCTCTGAATACCACCCATTTCCTGTGAGCCAATCATCTTCCTCTCCAAACTCTCTGCTCCTAAACTATCCCTCTCCGTTTCGCTCTCACCTCACCAACCCATCTGTCTTTCCCTCCGCTGTTGCATGCGCCCTCCTCCATCACTTATTCATGAGCTCTCTCTCTTCCCGTGTAAAACACACTCTCGCCTTCTCACAACCGGCGTTGTAGCCATAACCATGGCAACCGCTTTGATTGACATGGCGTAATTGGCATGCGGCTACATCGGAGGGCCGGTCCTCTTTAAGGGGGTGGATATTACAGTCGGGACCCTTAAAGGGGTAGTTATTATCGCTCACCGTAACAGTCCCTTAGCAGAAACAAAGAGGTCGCCTCAAGAGCGGAAGAGAATTAAAGGGATTTTTAAGACGAGGAGTCGACGGAAACGTTAGTATCAATTATGTATGACGAAAGGTCACCCTCTCTGCTATCCCATTGATTAGCATGAATGATCATTCGCTCGTTTGCTGATTGTTTGATGTAATTAGCAGACTGGCAACAGTGATTAATACTGTGGGTTTGAACAATAAATGATCTAGCAGAAGCATGTGGTGTGGGGTGTGTGTGTGTTTATGGGGTTGTAGCAGAGGAAAGGAGGGGAAAGCATGTCAGACGGATCTGATTGCAGCGTGAGGTCTTACAATATTAACCACAACTGTGACACATCAGAAAGGCTGTGTGTGTTCACACAGACACAAAAGACAGTCGACGGTGGCAAAAGCGTTGAAAATATGCAACTATGAACCGCAAAATAACACGTTTAGATCACATTCATCCCAAAATCAGAAGTTAAAAAAGCTGTTTATGGCTTTTTATTTATTTTTTATTGTGACATTACGGTCATAATTCTCATCACAGTTATACAATTATTGTATTTTTTATAAATTATTAAAAACAATCCCTATAATAATTTAAGTATAGGAAATAAAATTGTTATTTACAATATTGTATATAGTGTTATTATATAACTATATTTTGTTTTGTTTAAATTAATTAAAAGCTGTGCAACATCATGCATTCTACAACATTAATATAATTATAATACTTAGATAAAACCTGTTTTTCTCTCATTATAGTAATAGGAACAAAAATCAATGCAAAATTATTTTTTATTTAATAATTTAAATATAATAATGAATAATATAAATTTTCAGTTTTGTGAATTTTTGTGGGGGTAGAATTAAACCTTAAATCCAAAATTATGTCAAATGTGTTCATAAAGAACATCAAATAATTAGCCAGAGAACTGGATGTTCATGTTCTTCAAACCGGCAGGCGAACGCAGAGATTGTCCTCTTCACCTCTCTTCCTGCTCTTTATCACTTTTCTATGTCACACTCGCTCTTCCATCTCATATCCTGCGCCACAATCTCTCTCCTCCAACACACTCCCATCCATCCTTTTCATGTGCTCGCTTTCTCACTCTGAAGTGTGTAATCGTGATGGGGGCTGGTAGATCTTGACTGGGGGGTAGCGACACACACACACACACATCTGTGTCTGAATCTACTGTGACAAGCGGTCAATTTGATGCATTAAGGATTAGGAGAGCGTCGAAAACGGCATTAGCACACTGGCTCTGGTTGTGAAGCATTTCACCTGTGTGTTTACTGCAGAGGTGTCTGTGTGTGTGTGTGTGTAAAGCCGATTGTTCCGATGTGGCGAGATGACAGACTACAGCCATCTGGCTTTGGGCTCTTAACGCACCCATCAGTAGAGATGTTCCAGCCCTTCACAAACACGGAGACACACACACACACACACACAGAGCACAACTGCACTTTCCCTGGCTGCTTCCTGCAGCCAATCAGATGCTGATGTGCCTCTTTGACTTCCTGGTCTCCACAGACTCTCTTAAAGTGACAGTACAACCAGTTTGGGCATTGCTCCTGAATATACAAATACACACCGCATGCACACTTCCAGAAATGCTATAAGATGCGTGTGATTTTAACACAATCTTTACAGAAACAAGCGAGGTTCAATGTTCAAACAAGCACACAGGTTCAGCAAACCATCATTTGTGCCAGGAAAAAGATCTCTCTCTCATTTCTCTCTGCTCCGCTTGGCATTTGAGAAGCTGCCTGAGGGCATTGGGTAACCACGTCACCACACACAGGGCATTGTCGATACAAAAATAATGCCAGCTGCCAATTAGGACAGACAAGAGTCTCAGCCAATGAGATGGTCAATTTGAAGAGAGAAGGCGGGAGTGCATTTGATTACAGAAGCTGTGTCAATGAGCGGTGTGCCATTAGAAAGGAGGAGAGCTACTTATCGTGACAGGGACAGACGCGGGCATTCACACAAAAGCGCACACTCTTTCTAAAGCAAAACACTGGGTCTGGGGATGGCTGGGGTTACACACACACAAAGCACAGCAAACACCTCATAACCCACCACCCCCGACCACGTAGTTGCTCCCTGGGGGTCTGCCGGCTTCCTCTTACTCCCTGTCATTCACATGTCCTTTGTCTTCGAAAGACATGGGGGGGTGGACAGTAGAGGCTATACGACAAAGCCTCCAAGACAAATCAGTTCACTTATGGCGCTTTTCCACTGCATGGTACGGTACGGTTCGGCACGGCTCGGTACGGTACGGTACGGCTCAGTTCGGGTTGGTTTGCATTTCCACTGCAGTTTAGTACCGCTATAGAGTGGGCGGGATTATTCACGCGTCGTTATAATTGCGCCGCCTCTACTGCCGTGACATCATCGTAAACGCGCCACAAACAAACTCACAACAAAGAAAGGAGACGGAATATTGTTCTTCACTCTCGGCATGTGGATGTTTTTAACAACAATTGAGAGGTCTATGAGAATGCTTGTGATTTACCCCCAGCAGCAGAGACTGTGGTGACAGTGACACGGGCTGTAGATGAGGAGAGCAGGGATGTTCGTGCAGGTGTGCTGCGTTACTTGATTAGTTAACTATTCATGCAGGGTGTTCTGTAAAGTGAATTATCAATAAACTTTTGAATATTTCAAAATGTACAATGCATCCCTTGTTTTTTTTATTTATGTGATGGTTTTTATAATCGCGGCATTAATCATTTGTCTTTTTCAAGAGGTTCATTACGTGCTCATACAATGATACATATTTAATATAACGTTAGTCTGGAGGTACACTTATTCTATCAGATTGTTTTTAATTGAAGCAAAACACAGATACAGAGGTAAAAATATAAACAGAAAACATACTCTGTAAATATAGCAAGTTCAAAAGTAACGTTATATACATAAGGCTTTTTCCTTCGGCGTCGCGCCATCAAGCTCTCGCTGGATCCGCTCCTCGGCCATCAACGAGAGGAACGTCTGAACTTCCTCAACAGACAACGACACTGCTATTTTGTGGTTGATGCAAAAATGTGTGTTTGTTTAAACAGAAGTTGCGTCCGATCCTTCGCTGGCTGTGCTGATTTAAATCTAGCGGGTATGACTGTAGAGGAGGGTCTCGTGTCGCAAGTTCAGTGACGCAGTAATGACGATTTTCTCCGGCCAATCAGTGATCAGCAGAGTTTACACGTCACGTTTTGGTAACGGTACGGCTCGATGGAACCTCGACCGAAGTGGTACTAAAAAAGTATCAGGTACCAGGTACAGTACCCAGTGGAAAACCCCCCAAAAGTGAACCGTACCGTGCCGTACCATGCAGTGGAAAAGCGCCATTAGTAGCTATCTTGGTAACGCCCCCAGGAAGCTGTTTTCATGTAGGCACTGAGCAGGTTAAGTAGAGCTCCTGTCCGCTTGAATGAAAAAAGACTAAAATCACTGTTTGTGAAGACTGGTTCAATAGCGTATAACAATCAGAAATAAAATCAAACAACAATAGCATCAAAATTGTGCTACTTTAGCTCAAAAACACATCTAAACAGAGAGAGCAGCAAAGAGCAAAAGCCAAATAAATTGTATAAATGGAGGGTGAGGCAGTGGGAAACTGCTGCCCACGTTTCCCAACCGCTGTCTCATCCATATTTTTGCCGCTTTTTCCAGTACAAACAGTGCACGGAATGTCCGAGAGCCCTTTCTCTATGATGTTTCTCATTATGAAGAATCACTTAAGAACAAATGTAGAGATCATACCAACAGTCAGAGAGGAAAACAACTTTGTCTAGTCTAGGATTAGTTTAGTGTAACGTGTGCACTGAAAATGCAGAAAACTAGATGTGTATCCTTAAACATTTTTTTTTTTTATTAAAATAAAAACCTTCTCTATAAAGAAGGCAATTGGCTCTTGTACCTGAAAGGCCAAGAGGCATATTGCAATTTCTCCAACAATTTTTTATTTTTTACAACTGGATCATCTCCTCCTAGTGTCTGTTCCATATGAGAGAATTGGGAAAAAATAAACAGGGACATTTTGAGAAAAATATTAAGGGTGAGAGAGAGAGCACAGGAGAGGGTGAGAGAGATTGAGAGAGTACTGGATGAAACAAGTTCAGGGCAGTTCTCCTGCCAGTTCTTCCTCCACACACATTCCTGTGGCTGCATGGGGCGCAGTGTGTGTGTGTGTGTGTGTGTGTGTGTGTGTGTGTGTGTGTGTGTGTGTGTGTGTGTGTGTGTGTGTGTGTGTGTGTGTGTGGCAACACAGAAAAAGCTAAAAAGAGAGGACCATGTGTCAAGAAGTTTACAGAAAAGATGGCACAAAAGGTTAAAAAGTTAAACAACAGGAAAATAACTCTACAGAACTTGTCTCTACACTGATATTATGTCCATTTCAAAACATATTTTGATATTTTCAGACTCAAATTTCTAACATACAAATGACTGTGTCAGATCAATGCGCATAACAAAACAACTTCTAAGACACTTCTGATACATCTCAAAAACGTCAAGGTTCTTCAAGAAACAAATGTTGAGGAGAGATGCCAAACAGTTTAAGTTATAGCAACAGCCAATCATTTCATCCAATCAGGTCAAATCTGAGTCTTTTAATGCTTCATCAAGCTCTGCAATTCATTATTAAATGGTATTGAGCAGGTCAATAAACTTAAAAAAACTAAAATGCTCAGACAGGTAAATCATTGTTTTCCAGGAAATGAATTTTACATCTAGATGTACTGTAACCACCAACAGCATAGCGTCACATAATGGGTTCCGGATTAAAGGGATAGTTTAGTTCGCCCAAAAATGAAAATTCTGCAATTAATTACTCACCCTTATGTGGTTCCAAACCCGTGAGCAGGGTTGCAACGGTATGATATTTTCACGGTATGATAATCGTCTCAGAAAATATCACGGTTTCACAGTATTAAACAATTTTTATCAGTAGCAATGACTGTTAAAATAATAAGAACAATTTGAGTAAACAAATACTTTAATTATAACAAACTTGAAACCATTTTAATGATAGTATTGAAGTCTCCCTTCTGAAACAAATACATTTCATTTAGAAAAACAATAAAGCTATACACCTTAAGTATATCTATATCACACTTTAACATTTTAATTAATGTTTTAAAATGTTATAAAATTATGTGTCTTTCAGTAAAGTTTTCATGCAGCTAATTAAATGGTGAGAGTGTCTCTGTCGGTCATCTCATTTTGTGCCAAATACATCTATTTGTATAATGAATTGGTAACACTTAACAATAAGGTATCATTTGTTAAAATGTAATAATTAATGTATTAATTAACATGAATGAACTATGCATTTATTAAATGTATTAATCTTTGTTAATGTTGGTTAATAAAAATACAGTTGTTCATTGTTTGTTCACAGTGCATCTACCAATGTTAAAAAACACATATTGTGATTTTATTAATGCATTAGTAAATGCTGAAATTAACATTAACTAAGATTAATAAATGCTGTAGAAGTATTGTTCAATCTTAGTTCATGTTAACTAATGTAGTTAACTAATGAACCTTATTGTTACCAATTAATTGTATAATAATTGTAATTCGGCTACATAATATGCTTTTCTAAAGCTGAAGTGACCTATATTTATGTTAGAATATGTGAAGAGTTCAGATGCAAAACCCTCTAAGTGCCGTCTGAATTTTTCTCCTAAAATGTGCATTTTTCTCACGCTCCTATATTTCAGTTCAGTTCAGTTATTTCACTTGAATTGCATAGAAAATGACCTATACATTGCCATTAAAGTGAAATTACTGGAGAGATTTAAAGTCATTCTATCAATAATAAAGTAATAAACATTTGTAGGCATTAATTTAAATTCAAATAAAAAATACTTTTGCATCTTAACTCTTCATGTATAACTTACTATTTTACCTAAAATAGTATATTTTATTATTTTACTCGCATATTATTGTGTGTATATGAGTGTACATAATGTAGAATGTGTATTGATTACTGTAAGTATGTCTAATAGTACACTGTGTGTACTGAGTATATGTATGTGCATTCTGCACATTGTCTTCTGTATAAGTCTGTAAGTATGTACTGTCTATATGTAATTGTTTCTGCACTGTCTGAAGCACGCTCTCAAGAATTTCACTCACCAAGGCGCATGTGCTGTGGTGATGTGACAATAAAAGTGATTTGATTTGATTTAAATGTAAAATCAGAATAATCAATCAAAGTCTACTGATTAATCAGTGAAATAATCGATGAAATCGATATCAAAATAATCGTTGTTGCAGCCCTACTTTGAACTATATTGTACAATTTTAATAAATTTGTCATAATTTCAATTTAAATAGAACTTATTTTGATGAGTTGTAGCGGACCTTTGAGTTTCAGGGTGTATTTGACAAGGGGTTTTTTCATATAAAACTTGGAAATATTTAAGAGTAGCTCTGGTGATGTTCATGTTTTATGTAGACGCTGAAAACACCATAAGCATCATGCGTACTTCAGTATGTAGTAGATAAAATGGCGGAGATATGCAGAAACAAGCAGATTATTCATATAACAGTCTCGTTGCGGTTCACAGACATATATCTACTTTTGATTTATCCATCAATCAGATTGTGCGTTTTGCGTCGCATCCTCATTATACACTCTCAGAAATAAAGGTACAAAAGCTGTCACTGGGGCGGTACCTTTTCAAAAGGTACATGTTTGTACCTCAAAAGTCAATTTTGGTACCTTAAAGGTACATATTAGTACCTAAAGTGTACATATTAGAATGTAATAGATACAAAAGTGTACCTTTTGCAAAGGTACAGCACCAGAGACAGCTTTTTTACCTTTATTTTTGAGAATGTACTATTGTACTATGTACTAATGTACTTTACCATGTTCACGACTGCACTGGGATTCCCTCTGCATCACAAAAATCATATTTAGGGCTCAATGATTTCCGTGATGCAGAAAACACGGACAGAATCTTGGAGTCCAGTCATAAAAATGGAATTTACAGTTTAACGCGGAATGTCACAAAATTTGTCAAAGTTTGGATGAATTAATCAAAAGTAGGTCATTACACTTAAATCAAATCGTGATATGGACTAGTATCTGTAAATAGTAAGCCGCAAAAGTCTATTTAAAAATGAATCATGCATGTTCTGTGCGTCTCTGTGTGAATGGAGCAGACGCGGTTTTGTTTACTAACATGCACAGCGCGCGGTGCTCGCATGATATCAGCATCTGCCGTCTCAATGAGGACATAAATACATCAACAAGATCTGCTTTCAATTGAAGGTAGCTAAAACTGGTAGCTAAATGTCACTAGATGATATCATAATAGCAAATTCACTGATCTATATAAAGATGATTGTATATCAGTGGGTAAGATGAGAACTTAGATAAGGTTTGTCAAAGAAGTTGCTATATTTATCCCTAAACTTTTTAAGTCTTAAACGGGTAAAGGAAGTCGCTAAATCTAGCTACAAAGTAGCTAAATTGGCAACATTGTCTGAGAGTCACTTAACAAGCTTTTTACCAATTTGAGTAAAACGTCTCCGGCTGTTACCGTAACCTCGGTTCCATGAGAGTGGGAACGAGACATCACGGAGAATTCTTCGTTATGGGAACTCCTTCCCTTCAGCATTTCCTGAAATCCTATTGGCTCATGCCCAGTCCAAATTACTGGCCAATTGTCGCAAAGCATGCAAATCCCATGCAAATACTGATGAGCTCGAAAGGCAGTATAAAATGCGATGCCCGCCACAATTACATCAGAATCATATATCCTGAATAGACATACCTCTCGAGCATGCCCAGGAGGAGGCAAATATCCCTTATTGTTTGGGCTCTAATGTGCAAAGTGCATTCCAAACCTACTTCACATCCATCGTAGCACACGAAACGCTGGTCAGATTGCCAAAAGCTGGCCGAGCATGTTGTCAGTGCGAATCAGAGCACGGCGCTGTTTCAATTGAGGCAGAAAATACTTGAGCTAAGAACACTGCTTCCAGCTCCAAGCGGTTTATGTGCCACCGGCTTCTGAGGTTCTGACCACAGCCCCGAAACCGGCATGCCCTCGCACACTGCTCCCCAGCCGCGAGTCGATGCATCCATCATGACCACGACACGTGACGTTACCAAGCCCAGGGAACTCCCTGGCTGAAGAGATCTCGGTTGCAACCACAGCCTCAGAGCTTCGATGCAGCCGCGGGAGACCGCGATACTCAGACGGTCCGAGGTCCACACCGTCCAAGGGATTTGAGATTCAGCCATAACTGCAGCAGGCGCATGTGTAGTAAGCCAAAATGTCAAACCGCTGAAGCCGATGCCATGAGACCAAGCAACCTCTGAAATTCCTTCAAGAGAACAGAGCTGCCCAGTCTGAAATGGCGCAGGGAAGACAAAATTGCCGCCGAGCGCTACTGAAAGAGGCGGGCTCGCATCTCCACAGAGTCGAAGCACACCCCCATATGTGTTATAGACTGACTCAGGACAAAAATGCTCTTCTGTATGTTGACACATAGCCCTAGGGACTCCAAGTGACGAAGCAGTGTGTCTATATGGCTGAGTAGTGTGTCCCGGGACGGAGCTAAAGCCAGCCAATCGGCCAGATAGTTGAGAATGCGCATCCTGCTTGCTCTGAGGGGGGAAAGTGCTGCATCCATGCACTTCGAAAAAGTGCGTGGGCCAAAGCCATCCCGAACAGGAGTACAGAGTATTGGTATGCTGTGCCTTCGAAGGCAAACCTCAGAAAGCGTCTGTGCAGATAGCGGTGCTATCTGAATATGAAAGTACGCGTCCTTCAAGTCCACAGACGAAAACCAGTCCCTGGGGCGAATTTGCGACAGGATCTGTTTCAGCGTTATCATCCAGAACGAATGCTTGCAAAGCACTCTGTTGATGGGCCTAAGATCTAGAATTGGGCGGAGTCCCCCGTCCCTTTTGGGTACCAAGAAATAACGGCTGTTCTCGAACACACCGCATACCTCTTGTCTCAGAACCGGGGAATTTAGAAGCACCGTTAGAGACTGCACTACGCCATTGAAACGGGGTGGTCTGCATCTGAATTGAAGAGCATATCCGCACTCTATCACGCCGAGTAGCCAACGCGAGATTCCCGGAATAACTTCCCACGCGCTCTTGAACTGACATAGCGGCTTTAGCAGCTTGGTTGTTGGATGCGCTGGCAAGTAATGCGCGACTATATCCTGTGTGGGCGGCAGCTCTGCCCTGCAGCGGAGCAAGCGGTGCCGTATTCAAAGGTGCCTCTGAAGGACGATCATAAAACCCATGGCCTTACCCACAACCTGGGCCGCTCGCTTCATCGCCATCAGCGCGAAGTTTGTCGCCGCGCGCAGATCCTTAACAGCCTCTGCAGTGAGAGTGCCGCCCTCCGCCGCTTCGCTTGAAAACCTGCAGCACTGCCATGGCGTGCAGCGCGGAAGCCGCCTCGCCATCAGAGGCATACGCTTTATTAGCGAGGTGGGCGGTGGTCCTGCATGGATTCGAGGGAAGGCTGATGTCTGAGCCTAGGGTCTAGGCTGCTGCAGGACACAGGTGCGCAGTGACGGTCTCCTCGGCGGAAGGAGAGCGCACGTGCCCGTGTGCCTCCACCCATCCATGTGGGAAAAGATGGCCTGTGCGGCAGAGTGGACGCGCACCGATTGCGGTGCAGACCACGTTTTCACCAGCTGCTCGTGTACGTTGGGGAAGAAGGGGACTGATGCCCTCGAATCAGCTTTCTGTGTGGAAATACTAGGAGTCGAGCTTACTCCTGGCAGGCTCTTCTGGAGGGCTCCAGGTAAGCTCCAACTCCTGGACAGCCTTCGACAGAACCCTTATAAGCTCCTCTTGGAGGTCCGGGGGCCCCGAGCTGTCTGTCTGATCGGCCTCCGATCCCGCCTAATCTTCCCTCTCAGAGGCCAAAATGGACATCGAGTCATCCCCCTCCTCCTGGCCAAAGGAAACACACTCCTTGATGTTAACAGGAGGGCGGAAGCAGTCCTCGGGAAGTAAACCGGGGAATGGGGCGACCGTTGATTTTGGTGGAGCGGCAAGACGACGCCCCGCCACCAGGAGAGCGGGGCCCACAAGCGACATGCTGACGGCAGTGGGCCTCACCCCGATTAGGCCGCGAACCATATCGCGGTGGGCCCGGAGCATGCGGGACGGCAGGTCCGCGCAATGTCCACAGTCGGAACTCGTCCAGGGCCGCCTCAGCGTGGGCCAAGACCAGGCAGGTGACGCAGTGATAGTGTTGATCCGGCGGTTCTATTGGTCCCGCGCAGATCTTGCAAACTGTAGCCATAATGAATTCAGCAGGTGAAGTAGATTCTGACGTAATTGTTGCGGGCACCGCATTTTATACTGCCGTTCGAGCTCGTCAGTATTTGCATGAAATTTGCATACTTCGCAACAATTGGCCAATAATTTGGACTCGCGTAAGCCAATAGGACTTCAGAAAAGGAGTTCCCGTGAAAGCTCGAGAGGGAACTAGGGTCATATCATATACACACACACAGAACTTTAAAGATATGCACGGCAACCCATCAAAATAAAAGTTCGGGCTAACTTATTAAAGACATTGTGCCAGAAATAGGCTATATTACTATAATTTAGTAGAATTTGATAGACTTTGACATATGTAATAATACCACAAAAACAACTACTACTCCTAATGTTGAAAAAAAATAAAACATTAATTTTTTAAGAAATAATCACAAAATATAAAAATTTTAATAGTAAATACCCTTTATTTGCCAAAAATCTAAATGTTTAATTGTCATTAATTCAAATATAAATTACATTAAGGTGTTATGCCTTCATCTGATAACCAGTCAAATTTTAATACACAACACATAATTTCTGAGGGGGAAAAACATTTCATAAGGCTACTGTAAAAAAAAAGTTTGTATACATTCAAATAACATGCTAAAACACAGAATTTGGTAACTATAAAACTTAAGGTGAGGAAAAAAAAAAAAATTAATACGGCCCTAAACGTCATTTTTGCTACACTTTTAATAAATTTATGTTAAATTGTATACGTTTCCTGATTTTAATTAATAAGACTTTTGATTAATACAATTTCATTTTACCATTAAAAAGGAGTCCAGAAAATGATTTCATAGGGCACAACATATGGCCTTATATAATAACCTGTTATAAATGTGACATACCTTTATCTGCACAGGTGGATGGTGTCTGCGAATATGAGCCAACATGTTGGATGTATTTCTTTGCGTCCACATTTTTTACAAATTTGACCCATCCTCAAGGAAAAAACCTGTGTTTGTTTTTTATTGTTCTAACAATTGTTCTCTGCTGCACGTGCGTGTAAGCAGCCAAGTGAACACAGAGTGAAATAAGTTGCATGTGCGCGGGTGAGATTATTTTTCTTTTCATTCACCTTTTTAACTGTATGCAAATGTTTACGGTATGATAACCGTGCACGTTCAAACCATGATAAACCGTCATACTGCTATATCGTTACAACCCTACCCACAAGGCCTTCATTCATCCTCAGAACACAATCCACCATATATAGCAAGGCAACTGGCACGTTCAAGGCCCAGAAAGATAGTAAGGACACCATTAAAATAGTCCATGTGACATTAGTGGTTCAACCGTAATCTTATGAAGTTACGAGAATATTTTTGCCACCAAGAAAACAACAAAAAATTACTTTATTAAATAATTTATTATCTTTTGTGTTAGCTTTGACATTTGTTCAAGAGAGTACCTAAGAGTCTTAAAGTTTTGGAACGACACGAGAGTGAGTAATTAACGACAATTTTCATTTTTGGGTGAACAATCCTTTTAAATTTAACCAACAAAGAATGTAAAGAATGCTGTCCATCACCACAGAAAAATTATTTTATATTTTTATTAGTTTTTACAATGAAATTGACAAACAGATCGACATAAATCCACTTAAAATAACAGTCTATGAGACAATTTGGGTATGTTGCCCCATAAACCTCCACTGTAAGTGGATTTCTGCCAGTCTGTTGGAATGATTTGGTGTTTTACTTTTATAAAACGAGACACAAAATTAATTTCTGTGGTAACAAGACTGTTGGCAGGGCTTGACATTTCTAGATTTCACAAAGATGCGGTCTAACTATGTATCAACTGCACCGCTGGGGGTCAATATTGATGGAAACATTTCCTCTGATGCACTGATCAGCACAGCACTTCTTATTTTCTCACCTTGGAACATTTTCAACCATTTTGACAATATTCCTGCATTCAGACAATTTTCCATCCCAAAATGATTTATTGACTGCAATAGACCCGAGAACACCACTTGATAACATCATGTTACTTGTGTATCATACTATATGTACAGTAGCTAAGCCAATGAGGTGACACTTCTATGCTATCTAGGCCTATCTTCAAAAAAAAAAATCTAAGCGATTCTGGTCTATATTATTTGTAGATGAACAATCCCATGAAACCCAAGATCACGTTTCATGACATCCCTTAACCTCACACAAACAAATAAATGTCACACCTCAAACACATCTAGAAAAAAAGTCACATAGAACATAGTGAAGATGAGAAGTGATATCAGTGTTAAACTGTGTTAAAAATACACTTATGCCCCTTATTTTGTGAAATATCTACATACAAACTATAGTCCATTTCTAAAAACAAAAAGGTGAAACAATTGTAATATTAAGAAATAGTGACAAAAATATACATCTAACAAATTGCTTCACACAAAAACAATACACAAAGCGTATAGTTTACTCTAATAACATTTTCTCCAAACTATTCTCCTTGAAATGTTCTACTTTAAAAAACAAATCCTGAAAATATATATGTGACCCTGGACCACAAAACCAGTAACATACATAATTATAATTATACCTAGATCGGAAAGCTGAATAAATAAGGCTTTCCATTGATGTAAGGTTTGCTAGGATAGGACAATATATGGTCGAGATACCAATATAATGCATATTGCTAATCATAAATTAACTTTTGATATATTTACTTGGAATATGATCTTTACTTAATATCCTAATGATTTTTGGCATAAAATAAAAATCGATAATTTTGACCCATACAATGTACTGTTGGGTATTGCTACAAATACTGTATCCATGCTACTTATGACCGGTTTTGTGGTCCAGGGTCACATATGGGGAAGTCCTGAAAACAACAACAACTCAAAAGCACCTGTAAGGCACAATTAAAACTTCCACTTTGCTAAATTTGTGCATAATGCAAAACAAACTTGCACAGGAAAAACACAAATAACTTCACTCAACCTTCTCAGCTTGCTAATTTTAATCAGTACTTGATCAATCACTTGAAGTTACACAATATTATTGCAATTTAAAATAACCGTTTTCTATTTTATTCCATTTAGAAAATGTAATTTATTCCTTCAGTCTAACTAAATCCTTCAGAAATCATTCTAATATGCTTATTTGGCTATTATACATTTATAAAAGTTTCACTAAATACTTTTATGGAAGTAATAGTTTAAATAAATATTTTTTTCCCCCAGGATATTAATGAACAAAGTTATAAACAACAGCCTTTATTTGAAATAGGAATTATTTGTAACATTATAAATGTCTTTTTTTCATAAATGTAATGTGTTCTTGCTGAAGAAAATTAATCATTACTTAAAAGGGAGTCTTGATGACCCCAAACTTTTACACAGTATATGTTTTAAAAGCTTTAATATAATTTCAGTACTCTGACAACTGCCCGGAAAAAACACATTTAGTTCACAGCGCAAACTGATTAAAGGCTCTCGTAACAAACAGCAGCATTTCATCAGTCTCACAATGCTGGAAATGAATCCTCAGTAGAATAACATGGAATTAAAAGATGTTTCAAATAAACATGTAAAATAACTCTTACCTGTACCCGTAAAGAATCAGTGCAGGGGAGCGCCAGGAATAACATGAGGAAAAAAGAAGAAAAGAGTCATGATTATAGTGGTGAATCTAATTATTTATTACATTCTTTATTCACTCACTGTAATATTACACATTTAGTATAGGCGCTTAAAATCAGAGCAGGTTTATTTTTCTACGAACTAACATAAAAGATAAAGAGATACAAAAGTACTGTAAAATACACACAAAATGTATACAAGCATTAACACCAAAGCAATCAACAACAACACACAAAAAGGAAGAAAGGATGTCCCGCCAACATAACCGCACCTCACCTCACATAAGTAACCGCATTACAACTTTACAGTGTTCCTCCAGGCCATCAGGGGCCACGAACACAAATCTTCTGCCCCAGACTCACTGTTCTATTGCACTGTTCAACATGGACCTCTTGTACTTTTTTTTTGTTAAGACAGACCTGAATCAATTCAGCAAGTTATTAACTTGACCTTCCAGTTCCATTTTGAGGATTAAACCAGTGTTAATATCACCTGCAGTTTTTTAACACTCCTCCTTGACTTATTTGATCATACCTGCAAAATGCAGGCATTGTTTAAAGAAAGTTTCGACAAGAAAGTCAGGACAACACCACTCACTAAATTTAGCATGCAACGTTATGTGACAACAATGTAGCATACTGCGGTTTAAAACATTTATCTGTTTTACAATATTTTTTTAGAAAGAAAAATAGTCATAGGCAAAAAAGGCAGAAGGAAATAAAAGACAGCATACAATATATTCACAGTCCGCTAGTATTTCAATGCAAACATAAGCTCTGGGTGTCCCAATTCACCTATACACTACACATTGTTACTTCAGCATAATTAAGATATTGTTGTTTTATATTTAACAATTTTAATCAAGCTTTTTATTTTTATTAGTTTAAATTTTGATATGTTCTGTTTACATTTTAATTTTAGTTGAATTTTTGGTAATTCTGGTGTGTGTGTTATTTTTTATTAGTTTATTTTTTTAAAATAATTATTCTTTTTGAATAGGTCTATATATTGTACTCATTTTTTTGGTTTGAGTTATTTTAGTACATTAGTACATTTTTTTTTTGTATTTCAGTTAACTATAATGATTCTGATTCTACGCTCTACAAATACATAATTCAAAAAGATGGTAAATTAAATACTTTTGTCACATGCATTTGCATCCATCTAAACTCACACAAAAGAGATTATTGTTCCACTTTTAACTTCATACATTTAAAAACTGTTGTGGCACACTCTTTTTCGCATTCCTCTTTTGTAGCACAAATAAATATTACCCTGAAAAGCACCAGATATAAATTGCACCAGAAAAGTATGTCATCAAGCATGTTCGGTACACTATTTGCAATGTACTGTTTTGTGTTTACTTCACACAGGTTCCCTGAAAATCAGCATGTAGTTGCACTCAAAAAGGGTTTGCGAGGCTACGTTCAATAATCCTGCAAACGTACAGAACAAACAAGACAGAGGGTGCAAGCGGGGAAAAAGAAGAAGTGGAAAAGCAAAGATTTGAGATCAAGACAAGAGAGAATGTTTGGTAGGTTGAAAGCCCAGCAAAGGTGAGGAGATGAGAGAGATGAAACCGATCGCTTGGATTGCGAGTTACATAAACACAGACTGTGTGTGTGTGTGTGTGTGTGTGTGTGTGTGTGTGTGTGTGTGTGTGTGTGTGTGTGTTAGCGGCAGTCCGAGAGTCGAGATAGAAAGAGAGATTTGATGCATTAGTACACAAGAATTGAGACTGCACAGAGTAAGAGTTGAAGTGTGTTGGTGTAGGGGGTTGCAGCAGTGGACCTGTGTCTCAGGCACATGCCGTGTAATCTTCTTACTGTCTGTGGGTGCGAGCTTGCTGCTGTCATTATATAACTGCTAATACATACACACAAAACAGCAACCGTCAAGCCATGCTAACCTGACCTCTCACACACTTACACTCATACTGTTCAGAATAAATGGACACACTCGAAATCAGAGTGTCACAGTCAGTGTCCTTACTTCCTCTTTAGTATACGTCTCTGTATGCCCTGAGTGTCTGTCTCCATCATCAGTTGAACATTGCACATAACTTGACAAATTCCCCATTTATTGAAAATAGAAACACTTCTTGGGATTTAAGAATCGATATCGTTCTGTAAAAATGAGACCCGATTAATATTGAGATATCAATATTTTTAACCAGCCCTACTACCTACCTCCCTATCTGTCTGTCTTGAGTTAGGCTACCTGTCTTTTATCGTAGCCCCTTTAAAATATTTGTGGTTTATTAAATTATTTAACAAAAAAAGGTCACATAACCTTTCACAGATCTCTCATCTGCTTCTGAAAAATGTTGACTTGTAAAATCTCTGGTAAAATAAATTAACTTGACAATTTCCCAAAAGTTTGCTGAACTAAAAACTTCAAAGACTTGACTAAAACGCGATCACAGATGAAAGAAACACTTCACAAAGATGATATATGTATTTGATCCCTGTAAATAAAGACAGAAGCAAAAATTGAACATTCCTTTCCACTTATTAATTTTTAATATCATATTCTTGCACTGCACAGCCTGAGAGATATTATTTGGCCCAAGTTTAAATTAACCTGAGTTCCACATTCATCATCCTTTGAGTAGCTATATTTACTTGAGCGTTTCGATCAAACTCAAACCTGCTGGGGATGTGTATCGTGTAAGCTTCTCCATCAGGGGTCTATGTGGAGTAAAGTTTCTTATATACCAAGTTTGAGGTCAACACAGTTTCACGGGTGGTTTAGCGTGAAACCACATACAGTGAAATAAAAGGACGATATCTTCATAAAGGGAATATTAGAATTCAAGTCCTTCTGAAGGAAATGAAACAAAAATATCACGTATATACATTGTCACTGGCAAAAGCTGGACACACAGGATACAAAAAGAAAATGTGGAGTCACGTTTCTTGTCATTTTATTATTTTGTCTTAATTGAAATGTCAGCATTGCCTTACCATTTCAGTCATAATATTTTGAAAAAGATTGTATTTTCCTCAATTTATCTGTTTTTCCAATAACGTCCATGACTGTACTTTGTTCAGCTACACATTTAAGAGCAAGTGCTGAGGAAACTTTGCTAACAGCTATTTGCATAAAGGAGGGTTTTATGCTTACGAGACCACTAAAGCAAAGCACCATTTAAGACCGAATCCTAAGAAGAACCATGAACTGAACTGCCCTCGAGTGCCCTCATCCCGTCTGAGCTGCTGATAATCTCCTTCCCTCTCGCCTGAGCACTAAAAACGTCATTCGTTGTTAGTACATTATTGTTTAACAAGACGACAAAGTTGGCGTTTTGAAACATCTAACTTTGTTCACCTTTATTTCAACTGACTGGCGGTGATTATGAGCTATGTTTGTCTGATCTTGAAAAAGAAGAGCAACTTGACTGAAATGGAGACTAAAAAGTGTGTGGATTTTGTATGAAGAAGGATTTGTGGAGAGATACAGCTGTGTGGTGCTGAATGAAGATATACCACATTTCCCGTTTCTTTTCTGTGGTTCCCTTGGGTATTTGACCAATAAATGTATCGGCACACACCAACAAGCACATGACATACAAACAAACAACTGATTTTACCATTCTGTACTGCCTCAGAGTTTTCTTTTCGCTGCTATAAAAAGCATCTACAGAATGAGAGAAGATGCGGTTGAGTAAACAGGCATTCTTTGTCAACATTTCACCATTTACCTTTGATTAATCTGTACATTAGGGATACAGCGATTAAGCGGTTTTACTATTAACCACTCTTTAAACAGTGTTTCTGTTGCACAGAACGAAACTGTTGCAGCTTGATTTTGTGGTCAAAAGTTGCAAAACGAAAACAAAGTTACACTAGCGGTGCACCAGCTTAAAATGCCATGCCTATCAGAGATGCAGAGGCTACTACACACACTAGATTAACTATGACAGAGGAACCAAACAGCGATCCTTTATTTCCACCAGAGAATGTCTGAAGTTGATATAGTGTGGGACCATTTTGGGTACGCCAAGAATGACCAGGGCATCATTTAAATGTTGCTGTAAAAATTGCAGTTAAAGAGTATACATAAGAGATAATGCACGGCTAGCCAACCTGTTCTCACAGTGAAATAAACTATTTTAATGCATGACGTGAAGGCAAGGACCACCTGACGTGAAGTTTGTTACCTCTAACATTCTGCCCGCTTCAGACAGAGATGAAATAGTGCGAGAGAGAGAGAGAGAGAGAGAGAGAGAGAGAGAGAGAGAGAGAGAGAGAGAGAGAGGTGACAGTTGCATGTGTGAATTAGCCTATGTGCATCTGCGCGTCACTACAAACAATGAAGATTTGAGTTTAGTTATTTAAACAGTATTTTACCCCCTCTTTGCTGATTAATATAATGTAGCGATCCAGTATCTAAGCTATTTTATTAATGAAAGTTGCTGAGAAGCGTTGACAACAAGTTTTCTGTCCTCCTAAATGTTTGTGTGGGCAGCTTGATCTCGATCTGACAAACAAAATAATAGACATGATTTTCTCAGGCCATATGTAAAACCAGATGAATAAAGATTATTCAAATGAATAAGTATGGCTGGCAGTTGATTACAATAATAGTTTAGTTTATTCCTCTCATTAGTAACAGTGTACTCTGTGTAATAAATAAAGTTTATATTAGATTAACATTGTGATTTATTATCCCTGTTATAGTATATTATTCATAAGTCTTTTTTCCACCATCTTACCAAGTTCTGTAAATTGGTTCCAAAATGTAGAAAAACATACAAAATGAAAACAAACACTTTTGTGATCTATTTCCATTTGTTATTTTCAAAAGGGAAATACTGACACTGATGCTTATAGAGCAGAGGTCACCTTTTTAATTCCAATAAGAGAGATGGACTTTTTTTCTTTAGTATTATTATTTTGTGCTGTATTATTGGTTACTGTGTCATTTCTGTTTCAAAAGGTAGCAATAAATAACTATTTCATATCAAATGTGTCAAATCATGTGTAATCAAGGAAAGCACTAGGGTGTCACAGAAAAGCGAGTTTCTTTGCATGCAAAAAGTATTCTCGTCGCATCATAAAATTCAGATTGAACCACTGATGGCAGATGGACTATCCTGACAATGCTTTTCATACTTTTATGTGCCTTGACAGTGTTAATTATTTGGCAGTCAATGGGACAGTAACAAGGTTTTCATGGGACCCGGTTTTCATCTAAAATATCTTAAATTGTGTTCCGAAGACAAACTAAGCTTTTACAGGTTTGGAACGACATGGGGGTATGTGATCAATGACAAAATTTCAATGACAAAATTGTCATTTTGGGGTGGAGTAACCCTTTAACGCACTGTCAATTCTGATAAAACGTCCTGGTGTTCTGGACATCGCCATTTTTGATACCTTCACTAATGGTGCTTTTCCACTGCATGGTACGGCACGGTACGGTTCGGTACGGTTCACTTTTGGGGGGTTTTCCACTGGGTACTGTACCTGGTACCTGGTACTTTTTTAGTACCACCTCAGCCGAGGTTCCAAGCGATCCGTACCATTACCAAAACGTGACATGTAAACTCTGCTGATCACTGATTGGCCGGAGAGAATCATCATTACTGCATCACTGAACTTGCGACATGAGACCCATAGACCCGCTAGATTTAAACCAGCACAGCCAGCGAAGGAGCGGACGCACCTTTTGTATCAACCACAAAATAGCAGTGTCGTTGTCTGTTGAGGAAGTTCAGACGTTCCTCTCATTGATAGACGAGGAGCGGATCCAGTGAGAGCTTGGTGGCGCGACGCCGAAGGAAAAAGTCTTATGTATATACTTTTGAACTTGCTATATTTTCAGAGTATGTCCTCTGTTTATATTTTTACCTTTGTATCTGTGTTTTGCTTCAATTAAAAACAATCTGATCGAATACGTGTACCTCCAGACTATATTAAATATGTATTATTGTATGAGCACGTAATGAACCTCTTGAAAAAGACAAATGATTAATGCCACGATTATAAAAACCATCACATATATAAAAAAACAAGGGATACATTGTACATTTTGAAATATTCAAATGTTTATTGATAATTCACTTTACAGAACACGCTACATGAATAGTTAACTAATGTTAATCATAATCGTTGCATCCCTACACACCTGTCCTCCTCATCTACAGCCCGTGTCACTGTCACCACAGTCTGCTGCTGGGGTAAATCACAATCATTCTCATAGGCCTCTCCATTGCTGTTAAAAACATCCACATGCCGAGAATGAAGAACAATATTCTGTCTCCTTTCTTTGTTGTGAGTTTTGTTTGGCGTCAATAGGACGATGTCATGGCAGTAGAGGCGGCGCAATTATAACGACGCGTGAATAATCCCGCCCACTCTATAGCGGTACTAAACTGCAGTGGAGACGCAATGTGATCAAACTGAGCTGCGTACCGAGCCGCAGTCAACTGATAAACCGAACCATGCAGTGGAAAAGCGCCATAAGGCTACCTGAATGTGGTTGTGACTTTAGCTGTTTGTTCATGCAAGTATTCAAACAATATTCAAGTGATTCACATACTGTAAATATGTATTCAACTTCAATCTGCTGAATGATGAAAACATTTCAAGAGTCACACCTGTAAGCAAGCGTTGTTGTCAATCCCAAATAGTGACTCTGAAGTAAATATTTTATAAGAAAGTGTTTAAATAAATTGTTTAAAGATTAAATGGCAGAAGTTATGGTTATTTATTGGAGGGTTAACTTAGGTTATTGGTAAGGATTAATTGACTAATCAGAAAATAATAAACAGTTTAAATGTTAAAAATATTCAATAGATTAATCGATCATCAAAATAATTGTTTGTTACAGCCCTACTGTGAACTCTTGTTTTAAGCCATTATAATTCCCACATATATACGTTAAAATAAACCTACAATATCAACTACAGTTAATCCAAGTAACTTACAATATACAGTCAGATAGTAATTATTGCTAAATAAACCTTAGCAGGGTGTATTATCCTACTTATTACATGGCTACATATCAAATAAATCAAGCAAATGGACATGAAATATTGATTTGAGTTGAAATAATTATATCATGTGAGAAGACAGACACCAAAGAGAGATATAAGACATGAAAGCATTACAGTGAGATTGGCTGACAACAGTCATTATACAAAAATATCTGAGAACCACACAATGCCATAATCAAATAATCCAACTAAATACTGAATACTATACCAAATGTACTTATTTAAATTGTAATATTTACTAATAGTTTAAATGATCTTTCTTAAAATATATTTTATATATGTGCTTTTGTAATATTTCTATTTAGCTTTAAATAATTTTTCAGTTTTAGTAATTTTACTACTTCAATTTATTTCATTTCACTTAGTTAAAACTCATTAAGAAATGTGTGCTTTTTGTCAATTTTAACTTGTGCATATGATCAGCTCTGAGCAGGAATATAGTCTTCTTTGCTAGATCTGGGAGGGCAGACATTTAAAATAAAAAATACATTTAAAAACAATGTTAGACTCCGACTGTCTGCCATTTTTCCTGCTCACCCTGCTGTCTAAATCACACATTTGCCAGTTTAAATGTTGAACACATCCAGTATTCGTGCAGAAGTTTGCAAATACTGCTGGAGACAGCACCTAAACAGCGCTTGACCACAGTTCAAGATCAATAGAAGCAGAAGACAGAGGTATGTTTCCCTGGAGCCACTTTCTGTCACTCACTTCAGCCTCCTGCTCTGGCTTTAACAGTGTCGCAGTAATTAGACGAGATGGTGTAAGCACACAACTCATGAAAAGTACAACAATGTCTTCTCGCCCACACTTCACAAGAGATAACCGCACAAACAGCACGAAGCAAGAAAGCAAACAAGCAAACAAACACTAAAGTAAAACACTAAATGTAACAGACTTGTTATGTCCCGCTAACTTGCAAAGCTGAACTGCAGAAGTGTGCATGCTACAATAACCTTACAATAATTAGCAAACCTTGAGCTTAATGAAGAATTTAGGAATTTTAGCATGCTCAAATAAAAACAAAATACTTTTGCAAATGCATTCTCTTTCCATGAGATCAAATTCCTATCCTCATATTCACAGCGCAACTATCAACTAAATCAATATCAAAACTCTGACCCTGTGTAAGAGTAAACATTGTGACATCTACATAACTAAACACATGCTTTCACAAGGATGTGTCAATCCTCTTTCCACCACTTTCTAAAAGACAGACAGACAGATAGGTTAATAAAATATTGAGAATTATTTTTTTTTTTTACATTTTAATTAAAATAAATTGGTTTAAATACATTTCTATGTTTATAAGTACTTATACATTTATTTTTTTACATTTTAAGTTAAAATGTACAGCATGCAAATAAATACCCCTACCCTATATACACTTTAGCCTAAAATACTATCAACTAACTATTATTTACAATTAATTAACTTCAAAACCACAAACTACATGTGACACTGGACCACAAGACCAGTCTTAAGTCGCTGGGGTATATTTGTAGCAATAGCCCAAAATACAAAGTGTATGGGTCAAAATTATGCATTTTTCTTTTCTGCCAAAAATCATTAGGATATTAAATTAAAGATCATGTTCAATGAAGAAATTTAGTAAATTCCTACCATAAATATATCAAAACTTAATCTTTGATTAGTAATATGCATTGCTAAGAACATTTGTACAACTTTAAAGGCTATTTTCTCAGTATTTAGATTTTTTTGCACCCTCAAATTCCAAATTTTCATCTCGGCCAAATATTGTCCTATCCTAACAAATAATACATCAATAGAAATATTATTTATTCAGCTTTCAGGTGATGTATAAATCTCAATTTTAAAAATAAATACCCTTATGACTGGTTTTGTGGTCCAGGGTCACATATGCTTAAACAGACCCAACACTCAAAAAACTATACAGAACAAATACAGATACATGGAAAATATGTCTTTGAAGGGGAAAA
Organism: Gymnocypris eckloni scoliostomus; assembly: GCA_027564155.1. Classification (NCBI taxonomy): domain Eukaryota; kingdom Metazoa; phylum Chordata; class Actinopteri; order Cypriniformes; family Cyprinidae; genus Gymnocypris; species Gymnocypris eckloni. The sequence continues at coordinate 26,253,902 of CM050416.1, forward strand.
ATGTAACAAATAATCAGCTCTCCCTATTTCTACTCTCACTAACTACTTCCTACTCCCTACCTCTGTCTCCCCCTCTTTCCTTCAGGATGGCCCACCCTCATTACACTTGTGAGGGCGTAAGCTAGTCAAGGGTGTATTTTTAGCCTCATGTTTGCAGATTAGCAAAGTATTTTTAGACAGTGTTATCCAATAGCACACCCCCTCCTACACACACATCCCCACACACGTCACAGGGGCTCTGCTTACTACTACCCACCCCTAACTCGACATTTAAGAGAGAGAGAGAGAGAGAGATTTAGATGTTTATAATTTTAGATGTTTAATACTTGTATATTGATAGATCTTACATCTGACCATTTTAAGCAAACTTTACGTATTAAAAATAATTTTACATTAAAAAAATATATATATATATATATATATTTATTAGGGGTGTGAATCGGATGGTTCGTCACGATTCGATATCGATTCTCATACCCAGCGATACAATATTTGCCGATACCTCAAAAAATTATACGATACGATTCGATTCAGGAGTATATCGATCGATATATCGATATTATCATATTATATACCTATTTTAAACAACCATCTACATTTTTATTAACTCACAAATGCAGCCAAAATATATAACATGAACATAAATCTAAAAACGCTACTATGGGCTCAGTGCAAAACATATTTTCTACAGATAACCAAATTACAAGCAATGGCAGAAAATAAATACAATAGAAGAAAGACACAAGTTCAATAAACAGTGCTTTTCTGTTTTTTCAGCTCAGTCTAAAATACATTTTCAGGTACGCTAAAGAAATGTAATAATCAAATGAAAAATAACTGCATAGTCTTCACTGTATAATTTAAATAGCCATTAAATGATGTTACAAAGGTTATTTAGTCAGGAGCAGTGAGCACTTGAATTTCTCTTTGACAGCATTAAATTTATTATAAGTTTTCTTTCACTTTAAGAAAGCACAAATTTAATATACTGATACACATGCCTTTTTTCTCCACTCTTTATATTAAGACATATGCTTTTCTTAACCTACTGTTTACAAGGATATTAGCCAAAACATGCATTTTGATGTAGTTTTGTCTGAATGTATTCATCCATGCTCAAAAAAGCAGAGGAGAGCTCAATTTAGTTTTCGCACAGAGTTGACGCGGCTGTCTGTGTGCGTGTGCTTCAGATGTGTGCGCGGAAAACTTCTCACACAGCGCGACTGTTCCGCCAACAATCCCGAGCGTCTTATATGCTCGCCTTGTGCGTTCAGGCAGTCCTTATATTGAGTCCTGGTATGTGAATTGAACGAGAATGCACGCGTTGGTGGTAATGCATAGACGGACATTATATGAAAATATGGACAGTGCCAAAATAAAGGTGCCTTTTTAATACGACAGATATCGATATTTTATGCGTGGCAACGATGCATGGTATCGTCATACATTGAATCGATCCATATCAATAAATCGTTACACCCCTAATAAATAAATAAATATATATATATATTTAAATGTAAATATATTTTTATATGTAAAATTAGCTTAAAATGGTAATATTTGCTTAAAATGGTTATATATATATAAAATGTATATCGCAACATGATCAAACGCTACCTGAAACTACAAATAACACAGGCCACTTCCTGAAGCTACAAATGACTGTATAAGCTCTACAGTGGCCACTTGCTTTATAATTATGAGTAATAGATTCAGAAAAAAGCCGCTAGTGCTCACTCTCTCCCTCTCTGTTTTTAGAGAGAACATTACATAATTTTCTCTCTGAAATGAGCACAGTCTAGTCTTTTTGCACAAACACACACTGACAGATCCGAGATGACAGCCAGGCTGTTCCCGGCTGTCTGCATCACTGTCACCATGACAACTCCCAGAGATAGAAAGACAAAACCAGAGAGAGAGAGAAAGGCTAATAGTGAACAGCTGATAAGCTAGACCAAAAACAGGATGCGAGGTCTCCATCATACGCAAAAGGTTACATTAGCAGTCAAAAGAAGCTTTCGTTAAGCTCAATGTAAACAAACACAATGAAGAACAGACTGCAACTACAGGAAAACCACCTGACATCCAACCTCAATGTCGAACTATCATTATCACATACAAATTTGAGGAGGTTATTAAGGATGAAAACATAAATATTTGCATTGGTTTGAGATCACACAAAGTTCTTTGCACATATATATGCTTAAATGCTAGACTGTCACTTTAAGACGTCTAAATATTTTCTCTATCCCAGCTCAGAAACAACTACAATTAAACTTTTCAATTACTTTAACCTTTTAAAAAAGGTGTACACACTGGCTCTGTGGCACCATCATTAAAACAATGGCAGCAGCAAAAAAAGCAGTACAAACCTGTTCATTGGTTAGCGGTATATTATCTTGCCATTTACAGTGAAAATTAGTAAATAGCTTTACATTACATTATGTAATTTTACTGTAAAAACTGCGGACAAAAATGTATGGGTTTTTGAGTAAAAACTATGAACTACCATATAATTTAGGCTATAGAGTGAACATATTTTATTTTCTATTTTTGTTATTAGGACTTTACAATGGAGATTTGTGTCTGCATTTCATGCTAATTTATGGGCGTTTTAATGTTGTTTTATCACTCTGATGGTGTTTTGTCTGTGTATAATGATCCTGCATTTCATATAGGAGTATTGGCCATGCTTTATGGACAGTACAATGTATCACGTGACATTGCCTACTGTGCTTCATACTTAAAGTTTATTTATTGGCTTTGATGGTCCAATGAAGAACCTTTAGCATCCATGGAACCTTTCATTTGGACAAAAGGTACTTTAAATAGCTAAAAGCTCCTTCAGATTATTAAAATGTTTTTCAAAATAGGGAAAAATGGTTATTTTTAAAAACTGTTCAATGAAAGGTTGTTTGGAGAACCAAAAACCTTTTGGAAGCCTTATTTTTAAGTGTACCTGTACTGACAAGCACCATAATAATACATTTTAAGACAAAAGGCTAATTTTGGTAGTTCATGTAGATGGGTTTATTAACATTAAATCACTTAAAGCTGCAGTCCGTAACTTTTGTGTGTTCAAATAAAAAATTAAATGTTTATATTAAGCGAGTACACCATGAATCCATTTTCCAAACCGTGTTTTGGGCTTGTCCTGAATCACTATGCCTATAACCTACACCTATATTAAGTGTGTATATTATTATATAATGTTATATTGTATAAGTATTATAGTCAAACTATTTAGACTGGTTCGGTTAGGTACTGCTGTGGAGCAGCCCGGTACCTGCATGATTCGTCATAGACATAAACAGAGAGAATTAGATCCGGCTACAATGTTCTTGTGCAACACGCACGCAGTTCTGTTTATTAACCGCTAGAGTGCCAAACGTTGCGGCCTGCAGCTTTAATTAAACGTATATGTGGTTAAAAGTTGTAAAATATACAAGCACCATGCCATCCTGTACTACTTGAAAAACATGACAACTACTGCTGTCAGCTTTTTTTATTGTAAATTTCATGTAATATCTTTTAGTGTACCAAAGCCTTACTCTATTTGTCCCAACACAGCAACAGTGGTTCAACCAATGGTTTGAGTTTGGGGCGGGGCTATCTGCTAGACCAATCAATAGAATATGGTGGGAGTGTTAAAATAAGATGGTGGGAGTGTTCAAAATAACCTGTTTGAAAAGTAATAATTTAGCAACTTCATTCAATAACGCTCCTGGGGTATAAATTATGTCCTTCAGCTTTAAGACAAAACACTAAATCAATCAAGATTATGAAGCACATACTTCATATAACAGTATTAAATAACAGTTCCACAATGTAAAGAAATACAAAATTTTATATTTTCATGTGTACATGTGTGTACGAGTGTGTGTGACTCAACTGTATCCTGGCAACATGAGAGAAAGAGGGAGGAGTGTAGTAGTCTGTCTCTTTCTCTCTGGTTCTCTCTAAGGGAGAGTCTGTTTTGAAATATGCATGAGCGTGAGTGCTCAGTTTCACTTTTCTCATTTCTGCGTACTTTAAAAGCAGCTTCACTCCCTGAAGAGCAAACCTCCAGCTCGGCACCACAAGTGCTGCGTAACCTGCATCATAAGGGGTAAATACCACATGCAAAGACTCAAGACGACACAGCCCGTGGGACACTTATTACAGTTTGCTCCAAGAATAAAGAGTTTGAAATGCTACTTAGTTTGATTCTGTTGTGGATGTCATAGCAGGTCAATAAAAGTTGAGATGGTCTTCGTAATTGGTGGACAATTTTGAAGAGGTTTTCCTTTTTTGCATTTGTTATCTAGTTGTTTAAACCAGTCTGTTTAAACAAGGAAGTTATAAACCTGATCCAGAGAGCTTGACTGTGAATGTGCTCTATTGTGTGCTGCAAACATAGTAGGTCATCCAGGTGCTCCGTTAAAGGGGTCCTATTATGCTCTTTTACAAATTCTTGATTTTGCTTTGGGGTGTACTAAAACATGCTCTCATGCTTGGAAGTTCGAAAATGGCATTATTTTTCACATAATTTACATTATTACAATACCTTTCTCCCCAGACTGACACAAACGGCTCGATTAGTTCCGGGTTTAGTTCCGAACACAAAAAAAACACTTAAAATCTACTTTTCTATTTTAATATATTTGACAATGCAATCTATTTCTGTGATTGCAAAGTCTTGAGTATCACATGGTTCACAGCTGATCTGAGAAACATTTCTCGAGAAACATTTCTTATTCAATGTTCAAAACTGTTTTGGGTTATATAATACTCATTTTCCACAAGTTTATATTATTCTTTAGAGTCTTAATGAAAAGTCTGTAACATCGTTTGGTTAAAACTTCTCATTGGTTGTGTAAAAAACACAGGTTTTTTACCCTGTCAAAAACAGCTCTTTTCAGAGTAAGCAGTATGGTGTCATTCTCCTTTAAATGTTGCCGCTCTCTGAGGGACTGTTTACTTTAGCTGCTGGGTACACACTAAATTATTTTTTAATCTTATAATATCTTTAAAATGTGAGAGAGCACAAACACGAGGACAAAAAGACTAGATTTAACCATTTTACTCCTATAGTGTGTGGTGTGCCGCGATGTGACAAAGACAGCACACCACACATCAACAGATTTTCAACCAACATGTTGAATATTTACGATTCGGGATCGGGGCGCCTCCGACGTTCTTCCGAGCAGTTTCAGTCACTCTTAAAGGGATATTTATGGAGTGGGATACACCCAAAATTAGAATTTTGTCATTTTCACTTGGATGAGAACCGGGAGGCTTGTTACTGTCCCATTGACTGCCAAGTAAATTACACTGTAAAAGTCCAGAAAAGAATGAAAAGCATCGTCAGAAATCTGCCATCAGTGGTTCAATCATAACGTTATGAAGCAACGATAATACTTTTGTATGAAAAAAAAAAAAGACTTTATTCAACATTTAGGCACGTAACGTCTCTGTTTCAGCGTAGCGCCATTTTGGAGATTATCCCCTGAACGCAAAATGCTTACACTCTTCTGACTTTTCGTAGACTAAAACTATGAAAGACTCAAATGACTAAAATATGACTAAGACTATTAAGCGTTTTCGTCTCAAGATAAAGACTAAGACTAAATAAAAAATGCCTGCCAAAATTAACACTGGTGGGTGAGTAATTAATGACAGACTTTTTGGGTGAACTATCCCTTTAAATAGAATTGAAAAAGCATGTGAAGAACGCTGTCCATCACTAAAGAAAATTACTTCACATTTCGCATTATTGTTAGTTTTTACAATAAAATTGACAAATGGATTGACAGAAATACACTTAAAAAACAGTCTAGGAGACAATATGTCTTTTTTCAACAATCACTTCTGTTCCATGTCAGTCTTTGACACGTGTTCTATATCAGAACACTAGATCAGAGCATCGTGGTACTCTCATAGATGTGTCGAAAAATAAATTACTTATTTTTGTTTTCTTTGCTCACACAAAATATTCTCATAGCTTCATAAGGTTATGGTCGAACCACTAATGTCACATGGACTATTTTAACGATGTCCTTACTACTTTTCCTAGCCTTGAACATGCCAGTCACGTTGCTGTCTATACAGTGTCAAAAAGCACTCGGATTTCATAAAAATACCTTAAAAGGGTCATAAGATGTTGCTAAAAAGAACATTATATTGTGTATTTGGTGTAATGTTATGTCTTTATGTGGTTTAAGGTTCAAAAAACACATTTTCCACATTATTGTTACTCCTCTATGCTCTGCCTTTCTGAAACGCATAGATTTGTACAAAGCTCATTGTTCTGAGAAGCAAGGTATGCTCTGATTAGCCTGCTATCCAGTGCGTTGTGATTGGACGAATGCCTCAAGCGTGTGACGGAAATGTTACGCTCCCTCACCATAAGTGATGTTGTGTCCAGATGAGACAAAAACAATAAAACCCATTACAAACGAGGCTTTTGTTGCATCCAGTGAGGACATAATTACTGATTATAAAGACTCATACAGTCTTTTTACGCGTTGCACCCCGCGCCGCATAAACACAACAAGATAAACCGATTTAGCTCAAAAACCTCAGTAAAGCTGGATCCCGGACCACCGAAACTCTGTGTTGTAACAGCTGTAGATCTGGACAATATTCATCAAAACATCATGATAAAAATAGAATTTGTGAACACACGTACATCTACAATTATTCGATAATTAGGACCAGACAGAGAACACAGGGGCAAGGAGTCAATCCATGGTACATTAATTTCTGAGAAACAAACACTTCCAAAAGTATGTTCCAAAAACATCCACACCACATGCTGATCTGTTTGAGTGCATCTGTGTTTATTTGACTTGTGGTGGCTTTGGATTCATCATACATGATAATTATAACATATGACAATGGCATTGGTATGTTTGAATAATTCCTGTGAATCAGTTCAAATGGTTCTTTGATTTATTCATTTCAAAATTTAGATTCAGCTTGTATTGTTATTTAAAAAAAATAAAAAAAATGCTGTAAAATTGCAAGCAACAACGTGAAAGTTACTCAAATGTTGCAGATAGACTTATTGTACTTTGTTTCTGATTCAGGTTGACGTTCGCTAAAATGAGGAAGAGGCCCAAGAGGAAGGAAATGAGTTAAGAAACAACAAATATCCATTTTGTAACAGTACATACACATTATGTTTCATATTATACGAATAATACAAGATGACCACTACAGCGCCACATAAAAAATATATTTAACATAAATAGTTTAAATTTCCAAATCAAACATAACAAAAATAAAGTAATATAGTTTCTTCATTAACACTGTTTTTGTTGTGTCCGATGTGTAAACGCTTGTTGATCTGGTCTAAGCAGAAGTGAAATGCTAAAACAAGGACTAAGCTCATTCTGTGCAGATCACCAATGACAGATAATCCTGTCAGTGCAAAAGTTCATTTTGAGGGGGTTGACATCTTACCATAACTGGCAGTTTACATGGAGACTATCTAAAGCACTTTTTTTTGTGGTTTTTTTTCTTTTCTTTTTTTTTTGGGGTATTACAATAACCCTGTAATACCTGTATTCATCAAGGATGCATTAAATTAATAAACAATGATGATAATAAATAATTTATAATGTTACAAAAAAAACATGTACCACGGTTTCCACAAATATATTGAGCAGCACAATTGTTTTCACCACTGATAATGATAATAAATTAAGGATCATGTGATACTGAAGATTGGAGTAAAGGCTGCTGAAAATTCAGCTTTGCCACCACAAGAATAAATTCAATTCTAAAATATATTCAAATATAGAAAACAGTTGTTTTAAATTGAAATTATATTTCACAGTGCTGGGCGGTTTAACCAAAAATCTGTTTCACAGCATGAACCACATAATTGTAATCACGGTCCAAACAAACATGCTACATTATAGTAGGGTTGTGATGTGAGGAAACTTTCCCACCGGTTAATCGACATGTTGTCACACCGGTTATACCGGTATCACCGTGGTGGGGGGTCGTTTGAATTGTCCTCGCTTTCATTTGGTTTTAAATACCCTGCAAGCGCTGTGCATGTTTTACTTTGACTTTCATATCAGCGGCAATTCTGCATCAAGCAGTGGTTTGTTTTTAGTTCTTTTTTAGTTTTCCCTCTTTCCCTAACTTTCCTTTGCTTAATTAAATAGCTTATAAAAGCACCATGAGCATTTTACGTTAACTTTGAAGAAATTTAATACAAAATACAATGTAGAACATCAAACTTTTATTAACAAAACAAATAAAAATAATCCATGCTATATGCCTAATATAAAATTACAAATAACGTAAACGAAGTTTAAATATACAAAACAAAAAATCAGTTAAGAATGAGGAACAAACTATTATGAAACGAAGAACTTTTATTAGCAAAAAATGAATAAGAAAGTTTGCAGGGACGGCATACACAATGTAAAATAACGGGGGAAAAAAAAAATCACACTGTTTAAATAAAATCAGCAAATACCCTGCAACCAAATAAATGAGAAAATGTACAGGCCGGTGGAGTAATTGGTAATGAACGACACCTGCACCACTCACCGGTCTCGAGTCCCACGGAGGAGCTTTGGAAGGGTTAAATGAGGAGTGACAACAGTGGAAGACGAGAGAGGACCAGGCCTGGAATTTTTAGTTTGTGTTTTGTGTGCGGCAGTCGTCCGTGAGGGGCTGCCGCTTTTCATTTGTGTTTGTTTATTTTATTATTAAATGTGATAAATGTTCGCCGGTTCCCGCCTCCTTCTTCCCGTATATATCAACTTCGTTACAGTATATATTTTTTAACCTTGTCACTTCGATCAGGGATGCCCAATAGATCGATCGCGAAGGAAATGCTGGAAGATCACAGTCAGTGGCACTGGTTCTCAACCAGGCGGGTGAGAGATAAAACTCAAATATAATATATTCACTAATATTATGACTCGCATGTTAAGTAATGTAAAAAATATATAGGCTATGAATAAATAACAGCACCACCTCTCTACGTATTCTGTGTTTTGTAGCAGCAAAATGTTTCTCATCATGTGTAGGCTAATACAGACTGAACGGTAGCTCAAAACAGCTGTATGAGCAAACTACAGCTCTCGGCTGGATAAAAGAAGCCAGTGTCACACTAGTAGACACAAGTTTTGATGGACGACTATTAGGGCTGTGCGATTAATCGAAATCGAAATAAAATCGTGATTTGAGCTTGCGCGATTTCTAAATCGCTTTATAGCACGATTTTTTCCACCCCCGCCCCAACCTCCTGCAGTATGCTATCCGAACCAATCAGAATGCAGTGCGCCTAAATTGAGCGCGAGAACAGAACAGACCGGGTATATAGACAGATGGTATGCTAAAGAAACAGGGAAGATGAGTACAGAACAGGATAAGTACTTGGTGGCCAATAAAAATGCATGTTGTTTTGTTGGATTTGATTACTCACATATACATATAATATATATATTAGGGGTCGACCGATATGTGTTTTTCAGGGCCGATACCGATACCGATAATTACAGATCAAGTAGACCGATAACCGATATTTTGAACCGATATACGTGTCTGGTGTAAAAATGAAAATGAATGCCAAAATTAATAATAACAAGAGCTCTGACAAAAAAACGTTCTTTAAATGCTTTTAAACATGTCTTTAATTCTGAAAACTGTTAATAACAACAACATTAAATAAACAGTAATATTAATAATAACATAAGTACAGAAATCACCCAGAAGCATTCTGTAAACATTTTGTAAAACTTAAAGTAAACGTATTTAGCGTATTGTGTGATTATTCTCAACAAAAGTTGTAATAATTGTTGTAGTTGTATTACGTATACAGTAATATATTCGGCTAAACCGAACTTATATTTTGACAGGTTGCCATGAGAACCTTTTAGGTTTCTGTAGCCTATGTATATATGATATGACGATCGTTTTACTCAAATGAAACGGTCAAATGCTCATGAAGTGACTCTCTGAGCAGTTCTGGGGATGTTGTTCGTGTATTTATGTCCTCATTTATGCTGAAAACACCGCGAGCTTCACACGCTCTTCATGTATGTGTGCAGTAAATGAAACCGCACGTCTGTGTCATTCATTAACAAATATGCAGAACATGCAGGATTCATATTTAAATAGTGTTTTTTCCATTATATGACTGCATTCCGCGATTCCGCCCGCATTTTCCGCATCGCGGACATCATAGGTTATATTGAGGTGTTTTGCAACTTCAGCAACGTCTGCTGCTGCTTTACCTTTGAGAGACAACTGATGCGTGATCACTGAGGCAGCTCCAGTTAGCATGTGCTTTCGGTGTGAGACTGCCTTCAGTTTTCCGCGTTGATTGGTCGGACTCGTGACTCCCTACATATCAGATGAGCGGTGGGCGGAGATTGCTCTCAGAGATTGAGAGATCGCCTCACTCTCACAGTGTTGAGCCCAGACAGGCTGCATCTAGCCAAACAGTGCATTTAAACATTAAATAGTTTCACCTGTATTATTTATTCACCAATAAATAATGTCACCTGCAAATAGTATGTTTGTTTGCATTAAAAAAAATAAAAAAAAAAAATTCAAATCTGTTTTTAAAATGGCCGATATCGATAATCGGTAAAATGCTTAATATCGGCGCCGATAATCGGTCGACCCTAATATATATATATATATATATATATATATATATATATATATATATATATATATATGTATTTTGCCATATGTCTGTTCTAGAGACATGTTACAACTTTTGGGAAAGGTCTAATTGGTTTCCTTTGGAAATATATTTCAAATTCACACAGAATGCATTTATAACTGTAAAGCATGTCTGTTTGTGTCAAAATCGTGATTAAAATCGAAATCGAAATTTGTCCACATCGCACAGCCCTAGCGACTATTGTAATCAAGGTAAGGCTGATTACAGTGACATGATTGTGCATTAGGCGCGCGTTATGTCGGTTATAAATGATGCACAAACAAACCGTGTATGTGTGCTCTCGGCTCACTCATCACTATTACGCCATATTTCTGCTTGAATACAGCTCAGTATATTCACATAGTTGAATACAGAGAGTGTTTTATAACGGATGCTCACGTGTGTTGGAGAAGTTTGTGAGGATCAGTGGTGTTTATGTGCATACGGCCATCAGACGCTCCAAACAGCTTGTTCTTACAGAGGAACTACTGATGGCATCGTGAATAGTGAATAATAATTAAAAAAGAGTCATCTCTCTTTACGTGATAAATGAAATCTGATCGTTCGTTTAGGCCAACATTCAGCCTACAGCACAATAGAAAAACAAATGTAGGTTTAGTCTAATAGCTATTTTATTAGTCTTGTTAAAATACTAAATTAATTTAACACCTTGCTGTTAACACAATGAAAAGTTCAGCAGAGAAAAATGAATTCATTCGACACAGTCTGTCATTTAAAATGATAGGATAAGCATTATACAAAAAAGAAAGAAGGAAAGAGGAGTTGAACACCATTCAAGGACAGCGCATCCACACTTTGCTTCATCCTTATTCTGCTCTGTCACTCATCACAACCTGCTTGTTCTGTCTGAGAGCCGTATATTATATCTGCTAACCTGCTCTGAGCATCGTTGCACATGCTATGCTTAGACCATGGAAATTAAACGAAGCACTGGTTCATGAGTGCAGCAGTCCGAGTGCAGGCTGTACCACCGGTGCGATAACAATAGCGCACATACCTGTATGCTGTTCTGAAAGGACGCTGGATATTGTAAGACCACCCACTCCCGTTCAAAGACCAGAGTTACCGACCGTTACAGCGTTGTATTCGGGAAATTAATCGCGCAATAAATCTGTGTGGACAGCCTAGACTGCTTGTGATGCAAGATTAGGGATGTATCGTTAAGGAACGTATTACGTACGCATCGATCTTATCGGGCGCTGGGTATTCGATACTACATACTATTGAGCTATGGCACAAATTGTTTGAATAATTCCTGTGAATCAGTTCAAATGGTTCTTTGATTTATTCATTTCAAAATTTAGATTCAGCTTGTATTGTTATTTAAAAACAAAAATTAAATACAGTTTTTGTACTGCTGTAAAATTGCAAGCAACAATGTGAAAGTTACTCAAATGTTGCAGATAGACTTATTGTACTTTGTTTCTGATTCAGGTTGACGTTCGCTAAAATGAGGAAGAGGCCCAAGAGGAAGGAAATGAGTTAAGAAACAACAAATATCCATTTTGTAACAGTACAAACACATTATGTTTCATATTATACGAATAATACAAGATGACCACTACAGGGCCACATAAAAAATATATTTAACATAAATAGTTTAAATTTCCAAATCAAACATAACAAAAATAAAGTAATATAGTTTCTTCATTAACACTGTTTTTGTTGTGTCCGATGTGTAAACGCTTGTTGATCTGGTCTAAGCAGAAGTGAAATGCTAAGACAAGGACTAAGCTCATTCTGTGCAGATCACCAATGACAGAACAATAACCCTTTTAATTCCCCAGGAATTACAGGGTAATACCTGTATTCATCAAGGATGCATTAAATTAATAAACAATGATAATAAATCCTTTATAATGTTGCAAAAACATGTACCACGGTTTCACAAATATATTGAGAATTGTTTTCACCACTGATAATGATAATAAATTAAGGATCATGTGATACTGAAGATTGGAGTAAAGGCTGCTTGAAAATTCAGCTTTGCCACCACAAGAATAAATTCAATTCTAAAATATATTCAAATATAGAAAACAGTTGTTTTAAATTGAAATAATATTTCACAGTGCTGGGCGGTTTAACCAAAAATCTGTTTCACAGCATGAACCACATAATTGTAATCACGGTCCAAACAAACATGCTACATTATAGTAGGTGGTTTTAAATACCCTGCAAGCGCTGTGCATGTTTTACTTTGACTTTCATATCAGCGGCAATTCTGCATCAAGCAGTGGTTTGTTTTAGTTCTTTTTAGTTTTCCCTCTTTCCTAACTTTCCTTTGCTTAATTAAATAGCTTATAAAAAGCACCATGAGCATTTCGTTAACTTTGAAGAAATTAAATACAAAATACAATGTAGAACATCAAACTTTTATTAACAAAACAAATAAAAATACTCCATGCTATATGCCTAATATAAAATTACAAATAACGTAAACGAAGTTTAAATATACAAAACAAAAAATCAGTTAAGAATGAGGAACAAGCTATTATGAAACAAAGAACTTTTATTAGCAAAAAATGAATAAGAAAGTTTGCAGGGACGGTATACACAATGTAAAATAATGGGGGGGAAAAATCACACTGTTTAAATAAAAATCAGCAAATACCCTGCAACCAAATAAATGAGAAAATTTATATATTTTTTTAACCTTGTCACTTCGATCAGGGATGCCCAATAGATCGATCGCGAAGGAAATGCTGGAAGATCACAGTCAGTGGCAAGATAAAACTCAAATATAATATATTCACTAATATTATGACTCGCATGTTAAGTAATGTAAAAATATATAGGCTATGAATAAATAACACCACCTCTCACGTATTCTGTGTTTTGTAGCAGCAAAATGTTTCTCATCATGTGGCTAATACAGACTGAACGGTAGCTCAAAACAGCTGTATGAGCAAACCACAGCTCGGCTGATAAAAGAAGCCAGTGTCACACTAGTAGACACAAGTTTTGATGGACGACTATTAGGGCTGTGCGATTAATCGAAATCGAAATAAAATCGTGATTTGAGCTTGCGATTTCTAAATCGCTTTATAGCACGATTTTTCCACGCGCCCAACCTCCTGCAGTATGCTATCCGAACCAATCAGAATGCAGTGCGCCTAAATTAAGCGAGAACAGAACAGACCGGTATATAGACAGATGGTATGCTAAAGAAACAGGGAAGATGAGTACAGAACAGGATAAGTACTTGTGGCCAATAAAAATGCATGTTGTTTTGTTGGATTTGATTACCATACATACATATAATATATATATATATATATATATATATATATATATATATGTATTTTGCCATATGTCTGTTCTAGAGACATGTTACAACTTTTGGGAAAGGTCTAATTGGTTTCCTTTGAAATATATTTCAAATTCACACAGAATGCATTTATAACTGTAAAGCATGTCTGTTTGTGTCAAAATCGTGATTAAAATCGAAATCGAAATTTGTCCACGTCGCACAGCCCTAGCGACTATTGTAATCAAGGTAAGGCTGATTACAGTGACATGATTGTGCATATGTCGGTTATAAATGATGCACAAACAAACCGTGTATGTGTGCTCGCTCACTCATCACTATTACGCCATATTTCTGCTTGAATACAGCTCAGTATATTCACATAGTTGAATACAGAGAGTGTTTTATAACGGATGCTCACGTGTGTTGGAGAAGTTTGTGAGGATCAGTGGTGTTTATGTGCATACGGGCATCAGACGCTCCAAACAGCTTGTTCTTACAGAGGAACTACTGATGGCGTCATGAATAGTGAATAATAATAAAAAAAGAGTCATCTCTCTTTACGTGATAAATGAAATCTGATCATTCGTTTAGGCTAACATTCAGCCTACAGCACAATAGGAAAAAAATTAGGTTTAGTCTAATAGCTATTTTATTAGTCTTGTCAAAATACTAAATTAATTTAACACCTTGCTGTTAACACAATGAAAAGTGCAGCAGAGAAAAATAAATAAATTTGACACAGTCTGTCATTTAAAATGATAGGATAAGCAGAAAGAAGGAAAGAGGAGTTGAACACCATTCCTTCATCCTTATTCTGCTCTGTCACTCATCACAACCTGCTTGTTCTGTCTGATGCTCAGACCACGCAAAATAAAACGAAGCACTGGTTCATGAGTGCAGCGCGCGCATAACGGTCCGAGTGCAGGCTGTACCGGTGCTCGAAAACAATAAAGCGCACATATGCTGTTCTGAAAGGACGTCGGGAACGGGATATTGTAAGACCGCCCACTCCCGTTCAAATTGCACCAGAGTTACCGACCGTTACAGCGTTGTATTCGGGAAATTAATCCCGCGGCGCAATAAATCTGGTCGGGACAGCCTAGACTGCTGTGATGCAAGACTCTCGTTCGTTCGATGTGCTGCATTAAGCAGCAGCGTTCAGTTTTAATTGTAGTGTCCTCTAACTGAATTTAATTATTTGTATTACTATAAAAAAAATCTAAACGACGGTGAGGGATGGTGCTGCGGTGGGCAAGTGACATAACGGTGTTGTGGCTTAACATCGGTATAACCGCCATCACCGTCTATTTTAATGTAGGCGTTTTTTACTGTATTTTAATTTAAAGCATGAGAATGCAAATCCACTTTTTGACAGCAGGTGGTGCTTACGGAACAGCAGCGATAGAATGATTCCTTGGTTACTGCTGTACAGTAATATGCATTATATGAAGGTAAGACAAAAAATAATACCATCTAAACATGCATAAAACATGCCTGCATGTTCAACTGTTCACTACTTAAAAACAGCAATTTCTCTCTTTTTCCCCCTCAATTTCACGATGAATTCAGAGTGTTACTTGCAGTTTCTTTGTAATTATGTGAAGTTTACAACAAATTCCGAAAATGTGAAAACTGTTTCAATGTAAATCCTACACCAATAAAAGGTTCCTTTAATGCAAATGCGCTAGCGTCTGAATGAAAGATCATGGTTGTCTTCGACACAATCTGGTCATTCATCCGATGACTCCTGATGAGTGTTTGGCCCTGGTCAACTACGCAGACAATGAGGGCAAGAAACCATTTGTGTGCCTCAAACATGTGTATGTTGTGTCTGTGCACCAGTTTCTGTGTGACTCAAGGCCAAAGCAGTGGGAAACCTAGCCATGGAGGAGCTGCATAAGTGTGTGTGTGTCTGATGACACTCATCTATATTTAACTGGCTCTCTCATACGGTATGAAAGAAAGGCAGAGGCAGAGACTGACTTCCAGGCATCTTCCTAATCAATAATGAAGCGGTTTGCAGTTTGTCTTCAAACAAACACACACAAGCCCAAAAAGATGCTCCACAGATTATTTGCCTTTCTATTCTCTTCAAAGATCGATTATTAAACTTCAGCAATTGTCTGAACAAACAGTACTTCTAACCAGGTCTTGGAACAAGTAGTATCTTCTTCAGCCTTTGTTCCATGTCTATACAATGAGAAAAAAAATTCCCAAAGTCACTTGACCTTATATAAGATTTTCAAAGAATGGACAGTCCGAACAGATGATGTGTCACCAGTACTCAAAGATCCAACATGAAAGAAGATGGTCACATGAGATGCTTCACCGAGATGGTGAGAAGATGATCAAGTGGGCCATGAATCACTTGTTTTCCTAGAACAAGCTTTATAGTAGACTTCACTGTTTCTGGATCAGTCTTTGCATCTGAAGCGCTAAAGATGATCGGTGACCAATGTGATGATGTCTGAATTCATCATACTGGAACTGGTGGAACATAGTGGACTTAGTATGCGCTCCATCTCTCATTCTTTCTCCATTTCTCTCCCTCTAACATCCAAACAGCATCAGAAATCTGACAGCCACTGGGTACTTTCTCACAACTTTCACAGACACGTATTAACACTTCTGCCTGTCTTCTCATCCAGATGTGAATTTACATGATGTGTAAGGACACTCGCATAGCATGCAACTACAACAGTGCTAAGATCGGGCTTCGACTACCAGTACACACACAAAGCATGAAAATCCAATAGCAGCTGCTGTCAGTGCACTGCATGAAAGTCACAATATCGGGAAGTAACATAATTATGTCTAATATTAGTGCTGAACAAACACCATGGTGTTGCAAATGTAAAAAAAAAAATGACTTTTGTGCACTGGTGCGAGAGACTTTTGACACCTGATCAAAACTCATGAACTTGAACAAAATCCCGCCAGAAAACCATGTAATGCATCAAACCTTTCAGAGAAAATTATGTTCACAAATTCAAGCTAGGTGTATCTTAATTTTCAGGTTTTAATAATTCATAATTCAGTTTTGCAATGCTTATGCATCATGCATTCTGACAGAAAAGGAAAACTCTTGAACTTTGTTTCAACACAAATGCATGTGTAGAATCAGTGGCAGAGCTTGATATAGCTTACAATATCTAAGTGCAAATGACAAAGCCTGGGTTAAGTGCAAGCTCCACAAATTGGATAAAGCCAAACTCAAACAGCTTCAAACAGAAAATCGATGCAAAATGGCCAGAATTGTTGATGGCATATTTTTTTTTTTTAGCAAAAGCTTTTCTTTCCAAATAATATCACTATATTTGAGAGCCTAGTCTGCTTAGCAGGCCATGAGTGCGTGACACCTATTGAAGCCTGAATAGACAATATCAGGAGCGGGGGAAAAACAAACATAAACAAACATAAATGCAGAAAAGTTTCAGATGTTCATTATAAAATGGCCAGCATCAAAAAAAAAAAAAAAACCTGCATACTTCTTTCAAAACTAATTGATTGTGATGTGATGCATAAAGATGCATACTTGCTTGAAAATTTATCAAACCTTTGCGCCTGGAGAAGTTTGACTCTTCTCCATAAAGATAACTATATTCCAGCTCTCGGCTGTGGTACTGTAAAACTGTCACGCAATCCACAACAAGGCATGAAATCACCTGGCGTAAGAGTGAAGCATGAGTAATTCACTGGATCACGTCACAGTCCACACAAGTTTAAAAGGTGACAGTATGTCTGAGAACAGTAGGAATTATGAAACAACATCTCAGTTAATACTGAAAATTCACTACTGTCCAGCAACTTCCATAGGACGACCAGTTGCGAGCACAAATAGGTCTAGTGCTTTGTTTCGGTTCTCTCTGAGAAAACAGTGGGTTTCCTGAAATGGAGCACTTTCGTGTGGACATATTGCATGTGTGTTTGTGTGTGAATGCACAGCAATGGATCCAATAAGCCTCAATATTAAAAATGCCCAAAGACAGCCATATAGGATATCATCTTCTCTGAAATGTTTTGCAGTGTGTGTGTGTAAAAGAAATAGCGACGTGAAATCACTCTCACAGCAATATTGATTTAACTGCATGGACTATGTGCTGTAGTGTTGACATACGCCTTGTCCTAAATTTCAGTGGAACATGTGTACATGCATTCCAGCATGAAAGTGTGTTCTGCAACGATAACACAACAGAGAGCATGAAGTGTGATTAAAGGAGGTCATAGAGCCAGTAACAGCAGCAGTACAACATTGCAGTTGGCCAGAAAATACTCAGTGTTGTTGTTGTTTACTAAATCAAAAATGTTTTTGTTAATGCAGGTGAAGTTAATATAATTATTAGATGAAAACTACAATTACAAAGTTGACTAAAATGACTAAAACAAGAATAAAAAAATTACAAAAGTGCAAAACAATTACTCAAACTAAATTTAAATAAACCAGAAATATAAAAAAGTATCAAACTAATTTTAAATATTAATACAAATACTATAAGTAATTGTAAAATAATACTGAAAACACTATACAGATACAGATAGAACTGAAAAGTATTCACAAGCATAAAACTGTAAATTGTGTCATTTAAGACCTTAAGATTTTACATATTTTCTCCTCCCTATTCGGACAGACGAAAGGTGTGGATTTCGGTAATTGACTCCAGTACCATTACTTCCATATCTAGTGTTCTTGGGTTAGTTTCTGTTTGTCACTTATTGAACAAATAGCAGGTACAGATCGCTAGTTAATAATTCCAAACACCTTGGTATAGGGCTGCCAAGCGTCAGAAAGGACAAAAAGTACAACTTGTGTACTACATACCAAATGCTCTGATGTCAGCTTTGTGAGAAAGAGATTGAATTTCACTCATATTACCCAAGTAGTTGGTCTCCATTTACTTTTTTTTCCATACTATGGAAGTCAATGGGGATCAGAAACGGTTACCAACATTCTTCAAAATATATTTTGTGTTCAACAGAAGAAAGAAACTCAGGTTTGAAACTACTTGAGAGTAGGGGTCGACCGATATGTGTTTTTCAGGGCCGATGCTGATACCGATTATTACAGATCAAGTAGACCGATAACCGATATTTTGAACCGATATACGTGTCTGGTGTAAAAATGAAAATTAATGCCAAAATGAATAATAACAAGAGCTCTGACAAAAAAACGTTCTTTAAATGCTTTTAAACATGTCTTTAATTCTGAAAACTGTTAATAACAACATCATTAAATAAACAGTAATATTAATAATAACATAAGTGCAGGGATCACCCAGAAGCATTCTGTAAATATTTTGTAAAACTTAAAGTAAACGTATTTAGCGTATTGTGTGATTATTCTCAACAAAAGTTGTAATAATTGTTGTAGTTGTATTACGTATATTCTACTGCACCACAGTAATATATTCGGCTAAACCGAACTTATATTTTGACAGGTTGCCATGAGGACCTTTTAAGTTTCTGTAGCCTATGTATATATGATATGATGATCGTTTTACTCAAATGAAACGGTCAAATGCTCATAAAGTGACTCTCCGAGCAGTTCTGGGGATGTTGTTCATGTATTTATGTCCTCATTTAGTGAGACGGCAGACGCTGAAAACACCGCGAGCATCACACGCTTCAGTATGTATGTGTGCAGTAAATGAAACCGCAGAACATGCAGGATTCATATGTAAAGTGTTTTTGCGGCTTAATACTTATAGATACTAATCCATAGCGCGAGTCGATTTAAGTGTACTGACCTACTTTTGATTAATTCATCCAAACTTTGACAAATTCCATGACATTCCGCGTTATACAGTAAATTCCATTATATGACTACATTCCGCGATTCCGCCCGCATTTTCCGCATCGCGGACATCATAGGTTATATTGAGGTGTTTTGCAACTTCAGTGTAGTGGATTGTGATTTATTGGAACTTCAGCAACGTCTGCTGCTGCCTTACCTTTGAGAGACAACTGATGCGTGATCACTGAGGCAGCTCCAGTTAGCAAGTGCTTTCGGTTTGAGACTGCCTTCAGTTTTCCGCGTTGATTGGTCGTACTCGTGACTCCCTACATATCAGATGAGCGGTGGGCGGAAATTGCTCTAGGCCACAGAGTGTTGAGCTCAGACAGGCTGCATCGAGCCAAATAGTGCATTAAAAAATTAAATAATTTCACCTATATTATTTATTCACCAATAAATAATGTCACCTGTAAATAGTATGTTTGTTTGCATAATAAAAAAAAAATTATACAAAAAAAATTAATAAAAAATTATCGGCAAATCTGTTTTGAAAATGGCCGATATCGATAATCGTAAAAATGCTTAATATCGGCGCCGATAATCGATCGACCCCTACTTGAGAGTGAATTTACATTTTTGAGTGAACAATCCCTATAAGGCCCATAATTCATATTAAAACTGTGTAAACAATAATAGCTTACAAAAGAATCTTTAACAGAAACTAGAACTACAGTTTTCAGGTATCCTAGGTTCTGGACAAACAACCCCTGCAGGAAAATAAATTATTTTAATAAACGATTGCAGCTTTTCTGTGCGTGGAAATGCTTGCACACAGATACGCACAGTGAGACGCATCGCACACATTTATACCTGCGCTATACCAGTCTTGTAGGCCTCCAAGCAAACACACAGAGAAGACAAGAAAGTCAACACAGTGGTAATATGCTCCTGGAGTGTCTGACGTCACAAACCTCGTGTAACCCTGCCAACTCAGGAGTTAAATTTAGATCTTGGGCACTAGTCCCAGACACTGCAAAACAATGTGATACCGCAAGCACTGCTTTAGCTGGAGAATACACACGGCCGCTGGGCAGGACCGATGAAGTGTGCATTAAGAAAACTATTGTGAACTTTAAGAACTTCATCTTGGTCCAGAGGTGAGTTTGTGCTAAAACGAAACTTTCAGAGAAAGACAAGTTTTCCAACTTCTGGTGCTGCTTTCTGATTTTATACAACATACAAAGGCCTTGTTCATATGTGGTATTAAAATCAATTTCAGATGATGTGTTAGAAACGGGACAGCACAAAATATGGGTTTCAAAATACCAGTTCAAATTAATTTGGACCCTATAGTAACATACAGTGTTGTTATTGTTAACTAAAACTGTTCAAATTGATTTCATGATTCGAAATAAAGCTAAAATAGAATCAAATATAAGTATTAGATGAAAAACTGTAACTTACAAAACTTACAACAAAGTTTGTTCAAAAACTAAAAACACTAAGGCTGAAACTTAAACAAAGCTAAATATATATAAAAAAAAAAATATATACATATATATATATATATATATAACATTTCCAAAAATCTAAATATTA
The DNA here is from genome assembly GCA_027564155.1 of Gymnocypris eckloni scoliostomus. Lineage (NCBI taxonomy): Eukaryota > Metazoa > Chordata > Actinopteri > Cypriniformes > Cyprinidae > Gymnocypris > Gymnocypris eckloni. The sequence continues at coordinate 26,275,184 of CM050416.1, forward strand.
TTAATATAAATAACACTAAAACAACACTAACAGGCTGATGTAGTGAAGATACATTAAGAGATACATTAAGATACCCTCGTTTTGACAAATCTAACCAAACCGTGGTTTAATGTGGTGCACGTTAGTGCCAGGTGAAAACAACGTGTCTCAAATGCCTATATGACTTGATCACCCAAAACATATCTTAAAGTGTAAAGAAGGCCTAAAAGAGATACTACTGGAACCTCAGGTCTGAAGACTGCACCTTCCTTTATCTCGTGTTTAAGATAAAATGTCATCACCTTACACTGGTTTCAAACTGTACTGCCATGACAAACACGACTCACAAACACACACGAACACATTTTTTCTTGAGAACTGCCTACATAAACAAACAAAAACATAATTTTAACATGTACTAGGCCTAAAAATTCTAACTACAATGCCTTTTTAAAATATTAAATTAAAAATGTATAGGTGTTAGCCACTGAACAGTGTAAATCAAGATAATATTTATCTGCATAAATTAGGCATTATTTAAAAACAATTAACATTAAAGACTTGTTATTTATCCAGTTAAGCCTTCTGTGGAAATACTAGCTTAACCTAGAAAGCAAGCATGCGCGTGTAGCAATTTCCTCACACGAATGCTGTCTACATAGGCGGCTCGCTAGGTTTTGACACGCAGCCATTGTGTGGGGTCTGAACCCATACGAAAGCATAAGACCCTAACTCGACTTGATACAGCCACCTAGCTGCAGCACGGTGCTTGTGTGGAGAAAAGACACAGAAGCAGTGAGCCTGTGGTCTCTTTAAATCGCAATGACTCCGATGTGAGGCATTTGCAGCCTATCTACCGCCTTACAGTAATGTCCACACAGCACAGAGGGAGGTCGACGACACCGGCCATTAACGCCTTGAGAACTACCTCAGTCACCCTCAGAAAAAAATAGTCACTTAGCATTTCAAAGAAGATTGACACAAAAGGCACCGACACGATGCTCCTCCGCAATAGGTCGAGACTCAAATGACTGATTTTTTTTTAACATTGTAACTTTTCTGCGGTGGCGTCGGAACCGAGAGTCTGGAGATAGTAATAAACCGATAAGTGCTCGTCTTGAAAGTGTAGCCTATTTGTTTCCTCGCCATCCTTTATTTCTCATAAAATGATACCCGCAGAATCTCCCTAAAGAGTTGCATTGAGAGTTAAACGTGTTTTCGACTGCTTCGAGAATAAAATAACAAAAACAGGCTACTGTAGCATCAATTCAAACAGCGCGCCTAAAAGAAACTGAAACTAGTAGAGTACACTTGGTCCTTTAAACCAGTGCAAATCGAGCAGTAAAAAACGAAAACGCACAATCGCGTACTTAGCAAGCTGCTTTTGATTTCCAACTCCCATGGTGTTATCGAAACATGTAACACGCCTGAACTACAAAAAAAAGTAAGTAGGAGGAGATCGAGTGGCATCATCAACTACTACATAACTTTAAACTGTACTCCTGCAAAGTAGCTAAACGCCTCCAAAGTTACTCCGAGCTCTAACGCACGTCCACACGACTACGAATAGTCCGCGATGCTCATGAATGCTATAATAAGTGCCCCAATTCAGAGTTTTCCAGTGTAAAAACACAGATGCCGAGCGCAAGTTAGCACTGCAACCCAAACAAACAGCAGCGTTGGTTCCAAACACAGGAGAGGAGACGCGTGTAAAAGAGCCATCACGCACGCTAACGTTATAACGGAGCGCGGAACTCACCGCGATCAGAGTGCTGCTCCTCTGCTCGGCGCTCGCGGTCGAGTCGGGCTCTTGTTGCTTGCTCTGCTGCTTGCTGTTGCCGGATTTCTTGGCCCGCTGCTCTAAACTCCGCTGGTACAGATTCAGCGTCTCCCGGCGGTCCAGCTCTAGCTGCTCGGCGTGCGCTTGATGGTATCGGCCCTCGCAGTTAACGTGGTGCCGCCGGCAGCCCTCGATCCGCTGCCGCAGCCGCTCCACCACCGTGCTGTGCTTCGGTATGCCGCCGGTGCTGCTGCCGGTTGCATTAATGGCAGAGTTTAAGTTGACGTTACTGTTATTAATGCAAATGCCGCCGCCGGTCGGTACGGCAGCGGGGCTGGCAAAATCCCCCATCATCTGTGATTCGGGAAGAACTTTGTCAAGCCCCCCTGACTCTCTCTCTCCCCTCTCCAAAGCGGGACAGAAGTCCGCTTCGCCAGGGAGGCAGATACAGTGAAATAGTGGATAAAGAAGCGATTAAATCTCTCCTCCGGGAGTATCGCCGTGTCAACAGTGCGGGACCGGGTCTGTTACTCTCTCGCCTCTACAGGAGCTCCATCAAACATCCGGATGTTACTCGCAACCATCACGCGTAAGCGCCGCTGTTTTATTGTGTTGTTCTTTTGAAAAAAGTTTTGCCGTCTGCTGCGAACAGGCTCCGGAGTTGTTTCGTGAACTTGCATTTCATTAGTTTGGCCGGCTAAACCCTCCCCGATCGCGAACAAGGTGTGCAGTTTCTTAAAGTCCCGACGGCTGGAGAGGAAATCCTACAGTCGCCAGTGTGTACGGCAGCTGCCACCATCACAATAATCAAGCGCTCCCCTCCTCCATGCTAGCGGAGTGATATCAGGACAACAGCCGAGCGAAGAGCAGCCACCAGCCTGCGAGCAGCACGCCAGCTCCGCGCAAAACACGGCGCGGAATCTAGTGCGCCGGACGCGGACTCAATATTGACTTCAGAGGAGGTGAATGATAGAGTGGTGTAATGCTTTACCGGCGGGTCGGGGTACTGCATCTGATACTCATGTGTTCATGAGAGTACAAAGCGCTATCTATCTGTAGGACTGTGATGTTATACGAGGAAACATATTATTACACTATAAATACGTACAAAAATAGAATTCAACAAGAAAATAAAATATACATAAGGAAATGATTAAATATAAAATTGTAGAAAAATAGGGTAAACCCCCTCTTAAGGATTGTTTTTCTGGGAAACAAAAGTTAAATGTGTTCAGAAAAGTTATCATATTTAGTTAAAATTACATAAATTATAAACAAAGTATGAAAAATGTCCAGAGTTTTCAGGTTATTAGATTTCTAACAACAAAAAAAGTGTAATCCCTCCCATTGGTGAGGTAATATTCCCCCCAGTCTGACAAAGCAATTTGCTTTAAAGATGTACATAAGAATCAGAGTACAGACAGTTTTTGCTTAAAATTACAAAATAAGTACAATTTTTGCAATACAAATGTATAGTGGGGGCAATAAAATTAAATAAATAGTAAAAAATTTGATATTTGTAAAATATAGAAATATTTTTAAAGTATTATTATTATTAATAATATTGCTTAAAACTAAGATTCTTCTGTGGGTTTTAGGTTCAGCAGTTAGTGGTTCTTTGGAATTTAAAAGTTAGATTGCAGGTAAATGATGATAAGGGGTGTGTGTGTGTGTGCATGTTTATGTGGTTTATGAGGACACAGATTTGTATAATGACATGGGTATAACATAGGTATTACAAGGAGAAGATGATTTATGAGGACTTTTCAGTGTCCCCAAAATTCAAAAGGCTTATAAATCATACAGAGTGAGTTTTTTTGAGAAAGTAAAAATGCATAAAGTTTCCTGTAAGGTCTAAGTTTATACTTGTACAGTATAAAACCATTACGCCTATAGGAGAGTCCCCGTAAACCATAAAAACCAACGTGTGTGTGCGTGCGTGTGTGTGAGTAATTGTGAAAAAGTGCTGCTGCCCAGTCTGGTTTGCTGAGTGAGCTAAAACGAATTGCAAACACATTCATTCTCTCTCTCTCTCTCTCTCTCTCTCTCTCTCTCTCTCTCTCTCTCTCTCTCTCTCTCTCTCTCTCTCTCTCTCTCTCTCTCTCTCTCTCTCTCAAAAGTTTGTGAACACCCTGTATTTTGCTGGGACTATTCTGGAGCTGTTTCTCTGGGCCGTCAAGATCAGCCTTTCTCCTGTTTTAATTGTATATAATAAAGTGTGCCAGACAGGCTCTTTTAATTTTTTGTAATTATCTTTGATCAAACTAGCAGGTATGCTAGATGTTTTTCATATATTATAAAAACTCACTCTTTAGATGAGAACCAAGGATATTTACTGAATATTTGAATTGGATGAAAATGTATGTATAATTATAAGTCTTTTTTTAATTGTTAGTAATTATAAATATGATATCACAATGGTCTCACACTTATTTGTCATTTTTGATGCACAAACAAAACAACACATTTCTAAGCATTTTTTGATACTGCATTAAAGAAAAGTGCACTGAAAATGAAATCAGGGGAACAGTGTGTTTATGTGAAGATTCTTGTTGGTGAAGGATAATAAATGAGATGGCCCAGGAACCAAATGTTTATTTGCCCTCTTGTGTCCATCATGGAAACGAGTGAGTGAAATGCTTTTGGTGCAAATCCCTGCCTCGTGGAGCAATTCTTTGAAAAAGCAGTAGGGCTATTACTTTCAAAATTCTAGGAATATAAATAACACATTCTGGAATACTAGTTGGAACTGCTCTTTAGCTTTTGTGCTACTGGTTTGTTTTTCTTCTGGATCTTGACAGCTCAGAACTCAATCAGATCTGAACAAACAGGTGTGGTGAAGAGTTCACCTTATCTGAAACATGCTTTACACCAAGCACTGTGCTTATAATAGACACAGCATAACTTCTGTAAAAATGCATTTTCTCTAAGGTTTGAAACCAGGTTGTTACTTGTGTCATGAACAAACAATTCAACAACCATTGCTTTTGTTATGTAACGTTTACAGAGTTACAAGAGTTACTATTGTTGAAATAGAGCTGTTTGATCACCATAATATTGTATGAATGTGTAGAAACACTGGAAGAAACTTAACAAAAGCACCATGGAGCGATGTTGTTGTTGTTAAGTCAATCTAATGGATTTCAACCTGTAACATTTATGAATCACCCAAATATAAAATGTGACCCCTAAGCGCTTCTCCTCCTACAACACTCTTTCATCAGGAACTATCTTTACTTTTAATCTATTTTCTTCTTCTTGAATCTCTATAAATATCTTGATTATTTTGATTATCTTACAAGATTACATCTTTTGTTCAAAATTTAGCAGTCAGTAAGGTTCTTTTTAAATAAAATTAATATTAATACTTGTTTGCAGTAAGGAGATATTGCATTGATCTAAAGTGACAGTAAAATGTTAATTTTTATAATTTTGTATATTTATAATTTTCAAAATATATATATATATATATATATTCCAAATCAATTCTGTTCTTTTGAACTTTTTTATTCATTATAGAAGCATGAAAAAATTGTCACATTGATAATAATATTAAATATTTATTGAGTGCCAAATCAGCATATTAGAATGATTTGTGAAGGATCGTGTGACACTGATATATTCAAATAAAAAACTGTAATTTTTAAACTGTAACAATATTTAAGAAATATGAGTATTTCTTGCATAATTCTAGATCTAATAAATGCAGCAATGCTGAGCAAGATAACAAAACAATTAGATGACAATTTTTAATAAGTATTGTGACTATGAGAAATTAAATAAAAAAACTAAGAATTTTGTCTTTAAAAAAAAATATTTGCCAATGGGATTAAAAAAGCAACACCTTTTGCATTGAGTTTTTACCTCAATATGTTTCCTGTTAGACTTTAAGGCTTTTCGGAAAACAAAATTAAGAAAAATCCAGATTACTGAATTGAACACAAAAATACTGAAAGTGGTATTAATATTATTATTTGCAGTACATCAGATGTTTGCGTGAGAAAGGGATGAACACTGAATCACAAAAAGAAACGAGTCATATGTTTACGTTTTCTGTGATGTTGTGAAGCATTGTAAATATTTAATGTGGTCACCCATCCATTAGAGGGCTGATAAATAGAATCAATGGAGCTGATAGATTGACTACCCGTGCCCGAAAGAGAGAGAGAGAACACAAGAGAGGAAACATTTTACAGCTTTGCTCTCTTGCTTTTAATAATCCACAAGAATAATAGTACTAGAAGTTTATTTTCACACTGACTCTTTTGAATATGCTTACATGTTGGTGAGAAAAGGACAGAGATTAAAGCAAAAGAATATGTCAAGACATGGGTCTGTATATGTGAATACATGACTCCACTGGGTAGGTGATGTGTTCTTTTTGCAGGCAGCTCTGTGCTTGATACGTGACTTCCTGTGTGTAGTAACTGACATTTGTGTGAGTGTGTGTGTGTGTGTGTTAGGAGTGAGGGTGATCTCTGACTCATTCCCTTGGTATTCAAAAAAAAGGATCCGATCTCTCAAGAAGAAGAATTAATGAGAGTTTTTAGGACAAGAGGTTGGAGGACAAAAGGGAAAGGCATGTGCGCAGGGGAGAAAACTACAGAGACGAATTACAAGAAGAAAGAGAGAAGAGAAGCCCTGGCAGGTGAGCTGGCAGTATGCAGTGTGCCGTGGATCAGTGGAAATGCTCCCAGTCACGCATCCAACATGAAGCCATTTAATGTACAGAGGGAGGGAGGTGTGGGTGTCCTAATTTCTGCAGTCGTGACTCCACAATGTCTGCTCCACCTTGTGACCAGCCTTAAATCATGACACTTCCTACAGGCCTTAAAATACTCAGAGACAATTGAGTGCATATTGCATTTGCAAAGGTGTCATTACTTTCTTTATGTTGGCAGTTGGTCGATATGTCTTTCAGCTTGGATTTTGAGACCTAGTGGTGTGGATGCAGCATCATGCAGAAGCAAACAATTCAACTATGGAAATGTGCTATCAGCAGTCAGCAATAATTAATGATTCTATTGGTGCGTTCAAGCTGCAATGGACGCAGACAAAGACTAAAGATAAAAAATACAAATACAATTTTTTTTTTTTGAATACACAATAAAACTATAAATCACATATAAAAATATAAAAACACATCTCTTCCATCTTTATTTGACCCTCTAACTCTAGCACTCTCTATTCTAAATGTATTTTATCTAATCTGTCTTCTTTTTATTTAAAAAAAACACAAACCTTTGACCCTCTATCAATTGCATATTTATTCTCTAACTGCTAGCTTTTCTTGTAAAACTAACACTAAGTGTAATTTTTCTATATTTTACATACTAGTTTTCTGAAAAATTAAAAAATTATTTAAAAAATCCTTCCTACGTGTACTGTGTTAGGCTAACCAGGACTTGTAATAGCACTTGCATGTTATTGCTCTTTTGATGGTTTTGATTGCTTTCTATAATGTCCTCATTTGTAAGTCGCTTTGGATAAAAGCGTCTGCTAAATGACTAAATAAATAAAAAATTAAAATAAAAAAATTACAATAATTGTGTAATTATAAATACACATCTTGTTACACCACTATGCCAAACTGTTATTGTAAATCTGACATAAAATGCAAATAAACAAACAAATAAATAAAGAAATAAATGCTTTAGCTTTTTATACATTTTTTGTCGTAATTTAAATAAATATACATAGTGACACCACTGTAATTATTTACGAAATTGTGAAAAAAACTGTGCTGTTGCATTCATTCATTCATCTTCTGACACCACTGTATTTGTATCCCAAACTGTAATTGTAAATCTGCCATAAAGTGCAAGCAATCAAATGCATAAACAAACAAATAAATAAATGCTTTATTTATTTATTTACACATCTTGTAATACCACTGTAATTACATTAATAGTTATTATTATTATATTGATCATATGCTATTGTAAATCTGCCTATAGCAAACAAACAAGCAAAAAGCTAAAGCATTTAAATCTATAAAGGGGCATTCAGGACTTTTAATATTTTAAGGTATACATCACAATCAAAAATGACAATTTTAAATCTAAAATGTGAAAATATTTTTATGCGTGCATGTCAACAATGAAAACAAGTGCTATCAAAAAAAAAAAATCTATTAAATGTATGTATTTTCCAGCAGCTGGTGTTCTAAATCTGTTTTACACTGTCGCTTTTGCTAGAGCCAAAGCATGTTTACAGTGAAGTAAAGACAACATGTGTTGCGCAGAACACTCTCTGACCTGTGTGGAAATGCACATCGCTCCAGGATCTTGGCTGAAGAATCAATGGTGAAACAGCAGACAGCAGAGGCGAGTGCTTTTAACCACACTCTTGTTTGCTGCCTTTTTCCTCCTTTTTTATTTTATAGGAAATCAAAAATACAAAATGACTGCATTTATTCCTCCAAAAATTGAAAAACCTTCTCAAATCATGCAGCATTTCAAATGCCTAGAAAAAGTTGCATTGAATATGAGGCCAAACTAAATAAAGAGAATTTACACATGACACACATGACATTAAGCATCAATCAAACATGATTTGATAAGTCTACAGCATTTATTCCAGTCTGAAACAGATAGCACTTAATATCCAGTGCTAACATCAGATTGATTTGCATATAGCTTGCAGTTCTCCTACAGTTGTCGTCTTCTACAGCAGGAAAAAGGAGGTACAGCATAAATGGCAACAACATAACAGAGACAGCTCACATGAGACTGAGCTCTGAGATCTGTCTAGGGTCTTTACCATGGTTTGATAACACTGGAAAGACAACCTTTTCCCCGGAACACTCAAACAAAGACATTCCTTTTCCCAAAAGAACAGATTTATGCATCTTTTGTCATCTTGACAAAAGAACTCAGGCGTGGTTGTGCTAATCATACTAATTAAAGAAAATGAGATGCATGGAACAGTTCCCAAGATTCAACTGTCCACATGCAGATTTAATTGGCGTACAGTATGGTGCGAACTCCAACATGCTTTAAATGTCTGTTTAAAATTCTGTGATAGAATAGTCATAACACGTTTCCTAGATTACCAAAAAACCAAATGCGGATGTGTCAAGTTGGCTACTTACTGTATAACAAATAAGTAACTGTATAAATCATGATTTTCTTTCTTATTTTGACTGTTTAGCATGTTTAATGATACTTTTGCATATTTTTATGCTTGAAAGTTTTACCCCTATTTATAGTAATAGCGTGAAAAAGTATGACACATTATTATCTGCAATATGTCTCCTCTATGTTTTGATGGATGACAAAATTTTCATTTTGGGAGAATTATTCCTTTAATGGGGGTTAAAAAAACAATATTTTGTTTTGACAACTTTGTTTTCACGTATACCAAAATCATGGTTAGAGTCATGACTGTCCAAACCACTAATAGCAGTTTGGTTGGCCATTTAGCATTGTTATGTTGCAACCAGGTGTTGTCTCACTGACATATAACCGCTCTGTCTCTCTGTGTCTCTCTCTGTCTCTCTGAGTCGATGGCATTAGATGTAGACCTATGTGGGCAACATGTACCAAAGAGTGTAAAATAAGAACATTACCTCATTGTTTATTTACTTGCTCAATCGTAGATTAGTGTTTTTCACATTTGACTAGTCATGCTGAGACTTGGACTCCTGGACTGCCTTTGGGCGACTCAATGACAAAGCATATTTGAGTACATACAAGACACAGCCTGAATTCTTCATAAATTAATAAACGAGCACTGAAAGAAAGTGATTAACGTTCAGAAAATGTTGACTGTCAATCTCAGGAGATCAAGCTAATACGAGCTTTGTATACTTTCAGCAAAATATGTACATTAAAAGAAGAGTTCGCTCCAAAATACAATAAAAAATATTACAAATGTTTGCCTCCCCCCTCAGGACATCTAAGATGTAAAAGAGTTGCTAAGTTCAGAAGATGTTAAGTTTCTCCACATCTGTTCTAATAAAGTAAATAACTCATCTACATCTTGGATGGCCTGAAGGTGAGTACATTTTCAGCAAATGTTTATTTTTGGGTGAACTATTCCTTTAAATACAGTTTAAAATCAAATAAACAAAATGTAGTTATTTGTTTAATCAATGTATAAAACAAATATTAGTTTGATCTTACAATGATTTGGTAAATATTTAAATTGTTGATAAATGCAGTAAGCAACAATTTAAATATTTACCAGATCATTGTAAGATCAAACTAATATTTAAATTGTTGATGAATGCAGTAAGCAACAATATTTGTAGAAACTGAGAAAACAGAGTTATTTGATTGTCTTTATGCCATGAAAGGGTCCAACTGATGTTACTTGAGTGTCACTGATCGTAATTTGTAAAATGTAAAACGTTTTGTAATGGAGTGAAATCACGAAACAATATCCATTCAAATACTAAATATTAACAAAATATCACTTTAAAGGATTATGTCACAATGATGACTCTGGTGTATGGTTTTAATGTTTGCATACAGTCCGAAAGTTTAACCTCTGAAATGGGACTGGTCAAAATTACAGATATTTTATTTGGTTTAAAATTAGGTACTTTCCATGCTAAGCTATGTTAATTTGTTTGTTTGTTAGATAACAGTTTCTTTACAAATGTAATAAATAAAAAAGGGTCCAATACTTTCAAAACATGACAGAAAAGACTACTGTATTCATACACTTTGAATATACAGAGGTGGTTTTGTTAGACAAACAAATTCATGTTTACAAGGCAAATTCAGTGACAAAAGGGAAAAACTAGGAGAAAGGTAACTATATGAAACTCATAATATAACACTAGCATTTACTAAAGACTTCAGGTCTTTGTAAAACATGAAATGGAGTCACTGGCAGGTGAGTTGGATTTTGGGTTTACCTCCAAAGAATGCACATCAGATGTGTAGCTTATGTGAGAATAGGATAGCTTTAATATCATTTCTAAAAGTAACCCATGTTTTCTCATTCTGTTATCACTCAAACTCAAGGAAGTCCACAGATCTAATCCATGATCACAAAAATGTAACTAAACCCACATACATTACCACACACAGATAGACCAACTGAGATCTGTTGAATATTTTAAAGCCAATTCCATTAGTAAAATTAATTACACAGTAAGATAGACAGGTAAGAAAGACACACAAACAACACATCTATTCATGCACTCACAATATTTTCATGCATACTCTATATGTGCACATCTATTTGTGTCCTGTTTAGAGACACAAAACTCTGATATTTATATCTAACATTTTTATTGTTATTATTATTATTGGTATTTAAACTCACAGACACAAAAGAAAGCCTGTGGGCTAGTACAGTAAACTGTGTTAGAAAGTGAACACTCTGGTGATTAGCTGATCATTTCAGGACATGAAAAGTTGCAGTCAGGACACTGACACACACAAGAGAGAGAGAGAGAGAGAGAGAGAGAGAGAGAGAGCTCAGAATACATTTTCCAACTTAAAGTAGACATGTTCACACTTACTAAGGATCACTTCGTCACTTCTTATATATTCTATACACATTATTTTAATCAAGTGTCATAGCTGAATTGTTTTTGAACTGTGACTGATGTGCTCAGATGAATGTATACAAGGACAAATCAACTGAAGATTAAATAAAGGCCACTTATGACATAAGATCATAAGAATAGTCTAGACCAGGGCTGTCCAAACCCTGGAGGGCAGGTGTCCAGCAGAGTTTAGCTCCAACTTGCCTCAACACACCTGCATGGAAACTTCTAGTGTTCTAGTAAGAGCTTGATAAGCTGTTTAAGGTATGTTTAATTAGGGTTAGAGCTAAACTCTGCAGGACACTGTCAAAAGTATTTTGGTCTGTGCTTGTATCTATCTGTATGTATGTATGTATGTATGTATGTATCTATCTATCTATCTATCTATCTATCTATCTATCTATCTATCTATCTATCTATCTATCTATCTATCTATCTATCTATCTATCTATCTATCTATCTATCTATCTATCTATCTATCTATCTATCTATCTATCTATCTATCTATCTATCGAACAGAAAAATGTGTGAATACTAAAATTTTAAATTAAAGGATGGAATGAGAGACCAAGTCAACTGGAGAAATCAGGACTTAAGACAGAAAGATGGATGAACTTGAGTGAAGAGGTGAGAAGAATGAATTGGACTACAGTTATGAGCCGGCAGTGCGGAACATGAAGAGGAATGAGGCGAGCTGAACTATGGAATGTGAAAATACAGGTTGCAGATTAAGGAAAGGTAAACTTCCTAGAAGGTCATTCAAAATGTTAAGCGTCTTTGACTAATTAGAGGGAGGGTTGATAAGATTGTGCTAAACTGTTCTCATATGTTGTCCTCTTTGAAATGTAGTGAGAGAAGATATAAGACAGAATAGCAGTACTGTAATATAAGTCAGAATATTAAGACCCGCTTCTCATTGGGAAACAGCGCAGGAGGTTTTCAAACATCAACCTTCAAACTTATTAAATATTATTAAGTAATTTATTGTTAATTATTATTAAAACAAATACATTTTGAAATATATAGAATATTTATAAGATAATCCTTCACAGACCACCAGGGTCCACAGAAAGAGAATTAAAATCAGAGTGAAAGCCAGGCTATAGAGCTGTGATGCTCCAGCTTTTTGACTCCAAGGCCCCCTATTGTCCATAGCAATATTCAAAGGCCCAATATTTACTTTATTTACTGCATACGGATATTTAAAAATATTTGTACTCACAATGTTTACCTGTTAAATAAATTTTAGAGCTAGAAACATTTATATTCTTTATGAAAATGTTATTTTGATTTTATACATATACTTTACTTTTCCAGGTCTAGAGACAGTGGGAAGCCAATGTCTTTATTTATTTTTGAATGCCTGTTTCATTTAATTTTACATCATCTTGAGGAAGTTTGCTGAGGCCCCCTAAAGTGGACCTGGCTCCCTGGCTGAGAACCACTACCTAGAGTGTTCTTGTTCATAAGTGCAGCCCAATATTTACCATAACAGAATAACTAAAACCGACATGGTGTCATGAATACATGAATACATTAAATACAAAAGTCAGATTAAGATAAGGTGATTTAAATTTCATTACTACAACAAAAGCATATAATCTATACCCAGCTAAACCAGATGGATGTCCAAGGGGTTTCCTGTTAGTGCTGACGATTGTTTTTCTAATATTAGCAAAGTTTGCATTACAGTCTGTGATGGCTGATATTTTGAAATGAGTATTTGGAGGTGCAAACTGCAGATAATTAGAAAGATCATGACTCCAATGGATCTTACAAAGAGTTTGTTTTTTGTTTCTGTCAGGCAAGGAAGATGACGTGATAATGTCAAAAAAGCCATCTGCAGAGATGGCCCTGGCACTCCACCACAATGACAGCTTCTTCCTGTAGTGTCGCCGCAACAATGCCTCGCACTCCCCTTCCTGAAGCCTCTCCAGGGCCAGCCCTCCGAAATTCTCTCTTACACACTCATATTCATCTCATACTCTCAGCATGAGCATCTAAACACGTTTAGACAACAAACCAATATACTGGAAATTAAGTGATGTGCTTTGTAAATAGCATTACAAACTATCTTCATTTTCAGTGTCACATAAATACATATATACTTTGTTGTTTTTTGCTGCATATGTGTCTGTATCATTGCATAAAAAGCAGGACCATTTACAGATTTCAAATTCCTTTATTGTTAAGTATCTTATAAGCGGGATTTCATGCACTACACAGAAGGGAAGGGATTCGGAACATGTCCTCTGTGTCTGGGGTTTAGTTGTACTGCATCATTTTGCAGTGCAGGCAGATTGAACCTCGGCTGGATGTCACGCCTCAAAGTACTGGAGCCAGGTTCAGTGCCGCCTCTTCTTCCCCTGGCTTGGCTGACCAAAACGTGGGCACAGGGGCACCTTCACTCCCAGGTGTGTCCTATGGTCTGGACACGCTATGTTAGCAGCATATTATCATTTGTATGGTCACCGGCAATGTGATTTCTGTTGATAAGGGGGAAAGATCTGCTTGGTGAGTAAAAGAAAGAGGAAGATGGAATTGGTGTGAAAAACAGAAAACAGAAAACCACATGCAGGTGTTTACCGCACTGCATGATATTATTAAAACAGCATATAGGCATATTATATAGCAAAGCTGTTTGATGGTTGATGTTTTTAGTGCCCCCTTTTGCTGTGTACATCTTTCCAACAGTAGGTGGCAACAAGTTACATGCTTTTAAGTGTAAGTCATTGAATTAGTCCCTCAACCTATTTTTTATTACATTTTTCTTAAACACTAACTGTTTAGAAATAAAACAAAGTGACTTGCTGCATCAGAAATGGTATCTTCTCTGAGTAAGTGTTTCTTTTGAATATGTACTTACATTGGAACCTTTAAAAAGTATGTTCTATAGTTTGAATGTGTGTGGCATGAATGTGTTACTCGATGTAACCTTCTTGTTTATGGAACAGCTATATAAAATCTCTTCTTTGTTCACAGCATTACATTTACATTATGGCGGTTCTGGCTGTACAGGGAGAGATCTCGTCGCAGCACGTGTTTGGTAACACAGTTAATTACTGCTCTTGCACCAGTCCAAAAATAACATTAATTCTCATTGCTCTGCTGGTGTTCCTAAACCCAAAGCTGATTTTAGTCTGCACAGGATTGATTGTTGCTTGTGCTTATGCGCAGTACAGATGGGTCGAGCCTCCTTTACAAGCATCAAGAGAGCCACTAGCCGTGGGCATCTGTTAACTTTGCAGTCAGAAAGCAATGAGAGAGAGAACAAGAGACTGCCTATACATCTCCATTAGTGTTTATGCTTCAATCTGCCTCTCTGTCACTTATTGTGCCATTTTCTATCTGTCAAATTCTTATCTCCTGTTAATATATAATTTTGTTCCTTACTTCCTTCCTTATTTTCCTGAATTCACCATCTCAACCTTCATAATCCTGTCTGTATAATGTCCTTATTCCTTCCTTCCTTTTCATTCATTCATTTATCTCAATTTAAATTTGTAGATTTCTTTTTATATTTTAAAGGAATAGTTCATCCAACAATGAAAATTTGCTGAAAAATTCCTGAAGTTATCCAAGATTTAGAAAGTTTGTTTCTTCATGGGAATAGACTTGGATAAATTTAGTATTGCATCACTTTCTCAGCAATGGATCCTCTGTAGTGAATGGGTGCCGTCAGAATGAGTTCAAACAGAACATCACAATAATCCATAAGATTTCCACATGACTCCAGTCCATTAATTAATGTCTAGTGAAGTGAAAAGTTACGTGATTGTAAAAAATTAATCATTACATAATTTTAACTTTATATTGTTTTTTTTCTAATGAATCCACAATAACGTACTCGTTTACTATCGCAATCTCGGTTCCCTGAGATATGGAATGAGTACTGTGACGAAGACGCTTGTATGGGAAAAACTATTTTTTCCTCTTTAACTGAAGCATTTTTTAATCATGCAGTGTAACTGCACGTCCATTGGTTCGTCTAAAGTGTCTTTGATGCAGTACGAGTGAAATATCGAAAGGAAACATTTCCTTCAGCGAAAAAGTCCATTCCCCATTGTCTTTTGATTAGGCTTGTAAATCTTGCATTAACTGTTTCTCTGCCGCGTTATCACTGACTTGTAAACACTCAGGCTTCCACAGAAGTGTATGGCTGTCATATATTATATGTCATACAAATGAATTAATATGAAAAATAAAATACTAATATTTCATAGACAGAATTAAAAGCGCAAACAAACATTTAACCTAATTGACAGGCAGCTATGATGCATAATTTAAAGATTACATCTGTTTCATGAGCACAGCTAGAGACCAAGAACAGAGAAGATGAAAACACTGTCAATTCCTCATGTAATTTATGACAGGCTTTAGTTTAACCACTAGGAGGCATTTCACACATACTTGTCAGACGAGTATCAAAGCTTTGTTGGCAACAGACAGAGTGCGTTGTTCCTTATAACCAACCAGGATAAAGACAATGTGATTATGTACAGATGATCCTTGCCAAAAAAATATAAATATTAAAACATTTAATATTTTATTGCATACAAACTTTATTCCATGCAAGGTCTATACATTATATATAGATATATATACATATAGATAGATAGATAGATAGATAGATAGATAGAGAGATAGAGATAGAGAGAGAGAGATAGATAGATAGAGAGAGAGAGAGAGAGAGATAGATAGATAGATAGATAGATAGATAGATAGATAGATAGATAGATAGATAGATAGATAGATAGATAGATAGATAGATAGATAGATAGATAGATAGATAGATAGATGTGAGTTTGGATTTTAAGGCTTTAATCTCATTTATTCTCTGGCACATTTACAGAGTGCTATCTTGGATGTGTGTTTAATCTTATCTGCTTTGTCTGTATAAGCACTATTAAAATCATTTACATTCTCACTAGAGCTTGTCCATTTCTCTCATTAAATGAACATTGTGAAAATCTACTCCCCTCAGGCCATCTAAGATATACAGATACATCTAAAAAATGTAATCTCATGAAAAGTCAATATTTTTTGTCACTCATTTCAGAAAGTGAAACCCATATATTATATAGATACATTACACATATAGTGAAATATTTCAAGCCTTTATTTCTTGACATGTTGATGATTATGGCTTACAGATAATGAAAACCCAAAATTCAGTGTCTCAGAAAATTGGAATATTACATAAGATCAATAAAAAAGCATATTTTAAATAGAAATGTCAGGCTTCTGAAAAGTATGTTCGTTTGTATGCACCCAATACTTGGTTGAGCCTCTTTTTGCATGAATTACTGCATCAATGCGGCGTGGCATGGAGGCAATCAGCCTGTAGCACTGCTCAGGTGTAATAGAAGCCCAGGTTGCTTTGGTAGCGGTCATCTGCATTGTTGGATCTTCCTCTTGACAATACCCCATAGATTCTCTATGGTCAGTTTGCTGGCCAATCAAGCACAGTAACACCATGGTCAATGAACCAGCTTTTGGTACCATTGGCATTGTGGGCAGGTGCCAAATCCTGATGGAAAATGTCAGCATCTCCATAAATCTTGTCAGCAGAAGGAAACATGAAGTGCTCTAATAATTTCCTAGTAGATGGCTGCGTTGACTGTGGACTTCAGAAAACACAGTGGACCCACACCAGCAGATGACATGGCAGCCCAAATCATCACTGACTGTGGAAACTTCACACTGGACTTCAAGCAACATGGATTCTGTGCCTCTCCACTCTTCCTCCAGACTCTGTGACCTTGATTTCCAAATGAAATTTGGAATTTACTTTCATCTGAAAATTGGACTTTGGACCATTGAGCAACAGTCCAGTTCTTTTTTCTCTTTAGCCCAGGTAAGAGGCTTCTGATGATGTTTCTGTTTCAGAAGTGGCTTGCTAGCCCTTTTCCTGAAGACATCTGAGCATAGTGACTCTTGATGCACTCACTACAGCATCAGTCCACTCCTTGTGAAGCTCTCCCAAGTGTTTGAATCAGCTTTGCTTGACAGCATTCTCAAGCTTGCAGTCATCCCTGTTGCTTGTGCAACTTTTCCTATCCAATTTCTTCCTTCCAGTCAACTTTGCATTTAATATGCTTTGATACAGCACTCTGTGAAGAGCCACACCTTTCAGTAATGACTCTCTTTGACTTACCCTCTTTTTGGAAGGTGTCAATGATTGTCTTGTGGACCACTGTCAAGTCAGCAGTCTTCCCCATTATTGTGGTTTCAAAGAACAAGACATACCCGTAATTATAATTTTAGGGATGGTCATTTATTGAAACTCAAATGTAAATATTCTAATATTTTGATATACTGATTTTTGACTTCCATTAGCTGTGAGCTCTAATCATCATAATTTAAATTAAAAACTTTTGAAATGTTTTATTTTACATGTAATAAATCTAAAATATATGCAAGTTTTACTTTTTGAATTAAAGTTACAGGAAAAAACGTTTTCACGATGTTTACCATGGTGTGGCATCTCCTCTTCTTTTCAAAACAGTTTGAAGACATTTGGGCATTGAGGTTATGAGTTTCTGGAGTTTTGGTGTTTGGAGTATTTGGTCCCATTCTTCCTGATATAGGTTTCCAGCTGCTGAAGAGTTTGTGGTCATCTTTGACGTATTTTTCATTAAATGATGTGCCAAATGTTCTCTATAGGTGAAAGATCTGGTGAGAGCCATGCTGCTGTAATAGCTGCAGTATGTGGTTTTGCATTGTCATGCTGAAATACACAAGGCCTTCTCTGAAATAGACGTTGTCTGGAGGGGAAAATATGTTGCTCTAAAACCTTTATATACCTTTCGGCATTCATAGTGCCTTCCAAAACATGCAATCTGCCCATACGATATGCACTTATGCACCCCATACCATCAGAGATGCTGGCTTTTGAACTGAATGCTGATAACATGCTGGACGGTCTCCCTCCTCTTTAGCCTGGAGGACACAGTGTCTGTGATTTCCAACAAGAATGTCAAATTTGGACTCGTCTGACCATAGAACACTTTTCCACTTTGAAACAGTCCATTTTAAATAAGCCTTGGCCCACAGGACACAACAGCACTTCTGCACCATGTTCACATATGGCTTCCTTTTTGCATTATAGTGCTTTAGTTGGCATCTGCAGATTGCACGGCAGATTGTATTTACTGACAGTGGTTTCTGTAAGTATTCCTGGGCACATTTAGCAATGTCAATAACAGAATCATGCTGATGAGTGATGCAGTATCGAACCACAGGTTTCCAACAAAGGTCTTCGGCCTTGTCCCTTGCACACAGAGATTTATCCATTTTCTCTGAATCTTTTGATGATGTTATGCATTGTAGATGATGAGATTTGCAAAGCCTTTGCAAAGTTGTTTGAACATAAATGTGTGTTGGAAGTGTGTGTATACATCCATCCTATAATGATAAAAATCCACCCAGTTTTTTTTAATCCCTCTTTTAATATCCCCTTTCTCAAATCAGGCTGTTCTGAGATTCCTGTCAGAATGATGTAGTTCTGTACAGACCCCTCCCACCATAGATGATTGACAAGGCCGTCTTACCTTAGACCCGCCCTGAGTAAGCTGTGAGCTGTCCGTCATTGTGTCGCCTCCAGTGCAGGGAAAGACAAGAATATCTCTGATTAAGCGATTTAGGTGTTTTGTTGTTGGATGTCAATTCACCTTTATTTATATAGCGCTTTTAACAATATAAATGTCAAAGCAACTGCATACTATCAAAATAGGAAAATAGTGTGTCAATAATGTATAATGACAAGATTAAACACTCAATTTTCAGCTAAAGGCAGTTCATTATTGAATTCAGCGATGGCATCGTCCAGCTCAGTTCAGTAAATAGTAAATAGTATCTGTGCAATCAAGTCGATGATATCGCTGGATATGAAGTGTCCCCAACTAAGCAAGCCGGAGGCGACAACGGCAAGGAACCAAAGCTACATCGGTGACAGAATGGAGAAAAAAAACCTTGTGAGAAACCAGGTTCAGTCGGGGGACCAGTTCTTCTATGGCCAGACGAACCGAATGATTACAGGGGACAGGTGCGGAGAATCAAAACTCAGGTGATTGTAATCTTTTAAACGTGGGTGCTGATGACTGAAGTGACTGAGACTCTCTGACACCCGCCAAGCAATACGAATAACTCTAGTTTAGTTTTCCTCCAGCTGCGCTCCATTTACTGGGCTGCTCTCTTTAGGGCGCGAGTGTACTCATTATACCACGGTGTTTGACTCTTTTCCTTAATCTTCCTTAAACGTAAAGGAGCAAGCATATCTAAAGTGCTAGAAAAGAGAGAGTCCATAGTTTCTGCTAAATCATCAAGTTTTTCTGTGCTGTTGGATATGCTGAGGAATTTAGATAAATCAGGAAGATTACTTACAAAGCAGTCTTTTGTGGTAGAAGTGATGGTTATACAATACTTGTAACAAGGAGTTGAATTTACAGCTTTAGCTATATGGAGTTTACACAAGACGAGATAATGATCTGATATGTCATAGCTTCGCTGCAGAATTTCAACACTATTAACATCAATTCCAAATGACGGTATTAAATCTAGAGTATGATTTTGACAATGAGTAGGTCCTGGCACGTGTTGTCTAACCCCAATAGAGTTCAGAATATCTATTAATACTGATCCTAATGCATATTTTTCATTTTCAACGTGGCTATTAAAATCACCCACAATTAAGACTTTATCTGCAGCCAGCACCTACTCTGATAAAAAAATCACCAAATTCTTTAATAAAGTCTGTATGGTGCCCTGGTGGCCTGTATACAATAACCAATTCAAACATCACAGGGGATTTATCATTAATACCCCTTTTTCTAGATAATGTTATATAAAGCACCATTACTTCAAAGGAGTTGTACTTAAACCTGTCTTCTGAGAAATACTGAGAATATTGCTATAAATTGTAGCAACACCTCCCCCTTTGCCTTTTGGACGCGACTAATTTTTATAACTGTAATCTTGAATATAGGACTATAAGATGTAATAATGAATATAGCAGTCGTAATTAACTCCCAACATCTGAGCCGCTGAAGACACAGAGGATTAACGTTACTTTCGTTTTGAAGGGAATGCAGCGATCCTGATTTGTCTAAATACATATATGTTTGCACAAATACTTCTTGATCCAGCTTCAACTATAGAAGAAGTGAGTATAAGGGTTTTTTATGAATCCTTGCTAATTTTCTTTCCTAATAACAGTTTTGCGGCTAAGGTAAACAGTACTGCTTGTCACCCCATGGAAGAGAGGGGTGGGGTCAGCAGAGCTCATTAGAATTTAAAGCAACATGGACTAGAATGGCTTGCTAAAAACAGAGCTGATTTTAACAGGGTAAAAAGTTGTTTTTTACATTACCGTTGAGAAATTTTAACCAAAGTATGTTATAGACTTTTCATCAAGACCCTAAAGAATCATATCAACTTGTGGAAAATGGGCATCCGATGACCCCTTTTCCACAATATTTTTTCAAAAATGTCATGCTTTTTTAGCCCTTTGTTGCCCCCGTGCCAACTGTTTTGAGAACTGTAGCTGGCATTAAATTTGAAATGAGTATAAAATGTATCCTTTAAAAAAAAAATTATGTTTTCTATGATCTATTGTGAATGAAATATTGGCTCATGTGATTTGAAAGTCTTTTAGTTTTCATTTTATTCCAATTTTAAAAACGTCCGGAATTCGGGTTGTACATTAATTTACAGATCAGAGTAATATGGATTGCTTTATGTTTTTATCAGACTCTCATTCTGACGGCACCCATTCACTGCAGATGATCCATTGGTGCAAGTGACGTAATGCTAAATATCTCCACATCTGTTCTGATGAAGTTACAAGCTCATCATCTTGAATGGCCTGCGGGTGATTAAATTCTCAGCAAATTAAAATTTTTGTCTGAACTATTCTTTAAAGACCCCATGAAATCAAGTTTTGTCATGTTTAATAATAATAGTAATAATTTGTTACATTTATATAGCGCTTTTCTAGACAACTCAAAGCGCTTTACATAGTAAGGGGGGTATCTCCTCATCCACCACCAATGTGCAGCATCCACCTGGATGATGTGACGGCAGCCATATTGCACCAGAATGCTCACCACAGACCAGCTTACCGGTTAGAGAGGAGACAGAGCGATGAAGCCAATCAGTGTATGGGGATGATTAGGAGGCCATGATGGTCAGAGGCCAATAGGTGAATTTGGCCAGGATGCTGGGGTTATACCCCTACTCTTTTTCGAAGGACATCCTGGGATTTTTAATGACCTCAGAGAGTCAGGACCTCGGTTTGTCAAGTCCATGTCTGTGGTCATTTCATGGAGATACATTGAACTGAGACAAATAAAGAATTGCCATCCTATGATATTTAAAAAAATGCAGCCTTTGCATAAGAAGTATTTGCTGCAGGTGTTTGAGTTTAACTCTATTAGAATCAGAAACTATCCTGTTAACATTTCTTATGCCTGCAGCTTAAAATGAAACAAGAACGAAAGCACCTAGAGTGCCAATCAATGCATCACGGCAAGTTGTTTCAGTAGCTTGTAGTAATACTTCAGGCTTTTTACAGCACTGATCAAAGTGCAAACCAATTAAGTCGGTGTAGTTAAGCACTGCCATGTGGTTTTGTTTGTGTGAGGCCATCAGACACTTCCTTTAGTTAATGTGTCACACTGTAGCACAGATGAAATAAGACAGATGGTGCGAGAAAGTTAAAAGTGTGCGCAGTTGGGTGAGAAGGTGGGGGGTGAGGGGTCTCACTGTAATCTGAGAAAGTGAACGAGTGAACTTTGGATCTCTCAGCAGGCGTCACCCTAAAGTCTGCTTTGTCACCTGAGTTACCACACAGGTCTGGTCGGTAACTGTGGTGATGATGAATAATTGAGAGGGTGAGGCCGGACAAAACTACACAGCATTTAGATAGAGAGAGAATAAACTTTTTAAAAGGCAGTTAGTTGAACTTATTTAACTGTTGCTTTGCTAAAAAGCTATACTCACATTTGCGAACAATCTCAGTCATGGAGGGAGACGCGGATGAAGATGACGGGACTTTTACTAACATCTCACTAGCAGATGATTCAGGTAAGACATGCCTTGTCTTGTTTTAAAGCTGATCTGAAACAAGTTCTCTTTGTCCGGAAACAGTTCAGTGATAGAAATGTAGGCCTACATGAACAGAAGCACACAGGTGCACATTATGCACTCTCATTATGGTAGAGCATATTAACACCAAACCTTGCATTCAATCTTTTGGTCAACTTGTTTCCTTTCAGTTAGAATAGGTTTTGTAGTGTTTTTTTTACATTTTTGGTCATGGGACTCACTGATCTGAGCTTATGCACCTCAGCTGTTGTGTGAATAAAAAATAGTATTTGTGGTAAGATTTTGGCAAGGCAATGTTCACTTAAAACTGAGGTAAATAAGCTTAGATAAATAAAGCCTATGATCAATACATTCCAAAAAATAATATAAAACCTTTGCTAATTGAAAGAAAACAAGTTAATAAAAAGTTAATAAAATTGAATAGTTGGTAATAATATGGCATAACAAGAAGCTCATAAGCATTTTTTGATCGGGAACACCACAAAGGTGGGAAAAAAATCCCTCCCACAAAGTACAAAAATCTTTTGGAAGTTGTTGTACCCTGTATGAGGAATGTCATTAAGTTTTATTCCAATGCAATAACATCAACAGTATTTCAGTACTGATGTAACACTGCCCACTTCATATTGTCTTTAAAAACTATGAACCATTAACATGTATATGAATAATGTGATACAATGCACTTACACATGTTTTTACACTGTAGTTATATTTAAAAATATTAAAACATGTAATAACATAGGTATACTTTTATGTAGTTGCATCAGTAATTGCATGGTTGACCATAACCAAACATTAAACCTATCCATACCACCCAACCTGCCCAAATCTTACCCTACCCCACCTCAACAGCCGCAATATTAACTTAATAAGTACATAAACCCAATTCCTATAATTATTATTATCATCATCATCATTGTTATTATTTTGTTTGCAATATTACACTATTTTGTAATATTAGACAACTAATATTAAGTACAGAATTATTTCACTTTCATTTTTTAAATGACGCATTAAGTATATTCTTTCAGCAGTAGGCTATAAGTGCAATAACTTAAGTATCTAAATGCTTTAGTGCTGTGCAGCATGTGGTTTTCTTGTCCAAATACAGGAATGAATGGAGAGGCATTGTGTCAACACATGTCAGAAACCGGCAAGAGGCAGTAGGTGTGTGCTTGTGTACAGGGACTGTGCATAGACGAGCTCACATGTACAGTATAAGCTACTGCCAGAGCAGTCAGTAAGTAGAACAAAGGCTGCATATTTCAGATGACTCACGTCTACTCCGAGCGGTCATTTTAAAGGGATAGTTCACCTAAAAAAGAAAAATCGGCCATCATTTACTCACCCATGTAGTTTCCAAACCTTTATGACTTTAGTTATTGTAAGGAACACAAAAGCTGTTGGTGAGTACAGACTGGAGCTGGTTGCCACACTTGTTATAAAAAAAAAAGCTTTTGAACATTGCAACCGTTGTTAGCCAGCAAAACAGAAACAGTACATATAACATATGTTGACCTTTTGTGACAACATGCTCCAACAGCTGGACATGTTGTCAAATGAAATGGGGTATGTTGATATTAAATAACCTACATGACCAATAAACCACAAAATGTAAATATTAAAAACATACATGAAACAAAATAACATAAAAACGATTAACACCTTGACTTTAGCTCACAAATATTGTAAGTGATGCATTGCTATAACACTTAAAACACATCTTTCCTTGTCCAGAAAAATATCTACCTATAATAACATACCTATGTTATTATAAGTAACAAAATAACATAAAAAATTAAAACCTTGATTTTGGCTCACAAATATTGTAAGTGATGCATTCATCGCATCATCTTACAATATTGCTAACACTTAAAACACATCTTTCCTTGTCCTGAAAAATACCCCCTAAGAACACAATTCATCAAAATATTTCATCATTATGTAGTTGATTCCTAATATATGAATGTTTGGCTGTTTGTATTTTTGTGGTTTAGTGGTTTGTGGGATAGATTTTACCAGAATTATTTATAATTAGAATTATTCTGTGAGGTTATGTGACAACAAAGTAGCATACTATCAGATGAATGTTTTAAATTAACTTGTAACAAAATTATTCTAATTAGGATAAATGTTTATTAAGTTGCATACTGCATTCTTTTTCATATACTATTCTTTAAAAAACAGAAGGCAGGATGCAGTAACCAGCATGCTATTGCTTTGTGCACAGCTTCATATTTATACAGAGCTTTGTCTCCCTCTGTCTGCGCTTTTGGACAGTGAGTGAGTGCATGCGAGAGAGAAACAGAGAAGCGATGAGGTAACGGATGGTCTGTATCATTCATTACCTTGACATCAGCTTTGGAGGCTTAATAATTTTTGAACATCTTTAATAGCGCGGATCGATTTAGTCTTGTATCAGGTATGACAGTATCAGCGTTCTGGTGCGCGTTTACTTAACGTTAATTTCTTCATTGTACATGCGATCAGGTTTATATTCTCCCGGCGTTTATTATTTTTTCTAATTAATTGCCTCTTTACCAAGTTTATTATGCTGATTAACTAACTGAATTTTTGATATCGGGGTAATTTAAAGCTGTTTCTAACAAATCTTTTAGCACCCAGGCTGCTGTAGCGGCCTGTAATGCATGATAACTAATGGAGATGATGATTGGACGTGGCATTATTTAAAACTTCATAAAACTAAGTTCAAATATAATGTCTCGAGTACTGATAGCTATATAATTACGTTTAAGCATGTAATATAAATTCCAGTGATCTTATCTTTCTATGAACTGTATTTTGTCATGCGATGGTTTGTTGTTAGCCAAATAGCTAACAGTATCTTGATTAGCTGGGACCATGAAACGGCTGTTTACACTGTAGCGTGGCATTCCAACTAATACCATGAAATGACTTTGTACATGCCCAAAAAACATATCTACCTGTTTGTATTATAAGCATAATTTACATCACATTGATATCTCTTACAGCTGACGGAAAACCGACAGTCCTGCACTTCAGACCAGAGGACCAGTACAGCACCATGAACCGTGAGATTGAGGGTAAATATCACCCACAATTTGGTATAGTATGTCATATCATGTTGTTAAAATGCGTGTATCTTCAGTTTAAGTTGCTTTGGAGCAATTTCAGATGTGCATGTGTGTTTTCAGGAGATATGGAGAATCGAGTTGAGCAAGAGGAGAAGACGAGACTCATAAACCAAGTGTTGGAGCTTCAGCACACACTTGAAGGTACAAAAGTCTTTGAGTGTACAATTTTACATAGAACTATTGTCTTAGTGGTTAACTGGTGCTGTTTTGTAACTGAATATACTCCCATCAAGTTTCTGTTTTTCCTCTAACCATTCTCCTCTGATCCACCCAGGCTCTATAAATGGCTGCCGGAAAAAGCTAAGTGATGCACTCTAATGTGTTTTGTCTGTTTCCATCAGATCTCTCTGCGCGTGTGGACGCTGTGAAAGAGGAGAACCTAAAGCTCAAATCGGAGAACCAGGTTCTTGGGCAGTACATCGAGAACCTCATGTCTGCCTCCAGCGTGTTTCAGACCACTGAAACCAAAAGGAAATAACGAGTGGATCACGTCTACTTTATCCATCATCTCCTCTTTCTGGCATTCAAACTACTTGCTCATACATATACGCCGCTGTTTGTTTTGTATTTATTTTGTCATACAATTTACTGATGCATTTCTCAGCATGGTATGGGTAATACTTGAATGGACTGAGCTGCTGCCTTTCCCTGTCAGCTAACTGTGTTACAAGATATAACAGGATGCATGATGCATTTTGTGATCAGATAAGTACAGAGCCGGTGTAATACCACTCCTGTATAATTCAATTAGCAGGTACATAATCAATCTTAGACCCTCTCATTGACTTCACAACCTCTTTAAATACTAGACAGCCAAAGTCAGGTTCTCTTAAAAATACAATTATGCTGAATTTGATCTTTTTTGGCTTTCCACTGTTAACATTTACGATGTACAGCAAGATTGAACACGGATATGTTCTCTTGAAAGTGCATGACATCCCATAACTAAAGTGCATGATGTAAAAGGCTAAGGATGGATAAACTAAATTAGTCCTCCCTCACTTGGTATGTGAATTTTCTAGTTTAAACCAGGGTTACTGGCAATTATCTTAATGTTGCTCAGCTGGTGCAGAAAGTATGCAATATCTGCAATTTCCTGACCCACTGGTTTAAACAAAGTATCTCCTCATATGTTACACATTATAAGAGGCCTTTGACTCTCCAAATGACATTGTCACTTTCATACTTAGATTTATCTTAAAAGGCCTGACTAGCACACAAACCTGACATCTTTTGAGCAGGATTAATTGATTGAAACCAGCTCGCAGTGTAAACTGCAGCATTGTGTTGGAGAGTTTGCACTTCGTGGTCATGTCCTTTGGATTGAGGGACTGAAAATGGATGAAATAAATGGATTTTAGCTTTTACTGCTTTCATAGACTGAAGTGAGGTTAAATCTGCTGAGTGATATTGATCTGATTGCTCCAAAGTGTCCGCATGAGTGGCATTTATGAGAACAGATGCTCTGCTCTTTGTGAATTTTCACCTACTATGAATTATTGGCATGAAACTGAAGCATCTACCACAACACTTCATACTCATCTGTTTAATATTATGTTTTGTGAAAAATTTAATTTGTGTAATTTAAGTTTGCAAGCACCCAATGTAAAGTACTGCATGTTCTGAAAGTGTACATTTTATTTTGTTACAATTATGCCTTTAATAAAATACTTTGCCTTTGCACAAACTAATGTTCCTGGTGAAGTCATGTCAAAGGTGCACAGAAATTTATAGTAAATATTTATTTCCAAGAGCAATGAACAGTTTGCGAACATGTAAACAAAAGGCTGTCCTTGTAAGGCTGAACACACAACCTAAAAAAAGCAGAAAAACAAAACTGTTCATCACTTGAAAAACAACCCGTCTGCTTCTACAGCTCAATGGATTCATACATGGTGGTCAGTCTGTTTTCAGTGTGCTTGTGTCTGGGTCTGCTGTTAGAGAGTGTCATTGATGACGCGGAGCTGAGATCAGCATTGACTGCGTAATGACTTTCTTCGATGCCAAAAAAGCAATACTGATTAGCATTCCTAGCACTTCACTGACCTAGATGTTTGGTTTGGCGGCTCCTGGTTTGGCGGAGCTCTTCTCCAGAGCCTGCTTACAGCGGTAATGACAGTAGAATGCAAGATTAAAAAGTCTTATATCTAAACTCAATTGCATCATTTTCTCAAACAAGATACAAACAATAAATATGATCACAGCGATTTGATCATGTTAAAAATCTCATAACTTAAAAACTTGCAAAGAACTGAACCCTTTTTTAATAACTTAAACAGAAACGTTGAGGTGATCATAAACTAGTTTGTCTTTCTAAAATATGCATTGTTCATTTTCCTTCACAGTATTCAGACTTACTAATAGGGAAACACTGGCCCAGTACTACTTGAATTGTAATCTAAAAAGAAAAAAATAGGAACAACTTGGAGCTAAAACTCAGCAGGTCTGATTTTTGTATCTAAATCCAAACTGTAACCAATAAGAACTAAGCGGAAGACTGATAGAGGGGAGGCGAGGTTCAGTCGGATGAAGAATGACCTCTTCAGGAGAGCGGCTAGGTTTGCTGTTTTTTTTTTGCATGCTGAAGGGCATATTGCCGAAAGCATGCAGCAAAATGAGGCAAAGGAACGAGAAGGGAACGAAGAAACGAGAGGAAAATGTGGATTTTCAGTCCTTCCGTACTCTTCTCTTTCTCACAGCTTTAGCTTCTTCTCCTGTCCTCTGAATTCCTTCATCGGCGTCCTTCATCTGCAAAGACCCAAAACTGTCAGTCAAACAACAATCAGTGGATCTAGTTAATCAGTGCAAACTGAAATCTCAATCTAGCAAAACAGCACAATCACACAGTGATTCTTTAAAATTAAATCAAACACTGACTTATTCATAATATTTCTAGCCGGTTATTTCTAACTGTGTTAACACTCATTTCTATGGAAGCCGTTTCCACCACTGTATGAAAATTAAAAAAACGGTAACTGCAAGTTTTTATCTCACAATTTTGCCACAATTTAGATTTTTCTCAGAATTCTGAGATAAAAACTCACAAGTTATTGAGTTATTGAAGTCAGAATTGTGAGTTCATATTATAATTCAGAGATAATACCAGAAAATGTATTTTCTTCCCCCTCAGAACTGGACATTATAACTTGCGATTCGCAATTCACAATTCGCAGACAAAAAGTCAGAATTGTCAGTTTGTATCTCGCAATTCTGATTTCATTGATTTAATTGCCAGTTTATCTCTCATAATTTTGACTTTTCTCAGATAAAAACTCACAATTGCGAGTTATAAAATTCAGCATTGCGGGATATAATATAAAATATTAACTATGAGGAACATTTTAAAAGACATCCTTTTTATTACTAAAATTGAATTGAATCATTCAAATGTAATCTAGAAAAATAAACAAAAAAAGCGAATTTGGACAAATTTAAACAGCAAAATGGAATCAGATTTTTTATTTATACATAAATAAAACTACTCTAAATACTCTGAAAACAAACCCTTCTTTTATTAAACAGAGGTTTGCTAACGGTTTAAGTTTGTCAATATTGGTGCAACACTGCAGTTTATAGTGCTGTAGTAATTGGGGAAAGAGATTTGAAGTGCTTACACTTTTGGATGGGTGAACTTCGAGATTTAAAATGACGTTTCATACACAGAGTAGTTCTGTACACGGAATAGAGTAGTACATACTCAATGAAGAATATTTTCGGTATGTATACACGTACCGTAACACCCCTACTGGCTGTAGAGGACTAGTGGTGTGTTCACACCAAACGCAAAGCGAATATGCGCATCAGGTCACTCACTCTAGATTACTAGTGGGATGTTTTTTGCATCACTTGTGTGAATAAAAAAATTGCGTGACCAATGATGGTGGAGATTACTATGATCGCTGCTTTGTACCTGTTGTGGAAGTCCCATATACGCCGAAAAGCCAAACGCCGGCGTGTCTGGGTTCACAGCACCATCCAGAGGCAGATGAGTATTAATCCTCCATTGATGTGTGTGTTACATTTTACTATTGTATATACACTGACATTATACTGTATATACATTTTATATTGATAGCAGCATCTTTGTAGCCATGCTAATAAAATACAACTACCACTACAACTGATTTTATGCTCCATATACCTATATCATAGATTTCGGTGTACCTAGGTGGCTACAATAATGCTCTCTTCCATTTTCTGATGCAACCGGACAGTTCAATAAGCTCTTCGCTGATTGGTTGCGAGAACGCGTAATGCGAGTTTTCTGCTCAAGCTAAAATTGTAAAACTTATGGCGACTGAGGCGAATATTGCGTGATTGTGGCAAACGTGTCATGCATTTCACATCGCCCGGCACAAATTACCTCTATTTGCATTGACTTTAATCTACTCGTGCAAATAAATCCATTTGTGTTTGGTGTGAACACATCATAAGAGTTAATGCGAACTTGCTTACTTCATCCCCAGTGGGCGAGTCATTTGGCTTACTGGCCTCTTCCTCTTCCTCATCTTCCTCCTCCACCTCTGTATCTCCACGATCTTTTCCAATATCATTGTCCGTCCCTTCCAAATTCTCATTCTCTGAAAAGGGATTCAGAAAAGAATTAAATTATGTATAACAACTACGCTAAAAAAAGTACTTAAAAGTCTGCATGAAATTAAAATCAATGACTTTATTTACTTTGTTAGCAAACATTGCTAGTCTTGATGTGAAAAATTAATCCGTGCAAGTTAATTCGATTACATTTTTGTTTTGGTTTGGTAATCTATAATCAAAATCTGAACATTTGCATAGCTCTGGAATGGCATTCCTTTTCTGATGACGTCAGTTTGACGGCTTGGGAAGAATATCCTTAAACACACCCCTCTAACAATTAGGTTGCTATGAGTGAGAGACGGAGAGAAGGAGTGCAAAAATAAACCCCTGTCCTCTATTCAATATTCAGTTTCAGCTGGAAATACGTCACTGCACTGAAATAGAGTCGCAGCAGCTACCGGTTCACGCGGACTTCAAACAGCAAACAAAGATAAATCATTTTACAAACCAGTAGCTTCAGTATCTTCCTCTGCTTTAGCTTCATCTTCATCTTTCCCTTTCTCCGCCTTGTCTTCCTCCTCCTCTTCTTCCGCTACCTCCTCTGGTTCAGCTTTGGGCTGATCGATTTTCTTGTATACATAGTCATCATCCGACTTCTGCAATACATATACAAGTGTGTGAGCTGAGAATATTCAAGAAGCAGTTGGCCAAGAGGACAGAGACCTGCACCATCCTGTTCATATCTTGTGACAAACCTGTATAAAGTTTCAGGGCAGGTCGCTGATTACCTGTTGCTATGCTACAAATGATAAATACACATTAAGAGGATTTTGTACTTGCAAGCTAATCCTAAACGCCCTAATCTTTAGCAATATATCAAATGGGGTTAGCATGCTAAACCAGTTTTATCAACTGTTATGCTCAGAAAAAGCTGGCTGTAATGAGGTCTGTTTAAGTGGATCTCATCACACAGCAAACAAACACACAACACAACAAATACTGCATATGAGCCAGGATTCTCAGAGTGACCAACATTTGAGATTGAGTATGAAAGTTATGGCCATATGCAGGGTATTAGAGATGCAGAGTTGCTCGGTGAGTTCGGGTCTATATGGCCCCTAGAAAAAAAAGTTGATTTCCTGATCTACATATGTGCATTTTAAAATGTCTGGAGGACAAAAATGTGGATAACGATAGCTGTCTTTCATTTTCTTTCTGTGTCAGTGAAGGAAGAAATTAAGAGCTCTTTTCCAAAACGCGATAAACGCCAAATAAAAAAAAATGAGTTTGTCATGCCATTTTGCTGTGTACTGAACCTATTCACTGCTCCATCAATGTTTCATGCCAAATCGCTATATTTCCTTGTTTAAAATGTACTGCAAGATGCAGTTCTTTTCCAAACCGCTATAAGCGCCGAACCTGTTTTTAGCCTAAATGCGATATATCCTCTCGACCAATCAGAATTCGTTCGATGCAATCCAACATGACGACGCTTTGAAGCGTTTGTTTGTGCTCAGTCTTCAAAATGAGTGCTTTAAACTCTAATAACACTTTTGATGGCCTGGATGAGCCAGTGAGACCTACACCTGGGGCGAGACTGGACAAAGAAAATCACAAAAATAAGGTGGTGTTTAACCGATTGACGCTAGAGGCTGTAGCCTTTGGCGTTCCTTGTTAGAGCGCCCGCATCCCGCACTGGAAACCCAGGTTCGAGACCCGTTCGGTGTGATGGTGCGGGCGGGTTACATCAACACAAGGCTGGTATCGGTTTATAGTATGAGTCCCTAATGTCATATGTTGCATGTTCTCTTTTTTTTAAAGACATAAACCAACATTTACAAAAAGGATGGATTTATAGCGTAAAAAAAAAAAAAACTTTGCATTTATAATCAGCAATATTGTTGTTTCATTTAACAATCATTGTTTAACATGTTCAGACTGAGCCAACAGACCATTTTAACAGGATAAATTGAATATTAACAAAATGTATGGGTCTAGGTAAAAAAATGTCATTTTCATGAAAACTATTAAAATGGATTTATAGCGTTTTGGAAAAGAGCTCTTCAAATACACATGGTCATGAAAAACAGCATTTGGGTTTGCAATGACAACATTTGAATATGTAAATAATAACAATTTTAAATTTTTAGGTGAACTCTGTTTAAATTAAAAGAGCAGACTGGCCATAAACATATCAGTATACAAAGGCTGTAGATACTTTTTTCCTAGTAGGCTAAATGCTAACCACATCCTATAAACACACTTTTCAAAGCCACACGCTTTACCACATTCTAGTTTAGGTCTGAGGATGATAAGTGAATTTACAGAAAGGCTATCAGGAAAATGTAACTAAGTTCATTAAATTCATGCACAATATGCACAAGAATTTGTTGTTAATCTTATGCTTAATATGCTGATAGCTGTACTGGTTGTGTTGTTCCATCTCTGGATATTACTGTTGCTTGTTTAAAACTTCTAACATCACACTGGTGTCAAATATACAGTATATGTTTACTTATATCTTACATCTCACTTTTTGTCCAAAGCATCATGCTAGAATTTACACTTGGTTTCTGTAAAAAGTAACAGTAATGCCCGCCTTCAAGCACTGATATACCACTCTGCGCTGTACAATATCTTTGCAGCACCAAAGTACTTTGCTATTATTAGGCAATTATTTTTGGACCTCTGGGACCTCAATGGTGGGTACAGCCTTGAACACAGTACCTCTTTTCTAAAGACTTACTAAAAAATAATTATATTTCCATCTTGGATGATGATTGGTTGCTACAGTATTTCAGCCCTAAAATGCCTTGCTTGAAAAAAAATCGACAGTTCTTGTCAGGCAGAAAATTAAAGGAAACAAAACTAAATCAAACCGAACCATAATAAAGGTTTTAGGAAAGCCTCACACTAGCTTGTACTGTGTCCTAGCACATTTTTGTGCAGTGTTACAGCAGTTCTCCTCAGGATGAATCATGTGTGGTCCTCATTTGTAAGTAACTTTGAATAAAAGAGTCTGTTAAATCAATACATGTAAACTGCAAATGCAAGGCAAATGTGTACAGTTCATTGTGCAGAGTGTTTGTTTTATTCTGCTTCTCTTGTTATCTGCTTTGATTATAGTTATTTAGAACAGTATCCTTCTGTTGTGATGAAAACAGACTATGTAATGAATTATTATGCTGTACCCACACATCTATATGATTGACAGCAAAACACTGAAAAGCCTAAATATAGCTGTACACCAGGCCTGCTACATCAAGTGTTTTAATCTGCATTCAATTGGATCTCCTCTGTGGGGTCAGGACGTACCTTTGGCCAGCAGAAGAGCACAGCCAATCCAATAGGCAAACCAATGGTAAGGATGTAAACCACCCACAGCCAGGGCCTATCTTCCGCAGCCAGGGCCAACTGACTCAACACTCCAGGCTAAAATAGAAAGAAACAGTAGTATGTCAACCAAACTAAAGCCCAGTGAGCAATGACGCCCAGAGCAAAACGTGGGCGAGAGGCAGAGGCATACCTCATTGGAACTAGCCACCAGTTTTTAAGTCCCCAGCTGTCTGCAGCCCAGCGGTCCGCCACTTCCTTTTCCGAGGTAATCATGAAATTGTCAAAGTAAATGTCAGAGGTCATAGACCACAGCTCCAGACCCACAGCACTGAATGACTCCATCCTAAACGGGTGAAGATCCTCAAAGTAGTCAGGGTTGGCAATCTTCCGTGGACTCCAAACACCCTGTAAACAAAGACGTTGAATATAAATATGTTTTTGTGATACTTAAAGATCTTTGGTTATTGTATCCAACAAAATTTTGGTAAAACACCTGCAGTTTACAGCAAAAACAGGCCGCAACATTTGCTTGTACAGAATAAAATATGGGCATTTCAGCAGTATTTCCAGACTCCAGATGTTAATACCTGGTAGTTGAGGTTGTCTATGAGAGGAGCTTTCCATTTGCCCTTATACTGAGGATTGTTGATCATGGGCAGCTTCCATTCACCACAGCCAGGAGCAGCTGAACATTCTGGATTTGGTACCTGAGGAGCCTCCCATTCTCCATCCATTTCTTCATCCCTGAGAGAGAGGGGGGTGAAGAGGATATTACTGACAAGTTGCTATAAAAGGACGAAATAAAGCTGAAATGAAAGCATAGGGTATTACATCGTGTATTACAGATGATTGTCTATCAATACTGTCAGATAAAAGGGGCTAGACTGAGGCGTATAATATAATTCATGGAATACCTGCATAATAATAATGTACTTGGCATTGTACAAAATTTGCAGCACCAAAGATAACTGACTTTCTCATTTGAGCTGCCTCGGGGGATTTTTCTGTCCACAAAGGCCGAGCATGAATTCCAGCAATGCTTCTATTTTAACAGTAAGAGTGTGTAGCTATATCTTATTTGACAATTGTGTCACAGTAGAAATGTTTAACGTCCAATAGTAACATCCAGAGATGAGAACTACTCAACATTTGTCATTGTCAAATTTTGCCATTTTGAACTGCAAATATGATAAATGCAATGTAATTTCTAACATCACAGGAGCAATTTTTAGCCTTTTATGCATACAATTAGGAATGAATGTTTGCACATGGTAAATGTTCATTTTGTGAGAATTCACTTCTAGAAAATGAAATTAGTAGAACTCAAAATTTCCATCCTCAGGGCTACACTAGGACAAGGTAAAACCTGGCTTTGACTCAAGTGTGTTTATAGGTTGTGGTTAGGCCAGTTATTTAGCCTATTAAAATAAAATATGATTTACAAGTAATTCAAATGCATTACTTTACAAAAAAATCTACTTCTTGAACTTTCTTTATTTGTCTCTTTATTAATTCTATTAAATTTCTCTTTTTAATAAGAAAGCCCCAAGTGTCTCAAATTAGTTTTTATGTCCATGTCTGGTCTGAATTCAAAAAGGTATTCCACATGACATTTCTCATTTCCCATCTGTTTATTTTCTTCACTGATAAAAATACAAAAAGCCTCTGGATTAAAAGAAAGACTTTATTTCTCACCAGTCATCAGGTTTTTCTGCAGTGGGGTCGGAGACAAACTCTGGCTCATCATCCAACCAGCCATCCGGCTTCACTGCATCAGGATCAGGCACCTTAGCTGGGGCATCCTCATCCCTAGATAGAGAAAGAAAAAATGGGTCTTGACATAGCACTGCTGCTATTTTTTTAAGATAATATGACTTCATAAATTCACATGGTTCCCTACTTATATAAATGCCATATCTGTCACTATGACTATGAAATTAAATACATAATCGTGAAGGTAAAATGTACAACAAAGTACTGTTTTACGCAGGTAACTTGGGCAAGTAAACACAAATATGATTGTAAAGCCCCCCCACATGATTGTAAAGCGCTTTGGGTGTACAGCAATACACAAAAAGCGCTATATAAATGCATCATTCATTCATCATTCAAATAAAAAGACATGAGCTATCAAAAAATGGCTAGGTACATTCTTTGCATTTTGACTTATTGATAGATCTCACCAGTCTTCAGGTTTGACTGCTTCGGGGTCAGGGATTTTGGCTCTCTCATCCCAGTCCTCTGGCTTGGAGTCTTTAGGATCATCAATCTCATTTGGAGGGTTCACAGGCGGAATGACGTCTGTCAACAGACTTCCCTTGCTAACACTGGACTGGTCTATAAACATCTCGTAGCTATTGTCTGGATTTAAAACTGCGAAAAGGAGAAGAGATTACAAATATTTATTTAACAATTTACCATCGAATAATGTAATAAAAATGATTGCATGCAGGCAATATTGCTATCATGTCACATTTATTATATAATATGGTTGGTGAAACTATTTTTAGATTCCACCACCAGTTATTGTAATTGATTAGTTTGATTATAAAATGTATTACATCTATATAATAACAGTAATAATAACAATAGTGTAATGAGATTCCACATGCTTTCTATTATAGGAATATAAGTAAGTGTACACACCGAGTGTAAAGAGGTGAGTCTTTTTATCAGTGTAAATCTTCTTCAGATCAATGTCTGGTCGTTTGGCATGTTTTTCTTCCACATCTCCATTAAAAGGGTTTTTATGTATGAAGATGAAATGCAGTTTATAGTCCTCTCCACATTTGTCCGGCCCAAACATGATGGTGTATGGTGTCCGGTCATGAAACTGCTCCTGTGAGTCCAAAGACACACACATCATCACCCCTAAAATATGCAATATCACTTATGTCCTTTACAATAGCTATTTTATATCACATTGCTGTTCAAATGCAGTATTTTACCATTTCAATTTCTATCAAATCTATATACTTTGTATTTTATGTTATGTTTTTACAAACTTGTTCTGATCATATGAAGCAGTCAATGACATACCAGGTCTAAATCTTCTGAGTCTGACAAAAGCTTGATGTAAGCGCCGCCACAGTCAATTCCGTTTTGAAAGTTGACCTCATACCTGCATAGATTGTTTTTGTTAGAATGCTCAAGCACATATCATAGAAAATGCATCTAAGAATCCAACTCACTGTACGATAAGGGGCTTGTCCTTAAATACGAAGGGTTTGTTGAGCAGAGCAGAGATGGCATGGTGCTTAGCACGAGATTTCAGAACCAAGCCCAAATCACCAGGCACCTTGTTTTCCTTCAGAGACTCAACCTCCCATTTACCTACAGGCATGGAAAACATATAGAAGCATGTATTTTTTTAAAGGGTAACAGTTTTTAAAAGTGGGGTTAATTATAAAATATATTTTCAGTATAATTTAAAATCAGACAATCATAAAGCAACACTCAAAAATCACAAATGGAAATCATGCTGGAAAACTAACCGTCGTATTTCGCAATATCTTCATCAGCATCCTCTTTCATTGTTTTAGACACCTGCCAGCTGCAGAAAATAATAAACCATGAAAAAGCTAACACATAATTAAGCAATAAGTGAGAAGAAACCATGCTGTGTGAATAGAATATACAGGCCTATTCAAAATACATATTGTGATCATTAAATGATCACTGATTGGACAACACTCTGTTGAGTGCTATCAATATTCATTATACAATCAGCTATCAATATTTCTGGTCAGTTTACCCACAGAAAAACTGAATTTTTAATGTGTTTATCAGCTATATGTAACTGTTGTCAATAACTGTTTAGAAGTACAGTTCGAGTGTGATCTCAAAGCATTACAAGCCACACATTTTTAGAATATTAGAATAATTTGTGCAAGTAATGAAAGTCTGATAAGATTCACAAACCTGCTCAAAGACTCATCATCAAACGTCGCAGTGAAGTACACTTCTCCTGTTGGAACTGGGGTCTTGTATGTTACCTATGCATGTCAAATAATGAATATTTACAAATGAGATGAAATAGCTCATAGCCAAAGCTATTTATTTTGAACGCTGATCGTGGATAACTCTACTGATACATATTTTACCTTTGGTTTCTGATGAGAAAGATTTTACTCCCTCTCAATTATTTATAATTTGGAATGAGTGGTGACTTAAGTTACCTCAAAAGACACATTGGCGTCTGCTTCAGTGCTTTCTCCGCTGTCTGTTTCCATGTCCACATCTCCATCTTCCACTTGAGCCTCCTCTTCATCGTCCAGCTCTTCTTTCTGGGCCCATGTTACCATGGAGATAGAGAGCAACAAGAGACACGTCCAGCCCCACCGCAACTTCATCTACAAAAAACAACACACATGACCAACAGAAAACACCTGAATAAAAACACGCACCATCAAAATGTTATCTTTTTCGATTTATAATTTTATAATTTTATCTTATGACACGCTGACCCCGACATTGATCGATAACGTTACATCTGCCTTCAGAAGAGGAGCTTATTATTTACTATTTCTATATTTTACAGCAAAACTTAATGTTTGATTAAATATCGACAGTTTAACAACAGAACTGCAAATATCAGACGTTATGCCAATAGATGAAAAAAACAAATAACAGGTATTGTTAACTTTAATCTTCAAAAATATTTACGTTAAATGCCATATTTTAAAATTAACGTTAATCACAAACACATCCAGCTCATTCGGCTTTGGGTTTCTTAAGATATTATTTTTAATAGTATTTTTTTACAGTATTTATAACAATATATTACATTATAATAGCGCCCTCTGGCTAGCTGCGGTATCGTTACCGTTAGCTGGGTGATGACGATGATGATGATGATGGCTGTCTGCATGTTCAAAGCGTATAACGTTCGTGTTTAGCAAAAAAAATGTCTTTGTTCACTCACCTCCTCCGGCTGAATGGATATTGGCAAATGACAATATTTCGGTTAACTATAGCTTAAGCGGATGGGTTTGTCATCCAGTGTTTCGGCGCGAAGAGTCTGCAATGAATGAGCGCGATAGCCAGTGTTATCAGAAGCGCAGGATGCCACTGACAACTGCCCTCTGCGATAAAAACCACTTCCGCCACACCTGTCAAAATAAAAGTCCAGTTTATTTACACAAATATTTATTTGACACTGCACTGCCTCATTCGCTGGAGAGACCGCATACTAGCACACTGCTTTATCTAGTTTATAAATATGTAACAACACACATAAGGACCCAATCAGAAAACCCAATCCGTGGTACAAATTTGTAATTGCCCAGCCAACATTTTCACTGTCCTTGCCACAAACAAAAATATATAATAGTAGCTGTTATCATTGTTTTTGATCTATGTTGTTTTGTATTCCTATAAATAAGCTTACATGACATCAATATTTTAGATAACAATTCAATTGTACAATTCACTATTTCAACACCACAGCAAAATTCACTAGTCAAAAATAAAACAAATATAAAGTTGAAACATTATTAAAAACATGTGAAAGCCAGTAATAATGAACAAATGAACTATATATATATTTATATATATATATATATATATATATATATATATATATATATATATTTATATATATATATATATATATATAATCATCATCAGCAGCAGCTTTCTATCAGCTGTGACATATAAATCTGCATGTTTTTATATTTAATCCGATGGTGTTTTTTTTACTTTATAGAGGGCATTTCTTCCCTAACCTCATTAATACTTCATCTATAATTTAAAATTATTATATTTAATCTATGAATTCAATTATAATGTGATTTTTCGCTATACGTTATCAAACAAATTTAAATTGAAAAATACAACTGAATTGAATAATGTTATGAGATTGTTTTAAATATTTTTTGCATATACAAACAAGAAATGCTGGTGGAAATGATCCTTTTAATTTTTAAACGAAATTAAAACGCCAGTAGGTGCCAGTAGTGAGCGTTTAATTAGTGAGTTACTGAGTTGTTCAAGCGATTCATTCAAACAGCTGATTTATCACATATGATTTATCAGATTTTCATGAATGGGATAATACAACTTTGACTCAACCGATTCGTTCAAAACACTGAATCATGATGCGCTGTGGTTTATTCACCTAATATTATTGTACTTGCTTATTGAACTATTAAATAGCCGTAATGGTGCAAACGTTGTGTGATGTTGCCTAACTAACTTTATTTTAAATATATAAACATTTATTTTAGATTTTTTACCTCAGCATGCTTACTTTCCTTGTGTTGCGCGTTTTGATTTCTCCTGGAGAGGCAGCGCGAGCCTCGCCTCAGCAGTACATAGTTAAATCCACTATTCCTCACTGACTCTAAATGTATTAAAATCAGAATAATACTTGCAGATTGGTGATTGCCTAGTTATTTTTGGTTACTTGTCTGGCGTTAATGAAGCGTTAATGTCGAGCCCTGGATAATAATTCAAGATTACACTATTTTTAACCTTATCAACTTCAAAATATTTTTTGGGGAAAAAATGCTCTATCCTGTGATATGGAAATAGTGAATGTAGACTATTTCCGCAATTTCTGTAGCGTTAGGATTCAAGTAAATAAATAGGCTAAATATTACATATTATTGGGGAATTATCATATACACAGCATGAAGATTTTTACGTAACGAAGTATTTTATACAAAACAGCACTGTTAAAACAGCGAATGGCACATTTGTTTTATTTCATTATAATCTAGCACCCTATTATGTATTTTCTTAACTATTGATTAGATACAATTTAAACAGTTATACTTTGTATTTTTCATTATATAATGGAAATATTGTTCTGTTGTTTATATGTTTAGCGTTGATGTATTCACGGTAAACAGTTTGACCTATAAATGGTGCGCCCCCTGCTGCCAGTGTCGAGCAGCAGAGCAGCTTGACCCGGAGGAGAAGCGCCGCATCGGCCATTTTGGGCTCAAAGGGGGCTTTTCTGTCACCACGTGAGGGCTGGGTTAGTTAGTCCGACACGGGCACTAAATCGAGCCGAGCGAGGACTCAGAGAACAAGGGGGTAAAAACCGGGGGAAGACGCTGCTTCACACAGCCGCACTCATTTCACATGTGCTGATAGAGAGAGAGAGAGTAAAGGATGCCGACAGTCACTCTGCCTCCCAAAGAAAACGCTCTGTTCAAGAGGATCCTGGTGAGTGCTAATACTTCAGTGCAACAACATCCATCCACCAAATAAAGCCTGCGGGCTGCCGTCAGCGCGCGCAGAACTGAACGATCAAAAGTCACTTTCTGTCAAATGGAGGTTAGCTTTTAGCCTGTTAGCTGCTAGCTGTCAGTGTGTTGATGTAGCTTACATACAGACACAAAGCTGTTGGAAAGAGACTGTCAGTGGTTGGATAAAAGCACGCGAGACTTGTAGTCATTGTCTATTTTATTTTTCTAAGTTATTAGCACTGACAGGTACGTTTATACGGTCAAGCTTAATCTCTGTTTTGAGGATGAATGTTGCTTGTGAGCAGCTGAAAGCAGTTTTTGGCCTGTTCATCTAGCAAATCACTTTAAAGATCGTCTTAATGTTTCTGTAAAAATGACATTTTTAGTCGAGTTTTAATTTAGTGAGCTTTCCGTGGTTGTTTGGGAAGAGAGGGAGTGATGAACATGTGTTTCTGCTGAAGAAAACCTTGGAAGTTTAAGTGATGCTCAACTTAAAAACTACAAACTCTCGCCGAGATTATTCACAGCACTGTCAAGTCGTGCGCTCTTTTCACTGTATGTGATCATTTAAACTGCTGACTTGATAAAGGATTTTGACATCTAGTGCTCTTAAAACATATGACTGTGATTGTGTTTGCTGCATTTGCCTACTTTATCCATGTTTCATAAGACTAGTTTGAACGGCTTTGCATGGCTGTTCTTACTGCAGACCATTAAATATATTAGATTTGGATTGTGGGCACTAATTTGAGATGGGCATAAGTTGCTAGACTGAGAGTTGACACTGACAGCATGATTAGCCTTCAAACCACAAACTCAGCCAAAACTTTTAATGCTTACAATACTGTCTGTTCAAGAGAAAATAAAAAATCATTCCTGTTTTTTTGCACAAGGATGCATATAGCTGAGTTTGTTTTATTTTGTTTTTGGCTATTCAATTGTAGTCAAAACTAGTGACTTTCTTTTGCTATTAATTGGTGGATCTGATATTTATTTATTCTAGCTGAGAAAATCCTTTTAAGCGGTTTAGGGTTTGTCATGCATTACTAAAGGTTTTACTTTTTGTGTTTTGGTTTTGATATAATAAGCTTTTTATGTGCAGTCTATTCCATGCATATGTAATGTTAAAGTGCGCTTATAACGAGGCAAGTCTACAAAAACATTGATAGCTCTTTGTTGATATTATGTACAAATGTTTGAAAGAGCATTTTATACATTATCATTCTTAGTTCATTTGTCTAACATGCAAAATACAAAACTGCTAAATTTTCACACAGAAGTAGTAATTGTTTTAATCATGTAAAAATGTTTTACATTTTAAATTTTAAAATAAGCTAACAATGTTGTGTAGTCTATAATACACATAGACACAGCCAGTTTTACTCATTGAAAGATTTATTAGTGATGGAATAATTACTTTATAATTGTATTGGGGTCTTACACACATGCTATACAGTTAATCTGAGCAGTGCATTAATTTGAGTGGTGACAGATATTATGGGAGGGGCTTGATGAAGCGCAGGATATGCAGATAACATGATCTTTAAGAAACTGTAATTAATGCTGTCACATAACAAATCTGTTTCAAAGATAATCAAAGATTACAACACTGAAGTAAAATGTAAAGCCTGTACAAATACTAGAAATCTTAAATATAAATCATGTAAAAAAATTACAAATGAATTAAAAACATAGCACATTTAATTTATCTATTTCTATCTTTTTATATTTATGTAGTTTTGTTAGCTTGGCTGTTTCCTTATATAAAGATCCAGAGATGTTTCAAGTTTTTCGTCAGGTGTCTTTTCTTAGTGATATGATGTCATTACGTTGCTGTCTTGCCGCCAGCCAATCGCTGCATTGCTGATCGTGGTTTCGAGGATTGATACATCTGCCCTTTTTGGGGAATACTAGAACGCGCAGTAATCTTAGACAGCTTAATCCAGATATTTTTATCTAATACGCAAGTTCGTTAGAAGAACGAAATTAGCCAGATACCAGTTATCACGATTAGAAGATCTCGCATTTCTCAAATTATCTCAGATGTATTAAGCGAGGTACAAAGAATGGACCCCTGATCTGTATTTGATCATTTAAAATGTCATCATGAATCCACTGAATGATTTAGCTGAACTTTAATGTTGTGGTCAACCGTTGTGTGTTTTTTTTAAAGGCCAATGTTGTTATAGGCATATATATGTCACACTATTTAACTTGCACTACACGTGTATTACAATTTATGCAATTTAATTCATATTAACGAATGAGTCAATTTGTAAATAAAAAAAGAACTTTGATCGCAACATGAGTTGGATTTTGATGTCTTTAGTCAACTTTAATAGATTTAATAGACATTGTTATATAATAAACTAGGACAAGCACCTGGTTTGTTTTGTTATATACACTAGGGGCTGAACAACTTCTGATTTTTTAAAGTCGACTTTTATGTGATGAAAGTCAAGTCGAAGTCGACTAGTCGCTGATGATGTCATTAATGAACAAATAAGTCTGTAGCTCTGACAAACACCTTGTGCACAGCTATGAAATATGACACAGCGCTGCCCACATGACTATTGCACCTATAACAGCTAATTTTTATCAGTTCTTTAGTCTTTGGGTCATTATATTTCTCACATATTCCTGCTCGTTCTAAATCAGATACAGATAAGTAGTACAGTAAAGATTACATTCATGAATGAATTAATGAGTGGTTGCGCGTGTGTGAATTAATTCTACCTGGCAGCGTCTCTCTCTACTAGTACTGAAGCTGTGGGATATAGTTATAAAGAAATATATGCTTGAACTTTTCAGTTTGTAAGCTATTTTACAGAGAAATCACAGGACAGTGTTGACAATACATTTTCACGCTGAATGATTTTGTGTGCATGATCTACGCGTGATGTATTGTACGCGCTGCATGTCCTGATTTTGCTGAGTTAGATATGTTCCTGGGCACCACTGTCTGTAGCCTATATGTGTGCTCTACAGTGCAGCAGCTCATTAGATTAAAACGTGATTAACTTACCTGTACAATAA
This sequence comes from Gymnocypris eckloni scoliostomus, assembly GCA_027564155.1. NCBI lineage: Eukaryota > Metazoa > Chordata > Actinopteri > Cypriniformes > Cyprinidae > Gymnocypris > Gymnocypris eckloni. Next base: position 26,318,774 of record CM050416.1, read on the forward strand.
GCTGTTTAAAATGTGCATTCTACCGTTTAATTTCCAGCATCCAGTAATATAATCACACATGTCTTGTGGAGCGCATTCAGAGTATGAATTAGTTTGTAATTTTAACTGTTTGGAAACGGAGCGTAAATTTGGATTTCTTATTCTATTGCGCCCTCTATAGGACCAGCGACTAGTCGATTTTAAGCTTAAAGCGTTTGAGTTAAAGTTAAAGCACTGAAGTCGACTAGTCTGTGCAACCCCTAATATACACATGACTTTACTCTGTCCATGCATGTCCAGCTTTTATCCTGGCAGTTGTACTTGTAGTGATATGTATACCTTGAATGCACTGTGAAGGCCGTGCATCGTGCGTCGATCTGCAAAAACCATTGCTGACCAGCAGCAACCCTATGAACATGTCTGTTGCTGTTTTCTGCATCTTTTGGTGCAGTGTGAGTTGGCCTGAAGTTGCTTTAGATAAAAGCGTTTGCCAAATGCATAAATGTAAATCTAAATGTTTGGTTCTGTTTCCATGGTTACAGTGTATAAAGATTTCTGATGATGCTGAAGCACCGACCCCCTGGAACTCCTTACATTCATGATCAATGTAAAAATATGCTCTTTGATGTTAAAGTGTGTAGTTATGTATGTCATTATTAACTGGCAGGTGTTAATGAGGCTATGATAACCAACAAAACCTTGACCTTTTGGTCAGGATTGTCTGAGGGACTCAAGATCATCGGCCGCACGTGGAGTCACAGAGCTGCTTTTTAATGCCAGAGAATTAAAAGGACTGTATCACTAGATTTTGAGTTCAGTTCTCTTATGGCGCTTTTCCACTGCGTGGTACAACTTGGCTCGGCACGGTTTAGGGATGTGCAACAGCGCTCGAGTACTCGGCCGTGATCGTGGGTAAAAAAATCTGATTGATTATAGCAGCACTTTGGGCGGCACCCTGAGCTCTGATTATTTCGCATGCAAGCATTCAAATATAGCATAATTCATAAATATAGTTCAAAAATCAGTATAGACATGAGAAGAGAGAAACGCTTGGCTTTGAAGTCACTTAGTGATTTTATTTTTGTTTGCCTTGATCACACATACATTTATTATTGCTATATATATACACATTATCTTGCAAATTGCACAATATTCAAACTCTTGTCTATGATGCATTTTGCCCTGTTTATGTTAGAAGAGAGAACTAACCAACACTTTAGGCCTGTGGCTGTTATATTAAACTGAGTTTATTTAATGTTTTTTTAGCTTCTAAAGATTATAGCTTCTAACACAACTTCCTTCTCTTCACAGTGGGTGACCAAAACTTAATCTTTACAGTTACTAAATTGCTGGACATGTTTGATAATGAAATGTTTGTTCCTCAGGCTGTGTGTGTGTGTGTGTATGCTGGGGCAAATAGAAACAGAAAAGGCTACAATGAATTCATAACAATACATTCAAGCTTAAAACCCTTAAAATGTATAGTAAAAAGTTTTTTAAAAGCATCTGGAATGCAATAAAGTAATTTTAAAGCTGTTTTAAAGCATTTGCTGCATGGATTAAATAGGCCAATAAATAATTCACATCAGTCAGACAAAATTGCATTGCAACAAATCCTTTAAATTTCAAGGACAAAGATTATTGAATACATTATAATCCCTGTTTTAGGCTTTCCCTTATTTTTATATTTTTAGATGGTGAGGTGACGGAAAAAATTACTCGCCATTTCCTCATTGGAGAAATATATGCATCTTAACGGATTACATAGGCTAATGAAGAGTTTTTGCTTTGCTTTGAATTATTTCGCTTTAAAGTAGTATTTTAAAGCTTATAGATATATTTATCATATCTCTGAGCCAGTTTAAAGTTGCCGAGTTTCGTTCATCAGCCTCTTGTTCAAAACCGGAAGAAAGTGCATTCTCTGTTTTCCTATTTTATAAAAGCACAATGTTGATATTGTGAATGCACACAAATAAAAGTAGACCCTTTACAGTTCAAAATGATATATTACTCTTACCTTTATGAGAAAAAAAGCGATTTTAAGTTGTTTTTACTGTAAGAAAAATCCTCCATGTCCTGTAAAGCTCGCTTCAGCTTCCACTCTCCACACAAACTGTTGGATATTGCACATTTATATAGGTTAAACATTTAAACTAACACTGTGATATGCTTGAACTGTTTATAGGCCTATCTATCGATTTTATTTTAGTCAAGTCTTGATGATTTGATAAGGCTAAATTAATCAAACATAGGCGATCAAACTCTGATGCTGGCCGCTATCGTTGCTTAAAAAAAAAAAAACATTTAACGAACAAAAAATGCTCCCAAGGTTTTTCTAAATTAACTTTATGAAGAAAAAAACGAAACATCGCTCTAATCACTTTTCCATTACATACAAAACTGAACTATTTTAGCTATAAGCTGTTTTGGGAGAAGGAAAGACTCATATCGCTGAGACAAAAAAAAAAAGTACATCCATGATATTTCCATGTTCCGCTTTTAAGCCACAACCTACAAATTCTTCAACACAATCATAGATTCACAAACATAAAATCAAGCATTGGCAGTGCTGCGTGCGTGATTTGGCAGGATGCGCAACGCGCGCATCAAATAGCCCTGCATCAGTTTAATAACTTTGATAACTTTAATTCTTACAACTGTTAAATTAATGGGCAAATGGTAAATATATAAAGATCACATAGAAATAGATAGCAAAATAGCCAATGTAAACTAAATGTTATAAACATCGAGCAACCATATACATTTTTAAATTAATCTTTATTATAACAAATTTAGCCTATATATTTTTTTATTCACAACAGTTTACAGTTGCCCACAGACAAAAAACAGGTGCTGCAGCACCCCTGTTCCCAACGCCCTGTGTGTGTGTGTGTGTGTGTGTTTGCGCTGTGTGTGTGTGTGTGTGTGTGTGTGTGTGCGTGCGTGTGTGTGTTTGCTGCATGTGTGTGTGGCATGTGGCTAAGTCAAGGCGCCAAACGATCAAATACACACAATAAATGGTATATTTGTCAGTTTGTTTAACTTTGTTTCTTTGTTCATGTTCTTACTCTATCTTATCTTATGTATATAAAACACAAAAATGCCTGCACACTGCTGCATTTACAAATTGATGTTTTATATTTATTTAATGAAATATTTATTTAACATTTCAGAATATAAAGCCATGTTAATTAAGCTGCTAATCTATCATAGAAATATATATTTCATACATATATGTGTATGTATGTATGTATGTATGTATGTATGTATGTATATATATAAATAACAAAAGTACCGATAAGAATACCGTTAAAGCAATCGGATCGATAAGCAGTATCGATAAAAGTAGTAGTACCGTTAAAACCTTAACGATACCCATCCCTACTTGTATCGGTACCGAATACTGAAATTTTGGTACCGTGACAACACTACATTGTTCTATTGTACTAAGCCACTAACACAAAGTTGTTAGCATCTGAAATCATACAATATTGTTAAAATTTGCTGGGGCTGCTGTCCTAATAGTTTCCAAAGACTCTGTTTTTAAGGTTTTGGTATATAAGATGGCCTGAATTGATCTGAAGTCACTGATTCAGTAGTGCTGTAGTGAATGTGGAAGAGCAGATTCTAGATTTACTGACAGAATGAGGTGATGTTAGCGATCTCACCACCTGCTGGCTGATCTGAGGCCTGTGTAATAAAGAGGAAACCGAAGCTTCTCCAAATAGAACTGCTCTGAGTAAATTACCATCATTTACAGAGTTTGCAGAGGACAATATGAGCTTGTGTGTGTGTGTGTAGGAAGGCAACACTCACACAAGGTTAGCCTGCCATGGATCGTCTTTAGAAAGCACCAACCATAAGAAAAGATGGTACTGACAAGGATCTGCATGTGCAGTTTTATTTAGGAGAACCTTAAGTTAAATAATACATTTAATATAAAAATCACGAGTTTCATCTAACAAAAATAGCATTTTCTTTTGTAGAGGTTTGCATCAATTGCTTTTATTTTTATTGGGACATTTAATTGTGAAACTGAATATGACTAGAATATTAGAAAAGAATGCTTACTTTTCTATCCTTAGGTTGCACCTATCCAAACCTTTTTGAGACGTGTTGTGGCCACCTTTATTTTTTCCTTTAAATTGTACATTTCCTCAGTTTAAACACTTGATGTGTTTTTTTCTTTTGATATGTTCTATTGTGAATATAATATGGGTTTATGAGATTTTCAAATCGTTGCATTCTGTTTTTAAATTTTACACAGCGTCCCACAGTGTTACACAGAGTACTTTAACAGTAACTACGCTGGCCGAGATTACCTTTTTCTCTCCCTCTATATATATATATATTTTTATTTTGTAATAATGTTTTTTTCTCTCATATGTCCTCAGAGATGTTATGAACACAAGCAGTACAGAAATGGACTGAAATTCTGCAAACAGATTCTCTCCAATCCCAAGTTCTCTGAACATGGAGGTAAGAACCCTGTTTGGAAGTGCTCCTGATGTACAACTACACTACTATTTCATTTGAATGTGAATAACATAGACATATATTCTAAGCAATATTCACAGCATTGACAAGACTGTTAGGAAAAATGTGACTGAGCAAAATGACCAGTTAGGCAGTTATAAAAATAGCCAAATATCAGTTTGGCATGTCAACACTACATAAAAACCGTACATATGAAATCGTAAAAGAGAGGTTTCTTGAAGAAACTTTCTTCAGGACCACACACTGGGTAATAGAACACCACTGAGTCCGGAAGATATTGGTTCTCTGCTGGAATTGTTTACTTTAAACACAACATATTTCAAGTACAAAGATGAGTTTCATCGACCGAAGCTTGAATGAGTTCCCCAGTGTCACCTATAGTGGCTGTTCTGTACATGGAGGAAGTGGAAAGAAAAGCTTTGGACGCGTATAGTGGGCAGGTTCCATGCCACTGGTTCAGATATGTGGACAATACATGGTGAAGATTAAGAGAAGGGAGATTAATTTGTTCTCTCAGCACATTAATTCAGCAGATATAAATATCAAGTTCACCAAAGAGGAGATGTTGGACAACAAACTTCCTTTCTTGGATTGTGCTATAAGAGTGGGTGAAGACAGAATATTACAAGTGGATGTGTACCGTAAACCCACTCATACGGACCAGTATCTTCTGTTTGATTCACACCACCCGTTAGAACAAAAATTTGAGGGTTTGAGACACCATCGGTCCCACGCCTATGATGCTGTGCTGGAAACGGTACCACGATGCTGCAAGAAGAGATTAGAGTGCTCCGTTCGGAGAGTAGGAGGGGCACCATCATGAGCTGTAACACTATCTACTCTGGCATGTTTTACTCCTTTAATCTAGTAGTCATATGACCTCTATTGCTTGGTTGATCATGTGACTTTTGTGGATATATTTGCCAGAGTTACTTCCTGTTTTTACAACTGATGAAGGTGTTTGGCTAGACACTGAAACGTCTTAAGCTTTTATAGTCCAGTGATTTTAATAAGTTTTATACACCTGGATGGTTTAGTGATGAATCTACAGACATACATAAAGACATGCATATTCATATAGTTTTAGACTGCAGTGATCTAATCAAGGTTACTAGTTGAAATTGTGTTGTCCTTAACATAAAACGTTCCTGTGTGAAATTTGCAGATGTTTTTTTTTACTTGGCGCATGACTTTACAAAGGGTTAATGGGTGAAAAGTTAAAGGTTATGCTCTTTGCAGAGACGCTGGCGATGAAAGGCCTGACCCTGAACTGCCTGGGGAAGAAAGAAGAAGCCTATGAACTTGTCCGCAGAGGTCTCCGAAATGACCTGAAGAGCCACGTCTGTATCCTTGGATGTAGAGACTGACACACACATTTGAAAGCTTTCAGTTTGAAATGTATACACGGTAGTATGGTAATGGTCCCTGTGTAGGAGCAGTTGGAATGAGTTTATTTCCTCATGTTCATAGCAGCAGAATTAACACTTGAGTATTTGTCTCGATTCGAAGCCTGTCGCTGCCGGTGGGGGAGATGGACCCCAGCCAAGATTCCGGCCCTGTGTCTGACTATGATGTGCAGTGACACCATGAACTGTTTAGAGAGCCAAACACACAGTGCAGTGTTTCCTCGCTGCCAGACAAATGTTTCACATCCTAAAGGTTCGGGTTTCACAGAGAAAAATACCATGTAATAAATTACTTCATTCTTTTATTGGTTGTTTCTTCTTGAGACACCATTACCACAGTTTTTGAAATGCTGAAGTTTATTTGAATTTAATTGAAACATTTTATTTTCATGTTTAAGGGTAGGTAGACCGAAAACAGACTGAAGTCAGCGTAATACTAATTATTTTCTTGATATTTTATACACTTGATAAGTGTATAGCCTTGATGAAAATAAGCAGTATACACCAATCATTTAACTTTGCAACACATTGTTCATATAACTTATAATGTTTTGCTTACAATCACTCTGTTTTCCTTCATAGTGTAAATGAAACCATATAGGTGTCTTAATATATATATTATTTAGGGGAGATTTATATTTGGGGGGTCCTTGACTCATTGAGTCCAGTGGAGCATCTATAAAAATGGTCTCCTTCCTTGTAAATTTTAGTGATTATTCTGGGCACGGTATGGTACTGTCATCAGCTCTGTAGTGTCTCTGCGAAGTTCCCCTGCTCTCCTTAACGTGACATTTTTAGGCTGGCACGTGTACGGTTTGCTCCAGAGGTCTGACAAGAAGTATGACGAGGCTATTAAGTGCTACAGAAACGCACTGAAATGGGACAAAGACAACTTGCAGATCCTTCGAGATCTCTCCCTCCTGCAGATCCAGATGAGAGACCTGGAGGGTTACAGGGTGAGTTTCAATTTATTTGCTGAATTACAGTACTGTTCAGAATTTTACAAAATAGCTCTTTTTTTGTTTAATACGATTTTTTTGGAAGGACATTAATGCATTTTATCAGCAAGGACTTGAATTTCAGCGTGGGTTTGTGGGTATTGTGCATAATTTGACTAATTCCCACAGGTCCCGCATTTATAATGCAGGAAATTCCTGCAAACATTTATCCACAAAAAAGCGTGTAAGTTGAATAAGTAAATGAATCCCCACAGATTATCAGATTAAATCAGTATTTTGAAACGTTTCTGTGAGACTAATTTCACAAACAGCATGAGTGATTCAACAATACCGCGTGTACTGTTTTACATACTGTTTTCTAAGCTCTCACACCCAAAACTTGCACACACAGAGCCTCCTCTCCTGACAGCTCAAAAAAACTGGATTGAGTTATTTTTTGTGGTTCGTGGTTATTAAATGGTCAGATACACAATTTATGTGAAAGTGCCCATCTTGGTGAGTATTCACATAAACCCAGTCGATTGTGTCTTAAGTTAACACTGGATTCGTGCATTCGGTCTTAAAGTGACAGCAGTGCTGTTGTCTGTGTTAAACAAGACAACGAGAAATAACTTTTGTATCTTTAAATGTATTTATATATAGTGAAGACTATCCACTGTTATTTTACATGTGATTACTTTATTCAATTTATGAAGTATTTCTGTACCTGAATACTAATTGTAGACCCAGCTGAAAATCTTAAATCGGTGTTATATTTTTATATTTATTCTGCTGTATTTATTTGTGCTATTTCTCATTTAATTGCTCTTATTTTATTACTGAATATTTACTTGTCCTTTTTTTAAGTCTCAATAGATTCATTTCAAGTTTGAAATCAAAATTTCTTGAGTCAACACATAATTATAGAAATTAACAACATAAATACTTTGAGTAAGGAAACGGGTCTGAAAATGTTTCTTGAGCACCAAATCATATTATAATAATTTCTGAAGGATCATGTGATATTCAGATTTGCCATTACATAAAATACATTTCAAAATATATAAAATAGAAAACTATTATCTTAAATTGTTATAATATTTCATTGTTTTACTGTATTTTTCAAATAAATGTAGCTTTGGTGAGAAGATATTTTACTGACCTCAAATAGTTGAACTCTAGTGTATATTTGATTTATTTTAGAATATGGCCTTTAATATGTTCTTTATATATGTAAAATGTTATTTTAAAAGTTAATAATTGCATTAATGTATTTAATAGCCCCATATTATTGCACAATGTTGAGGTGAAACACTTAGGATCATTGTGTATGTTGAGCCAAATACAGCAGCCGTGACTCAGCAAATTTCCATTTCCTGTCTCTTGAGCTTGCTTCTCTCTCCTCCTCTCTTGTTTCTTTATTGTTTTGTCTTCTGTGGTATGAAAAAGTGAGTGTTTAATGTTTCATACCGTCGGGCTGCTCTGATTCCTACTTTACCACTGAAATGAAAGCCTTTCAAATGTGGGCTTTGTGCAATATTGCTCCACTGTTGTTTTCTGTAGGTACTTTGTTACATTGTTTTTAAAGGGATCTAATTTCACCTCTGCATTCAGCAAGAACTCTTGAACCTTTTAAAAGCCAACACCAGAGAAATCCCTCATTCTGACTGTATTGACTGTCTTATAGGAGACCCGGTATCAGCTGCTGCAGTTGCGGCCAGCGCAGCGAGCGTCATGGATTGGCTACGCCATTGCGTATCACCTCTTAGAAGACTTTGAGATGGCTGCCAAAATCATTGAGGAATTTAGAAAAACACAACAGGTAAATGCAGACATGACAAGATACAGCAAGAATCAACATCTTAATCTTGTAGGGTTGCCACAATACACATATTAGTAGTTTATGCCAGTACCAGTGAAAACAATATTTTAAACCCACATTTTTGATAGTGAAAGCAAGTATGCTAATAAACACATTAAATATAATATTAATATATCAATATGCTTTTAAACAACATGGATTGTGAAAGATCTTATTTAAAAAAAGACAAATTAAAACAATTATTGTTGTACCAGTCAGATTATTTAATTATTGTAATTTGTTTTATTTAGGTTTCATTTTAATTATTTTTTATGTGCATTTGTTATTTTTAGTTTTTATTATTGCATAATAGTTTTTATGTATTTACATATTTCATCTATTTTTTGTTTTAGTAATTTGAGTATTTAATTTAATTTTTTTTTATTTATTTATTTCAGTTAGTAACCAAGGCAACATTTCCAATTTTCACCTAATTTCTATTTTAATTGATGAGCTTTTTTCAATCATGCAACAATTTAATGCTTAGATAATAACAAAAGTTCACAACAACAAGCAAAAGTATTTTTAACTTAAACATTCATGCTAGTATAAAAAAAGGCAAGTGTTTTTTTTTCATAATGTTGTTTGACTAATAACAAGGACAGAATTTTTTATTGTTTTGTGTTTATTACCTGGGACAGGGGAGATTTGATAGGAAAGTGGAGGGGAATTTTACACTCACATCTGCATTGTATCGAACCACAGGCGCTGTTCTCAGTACAAATATCCAACTTAGTATTAAAGTACCTGTACTTTTTACATCCCTATTCGCTTGGAATAGATTTGAAAGAACAGGGGCAGAGGTAACAGAAGTGACTAATGAGGTATTGTGAAGACGTCAACCTGCCACTCCAGGTCAACAGGCAACACAATGGCACGCGATTGTTGTGGCGTCCAAGATAAGACGCTTACTTCCTCTCATTGGTTTCTAGCACAAAGGGAAACTACAAGTTGGCAGGCTAAATCAAAGATTTCTAACTGTTATATAGTGGAATTAGTTCACTCAACAAATCCTTACAGCATTAGTTTTTTATGATGCTTATGAAAGTTTGATTTTTCAGACGTCCCCTGACAAGGTGGATTATGAGTACAGTGAGCTGCTGCTGTATCAGAATCAGGTCCTAAGGGAGGCGGGACTCTTCAGAGAAGCTCTGGAGCATCTCACCACCTACGAGAAACAGATCTGTGATAAAATGGCCGTGGAGGAAACCAAAGGTACATCAGTGCACCTCTTTCCATGTTTTTCCTTTTTTTCTCTCTTTTCTTTTCTGCTTTTATATTATTTTGTCCATTGTGCAGTTTTTCCTATTCACATTTTGCTTGTCTAGCAGATTGACTTCCCGTTTGTGGTGCTCTATGGAAAATTCTCTCTCTTTATTTTCTCGTGTTGTGGATGTGTAGGGGAGCTGCTGTTGAATCTGGAACGGTTTGAGGAGGCGGCAGATGTGTACAGACGGCTACAGGAGAGAAACCCTGAAAACTGGTCTTATTACCATGGCCTGGAAAAAGCCCTCAAGCCTGGTACACATGAAAAATGATTTGTCTGCATATTTTTCTCTCTCATCGTATACGTACATTAGTAAGAGTTTAACAAAACACAACAATTCTGGTGTTTTTTAGCAAGTACAGAAGAGAAGCTAAAGATCTATGAGGAGGCCTGGGAGAAATACCCTAAAGGCCTCGTACCTCGCAGATTACCACTCAGCTTCCTGTCTGGTAGGCAGTTCTTCCTCTGGTCTAGTACATCAGCTTCTTCTGCAAGTTGTATGTTTATTGAATGAAATTGTTTCTGCATTGTTCAGGAGATAGGTTTCGGGAATGCCTGGATGGATACTTAAGAATGAACTTCAGTAAGGGCTGTCCTCCAGTCTTCACCACACTCAGATCTCTCTATCAGGACAAAGAGAAGGTGAGCACATAATCTAATCACAGAACATGCTAACTAGGGTTTACAGCCAAATAATTTTTTCATATTTTGTTTTAATTGCAGGTGTCGATAATTGAAGATTTAGTTGTTGGTTTTGAAACGTCATTACGGAGCTGTCGAATGTTCAGCCCAAATGGTATGTATTTTCATGTTTTCAAATATAAAGTATTGGGTCATATTATGACCATTTCAAATTTGAAAAAAAAAATTTCAATCTGCATTATGACTTTCAGAACACAAAACTCTATCTAGTGCAAATATACCATATTGTAATATTGTCGGAGCAGTTGTAACCATGTAACTGTAAAAAAACATGTTAAAAGGTTACTTCACTCTAAAAAAGTTATTTCTGTCATTAATTACTCATGTCATTCTAAACTTGTAAGACCTTCGTTCTTCTTCGAACACTAATTACGATATTTGTGATGAAATCCGAGAGCTTTCTGTCCCTGCATAGACGGCAACACAACTGACCCTTTCAAGACCCAGAAAGGTAGTAAGAACATCATAAAAATAGTCCATGTGACATCAGTGCTTCAACTGTAATTTTCTGAAGCTACGAGAATAATTTTTGTGTGCAAAGAAAACAAAAATAACGACTTCATTCAGCAATTTCTTCTTTCATAGAAGAAATATTTCAAGAAATATGTAAGGTTTAAAGACATATCACTGAAAAAACAGGCTTTTTAAATCTGAGGCAGAAGGTGGAAAAGGCTTGTATAAAACTACATTAGTGCAGAGAAGCAAACATAAGTGAACACAATGGAGAATTTAATATAATGATTTTATTGCTGTGGTGAGCTGCCTAATATGTATCGGTGGATTAGCATTAACTGATTGGTTCTTTTGATGTGTACATCTAGATGATGGCAAGGAGGAGCCGCCCACTACGTTACTCTGGGTGCAGTATTTCCTGGCTCAGCACTATGATCAGATCAGCCAGCACACCATGGCTCTCGAAAACATCAACGCTGCCATTGAGAGCACACCTACTCTGATAGAGCTCTTCCTCATTAAAGCCAAGATATTCAAGGTACAAAACAATTACTAATTTGTGGATTCATTCAAATTGCAGCATGCTAATTAAAGCGACGATTGCAACTACTGAACAGTGTGGGTAATTAAAAGGTTCGGTGGTTTGATTGTCATATCCTTGCTTCATTGGGTCCCGTTTGAATTTCCTCGCTCAGCATGCTGGGAATATCCGGGAAGCAGCTCGTTGGATGGATGAAGCTCAGGCCCTGGACACAGCAGACCGTTTCATTAACTCCAAATGCGCCAAGTACCTGCTTAAAGCAGGTCTGATTAAGGAGGCTGAGGAAATGTGCGCCAAATTCACAAGGGTAAGGGAAGTGTGTGCGTGTACTTTTAAGTACATAATCTTCTCATAAGTGTTTTGTGTGTAACCGCTTGTCCTCTCTCTCAGGAGGGAGCGTCTGCTGTAGAGAATCTGAATGAGATGCAGTGCATGTGGTTCCAGACTGAATGTGCTCTGGCCTATAAATCCATGAATAAATATGGAGAAGCACTCAAAAAATGCCACGAGATTGAAAGGGTCAGTCGTCTTTGCTTTTTCAATATATTATGGTGTTTGTGTGTTGCTTTTACATCCTCATCTGACTACTTCCTTATCACATTTGTTCATTACAGCACTTTGTAGAGATAACAGATGACCAGTTTGACTTCCATACGTATTGCATGAGGAAGATGACGCTGCGTTCCTATGTGGACCTGCTTAAACTGGAGGACCTGCTACGTATGCACCCATTCTACTTTAAAGCCTCACAAACCGCCATCCAAATCTACCTCAACCTGCATGACAACCCGCTAACGGATGACAGCAAGGAACTACAGACTGATACTGGTAATATGACACAAATCTTGTGACCAGTTTCTGTTATGGAATAAAAAATAAATGTATTTGTGACGTTTTTTTCCTTGTAGAATTGTGAGGGGGAGAAAAGTCTGAATAGTGAGACAAAATAAAGATTCAATTAACTTCAGTTCTGAGCAAAAGGTCTTTTCAATTGTGAGAAAAGTCAACATTTTGTGATGGAAGAAACAGTCATAATTGTAATTTTTTTTTTTATTCCAAACACTGAAGCAAGTCTGTATATTTTTAAAGTGTGCTTAATATTGCTTCTGCTTTCCAAACAGGGAACCTGAATGACAAGGAACTAAAGAAGTTAAGGAATAAGCAGCGGAGAGCACAGAAGAAAGCACAGCTGGAGGAAGAAAAAAAGAATGCAGAGAAAGAGAAACAGTTAAAGAACCAGAAAAAGAAAAAAGAGGATGATGACGAAGAGATCGGTGGACCTAAGGAGGAACTTATACCAGAGAAACTTGCCAGGGTGTGTGTTTGTTTTAAGAGCAATGTTTGTGAAAGTGGAGAATTCTGTATCTAAAGGGCTTCTAAACAATTTGTCTCTTTAGTAGGAACACAAAGGGTAATATGAAGATACTCAAAGACTTTTATTGTGCTTGGACAAAAATGTTTCTCTTTCATTTTTAAGGTTGAGAATCCATTAGATGAAGCTGTAAAGTTTTTGACACCCTTGAAAAACCTGGTGAAGAATAAGATAGACACACACCTTCTGGCCTTTGAGATCTACTTTAGGAAAGGTAAATACTTCACATCTCCATTTGTAGAGTGTATATTTTTTTTCTTTTGATGTTTCTCTTGGATTTATGAAATAAATGATCCGTTGCTTCCATTACATCGCAACTTGAATAGATGCATACTTTGTTCTTTGTTCTCACAGAAAAGTTCCTGTTAATGCTGCAGTCAGTGAAGAGGGCCTATGCTATAGACCCGGACCACCCTTGGCTTCACCAGTGTTTAGTGCGCTTCTTTAAAGGAGGTGAGTGAACCCAGGTTGCCTCTTGCTCTTAGTTTAGTTGAGTTGTTTTTAATTTTTTATCAATTAGTTACAATGTCTTATTTGTTGCTTTTGACACCATTTTCACCTTGATGTGTTGTGATTGGTTGATAATGTGTTGTTATTGATTGGCTGACAGTGTCCGAAAGTAAAGACCTAGCAGAATCGGTCAGCATGGTCCTTAAGCAGGAAATCTCCAGGCTGTTTGGGGAAAGTAATGTTAATAGCTTCAACCAGGCCTTCCTCACCAAGCACTTCAATTCCATCCCTCATCGAGTAGCAGGTGTGCATACTCAACATGTTATATGCACTCAGCTTTTTTAAAACTGTTCATTTTCATGTTCAAATTGTACTTTTCTTCCTTTACAGCTGCCAAAATGATGTTCTACTTAGACCCTTTAACACAGAAGAAAGCAGTGGAATTGGCTGTAGCACTTGATGAATCACTGAACAACAGAAACATTCAGGTACATAATGGGCTACATGACTGATTAGATCACTTCCAGAATAAAAAATTCTGATAATTCACTCAGCCCCATGTCATCCAAGATCCATGTCTGTCTGGGATAGTGTAGACCCATTTGAAGCTGCATTGAAAGTGCAATTTGGACCTTCAACCTGTTAACTCCCATTGAAGTCCATTTTAAATGGAAAAATCTTGGAATGTTTTCCTCAAAAACCTTAATTTGTTGACATGAAAATCTTGGATGACATTCGGGTGAGTGAATCATCAGGAAGCAGAGGCTTTTCTTTATTTTAATTATACATTGTTGTGAACCCCCTGAAGTTATGCAACTTATTAACCTCCAATTGGGAAACCCTGGTGTAATTACATGCTTATAATACAGTACTACTTTATTTTTGCAGATCTGTACAGAGGTTTTGGAAAGCCTGCGTGGTGGCAGCCTTGGAGAGGCTAAGGAAACCGACGAGTTATACCGAGCGGAGTGTCAGAAGATCTACCCCTATACGCTGGCCTTCATGCCCCCAGGCTATGAGGAAAACATGAAGATTGCGGTCAACGGAGACGCCTCCACGGAAACTGAGGAGCTGGCCAATGATATGTGAACCACCGAAGAGGTTGAAGGATTGAGGGAGGAGGTGGAATGGGATGCGGTGCGGCACTGCCACTGTGAAACACCCAAGACGGTTGCCACCGACTACTGCGATTCTTTGAGGAACTTCCTGCGATCTTCTACACCCCCAGAAATTGCAGTTAGGACTGACAGACAATGACTGTATTTTGGAGTGGGGGAAGAAGAGGAGGGGTATGGGGGGGGATGAAATGCCCATTTTACTTTTTTAACCTTGCTGATGACTACTCTCTAACTGAAAACTAGTCAAACATGCATCCCATTTTGAAATACAGTGTCTGAATGCAAACTTTGTGCAATGGTGAGAGCAAATCCCATAGTCAACAAACCGAGCAAGAGAAGCGCACTCAAACCCATCTTTCCCCTGTTTTAAAGAGTAATTTATATGAAAAATAAAAGCTTAAAAGGAGGCGTGACTTGTTGTGCAAAAGATCTATTTTGAGTTGGTGTGAAAAGGCAGCTGAATCATTGGACACTTTTCGGGGAGAAGTGATGTCATAAGGGGGAAGTAGCATGTGTAGTGGTTCCTTATTGCATTTCTTAGAGATGGAAGAGGCTGTATCCTACAAACGACAGTAAACTGTGATCAAAAGCCTGTGAAGTTAACAAAAGAAAACCTTTTTCCTTCATTTTACCTCATTCTATCACTCTGTTTGATCCAAATGGGGTACAGTGTTCAAAGAAGAGTATGTTGTATGATAGATTTTTTTGTAATAAAAAAAATCAAACAGTGATTTGGCACCAGTCAATGCACATCACTGTTTTTTCTCATTGATGGTGTTTGTAGTAAAACTGATTATAGAAATCCTTTTTTGGGGGTAAATTCTTTACAACTCTTAAGCATTTCATCAGCATTTCAAAGCATACTTTAATTCAAAGTTTACACGAGAAATAGCTACTGAAGAGGGATATGAAATAACTGGGCTGTTTTGGTTTCTGTTCTAGGTGGATGCCAAACTTCCCTTTTTAAAAATGTTTTTTAACCTTTTTATTGTATGCATAATTGCATACATGCATTATATATGTTTGCTTTTTCTTTTTTTATAAAAAAGCAAAGGTGTACTTTACCTGCTTTGACATCTTATGACGGGTTGCTTTGAAAACGAGTCCTGGTTTCTCTTATTGAAGAGGAAGTTCTTGTAATCAGTAGCCCTCAGTCATGGGCATGTGAGGAGTGCTGACTGGTGTGCTCTGAACTTTTAGCCTCATTTTAATATCCATTTCACTTTTTTCATACCACTGAAACGCTAGATGGATTCGTCTTTAGAGAGCTCCACTTCATCGAACGGGAACCCGGTGCGCTGCCGTCGTACCTGTAAGATCATTGTGATTGGAGATGCCGGTGTCGGTAAGACATGTCTGACTCACCGCTTCTGCACCGGGCAGTTTCCCAGCAGAACGGAGGCTACAATCGGGGTGGATTTTCGTGAGAAACTTCTTGATTTAGAAGGCGAGAAAATCAAAGTAAGTCTACTTCAAGATATCCTGGTTTATTGGGAAAGATGTTTATTTTGAACATATTAGAAAATGTATGACTGCATAAAGCTAATCTAGGCAGTGCAATAAAATGTGCAACATTTTCATTTATCCGAAATCGGTTCTTTCGAACAGCTAATTTAAAGGGAAATAGACGATTCGTCGTTTTTTACATATATCATGCAGTAATTGCGTAATCTCTAGACTGGAAAGTTTTCTGCTTGTTGATTAACATTATACCACATAAACAAGAACACAAATTATCTCCCATCGGTTTACTCGTTGTTCAAATTAATGGATTTCTCTACATGAAATGTTTGTTTATCCGTGAACGGGTGGATTTACTGGCTCTATTCAATATGTCTATTCAATAACTGATGTTTTTTTCTTTTTCTTCTGCTTTAATTTTTATGTGGTAGGTCGATTTATTGCTTGTGAATTCAATTGAGGAACAAGAACAAAACGTGGGATTTCACCGTGTTGTAAACATATTTTTTGAGCTTCAAAATGAGGAATTAGACTACTAGTCCTAAACACAAACTACAGTTTCTTAACCATTTACATTCATGCTAATTTTAAGAATATGTCTAGATTTGACCAGGACATTTTCTGCTTCTGCAAAGTCAGTGCGGAACCGTGTTGTTGGTCTGTCTTGTGTGGACATACGGTCTTGTTTGTATGTTCTTCTTGTGACATGGATTAATCACATTTGCCCACAACTGAATTTGCCTTGCAGTGTTTATGTAGCCTACATATGTGATCCTGGACCACAAAACCAGTCAAGGGTAAACAAAAATAATAATTGAGTTTTATACACCATCTGAAAGCTGAATAAATAAGCTTTCCATTGATGTGTGGTTTGTTAGGATAGGACAATCCCAATTTGGCTGAAATACACTTTTGAAAATCTGGGTGCAAAAAAAATCTAAATATTGAGAAAGTTTAGATATATTTACGTTATGCAATTTTCAAAATATCTTCATGGACACGATATTTAGGCTAAAGCTTCAGTCCGTAACTTTGTTTGGGGTTAAAATGATCTGAAATCAATATTTGAGCAAGTACATAATCAGCCGGTGTTCAAAACTATCACCTTCCTTTAGCCTGATTCTCAACGGTTAGCTTATAATAATGTTTTCTAATATGAGTGGTACAGGTAGGTTTCTGCAGGAAATTCGAGCATGGCACTGCGTCATTACATCACGCCTGTAAACATAAAGAAGTTGTCCTGGTTATTAGGCAATGGCATGTGAAGATCCTGCAGGTGATATGGCCTTTTCTCACAGCAGCTACAATAATTAAATGTATCATTTTGATGATGGATTGTAATCCAGAAAGGTTTAGGTGTTTATAAACACATGTGAATGAAATTCAATTATATTCCAGTTTTAAATGTGCTTCTGATTACAGATAGCCTGGGATTACACAAGATTTGTATTCTAAAGAAAACCAGTTTGAAGGGAGCATAGTTTGCTTTTTGGGTTAAAATTATTTCAATATGGAATGACAATTACATATTAGACTGTACAGAAATTGAAATATACTATCTAATACACACTATACTCGTTGTCACACAATGCTGATGTTGTTAACATTAATAATTTGAGAATAACGATAATAATATTTTGCACGGTTTAATGTGATATGAGCTAACCAATCGTTAGATTTAATTACCATTGGTAGCGCGATTTATTGTAATGCTTTTTCCTCAGTTGGTCAGAACAAACGTGGCAGACTTGTTACTTGTTTAGATGGCAATATATGGCGAAAATTCTTATTTGGGTCATATATTCCAAAACGTAGGCAATAATCTGTGGTTCCCAAGTACAGTATCACACCGGTGCAGTGACTGACAGACTGACACATAATACTCCTCAAAACATTAGATTCATCTTGGCTTATGCAGTGCTTGAGCACAACCCCATGCACGGAAGATAATTCCGCACAGAGCTGCAATTCCAGGTTTTCAAACAGAGATGGCGGCAAAGAGGCAAAACCCATAACCCCTAATCATTTTAGATGTATGTTGGCTATTGCTACAAATATACCAGTGCTATTTATAACTGGTTTTGTGATCCAGGGTCACATATATTAAAAACCCTAATACATTTAATTTAAATACCCTCAGGTCAGGTAGATATGGAGACTCAGTTTCAGTTTTCAGTGTTTCTGTAACTCAAATGGTACAGTATGGCAAGGTCATGAGTTACATTTTCAGTATATGTGCACAAACAATATACATGTCTTCATTTTTTCTCACCTCAGGTACAGCTGTGGGACACGGCTGGTCAGGAGCGTTTTCGTAAAAGCATGGTGCAACACTACTATCGCAATGTGCACGGAATAGTCTTTGTCTTCGATGTCACTAACCCCACTAGTTTCTGCAATCTTCCCATGTGGATGGACGAGTGCCGTCAGCACTCTCTTGGTCTGGATATACCCCGTGCTCTCGTTTGCAACAAGGCCGATCTGGTCACTCCGACGACTGCTTCTGTGTTAATCGATCAGGCCCGACATTTGGCTGATGTCCATGGAATGTCTTTTTATATTACTTCAGCCAAAGGTCGCAAAGGGGACCTGGTGGACAGCATCTTTGTGACATTGGCACAGGGTTCAAAGAGCCAGAGAAAGGAGAATGTGAATGAATTAGTGTTACAGTGCAGATCTGAGAGCTTCAATATCCAAGCAAAAGTCATAACAGCACAGGAGACCAAGAAGAAATGGACCTGCATCTGCTGACAGATGAATGAGATTAAAGGGATAGTTCACCCAAAAAGGTATTCTCAAAGTCCGTGCTGTTATTTACTGTGCCTCTTTAAGTGGACATACTGAAATAAGCACATATTGTACAAGTTATGTACTTATTTCAGTATGTCCCCGTAAAGAGGTAAAGTAAATAACCGTATTACTTTGAGATTAACAGATCAATGGTCTTGTCAGTGTTTTATGGTATGGCTGGTTTAAATGGCAATTGCTGTTTGGATTTTTATAGTCATCTGACTCTCTTGGTTTGGTAGACAAGGTCAAGGTTACTTCAGACAGCATATTTGTTATGGAGTAATGCCTTATAATGAAACAAACAGCAAGAAAGTGAGACTTGATTTAATTTTCAGTTTCATTGGGGGCTTCAAAACAGATGCTGTTGATTTAGATCCTTAAACTCTTTTTGCAGTCAACAGCCTTTTTGTCAAGAATAATGTTGGCCATTAAATGAGGTTGATAGTTATCAGTTTGCTCCAAAATAACTTGTGTAATGTCCAATTTTTAACCCATTTGCTTTATACTAGAGTTATGAGACTACCTTTTTTCCTGACAGCTGAATCTTCACTTGTATTTGCTGCTCTTTGTGCTGGGTCAAAGCTATAGTGACTAACCACATCCTCATCCATGTAACACAATTCAAATATACTGTATACAAGTAGCAAAGTGTCTGTATGATTCAATAAACAAAATAAAAAGGATGTTCTGTTTTGGCTTTTTGTTCTTCTGCTTTCAAATTTCTACTCAAATGATTGGATGGTTGGGAATCGGTGCTTTTATAATGCTTTATTTTCTTAACCCTTGTGCTGTGTTGAAAATCCTTTCCCTAATTTGGTTTTGCTCTTTCGAAAAAAAGACAAGCCTTTCATTATGCTATATTATCACCAAATCCTGGATTCAATTATACTATTTCATTTAGTAATATAAAATAATACAGCAATAATATATATCACAACAGATAGTCACCTCTGATAACAAATTACTCTTAACTGTAATAAATTAACATACATTAGTCAAGCACCAGATGTAGGATTTCAAGGCGCTTCAGAGTAATATAAGTTGATGTGGATCCAGTAGATGTTTTACATTACCTTGTAGACTCCCAATCATAACGTGTTCAAAAGAGTTAATCATTATTGATGTTAATGCTTCTGGTCTTATGCTTCTGAGTTATTGTTTCTGTTCATACAAACAGGAACCTTGTACGTGGGTCTGGGTAATCTCCTCGAAGCCAACTCTCTGTGTAAGTCATGAGACATAACACGATATTTGTTGAAAACCTTTGCACTCGGGAGCAACTTGTCCATCTTGTTCCTCAGGGAGATGGCTTGAACTAGCAGGATGAAGCAGACAAGGAGCTGGAGCAAAGACGAAGACACCATAAAGACAAATGGGAACTTTGGATGGGGTAGAGCTAAGAGGCAAAGCTAATTGTATCAGAGACTGGTGGAAGAGGAAGGATTTCAAAGGTGGGGGATTGAGAATTGTGACTTGATCTTCAAAAGCCATTGATTCCATCTCCTGGATGGACCTGGCGATTAGTTTGGGCTATGGGGTAAACATGGAATCAGTTTCTGGATTATAATAAATATTATTAAACCAGCTGCAAACAGGGTGATGGTTTAAATTGCAGTCCAGATGAAAGCTCAATCTGTTTATCTCAAAATGAGTTTTCCTTTCTTTGTGGTTTGATATAGAGAAGTTTCATCCACTCCCACCCACAACAGCAAAAAGTTACATAGTGTATGAGAACTGCATCATGGAATAGTTTAATGTATGTCCAGTCTGCACGCGGGCATGTAATGTGAGGACCCAAAGGCTGGGGACATCCCTGTCTGTGCACCCATTGCACATTTAGAAGACACTGGAATAGCCAGCCCATCCTTGGGAGCATGCCATCTGGAAATCTGCACCTTTCTGCTGCCGTGTACCTGAGTGGTACATCTTGCATACAAATCGAATAGGTAAATGATATGCAACTGTAGTTACTTTGACTGTGAATTACTTAAATTTAGATCAAATTACATGTATTATTTATCCCCCCACACCAATAGGTCTTCAAGGCAATGAAACTACAGTTGTTTAGGTATGAAACATTTCGACGCCATGCCAGAGCTTTCATTGAACCGGCAGTTATTCACCACTGGAAAGTCACACAGGATGTGAATCTGCAGCGGCTAAGTCAGGAGGAAAAAGTTATACTTGGTGGTGACATGAGAGCTGACTCTCCAGGTATTGATACTTTATTGAAATAGTGTAGTTTATACAGGGTTAGATATTGTTGGAAGTTAAAAGGAGTGACCTAAATAAAATTGTAGACATAATATTGACAGTGAATATTGATTATTAATGTAACTATTTGAATAAAATCAGGCCACTCTGCAAAGTATGGCAGTTATACAATGATGGATCTCCATACTAACACCATTGTGGACATTCAGTTGGTTCGGGTGAGTTGTCAAAATTGATTTGAGTTATTGGTTATAATTTTAAAAGCAAAGTCTATAATGCATTTTCTGTAAATATATTGTTTTTCTGTGTTAACAGAGCAACGAGGTTGGTGGTAGCTGCCACATGGAAAAAGAGGGCCTGACAAGGAGTCTAGCATTACTGGAGTCGAGTTGCGTCAACCTTGATTGTATTGTCACTGATCGTCATCCACAAGTACAGAAGTTCCTCAGGGAGAGAAACATAACCCATTACTACGATGTCTGGCACATGGCAAAAGGTATATTTTCAGTGCCAATATGGAGCTGATAGACATCCATAGTCCATTATACATACAAAATCTATCAGTTTTGCTCCAACATTTTCCTTTCTTTGAGTTGTTAGTGATATCCTTTTAGTGAGAAGGACCTGATGTTAGATTTTTTTAAAGCTTGCGTAAATATCCCATTTGGTGAAAAGACTTGTCCTTACTTTGAAATTGTTACACTATGAGTAAATGGTAACAAATGCTTTGAAATTGATTATGAAATGCTACAATAGAGTAATCACACAGTGTACGAGTTTATGAGTATCTTAATTAAGTGGAATGTATTTGCTTTCATTGTAAGGAATTTCTAAGAAAGTGGAAGCAATCAGTAAGCAGAAAGACTGTGAGAAACTCAAGAAGTGGATGAAAAGCATCAACAACCACATATACTGGACTGCAGCTGGCTCAACCTCCGAGCCAGAGAGAATAGCAAAGTGGACCGTGATCCTGAACCATGTTCGAGATGTCCATACACATAAGGATCCTCTTTAACCCAAGTGCGAGCATGTGATCCAGAAGACAACTGACAAGAGTAAAAGATTCCAAGCAGGTATTTAATCAATATACAGGCTAAATGTCAAAACAGAACACAGACAACTACAGTTATTTAGTTACTTTCAGAAATTGACCAGAGACCATTGTTGTAATATTCTGTACTGTATTGTTTTCTAATATGATATTTTCTTATTGTCTGCAGATACTCTAGCTTTCAACAAATTGGAGAAGTTGCTGATAAACAAAAGAACGCTGAAGCATGTTGCACAACTGAGCCCCCACCACCATATTTCATCGTCATCCTTCATTTTGCCCCAAATAATGTTTTCTTTCCCTTTATTGGAATGCTGTGCAGGTAAAATAAAGTTTGTTTACTCAATACTCAATACCTTTGCGTATTGTAGCTTAAAATATCTGTCAAAATTAATCCGTTTTTCTTGTACTTACAGACTCTACCTGGCTGCTATGCATTATAATGAAAATGCGGACCGACCACAGGCCGAAACGGAAGAAGGTGTACCTCTCTTCAAAATCTCATTTCCAAAGGCTAGGAAGGGAGAGTGCAGAGTTAGACCTTAAAAGACACAGTCAGCCTTTGGTACGGATTCTAATAAATTCAAACAACACATATTTTGGATTTAAAAAATATATTTAAGCAAATGTTTGGGTGAATTATTCCTTTAATGGTAATATAACACCAAACACAAAATGTACTCACTACTCTTGACTGAAAAACTTTAATACAGTTGCTTTATTAGGAATCAATCTATATAGTGTTTTATTTTTATATTTGTTAATTCAGTTTAAAATAAAACACTGTTTATTTTATTTGTATATTATGTGTATTTGTAATGTGCATCTTTGCTCTAATCTTTTAATAACAAAGATAAAATAATGACAACGATTTTTATCTTCACCCACTTTGGCCCAAATATCCGCCATTCTTTTTAAAAATGTTACATGTTACCTTTCTAAGGCTTTGTCTTTATAATAGGGAAATTAGTTTGGCTGTAATGCTCAAACAACTTGCAAAATAGACAAAGAATCGTGATAATCGTTAATCGTGATATAAAAAGCTGATATTTTTGCCATATCGCCCACCCCTAGCCAAGAGGGACCAAACCCATATCACACCCCCCACCCTCCCGGTCCCAATTTTGCCATTGTAAGTTACCCCATTTCGCCCCTAGTCTGTGAATGCCACTGGTACCCAGTATAAGTCTTGAGCAATGTCAGTAAATATCTGGGCGTTAACTAAGTCATATGACGCAACAAAAAAAACATCCTTGTGTATTTTACAAGAATAATAATTATGTGTTTTGTGGAGGGCCTTTTTCCATACAAAATAATATAATTATTTTTCCTTTATTTACCATGTATTTATTTGAAATCTAAGTGTTATCCATTCCAAGTCATTTGCAGTGCAATGTTCGCCTCTGGGTGGGGTCATTTCTCCTTTTTGTGTCCCTTTAAAAGCTATTTTACTTTTGATTCGTGCTGCCTTGTCTGATGTGATAAATGGTTGATTGAGGGCCACCAGTAGTAGTGAATCAGTAGATCAGTAATATTACAACATGGGCTGCAACACTACTCTATGATATATAACATATAATATTGTGTATTGTTACATATGGAAACAAAACATGCTAAACTTTTCATATAAACAGGTTGGACAAAACAATATGAATACCTGGGGAACATGCTTCTTTATTAAGGTTTATTAAGGGCCTTATCACAGTTTGCCTGCCTCTATTAGCTTCTAACCATTCATACAACTTCTGAATAGTCTCCAGTCGTATGTCATCTGTCAGAACATTGGCCAGTGGCTTCAGAGATGTTGATGAAGGGAATCTGCTTCCTACACTTCTGCCACAGTGGTTTGATAATATTGAGTTAATTTGTTAAAGTTCATCTTAGTGCTCTGACTGTCCATGTTTATAATCATAACACCATCTTCATTGCATTTTAGCACAGCGTCTGTGTTTAAAGAATAAATAAATTGCAGCTCTTTCCTGGATGATGGTTTTGTGAGGCTGATCGGCTGGTATTTGTGGAAACAGTGTTTTCATACAGGTGAATACTTTGCCCACTGTTCTTGGTTGATTAAGTCTTGTTATGCTTTGACTGCAGAGTTTTGAACAGACAACTCCAGAACACTGCAGAGCACAACTTATTCTACACTAACAATCAACCTGTGAGAGTATAGACAGTGTAAAGATAAATATAAGATAAACTGTCCAACCCCTGCAGTAAGGTACTGTCACTTAAAATCACGCCAAAATAAAAGTATTTAGGCTACTTAACGTGTATTATTTAAATGACACAACAATTTCACACCCACTTCATGAAATTTAGATCTACGAATAGTGTTCTGATCTCATGTGTTTGATTTGTTCTTGATTGTTGAGACTATGTGTTCTGCTCCTCTCTCACACCTCGCATTTTGTGAGTGTGTGTTAGGGTTAGATAGGGTTAGGGTTAAATAGCCTTCATAAGTACTGGAGTGGAGGGAACGAGTACGCGTCATCTGAGTGCGAGAATCAGGGGTTGATTATCCCATATTTAAAATAAACGATATAGCATGAAGAGCACAAGGGTAGCACCTGAAGTAGACTGAAGTTTTGACCCCAGGGATTTTAATATCAAACGCATACACGTCATTAGCCTACATCAGCGCGTGATGCTCTCGATGGAACAATCTCACAGAGAAGTTAAACTTGTCGTAGTTTATTGAACAAACTAGACAAATAAACTGTACTCGGAAACAGACGGAATGCAGGTCATTCTTTTTGCAGCTACAGTGCTCTTTATGCACGACGTCGCCGTGGCTGAGCCGAAGACGAAATGTCCATCCAATTGTGATGTGAATAAATGTCCTAGCCCGAGCTGCCCCAGCGGGTATGTGCCCGACCACTGCAACTGCTGTCTGGTGTGCAGCCTGGGCGAGGGCGAGCGGTGCGTGCGGAAGGATGATACTCCGTGTGGCGACGGGCTAGAATGTAAATTTCCAGCCGGTAAGCGACTTTTCAAAGGAGTTTGCCAGTGTAAGACAACTTACAGAGTGTGTGGCAGCGACGGAAAGACCTACGGGAATGTGTGCAAGTTGAGGACAGCCGCGCGTAAAGCGCAACAGCGAAGGCTCCCCGAAATAACTCAAACGCACAAGGGTCCATGTGCACCATCAAGCTCAGGTCAGTCACTGATTACTTGAACTACTTATTTTATGCATGTGCAATAGACTTTTGACAAGAATGTACAAGTATATCTGTGCTAAAACCCGTTAATACAAGTAGTAGACTAAGTATAAAAGAGAGAAATGCACTGAAAACATTTATTTAAAAACCTAAATAAACATACAGTTTTTTGTATATATGTTGTTTTAATAAGGTTAAATATATAAATATTTATAGGCCTATATTGTTGTCAAGCTGGCATATATGGTTGTTACATTTACTTGCCATATTAAAATCATCTTATAGGGCCTGCATTATTAACTTATGTACATATACAAATTTTACTATGGGGATTTTACATGTTATAAATGGCTTTATCTGCCCAGAGAATGTATGTGGGTCATTTTGGGTCATGAAATTGGTGCCTTTTGCATCCCTGAGAAATAATCAAACATAGACTTTATATAACAACAAATACATGTGCAATTTAAAAACATAACAATACCATGTATGCTTCCATTAATATTACATAAAAAGTCAATTAAATACTATTTTAAATGATTTAAATAGCATCTATGCTGGTAAGGGTACGGTTTTTGGCCCATCTCTCACTGTTACTTTTTTTTTCAGCAGGACATTTAATTAGCAAAATTAAGTTAATATATAATTCTAAATATAGTCTCATTGTTAAGCAATGTTTTTTGGCATAAGTATGCATTTTTTTTCTATAAAATCTAAATAATTTGATTGCTTCCCTCTGATTTCATATCAGCCCGATTACCCTCAAAAAACCCTTGTAAAATACTGTAGATTCAAGTGACATCACTAGGAGGTCACATCATCTGTAAATATTTTATTATATCTTTTCATGTGACAACACTGAAGAAATGACACTTTACTACAATGTAAAGTAGTGAGTGTACAGCTTGTATAACAGTGTACATTTTCTGTCCCCTCAAAATAACTCAACACACAGCCATTCATGTCTAAACCGCTGGCCACACCCCTAAGTGAAATTATAAGAAGCTAT
Source organism: Gymnocypris eckloni scoliostomus (assembly GCA_027564155.1). Lineage (NCBI taxonomy): Eukaryota > Metazoa > Chordata > Actinopteri > Cypriniformes > Cyprinidae > Gymnocypris > Gymnocypris eckloni. Next base: position 26,345,044 of record CM050416.1, read on the forward strand.
ATTATACCAAGTTGTACTATAAGAAGATTGCCAAGACCCTGAAATTGGTCTGCATGGCTGTCGTCCCAGAAGGAAGGAAGCCTCTTCTAAAGATGATGCACAAGAAAGCCTGCAAACAGTTTGTTGAAGCATGGTGGTGGGAGTGTCATGGTCTGGCACTGCATGAGTGCTGCCGGCACTGGGGAGCTACAGTTCATTGAGGGAACCATGAATGCCAACAAACTGTGACATACTGAAGCAGAGCATGATCCCCTCCCTTCGGAGACTGGGCCGCAGGGCAGTATTCCAACATGACAACGACCACTGCCTTGCTAAAGAAGCTGAGGGTAAAGGTGATGAACACGCATGTATCCAGACCTAACCCTATTGAGCATCTGTGAGGCATCCTCAAATGGAAGGTGGAGGAGCGCAAGGTCCCTAGCATCCACCAGCTCTGTGATGTCGTCATGGAGGAGTGGAAGAGGACTCCAGTGGCAACCTGTGAAGCTCTGGTGAACTCCATGCCCAAGAGAGTTAAGGCAGTGCTGGAAAATAAGGGTGGCCACACAAAATATTGACCCTTTGGGCCCAATTTGGACATTTTCACTTAGGGTGTACTCATTTTTGTGGCCAGCATTTTAGACATTAATGACTGTTTGTTGAGTTATTTTGAGGGGACAGCAAATGTACACTGTTATACAAGCTGTACACTCACTACTTTACATTGTAGCAAAGTGTCATTTCTTCAGTGTTGTCACATGAAAAGATATAATAAAATATTTATAAACATTTGAGGGGTGTACTTTCTTCTGTGAGATACTGTAGATTAAGGTGTCACCCTGTTTTTAAGATTGTCTGTGTAAAATTCAAACATTTTCAAGGTCACCCTTGTTATATTACTGAGCTAATGCCTATATTATTCAGTGGCATTATGAGTTCTAATTAAACTATAGTATCTAGTAATGCTTATGTCGGTAACAGGATTGACAAAAATACCAAAACATGAGATGGCACAATACAATTTCTTGTCATTTTAAGGTGTCTTAATTTCATGGATATTTAAAAAATATTGATTAAACTTATTTTATTTCTCACTTTTTCCAAGTGGAAAAGGCACCGATTTCATTGGAATGACCCATGTATGTGAAAATTATATATCACCTAGGTAACATAAATGGCATAAGCATTTCATATATTACATTTCCTTATGGGTAGAGTTGGTGCCACACAGTGGATTTGGACTAGTAACTGAAAATAGTAACCAATCCTATGTTTACTATCAGAAAAGTTCACAAATGACAGTATTTGACAGTATTTCATGTCATAAAGTTGCAGTAGTTTGCTAAAGGCAAATATGTTTAAGACTCCAGTCAAATTGTTGACATACATAAGGGTTTTTCTCTTGGTGGTTGCCATGTTGTGATTAAATGACAACAGTCATGTCTGATTGTGTCTGATTGAGACTTGGAATTTCACAGTCTCCACTAAGACAATTACTTAAACCCTGGATAAAGTGCTAAGATTTTGATTCAAGACAGAAACATCAGTGTGACTTTGGATGTTTAGTGAGTGTAGACTCTTAGTTCCTCTTATTCCAGTGCCAACTGTAGTTTCACTCATAAACACCATCTAAATGCAGCTGTTAGCTCTTTTGTACTAAAGCTTTGGAATAGAGGAAACAACCTAGGCAGAATACCATCTGTGTCCAGCCCACAGAATCTGAGGAAAGTATACATGTGACACACCTAGTCACAGATGAGCAGAGATCCAACTCATTACAATGGATTTCTTATATCTGTTCTTTGTAATATGCTCAATGGGAGTGTCACTAGCTCATGAACCTAACAGAACATTTAGTTCTGAGTACTGCTGAGGCTACTAATAGTTATAGTTAAAGAACTGTTTTCTATTTTAAAATCAAACTATTAAAAAAAATAACTCTGGATAATTTATTTAGACCGCTTTTATTTGCCAACAATATAACCATATTAGAATGACTTCTGAAGGATCATGTGATGCTGGAGTAATGCCAGTCACATTCCAGTAGTCTTCATATCTGGCATATTATGTACTATCATTGATGTGAATGGTTCTTTCTGCTAGTATAGGTCCTGCACATCTGAACAGCCCAAGATACAAGTTTAACTTCATCGCTGATGTGGTGGAGAAGATTGCCCCTGCTGTGGTACACGTCGAGCTCTTCCTGAAGTAAATACCATTCTGCTCTCATGATGTTAATTTGGTAATGTTTGTACTGGCGATAGCTATAGAGCTGAATATATTTGCAATTTTTGCACCTGATTAAAGATTCACAAGGAAAGGTGTTTTACATAACCTAATAATGTAGCAATCTACATTATTATAATCTGGCAACAGTTGATTTTTACTTTCAAGCAATGCTAGAAAAGAAATGTCCACCTAGTCATGCAATAACCACATTTTTCAATGTTTGTGTCCAGCCATCCGCTGTTTGGCCGTCATGTACCTCTGTCAAGTGGTTCTGGATTTATAACGAAACAGTCCGGTCTGATTGTGACCAATGCTCATGTGGTCTAGCAGCGCAGCAGTTACAGGTCGTCAGCATCTACGAGTGCAGCTACACGATGGCCAGACATATGAAGCCTCCATCAGAGACATTGACAAGAAGTCTGATATTGCCACTATCAAAATTAACCCAAAGGTAAGAATCATTCCACAAGCATTAATGACTTTATGTGTTTAAAACTGTTCAAAATAACAGGACCATTATTTCTTTGTAACATTTTATTGTGTTTCCCTGGTGTCCTTGATTTTACATTGTACTGTAAATCTGGAACAAAGCATGAGGCTGAAACATTGTAGTCTTCAATCTTTCTTGGTGTCACCATATTTTGTTACAGTGGATTTTCCTGACATAAAACCTATTAGTCAATAGAAAAAAAACAGGTTTTTTTCATAAATTTCCAGAGTATAAAACCTCAGCACAAATCATCCAAAAATGGCTACACTTTTGACTCCTAAATCCCATGTTTATGACTCCAGAGGCAGATGGTTTATATCACACGATCCACCTCATCTGGACTCACTTGGACTTGTTAATGGTAGCCTGCTGCACATGTTGACCTACATTTGTGTGAGGGAAATTCAAGATGTATTGTGTTGTAAGAGGTGTTTTGTTTCCTGATGGATATGGATCTGATTATTGAGATGCGTAAATGGTCAAGTTCAATATTTATGGTCAACCCATTTTTAGAGTATCAAGGAAAAAAACATTCAGAATAGGGACTGCTTTCGAAATAAAAACCGAGGAATGTTCCCACGTCAGAGTCTGGATTGCTTGCAGATATTTTGTTTCTGTTTATAGCAGCTCAGTTGATTTCCTCATCTTTTGTTCTCCAGCCTTAGATATTTCCACACAGCACCGAATTCTGATTTGTTTTTCATATTTGATCTTTTGGACAGACTGTCCATATGTTTTTGCATATGTTTTTCACTTGACTTCATCTTGAAAACAAAAAAAACCAATAAAAACCTTCGCTCTCTTTCCTTAACTTTGCTCTCTTTCCCTTAACTTCTCACTGTCTGGCTGGAATTTGCTCTGAACAATTCCTATAAATGTTGTATAACAAGCACTTTCTGTGTCTGTTTGCCTCTTTATAATGCATCGCTTATTGTATTCCTCAATTGTAAGTCGCTTTGGATAAAAGTGTCTGCTAAATGAATAAATGAATAAATGTAAATGTAAATGTAAATGTAATAAAATCAGTTCAGTTTGCTCACGCAGTGTAACGTTGACCAATTCAGTGATGGAGTGGCGTAAGAGCTTATGCAAACAGTTTATTAGAATGAAACAAAAACACAAGAAAACCAGGACTCCAAGAAAATAGGGCTGCATCCAAAAAGTTCTTGCATCCCTAGTAGGGGTAAAAAAAACAGCATTTGATAAAAGAAGTATGTCAGAATTTATAGTATATGTAACAGAGTACACGGATGGTCTACTATTATGCCGAGGTTCTGAAGTGTGCATATGATGGACACTTTAATATCCCATGAGGCCACAGAAGAGGATATACAGCGGGGAAAATAAGTATTTGACACATCAGCATTTTTATCAGTAAGGGGATTTCTAAGTGGGCTATTGACACAAAATTTCCACCAGATGTAGCCATCAAGCCAAATATTGAATTCATACAAAGAAATCAGAACATTTAAGTATACAAGTTGAGTCATAATAAATAAAGTGAAATGACACAGGGAATAAGTATTGAACACATGAAGATAACAAGGTGCAAAATGGCATAGAAAGCAAGGAGATCACCTGAAATCTGTCAGTATTGAGAGAGAACCCTGCCCCTATCAGTACTAATTGATATCAGCTGCTTTAGTCCTAATTGATGGCCTATAAAGGCTTCTCATTACCTAGGAGGCACACAGGAAAGACTTCATGATGGGTAAAAGCAAAGAACTCTCTGTAGATCTTCGTAATCTTATCGTTGAAAAGCATTTTGATGGGAATGGTTATAGGCGCATTTCAGAATGCTGAATGTTCCTGTGAGCACTGTGGGGGCCATTATCCGAAATGGAAAGAGCATCAGTTCACCATAAACCGGCCACGATCAGGTGCTCCACGTAAGATCCCTGTCCGAGAGTCCAAAGAATAATCAGGAGAGTTCTCCAAGCGCCAAGAACCACTCGGGCAGAACTTCAGGAAGACCTTGCATCAGCAGGTACTGTTGTTTCAAAGAAAACTATAAGCAATGCACTGAACCGCCATGGCATCCATGCACGCTCACCACGCAAGACTCCATTGCTGAACAAAAAGCATGTTGAGGCTCGGTTAAAGTTTGAAAGAGCATTTGGAGAAGCCTGTGGATTATTGGGAGACTATAGTATGGTCAGATGAAAGCAAAATTGAACTTTTGGCAGTCATTCTACACACCATGTTTGGAGAAGAAATGGCACTGCCCACCACCCCAAGAACACCATACCAACAGTTAAGTTTGGGGTGGAAGCATCATGGTTTGGGGCTGCTTTTCAGCAAGGGGTACTGGCAGACTTCATATTATTGAAGGCAGGATGAATGGAGAAATGTACCGGGACATTCTGGATAAAAATCTACTGCCATCTACCAGAAAGCTGAAAATGAAAAGAGGGTGGACATTTCAGCAAGACAATGATCCCAAACACAAGGCCAAGGACACAATGAAGTGGTTTCAAAGAAAGAAAATCAAGCTGCTTGAATGGCCCAGTCAATCACCTGACCTAAATCCCATAGAAAATCTATGGAGAACTGAAGATCAAAGTTCATAAAGAGGCCCAAGGAACCTTCAAGATTTAAAGACCATTTGTGTGGAAGAATGGGCCAGAATCACTCCTGAGCAATGCAGACGACTGGTCTCTCCATACAAGAGGCGTCTAGAAGCTGTAATCACCAACACACCAAAGGCTTTTCTACAAAGTATTAAATAAAGTGTTCAATACTTATTCCCTGTGTCATTTCACTTTATTTATTATGACTCAACTTGTATACTTAAATGTTCTGATTTCTTTGTATGAATTCAATATTTGGCTTGATGGCTACATCTGGTGGAAATTTTGTGTCAATAGCCCACTTAGAAATCCCCTTACTGATAAAAATGCTGATGTGTCAAATACTTATTTTCCCCGCTGTATGAATGGGTGTGAAGGGATATCCAGATCGCATTCATATTCCACATACTCACTATATAGAACATACTTTTTCACCCATTACAAAATTATTACTTATGCAAAGTAAGTAACTACTCAAGACAGTATGCTATTTCGGAATGGAGCAAAGGGATAATATACACAAGAGTAAACCAGATTAACTAGACACAACTGGAAAACAATGAGACTAATGACAACTGGAAAGGAACAAGAGCCAAGAAAAAACTCTAAACTAAAAGTCCATTAAAAAAGGACAGGAAAAACATGAGTGTTATCAATTAAGCAATATTCCATGAGCAAAAGTTCTCCATCCCAGTTGGAATTTAGATGTTTATTCTCAAGTGAATCAGCGTCATGGAATCACTGTTAAATTTTGATTAGATTTTGCAAATCAAATCAGCGTTGATATTTTGACACTGTTTCAGCATCTTTTTTCAAAAGACCTTAATCTGAAAATGAGTTCATGGGAAAACATTCAGTATTAAACATTGAATGTCCGTTACATGCTCGTTTGTTTTTGAACAAATAATAATTAGTGGATGATTCAAAGTCTCGCTCATTAAGAAAGTGGCTTGATTCAGAAAAGTACCATAATACTCTTACTGTTTCTGCTGTATAAAAACATAAAGATATGACATGTAAATATATATTAAACCAATTATAGCCAGTCACTTGTTTCGTTCAATGCTTAATGAATCTTTTGAATGACAGATTTAAAGATTCACGAAGATTTATTGTAGTAAGTGGCAAGGAAGAAAAAATCCATTAGTGGTGCACAGATCGACTGAATCATATTTCAGTTGATTTAATTTGCATGAATTGTTTCTGTTATTTTCTTGCAGAAAAAGTTACCAGTGTTATCACTGGGCCAGTCTGCTGACCTGAGGCCTGGGGAGTTTGTGGTTGCCATTGGCAGTCCCTTTGCACTTCAGAACACAGTCACAACAGGCATCGTCAGCACAACACAGAGAGATGGAAAAGAGCTCGGCATCCTTGACTCTGACATGGACTACATCCAAACTGATGCTATCATCAATGTAAGACAAAAGAGAATGCTGTTTGCTGGCTAAAGCAAGTGTTTAAAGGATTGTATTGGCTGAATTTCAATCTCTCTTTCCATTTTTATTCATCAACAAAGTATGGAAACTCAGGAGGACCGCTTGTTAATCTGGTGAGTGTGAATGAAGTTTTAAGCAGCTACTATCAATTGAGAATAATTTCTAGACTTAAATCAACACTTTCCTTTCAAGACTTGGAAAAAGTTATTCAGGCATTTATTACATCACGATTGGACTACTGTAATTCCTTATACCTAGGTCTTCCCAAATCTTTACTGGCTCGTTTGCAGATGGTCCAGAATGCAGCAGCCAGATTGTTAACTGGTGCAACAAAAACATGTTCACATCACTCCAATTTTAGCGTCGCTCCACTGGCTTCCTGTCTCCTTTAGAATTCAATTCAAAATTTTGTTGATTGTTTTTAAGGCACTTAATGGACAAGCCCCATCTTACATTTCGGATCTTATCTCATTTAAATCTACTTCTAAGCCCCTCAGATCTGCTAATAAAGCTCTTTTATATGTCCCATGGTCACAACTTAAGTTTAAAGGTGACAGAGCCTTTGCAGTAGCTGCTCCACGGCTATGGAATCAGTGGCCACCTGACATTAAGAGTGCTCTGTCTATTTCTGTTTTTAAGTCTAGACTTAAAACGCATCTTTATTCTATGGCCTTTCCTGAATTTTAATTTGTGGATTAGCATTGTTATCTTGGATTTTAACTTGTATTTTATTTTATACTTTACTGTATTTTATGATTGTTTTGTACAGCACTTTGGTCAGTGTAAGCTGAATTTAAATGTGCTCTATAAATAAAATGTACTTACTTACTTACTTACTAAATCTGGTTAGACACTGGTTAGATAAATTTAATAGTGCTAACTTTTTACATGATATTTCTGACATGTTAGGATGGTGAGGTGATCGGAATAAACACACTAAAAGTCACTGCAGGGATCTCTTTTGCAATTCCATCAGACCGAATCAATAAATTCCTTGATGAATCTAATGATAAAGAGCAGAAAGGTAAGCATCAAGCACCGAGGTAATGCACTAATCGCAAAAAAATTAAATTTTTGTTAGCAATTCCAAAATTAATGCATCAATGCAAATGTTATCCTGCAAAAAGTGCCACATCTTAAATGATAGTTTGCCAATTAAAACAAAATGGCTACAAAACAAAAATACATTATGTGTGAATCAGCCCTGTTTATTACATCCTTAGTGTCCTTTACTTTGCTTTCAGTCAAACAAAAGGTAGTCAGGACAAACTTCACTCAGTCTCAAGCTATGAAGACTGCCTCAGGTGAGGTAATTGCTAGCAAATTTCACTTTGCTAGCTAGCGGCTAGTCATCTTGCCAGCCTGATGACATTAAACATGCATGCTATAACAGAATTAATATTTAACTGGTCCATCTTGTAGTTCAATTACAGAGGAACTAAACAAGTTTAGGCCAGAAAGCTAAACTGGGTTGTTAACATTTTAACGAACCTAATATAAAATAGCTTTGCATGAGTTTGTCCCAGTAATCTGCTGTTAGCTAACTTCAAGTCAATATAACTCTTTGCTTTAGTGCTTAACAAATAAAACGGCTCTTATTTGTTCAGTGCAAATGTTTGTGCTAAGCTATTGTTTGTGAATAACACTCAGCCCAGGGTTCTAGTTATCTAATGGTGTGTTCAAGTCCTCCTGGGAAGTATATGAGTTGGGAAGTCATGATTGTGATGTCAGATGCATTCAAATCACTTTGGTTAAAGCATGATGCGGATGTACCTACAGTATAGACTACAACAAAATTAAATAAATAAAACCGAGCAAGATTTGTTTTTAACTCTACTAGTATTTTTCCTTGTAATTCAATTGATAAAAATTCTGCTGACTGAATCATTATTTATTATTCTGTAATTGTACAGCGTTATTATATTTTATACATATAGCTTTAAAATGATAATTTTATTAATTAAAAATGTACCATCAATACAGATGCTCCATCCATTATATTCACCATGTTTTCTTACTGACATCCCCCAAACCTGGAATCCTGAGGCTTAAAAAAGTCATATTTGCCATTGTGCTTATGTGCATTCAACTCGTAAATATGATTTTTCTGATACAACTTGAATGTACACATTTTTATAACTAATCATTTTTTCTTCCAGATGTAAAAGTCCCAAATAAAAGATTTATTGGAATCAAAATTGTCACTTTAACAGAGAAGTATGTGATGATTTTTTCTCATTTAATAGTGTCAAATTAAAAACATAAAGACAACATAAGCTGATTCATTACTTTCTTTTCCTCCGATCTCTGGTGTTCTATTGTTCTTCTTTTCCTCAGCCTAGTCCAGGGGTTAAAATGGCATAATCCAGACTTTCCAGATATCGGCAGTGGAATTCTCGTCCATGAAGTTGTCCCAGACTCCCCAGCTCAGAAGTATGTCTCCGCCCAAAAATAACTTCTGTCTATCTCAGATTCTTTTTAAAATGCATTTTTTAAGATTTAATTTGAATCATGCTTTTATTTTGCAACAGCATCATGCACTGATTTACACAAAACAAATCACATGTCATTCTCTTTTCATTGATTCGTTTTCACAGAGGTGGGCTCGAAACAGGTGATATTATAGTGAAGCTAAACGGCCATTCGTTGGTCAACACTGGAGAATTACTGGAGGCAGTTCAGGAAGACATACCCCTCCTTCTGGAAGTGCGGCGTGGTAATGATGACCTACTATTTAACATAGAGCCTAATATCCTCATGAAGTGACAATGTCAGAGATGGGGAACCAGAGGAGTGATCAGAAGGACAAGCACAAGTGAAGCAGACTGCTAGAGAGTTTCTACAGATGAATGATGTAAGAGTACCACATGTCATTGCATCTGGGTTTCAAAGGACAAATGGAGGAAAGATTAGTAATAATTTAGAAAAATAAAATATGCAATTTGTCAAAACACTTTATACTTAGGTTACTGAATGTTTTTGGCACATGATGTGTATTATTTTAAATTTGTATGATACTGTTGCTTACAGGAGGAAATACACCAGTTACAGTGTTCTTTGCACACAGCTTTTGGCAATGGCTGATATTGTTTATTAGTTTTATTGAAAATATAATATTTGTAAAATAAAATATGTATTTTGATAAGTGACTCAGATGTAATTTTTCAAAGTGTCTGACACTGTTTTACAATTTACAAGGACTTTAATGATGGTAATCAAATGTTTAGGAAATATCACAATTATTTTACTTATTATTTATATCGCACCGTGAATTCTGGAGCAGGAACAGGGAGAAGAAACCCTGCCTTCCATACATTAGTCAGTCCTGTAACATCCTACACATAGAGTATGAAATAAAAACAGCAAAAAGAAAAACAATTGTTTATATTTATTTCTTCATTCATATTCCAGAGTAATGACAGTCTCGGGGGGATTGGCTTTATAGATTGTTATGCCAGTAGATGACGACAAGTGAAAATCTTTGTGAATGAGTCATTTGAATCATTCATTAACCCTTTTTAAAACCCTTCTTAAAGGGTTAACCCTTTAAACCAATTTATATATAAAAAACTGTTTAGATGGTTCATTGTATAATTTACTAACCGTTTTGTTCAAGAACACTGAATCGTTCAGGAACAAAACACAACTGTATGTTGCTTGCGTGGCAATGGTGGCTTTGGTTGGAGCTATTGTGGTTTGGTAACAGACACAGCAATAATTGGTAAACTTTTTCCAGTCCTCTCAATGGCAAAGTGAATCAGTAGTGTAAGAAAAATGTAGCAGCCATATGATGCTCCGTCAACATAGAACTTGTGCATTACACCATGCTTTTCAGTTTATTGTTGTTGTTGTTGTGTAAACATGCATTAGATGGACATATTTTGCTTGAATCTCATGAAACTTAAAAAAAAAACACGTCTCGAGACCTAGGTTTTTACCCATTCCACTCCTCGCCTCCTGAGTTTTTTGGTCTGTGTGAACTGTGGTGAGTTTTTAGCATTAAAACGACATTAAGAGCTAGTGTTTAGCATGGGTGCATGGTTAGCCATTTGAAAAGAAAACATAGGAGTTATTTCTCTTTTGAGGTGGGACTGGTTGAGGATGAGTTTATACTTCAATTCCTGTAACTGTTTTCTCTCTGGTCGCCATCCTAAATCCTTACAGACAGATGTTATGAAATAGCTCGCTGCAATCCAGGACTTCCTCTGTTTCCATTAATTCACAGTTTATAGTTTCTTAAAATATATTTTGAAGAATGTTGCTGGATAAGATGTTCTCAACAAACGTTGTAACCTTTCCTTTTAAGGTGATCTCAGACATTCAAGAGCAGTTCTGCAGTGTTATTTCTTCAAGGCATAACCCAAAACATAGCAAAGCCTGCAGTGACTCCACCGCTGTCCCAAAGACAGGTAGGTGTGATTGGCACACTGGTGGAATGTGACACTTATCTGTGCAAACAAACACATCTCATCTACACAGACAATTATAACACACTTGATTTTGTTTCTTCAACCATATTAGCAGTGGTTGCAGAAAAAATAAAATAATGTTAGGTGCGAGTTTCACATGGTCACTCTAGACACCTTTTCATACACAATTAAATTTGAAATATTAAGTACATATTTAACAAATAAAACAATTTGGCTTAACCCTCAAGATAATACATGTCAAACACTGTGTGTTAATAAATTGTATTATTTAGAATGATACTGATGCATCTTGTCTTGAGTGGATAATTAATGTAAGTTCAAGTTCACAAGCAATAATTTTCTGGAAGTAGGTCACTTCTGAACACATGTCCACTGTCTGCAGGGGCGCATTAATGCACGGGCTTCAAGGCGCTGCAGCATAGGGGCCTACACTAGAAAAGGGGCCCACTGGCTGCAAGGAAATTATATTTTTCGAATAATTATTTATATGGGAGTTTGCAGCAGTGACAACAGTATTCTGTAAACAAACTCACTCACTGATTTTCAGCGACGCCCTGGTTGTAGTTGCCTATATAGTGAGTGGTTCAGTTTAGGTTCCCCCCCACACAGTTTATGTAGTTGGTATGTTCCACCGATATACTGTAAGCGGAATGCAGCACAATTAATGCATTCTAGTAAAGTAGCCTAGTACAAGAGTGTCTTTATGTTCACGTGCAAATTAACAAGAGAAATAACACCCGCTGTGTGAAAGGAACTGGATATCCAGTTCCTAAAAGAATATCTTTAAGGTTATGTTTATAGAGACAGTTTGACATATTTGTGCTTTTTGACATGGGCTGTTTGAGACTGTGTGCATGTAATCATTTAGTATAGTACATTTACATTTATGCATTTAGCAGCCGCTTTTATCCAAAGTGACTTACAGTGCATTCAGACTATACATTTGTATTGTCAGTATGTGTGTTCCCTGGGAATCGAACCCACAACCTTTGCGCTGCTAACGCAATGCTCTAACCACTGAGCCACAGGAACACTAATACATCTAGTAATAAGCAAGATGGTGTAAATAGCTCATCTATGGACAAAAAGAAGACATAACTAAGTGTCTGATTTTTATTTCAGGAGTTGGCAAGGCTGAACATTCACAAACATTCTAGCTTTGCTAACATTATTGTGTTTATTCTAGAATATGTCTCAGCTTGTTCTTGCACCCGAGGTGTGCTTCAGTCTCACACTGCAAAAAGTAATTTTCTTATTATAATTTTTTCCCAGTTAAAATATTGAACAAGATAAAATATACTTTACAAATCACCTCACCTGATACATTTAGTTAGATTCATGCCAATTTCAAAAAGTAAATTTAAGATCATTTATTTGATCCCCTGCTGATTTTGTACGTTTGCCCACCGACAATGAAATTATCAGTCTATAATTTTAATGGTAGGTTTATTTGAACAGTGAACAGGTTCCCCTGCTCAAGAAAGCACATATACAGGCCCGTCTGAAGTTTTCCAATTCATAGGAGAACTGGATGGAAACAATGTGGTCAGATGAGACCAAAATCGAGCTCTTTGGGATCAACTCAACTTGCCTTGTTTGGAGGAGGAGGAATGCTGCCTATGACCCCAAGAACACCATCCCAACTGTCAAACATGGAGATGGAAACATTATGCTTTGGGGGTGTTTTTCTGCTAAGGGGACAGAACAACTGCATCCCATCAAAGGGACGATGGACGGGGCCATGTACCGTCAGGGCCAGGGCATTGAAGCCAGCCAGGGCATTGAAAATGGGCCGTGGATGGGTATTCCAGCATGACAATGACCCAAAACACACGACCAAGGCAACAAAGGAGTGGCTCAAGAAGAAGCACATTAAGGTCCTGTAGTTGCTGAGCCAGTCTCCGGACCTTAATCCCATAGAAAATCTGTGGAGGGAGCTGAAGGTTTGAGTTCCAAATATCAGCCTCGAAAGTCGAAACCTTAATGACTTGGAGAGTATCCGCAAAGAGGAATGGGACAAAATCCGTCTTGAGATGTGTGCAAACCTGGTGGCCAACTACAAGAAACATCTGACCTCTGTGATTGCCAACAAGGGTTTTGCCACCAAGTACTAAGTCATGTTTTGCGAAGGGGTCAAATACTTATTTCAATTGTTAAAATACATATCAATGTATAACTTTTTTGAAATGCGTTTTCCTGGATTTTGTTGTTGTCATTATGTCTCTCACTGTTCAAATAAACCTGCCATTGAAATTATAGACTGATCATTTCTTTGTCAGTGGGCAAACGTACAAAATCAGCAGGGGATCAAATAACCCCCACTGTATTTAGACCTAAGTTAAGTCCTGCTCGTCAAGATGATGTTGAAAAAATCGTTCATCAATGGACCAGAAGAATATTTGACTTGTCTTCATTTTGGTTCAGGAGGTGCAAGGTTCATTCATGCAACATACACAAACACTTTTAAGCATTGCTGACAATATGCTGGTGAGCAAGTGCACACAGCTTGAAGTTGGTAATTTAGCTTTCACATTTTTCCTTTTACACATACTATGTTAGTGAGTAAGATCTTGAATAACGTTGAGAGTTATAAGGATGATGCAGTATTCTTTTTAGCCGCCAACACACTTTCTCATGTACGTGTCCTAGTTTATTTTGGAGCAAGTAAAGCCAAAGCTGTGACAAAGCAGTCTGAAACCTCAAGACCTTTACTGTGGACTTGATCTGAACTTCAGAAACCTTTTGTCTGGTTGCGGTAGAGCTGTGGGATTATGCCATTATTGTGGATTTCGGGGGAGACTTCAGTTATTGTATTTTAGATTTTTATTGGTATAAATTCCTAAAATATACTGGACTGCTTTTGACCTAACAAGTTAATACCAGAGCCATAGCACAGCAGAAGCACACGTGCTTATGGCACATCAGGTTTTTACTGCTCCTGTGAGGAAACAAGTCTGAGGCCAAACAGCGTCATTTCCCAACCCCACACACTCCTACTCTTTCCTGTCATCTTTATTTACTAAAAGGCATAACCTTTTCTTGGCAAAAGTTAAAATAGGGTTCTTTGACATCTCCATTTCCTTCAATCTTGGATAAAGCTTAAGGTGATGAAGGCAGACAGATACATTCTACCTAGTCCAGTTTGTGAGGCTGTATTAGAGATGGTAGTGAGCACCCTCTGGAGGAACAAACCAAACAAGCTCGTGCCACATGCACCGATAAAAAAGAATATTGCAGATTGTTTGAACCTTATTAACCCTATTGTTTTAAATGCCGCGTCAATCATATATTTACATATCTTTTGTAACAGCAATGTGTGTAGTGCTTGAGTACACTTGTTTGATGTTACATGTTTTGACAATAAATTATTTGAAAGATGTTTCACTTGTTTTCCCTTTACTGTAAACACTGCTTGGTTCCAGCTGTGACTGATTTACTCAATCTGTCAATAACTATTAATATCTTCTCTTCCTTTTGAAGCCAGTACTGGTGACCGACCACTAGATGATACTGTTTGTTTAGACCTAAGTTAAGTCCTGCTCTGTGAGAGACGTGGCACTGTGCTGCATCTCCTTTATTGTGTTTATTCTAGTATTATAGTCTTTCTCAGGATGGTTATGATTACCAGAGTTGTTTTTCCACCAGATCTTTGCTTAATTCTCATCTTTAAATTTCAGCAAACATCAACAAAAAATTTCTTTTTTTGAAGTAGTGAAATGTAGCTGAAACAAGTAACAGTCCATATTCCCTATTTCAAATATTAATCCATCTGGTGATTTATTGAAAAGTCATTTTATCTGTGTTGTTTAGTTGTTTAATGTTTTAACATCATTGCACATTCCTAAAATTCTCAGCTTTCCAAGTATATATTCTCTGAAAAAGAGTCGTATTATCATATGCAATTTTGCCTCACATATAAACTTTTTTAGAAATGTCTACAAAAAGAACAACACTAAATTATGATTAAGGGGGAAAAAGTTGCACAAATATGCATGTCCATGTCCCAACAAGCTCTCTCTCTTTCACACTAATTGTGTAACAGAGCATTATAATAGGAAGGCAAGCCAGAAGTCATCTATATGTTCCTGTCATTTATAATCCAGTGATTTAAGTCTCTTTTATTTCTTTCTCTTCCTGTTACTTTTGCACCATTGAGCATCACTCACAGAAACATACAATTACAGATTGAGTTGTTCCAGAGGGGCTCTCCCGCCCCTGACCATCCGTCTTCTTTTTTTCTACTCATGTCCTGGCCAGGATTTCTAAGTTTCCTAAAATGTCTGGGCTTTGGCTTTGTTTTCACACTGAAAATCAGTTTGACCAATAGCATGCAGGCATTGTACATAATCAGTCAATGTGTGTGAGAAAGTGGGATCTACAGCGAATGGTCAAAGCAATGCAAATAAACATACAATGTATGAGGACTGTAGAGAGCAAGTCAAACAATGCCAAATCCTGGACAGTTTGGACTAAGTATAAATCCCGATCAGGGCATTTCCAGGAAAAATAGGATGTACCCTATACCTTTAGCATGGATTTTTCTTTCTTCAAGCAGTAAAAAAGCATTGGGGATTCATACCTCTGGAACACATAGTAGACAAAAGCTGTTAAACGCCAATCACAGACACACTGGCATCTGCTCCACTGTCACTTGGCCAGTACAGATTATCTGTTTCCTGCACATGCTGTGCTAATACTCACGGTATGACATCTGATTTATGGATAAAAAATAAGATGCTTTTTAGATGATAATTAAATTTGTTAAACTCATAGCATTTTCTTTGTATATATACAGTATATGTATATATATATATATATACATATATGTATATGTATATATACAGGGTATATACATGTACTGTATATTTTTTATGTATTGGAATGTTGTATACACTCAAAAACCCCAACCTCAAATGCACAGATACATGTATAAATTTATGGGATGATATCATCCTCTGAACCTCTGAGTCTGAATGTCAGAGAATGTCCTTTTTTGAGAGCCAGCATGCAAATTTGATCATATCTAGCTCATCTGTGGCCATACTGCAGCATTTAGAGATTCTTCGTGTCATTTCACTTGATGACTTGCCTGAATTTGTAATGGCAGTCAGTCACCTTTGAAAGCTTTTATCTCAATGTCAAACAAAGATGATTTGCTTTTATTGGTTTGTTTGCAAGCTTGATGCGAACTACCTCTGTGACTCAAAATATAATTATATTACGTTTCAATACTCTTCATAGACCAGTTAAAATCATCTGATTGGTCCGTTATTAAAACTTTATGCTAAAATGAACTACGGAGTATAAACACTGAATCTTTTGGTCGATCTGCTGGGTTCATGGCTGTGATATGTAAATGACCCATCTGTCAGAGAAAGTCATCCACATGGCATCTACATTTCAATGAGCCCTGAGTCGACCCCAAAGAGCCCACAAGCTGTCGATGACATTTTGTTGTCTCACAGTGCTTGATAGATGTGAAACTTGCTATCTGTAATGCATGTCAGCCGCATTCAGTGATTATGTGGTAAGGGTCACATGAGGAGACAATACAGGCACAAACCCAGACACAAGAAACTGTGCAATCAGGGATAATCTACAAATCAGGAACATATAATCATTCTAATCTCTGGCACTGACAGTTGAGAGATTAGTTACAGCTGTTACTAAGCAGCATTGAAACGGGGAGACTACGGCAATTTCCTGATTTTATTAACTAAAAGTGTATCTCGATTAAAACTATTGAGGTGCTGAGTTATATGTGGATGAGTTTGTATTTGTGTCTGTAAGCTACATCTCAGAGAAGAGTACTGAATATATGTTGGACTGCTGACTATTGCTTCCTTTAGGCATGGAGTATAATTTGTAGTTGATGACACTGCTTACAAAAGACAACTTATTTATAAGAGTTTGAGTTAGATCTGCTCACATCATTATTTTGATTTAATGTAACCTATGGGGCAATGTAAAATATGACATAAATTGCCCTATATAAAAGGACCATATTTTGCTATGGTACCTATAAGGTGATATATCATTATTTACAGATTCGTTCTGATCTTAAAAGAGACATTTGTATGATATACAATTTAGCGTACCCACATACAAAAAGGTTTTTGACTGATGAAAGCATCTTGTTTGTTGGCTTTATGTAGGTTGCTGGTTTATATTTGTAGTTTAGGTCTGTAATAAACCATTTGGAAATGTTTAACTATGTTTAACATTAAACAACATTAAAGGCCAAACCAAAATCCAGGAAGTGATGAACTGATTTAAGTATAAACTAAACACTTGAGAGATGTACAGTATACAACTATCTTGAACATCAAATGTAGTCCAAGGGCCGGTAGTTTGAGACACCTGATCTAGACTATTATATTTTTCCCCCTCTAATTTATTTTTCTCTTTGGTCAATACTACCAACTATTTGCAGATGTTATTTGTTTTCAACAATTGAGGCCACCCATGGGTGTTCTGATGAAATTCTAGACAATGGGCCTGGTTTGCTGATAAGTTTGTATGAATACACAGCTGGTGTGTACACTACACACACTGCATTTGTTATGTTCCTTGTAGTGTTGATGATTCCAATTTCTTTTAAAAGAGAATGTACTGTATGTCCACAGCTTGTAATTTACATAAAACACTCCTCCAACCATGTCTGTGAGTGTTTTCTGCTCTCTCTCTCTCTCTCTCTCTCTCTCTCTCTCTCTCTCTCTCTCTCTCTCTCTCTCTCTCTCTCTCTCTCTCTCTCTCTCTCTCTCTCTCTCATGCATTGAGCTTCAGCAGCTACATTTTGTCATTTTTATTTATTGTTATTCAGAAAAAGCAATACTTTGCTTAATTGTTCTGTTTATGATAATATACACTTACAATTGAAAAGTGTGTGTGTGTGTGTGTGTGTGTGTGTGTGTGTGTGTGTGTGTGTGGATGTCCTTAAGATTTTGGAAAAGTCTCTTAAGCTCACTAAGGCAGCATATTTCATCAACAGTAGAGTAAAAACAGTAATAATTTTAAATAACTAATTGTTGTTTTAATATGTTTAAAATGTTATTTATTCCAGTAATGGCATTCATTTTTGTGGAAACCGTTGTATAATTTCCTTTTAGTAATCTGTAATGAATAGAAATTTCCAAAGGACAGCATTTTTTATAAATATTTAACTTTTGATAAATTTAATGCATCCTTGCTCAATAAAAATATTACTTTCTTTCAGACAAACAGATCTTACTGAATCTGAACTTTTGAATGGTGACAAATAAAAACAAATATCACAAAAATAGGTTTCATCAATATGTTCACACTGAAATGTATACTTAAATCAAAAATGTTTGCATTAGATGTGGTTTCAGTTGGTTTTGCATTTTATTGTAATTTAGTATACATTTTAGTGTGAACATGTTGACGAAACATTATTTTTGTGTGAAAAAAAAAAATGTGCGCAAACGGTTAGTAAATGAGACGGTGTCTATGTGTATGTTATTGTCCACTGTTGAATTTTCCTCATAACCTCAGAGGAACAGACTTCTAATCACTCACTCCTTCAGAGTTCTATTTCGGGAGGCTGAAGTAAGCACATGTGGCCATTTATGCAGCTCGCCTCGCTTGAGAGTTTGCACACAGACTGATAGAGAGGGAAATGCAGAGAGTGCTTTTGCACAATTGTACTCTGGCAATTACTGACTGAATCCCAGCTCCACAGAGACACACACTAACACTATTACAAATGGAGCATCTAAGCCAAGGTAAATCCCCTTTGAAGCTAATCTGGACTCACATTATGTAAAACCATTATGAGAAATGATATAGCAAAGGTGATGGAGATGATGAAACCAAGCAAATTGGCTGTTTTATTCTCCTGGCTGTGCAGTGTTTGAAGATTTCAAATAGCAGACACATTTTCTAGCACTCACCAAGATTAAAGGCCTTCCAGAATGCATGGTATATGTTTTCTCACATACTTTTTGTTCCACATATTTTCTCTTTAATGCTTTTATGAAGGTATTTCTGTCTGTCTTTCAATATTTCTGTTTTCCTTTTGTGTCATTCTGCATTATCTCCTTTTGTCCTTGTTCAGGAACGTCTTTCCCATGCATTCTTCACATTCGTTCAATTCATTCTACTCTACAGATCTGCCAGCAGATGGAAAGAGGAAGAGAACACTTGCTTTGTGTTTTATTTATGTCATGCAGTAGCAGACCCACCGTCTCTCAGAGCAGCAGGTGCTTGTGGGTGATAAGAACTACCTGTCAACTGGTTCACTCTCACCTGTCACACTCAGACCGCTGTGGAGTGCTAGACACAGTCAGACCGCTGCAGTGTGTGTGTGTGTGTGTGTGTGTGGATGTGCACATCGAATGAGTAAGACATTAATTAAATCACATGAAAGCAAACAATAAAATCATTGCTTTAGTCAATACCTCAAGTCAGGTTCATTTTATTTATTTTCATTAGTTATTTCCATAAAATTTTAGTTTCATTAAATAATTAAAGAGAAAAAAATATCAGACATTTGACACAAATACATTTTTAGTTTCACAGAGTTACAATAAAATTTACATTTGTTAATGTATTAGTCAATATGATCACTATTTTACAGCTTGTCGCTTATATTCACAGTGTGCTATAGCTCATGTTAACAGAGACATTTTTTATGTATTAGTGAATGTAGAAATTAATATTGAATATTGTTTATTTATTTGTGGTTCACTAAACTCTTAAAAATAAAGGTTCCAAAAGAGTATTTGGCTGTGATGCCATATAAAAGCCATTTTCAGTTCTAAAAGAACCTTTAAGTGAACCGTTAAAAAATAACCATATTTTTCAAAGGGTAAAGAACATTTTAATAATATATAGAGACACTTTTTCCACTTTAAAGAACCTTTTGGGCAGTGGAAAGTTTCCATGGATGTTAAAGGAACCAAAAGTGTTTGGTTACCAACAATCTTCAAAATAATATTCTTTATAGATTATTTATTTAAAATCATCTTTATAGTGCATTATTGTATGTGGACTGTAAGTATTGGATACTATGGAAGGAGCCAGCACTGATTACAGAGGTGCTGTTTGCAATAAATACATTACTGGGGGGCTTACACAATTCCATTGTAAACAAGGCTAAATGAAGTTAAGTGGCTTGTAAAAACGAAGAGAGATGGTTTAAGGCAGGGTAAGAATGGCTTAGTCAGACAGAGTAAATTAAGTAAATAAAAATGAACCGCAACTTGCTGTTATGAATACATATCGTTGTTAAAGTAACTGTAAGCGTAGGGAAGTTATGCAGAAATTATGCTAATAAAACAATGCCTTTCTGCTGTAAAAAAAGGAATGCATTTTATGTGCTTTAATATTGACGGATAATAAAGTGTTGATAAAATCTTACTGTATAATGTCAATAGATATTACGATAGGGAACTTTGACTTTGGGATGTGTTATATAGTGTACTCATAAGTAATGAGTAGATGGATTTTAAATGAACATGTCCCCATCCATTTAACACACACACACACACACACACACACACACACACACACACAAGTGGAAAGCCCATTAAATCAAAAGAGAAAACAAGTTCATTGCAAAACTGAAATTCTTCTCAATTCTTGCAAAACTGAAGTTGCTAACAAAGGAATTAAACAGGAAGTGTCCCCCACATCAGCGAACTCCTTCAAGCAGTGCTTGAGAAGCTGGGAGATTTATGGGATTTTTGTGTAGGAGTAGCGTATTTCACAACAGGCTTTGAGTTTACTCCAGGCTAGCCTGGCTCGGGGTCCACTTTCACTCAGTGTGATTAAATCTTATTTCGGTGTTATTTCATCAACATTATTCTTGCAAACTTACCCTCTGAGATGATGCCAATCAGCATCAACTTTCAGGCATAAACCATCTGGAGGTGTTTTCAACCACCATAGTCACACAAGATGTTAATCAGCACCCACAACATTATAGCAAACAAGGCAGTTTTCCTGAGAAAACCGTGTAGTACAACTAGATGCTTACACTATCAGTTAGTGACAGAATACACCCTTTAGCTATTGAACTTGAATAATTTATGGAATGTTTTATTGCCTCTTTCTTTACATTTTATGACCTGGTATTTTTACCTGCATGTTAGATATCGGATCTGTTAAGGTAATTTAGAGCTGTCATCTGTGGGAAAGATACTGTTTAGATCATCTTATAAATATGACACGTGATGAACAATACAGGTGAAACCCTTTTATTAACAATAACAGAGGAAACTGTCTCCCCTCCTTCCCTTAAACTTCTCCAAACTGGATGGGGGGAAATTATGGAGTTAAAGCATTTTAAACTAATACTTACCATTCATATTTAATATTTAAAACACAATTACACATTGGGTAAACATGCCAACACAGGTGACATAACACAGAAGAACAACAAGATCTGCACGCAATGAGCCCAGTTCTAGACTCAGCTGAACTTTATGCGCCAGCAGTTTTAGTGAATAATTTACAAAAGCCTGCAGTGCAGAGGAAAAAGCATGTTGTTTTTAAGTGTTTTGTGTACCTAAATGTTCAGATTTTATGGATAAGGAAAATGCAGTCCATATAAAATATACAGTTTTCTATATACAGTACACTCTTAAAATCACAGGTTCTTTATAGGCAGGAACCTTTCCTCAACACAAATGGTTCTTTACAGTGGAAAAGGGTTCTTCAGATTGTTAAAATTACATTTACACTAAGAAAAAAGAACACACACACACACACACACAACGGGTTCTTAATCGGACATTAGATGTAACCTTTGTTCATCTTCGTAACACAAATTAAGATATTTTTGATGAAATCCAAGAGCTGTCTGACCCTGCATAGACAGCAAGGCAACTGACACATTCAAGGACCAGAAAGGTAGTAAGGACATCGTTAAAATAGTCCATGTGACATCAGTGGTTAAATCATAATTATATGAAGCAACGAGAATACATTTTTTGATGCAACTAACAGGAAAGAGAAGAAATTGTTGAATAAAGTCGTTATTTTTGTTCTCTTTGAGCACAAAAATAGTCTTGAATCTTTTACGGTTTACAGTTGAACTACTGATGTCACATGGACTATTTTAGTGATGTTCTTACTACCTTTCTGGGCTTTGAACGTGTCGGTTGCCTTGCTGTCTATGCAGGGTCAGAAAGCTCTCAGATTTAATCAAAAACATCTTAATTTGTGTTCTGAAGATGAATCTTATGGGTTTTGGAACGACAAAAGAGTGGGTGAACTATCCCTTAAATGTTCTTTGAGTAAACACAAAATGCATTTTTTTATGGCTTCACTGTGAAAACCTCCTTTTGAAATCTTTATTTTTAAGAGTGTACAGCAGAGTAATTCCACATAGATTCAGTTTATGAATTGGCCAATTCACATTACAATGTCCATTTCATTTATTTATATAAATTAGAGCCATTTACAACATTAGTAAACCAACTATCCTCCAAAATGCACACTATCTTTTAATGTTATTGTGTGTGTGTGTGTGTGTGTGTGTGTGTGTGTGTGGTGGTGGGGGGGTATTATGGCTATTGATCTTAACTGAAAGCACATTATTTGACATCTATACATAGATGAAAAGAGTTTGATCTTTTTCAAATGCTAGCCAGCCTGCTGTGCGTGTGCCTGTGGTGCATTGAAGCTGCGCTGGCGGGGGTGGATGGTCAACCTGTCTTATCATATTAATATAACTGAAGCAATAGCAGAACCACCAGTCTTCTCTTCCTCTTGTTGTGTTTTCATGTATACTTACATTACTAGTTTTAATACATAAAGAAAGTGAAAGTCTGTTTACAGTAAATTCAAACATAATTATAATGTCCCTATATCATACCTTTTATAAATATGAGGTGTAATACTGGAAGTCATGGTTTACTATGACATTTTATTAGACTGCTTAACTTGATAAAAACATAAATATAGTAACAGAAGTGATCCTGGATCAGACCAAATATGGCTGTATTACTGTTGTTAATGCAATAAATGACAATAAGGTGTGTGTGTGTCACATTTTCCTAATATTCCCACAAGGATGGTAAAAGCTGAAATCACCATTGTGGGAACCAACCAATGATTTGTCATGGGAAAAATGGCTTAATAAACATACCATATTTTTCTTAATGCAAATGCAGAATAAATTATAAAGTTTCATCATCTTGGTATAAAATGGAAATGGACATTCCTCGTGATGACAGAAAAAAAATGTTTTTGGAGAAACTTGTTTATTGTAGCATACTTTGTTTATGTGGGGAAAATGGCTAGAGGTTTTCTGGCTCACAGTGTACAGTAGTACGCCTCCATATGCAAAATAAACAACCTCATCCAGCCTTAGACATCCTGTTATGTAATCTCTCTCTTTTTATATATGAAAATAGAGAGAGGGAAAGAAAGAGCAAGGTATACTCTGACTGTTGACATCTTAAGTGGCTCTGCCATCAGCACTTTATTGCGTAACGTCCTCCCGGGGTCTGAAAATGTGAACACAAAAAGGTTTCCTTCTTTACCACAGGACACTTCCTCTGCACATTTTGAAGAGGTTTTCCATCAACATACATGTATCTTAAAATAACTATGATCAGAGATAATAGCATTACACCTATTATATCCGTGTGTGGAAGAACCTCTGAACATATAGTGTTGCAATCTGTTACATTGTTTCCACCAGCTTAATCACAACAGAGATGTTTCAGCTATATTCTGTGCCACAGCATAATATAATATACAGTATGATTACACCATGTAGTGTTACCAAAGCTTAAATTAAGTAATAAACTTGTTGGTATCACTTTGCCATCCAATAAGAATACACAGCCATCTGGCTCTGAATACAGAGGACTCTTATTTGAAATCATAACATGATGGAAGTTTTCACTCAGTAGCCTATTTAATGAATAATTTTCCAATTGCCATTTTTGTGAAATAAAGAAAATCCTTAAGAAGAATCTTTAGTCTCACTGTACACTATAGTACACACCAGCAGCTGCAAAATACCACAGCGGCAGATGTGTTTCTCAAATGATCCTCAGTGATTAAAGAAGAAGAAGAAAAAAACTCAAAGATGGAAAAATAAAGAGTCCAAAATAACTTTACAAGTTGCCATGGTTATAATGAAAAAATAGCCCTGGCCTTACCTGCTGAGGGCAGTCGTGTGTGTGTTTGCATGTGCTTGTAAAATAAACACATGTTTCGCATTTGTTCTTAAAAGAAAAAAAGAACTGCAGAAGGAAAGGGAAAATGTTATGTACCTATATCAGAAAAAGTATTTACTGTTCTATTTAGTTATGTCAAGAGAGGCTATGCAATATACAAATTACAGTAGCCTATCTCTATTTTTTAGCTGTTAATTTCCACTCTGTTACTTCTTTATTTCCAGTTACACAAAATTAGGTATACAATACAAAAAAATGTGTAGGTGAGTTTATTTCTTCATTAAAACAGATTTAGAAATGTTGCATTACATCAGTTGCTCACCAGTGGATCCTCTACAGTGATTGGGTGCCGTCAGAATGAGAGTCCAAACAGCTGATAAAAACATCACAATAATAGCCCACACAAGTAATCCACACGACTCCAATCCATTAAGTATGTCTTGTGAATTGAAAAAGATGTTTTAATAAACATTGTAAGCTGTTTTTTATTTAAGACCTTAAGAAATTGATGGGCTTTTTTCACCGGAGGAAGCGTTATTATGGACTGGTTTATATTAAGTAAAACCGCTTGGATTAATCTTTTTTTTCAACGCGCATCTTCTCGCTTCTCAAGACGTTCACTGATGGGCTGGAGTCGTGTGATGCTTTTACTCTCGCTGTTATGTAATCAATCTTCTGCATTTTCTGGGTTATTTCATTTTTAAATGCCACAGAGCGCAAAAGGTACTGCGTAACATGAATTATTCAACTTTTTGCAACTTCCTTGGCTTAAAATAATTTATATCTCCATCGAAAATCCCTACCACTGGCCAAATTGTAATTTGTCAAGCAAACGTCACATGTAATAAACTGGCTGCTCGTGAGCCGGCAGCGCTCAGAGAAGAATAACTCAATGCGCATGAGCACGCGCTCCGACTGCGCGCTCTCAATTCACCTTATACTGTCAAACGCGCTGTATTACGGTGCCTAATTTAAAATCATACAAATATTAACTCAGTAGATATGGACGACAGGATTCAGTTGGTTTAAAGGTAATGATGCGATGATAATCAAATAAGTCAAAGGTCTCTTCAGCACATTGGACAGCACTCATCGACAATGACTGACACTTAACGGCGGTCATTTTCAACAAAGCAGAATGGAAAGCAGCAAAGATGAGCCACCGAGGACCCAAAGGGAGATCACGGACAAGACCTCGCAACAAATCAGCTGCTATTGACTTTGGACAGAGTCATGAACTTATTGGATATATTTCTAGAACTTCTCATCGTTGTAATTGCAGTGGTGTCACTCGTGGCGAACTTGCTGGTGTTACTATGCTTCACCTGCAGCGCACAAGTTCGTGCACAGGTGCCAGGGATCTTCATCATGAACCTCTCATTCTGCAACATCCTCATCGCTGTTCTCAACATGCCTTCTACCCTGCGTGGGGTCGTAAAACACCAGAAGCCTTTCGGCGACCACTTTTGTTATACAGTGAGCTTTATGGATACTTTTCTGACTGCCAACACGATGTTGAGCATGGCAGCTCTCAGCATAGACCGCTGGATAGCCGTGGTTTTCCCTTTGACTTATCCCAGCAAAATGAAACTCAAGAACGCCGCGCTAATGGTTAGCTATGCCTGGCTTCACTCGCTCGCATTCTCGCTCACTGCTCTCCTGCTGTCCTGGGTCGGTTACAGTCCCGCGTACGCGTCTTGCACCGTGCACCTGAGAGAAGATGCCGAGAGCCACGGTCCCTTCATAGTATTCACCGCGGTCTTCCACGCGTGTACCTTCGCCCTCTCTCTTTTCATCCTATGCTTTGCCTACCTGAAAGTGCTACAAGTGGCGCGCTTCCATTGTAAGAGGATAGATGTCATAACGGTGCAGACACTTTTACTACTTGTCGACATTCATCCGAGGTACATTTAAAACATTACATAGCAACGATTACAATATTTTTGAGCATATTATAAGCATGCCTATTCGTGACGTGTTTTTTATTTTTTAGTGTAAAACAACGGTGCTTACTGGAGCAGAAGAAAAGGAGCCAGAGGGCCACTAAGAAAATCTGCATTTTCATCGGGTCGTTCGTCCTGTGCTTCGCCCCCTATGTCATAACACGGTATTGCATTATTGACAATAATTTTTTTTGCAGAATGTACGGAGACCATACTATAATACAAATAATTATATGTTTGATTCAGTATTCTATTGTTGATAGTCGCATGATGCGAAATAAATACCAGTGTTGTAAATAAGGTTATAGAGGGCAAGTTACCGTATTTAAAATGTAATAAGTGATTATTTCAGGTACTTTATGTAGTAGAATGGAGCGCATAAAATAATACAAATCATTGTAAACATTTTGAAAATACTTTTAGCATGATACAGTTAGAAGTTGTTATGATTTATGAGAACAGATATTATTTAAGTAACAATAGTATGTTTTATATGCATCGGTCTAATAGTACAGGGAAGATCGGGGCTAGTTGTCACATTTTTTTCACTAGATGGAATAATTCTCAGAGTAACGATAATACATAATAATGTATTATACATAATAATTCACACATACGCTCCAATGTAAACAGATATTACAGTACTCCAATTGCAATAGTAAGTGCACTGTATAATAGTACAAAAGAGACTGGGGCTAGTTGTCACATTTTTTACTCCAGTGAATATTTCTCAGAATGAGTTTATTTTTGAAGACCATTTTATGTATATTTACATATCTTAAAGTACTGGATACAATAAAGCTATTGAACATTGGAGCTAAGCAGGGATTCTCCAGGATCAACGTTCCCCACCCCTGGTTTACAACATGGTCATAAATGTTCAATTCGTCCAATACAATGCCATATTAAATGTTTATTTATTAATATAGATGATTCTTTTGTCCTAGACTGGCTGAACTGGCTCCTTCAGTAAAAATCAACCGTTATTGGGGGATCATGAGCAAGTGCTTGGTGTACAGCAAAGCTGCGTCTGACCCTTTCGTCTACTCCCTCTTACGGCAACAATATAAGAAGGCCCTTTTTGGAATTTGCAACAGGATTTTGGGACGGAACCTATACACACTTTCTGGTCACAGCAGTCCCTCAGACATGGGAAATGAATGCTATTCACAAAGGGTTAACAAGCTGATGGAGGATAACTGTCAATAGAGCAGGTGAAAAAGGACACCCTCAGAAATATGTGCTCAGCACTGGGCTGGTTAGTCAGTGGCCAAATGCCATACCAAACTGCCTATAATTTCTGAAATAATGGTGTACACTGTATCATGTCTGTTAAAACCATAGGACAAAACTTTTGCCAATCACTGGATTTTCTTTTATTGAATTCAGACCATGAAGTTTTGCACACTCAACTGTTATACATGTAGGACTCTTTATTCACAACATAGTACTGTAATGTGTATTATAATGTACATTCTGAAATAAAATTATAGTAGAAGAGTAAGAATTGTATAGGTATTTATCATTGTAAAGTGATGATCTGAACTATCTGTTCTATCTGATTGGTCCCTGGACATTTAGTTTAATTGTGAATTAATGTTTTCAGGTTGATTCAGTGCTAAAGTGCCCATTCAGTCCAGAACGGGAATTCATATTTTGTCTTCTTCTTTTAATTGAAGGGGACACTTCCACTAACTCTACCCCTAAACATACCCCTCAAAATCTTTCTGCATTTTTTGATTTTCAAAATATTTAATTCAGTTTTTATCATGGAGAACAAAAATAAAAGACTGATATTTACTATCCTTGTGGGGATAATTTGTCCCCCACACACACATACACCTACACCATAAAAGTACATTCACGAGTTCACACTTATAAATAATAAACTGAGTAAAGGATATGCGTATTTGGCGTGCTGTCCAGGAGAGGGGTCCGAGCTCGGCATTTAGCCCTGACCCAGAGTGCTCCCCCCCCGAGTGCTCCTCATCATGCTGGGGTATATCCGGCTGAAGGTGACGAGTCGGGGTGGTGGAGGGATGCTAAAATACTAGAAAGGTAGATCTGGTGAAGGTAAGAGATGCTTTGATTATTTACAGGGCTTATCTCTCGTGCTGATTGGATAGATGGTGTGATTACTGATGATGAATTGGCCATGTTACCTATCTGTGCGTGCAATTTGTTAAAACATCCCTTAGCATGAAGACAAACCTACAACTTTCATGTAATTAAAAAATAACATTTTCAGAACTTTATTCTGCCAAGTGCGGCCATTGACTCAACACGCAAGGTCATTAAAACTCGCCCTAAAGCTACTCCAATGTTGTCTTGGCAAGAAGTTGTAATGCCAGAAGGTGACATTTAGCCCTGGTTTAAAAATTCAGTTTGATTCTGTATTCTTTTCATCTGCTGACCTCATCGAACTGCCCTTTTGGCAAACTCTGGTTGCAACAGTCATTTATCTCGAAGAGGTTATATGTCTTTTAGAAGTAAATTACAGATGATGGTCACATGATGTGAAATAAATATTATGAAGCATCACTCATACCAAGACATACTGAAGCGCATGGCTTTTTAATATTTAATATTAAAATGCTGTTAAAGAGTTGATGTATCCCAATGCCAAGTTGTTTTATGAAACTCTAGCTGATGGCATAGGCCGATTGTTTTTTTTACGTAAATGATGATATTCACAGTGTTAAACGACTTGGCACAAGCTGATTGGTTCATGTTACATATACAGCCAATGAGCGTACTGCTTTACATTTAAATGGCTGGTTAGCATCCACTTGAGCATTATGCAGCATGCTTTCAGAGTTCCTATGAAACCCTCCACCTTCCCAGCTCCACATGCACTGTAAAAATTTAAATTTTTTAGTAACTAGTTCCACAGAAATGTTACGTTCAGTCAATTTCTGACTTCAAAGTGTTACCTGAATTGTTATTTTTTTGTTGGCTCAACCTTTACTGAAGTTTTATAGTACACCTGTTTTTATTAGTTTGGTCTACTTTAGCATAGCTAATTGTTAACTTGATTTTAAAATAACCATTCATTCAATGTTTTTCAAATATATTTGAGTAGACTTAATATAACATGTCCTCTCAACTAAGGCCAAGCAATAAAATTAGCTCAACTTATACATTTTTGCCCTTCCAACATTTTGTTAATTCGATTTTTTCCGGTGTGTAAATCTACTACGGGTTATTTTATATGCTATTTGTGCAGCAGCAGTATGTAAGAAGTGCCAAATACATTCACATTGCTATATCCTTTACCATGCTAAAATTTTCAGAGAGTTGTGACGATAGAAATACAGTCAGCTTGAATCAGTTATTCATACAGTTTATGGTTTTTACAGTGTATGTTTGGAGTTTTATAAAGATGAAGTCATAAAGAAATGTGAAGTTGTGTAGTATACTGTAAACACATTCCCAGACATATTACATTCACAATGTAAGCATTGCCCCTTGACCACTGTGTTCTTTGACCCATGACATACTAACAACAAACAAGAAAATCTGTTCAACTGAAAACAAAAGTAACTTTTATCCTTAATTTAAACTGAAAAGAGCCAATTCTGCTCTGTTTATCATCTTTATAACAGCTCTGGTGAATAATGAGTGGATTATTAGTCAAATAACTTACTGCTTTTTGCATATTGTGTTAAATTACTACATGTCTCGGCTGCTACATGTCTTAGATTGTGGTCTGAGGCAGTGAAGAGACAGGCTTTATAAGGTCAGGTGGACACAAGCCTTTCTGAAACCATCCAGGCAAGTGAATTTACCTCAGACTGAGAGACTGGAAGTTCTTGAAAATAAAAACAACCTCTCAGTGCTTGTGAAGTAAGTCTATGCCACAGAGGAGGTAAATGTGAAGTCCGGCTTTCTAAAGGACTGTAATTACAGTGTGTCCCGGACACAGCAGAGGAGCGGCCGCCTACCGAGGAGAAACGTTTAGCTGTAATTTGATCATTTGGCAGCGTTGCTCGTGCAGGCTCTCTTTAAGCGAGGGGGGTAGCGGGACTTTTCGGAAGATGATCAACTTTGTACGTCGTAGCGACTGCCACATCACTCAGTTCATGGACAGCACGATGCTCGCGGTTTTAATACTTTTAAGCTCACTGACGGCATGCGGGAGCGTCCCAAGAAGATGTACCCCGGAAGAAGCAGCAATGGGTAGAGTTATACATTCATTCAGACTTGCACCAACTTTAGCAGGCTCGTGCTCATAGGTTTACAATAGCTTCACTGCTTAGTCAAAGTCTTGAATGCTCTTTTGAATTCTTCTGATCTAAAATATATAGTTTTTTTAAATCTGTGTCTGATGTTTAAATGCATAAATGCCTAAAAATTCGAATAATATTATTATTGTTGTAGCTATTATTAGCTTATTATTATTAAGCTATTAGTATTACTACATGCTGCAACGATATTATTAATATATGATTGTAGCTACTCCTTTAAAAAGATATATTTTATGAAGTAAAAAAAAAAGTTCCCAGCACTTTTAAATACTGTTTAGAAAGCATCCCAAGATGCACATTATCAAATGAAGCTGGGTGAATACCCAGAAATGTAATCTAGGCAACGGGTCGTTACTTTAGTCGATTAAAAATAAAAAATATTTGTTTTAAATATTAATATTGGCAACAAAAACAACAAAAACTTTAAAACAACATTCATGTAAAATATGGAAATAGTTTAATAAAGAATGAGTGGCTGTGTACAAACGTTTGATTGGCAATATAAATGCTCAGAGGTCAAATCATGTTTTGCTCGTTTACAAATGCATGCACCAAGTGTGTGACGATTGAAAACTGTCATGCAATATTTGAGCAGAAAGATGGCTTTTTCCCACTGTACTCTACTGCCATCTAGTCTTCAGACGCCAGATCTTTTATTTGAAACGGTTTCTAAACAATCTCTGTGAACAATCTATTTTATTGTATTTTATTTTTTTAGGAAGATGCAGAGCTCCTGCGGAAGAGAGGCGTAAGTATTTATTTTTATTCTGTTGTGCATACTGGGCCAGATTATGGACTACCAAAATATGCAATTGTTATATCTCATCACTTGGTTTTCTAAAATCTTGAGTGCAAACACATCTAGTGTTTCACAGCTCTATAGCCTGTAAGGTATGGGGGAGAAAGGGACTCTAAATACCAAACATCACTGCAAGATGGGACTTGTCTATACATCACTGTAGAAAGGGAACGACATGATATATTCTCAAAGACCTTAGGCTAAATTAATGGGACAAATTATTAATGTGATATGTTAAACGAATTGTTCAGAAGTAAAAAAAAACATGATGTAGATGAGTTTGTTACTTCACTGGAGCAGATGCATGGAGTCCCAACAGCACATACAAACATTACAATAATCCTCAAGTAATCCACATCACTTCAGTCCACCAATCTTGTGAAGCAAAAAGCTGCATGTTTGTAACAAATACGTACATTATTAAGGCATTTTGAACTGTTACTTATGTACAAAATATGATACTATAATCCATAATAATGCTTCCTCCAGTGAGAAAGTCCATCCCTTGTTGTCCTCTCACATCAAAATCCACCAACATATTTGTTTAGAACAATTTTGGACTGTTTTCATTTGTAAACAGTGCTTGATATGTGCACATTTCTCTCCACATTCAGATGAAATTACTTTTTACAGAAGAAAGCAATTTTATAGATGGAGGACTCATATTTTAGCTGAAAGCAATAGTTTGAAATTAAAAAAGGTATTTTTTTGCAAACACACAGCTATTCACTTTACAAGACGTTAATTGATGGACTGGAGTCTTATGGATTACTTATTGACTATTTTTATCAACTGTTTAGACTCTCATTCTGACGGCACCCATTCACTGCAGATGATCCATTGGTGAGCAAGTGATGTAATGCAAAATTTCATTAAATCTGTTGCTTATGAAGCAACAAACATTATGAAGCAAGCAATATTCATTGTGGGTGTCACCTACTGTCATTGTAAGGAGGTACTGTATTTATTACTAAACTGTTACAAACAGGCAGAATAGGTGAAGCATTTGTGCATTTCTTTCTTGAAATGTCAATATATTTCATATATTTGATACTTGACCAATGTAGTATTAAAACATTCCACTGCAGATGACATTCCACAAAATGTTCCAGTCCAAGAACTGGGAGCAGATATAATAAACTTTGACTATTACAGTTTCCATATTAAATTAAAGTAGTGCTAGACCACATTGTTTTGACACATTCTTTCTAAATTAATTTATTTCTGCCCCATCCCTAGCGCAGTGTATGGCGATGATGTTTAGTTACTGTCAGGATGTACCCTACAGCCACACCACATTCCCCAACATTGTGGGCCATCGTTCACGGCAGGATTTAGAGACGGGTGCAGAGTACCTGCTCTTGAGTGTGATCCACGGCCTGCTCAATGGAGAGTGTTCTCCAGACATCCGTCTGTTGGGCTGCTCGGTGTTGGCTCCCCGTTGTCAAGATAACAAGCTAATGAAGCCATGCCGCAGCTCGTGTGAAATGGTGAAAAAGAGCTGTATTCATGCCTTTGAGGCCATCCAAATGGCATGGCCTTACTTTCTGGACTGCGACCGGTTCTTTGTTGGTGATGAGGAGGGTTGTTATGACCCATTGTCAGAGTTAAAAGGTAAGAGTTGTGAAGAAATTAAAGTCAAATTAGAGTTAATATAAATTAACAAATCGGCTTAAATGCTTAATTATACTTAAAAACTATTATTTAATGCTTAATTATTACATATTTATTTAATGAAAGTCACATAAAAATCACTTAAATGCAGATAATCCTAACAGTTGTGAAGATGCATAGGCTGACTTTTTTTAAGATGCATAGGTTGACTTATTGAGTCAATAAGTCAAGATGCATATTGACTTCAGGGATATGGTTTATATGTCATATTTAAAGTCTATAAGGTTTTCCGTAATTTTCTCCCCTCAGAAAAGCAGGAAGTGGCCTTTGCCAACATATCTGATGGTGGTATTTTCACTGTCATTCGCTTCACTTACCACACCAACTCTCAGATGTTCAGCATCCTGAAGAAGACAGCATTAAAATGCTCTCATATCTCACAAACATATAGAATCGGGCGCAGTGTGGAAGGAAAAGACTTACTGGCTATTGAATTCTCCAATAACCCTGGACAACATGAAATATGTGAGTATGGGGGACACTATTGTTAGAAAAGTTTGGAGTTAGAAAGAACAAAATTAAAACTTTTATTCAACAAGAATGTATTAAATTGATGAAAAGTGAAAGTAAAGGCATTTATAATGTAAAAAAATATTTATATTTCAAAGTAATGCCTTTTAAACTTTCCTTTCATCAAAGAATAATGAAAAAAATTTATCACGTTTACACGAAAATATTAAGCGTCACAACCGTTTTCAACATTCATAAGTATAGGAAATATTTCTTGAGAAGCAAATCAGAATATTATAATAATTTATTGAAGGATCACGTGAAGATAAATTGTTATAATATTCTGATTATAATAATTTATTGAAGGATCTCGTGAAGAGAAAATTAATTTCCATCACAGGAGTAAATTAGATTTTGGAATATATTAACATAGAAAATAGATTGTAATAATATTCAGCAATATTACTGTTTTACAGTGTTTTTGATCAGATATATGCAGTCTTGGTAAGAAAACCCTTTAAAAAAATGACACAACAAATCTTTGAATGGTAGTGTTTATTTTAATACTAGTTAATTTTTTACAAAAGAACTGTGAAAAACATCTATTCGACCTCGGTTTGAATTTGTAATGTCATACTAGCATACTTTTCTTGTACACACCATTAAGTGTACTAGTCTATTTCTAAATTCAGCATTTGTCTCTTCACTTCCCTCTAGTGGAGCCAGAGATCAAATTAATTGGGAACATGCATGGAAATGAGGTTCTTGGCCGGCAGCTGCTGATTTACCTGGCTCAGTATCTGTGTTCTGAGTATCTGCTGGGCAATGAGCGAATTCAGACCATCATCAACACCACACGCATCCATATCCTACCCTCCATGAATCCTGACGGCTATGAGATTGCCGCTTCTGAGGTAGCCGATAGGAACGACCCCGAAAACATCTACCAGGAAGTAAATATTTTGTTGTCTGAGTCTGTCTGCCTGTCTGTTTGTCGGCTGACTGATCAAACCAAGCTCCCTGCACCAGAGAGTGTCCTCCGGAACGGGTCAGACCTCGGAGGAAGTCCATATCAGGCAAACCACCGCCCTTGCTACTGTGGAACAATTGTTTCATTGTTGGCACAGTTTTTTACTGCTTATGATATCAAAACCATAACAAGACAAGCATAAAAAGGTACAATTGGTCCAGTGATTCAGCTATGAACTGAAAAAGACAACTGGTAGAGGGAGGCCTTGACTAACCGCTCTAATAGACATTTGTCCACATTTTCTTTGTCATATAACAGAGCAGTAACATTACCTTGCAAAACTAATAGTAGATGAATCTAAATCCTCTACAACTTATACTGATCACCACGGGTGATGTTCAAGAATATAATGGGTTGTGTTGAAAACAACTGTAAGACACTTTATTTAATAAATTATATTTAAATAATGTTTTATATTTTTATAATTAGTAACACTTGTTTGTTTATTTATGAAATATGAAAATAATTCCACCAAATTATGTTAGATTATATAACAAAAAATGAATCAAATCTTAAATAAGAGGATAAAACCGTGTTGGTCCATTCATTTACCACTAACAGACATAACTTTCCCTGGTTCTGATGTTTTCTGTCTTTTTATTACTTTTCTTTACTTTTTAGTCATTTAGCAGATTTATTTCATTGATTTATTTTCATTTACAATCTGTATTATTTTAACACTTGCCCTCTTTTTGACATTCTTTCTTAATGTCTGACTTCATTTTGACTTTCCGATCCATCCAATGTGTTAAACTTGATGTGTAGCAAATGTTTTACATGTGACTTACCAAAGAGTCATTTGTATGAACTCAAAATTGAAAGTTCTGTCATCATTTAGTCACCTGCATGTTGTTCCAAACCTGCATGTATTTCTCTCTTTGTTTTGCCCTTTGACTTCCATGGTGGTTTTGCCCATGATGGAAATTAATGGGTACTGAAACCGCTTGCTTACCAACATTCTTCAAAAATATCTTCCTATACATTCCACTGAAGACAAAGAGTCATACAAGTTTGGAATGACATGCGGGTGAGTTAATGATGACAGGATTTTTGAGCTATACCTTTAATGGGGTCCTATTATGCGCTTTTACAAAGTCTTGATTTTGTTTTGGGGTGTACTAGAACATGCTCTCATGCTTGGTGGTTCGCAAATCGCATTATTTTTCACATAATTTACATTATTACAATACCTTTCTCCCCAGACTGACAGAAACGGCTCGATTAGTTCTGGGTTTGATGAAGGCCCACCTTCCGAAAAACAAAATGTATTGTGATTGGTTAGCTGTCCCAGTGCATTGTGATTGGCGAACAGCTTAGACAGCGTTTCAGTATTGCCCCGCCCCTTGCCAGAAACAGCAAGTTCATCTATAGTGCCATATTCAGACCTCGAGAATATTGAACAAAAGGATCGTGCAGAACCTTTGCATGCATGCATATTGCAAGACATATTAAAGTAGTAATGTTATTTTTGTTGTTTTTTTGGGCTAAATCACATTTTAGATGGGATGTCAACAGCAGCTTAAAAATAACTGCTTTGACTATTTACAGATAAGTGCAACGGTAATATGTATTATGTTTATTGTTCTTTAATTCTACATAACACAAATTGCACTGAAACTGTTGTACAGTTAATTTATTTATACCATAATCCCAAAGACTTACACTATTTGTAGTCGCATATATAAGTGCAAATTAATTATCTGCCAGCGGGAGGCTCTGTTGAAGCAGAAGAGATCGAGGTTTCCCCGGTAACGCTGTACACAAAGCAGAGCTCTGCTCACAAATGCTGCTTTATTAGAAGTTGGTTTCCATCAGAAATACAGTGATATAAAAACACCCGCAACGGGTTTCGATTTTGAAACATGCAGAGCTCAACCAAGCGTTCTCCCCACCCACCAACCAGTTGAATTTCAGTGGGCGGGATTTACAATTTGTGATGTCACAAATACAGGAAAACAACTTTGTAGTCCAAACAACTACATTGTAGTTCGTTGTAGTTCTTAAAAAAGGGATTTTTTTTACAAACTAAATATCTCCCTTTGGAGTGGACTTTGAGATTTGTAACTTTGTAGATCGTTTTATTCACAAACATACACACTACACACTGACTAAAATTCAAAAAGTGAAAAAGCATAATAGGACCCCTTTAAATATCTAGTGACTCTTTTTGAAACCCTGTTCAAATTTGTCCATGGTTTTTGACTGATGAGATTTGTAATATTTAGGGTCATGAGAACAATGGGTGGACCAGCGGTCGGGCCAACGCACAGAATCTCGATCTGAACCGCAACTTCCCTGACCTCACCTCCATCTTCTACAATCGCCGTCGCTTCAGACATTTCCGTAGTGATCACATCCCAATCCCTGAGTCCTACTGGATAAATAAGGTATAAGTATGAACGCACAGCCATTTCTATCAAACATACAGCTGTACCGCAAAATACACTGGATTCATGTTTTGTGTGAATATCTGAATAACCTTTGGAAAACTGAAAAACCCACAAAAAATTGATAGAATATGAAAGCATAAAAACGTCAACATTTTGGACAATTTTTTTTATTTATTCATAACTCAAACATTTTTTTCCAGGTAGTTGCACCAGAGACCTATGCTGTAATGAAATGGATAAGATCCCATCCTTTCGTTATATCTGCCAGTCTTCATGGTGGAGAACTGGTCATCTCGTACCCTTTTGACCTCTCTAGACACCCCCAAGAAGAAAAGATGTACTCACCCACACCAGATGAACAAGTGAGTAAATGAATGTTCCTCCACCTGCACTTAATTCTTTTGCACTTACTTCATTTTGCGAGTCATTTGGTGTGTGTGTAGATTCCTTAGGCAGTTGGCTAGGACATATGCAGATGCCCATGCCACTATGTCCAATAATGACACCGAGAGATGTGGAGCCTCATTTGCCAATAAAGGAGGGATAACCAATGGAGCTCAGTGGTATAGCTTTACTGGAGGTAAACACGTTTGTTAAAGTAAGAAGACCACGCTGATCATGGTGCATTTGAGGCCTAATTAAGTACAATTTTACCTCAATTAAAATTGAGCAAGCCATTTATGGCATGTATAATTGCCATTTGGCGGTCCAGTTTGAGACATTACTATTTTGGCATCTTTTGTTGTTGTGTTGTCCATACATGTAACTCACATCTTTCCCCATGTGTGTTGTTTCAGGGATGTCAGACTTTAACTACCTGCACAGTAACTGTTATGAGATCACTGTGGAGTTGGGCTGTGATAAATTCCCCTCTGAGGAGGAGCTCTATCCTGAGTGGCTCAGGAATAAGGAGGCACTGCTCAGCTTTATGGAGTTTGTGAGTTCATGTTTCTTTTGGGAGCTAAGCATTAATTGCAACAGGCTGGACTTTTATGTTTGTTATTTATTTCCTTACATGCTGAATAGAGTTAATTTATTTTTTACTGAGCTACACAGAACTCTGGCTCTTATAAGCATACTTAAAACAAATGAAAACAGTAGTTAATGCTTTGCATGTGTTCTGTATTGTTTAATTATTTAACTTTAGACAATACACTATAGGCAGAAACATAGATATCTATTAGTTACATTTCTACCCTATTTACACAGAGTGACTTGGCTTGGTTAAATGTTATTATGCCTGGAATTGACATTATTTTTTCATATTCATATCACATTCCTCCAATTTTTAAAAAACAATTTTAATAGTATCTTCATCACTCGGAGTTGTCAAATTACTTGCAGGTCCACCGAGGTATAAAGGGCATTGTGAAGGATGAACATGGAAATGGCATAAAAGGAGCCACGATATCTGTCAGAGGGATGCGACATGCCATCACTACAGGTAACTATTTATAATTATAATAAAGTCATAACACACTTTACAAACCTCTTGAGACCTGAAACGAGTAATGCGGATGTAAATGAGTGTTGCTGCAGCCTCTGTCTCTCTCTGTAGCTGAGGATGGTGATTACTGGAGACTGTTGAATCCAGGTGTTCACATTGTGACTGCTGCCGCCTCCGGCTACTCTAAAGCATCCAAGCGCATTTATCTGCCAAGGAACACACAGGTGGGCCGGGTGAACTTTGTGCTGAAGAAGGTCCCACGAGATCCCTCTCTTGACTACTTTAACATCCCTGAGCTGGACAACTATGAGCGTTTTGACCCATTTAATCAGTTTGAGCAGTCCAGCCAGAGAGAGCTGGGAGAGAATGAGGAGGAGAGGACTGAGAAGCCCTGGTGGTGGGCTTATTTCAGCCAGTTAGGCATATCTGCACCTACCTGGCTCCTGCGGAACTACTAGGGACCCTCCGGACACCACTGGAGAGCAACCTGATTCCTAACTGTTTGCACCCAGGCCTTACTTGATGATGGTCGTTGTGATGATAACATTATCTCCTTATGACATGCAAAGTGTGCAGCTAACCACTGGGTATGGTGAAGGATGCTATCGCATTTTATAGATAGTTTGGAATCAGTACTTTTTTTTTGAAAGAAGTCTCTTATGTTCACCAAGGCTGCATTTATTTGATCAAAAATACAGTAAAACAGTACATTTGTGAAGAGATATTACAGTTCAATATAACTTTATTCTACTTTAATATTTAAAAAGTAATTTATTCCTGTGATGCAAAGCTAAATTTTCAGTGGCATTACTCCAGTTTTCAGGGTCACGTGATCCTTCAGAAATAATTGCAATATGATCATTAATAATCATTCTAATATTATAAATTATTATTTTATCTTTTTGTGTTCTAATTGTTGAAAACATTTTACTGCTTAACTTTGCTGCTTGATCTATTACATGTTTTTTTAGGATTCTTTGATGAATAGAAAGTTCAAAAGAACAGCATGTATTTGAAAAATAAATATTTTATAACACTATAAAACATCCTTGATTAATAAAAACAATTCTCCTTCCTTTTTAACTCACCCTAAATATTTGAACGTTTTTCATACAAATATTATACAGCAAAAGCGGTTTATGATATGTTTCTTGAGTGTATTATTAGAATGATTTCTGAAGGATCACGTGGCACTGAAGACTGGATTAATGACGCTGAAAATTCAGCTTTGCCATCACAAGAATAAATTACACATTTTTTAAACATATTTCATTAAAACAGTTATTTTAACTGTAATATTATATATTAATATATATACATTTATTTTATATTAATATAAAAGTAGAATTTCACAATATTATTTTGTATTATTATATATAAATTGCTTTGGTGAGCATAAGAGACATACAAAAATGAATTATTCCAAACTTAGTGTGTTTTAGGCTGATATAATAGTATCACTGTACAAGTAAGAGAAGGATTTATTGATTTCTCTATTATTTTTATCCAGCACTAGATCAAGCCACCCAACTGCAGCTATAAACATCTTATTATGATAAAGTTTGGCAGCTAGACATGGGAGCATTGCATAATAAATAGTGAATGATAGCTTTGCTGTGGTTTTACAGTCTGCTATCTGTTATCAGGGCACATTTGTATATGTATAAATCTTTTTCTAGCACATCAGGGATGTTCAATGCCTTTAACGCTGTCATCAAATTGGTAAAAGTACTGTTTTAATAAGCCAACAAACAATTAAGGTGTTTCCCCCCTTTTTGCTGAGATATAGTCCTTCAAACATGGACTGAACATCAGGTGTGCAAGATAAATAAAATAATAAACTTTGTGCGATTTCTGATTTTTTTTTAAAAACATTCCATTCAGTATACATTAGAACTGGAATTCCTAATTGCAGTTAGAAGATCATACAAATTAAAGGGATAGTTCACCCAAAAATGAGAAATCTCGTTGTGATGGTGGTAAGTAGGCGTACATTTTAAATAGACCTATTGAGTAAATATATTCTTTAAATTATGCAAATCACGGATACACTTATGTGGTTCCATTCATGTAGGCTATATGAATAAGTGTTATTCATAAGTTTCTGTTGTAGTAATCAGTGTTTTTTCTGTTGTAGTATTCAGGTCATGTTTGTTTACAAAAACTTACAAATGTAGTATTACCCAAATCTTGGCGTGAATGCTTTATGCAGTTAGAATACTCCTTTCTTGAACCACTAGATGGAAACAAAGTCTGTATAATGTTGAATCTCAGCTCTATCTAACTTTAATCTCTTGAGTTGAATGTATTTTAGTTGCTGTAAAATGCTTTCCTTAAACTTTGGGAATGTGGTTTTTAAACTGGTGGTTAATTGATAAGAATATTAATATGGCTGATTATGACACAGATATCTACACAATATGGGCATCCAATACCAGTTATGCAGTAAATGTATAAAATTTCCATATAAGAAATATAATTTTATATTAAGTAAAACCCTATGGAACCTAGAAATTGGAACAGTTTAATATGTTAATATATGTATCTAGCCCATTCAATACTGCTTGTTTATTTATTTGGAATACATTTTTTAGAATTATATGTCATGCACATGTACATACATATGCATATCTATTAACAGTTTTTAATTACATAACCCTTGATGCAGGGTTCATTGCGTCGATCATAGCATTACTGTAATTTAACTAAGAAGTCAGTCGTGAAGTACGACTGATGTCGTAGCACCGCAGCTGCAGCAGTATTCTTTACAGCTGAGCAGGTGTCTGTCCCAGTGGCTTTGTAAAGAAAGTCTCTAATGGCTTGTAATATGACTGCATCACTACACAAGATCCAAACACATGCTGATGGAATTTTATATTCAGCAAACATCATAACTCGCAGCTGTAAGTGCCCTGGATGCATATCACACTGCCCGTCTTGATTGCAGCAAACAATTTTGACACATTAGCCTGAAGAATAATCTGAGAGGGGTCAAAGTATAACAGCAAAGGCGCCTCTGTAAGTGCTTTTTCACACTGCTTTGTCAAGTTCTGCAGTCTACAGTCACTGCACGTCTCTCCTGCGGCCAGTTCATCTTCAATGGTTTTTAGTTACACTTAGTAGTCTGACAGCACACCCTCAAGAATAATTACATGGCTTATGTGCTTCACCTCTGAATTAGACTTTTCATCAGAACAAAAGACATTTGAACAAAAAAATCTAATAAAAAAAGCAATCTGGTGATAAGAGTTTTTGCATGTTTGTTTTTGCAACATTTGTCCTTACAAGATGCTTGGCTCCAAATGCTTGTCAAGATTTGGTACATATATTTTCACATCTATTTGTTGCTTTGGCAGATCTTGCTTACGTTTTACTAATTCTTACAGCACACGGCTTTAAAGACTAATTTTAAACAGATTTTCATGGTTGATACTTCTCCATCATGACTTTCCCGTGCATAAACCTTGGTCTGTTTTTTTTTTTTTTTTACTTAATACACCCACACACACACACAAAATAGGAACAAGGTCAAAGCTGCATTGCGAATGTAGCAAAATTATAACTTGTGGCTTAAAAATGAGCGAATTATTTCTCATGTTACATAGTCTGATTATTTATTTTGTTTTAACTATAGTGTTTTGTGTAAGTTATGTAGATTGCTAACTAAAGCTTTCACACAATGAGCAGCTGACAATCAATTCTAACTGCTCAATAGTTTTTATTTAGTCACGCTCAATAGTCCAGAGTTTATACAAGAGAAAACACCACTAACTGTAATATGCTACCTTAGTATGCTGTATTTTTTATTATACACTCTTCCTCCATATACTGCAATGGAAGGCCATTTAATTGTGAATGAAAGACAATAAAAAGCATAACATTAACTTCTAAATAATAATATTGAATAATAATAATGGACCCCTCTAAGCACCATATAGCTTAGTTTTACAACACACAGTTCATCCTTATGATAGAGTGCATTCTTAAATAAAACCTCTTTGTGAGCTGAAGCCACAAATGATTCATACAGAAAACTAATGAATTAAATGTTTGC
Source organism: Gymnocypris eckloni scoliostomus (assembly GCA_027564155.1). Taxonomy (NCBI): domain Eukaryota; kingdom Metazoa; phylum Chordata; class Actinopteri; order Cypriniformes; family Cyprinidae; genus Gymnocypris; species Gymnocypris eckloni. The sequence goes on from CM050416.1 coordinate 26,387,369, forward strand.
ACATTTATCCTCAAGCTAAATGGGTCATTCCTATTACTGGCAGTTTGTCACATGCTCGTCTCTGAGATGTTTTCTAATAGAATAAAATACTTTTTTTGCTCGATCTACAATGTCATCTGTAATTATCTCTTTCTTTCTTTCTTTCTTTCTTTCTTTCTTTCTTTTCTTTCTTTCTTTCTTTCTTTCTTTCTTATCTTTTTCTAGTATTCAGTGAGGATATCAACTCTCATTTTTCTCTTTCACTTTTCCTCCAACTTTAGATTAATCTCTGCTTTCTCAGTTTTTATTTTACCATTTGATTTACGTCCAGTTCAAACCCTTCTCTGGATTTTTTCCCCATAATTGGAGGCACAGTACATAAACAATGCAGCTTCAGTTGGAACATGTCAGCGTGGAATCCGTGGTTTAGGCCTATGCATCCATGTAAAAGAGCTCTCTTGCTCTCCTGCTTTCTTTCTCTCTTTCCCGGCGGTGAGGTGTGCTCAATGTGGCAGAGATAATTTGTTTGCTTTGCAATTATTTTCCATCAGTGGAGACAAATTGATTTGTACAGCATAAAGCGACAGTGAGAGTGTAGTGCACTATAAGCAGCTCAGACAGATCAGCGCTAACTTGCTTATGCTAAAGTATGACAGACAATGGCACTGTTCCTGTCATTCACTCTCTGTTGAGCCCAGTAGTTGGTGCACCTAAGAGAAAACAATGGTGGAGCTCTAAAATCAGCCAGTTGTGATATGAACCGTTATTTTGCTTTATGAAAGTTACTGAGCTCTGTACGCATGATTGAATTATTGCATGACAAAACAAGACAACAACCAGACCAATGCGTAACTGAGTTAGCCTAGCTTTACATTTATCAGCTTATAACAAACCATACAACTGGTTACTTTTTCTAAGAAAAAAAGTTCATTTGAAAAGCCTATACCATACATGTCTAAACAGTAGGTTGAGCAAGACTGGTAAAAAAGAGAGAGATTGTCTCCTTACTATTGTTTTTTTTTTTTTTTTTTTAGTAAAATCACAATTTCTTTACTTCACTTTTTCTTTCATTTTAGATATATGTTTTATATATATATGAGGGGAATAGGCTATTATCTTACAATACAATTAGCATAGCCCCAGAAAATTGTTTTATTTAAAAAAAAAAGTTAATAAAAAGGCTGCCAAAAATGCAAACCTCGTTTTAAGTGAAGAGAAAATAAAATAGGCTCTATATAATTTTTTTATAGTTGTGTGTGTGTGTGTGTGTGTGTGTGTATGAGCTCCTGGGTTTTACAGTTAACATTTTCTAAGGTTTAAGCACCCCCTTTCACTAATTTGTTGAAAAGAGTGAGAGATTATTTTTTATTAAAATACTTAATTATTTTAATTATTAATTATTATTTTCTCGGTGTCGAATATTTTCATTGAAGTTAGACATAAATTAACACACCGAATTAATTGGTAATCTAATAATAGCAAACTTTGGTAACACTTTAGTATAGTGACCAAATCTCACTATTAATTAGTTGCTTATTAGCATACCTATTCTTAACATATTGACTGTTTCCTAGTACTTATAAAGTACATATACTGCATGACGTTTTCTTCATCCCTAATCCTGCCCAATGTCTATATTTAACAAATACCTTACCAACTATTAATAAGCAGCAGATTGGGAGTTTACTGAAGCAAATGTTAATGGTTTGTTAATAGCGAGAATTGAACCTTAAAGGGGTCATCGGATGCCCATTTTTCAAGTTGATAAGGTTCTTTAGGGTCTTAATGAAAAGTCTATAACATACTTTGGTTAAAATTTCTCAATGGTAGTGCAAAAAAACACCTTCTTTACCATGTCAAAATCAGCTGTTTTCAGCAACCCGTTTTAGTGCATGTTCCTTTAAATGCTCATGACTCTGCTGACCCCGCCCCTCTCTTCTGTGGAGTAAGGAGCAGTACTGTTTACTTTAGCGAAACTGGCTAACTAGCACATTATTAGGAAAGGTTATCTGCAAAGATTCATAAAAACCCTTATACTCACTTATTCTGTTGATCACGAATGATTTGCGAGAACATAGACGCATTTATGTAGATCGGGGATCGGCGCATTCACTTCAAAGTGAACATAATCTTCTGCGTCTTAAGCGGCTCAGATGTAGGGAGTAACTGATGACTGATATATTCATTATTACATCCAACAACAAAACACCTCAATTGCTTAGTCAGAAACATTCTTGTCTTCCCCTGTACCGGAGTCAACTCGGACTGATGACAGCTCACTCAGGGCGGGTCTAAGTTAAGATGCCTTGTCAATCAACTATCGTGGGAGGGGCCTGTACAGAACTACGTCATTCTGACAGGAATCTCAGAACAGCCTGATTTGAGAAAGGGGATTTTAAACCATGTAAACTTTGCAGACCTGGCTCCCAGTCTAAAATAACACAAAAAAATGTTTTTGCTTCATTTACATAGCCTTCCTTATATGGTATCAGTCCATATATGGTCTCATTTGAAAGCTTAGAGCCTCTTATTTACAAGGAATACCATACATTTTGGTTTTATGATACATAAAGCAGTAAAATTAAGCTTAGAACTGTATCTGTCCCACACACAAAGTTTCGCCTAACGATTGCGAATAATTTTTTCCTATGTATTTGTTATATTTTTTCACAATACAGTCAAGTCATATATCACAAGAAAGCTCTCATTCTCAGAAATGTGACTGTATAGATTTATTTCTTTGTGTGACAATCACAGATCGAATTATCTTCAATAGAATCGCAATGTAATTTTTCTCACCTTTTCACAAACTTTGTTTTTGTCATTTTCCTAATTTCACTACTGCTTTATTCAGCCAATTTTCACATTTCTGCGTGCTCCCAAAGCTGAGAAATGATGTGTTCTAGACGCGCGCACCAGAGACGCGCTCTTAGCAAAACACACCTCTTCAAACCATAAGCGCTCTGGTGAAGCGGCCCTGATTATCTACAACTCTGCGCTACTCAGAGCTGTCTAATAAGTCAGATTAGCTGTCAGTCTCTGGCCGTAGCCAGTGAGAGCTGTGAAACTTGACACCTCTGGGTGAGAAGAGGAGTGCAGAGTGAGAGAGCGTCTCCGTTTCCACTTGGGAAATGTAGTTCTTGGACTGTTTTGAAGACGCGAATGGCGAAGTGGAATGATTATAGGTTATAGATGATGAAGAGTGATCAGCCGCAACGCAGAGAGGAGAAGATGCGCGTTTGGTGAGCGCGATTGAGCGCGTTTGCTCCGTTCTTTTGATAAAAATCTTTACTGTGAGGCGTGATAACCCAGCTAACACTCTGATGAACACTATATTGATATAAAATTACAGTACATTATACAGTAAATTTGCATTTATGCAGACGCTTTTATCCAAAGCGACAGTGCATTCAGGTTATACATTTTTTGTCAGTATGTGTGTTCCCTGGGAATCGAACCCACAACCTTTGTGCTGCTAACGCAATGCTCTACCACTGAGCTACAGGGACAGTATATCCATGTAAATATACATGGATTATTACAGTGCAGTGTGGATGAAGATATATTTGTTTTTTGACATTCTGAAATGCAGAGAGCAGTGACAGATAGCTGTAGCAGCACGGAGGAGCTGTTAGCTTGTGTCCAAGGGCAACAGATGATGGAGACCAGTGATGCAGGGCACAGGTGAAGAGGTGAGCTGATGCTCCAAACAGTATACCAATACAGAATGCTCATAAATGGAATGTTATAAAGCTGGAAATATGTCTATTTTAGATTGTGATAGAGTAGATATATTTTATAATTTACAGTATATAGTCTTGTGTCTCCTGAAAGAATAATGAAATTTGCTCCAATTCGTTTATGCCATTTTGTATATCACTGCTTAGAAAAACATAAAAATGAAACATAATTCAATCAATAATCAATAGAAGTGCTTATGGCACATGGTAAAATAGGATTATGGGTGTAATGTGTTTTATATAGACTGTTTTTGCAAAGGAAACCTAAAATTACACCCGTAGATGCAAAATATGACAATTTCACTCGCTTAATTTATGATGCAGTAACTCCTGTTTAGAAGCTGTTATTTGAAAAAAAAGTTCTGATACATTTTGGCATCTAGTGGCATCAAACAAAGTAAGTTGCAAAGAGCAGGCCCTAATAGAACCTGAATAACAGATAAAAAAAACAATTACATAAAAAGCGCCTATGTTTTTTTTATGTTTATTGTAATATTTGAAACACATATAATGTTATTTATAAAAATTACACCCATATGTTATAGTTCAAATGGTTTTATTTACAATGAAGCAATTTTTTTTTCATTTCCTCCATTATATGTGTGTAGGGTTAAACATTTGAATTTGAGTGTGCAAATTTAGGTGAAAATTCTCAAAAACGCCCCAGAGCTTAATATATATATATATAAAAACACTGGGTGGATTTAATCATTATAGGTTGGATGTGTACACACACTTCCAACACACATTTATGTTCAAATAACTTGAAAAGTGAATTTTCCATCCGATGACCCTTTAAAATTAAGTGTGACCCAAACTTTAGTACAACTTTTGTTAGGTTTGTTGAAATTTGATTACTTGTTCATTGATAACAGTAGATTTAGATTACTTATGTGCTATTGAAAAAGCTGTGCATGACGGTTATACAGAGAGCTCAAAACCTCTCTACATCTCTCTCGCTTTCTCACACGCATGCACACACACACTGCTCCCCCATGTGAGCCAGAGTTCAGGGGTCACCAATTACTTGGGGGAGGCTGAGAAAGTTGCAGAGGCCATCCCACGGCTGCCATGTTGAATTAATGTCTGTTTGCTTACAGGTAGAAAGTCAGAACTCACTACAGCTCAGTGAATATTTTGAATTATAAGCCAGTCATGCAATATGTAGTATGTATTTGAAATCTCTCACGTGTACAAAAAGACATTTAAAAAGTTATATTAGATAAACATTTGAAAGAATATTTTAGACATACATTGAGAATATTAACACATAAACATAGCATGTTTTATTAATATCATAAGACAGAAATAAGCAATATCTCACAAGCAAACTGCCTTTGATTCAGCTTTAGAAAATAAATATGAAATGACAATCTAATATTTTTGATTTGTTATTAAATGTGTTAATTAAATATAATGAGTTTTGGATATTTATATAAATAAGCAATTATGTGTCAATTGTTTTCTTTTTCATTATAATCCTCCTGAGCAAGGACATTATTCTCTGTACAAGCACATGTTGAAAAGACTGGATGTGAGCCCGAATTCCTCACATCACAGTAGCTTTCCTAACTCCAGTCACTCAGACACGGTTTGTTCAACGTCCGAAAACTCTCTCCCCACCCTGTGTAAAAGTAGAAAAGAAAAGAAAAGTGGCCATTGTTCAGGGCAGAGTTTGCAGAAGGTGAGCCCTTTGCACTTTGTTAATGATTTAAGTCTCAATGGGTCTGATTCATTTTGTTCAGCCAAACCAGCATAATTTGCAAAAACAGCACTTGATTTTGTAATAAAGCTCTAGTGTCGTCTTCAATTGAGTCCTGCTGCTCAGTGGCAGTAATTACTGGGGCCTTCTCTGTCTCTCTCTGGGTCCCATCTCTCTCTCTCTCAGTGTCAGTGAAAGTCCAGCTGAGCTCTGATGCAGAGCTAATGCTAATACATGCTGATCAGCAGAAGCAAGACACATAGAAACTTGCGCACAAAAACAAATTCACGCTGAGAGACAAGTGTTCTAATTATGCCTGTTAATTGATTCGAATTTCAATGGATGGAAAGACATGCTGATAGTCACAATTAATCACGTAAATCAAGGCTGTGAGGGATAAACTTTTGGTCACAAGAGAGCTCACATCATTTTCATAACTCACAACTTTCAAAACTGTTCAAAACCGTATCAAAAACAAGATATACAAAGATGCACTGATATTCTGAATTTAAGAAGCGCACCTAGGACAGAGCATGCGCATTGGCTGGTCTAGCCAGGAAAATAGGCTTTTTAAACACTGTTTGAGTGTAAGAAACTAAATTTATGAGACAGTTGTTGTCAGATTTCATTGTTGAATTAAAATATGAAATTAAATCGTAGGCTTGGGGAAAGAGCTTGGGAGAATGTAATGTGTTTCCATTCAGAGAGACAGGAGCTGTGCTTGCATGACTGAATATAGTGGCCTGAGAGGCGTTTCAAAGATGGCCACCAAAATGACTTGCCTTAAAGGGACTTTGACTTCTATCCCTCACAGCCTCGTCTAGATTTTAAATATCGCTACTTCATTGGAATGGTATGGAACTCTGTGGCTTGATTTGAAAAAGGTTTTTTTGTGTACAATCTACAAATCAGCAAAGCTTAAGGAATTATGCCTGAAAGCAATGCATAGCACTGAATATATATGGCTCTACCTAATGGCTACACCATGGTATTACAAACGATTTTCTTTCTTTTTTATTTAGGCTATTTATTTATGTATTTCCACAAAGTGAAACAAATCGGTCTCAAATCAATGGATTTTAAATACTTTTGCAAAAATACACAAATAAATGTGGGAGGAGATCAGATTCAGAATAGAAAGTACCTGTTTGTTCAACATTACATTTAAAGCAATAAAATTGCACTCTGTACAGAACAGGTTATGTTTTACAAAACGGTCGCAGTGCGTCTATTGACAACTCACAAAGTTCCCTTTTGAGAAACTCAACAGAACACAGAAAAAAGCATAAAGTAGCATTGCCTGATTCAAGTAGCAGCTGTTGCTGACCTAACAGTGGACTCACAAGTTTGGGATTTAGACGTTGTTTTAAGCTTGAATTTCGTTAAAATTGTGTAACTACTTTTAAAATAGTAAATAGTATCTCTTTTGATAATTGATGGTAATTGCGCTCTGCTCTCATGCAAAGTTCTTCCTAAAGTAGAGGTACTTGATCAAGTAATCTGTGTGGCTTGCAGCCCCCCCAGTTTGTGAAAATAGTTACTACATGACTGGGCACCAACAAATCAGGTCTGTCCCCAAAAACAGTGGTGTTTTACTTTTAATATGCTCATTATTAAAAAATTTGTTTTGTCAAAATGGTGTTGTAAAGCTTAAGTATGAAAACACATACAAGCACCTGTAGATGAAAACGGTCACTTGCACAGATATGTGTTTAATAACATAACCACGAATAGAAATAGAAAAACATGGGTCTGACCACACACACTGGTCTGGTATTGTTCAAAACTCCTGAGGCTTAACTGAGACACGTTTAGTTATGCCGAGGCTTTGTTATGTTACTGTGTCCAACACAAAAGAGAGCAAGAGGTGCGTGTGATGGGTTCGGGTGGTGTGTATATGTGTATGTGTGTGCAAGTCAATTTAGTCAAAAACACACATTCTTAAATCACAATGGACATCAACCCTGCTTAGAGCAATTTCTCTGATTTCTCAGAAATGTGGATATTATTTGATTTGATTTTGGCTGTAGAGGCATGACGTTCACAGGTCATTCAACACAAAGTATCTGTAGTTAAAGCTCTGACCCCTAAAGTAATCTGACAGCTTAAGTCTTTTCCTAGTCGTAGTTTCAACCAGCAGTGTTTGTTTAGATTTCTCCTTCTTTTTCCCTCTGTTTGTTATGATTTCTTTGTAACACTCTGTAGACCCCTATATGTGGTTGGTTTCAGGAGAAAAAAAAAGTTCCTGGAATTTCTAATTTTCTTTTGTTATGAGATTATGAACTGTGGCTCTGATGATAATTTCCCAAGTAAGTTAAGTTCAACCAGACATAGAATTATTCTGTTGTAAGCTGTCTTAAAGATTTATTGGCTGACTGATTGCACTTCTTGTGCTTTTATCTCATCCGTTTCCAATAAGTAATGTATGATGTTATTACTATTTTAAGTGGTATACACTGTTCTGTTAGTATCATGTTGTAAAATTTAGTACATTACATTAGTTATCACATCACCTACCAATTGCCTTATCACCGGATGTCCTAAAAACAAAGATGGGCACATTGTGAAATATTAAACCAGTTGTATTCTGGTGGGTTTAGTGTGTTCATATAATGCTCAGCAGGTCCTGAATATTTGGCGAATATGATACAGCCACACCTATAGTTTGTTGGCTGCATTCAGACTCTTATGAAATTCTTATGTAAATCCACCTGGTTTACAAGATACAAAGAAAATGCAGTTCGTGGTTGTTTTTTTCATTAGCTTTAATTTGCGATATTATTAAGGGAAATGAGTGTTCTGTGTTCTTGTATAATCTTTTGTTCTCCACCACAAAGTGCATTTGTCAAGTTAACTCAGATGAACAGTTTGTAAGGAAATGCAGTGACTCATTCTAGGTGCATTAACTCCTCTGAATAGCTTAATGGTTTAGATGCCCGAAGGCCACTGAAACCCAGTGAAACAAACGTAAAACCTAACTCAAGCTGCTGAGACGACAACAGCGTGAAACAGCGGAGTTTGAGAGGCCACTAAATAAATGTTAAAAAATACCCATGCCATGACAAAAAAAAGAAAATAACTTTAATTTTTTGTGGCATTGAGATGAGGGTAAGTTTTTTTGAGCAGTTGAAATGCCTAAATATATGATTTATTGTTCCTACAACTAATTATTATATATTTTATTATTATTATTATTTTGTTATATGCTTCAGCTGGCTCTATGTGTTCTAATCTTTGCTCCAAAACAGATGTAGAGATTTCATGGATAGCTGGTCGGCAATGAGAAGCGCGGTTTGAATGACTCGGAGTGTAAATGTCATATGACCTCAGTCTTTACAGATCAAGCATGGCTATTTCCCAAAAGGCCATTGCAGGAGCAGTACTCCATCCTCTGTGGTATTTCTCTGTCATTGGCCTTATAAAGCAGCAGGATTTGTGTGAAGCCTGTATTTATTTCTCTCTCTGCCTTCTCTCTTTCTTCCTATCTTCCCTTCTCCATTGCATTCACTCAATCCTAATATAACTGCACCTTATGCTTAAAACAGTTCAGTTTTTATTTTCCTCAGTATGTGTGTGTGTGTATTTGTGTATCTCAGGCATACGCCTGGACAAGTGAAGTAAATGCAATTCAATTAGATACTGCCCTCAGGCCTGTAGTGTTCCTGCGTCTCTCCGTTGCACATATTTATCTTACATAACTCACAGGAACTAGTCCATCCATTACTGCACACTCACTTTTTAAGTGCTTCGGCCCAGAGAATAAGAAATAAAGATGGTTGAAGGCAGCGTGTTTGTAAAATAGCTGCATGAATGTATTGTTACATTGGGGATTTATATTTTCCTGTCAGCAAGGATTATGATTCTGGATTTAGTTGTCATCGTACGTCTAATGTTCAAACTAGCCCATCAAAAGAACTATTGATTGAGAGGCTTACCGGCTATTTAGTGATTAAATTGAATTATGATTTATTTTTCAACAAATAAGATGGTTTTAGGATATTAAAGTGAAGCGAGAGACTGCGTTTCTTCATGAAGCCATTGTCTACGCATCAGTGAACGATAGAGAGAATCAGTTATCTGATTGTTTCTTTCAGGTGTTACACAATGGTATCCATTCAGGTCAGACTAGAGAAGACTCTCAGCTACATCTTCAGCAGGATTCTGTTACCTTAAATATATAATACTTCCATGTTAGTAATGGGGTGAGCCTTAAGCAAGGAATGTGTTCACTTTAATTGAACCAACCCTGACAATCTTTCACAAAAATTGTGATAATATTGAACATATTGAAAATATTTCTATACATTAGCCTCATCAACTCAAATATTACTTTTCTTATTTTTTCTGTGTATAATTGTGTTATAGAAATTAGTGTTCTTCTTCCTCTAGTTTTTATTCTTTATATTTACACTGTATAGAAAAGTCGAAAGCTGGTTGATGAAGAAAATGAGAGGAAAAAGTTTCTGTGAATGTACAAAAACCTCATGAATATTTAATGAGGCGAGTGCTGGGAGAGTTTGTGATTGGTTGTTTGTTGGTAAACAACTTGCTTTAGTTTCGCACTGTACACCTTTCGCTGTGTGTATTAACCATGTTCCATAATACGGTTTCATAACCCCTGAATGGAAATCAGTGTAAAAAAAAGTCACATGACACCGTATGACTGTGTAACCGTTTGCTGCTTTGTTTTATCTATTTTTTTTCAAGCTTCTCAGTCTCTCTCTCTTGCTCTGTCTGTTATATAGATGATTTAACTGATGAATCAAGCTGCATTAAACTGAGCGGTGCACAGGCAGCAGGGCTTTGTTCCCTCTCTTGCCGTTTTCTGTCTGTGTGCATCACGTTGAGTTCCAGAAACAGTTCTGCCATGCATGTAGAAAGTCCCTCTCTGAGCTCCTAGACACTCAGCTGTCACACATCTGTCTGCCTGATCGCTCTGCTCTCTGGGTGAAAAGTGTCAAGTATTTCCTCAAGCTGCTCTTTTGGATGTTAAATTCAGAGCTTTTGTAAATGCATGTTATAGATCTTATTTCGACCAATTCATATATGTGTGTTTCTCTTTTTATTTCTAATGTAACTTTGTAATGCTTTATTCAAAACGACATAACTGGATCTGCAGGTGAAAACAAAAGGCCGTCTGTTGCCAGACACAAATTTAGTCTGCTAAAACCATTCCTCCAAAATCGACTGCAAGCTTATGTTTATTTTGAGCACAATGCCGGCCTTTCAAAGTACAATCAACAACCAAGAATCTGCCCCGTACATTATTTTATTATTAGTTTTTATATATATAATGTTACACTCTGGCATTGCAATATTGAAGACCAGATCTTTTGCTATTTCTGTTTCATCACAACCTCAAATGGAGAGAATTGCTTCTCTTTGGGGTCTGATAGATTTGGGCTCTTTTACTTTCTCAAAATATCTCTTTAACTTTTCTTGTATAATCAACTTCAAAGTAAGATATTAATAATTTCTCTTTACACTTATCCAAACACAAGTATGTTTAAAATAACTTGCTTACAGAAATAATCAGCCACAGCATTCAGTAGTGCTTGCAGTGTCTTGACAGAAAAAAAAGCTAAATATGGATTTTTTTTTTCGCTCTAGTAATTAATGACCAGGCTAAATGTGACATTTAATGTTGGCTAGTAGATTATCATAAGAAGTAACATAATAATTCTATAAATAATACATCATGTTAATTTTGTTTTTCATGTCAAACAGCAAAATCCTATCCCTAAATATTACAACAACTTTTTAATTAATATAAATATTACCACTGACATTGGCAGTACTTGTTAGATTTGTGTATTGGATTGGACAGAAAGTGGTGTCACTCATCTCTAGACACTTCCAATAAAACAAAACACACAAAGTGGACACATTGTAAAATAATCATTACTCTATTAACAATTTTTATGATAGTTCTGTAATATTACTGCAGATACACAGTGTTACACAATTATAATACATTCCATCTTTACTGCCCATTACGCAGACATTGAATAAAAGTACCAAATCACTGGCAGAACACAGAGCATGAAAAGCATATTCCAGCGCCTTTGAGACTCTAACCCCTCCAATCCCCTGCATGTGACACGTAAGCTAGCCGAAAATCTCCAGATGAACTTCTGCTAGTACATAGTGAGCTAATTACACTGAAGTTGAAATTCATGTGGTGTAAAGTCACCATGATCAGCTTTGAAATGGAGAAAAGGGGGAGATTTAAACAAGTGCAAAGCTTTCCAGAGGTGAGGAGAGTGGATGTGTGTTTAGAGAGTGAAATACACACATTAAACCATTCAAATAATGCTATTTGTGTGGGTTTGTGTTAAGAAAGAGTACAAATGCAATGCTCTTATGAGAGATAACACAGGGAACATTTTGGGAATGCTTAACTCTGGCTTGGTACTTTAAATGTCCTCTTACTTTTGTCACCATTAGCCACTTTGAATTAGGGTGCACATATATACGTACTTCTAGGAAAGAGATGTTGATTTAGTTTAGTTTTTTGTATAAAGATAACAAAGAGCTCAACAATCAGCCAATCAGACTCCATTCTGCATATACAAGCATTTAATTACTACAACTCTGTAATGGGAGCCCCACTTTAGTGTAACCGTATGGCTGTCAGCCTGCAGTTGGCATCCTTTTAGGAACAAGTAGACGGCCACATGACCACACGAGGGAAAGGCAGTGCACCATCTGGACCCAGCCGTACAGTCAGAGCGAGACCGTAGAAACACATGCTGTTTTTTTACATCAGGCTGAACACACACAATTATGTTTTTGGCTTTTACTACTAATGCATTACCTGTTTTGAAAGACCTAACTAATATAGCAGACTGCGTGTTTTAAATATACTTTTCAGGGTTTAGACATTATTAGTGTAAAATGTGAGGTGAGTCTGACATTTCTGATAGTTTTGCTGAACCATATTTCTCATTTTGACTCATTATTGCTCACTTTGGTGTTTCTACTAAGACATAATCACTTAGGGTATGTTTACATGACAATGATGTACTAAAAACGGAATGTTATGTTTTTCATGTATAGATGACAACATCCGTTCACACGAATCTGCGAAAATAACTTAAAACACTGTATTATGCTTGCCAGGCCAGTAGTTGGCGATGTCTCTTTGTAAAGCAACACTGCGTGAACATTGCACGTAACGTCACTGCGATACAGAAACGATAATGGACTCTTTTTCAAAAACTTGAACTTGAAAACGAGTATTCAAAAGTTTGCATTTTCAATTGCGATTTAGCAAAATGTCATTGTCATCTAAAGGAACGGCCAAAAATGCATAAAACGTTATTAGTTGAAAATCATGTTGTATAATTGCCACCTTAGTGTGTTTGACTATACATATGTGGTCAGATTTTGACTACTTTTAGTCCTGGGAAGGATAGTAAAATATGAAATCAGCTACATTGTGAGACCAGCTAGTCACATGAGGAAAATATCCTCAGCTCATTATAAAATGTAGAAGTCAGTGGTAATTCTCCACCATCGTTGTAAAGCAAATGTGTGTGCATGAATAAGGCACAGATGCCGAGAGAGGGAAAGAGAGTCGGGTCCCAGCTGGAATAGAGATAATAACACACATTAACACGCTCTGTACCACCCAAACTCCTTGCAGTGAGAACTGGGACCGGCCCCTTCGTCTTCTACCTCACTACACTCATCCCATTTAGCCCTAATCTCACTTTACCTCCCCTAAAATAACATTGTTAAATCCAATAATCGCCCTAATCAACCATGAAAGCCAGGGCAGCAGGTATAGTTCACCAAAATATGTTGAAATTCATTTCTGTGTTTATTACCATTTGAGGTTTGGCTGTGGATGTGATTGCATCCATTTCGGCTGAATTGCTTTCCTCGTCCTTTCATTTCAAAGGTTATGCTTCTTAAAGGGCACAAGTAAAAAGAAATATAGAATATAATTTTCTAGGAATGGAACAGGCTAAAAAAGGAGTGCCATAAGTGGCCAAAAAGACACAAAGTGCGGGAATAGAATAAAGAGACGAGTACTTTGACACTCAAACACAATCTGTCTTTTATTCTCTCTTTCTCTTGTTCTCCATCTCCCTCTCATATGGAAATGGCTGTATCTGGCATTAAATATGTAAAATTAGCACTTTAAGTAGAACACATTTCTGTGTTGCGCTCTGAGCTTTCCCAAGCTCAGGCATGCATACGATATGCAATTGGTCATCCCCATGGCAACCCAGATTGGATGAAAAGGTTTAGTGAGTGAAAGTGGATCAGATTGGGATGATTTTTTATTTAGTGAGTTTATTCATGGCGTAACTCACACCAAGTATCTGCTAGAAATGCTGCATGTGTCTCTGTGGGGAGAAAAGGCTGTAGACAGACATTGAGGTGGAGAGAGAAATAACAGCTGTTTTTAAAAAGCCTATCTGACTCTTAAAATGCACTGTAAAATTATCATGTTAAATATAGGATAAAATTGGCAGCTGTGGTTGAAAGAAATTAATTACAAAAATTACAGTGAGTATGACACAAGCAAATGCGCAATTATTTTCATACCCCAATGCACAGCACAAATGATGAACCCACACACATACAGTAGGAGTGTTACTGGCCACTGTTTTAATCTAAGTACATTAAATGTAATCTAAATTTCTTTAGATGCATTGGATAGTTATTCGGCCCCATGACAAACGTCGAAATGTGATAGCAATGCTACTGCAGCTGAGGTTGTTTGTGCTGCCATCATGTTCTTTGCCGTCTCTGGATGAAAATAAGGAGCAGAGACTGATGCCAGCAAGTTGTGTTGATAAAGTTCAGTGATTCAGAGTTGAATGGAAACGTCTGGATGTCACTGAGTTCATTCATGAAGTTGTATGAAAAATCACTTGTGTATGTCTGAGCAAATGTGCACTTTGGTCAGAGCAGAAATTGTGTGATTAAGGCGATTACATGCCTGTTTATTGTGATTAAGATGCGGCATGTGCTTTATATTTTAATACGATTATGGTTACTATGATTATGAGCTTAAACGCATCAGTTTGATTGAAGTTTTGTGTTTACATGTACAGTTTAATCACAATATGGCCTAAATCTCATTATAATCACATTATGAGGGTGCATGTAAGCATAGTCATTGTTACTGCTATTACTGGACTGTATATATTTCATTAAGTGAAATAATGTTAAAATATACCTACTACAAACAACCAAAATCTGTGTTTTATCTTAAAATGTACTGATAACCACAATAAAATAAATCGGAGTTCATCGTAAGTGCCCTATCCATAATTCATTGCCAAAAGTAATGCACACATGACAATTAATAGATAACACACATAACACATTACACAAAAATAATGCAAAACATTAAATTAATTAGTTCATTAAACACAAACCACATTACTGAGCATTACTGATCACAAAAACAAAAAATAAATAAAATTTGTTATATAAAATATAATCATATATGGCGAGTCACACAAAGACTTCTGGGAATCTCCTTTTATGTTTTTTGGCATAAATTACAGTCTTTACTTCCAAAAACTATCAATTTGGCAATGTTTTACAATAAAATGACATGTAATGAAATATTAATCCATTTACATTTTTCACAGTATATGGTAACAGTAACAGTTAACCAATTAAATGTTTTACTGTAGAATTTACTGTACTGTATTTTCTTTAAAAATTACACTTTTTACAGTGAGGCATAACTCTATTTTGAACTAGGTTTAATCAGTTTTTTATTTGTTTTTCTTTTATTTCCATGTTTTTGCAGACATCTCGATGTCTAAAATGTCTCAAAGAAAATAAATCGCATATGCACACGGAACAAACTCAAAACAGAGCTGTTGACTCTTATTACAACGCATGTGCTGAGTCTGACCACATCAGCTCAGATTCTGCTCTCTCATGTCACTCGCCGGGTTTCTATTGCTTTTGCTTTTCATCGTCTCCGTTGACTTTTGATTCCATGCACAATATGTCTTTTTACCATCCTTACTAATTATTTTCTCTCATTTTTGTTTTTACAAAGCTGATATGCAACACGTTTTCTATCATGGCGGTGACTTTCCATTTTAACAAAAGTTATTTTCTATCCCCAAACCCTTAATCTTTTTGCCTTTTTTAGATTTTCATTAAGACATTATTTAATTTTCCTCATGGGGATCTAACAATGTGATTTCATGTTTTAGAATTGTTGTGGGTAAAACCCTGTGGAATGTGTTGTTTTACTCCTGACTTAGACATTTACGCATTGGCTTTAACTGAGCTTTCTCTTTCTCTAGCCTTTTTGTGTTATTGGTTTAACATAGCTGTTACTAAATTACACATTTAAAGAGAGAGGAGCGTAAAAAAAGCTGATGCAACTTGTAACGTATAATGTGACCCTGGGCCACAAAACCAGTCATAAAGGTCAATTTTTCAAAATTGAAATGTATATATAATCTGAAAGTCGCATAAATAAGCTTTCCATTGATGTATGGTTTTATGATAGGACAATATTTATCCGAGATTTGACTATTTGAAAATCTGGAATCTGAAGGTGCAAAAAAATATAATATTGAAAATAATTGCCTTTAAAGTTGTCCAAATGAAGTTCTTAGCAATGCATATTACTGATCAAAAATTAAGTTTTGATATATTTACAGTAGGAAATTTACTAAATATCTTCATGGAACATGATCTTTACTTAATGTCCTAATGATTTTTGACTTAAAAGAAAATTTGTAATTTTGACCCATACAATGTATTTACAAATATACTCCAGCGATTTAAGGCTGGTTTTGTGATCCAGGGTCACATATAATGTAAAATGTAATATTGATGTGCATCTACAATTCTGACTTTTAGCTTTTATTTTATTTACTTTTTACTTTTGTTAACTAAATTAATTAAGATTGACGACAACAACTGGGATATAAAAGTATGCATAGAAGTTGAAGCATATTAACTTTGGTGGATTAGCAGTAGCTGACTAATTTTTACTTTCCTGTATTAACAGTTTTTTCATAGCAAACTTTATCTAGACATTATCACGTAGCTGGTGAGTATACTGTTTGTCAAAAACAAAACTCAAGAACATGATCATCTGAAATATTAAATACAATTTTTGATTAGTGTGGCACCTCTGAAGAGATTGTGTTTTTCCTTTCTGTCTGCCAGAGACGTCTTTCTGAAGCCCAGAGAATGACTAACCATATGTGCTATGATAAATGTATTAAATGTTAATGGCTGCGTAAATGTAAAGACACAACACTTTAAATTAAAGGGTTTGCAAGTATAGAATATTATTAACTTTTTGAAGAGTATATTTTAACCATGCATTGTGAAGTTTGTGAATAGATGTATAATAAAAAATGAAAAGGTTTCTTGTTTTCATGCATTTAAAAAAGTGTCATATTTACCAGCATGTGCTTCAAACAGATTCCTCTGGAGTCAGATTCTGTCTTGTTGTTATGGCTTTAAACACAGTGATTAAGACTATCCATAGTTTCCGTGAAATCCTAAGGGAATCCCTGGCAACATGTTTATGATTTAGCGCCGTGCCTACCTTGAGCTCTGTAGTGTCAGTGATATGGCCAGGGGTTTGAAACCCTAACATTAGCCCACATGTTTCTGTTTTGACTGTGCAAGTGCTGGGAACCTCTCCGAGTTATTATGCTGCTTATTCAGTGCGTTAATCACCCCACGCCGTACCTGCCCTCTGTCCACATCCCATAATGCCCTGCCTCCAGCAACTGGTGGCCATTTTGGCTTTGAACCAAGCCCTAATGAAGAGGCATCTGTTTCGATGGATGTTAAACACCGCTGTTGACTTTCATTTCTTTTCTTGTCCCTCCTCCCTCCCTGGAGAATGGAGGGATGATAATGGATGGATGCAGGGTGCCTGGTTTTCCACAAAATGTGAATTTGACGCCAGCCCTTTCTTTTCCTGGCTGCGGCCTAATCAATCATAACCGATCACAAATTTATCAGCTTGAATCAATTTCAGACCACTAAGATTAAAAGCAGAAAAGTTAGCGGGAGGCTGTTTCTTCCTATGCCTAATTTGTTTAATTTAGGACAAATTAACCCGGTGCCTTTTAAAGGTAACCATAAGTCTAATCATTGCATGTCTGTCCAGTGTATGAGGTTGCTGAGAATGATCAGAATTTGTGTTGCTTACTTTCACAGCCAAGTTGTATTCAGATTATCAAAAACTTCTCAAACACTAATATATTTTAATTGGCTTCATCACACTCACATGAAAGCATAGGAAACACCAGCAAAAAAAGCAGTGTCAACTTCATGGCATTTACTCATACGCTCTGCCTCCACATATTTAAACACTTTAGCGTCCAGCTCTACGTCCGGAGTAGTGTATCTGTTTTGTAAATATTGATTCCAACTCAATTGCCAATGACATCTCAAAGAAACCTTTGCATTCATCAGCATTAAAGGCCCTGGGACAAATACTGTGCCTTCAAAGGCCTTCACCCATTCAGCAATTAGAGCTAATAGTTACTTCAGGCCAAAATCTTCCCCTTCCTCCACTGCTTCTCTCTTGAACAATTCGCTGCCCCCCTCCCTTCACCTTGGGGTGGTCACAACCAGGAGGCCAAGCACAGGAAGTTTGTCAGCTTTGAAGATCGGAATTGTAGGTCCAAGGAGCAATTTCAGGGGTGAGCTATGGTCAATTTGGTGTTTCATATTCATTTAATGGGTGTGAAGGTGGAGATATCACTGCTGCAACCTCTGACCCGGCTGAAGGTGAAAGAAAACATTTCTCTTTGTAAGAGATTCTAATTTCTTTTGCGATTTATATTATGCTGAAAAGTCTCATATGGAGTTAGACCATCTTAAATGGTCAACTACAGTTAGTTGTATGAACAGTTTTTAGATAAAGTATCCACTCACTTTTTTCCTTCCAAATCAACTCTAGTTTTCATATTTTGCATTGTTAATGCTTCACAGCTTTATTCAATAAAACACATCAGTTTTACAGTTTGAAAGCCCTTCTCTCTAATCCACCTACGCTAGTTTGACATATTTGGCCTTTGAGTCCAAGCTCATGGTAAACCTATTTCATACTAAATGAAATATTAGCTCTTCAACCTGCTGCAATATTAAACCCAGGAATACACCGGCGTGATTGTTTATTGTGCTTAAAACCTGATGTTGAATCGCCCGTAGGAAACCATAGCGGCGGTCTTCCAGACCAGAGTCACGCAAAACCAGGTTTGTGAATCCGGTTGGCAGCGGTGTGAGTTTCAGTGCCGCCTCCGTTGAGGTGAGCAGAGGTGTCAGTTTAAACTAACGTGAAAGGGCCCGGTTTTCTCTCTGCTCCAGGCTCTTTCAGCCCCGTCAGGATCCCGTTTCCCCCTGGCGACCGACTCCTCCAGCACCAGACGCTCAAATCAGTCACAGATTGGCACGAAGAAGAGCAGAAAGCGCACGCAAGAAAGAAAAAGAGAGAAATGGGAGGAAAAGGAAATCCTAATGAAAAACATTTGGGGTCCACACCTTGTCTGTCTAGACCCCCCCTAATTTTTTCCATTCAGGCTTAACACTTTGATCACACATTCAATTTGTAAATGTTACCAATGACCTCAATCCCTTTTTCTTTCCCAACTTTTCCCGCTTGGTTTCGCTCGCCTCCCTCCATTGCAGAGCTCAGCCCCCGGGCCATCGATTGGGTTTCAAAGTGTTGATCCTCATCTGAAATCTATTGCTGTTATAAAGTGGAGGAGTCAGAGAATGTCCGTCACCATGCGATCCGTAATCTATGATCCCTTTGCTTTGGGAATATGGTGGTATTTTGTTTCAGTCGGTGCCCTGCAAAAGGGCATCCAGCACACATTCGTGGGGTATATATCAATTTTTCTTCGCTTTGATTTTTTCCGCTGTCCATTTTGAATGAATTTAAAACTTGAGGGTGTTTTTGAGTTAATACTCGCAAATCACAAATCTGTCATTCAGCTTTCCTTTGTAATGTTATGATGAAACGCATCATTTTTCAAAGAGACGATAGTTTTATCTGTCAACCGTGTCTATAGAGATTGGTGTAATTTCTGGTCTGGAAGAACACATTCCAGCTTGAGCGTCTTTTCAGCTCTTTCTCAGTGTCCGGTACCACAAAAGGCCGATAACATGAATATTGGTGTCGTCCCTCAACACTTCCAATGGAGAAATTCCTGGGTAATCGTTGGCGAGGTCTACGGTGATTTTTACTAGATTAGTCCTTCCTGCTTATCCCCATTTAGATATACTTTGATGGATTTAGTTATTTCTAAGTGCTGACACATAACTTAGACATTGTCAGAACTTGTGGAGAGCTCATATTTATTTTCAAATATGCTGCTTTCTGTGTCAGTGTTTCTGTTTTTTGCTGATACATTGACTCAAAGTTTTTAATCATTGATATGGTGTTTTCCAAAGTGAACAAAAAGCTAAATTATTTGCCACTTCTAATATAGGTATTCAATGTTTAAAAAAAATTACTTCATAAAAGATCACAGATGACAATGGAAACAGTTCAAGCCGATAGCTCAAGTCGGGTTTGGCCATGTTGTTCACAGAACTTAATCATAAATCACTCACAAACCTCTTTACTGGAGTCTCTATGTCAGGTATTTCTGTGATCAGTGTTTTCCGCAGCGAGCCGGTACTCCAGGTGCTGAAAGAGAACTAAAGAAGGGGGTTTGTACTGACCTTATCAACATCTAACCCCTGTCATATCACAGCCTTTAGAGGCACACACACATCTCAACACCATGCCAATGCACACACAGACACCCGTCAGCCATTACATGAAATCTGCCGCTCTTTTTTTAGGTCATAATATTTGAACCATTTACAGAATGTACCTGATGCACTGTAAGTTCCTCTGAGCAACTTTCAGAAATCCATAGGAAACCAGCTACAATGAAAATCATTTAGAAACTTTTGTTTTCCAGACAATCTGTATAGGTCTATATGTAAAATAAAAATAAATAAATGTTAAAATTTTATAAGTGAATGAGGAACTAGGCAACATATGTGCTATATTCCAAGTTTATCTCACAGAGCTATTGTGTGGCTATATAAGTAAAATCTTATAGACTACTTTTATGATACGTTTATGGTGTTTTGGCATCCTTGTAGACACTTGAAATCCACATTTATTGTACTGCATAGAAAAAAATAAATCAGTACCTGATTCAGAATATTTTTTTCTGAAGATTTTCCTAGTCAGTAGTACAAATTAAAATGATGAGACCCTCACTAAAGCAGTTTCTACACATATACACATATTCTACACATTCTACTTAGTCTCACATATGGGACAAGTAACCACCACTGTGCTTTTCTATACACCATAGTATCACTCACAGCAAGAAAACCCCCAACAGAAAGCCTGTCTGCTCTATTAAAAGCATTAAGTATGTCTCATATAAAGAGACAGTGATGGTGAACACATTTCAAGTGAAATGTGCATTATTAATTGAAGAATCTGTTGGAAGGGTGTTCGTCTGTAAATTAAACGAGTTTGTCTGAGGGAGAGATCAAATCGGTATACGGCAAATTATGGACAGCAACCGTTTCAGTGAAGCTACTATATTAACGTCCAAAAATATAATATATTTGACAAATAGTCATTCATTCCAGCCAATGCAAACAACTAATTGGGCACCATGGAGCAACTGTTTGCAAAAAGCAAATATAGTGATGTTTATGCGGAAATATCCGCTCATATATGTGAGCCGAAGGATGCACATTTAGGGGGCAGCCCACTGGAGACGTTGCACACACTCAAACACTCCTCAAGATTGCCCCCAATAAACGCATTCACAGACATTCATGCGTTTCAGCATCTGCAATATTGATCATGTAGCAGAGGCAGGTCGGAGGTTTGAAAGCTTTTACAGTGTAGGAGCTAAAAACGCCTTGTGGGCTCCTTAAGGTGAAATGCTGCATGTCGCTTAAAAATGAGCCTTTCCCATCCCAGAGGCCCCAAGAGCCACAGCAGCAACTCTACACGAAATGCTCAATTAGAGCGGCACATCCAATATTTATCCAGTACACTGCCAAACTCGCAGCTCAATTTACTAGACACGACGATTTACAAGGCATGTCCTGGTTCAGGCATTCCTGAGAATTTTTGTAACCTGTTTATTTTTGTTTGTTTACAAGTGAATTTGGTTTGCTTTACTGTTAATGTACATAGATACTTGACTCATTGAATACATTATTTTTGGAACTTAGTTACACTATCAGCTCTTTGAATTTTTGTTATTATTAGCGCTGGTTTTTTGTCATAGCACCTTACTTGTGTGTGCGTGTGTGTGTGTGTGTGGGGTTGTTAAGGTGAGTAAATTGTCCTTAGTCGTCTCCAATCTCTCACCTATGCTTGTTTCTTCTACACAGTCACATCTTCATCTGTGAGACCTAAATTGCACCTCTGTCCAATAAATGTTGCAGAGAGAAGAGGGGAGTAATTAGTTCTTTTAATAAGCAATAATTCATAGCTCACTCTGCACCCTGTCAGATGCAGAGATGGGGCAAGCCACCGTTTCGCCTCGGGGACTGAAGGCAATCTCATTAAAAGTGCATTAAGTGCTCTCTCTCTCCCACACACACACACACACACACAAACACATATGTGAATATGGAGTTATTTAGTATTTAATGCGCTCTCTCATAGATACTAATATCATTATTTTTTATTGCGCCTATGCATTGTGACAGCGGGGTTACAGTTATAATTATAGTAAGTAGTTTGTCTGGGATGAACACATTTGTGTTAGGACCTCCTGGATGTTACTCGATCGGTCTGTGGCGAGGAAGAGTCTTTTTCACTCGCACACATGTTTGTGTGGAAGAGAATGCGGCAATCCAGGACTGTTCCACTGAGCACAGTGCTGACGAGAGCTGAACAGACAGGCCAAAGCAGGAAGCCCTCAAGTCATGCAAAATGCAACACAAATGCTCCTCCATGAAAGCCCACTGATGGCACAGACACTAATACGCTCACACAATCAGTGAGTCTCAAGCACACACAAATAATCTCCCTTTCCTGCAGATCTAAACACACATGAACAACTTGATGATTTTGATTCATTTTACACTGGTGCTGAACTGAAATGAACCAACACTGAACTGAATTGAGCTGATTAATGACACTATTGTCTATTTAGAGCTGCTTTATAGCAGAATCTGGATTGTCTCCATAATTGAGTTTCCATAATTGATTCAGCAATTTCACTGTTTATTAATGTAAAGCTGCTTTTAAACAATCTGTATGATGTGCTATAGAAATGATGGTGACTTGACTTCAGAAAAAGCACACACATATACTCATGTATAAAGTTTATACTGATTCATATTGAATAAATAACCTGCCTTCATCCAAAAAAGTATTTCACTTGTCATGTACATAAAGTCCTTAGCTTAACACACATGGTAAAACGCCTATTTAGACTGCTACACATTATTCAAAGAAAGGTCAAAATTCAACAGAAAAGCAGCTGCATAAATGGTTATTGAAGCTGGAGAAATTCAATCAAAGACATATGAACAAAGCATATGCCTTTCTACCTCAGAGGTGTCAATTTGGATCTAGAGTCTTTTATACTTATCTGTAAGGCTTACGTTCTTGAGTTTTTAATAAAGTAACTTGTTTATATCATTCCAGGTATATGCTAGTAATGTCTAAATGGTTAGTTCACCCCCAAAAACTTTTTTTTGTCAATAATTACTCACCCTCATGTCCTTCCAAACCCGTAAGACATTCGTTCATCTTCAGAACACAAATTAAGATATTTTTTATGAAATCTGAGTTTTCTGACCCTCCGTAGACAGCAACGTAACGGACACTGTCAAGGCGGTGGTCAACCTTAATTTTATGAAGCTACGAGAATACTTTTTGCGCTCAAAGAAAACTAAAATAATAACTTTATTCAACAATTTCTTCTCTTCCAGGACAGTCTCCACCACCATTCATGACAGTACCACAACGCATGTTATTTAACGTTCCTGGACCTTGGCTGTGTCTGTGTTAAAAAAAATAAACTAGCTTTTCTAACCTTTTTGTATTCTATCTGTTTGTTTTCTTATTATTATTATAGTTAAAAATATATATATATTTTACATATTTTATCAATACATTTGAGTGTTGAATGACCCATATTCTTGTTTATAAAAACATTATTTAGATGTGTTAGCCATCTTGGATTTATTTCTGCACTGAGCCCATCACAATGAGTTTGCTTTTTCTGTAAATGATGCCTGTGAATCTGCCTTAAAATTTGACCAGAACGGGGTATCATACGAGTTAATAAATTACTTCAGATGCCTTAAAATGGTATGTATGCAATACAGTATGTTATATAACTGAGCAAAAATAAACTTTGTTCCTTCATATGTTACATCCATTACCCTCACCCTCTGTCTCTCTCTCTCTCTCTCTCTCTCTCTCTCACACACACACACACACACACACACACACACACACACACACACAAAGACAGACAGACAGACACACGCACACACACACACACACACACACACACACACACACACAAGAACCACATATATCCACTTCTCCTCACACTTTCATTTGGCTGGAAGTTGTGGTTTCCACACATCAGTATCCGGTGGTGTCTATTTGTGTGTCTGAAGGTGTTTGAGGACGTGTCCATTGTGTGCAACTCGTAATGGAGAACATTAATGATTTAGACCCACAGAGAGGGAGAGAGAGTGGGTGGTTATGGCTTTATAGTTAGCACTGAAACACAGTGGGATATCTATAATCTCCATTGTAGATTTTGGTCAACTGATTGCGATGAATTATGCATTGCTAAAAGCCTCCAGCTTCCATGGTAAATCTCTTTTTTTTCTCTCTTCTGTTGTTGTTGTTAAAAGGCTGCACTTGCAACAGCCACTTTATCAAAATCCCTGAATCCCAACATTGTCCTCACTTATTCACTACAACGTGCAAACACACAGATAGAGACAAACAAACAAGAACCTTATACCAAACATTGGCCTACTCGTTTATGGTAAATTAAAAGTTCTTCAAGACAACCATAGAGCTCATGCTCTATTCTTTTCAACACCTTTCTACATCCTATATATATATATATATATATAGTCTGCTGTCCTCACATCAATAAAGGCTCCTAGACGTCCACTCCTGTCCTTGATTGATGAACTGTGAATCTGAAATGAAAAATTTGTATAGAAACACTCACTATTGCTATTGTGTACAATTTAGCATCTTCAATTCATCTGGCCCACATTCTTTTGGACTTTGGATAGAGCACCTGGGGAGAACATGCAAACTCCATACTCTCAGAAAAAGAAAAAAATCTGTCACTGCGGCGGTACCTTCCCAAAAGGATAACCCTTTGAATCAAAAGGGTGCATATTAGTTACATATTAGTTTCTAAAGTCTATCCCTCAATGACAGCATTTGTATCTGTTTTTCTGAGATTGACAGAAAGAGCACTCAGCTCAGCCATGTATTCTAACTTCCCCGGAGCGGTGGGCAGCCATTTATGCTGCGGCGCCCGGGGAGCAGTTGGGGGTTCAGTGCCCTGCTCAAGGCCACCTCAGTCGTGGTATTGAATAATCCTGCCAGCCCAAGATTTGAACTCGCAATTACTTTGATTACGAGTCCGACTCATTAACCATTAGGCCACAACTTCCCAAGGAATGAGCGTTCACACGCACCCTATTTACAAATGATTGGAATTCGTTAACATAAACATTTAACTATCAAATCTAACGTTTACAACGTGTCTGTGAACCTGGAGGAGAGTTTAGGAAAGGTCCATTTTATATGCAAATTACTCCAAAAGTATAATCAAGCATTTAGAAATGTTTCATAAATGAAGCATTATGTGCATTTTCAACTCAAAGTCACATCAAATTATCACCTGAATTTATGAATTTAAATTTGTATGTAATTTCTTATATTGATATATCAATATGCTTAATGGATTGGCCATCCGCCCAGGTTGTTTCACCTGAAACACTGGGATAGTTTCCAGCATAGGACCTGTGACCCTACATTGGACAAGCAGTTTGTAGAATGAATTGATGTATGGTTGAATAAATTAATTTGATCAAAATATTATTTAAAAATTAAGCAGAAATACCATGCAATGCACAGTATACTGCATATAGTATGAGTATGAGTATAAAATGTCGTTTCTTATGACACGTGGTTGTCCCCAGGTTTGATGAACTGACAGTAAAGCTGCAGTGACTCAAGAACTGAGACGCTGAGGAGAAAGGTTAAGCCTTCAAAGTTCGAAAACAACCATTTAGCAGAGACCACTTCACCTCACACCAAATTAATATTTCAGCATTCAATCTATATTCATTATAGAACACACTGTTCTGTGGTGCGCACACAAGCTTTTATTTCTTCGTCTTATTTATTTATTTCGTTCCCTGAAGCAAGTCGACATGCTGCAATTATTGCTGACTATTAAAGGGCACTTAAAACATCTCAACCGTTGCTACGGGCACAGCAGCGATGCGAATTGAAGAGACTCCTGGATAGGGGCAGGTGGGTCTGATATGAAATGACAGGCAGAAGTGGGTAGCTGGTGCACTTCAATTTAACTCTTTAAATGTATCTGCTTGTTCACCTGATGTGAGTTTCTCTGTCTTACTGCTCAGGTTTAGAAACGATTTAGACATGATTCAGACTTTCATTCAGACTTTCAGAGTCCAAACTGACCTGTGTAAATAAGAATATTTCAGTTTTTATTTTTATAATATTTCAACATTTCTAAATAAAAATGTACAGTTATTTTTTATGGAATTCTGAGTGTTTATTATGGTTTATCTATGCATATTATTAAAAAAAATATAAAGAAATAAAAGCAATTTATGTGCCCTAATAATCTTTAGTCAAAAACATTAAAGGATTAGTTCACACAAAAATAAAAAATTAGCCCATGTTTTACTCACCTTCAAGGCATCATAGATGTATATAACTTTCTTCTTTCAGACTAATCCAATCCATGTCTTTTTCATTCATACTGGACTCCAGAGGGCGCCCTCGCAAGTCCACAGATCCAATCATAGAAGTAGCGGAACTCATGAAGCTCCAGGGAAATGGATAAGTAAACAGAAGATATAAACGTTTTGAATGATAAAATAAATACAATAAACACTCGATTACGACTATGTATAGTTTATCTGTGTTGTTCAAGCCATCTCTGGTATTTTCATAATAATTAAGTATATTTATAATCCATTGCTAATCAATGTATTAGTAGGCTATGGAGTAGTAGTAGCTTGGCTAGTTAATGGAAGGCTACCTAGTCGTCAGAGCAAGTGTAATTACTGCATTCACGCGCTCCTCGGATGCTCTCATTTCCTGAGTTGTGCTTTTAAGTTGGAATGTGAAAAACGCACACTCGCATTACTACAAAGATTTGTTGGACTTGTATTATTAGAGCTTTTCGTATTGAGTTCACGTGCATTTTCTCAGTCGGGAAATCCCTTTTCACGGTGATGATGCTTCTTACATCCGTTTCAGAGAAACAAAGGACAAATATTTCAACCGATCGCTCAGGCATGGCACCGAAATCTGCATTCTGATTTGGTTCTAGTACATACCGGTTACATAGGTACCGGTGCCATATTGGCACCGGGTTTCGGTACCCAAGCCTACTTGAGGGTGAGTAAAACATGGACTAATTTAAATTTTTGGGTGAACTGAACGCTTTAACATCCCCAGACCCTGCACTATTTATGTTAGAGAAACCATTTCATTTTGACAGTTTTGAAGAGAAGATGATTGCAATTCTGTTTCATGCCAACTTTATTACTGTTAATGCTTAAAGGCCTGTTCACACCAAAACAAATGTTCATTGGAAAATTTGGCATGATAAACATTTTAATTTGAATCAACCGGTGGTTAATGCATCTGTTCAGGCCAAGAAAATTGGCCAATCAGTGATATTTGCTCTGTTGGTCACATGCCCACAGCCACTGCTGTTTTACATACAATTACACTTGGTGAATCTCACAAACAGACTATTTAGTTTTTTGATAAACAACATAGTACAAAATCTGAATGGCTAATTAAAAACATGTAAGCCATTTTTTTACCATTTACCATTCTTCTCCATAACAAACTGATGCAGATTTTCATGCGTCTTTACGCATCCTTTACCATCTTCTTCACTTTAGTTTGCTTTCTTTTAATTCAGCTAAGAGGCCTCTCTGTATTGATCTTTTATTGGTCACACATACAAATTCTCAGGTCAGGTCAGAACACAACAGGTTTTGTATGAGTTTGTGTTTCCTGTCTCCGTCCTGCATTTGCATCTGTACAAATGGAAGTCAGTGGAAAGAAAAGTATGGTGTGACTGCTCTTTTAAGGACTGTAACAAAGCTCTATGAACATGAGTGATAGCTCAAATCATTGAGGAGTTTTTTTTTTTTTAGTTTATGGATTTTTTTTAAACATACTGGTTTAAAATGTTTTAATGTAGAGGCTTTTTTCAAATTAACACCCCTAACATCCTGCAAGTCCTCAACGGTTGCCTGCAAATGTAAAATGAAACTGAAATGTATCCTTAGTGTTGAACACGTTGATGGATTATCAGGTAAAACAGCACAATTCAGAAACATTCCATGTCTGCTAAATATGACACCCTATCTTCTGTGTATTTGTACGTGGAGGTGTCTCAGATCGGGCTGCAGAGGAGTCTCTCACAGTTGAGCTAATCCCTGATCAGTGCAGCAGACAGTGACACAGTGCAGTGTAAGCTGTCTCTGGGGACTCTTTCTGGAGCCTGTCACAGCTCTTGCATTTAGGTCACCTTTACTACATGCACATTTGCTTTGGCCATCACTTCTGCTCCACTGCCCACCCTAGTACAAGCCACAGCAAGCCGAGTTAAGTTGGCAACTCCCACTGGTTTATTGCTCTGTGTGTGCTTGCACATGTGCAGATTATGTGTGTGCATTTGTTCTTGTTCGTTATGGTTTTTACATATGCATTCAGCATATTATTCTATTTAAATGATTTAATACATGGTTCCAATAAATTATAAAATGATATGCATCATTATATGCAAAAAAATAAGCATTAAACTTCACCCAGGTTGACTGGGTAAACATACATTTTCATCATAGGTTTATATTTTATAAATGAATCTGAGGTCTTTGCATGAAGAATGCTTAGGGAAAGTTCACTCAAAATTTAAAATTTCTGACATCATTTACTCACCCTCAACTTGACCCAAACCTCTCTGAGTTTATTTTTTCTGTTAAGCAACAAAATATATTTTGAAGAATTTTGTAAACCAAAAAATTGGAGATAACCATATTATCGTTATATTTTTTTTCCAAACAATATGATTCTTTTCAAAGAATAGTTTGCCCCAAAAAATGTTCTGTCAACATTTACTCACTCTCGTGTTGTACCTGCATGACTTTCTTTTGTCTGTGAAAATATATAACAAAACATTTTAATGTGTTTTTGACCATACAATAAAAGGTTTCTCATGGCAATTTATAACTATTTGACATATCTGCGATTTCATTTGTTCATTTTTGAAAAATCTGTTTAATCTCCAACTGAGGGCTGGGTTAAGGGACGGACCTTCATGCTTAATTTTTTACAATTTCCCCCCAAAAACATGAAACAGTCATGTTTTCTCATTAGACCGGGTTGTTTTGGACCCCACTGACCTTCACTGTATGGACAAAAACATTTCTTCAAAATATCTTCTTTTGAGATCCACAGAAGAAAGAAAGTTATACTGGTTTGGAATAAAATTGAGGGTAAACGTTGACATAATACATTTTTTGGGGTGAAATAAATCTTTAAATGTTGTCAGAGCAGTAAAATACTCTCAAACAGTTCAAATATCTCTGGGTAGTGGTTGAAATATTCCACTATGGTTTTCTGAAGAACTAAGGTTCAGCTGCTTGTTGAATACGCCACTGTTTGCCTGTGTAAAGTGATTATGTTAACAACCAAGTGCTAATAAACATTGATAAATTTGTTATAGCTATATAAATCTCTCCACACACCATCTATCGCTTATAAATTAAACACACTCCCCACAAACCAAAGAAGCACACGAACACTCAGACACACACACACTGTGATATTGTGACTTTGAATGAGCTACTAAAAGCAGATTATTGATCAATGAGTGAGAGCAGAAAAGGACAGGAAGGGTGAGAGGAGACAGATTAGATGGTTAATAAAGAAGCCGCCACCGGATCATCGACCAGGAATGGATGAGTGGAGGAATGAAAGACCTGTACTAATTATCATGTGAGTGAGAATAGCCATGCAGATCTATAAGTCCAGACACTGTCCAATGCCACTTGGGGCAGACTAATGCTAATATTCACTCAGAAAGAACAGCAGAGTCAATACACCTCCATTAGTACATAGACACCCCTTTATTCCTCTCCTCTTTTATCTCATGCTCTTTCTAAGGCCAAGTAGCCCCTTCTGCGCCCGTATAAATTTCACCCCTGTCTCTCTGCTGTTCACACACACAGTCTTACTCACAAGCACGCTAGTCACTCAATTCATTCCCCCATTAGTCTCAAGTTTCAGCACTGCTGTGTGTGGAACATTGATTTTGTCTTTTCTGTCACACTAAGTGAGCAACAGACAGCATTACTGCAATGGGTCTGCATACAGATTCTTAGTATGAACATATTTGTAACATCAGGCCGTAACTTTGTGGCTATAGTTGATAGTTGATTTTTTTTTTGAGAACATCAACATATTCTGCAGATGCAAGAATGTGCTAGATTGGTATCCATTGCTGGTCATCACATATTTGTGCAGTAGAGAATTTCTTTATTCGGATCACCATTCGCCTCCACAACATAGTCGCTACATTTCCTGAGGTTTGCTTATACATTACAGTAGATTAAAATATAATTAATTTTACATTAAATTAAGAATCACCTTACATTATATATCACCTTAGATTAAATATCATCACATTAAATATCAAATCAACAAAAGTAATTTTATTACATTTTGTTAAATATAGAATATTAGTACATGAAATAATTGAAAATATGCATCAAAACAAAAATCATTAAACTGTAACAATATTGAAAAAGAGAATAGAATAGACTAGCAAAAAAAATCAATGATAATTTCACCTTAAAATATATTAAACTGACTTAAAAATTTAGAGTTTAAACTTACTTAAAAAGTTAAACCTCATATAAATAAAAATAAATCTGAAAATTGTTTAAATTATTTTGATTAGTTATAGAAATACTTATTTGACTCTTGTTAAGGTGTATTCATTTGTTAGCATATATTTAGAGAATATATTTTAGAAATATATCATTTTTGTTTTGTTTCATAAAGAAACAAAACAAACTTTTGACACTGTTAAGCCAAATGGATCATGCTCACTTGACATTGTTTTATGCATAAGTGTGTTAGATCTATCAAACTAATTATGAATATTAAAAATCTAAGTGCACTGAATATTTGGATGATGTCATGTAATTTCCTGACATATTTGGTGGAACCCAGACACCCGAGCTCCCTAGATAGTCTAAACACACTTAGCTTTTCACCCTCTCCACTTTCAACTAACACACTCGCACGTGCACATAGTACCGGATAACTTACAATCAGACAGAGAAGCTGTGCTGCTGCTGTTCATACACATGTGCTCCTCCTCTCTCTCTCTGTCTCACTCTTCTGCATCACCGATCTTCTTTTCCAAAAGGCTCATTGTCCACTAACCCCCATTCAATTTCCTTAAGCGCCAGGCATTGCCCAGGCCACAGAAGTCTACTAAATTAGTAGATCAATAAGCTATCTGAAACTCTTTAGGGGGTATTGAAAAGCCCTGTTCTCTTCTCCAGTTGCTCGTCCTAACGAATAGGATGTTGTTTATGTTGTAATGTGCTGTGTCATGGAGTTCTTGTTACAAGTGTCCCCCTGGACCCCTGGCCACTTCAGGGACTCGCTGGCTCGCTCTCAAATTCAAAATCATATTGGTTTATTGGCGTAACATACTTTTTAATATGTATACTGCCAAAGCATTGCAGAGAGAAAAATTATAATGATGATGAAAAAGCAAAACAATAACAGGAAGCAGAGAAGATAACAAAGACTAATTGTGTGATTGTGTTTAAAAGAAATGCACTGAGATTAAATATTGTTGGGAAGTTTATGTGCTGAGGTCTGTCATTAAAAGTGTTTCTCAAACAAAATCCTAAATAAACTCATTCTTATAACATCAATTCATTTGTGACAACTTTAAGTTTAATTAGCAAACACAAAGTGTTTGTGTAATTGTGGAAGCTACTCTTCTAAATCTCATTTACTTCATATGACTTCGTTATGTAAGGAATATTTTGCCTTGGGTTTAAGTGGTTTTAAATCTCAGGTAATACGTGATCATATATGGTAACTCTATCACACCACTGCATGTAGGATCAGCCAGCCCAGCCCAAAGCCTACCCTTGTGAATATAATGAATTTGTGTTTGGAACTCCTTCCCTTTCCATGTTTTATAGTTGTTTGACGCTTGAATCTAGTTGTCTTAACTTGTTAAGTTAAGTTCATCTTCAGCGACGGTTACATGGCGCGATAAAAAGATTTAATGAAATAAATGAATACAAATCTGTGGTAGTCAGTTACAACCATTACCGGTTAAAAAAAAAATAAAATAAAACGATTGGCGCACTTTACTTGGTAGAGTAAAGTTTTCTGGTTCCAGAAAAGAAACATTGGATATTATTAGAACTATTTGACAAGTTCTACAGGGAATAAAGGAAGCCCTTTGGAAAAGCATCAAAAAATAAATTAAGTATGTGTTTAGCGCCGGGAAGTGTGTTGCAAGTGCGTGCGAGCACGCAAAGACATTCTGATTGTTTTATTATTCATTGTGTCCTTATGCCCATTGTCACGCAAAGTGTGCGGTTGCTTGGTTAGGACAAGATGCGTACATTGCTGCTAATTATGCCTTCGTATAAGACGAATGGCGTTAGTTTATAGTTTGTATCGCTTTATGTCAACTCTCTCTCCTTTATCAGGTCTCTATATTTTCACCATATCTTTCTCTCTTCGCTCAGTATGTTTTGTTATACTGTGTTCTTCTCAACCACACCTCTTTGTTTTGTCCTGTTCTAATGCTATAATTTTCTTATTGTCTTATTCCACCCCCAGCACCATATCAGGGGCCCTTTGTGCAATGAGTGGTCTTACCCTCAGGCCAGAGACACAACCTCTACTCTCTGTGGACGCTGCCCCAAACTCCTGCACACACTCTGTCCGGCAAAGTCTGTCAACCCTCTTTCATATTCGTCAAATCACATTGTCTTCAATTCATTTTGACGGTTATTTTTGTTATAGACTAATTAATAAAAATTACACCCATTACTGTGAAGTCAAATATGACTTTGGAGTGTGTGCTTACATAAGCTTCAAACTCACTTAATGATTAGGATTATTTGATTGTTCTCTGTTGATGATTTAACAGTCTTAGAATGAGTACAAATATGTATAGCCTACTTTAGAGGTAAATAGATGCTGCAGTATACATACAGTATGCATTGTAGAATTATTATGAAGGTAGATTTGTAATAAAATGAAAGCAAAGTTAACCTACTGTGAGATTAAGGATCTGAAGTTGTAATCAGCTCTGTAAAATAAACGGCTAAAGGGACATTGCGTGTCTAGTATTTAGGGTGCTTTCCTTCAAATCTTCTACTTTATCTGGTGCTTGCTTTCCAGTTGCCAATGACAACGACCTCTGTTAGAGAACTGAGACAGGTCTTGAGGTCAAAGTACTTGGAGGAGCCCCAGAAACACAGGCCACTTCCTAGTCAGGCAGAACGGTACATGCACACAAAAAGTGGAACAATGAAGACAGATGTACAAAGACGTAACCATTACCCCCAACTGAGGCTACTTGACCCAGAACTGTGCAGAACAATGTGGACAATGGGAGTTCATAACAGAATTGCTGTCCACACTTCTGTCCATTTTTAAGTTTTTTTTATTATTTATATATGTGTGTGTGTGTGTGTGTGTGTGTGTGTGTGTGTGTGTGTGCGCAATCAATCAAAACCTGCTTTTAAAATTTTTTTATATGAAATTACCTTGGTGAAAGTTCATTTTGGTTCGATTTAGCAAGTCAGCTGTCAATCATCCAGACAGCATGTCTGCTTCCAGAGCTCAGGTGCCTTGTGGACTGCTGTTGTCAAGCGCAAGCATCAGAGCACTCGGAAATGTGAGAGTCTCTGGCGGCCGACAGGAGGCCACTTTAGGAGATGCTATCTCGAGGACCCAAACACCCGACACACTCACTAACACACACACACACACACCTTTATACAGATACAGACACTGACACATTTGCACCTATGCGCACACACATAAATGCTCTTGGGTGTACCTGGATGATTCAGCTTAAGTTTTAAGGGTTTGAGGCATTAATTGCAAACTCGAACACCAGAGCTTTTCTTTCAGATTGAGTCTTTTTAGAACGCTGGTATGTGTAACATTTTTATATTGGCTTAAGAGAATATATGTAACCCTTAATGTTATGGAGATTGACCTGTGTTTTAATAGATATAAATAAATATTTATATAAGTGTGTGTAATATATCTGTTTCACTTGAAAATGTCATGTGACTCGTGAAACTCAAAACCATCATTTATTCTACAGTTTAAGGTGCCATCAATCAGTACTATAGTACAGAGACATCCATAACCCGCTGTAGTCATTGATACCCTTAAACCTGTACATATGGCATGTTTGTGTTTTGGCTTCTTTGATCAGGCCTTGGTTTTAATGGATTTTTCTCCTCCTTTTGGCCATGGGACCAGAGAGGGCAGGGATATAAAGTGGAGGGGTGGAAGGTCATTTGAACCTTGTGGTTTTGGAGCAAAGTGCAGGACGACAGAAGGTGTTCTCCCAGTATTGAGACATCACTCTCTCACAGAGACAGGAAGTCTGCTCTCCCCCCTCCCACTTACACATATACGCAGACTCCAGACCATTAACAGATCCCATGCGTTAATGGGCAGTATTGTAGCAATTGATGGATGGAGTTAGGAATCCAATACTGAAATCACAGTGATTAGCTTGCCACCTCAGAACCAATTCGGAGTCCCTCCCTGGTTGAAAAAATGTCTTGAGTGAAGTGGACAGCATCACTGTACTTTGGCCCTAAAGGCCCCAAGTGCTTGGTTACTTCAGAACCTTAAATGCAGAAATATTAATGTGTTTATGAGATTGACAGTGGTGGTTGTAGAAGTTACGATTGGCCACTCGTCAACCAGTATGACTTTTTCCATATTATTCAAAACCACATTTTCATTATGTGGTTACATTATTGATTCAAAGCATTCAACCGAATAATGCTTGAGATATTAAGAAATATTGAAGTATTAAGCGTTTTTCCATGTGTGAAATGTGTGAACATTATTCAGCAAGTTGTCAAAACTTCCAACGTTTTATTTTCTCCAAAAACATGTTCAGATGGCAAAAAATCCATGATAAACTACACAACATTCATTCTATTTAATTGAAGTCCACATTTACAGTAATGCAATTTATCTTAATCCAGGTTAATATGTTTAAGTATATAAAGCAACATTTTAGTATCAACTTTAGGTTAGCCTTTTTCCTCCTTTTAAATGTATAAAAATTACTTGAGTGAGTTGTTTTTCAACTTCGCGTTGCTTTTGTAAAAGTTCTGTTTCATACGGGTTGAAAGTGTTCTTTGAGAACTATCATTTCAGTGACAGAAAACATTCAAAACTTTCTATTGATAGGCTTAATCATCCCAAGATCTGTGCGAGCTTTTCAAATGTTGTTTGAGAACCTGTATTGGGCGGTCTGGCTAAAAATAAAGCAACAGACCAGATGTTATATTTTTTTCTTACATGTTTAATGTTAAAGTCCATTTGTATGTGTTGTTTATCTTTTAAGATTTTCTTTTAAGTGACGTCTGTTTTTATATTATTATATGACTGAATTGTTTTGTTAAATGCTGCATTGGACCGCTAAAATGTAAACCAGAATCTGCAATGGTTTGTCCGTGTAGGAGAAGTTAGAATGAGATTATCCTTGTTTACAAACAACTAATTTTGCATTTATCTAGGAGGCTGTTGTTAACTATCTTTGCTGAAAATTAAGCAATTAACCTTAACCTAGTCTCTTATCCTCGAGCAAATAGCGTCTGCAGTGCACTTTATTCCTTTTCGGAAGAACAAGTATCTAGCTTTATAAAATTGTAATAATTACTTACCTTACTTATTTAATAACTTGTAGTTATTATTACCGCTGAGAGAGAGAGAGAGAGAGAGAGAGAGAGAGAGAGAGAGAGAGAGAGAGAGAGAGAGCAAGACCTCGTTTGCCACGTTTTCGACTCAGCGGCTAAAAGAATGAAATTAGGTCAAGAATCTGTGAATAACAGAGCTGACGAGCAGGACCCAAATGACAACAGACACCTTCTAAAGTTTCATTCTTTCAGTGGAAACTGTACCTTGGCCTAACATGACCTCACTAGAAATAAGAATGTGTAACCGTTGTAATGACACAATTATTGTTTTCTGAATAGCCGAACGTCACTGTTTAAACTATTTACAACACTCGCGTACACACAAATTATTTATAAAGTTTAGGACACAAATTAAAGTAAAACAAATACAAATAAAATAAAAAAGTATTGCTGTTGAGCTCTCACAGCCAAGTAAATTAGCCTAATCTCAGCTTTTCGTTTTAAAATGAACACTGAGTAAAGTTTACTCCAAGATTATGACGCAAAACTTTACGCACTCTGATTCATAATAAAGCACTATAAAACGGCATGTAAAATGCACTTTTCTAGAACTTCTAATGGCTATATTTGCACGGACGGAAGTTTATTGACACTTTAGTTCATTGTTAGGCAATACATGTCCGAGTTTTTTATTTATTATTATTATTATTATTATAATTTTGAATAACTGAGTTATTAAATAATAATAAGCCACCCGTTGGGCTCTGATACTTGGCTTGGTCATCGGAATTAACTTTGCTTTCCGGTAAGATGTTGTGATAATTCCTCAAGAACATGCTACTCTTAACACTTTTAATGAAACTCACGTGTTTAATAAACACCCGTGAGTCTGACCTAGTTTGCAGTGATATATATAACTGATTCAGTTTAACTATCAAAACACTATAACGTTCTTAAATGGATAAAACCCAAGAAGTTACTAATACAAAAAAGCCAGGACACAAAAGTTTTCTTTTGAAGCAAGTGTAAAACTGAATATTTAATGACACTCTGGTAGTATAGTCTACTTAATTGGCCAGGTAATGCTGAAAACGATAAAAAGGAATAAACATACAAACATGCGTTAAATGTAAAATAACCAATACATTCACTTAAATACGTTTTAATTGCTCATTTTGAAATTAGAGGCCCATTTAAAATACAAATGCATGCATCAATAATCGATCTTTGGCGGAGATGTAAAATAATAATAATAATAATAATAATGTAAACAGTAAAAGAGTTGTGTTATAATGTCCTGCCATGTGAAGACATGGTGATTTGCACTGGCATTTCTGCCAGTATGGCTGCTGACTCTGATGCACTGTAATCGCAGTAAAATATGCCAAGTGTTATTATTTAGGCCTATCTAAAATTGTGTACAGCATACAATAAATAAAATAGGCTTTTGCATAGAAATACAAGCCAGCTTCTTTACTGACCGATAGCTGAACAATGTTCTCAGCAAAACACACTTTAGGCCAATAATGCTTGTTATGAATATGAGTTTGGCCGTGTTGTCGGTTTTTGTTATATGAGCTACTTTGTACCCTGCGCGAGGGTCTTTTCTACGTCACATATCTCCATCAAACAGGCTGAAATACTTGCTGGCGTTTGAGAAATAAAAGTAAGGCGCGCTACCTCCAGGATACACGACTGGTATAGGCATTGGAAGCATGCACCTTCCGAGCAGATTGTTCTCTTTAGTATATAAAGCTGGCAGCGGTACCGTCTTTCCAACATCACTGAAATCGCTAGTCGGTCCCTCCAGTTCAGTAGACATTTGTCTTTTTAATTTATTCCGTCGATTCTGAAACCAGATTTTGACTTGAGTCTCGGTGAGCTGCAAAGAGTTCGCCAGGCACGCGCGCTCCGCGCTGCTCAGATAGCGTTTCATGTCAAACGTAGATTCCAGCTGGAAGATCTGTCTTTTTGAAAATATAGTGCGCGTTTTCTTTTTCGTCATTAGTTTATTCTTCTTGCCGTTGTTCTTTTGTTGCCCGTCATCGCAGCTGTCCGCGCTCTCACTGCGCGTGTCGACGGTTTTGAGCGCGTCCGCCACAGTCCCATCTCCCTCTCTGTTGACTTTATCTGAAAGCCAGTCAGATGCTATTGATATTCGCTCAAAAATTACAGTACAGCTAATAATACATTATTGCAGATTTGTGCGAAGTTAATAGCAGTATCTTACCAATGGTGTGCAATCTCGCATCTGACCCTTCTTTGCATGGACCCTCGCTCTCTCCGGGATGACGCAGACAGCCATCCCGACACACTATAATCGATGTTTTAGAATGACAGCTGTCAAAGTTTCTGCTGCTCGACTTGGAGTTGAGGATATTGTCAATGGTGAACTTCAAAGAAGCCGGTCGACATGACGCGTCCTCCTTGCTCATATTCTCCGTTAGATGCGGGGTCTTTGTTGTCCGTGTCTCTTTTTTGCCGTTTCATAAACTAACGTCTCGATTCTCCGAGCACCATCGCTCCACGACGTGCAGTGCTGCTGCGCTCGCCTAGACTGTTAGTCCACTGACCGGAAGAACACGATCCTCCGTCGTTTATTGGTCACGAGAATCAGACAGCGCGGCGGCCAATGGCAGAGGAGGGTGGGAGCTAGAGCTCAGACCTATCCAGACATCTGGCACATACTTCGATATGTGAACAGCACTGCTTACCATTTTTAATGAGAGCTCTTAAGAAATGGAAAGAGATTTCAGCTTTTAGTAAGAGTTTGCCTCTTTGGCCTTCTCTAGCTCCTTTGATGGCGCTTGTGTGGTGTTAATTCGAGAACAAAGGGAGGTTAATGTAGCTTAGGCTATGACTTCTTATTTTTTTCAGTTTTACTTTCAGTTCCCAATTATGTTAATTATAGCACTTTGTAGTTAAAATTATGATTTTGCTTCTTGCATGTGTGCGAGATAATTCCGACTGATGAGAAAATGTAGGTTTGGCTACTCTGGTTATATAGCTGCAAACGTTTCGCTGTTTTTTGCATTTAGTATTTTTTTAAAAACATATATTTTGTGGCGGTATTTGTGTCAGAAACAGCCTGTAGCTATTATTATGTTGAACTGTCTTAGCCTTGCCATGCCTATAAAAAACGATGACCTTTACTTTTTCCATTAGTGATTTTCAAGTTAAGTCGTTGTTTCTGGGGCATTTAATAATTTAGCTAATTATTGAACACTGAAAGCATTCATGGACTATAATGTTGTAATACATATTATTTTACTGAACCTTTCTTTAGTCCGTTACCACAATTAAGATTTCGTTGTCTTTTAAGCATATGGCATATTCTCATCCAGGACTTGCAAATGGACGCTGAAATAATCATTATAAACTGTAATGATATTTATGTCTTAATGTAATAAAATAATGTCCTAAAATGGCTAAATCATATTTTCATATAATTATTCTTCCTGTTGTTAAATTAGGCAAGTCAATATAGTTACCGGCCTATGATTATAGCTTGAGCCTGCATGTAGCCTATGCATTTGATATTTAAGATTTATTCGTTTACATTTTTATTTTGTGTTAATTGCACATATTCAATTCAACAGAGTGTTTGAACTTAGTATCGTTTTATGTTGTGTTCTGTGTGCTCATAAGAAGGCCTTTTTAAACAACACATTTTTGTTTGTGAATAAGTGCTGCACTGATTTACTGTGAAAATGTAACATTTTAAATGTAGTGTTTGATTTACACGTTATTTAGAAAATGGTCAAAGTAATCGAGATACTTGTGGAAATATTTAGAATTAAGCCAGTTTTCCGCTGTCCCGTAGAAAGTCTTGACGTCTTCTAAGCATAGGCTTAGGCTATAGCATATAAGTAGAACCAGCCCCAGTCCGTTGGTAGAACCCATGTACAGGAAAACCATACTTGCTTTAAAGTGATTCGTTTATTTAAATTCGTAATGTGAAAAAGTGACAATTTACAAATCGGTGGTTCTGAATAAAAATATATTTGCACAAAGCAAGTGTTGCCCTTGTATTCACATACAGGTGACGGCCCCCATGCACATAATACTACATATTATACACAGGTAACAGTGACAATTAACACAAACTTGTCATTTCTCTTGTGATTTTGTGATAGTTGTTTTCTTTTCTTTGGATGCAGGAGACAGTAGGCCCACTGCAGTTTCCAGCAGGATATGTAGCATTAGTTCACCTTCATTATAACTGTCATTGGACCGTTTGTCCGCGTGAGACAATCAGACAAGGCCAGTCATTAAATTCACTGAATGAGCAAAAGATGATGAAGGATAGTTCGCTGAATTGGAGAAGCTCATGATTGGTGGCGAGACTTGAGACACGTTAAAACTGAGAGTCGACATTGGTGTCATTTTATCATGGTACAAGATGGGCACTCGTACAATCCGCTGAGAGCTGTGGTTAAAATGAACAGCCTCTAAATCCGCGGCCAGTTGTCTTTTCCATTTGTTTCTGCGGTTCTGGAACCAGATTTTCACCTGTGTCTCGGTCAGGTGCAGGGAGGCCGCGAGGCCGGCGCGCTCAGAGCTGCTGAGGTATCTCTTCATGTCGAAAGTGGATTCTAGCTGGAAGACTTGGCTTCTGCTGAACACAGTTCGGGTCTTTTTCTTCCGGGCCGAGCCTGAAGTGTCGGGACCAGAGCGCTCGTCGAAAAGCTGCCGAGCGTCCTCACCCTCATCACCCACACACTCGCTCGTTTTTCGCTCCACTGCTCCATCAAGAAGCTCAGAGGCCACGGGGCTGTTCCTGTCGCTGCGGCTGTGTTCACTGGAATGGCGGGTTTCTTCTTTTGGACCTGATAAAGTAATGATTAAACGAATGTGTAAGTGTTTGAGAAATGCATGTTTATTATAATAAATCAGACGGAAGTTTGACACAGTGACATCAAAAATCTGCTCTAAATCTGGCACGTTCCCATATAGGCTGTGTTTCTTCGCAGACAACTCTCTCCCCGTGGCTTCCACAGACAAACCAATTGCAGCTAAACCTTTAACGAGTTTGGGAAGTCTTTCATTGCTCCGCACTTTCGAGTTGCTTTTGTTGGTTTTACTTAACGAGGCCAAAAACTAATGTGAACCTGCCAGTAGCATAATTGATGCTGTACACAACACCAACACAAATAATTATTCAGTGGATAACTATAATGCGCAAGTAGCGTATGTGATGCCAGCTTGTGTTCTCATTTAAATTAAATAGGCTATTTATAGGCCTAGATATCAGTTCAGATTATGAAATCTCTATATTATTTTAAACATAACTCTGTATGATTTTTAACATAATTATGAGTTTTAAAGCCTACAGTGTCTATGTATCTCGCACTTACTCTCTGAGGTTTCCCGTTGATACCACTCCAGAGGTGACTGTGTGCTCCGACACATGTCTGTCTTGAAGCCTGTGCTGGATGCTTGAATGCACATTTCCTTGCGATGCTCTTTAGTGCCGCCCTTAAGAACCAGCTCTCGCTCCATGCCATCGCTATCCTTTAAAGGACGCACGGACTTTTTTGTCCTACAGAAGCCAAGTAAATTCTCGATGAAAAACGACGAGCCCCTGGATGTGGTGGGAGTATGCTGTTGTTGGCTTTTGTCGTGCATTTCTCGTACAAATAGGTTATACCAGTCACAGCAATAGTCGGGTGATTCTCGAATACGTCTAAGCAAAAAGTAACGAATCCTTCCTCTCCGGATATCCCAGCTCAACCATCGCTTCAGCAGGGTGAAATCCGTCGTGCGTCCACGGCTCAGTCCAGAGAAGCGGAGCTGTAGTAAAGAACAATCCAAGTCAAGTACAATGCTTAACGAGCGGAGGGCATTCTGCTATTGGACGAGCACAATAGCAAATGGGATTACTCGTGAAAGGGTATTACCGGCTCCAATTCGACTTCGCTTTTGATCGTGCCTCAGGGTCGGTGGAACCCCTGACACAGAGGGCTTTATTTGGGTCAATTAGGGAGCAAATCAAAAACCAGATAGTGGTTCAGCGCATCGCGTCAGCCGGGGATCTCGTGGAATCGGATGCTGCTCCGTCTATTGGTCGGATCGGTCGCTACATCACAGCGACGTTACAGCAAACGCCACTGTTTGGCAACGAGACAGCCTTCTTCGGGACATCCCAGGATACGTTGTGTTTGCTTAATGCTTTTAAATATGTCAAATAATATGTTTAAACCACAGTTAAACATTGGGGATTTTTTACTGTAAAACACTAAGCTTTATTAGATTTATTTACTACCCATGGAATTCATTCTAAATATGTTTTCAGCGTTAACAGTAGGCTAAATTTAAAAAAGAAAATGCATACTACTTGGATAAATGCATGGATGCATTTGGTTTTATAAATCGGAGATTTGAGAGCATGTAGTCTATATGGCATTTTCAAGCATTTGCAGCCATAAAATAATAGAAAAACAGAACAGTCTAATAATTTAGATTGATTATTAGCTATAAAAATATCTTAGGACCCCAAGCTGGCACGAAACAGTAATATCGAGGTCTTTGGCCTGTTAAGTGTTGAAAGCATGAAAAAAGTCTAAATCCTTTTTTTTTATTATTGTAAATGGATAGCTACCTGATTCTTACAAACGAGCCTATTTAATTTGGTCTAACGTGATATTTGTCTTGCTTCAGTTATATTAAATAATATATTTTTCTTAAACTTGGTTTTAGAAACTAAGTGATTTTATCACATGATAGATATGTTTAAGCCATTTGACTAAACATTTTACATAATAGGTTGTGGATATCAAAATGTAAAATTATTACCTATTACATGAAAATAAAATATAGGCTAATTATGAACATTTGCCTATTTTATTTTGTATTTTAATTT
Organism: Gymnocypris eckloni scoliostomus; assembly: GCA_027564155.1. Lineage (NCBI taxonomy): Eukaryota > Metazoa > Chordata > Actinopteri > Cypriniformes > Cyprinidae > Gymnocypris > Gymnocypris eckloni. The sequence goes on from CM050416.1 coordinate 26,429,886, forward strand.
TAAATTGTATTTGTTCTATTTTATCTGTGATTATCACAATATCTGTGATTTGACGTCTGTGCTCGTTTCCGTTTAAATCCGTGAATAAATAACGTTCTGGCTTAAAACCCTAACATAAATGTATTTAAGTCATTATTTAGCGGGTATACACACCATAATCCCATTGCGTGCTTTTTAATAGCGAGAAATTGAGAACTGTAAATCCTGTGGCCTAATTTGAAATGTGTTTAACACTGAGAAGTATAAAACACATAGGCTACACACAATTCTCTATATAGCTTACATATATTTAAATAGCCTATATTTTTCTATTCCAGTATTTTGAAAGTAAACTTATGGATGATTTCTTGATGTCTATGAAGTTTTTTCCCGTTTTTCTTCTGCTGTCTTATTCTGCGACCGGTTAAATTAATTTTATAATAAGAACTATTTGACATTATTATTGGGATAGGCTTCGTAAAGTTTCATATTAATGTCAGGAGTCTTTTTTGTCTTTGTTTTGTTTTTCTAGTTTTTAAGACATATAGACCTAGAAGGTGAAAGGTTATAGTGGACTAGTAGTAGTAGAAGTAAAATAATAATAGGCTAATACTAATAATAACAATAATAAGTTCAAAAGACACTAAGCCCACAAATAGGATAAAGGTGCCAGCTCGTTGACTATTATGTTAGTTATAGTTTTAACTATAGTTGAATTATACATGACGCATAGTTTATTTCGTCTGATGACAAAAAAAAGTATGAAAAATATTGTGTACCCATGCAATTTAAGATTATCGTTTGCATGGACAGTAACAAGCTTGACGTTATAGTTTTCAGTAGGACATTAATCATACTGCTGAAGCGCTAAAACTTTATTTTTACGTAACTAATTAATGGTTTTATTAACATTTTCCAATTTGCTTTTTAAAGTGCAGGTTTTATTTTCCTAAAATTGCAATTTTTTGAATAATCTAACTTTATATACACTATGCACATTTTTGTCAACGGAGTGAGTGAATTCCTATTTCTCTTCTCTTTTACAAACGATAACATAAAGAAACGCAGCTAGTATTTGTATTCGTTAACAGTTTGTAGTCGTTGTGAAATATTAGTTTCAGCAAAAACTAGTCGAGTAAATAAGTCTTTTTAGTTTTTAAATTATGTATTTTTGAATGTATATTTTTCTTAATTATTATTATTAATATTATTATTTAAAAACATACAACATGTTAAGCAACTAAGATCAAATGTAGTCTAAGAGCAAGACCTAAGTATTGTATACACTGTGCTTGGAATGAGATCCTGTAACAGGCAACAACAGCAAATATAAAAGGCACTTACTGTAATGAGCTCAAGTTTGAAAATCCACAGTGTGATACTTAATTGTAAAATGATGTCTAACTTGACTTTGTGGACAGTGACTGTTTGCCTTTTAAACCATGGACAAAAATCGAACCCGCTCACTGAGGTTTTGATGTATTGACTGTAGTTGACTTTTTACATCTCTTCTTTCCCTTCTTTTTGCTTCTACTTTAGCTTGAGAGTGAGAGGCAGAGATTATTTAGCTCATATTACTGTGATACGGCACCAAGCCCGACCCCCTGTATGTGAGGGCATCAGCCCCTGGCCTCGTGGGCATATAACCCCACTGATCCTTATCCAGACTGGCACGGCCTTTTCACACTGGTGACCAGTATTGAGACCTTTCATGCTCCCCTCTCCCTCTCTTTTACGTTTTCTCTCTTAATACACATTACCTTTCTTCCATTTATTTAGCTACCCTTTGCCCTCGTTGTCATTCACTATATGTCACATTTCTTTCCCATCACATGAACTCATCCCTCCCCCATTTGTCCTCATGTTCACATGATGTCGGTATTCTCCCTAATAAGCATTAAAAGATGTGTTTTACCGCATTGTGTAACCATGTTTCCTCCCTAGGATGGGACACAAAAGGAAACCAGGCCAAATAAATTGTAATCAAAGAAAAGGTATGTTTTTTCACAGTGCCTTCATCTCAGCCTCAGTATTTTCCTCTGGACATGTTGTGATGGTTCAGTCGAAGCACTCTTCAGGGCCATACAGTACTTTATGAATCAAGAGTATCAAAAGGCTAAAAGACAGATTCGCTTATGACCCACTTCATGTTGATTCTCTGTCCAACCTGTCACTCAGGTGCATCTTAAAACAGAAACTAAAGGTGATGTAGCACTATCTTTAGTCTCATGATATACTCACTATGACTATAATACTTCCACAGCCGGGTCATTTCTACAAGATTTGTGTACCACATGAAAAATACTGCATATTTTACACAAAATGTTTCATAATTGTAACTTTAATGCCAGATGGTTTGCATGCATTCAGATATACCACAATTAACACATTCATAATTATTAATATGAATAGTATTTCCATGTCCCCAATCATGTTTCAAATGTATTTTCTTTTTTTGTATGTAAAACCATTAAATTAGTTTATGTATCTTAAACTCCAGTGTACCCTGTTATTTTGGCATTTGGTCTAAATCATGTGATTTGTTAGAAGTGCCATTATTTCTTTGAAGGGAAAGCAACTCCAAGAACAAAGTAAGTATATGTATTAGTAATAACCTTTTCTCTCTTTTTCTTATTTTTAGGAGACTTATCTAATAATGTAAAGCATGCCCACCCTTATTGTCTCCGATATGAAAATGCTTGTTTATTTTTCTAAATAGATTTGACAAATCTATACAAAATATTTCTGAATGTGAATCTTTTGCTGCATGTTTTTCTTTCATTGACTTAAAACACACCATTGTACATTGAACTGTAAAATATCATATAACAGTGTGGACATATTTTCTAAAATTTGAAATTTGAAATTATATTTCCCCTCTGACAACACTAAAATATATATATCTTTTTTTTCAACAAATCTGCTAACTCCAGAATCCATCAACTGTAGGAATGGCCTGTCCTCTTCGTTCTGCTCTGTCCACTATAATGCAAACATCAGTCTTGTAACAATGCTGCACTTCCGCAGGTCAATCTGAAAACTCACGTGTGTTTTACACACGGGGACACTACAAACCCCATCTGTTGGTGGGGTTACAGTAATGCAGGTATGTCATGGGTGCATTAGCAGAAGAGCACATTCACATACAAATATGTTCTTTAGGCAAAGTCTGCATTTCAGACGTTCCTCATAAGCAGAAAATCAAAGAGAGGACAAGTATGCTAAAAGAATGCAGATCCATCCAGGCATTTCTGTTACTCTCCTGTTAGTGTGTAACACACCCAGGCTGTTGAGTATCTTAGTTTGGCATGAGGTGTGTGTGGGGGTTCACCAGCAATACAAAATAAAACCTCTGTGATTTCCAGCGCAGACATTGAGAAGAATAAGGCAGTCTTCAACTAAACTGAATTTTCTGTCTTTGTTTTACACAAACCTTGAGTGTTTCTAACAATCATCAGAGAAGAATGGTGCCAAATCCACCTCAAAGTTATGTCTTTTTACCATTTAACATTCAGTGACAAATATATGACTGTTCACAAAATTAAAACTATATAAAACTAATTTAAAACATATTAGAAATAAACTTCTGTTCATTTTGGTTTCTTATTTTGGAAAAAGTGTTTTATGCCAGTTTATTATTTTTAAGTTTATTATGTTTTAATTTTAATTATGACATTTTGTGGGACATTTAACATCCTGAACCTTGTCATCCAATTATTTGCACTTTAAAAATACCTACACACCTTACATTGTCATGCAGTACTGTAGTGGTTCTCTCTATGGTATATTTTATATTATTTATTTAATAAAATATATATCATTTTATGATGTAACAATTTTATTGAATAATGTTTATAAACAATGTGTCTGCATACCTCTGCTTATTGTTTGCACTACATGACTTTGAGCATACCACATGGCAAGTTTGTGTTGTTTAATTTTTTTTCTTCATATCTATAAGAAGTGACACATATTTGTTAACTTTTTACATGATATAATATTCTTATTTTCTGCATGAAAGCTAAAGTGAAGCTAAAGTTTGCTAAAACATTCTCTTCTAAGAAATAATAAACTTTCTCTGTATTTGAAATATTGAACCATACTCCTTAAGATATAGTACTTCTTGTTTTCCTAATTAGGATATAAATGTACAGTGTATTATGTACTAATATACTATGTACTAATATAACAAAAATTATAATTAAATTAAATGTAGACATCAGAAACATGTTTATCATAGAGGAGGCTGATTTAAATTGGTGTCTATGAAATGAACCTATATATGTTATAAAATAAAAAATAAACATCATGTCACTGACCCTTGTAACAAACAAAAAATGAATAGAAACAAAAAGTGCAGCAATGGCTATCTATAACTTCTCTTTTATAAAATAAATGTTAAACATAAGAAATCTTGAAGCCATAACAGACAAGTGATTCTGCAAGGGAGGGACTCTCTTCTATAAACTTGAAAATCAATTGTAATGTTTTTACAAGGATGAAAAGATTTGTTTTCATATAAGTCAAGTTCAGGACAGCGTCTGTGTTGTTGCAGTAATGTTGGTCTGAATGCTCGGCTGAACCGATGGATGGCATGCATGATGTGTGTATACAGACTAAAGTTCAGTCAGTCATGACTTCTGAATGATCGTTAAGGACTGTTTTCTATGAAAGACAGTAGTCGGGTTCAGGCTCACCCTGCTATGCTTCTGTTGCGGGCACCTTTTATTTGACCCATTAAACTCCACATTGACATCAGACACATTTAAGGTCCAGGCATCTGCTGTCGCTCTTTAGTGGTGCGGTCAGCCCGAACGCCCTCGTGGTCTCTGCGGTCTGAACCTGGATTGAGTCATCACCGTGAAATTGGATTTGATATATGGGCGGAGGCACAGCTGAAGTTTTGTGCTGACTTGCCTCTGTGGTTAATACAGCATCAGTTTGTAATTGTCTGAAACAAAGGCCTAATAAAGGACTTGGTCAAAAAGCAACATACATCAAAATCATAATTCAGAAATTGTATTAAAGGGAATGTATAACACAATGTGACCACATGCATGACATTCAAGCATGCATAACTACAGTAATTTATTAATCTGTGATTCTTTTTATGATAGCATATGATAGTATTTATGTAATCATCCATACATAATTTTTATCCATGTTCATCATGTATTGAGGTCATGTATTAAGATTTATGTGTAAGGCATGTTACTCATGATATGTCATTGTTCTGTATCTGAATATATAGAAAACAGTAAGATTTGTTCATTCTTCTCGGTTGAGTAATTTTGAAATGTGTGTTTGTGTGTAAGCTAATTGTAATGCAAATATATGGAGACATAGTAAGCATTACAGAAACATAAGTTATAACAAAATAACTGTATAAACTGAATTCACACATCCTCTAAAATCCTGAATTAAATAAAAATTATAGTGATTGCTATTTTCTGTTGATTGTGTGTATTTGTTCAGTTGAAGAAACTGTTTGTATCAGTTTACTACACCTCGTGCTATATAATTATTTTATAGAAGAGTGAAATATTAGCAAAGCAACATAGCCAATGCATGATTTTCATTATTTCAGCTTGGCCTAAAATATCAGTTTATCTTCTTTATCAGCTGGAGGTTTTTAATGAAGAATGTCTGTTTGTTTAACCTCTTCATGCTACGTTGCCCCCTGTCAACCCCAGCTCGTCATGCTGCCGCAAAGAGGGGGAAATGTGAGGGTTTTAAATGCAGTTCAGATCGAACTAAAAATTCCACAGCTTAAAGTCTCAGAAAGAGGAGTATAGAAAGCAAAAAATGTAAATGCATAAAATATATATATGATATATATATATGATCTGTGTAGCAGAAGTTACTTTATTGTTCAAACAAAGTATAACGATTTGGACAAAGCTAGCAGTCAGAATTTATAGTTTAGTTTTGAAATTGTATATAACATCAGTGTGAGCTCGGCTAGATTTACATTTTATTTCAGAAAAATGCTACATGTTCACAAGTGTTGACAATAAGAACTGTGAGTGAATGCAAAATAGTCTTTTGTAAATAAAAGGGGGAAAGGTATGGGTACAAGCGTTTTTTGCAGTATTACAACTGAGATAATATGCTCATTTACAATTAGATCATTTTAAAGGATTAGCTAGTCAATGCCATGCATGTTGCATCACACTTTGCAATAAGAACAAAATTTAGACAAAGGAGAGAAAAAAACATACTTATAATGTTTAACACTTGTTTTTCTGAGTTTTTCAGAGAATGTATCAAAAAGCATTCCAAGCATTGCAGTTTGTGTGTGTGTGCATGTGTGTGTGTGTGTGTGTGTTCAGCCAAAGTATTTTTTTACCCACATATGAAGCAGATCCACATGTGAACACGAATACTCAAAAACCTGAGAAATATATATATATATATTTTTTGTTGTTGTTGCAGGGAATGTAATCTAAAGCACATGTACAAGCAATGCCTTTTGGTGTTAAATATTAATATGGAGACTTCACATGGACTGTGTTTTAAGATTGACTTTGCGCATGTGTTGTCATTTTTCATGTCTGATTAATTATCCCAAGCCCAGGTTCTGATTTCTGAGTCCATCTCCTTGACTGAGTTTATCTAATCTGACAGTTTACTGGTTGTTGCATGGGGAGATGCAGTGCACGCTTTACTGAACTGTTGCTGGATGAAGGGATCGCGTGAGAAAGAAAAAGGCGAAAGAGGACACAGAGAATGTGCAATGTGAAGACGCAAGGTCTTCAGCTCTTATGGTTAATTAGCTTATACCTCTTTACTTCTCAGTATGCCATTCTTGTGAGCACATGACGCCATGTGACCTCAACAGACAGTGTTTTTTTTCCAGAACAGGTGATTGTAAGTTCTTTTAAACATGCCTATAACCAGTTGGGTGAGTTGGTCACATCAATAGCTTTGAAGTTTCCAAGACCAATGCCATCTGCATTGACTAATATAACATCTTTTTTTGTTGAGAAGAAAAGGGAGGCTCTTAGATGTCAGGAAGGATCCTCTTTCAGTCGCCAAGTCTAAAACTAATGGGCAACTTTATTCAAAAAGACAGAAGAAACGAAATTACCTCATGTATTATGGGGCCTGATGAATCAGTATAATATATAAAGAGCAACCAAGTCGTTCCTCCATCTCTGCTTCTTGGGGATGGATTGCTCATGTCTGGCCAGCATAACTGTGGTAATTGGTGAGCCTGTTTGGGGAGTGGTGATTAAAGATGGATGTAGGGAGTGGAGGCAGGACTGGGTTAACAGAAAGCGACAGAAAAGATGAAAGGCGGTGGTATTAATGCATTGCCCAGAGGAGAGGAGCCCAGCCTGGAGATGCTTGTTTTTCACTCTGTTTGTCACGCAAGTTTCTTGCCCCGCCCTGGTCAGTTAGGCCACTCCCCTCTCGCTCATTTCCCTTCTGTATCTCCTCACACAGTCTCTGCAGCTTTGCGTTATACTTCTTGCCCTGTTTCTTTTGCTTTTGCGTGTCTGTTCTGTGCTCGGTCTACTTCTCTTGTGTGTGAATCTTCTGCCTCCATCTTTCTCTTCCCCTCTTTGCTGCTTGCCTCTTGTAAGGAGAAATGTGAAATATTATATATATATTGTTTACCATGTAGGTCAGGCAATGGAAACAACTGCTGGTTCAAAGGTGCTTTAAGTGGTTGTAATTAATTGATGAGAATGGAAATACTTTAACATAACTTCCCTCTTTGGCTGACCATTTTCTTTCTCTCTGTAGAATGTTCCTAAAATAGATGAGACTTGCCTTTTAAGGGCCTCTTGGGCAAAAAAAAGGTGATAAACTTCGAACTTCTTTTAGGTTTATGTATTTCACTGTTGAGGAAACATCCTTTGGAGCAATTGAGTGCTAATATATGTATATATATATATATATATGGATAATGGACACATTTTAAAATAAAATACAATTTTAAATAATGGAAATCAACTAAAAATAATATATATATATTGAAAAAAAATAATAAAGAGACTTCAAGCATCCAAAACAGCACTTATTATCATAATAGTCTCAATAAGTTTTTTTCAATTCGGAATATCTGCAGTAAGTGATTTTTAGTTTTTAATAATCTTATTGAAACTGTACCCCCTCTGCCCCCGAGCAAATCGTTTGAAAGGAACATTTAATAAAAAAATTTGAAAATCTAGATTTGCAAATATTACACCTATGTGGACATCACTAGCCTAAATGATACGAATAAAACCTGTTTTAAGACAACATTTGTAGAAATGTAAGCATTCACATTTGGTCAACAAACTTTTTCATCTCCTCAGATCTTCTTCAAGGTAATACCTTTTACATTTTTATGTACATTTATTTTACATGTACATATAATTAATTATATTTGACTCAAAATAATTGTTAATTTATAGTATATACCAACGCTATCTCACGGCAGTTTCATTTGTTTTATTTTAAGTCACACTGTATGGTTTTCCTTCACATAAAGCATTTTTATTATGTTATTAGTTAATGCTTTTTAATCTGACTTAAGATTTCATGTGCACCGTAAAGCAAAACAAAGTTTGATAGCACTTCATTTTAAGGTGTCCTTGTTCCACATTATATGTACTTACTATCATAATAACAATAAATTATACATAATTACATGCAAGTAAGCCTAAGACAAACACCCAATTCTGACCCTAACCATTTAAGTGAATGTTATTAATTAATATTACTCAGAACTTAAATATATAACTACACTGTAATAAGGACACCTTAAAATAACCAAAAGTCTGTAACACAAAAGTTTGATTACTCCTAATTACTATTTTAATTACTTGTGTGATGCGAATGCTGGATATTTTGTCCCTCTCAAGTTATATGTACATTATTTATTTATTTATGTTTGAATATATTTATTGATTAATTGAAGGCTAAAAACTTTTCCCAAGGAACATTTTTGGCTACTTTAATACTCTGGAAATATCAATTGATTCAGCTGAAAGTGTAAATAAAATGTTCTGAATTTCAGGTAGCTTCAGGTCATAGTGGCATTAACAAGCAGTAGCAGGTTAGTGTTTTTCATTCATTGCTAGCTGTAATCTCTAATACAATGTTTGTTTCTTTTTTTCCCAGAGGCATCTGAAATGCTGGAATTGTTTGTCTGATTAATGCCTGCTGTAATGACTTTAGTTTGTTTAGCCCCTGAAAAAGAGAAATAACGTTTTTGCTTTGTAACATATACTTCATTCATTGCCTTTACCTTATACACTTTTAAATAATTTATATTAAATTGAAAATAAATTATAATGATACACTAACATTTATGTACTTTCCTTGTGTATGTTTATTTACAATAAAACTTTATAAAGGTGCATTTTACTTCGGGGGGGTCATTATCCTCATCTTCCTGCTCTTTTTCAGCCATCATTTAGTGAGGTGTGTAGAGTCTGTGCTGTGATTTCCAATTCAGTTTTTCAGAAGGAAAATTGCAGCCGTATATATCAAAGTGTGGGAAGTGCTGTCATTAGTTAAACACGGCAGTGCCTCTGTTCTTACAGACGTCTCATGAGGTATGGATGTTGTCAGCTTCTCTTTCCTCAGTATGACCTTTGGTGCTTGTGTGGGGTCACTGAACACTTTTATTTCCCCTGCTCACATGCAGAGTGACTGTCTGGAATAACAGAAGATATCAGGAGAAACGGGAAACACATCATTCTGAAGAAGAAGATCACTGCAGTGTCAGTATCAACTCGTTCTGGGTGAATGCTTTCTTTCTTTCCCCTACAAATCCTTTATTTGTCATTTTAGAGGAATTAAGTGAACTAATACATTTTTGTTTGCTTTTTACTCTTTGGCAATCGAGTGAAATTTGAAACTTTAGATCGGGAACAAGTAATGGTAGGTCAGTAACTTATTTTTTTTTTTTTTAAGTAGATTTGTTGTTTTTGTCCATTTGGAAAATATTCAGCAAATGTAAATTATGGAATATAAATAGAAAAGTTTTTTGTTATGCATTCTGAAAGTGTTAATGAGTTTAAGTACATTCTTTGATGGGAATTCTTTATTTTGAGAATGTTTTTCTGAAATGCAATGAGACAGGGAACTTATAGATTAATTATATTAATGAAAATGGAAATAGTTTAAAGATTGGAAAATATTAAACAAATCTAGAATGATTATATTCTCAACTTTTAGCAGTTTTACATGTTTATTTATACATTTTCTATGGTTATTAGATGATATAGATGTTTTTGAGACTGAGCAGAAAATCTTTGCTTCTTACGATGTTACTAGCTGATATCATTTTGAGTTCTTGCAGTTTTTACGTGTATTATTTATATAAAAGTCTTTACAGAACCATATAAAACATGGATTTGCTTTACCTTGTAGTGTTCTGTTAATTACCTAATTTGAGGTTTTTAATCTATTTGTAGTTTTTATTAAATGATGACTGTCTTTTGTCCCTTAGAAACATATAGAAATGTATATGATATACTTAGATTAATATTGAATAAATGTTATATTTAAAAACATATTATACATGAATCTTTCTGTGCTATTCATATTTGTTATTATATGTTCATGCATCTAAAAGATCCACAAGAGTTTGGAATTTTAATAAAATACAACCATAATAATATTATACAAAACATACTTTGTGAATGCCATATGCAAATAATGATTTAATTAGCATTATAAAAATGAATATACAATATTTAACATCACACTTAATCACAATGTGTTATTTTTTTTCTTTGTTTGAGATCAAGGTTTTATTTGGCTAATGTTAATGTTTGATATCATATTTAATATTCGCCCATTCGCTTTTAACATTGAGTGGATTGCCAACTCACTCTAAAACCGATTTATAATATCGAACCGACTGTAGATTGTAGTTGTGTTGTGTTAAATCAACCAGGAGAGGTCAGTAAAGCTCTTTAAAACAAACGACATTCACTCGTTCTTTAACATGGGCCAAGTTCTCTTTCTTATCTTACTCTAAACAGCTGTAGACAGGGGAACATGTTTACTGTAATAGCGACTGAATCGCTTCTGTATTTTCTGACTGAAACAGAATATTATGAAATCATTGCAATCATTAAGTATATCAGAAACGAATTAACTGAAATGAACAATGTATTGATTCATTAATTTGACATTCCCATTCTGCCTTCTGGTATCTTTGTTGCTTTAGTGCTCAATAGAGAGGAACATTAAAAATGCTGGGTTGGGTAAAATATGGACAAACCCATCGACTGGGTGTTTAACCCAAAAACAACCCACTCGCTGGGCTTGCCCTTATTTTACCCAACACTGGGTTGTATTTTAACCCAGCATTTCCTTTTTTTTTATATTCTGCCTTTGTGTGTAATATCCAGCCTAAATACAAAAACAATAGGCTAAGTTAAAGTTTTTGTCAAATCAGGGTATTATTAATAAAGGTGTCTGACTTCTGGTGTCAGTTATTATGATCATTTCCATAACATTGTCAAAAATACAGTAGGCTATAACCTACTATTGGAAAACAATATTTAAATGTGTAGCTAGGATACAAAAATGCTAACTATCAAATATGTTGATATTATTAGTCAACTTGTCAAGTTTGGAACTGCGTTTTAAGAGAGTAAAGAAGAAACACCCATCAAGGTCTAATACTGATCAGTGTTTTCCTCAGCGGTGTTGTCAACTAATTTTCAGGGGAAGTTGCTAAAGCAAGGTTGATTTGTTGCTAAATGATGTTCATTGTGAATCATTGTGTGATGATGTCATTACAACTAAAAATTGTCAAATCTCAGCAAAAACATTTATATATTTATATATGTTAATTTAGATTTGTTAGTAACAATACATAGGTTACAGGGTTACAACGGATAAAGGATAATGTCCTGGAAAATTACTAACACCTTTTCATTTTTCTGCATATTTTTCTTACAGTGTACTAACTCATCAACAATCGCAGGTACAAGCTACTAGCAAAGTGTCTCATAAATGAACAATAACAGTATTCAATTATTATTATTATTAATATTAAATTAAAGAATTGCTAATAGCAGCTAATTTAATTCTTGTGATGTGTGTACTACCAGGCATCTTTGGTTTCCTCTTTTGTGTAATTTAAATGGTAAATTGTGCCTTTTTAATCGTTTGAGTCACTTATCGAAATGTATAAATGTTGCCAAATAAATGTAAAAAATGGCTAAATTTGTTGCTATGTGCTTTTGGAAGAAAAAGTTTCTAGGGTAGTCTGAAAAGTTGCTAAATTTAGCAACAAAATTGCTAGATTGGCAACACTGCAATCCTCAGATCCTATTAATGTCCTAAATCCTGAAAACCCTGCATATCAAACGGATCCAAGAGGAGGGCGCTGTTGTCTAAGAAATGCTTTGAAGTTACATTTCCTGGAAGACAGACAGAATCAGTCACAGAGAGACATGAAACAGGTACTGTGCGAAAAAAATGCTTTTGCATTTGCTTTAGAGCCTTGTCACACATGATTGACATTTTGCATATGATTCTTTTGGATTTTGGGACCATGGAAATGCGGTGTGTGTGTGTGTGTGGGTGTAGTTGCCTCATCTTACATTATCTGTCAATCAAATATATTTCATAAAACCTGGAAACCTGCAAAGAATAGAGGAGATTCTAAGACGTTAAAAAGGAAATTGCAATCATTGATCAAGATATCTCCGGCAGTCTTGTCAGTGAGACGAAGCCTATTTGAATAGCCTTTGAATCTGCTAATGACTTGCATAGTAAGTCTTTAATCAATCAACATACACTGAATAAATTATGAGGACAAAAATGTTTATTCCCAGAAAAGAAACCAAACTTATCATCAAAAATTCAAACGTTTTATATTGTACAGCAGTAATTGTGTTATGTTACTGCAACCAACCGCATATTTCCAAGTTTGATGTGCTTGCTCCATCTCTCTCTCTCTCTCTCTCTCTCTCTCTCTCTCCATCCACACTCATCAGAACAGACACAGCAGAAGGAAAGACTTCAATATCCCTTGGTGTAAATGATTAAGGTGAATTGGATGCACATATGTTCAGTTCTCACTGCATTTCGTTCTCCAGTCATTTATTTTTCCTCTAACCCAAACAAAACAATATCAGTCATAGTTAGAAAGGATTTCTGTCATGATTAGAAAGGGTATCACTCATTGTAAGTGCACATAGCAGAGCAGCAGAAGTGGGTAAGCCTTTTACCCAAAGAGACCTTATCAAATCTTTATTGCATTGGGACACTAACATGTAGAGTGCATAAGATATGATTTACTTGCATGACAGTAAAAATGGTTTAAAATAACTTAGTACTAACATAATGGATAACCAAAAGACAGTTATATTTACAATATAGTGTAGAGCAGAACATTATTTGAAATTAATAGACTCATAATAATTAAATGCTGTAATATGAAAACTCTATTTTGAGATATTGAAAATAGTCTGACAATTCCTATTGTGTCAACAGACAACAAAAGCCTTTTAACCAGACAGCCAATAAAAAAGATCTGGTGTGCTCTGACATTTGACAAGGAACAGGAGGTTAATGAAGGTGTGGAACAAAGAGCTGTTTTTCCAGACATATTGACACAATCCCTGTGAATCTTTCATGTGAATAGAACTGTTGCTTCATCAAAGACGCTGCTATGAAGATCTCTTTGAGAAAACCCTTCATGTTGATTAATATAGCCGCGTTTCTCTCAATTAGAGTTGGAATGCAATTTGAGATTGAAATTTATTATACACAATATATTATATGGAAGATTGCGAGTAACAAATAGAAAGATCAATGAACAGAATTAATTTTACAAATCCTGGAAACCGAGTTCCTCAGCTTTAATAATGTAATTTTTTAAGTGAACATCTTTTAAAGCAAAGTCTCATCGCTACAAATCTTAAATTCAACCCTTTTGGGAAACACTCATGGTGATAAAAAAAGGTTTATTGAGAATTAAACTTTTCTGCAACCTGAAAAAGAACTTTAATGCTCAGCAGGTTCTCTCGTGCCAAACGGTTCTGTCCATTGCTGAAACTTCACCGTGGAATGGAATTTCACCACTATAAGATAATATATTCTGCTGCTGGCTTGCAAGAGCACAGCACAATTATTTTGCTTTTTAAAGATGAACAGTACTGTAGATTCTCTGAGAAACTCCAACGAGAAACTTACAGAGGTGGAGAGACCTTTAACCTTCCCATCTGTCAGTCGACAGGAATGATTTATTGACATTTCAGCAGATAAAGGAAAGGATTCAGGTGTGTGTGGAGTAATGACTTTTCTAGTCTCCATGGAGATAAACCTCCAAATATTCGGTTCTATTCTATTTTTTTTTTTTTTTTTTTTTTGGTCAGTTCATTAAAAAAAATACCCTGTACTCTTCATTAGCCAAAGTGGTGATAATGTTATCCTTAATAATCTGCTAACCATCCTCTAGGCACTGGAAACCGATACGCACAGATTATCCGCAGTGATGCACACGGATTTGGATTTGTTGGATTAATATCTTCTTATAGTGCCCGGTAAGTGTGTGTGTGTCATTGGAATTAAATGCAATGACAGCTTCTTTAGATTAATTATGCATGAGTCTTATCTGCTGTCTGTTAATGAAAATGCCATTCAGGATGCTGTTAACTTTTTAGAGAGAATAATGACTGACTTTATTTTTTAACAGACAGCAATACACTTGTCTTGCATGTGTACTTGACAATTGGTGTGCTAGTCAAATCTAAACAGCCCACATTTAGTTATAGTATGCCAATTAAAATCCCATTACAGGCTGTCAAAGTTATTGTAAAAGATTCAGAATCAGAAGAGCATACTAGTCTTACATCATATGAAGACATGACAGAAATAGTAAAAGTATTAGGGTAGTGTGCAATTCCAAATTCAATCTGAGTTCGCAAGACGAATTACCAGAGCACCCGTTTCAAGTTGTGACTAATTAGGAAAGAAAAAAAACCTTCAAAATAAAAGCTCTGTGAACTTTGCAGACTCTTTGATCGCCCCCTGGTGGCTGGCTGCAGTACATGTCATAAACCCCGCCCTCTCCATGCAAACGAATGGGACTTGAGTCAAAATTAAAATGTTTTCCGAAATATAGTTTTGGTCATTTAAGGTAGTTGTTATCACTTTCATTTATGTTCAATTGCTCATTTTTATGATAAGTTTAATTTTAGCTAGTAATTTGATGCTATAAAAACAGGGCGTGTCATTATGGTTGATTGGGCCTGCGGGAGTTTGGGCGGGAGTTTGATTCCGTGGCTCCACCTCACCACACTACTGTGCAGACTCTGGCTCCAAAAGAATCTCTACTGCACAGACTCGGGCTCCAAACGAATCTCTACTGCACAGACTCGGGCTCCAAACAAATCTCTACTGTGCAGACTCGGGCTCCAAACGAATCTCTACTGCACAGACTCGGGCTCCAAACAAATCTCTACTGCACAGACTCGGGCTCCAAACTAATCTCTACTGTGCAGACTCGGGCTCCAAACGATCTCTACTGTGCAGACTCGGGCTCAAACGATCTCTACTGCACAGACTCGGGCTCCAAACAAATATCTACTGCGCAGACTCTGGCTCCAAACTAATCTCTACTGTGCAGACTCGGGCTCCAAACGAATCTCTACTGCACAGACTCGGGCTCCAAACACATCTCTACTGCGCAGACTCGGGCTCCAAACTAATCTCTACTGCGCAGACTCGGGCTCCAAACGAATCTCTACTGCACAGACTCGGGCTCCAAACAAATCTCTACTGCACAGACTCGGGCTCCAAACGAATCTCTACTGCGCAGACTCGGGCTCCAAACGAATCTCTACTGCGCAGACTCGGGCTCCAAACGAATCTCTACTGCAGACTCGGCTCCAAACGAATCTCTACTGCGCAGACTCTGGCTCCAAACGAATCTCTACTGCACAGACTCTGGCTCCAAACAAATCTCTACTGCACAGACTCGGGCTCCAAACGAATCTCTACTGCGCAGACTCGGGCTCCAAACGAATCTCTACTGCACAGACTCGGCTCCAAACAAATCTCTACTGCGCAGACTCTGGCTCCAAACGAATCTCTACTGCGCAGACTCTGGCTCCAAACGAATCTCTACTGCGCAGACTCTGGCTCCAAACGAATCTCTACTGTGCAGACTCTATCTCCAAACGAATCTCTACTGTGCAGACTCTGGCTCCAAACGAATCTCTACTGTGCAGACTCTGGCTCCAAACGAATCTCTACTGTGCAGACTCGGGCTCCAAACGAATCTCTACTGCACAGACTCGGCCTCCAAACAAATCTCTACTGCACAGACTCGGGCTCCAAACGAATCTCTACTGTGCAGACTCTGGCTCCAAACGAATCTCTACTGTGCAGACTCTGGCTCCAAATGACGTCATTTTCTCAAGATGGCAATGGCCATACTGAGATGATTTGCCTTCACTTTTCCATAGTGGAAGCAAGCGGAGACGTGTCGTACATCTTTTTTACAGTCTATGCTGACAAGTTTCAAATCATCAAGTCTTGTTTTAGTGTCGCCTCTCATTGTATTTTGTTGACTGGAGAACTGTTTAGAAGATGTTATCAAGGGAACAGTTTTGGTCTGTTTTTGCATCATTAGCTTACTGCACCATAAAATCCAACCATATTTTTCACTTTCACACAAGAACAAAACTCTCTGGTGTTCTTCTTGTTAATGTCTCGGCTTTAGAAGCTCAAATCTTCAGTTTGTAAGATGTTGCTAATTCTAAAACTCTAGAGTATGTACAGAGTTGTGAGAGATAAAAAGTTATGTGAACAAGCACCTCAATACAAATCCTGCTTCTCTAGAGTGTTACACCGAAGCAGTTGAAGACTTTAAAAGTTTCTTTTATTCAGTCTTGTTGGACACCATGGATAGAATATGAATCGCCCTCACTGTTCTCTCGCAATTCATCACAACAATTCTGGGACACTTCAGGTGGATACGACCAATGGATATAATCCTTAGGTTTATGTTGAGCTTTCGTCAGCTCTGTAAGTCAGCTACAGTGAGCTTTAGAAATGTGTTCACCATCTCCACCAAAGCTACATGATGTATAGGTCTTGTAGTCCATTCAAATAGATTGTGTAACATAGTATTATTTGTTTTACCATGTCAATATCATGGTAAAACCATTCAGTATGATGGTATCTCTAGTAAAAAAAGTAATATATTTAAAATATATTTCATTCTAAGAATAGTTCAAATCTAATATACTGTATTTACTGACATATAACTCAAGTCTTTCTAATAATAAAATTATAATTGATTGGGGGTACTACTTGTGCACAATGCATATTTCTTATTATTAAGCCTAAATGTGTTTTAATGTCAATATTGATGAGGATTGTGTGATCTTTGATTAATTTAAGTCTTTTAAAATCAAGATCTTTGTTGGACTTCAGCTCTACTTCTGCAAAATTAAAGTGCATTAAGTACAACATTAGTTGTTTCAATTTAGCAGACTAAATATACTAAAAGTACAATTTCAGGGTATTTTATTAAGCACATAAATATGTAAGTGTATTTGTAGTATACTTAATATGAAATAAATGTCTTTCAAATACACTTAAATATATTTTTCACTAGGATTATATAAAAATGATTGTGCAATTATTAGATTATATCTATGTGCCATGGTAAAATAGTCACTGTAAAGTATTACATTATTAGTAAAAATGTATTACTTTGTAAAATAAATAAATAAATTATGCCCGGTGTCTGTAGCAGGAATTTGAAATTCTGAAATGCTCCTACACACGGTTTTCAATTATTTAAATCTTATGATAAAAATAAAACAGAAAAGCTGTTATGTTTTTTTTCGGAACTGTGATGTTTGTATCCTCCCACAAAACCATTTCTATTTAACTTCTATGCCAAGGAGCCCAATCTTAAAACCCCTTGACCTTTAGAGAGTTTTAATGTGTGTGTGTGTGTGTGTGTGTGTGTGTGTGTGTGTGTGTGTGTGTCTTCTGCTGCTGTGTGGGATGCTGTGACCCCATAATGCAAGTTTTGGGTGAGTTCAGTGCCATGGTGCTGTGGAGGAGAATGAGCAGCTGAGTGATGTTTTCTGTTGCATCATTGCATCCGTTTTATTAGCTTGTCAAACATTTCAGATTTAACATTATATATTTAAAGTGTTATGATCAAACCAGAGAACAGAAATACAGCTCTTCAATGTGATTTTTGTTGCCCGACAACTACTTTTGTACAAACACTTTTATTGTTTTATGTAACATTTCGTAATTTTTTTTCTATCTTCTTATTTATGAAAAATGTAAATGTTCCTCATTTGTAAGTCTCTTTGGATAAAAGCATCTGCTAAATGACTAAATAAATAAAATAAAATAAATAAATAGGAAGATAAAAGCTCAGAGTCTAGACCTTTGTCATGTTTGTGAAAAATGATATTGTGCGGGAGAGATATTATTGGGGATATTATGTTCCCTAAAGTGCATCTGTGAACTGAGATACAGTATTTGCCATAAGGAGACGGAAATCAAGCCATTCTTATTTTTCACTGGCCATCTGGACCAAAAAAAAAAGACCCACAGTTGCTATGGTGACAGAATACTTTGACAAGCAGCCCCATGTGTAGATAGATCAGTGATATATGTACATACAGTAGGGCTGATAAAGTCTTCACGCGCATTTCTAAATCGATGCCTGTAGCTAGACAATGACTAGAGCCACCTGTACATCAGTGTTGTAGGTCTAGAGCTTTAGTTCACGATATTGGAAGGCCTTCAATAGCATTTGGTGCACTGCCGAAATCCCACTCAGAATCCACCTACGGTGAATTGGCAACAGTTGGGCTTGTACCCTTAGTGCCATTTTACTTGTGTTCTTTTTTATTTATTTTAATTAAGAGAGTTTCACTGAGGACCTCTTTTATTAACAAAGACTGAGGGTCGCTCTCATAGAAAGACTAATAGAAAATGCCATAAAACCAGCTGCTTCCACTCATTAAAATGATCATATACTGCTGTTCTGGCTTATGGTTGTGGTCGTGTTAATTTGTGCTGGAAGCACTGAACTGTTTTATTTGTCTTGATAATATATACATGTATATGACCAAAAATAAATTACCTAGTCACCTCCCCAGCTTATACACCATAAGAATTCCTGTGGTATATAATAATTATTGAATAGCTGAGCCCCCAGAGATATCAGAGTTATGACAGGTATTTATTTTTTTCCTGTATTCAAGGGCACATATGCATTTTCTGCTTATTTTTGCAAACTTAGTCAAGATGTATGTCTGTGATAATGCCACAGATGCATTGTATATGTTTAAAACAACACAGAATACTTGTTTGTTATATTTGTACATTATTATTTTAGAATATTTTAGATCTTTTAATTTTACATTTATTAACGTTATATTTGAATTTACTTTATTTAAATATATTTTCATAATTATTTTTTAATTGTTCAGATTTACCAACATTTACCAACAAATCTGTATCCATAAAAAAGACAAGACAAAAAAAGACATTTATAATATTGTAGTAAGACACATTCTCTGAACATATGACAAAATACCTTGCAATTTTAGCAAATATTTAAGTTTAATATTGATATTGTCTTGGGATGATATTTTAAGGATTTTAATACTCTAATGTAATGTAGTGAACAACTGACAACTCATATGGATCTTTAACTTGTGTTAAAATCTTTTGGGGGGAAATAGAGAACACCTATCCAATTGTCTACCAATGTGTGTGTGTGTGTGTGTGTGCATGTTTGTGTGGTTTACGGGGACACAAATTTGTGTCATGGGTATGACATATGCATTACAATGAGAAGGTCATTTATGAGGACAATTTCAGTGTCCCCATAATTCAAAACACTTATAAGTAGGTTTAGGTGTAGGGTTGTTGTAGGGCGATAGAAAATACGGTTTGTACAGTATAAAAACATTACGCTTATGAAGAGTCTCCGATAAAAACCAACATGTGTGTGTGTGTGTGTGTGTGTGTGTGTGTGTGTGTGTGTGTGTGTGTGAGAAAGAGAGTGAATTGTTTGCCCAACAGGATCTATGGTTTTCTGTCCTTGGCATGTATAGGTGTGGAAGAAATAATGGAATTGTAGTGGTTGATTCACACTATAGCTGCTCATATTTGAGATATGGAAGAGAATGAAAAGAGAGAAAGGACGTGTGAAGGGGAAAATGTTTGAGTGACCTGAAGCCGGAGGAGGTAGTGCCTTTCATTGAAAGTTCCCCGAGAAGTTCTTTTGATCTCTCCCTCACTCCCTCTTGACATGGTGACCGTGCTGGGGTGCTTTTAGCACTCAGTGGCTGTGATAATATTGTACATTATGTCCAAAAGTCAGGTTCTAATAATAACATCCATCAGATTAATAATGCGTGCTGACACATAATTATACCAAATTACAAAGTGCAGGAATAAGTGAGGTTTTAGTCCAGCTATCATTAGCATTCATACCGTTGACATAATATACTACTATTACATTTTCTTTGCAAGCAGCTAGAATTAAGTCATTTATTCAGAAGTCATAATATTGAAATGACCCCCAGTTAATAAGAATAAGAAAATTAAATGCTACACAGATGTTTTGTTTGTTTTATGCTGTATTCCTTTGAATGCACAATATAGCTATACATAATATGCAGTTTAAAACTCTCCACCATGATAGAATAAGCACTAAATGACAGCTCAAATTACCTTATATAATTAACGACCTTGTGTAAAATAAGCACTTAGAAGTACTTTGAAGCATCTTACTCACAGAATAAATGTGATCTGTTAAACATAGTCTATTTACACTGTATTTTAATTAAAGGGCAGCTACTAATCAAGTCTTTGAGTTATTTTAACCTGAAACATAATGCATCCCCTGATACGGCAGACGGGATGGGGGCACAAACAAGTTGTAAACATGCACACGCTCAAAGCAAAGACTCCTGCATGACCCAAATCTGTCAGATCACAGAGGTTCTCAACTTCTGTTTTAATTACACCTACAGGAATTAAGCAGGAAAGAGTTCAACGTGAAATTCACACTACTTAAAAAAAATCTTCAAAAAGATATTCCGAATAACACCACAGCTGGAAACCTTATGAGAAATAGTCACAATTATTTATGATTGTCTTGTAGCTCCATAATGGTTTATTGGTAATGTTTTTGTCGTTGTTGTTGATTGAATAACTTTAATGTTTTAATGGCTATTTTCTAAGGGTACAGACATGCTACTGCTTAGCAATATATTACAGATGAACTGCAGTAAAGCGGCACGACTTGACATTTGCTACATAATTTAGTGTGTAGTATGGTCTCAATCAAATTTTCTAACCATACTCAGTATACATCATTCTTAAAATTATTTATTATTTATTTATTTATTTATACATTATTTGGATTTAATTATACTTGTCTTGAAATTGGTCAGCATAAGCAGTTAAAATAACAGCATGTTGAGTTGCAGGACACATAAGTAAATAAATAAACAATGTTCCTGCATAATCCCACATTCAAGCTGTTTTTGTTGGACTTTCCAGATTTTTGAGAAAAGCATGAAATCATCAGAAATTCAGTCGTGATTCGCAGACAGGATAAGCTGCCCGAGACCAGAGGGACATTTTAGCATGTCACAGTCAGTGTTGAAGTGGGTGAAATTGAATCAGCTCTCTGCTAGGCTGAAGGCAGGTGGCCCCTGCCGCGCCATCGTGATTCCCTTATTTCCCGTCTCTGGTACCCAAGAGGCATTAAGCTTGTGGGCGAAAGGAGAGAAAAAAAAACAAAAAACAGAGACGGAATCCTTCTTCAAAGCAGCTGGCACAAACTACTGCCAGAAACATCTCACAAAGTACATGGGCACAGCAGCATGTGTGAAAGAAGACCCACTAACTCCCTCACCAAACTCCATCCTTACAGAACTGTTGACAAATAGGGCCAGCTGTATCTGACTGTGGCATGATGGTGAAGTTTATAACATGAAACATACATATCTACACACTGTTTGAGGAGTGGTGGCTTTTGTTTATTGGATTGTTTTTGGCATTGATATTCCCTCTGCACTCATAGTGATTGCAAGAAAATGTCATTGGCAAGGGTCTTTCTTTACTTAATGTCATTTATCAAGTTTGTGTGTTTTGTGTGTGTACATGCTCGTGGTCCAAGCTCACTTTCAAAGGTAAGAATTCAAATAATCAATGTTTACATATAATGCCTGGAATAGCAATATGGCACCATCATATAAGACTCAATAATGGCGGCGCATAGATATATATTACAGTTCTAGTAATACAAGGTCAATTCTATGACTCTTTGTTTGTGTACAGCACAATACGCACTTATTCAGTCAGTTCAACAAAAAAAAGGAAATATCATGCTAATTAAGTGTTTCAAATATATGTTTAAAATAGAAAAATGGAGATAGAAGTCTGCATTTATTCAGAGGAGCTGTCATTTCAAAGCAGCCCATTATTATAATAATTCATGACTATGTTGTTCTGGATTTCCCAGATTGAATGAAATAATTTTGTCACCACCTGATTTAGTCGATTAAAAAAATGGGAGGATTAATGTCTCATTCTTTAAATATGAACATTGTTTAATGACATATTATCATGTTATGTCTGAAATTCACTGTGCGACACCGTTTTATGTACCTTACTGCACGTTTTGTCGCAGTTTCAAAGAGAAATGTCCACTGAGTGGCGCTAAAACACAGGTTAAATTCATGAACCCTGGCACATTTTATTACGTAGATATAGGTACATATTGCTGTGTTTTTATTACGTTGCTACAGAAACGTATTGCAGCGGTTCAGAACTCAAATATCCGGGGTCTGTCCCTAAAAGTTAATGCTCTATCGTGCCCTACACCAAACTCATCCCTAAACCTACCCGATAGTGTTAACAAATGCAAAACTGATATAACAAACATATTTGTTGATGCAACCGTTCCATTTCAACTTCATTGTATTCAGATTTGAACTACTTTGTCGAACCATGTTTACACAGGATTCGAACTGGAGCTCCTCGCCTCCTAAGTACGTCTCCGATACTCCGCGAGCTACCGAACAAACTTACCATCTATGAAAACCCAGAGATACGAGGCTGGATATGAGAGATGCTAGCGTTCTAAAATCTCCCAGCTTTTTAATATTGTTTTGAAGTCGTAACATGATATTCTTCAAGTAATTGTGCGAAAATTACGCTTTATTAATCAAAACTCTGTAAATTTGTGTTAAAATGAGTAAAGTGTGTATTTGTTTCTTTTGGAAACTGCAGTAATATGTAGTTATTGGTACATATTTCATGTCTCGCTAAAAAGTGCAGCCAGGTACATTATGAGACCACTAGACTGACTAGACTTTTCTAGTTCATGAAATGCATGTCCTTTAGAGAAGAATGCAGCATTATTTTAACTCTGCACACTTAATATATAGATGTGTTATGTCTTGTTTTCTCTTGTGCATCAGTTAGTGTGCTGCCCCCTGCTGTAGGGAAGGGTTGGCAATGCCTCTTTAAATTGTGCAGTTTTGAACCACTGAAAGATTCAAAATAAAAAATAAATAACAAAATACAGTGAGTCATTCCAAGGTGCAAAAACTTTCTTTGCCACATATCAGGAGCACTCAGCAGGAGTCAGACTGGCTATCATCACGTCTCCGCTGAAAAAAATCTTGAAGAAAATGGACCTTTAATGTAATCATTCAAATGTCAGTACAATTTGTTTTTCATACTTTATAGCCTTCAAATAGTCCAGACATGTAACCCTTCTAAAGAAGACTGTGAGAAGATCATCATTAATAATAAAGTGCAAGACATATGTACACATTCACTGCATTTTCGTTTGATTTTGAAATTGGCTTATTGCAAGTTTTATTCATAAAATTGGCAGCATGTACAAATATATTTAGTTTTTAGATTTTAAAGGTGATATTCTTTTACTGCTTCTTTCAACACGCTTTTAAATTGTATTTTTAAAATGGGTTTTCTGTCTCTCTTAATGTCTGAAACATAACTCCCCTGTTAGCAGTAAACTAATTATTCAAAATACAATCCTCTCGCTTTTCTACCGTTAAGTGATAACACAGTATTGCACGTGTAGAGTCTGACACTGCTAATATTGCTGACTCTACATGATATATTGCTTGTGTTTGAATTTTTCATCATTTCTAAGTCAGCTTGAAAAGTTGCCAAATGAATACATGTACATCTATCTAAACACTTATGTGCTCTTACTCCTTGTCAAAAATTGTTCATTGTCAATTTTCACACATTGCAGAGAGGAGAAAAGAAAATGTGGTTTCTATAAAAACACCAAGACGTTTATAGACATGCTGTAAAGGGTAGACCTACACATGTTAATACATTTGAAAAAGTAAGTAATATTATTTAACACATACTGTATGGCTGACCTTATGTAATGCTGATGGAAATAGACATATCCTTTCATGATTGAGGGAAAATAATAACAACTTGTTTTAAAATAGACTATGTGGGTGTGAATACTTATAATCGCTTACATAAAACAAGCCCTTGAAAAAGTTTATTGACAATAGTTAATAGTTTAAAGTTTATGAAGGTTACGCCCATAATTCATATAAAGCGTCATAGGATGTAGGAATAATTAGGTTTGAAACACATTGTTTGGAGCAAGCTGATAAATTTGGAGCCATAACATTTGCAATTTCATTCTGCTATATTCAACCACCCATGGGCAAATCTTTGTGTACAGCTGAAAGCGTTCACTGAACACTCTCTCTGGCTTTGTTTTTACAAGGACAGTAATTTACCACCCTCACTAGGCTCTTGCCTCCATATACTCACTCGCATACCTCCCTCTTCGCCATCTTGTTCCAAGCTTCCCCTACACTTCCTCCTCTTCAGTCATGGAATGATGTCTTTAAATGACCCTTCCACTCAGACTTGGCACATACATGTTCTCATATGTCGCCCTGTGTAAATGAAGCCTCTGTTAATGTTGTGTGTGCTTGCCACGGGCACTGTGCTTACAAATATACAGCTCTGTTGTTTCTGTGATTATAGAAGGTATTAGTAGCCTATAGGCTGAACTTGGCATCTGCTTTGTCTCATCTGGCTGCCTATGGGAGCAATTTTGGGCAGCCAACACATGTTTAAGATGGACTAAGTGAAGTATGCACACACAATAAGTGTTCCCACGATTTAACACCCTACGTTACTCACCTAGGCTTTTCTTGCTTACAACTTCTCACTCTCTCTCACACCTGATATTCTGTTACTCGAAGGTGTTGCTCGACACATTGTGGGATCTCTTTACAAAACACCGAACGTCATGCAGAAGATGTGTTTTCTTCCATAGATTATTCTTTGAAAAATCTGATTATATCATCCTCAGACTGTCTCAGATGACTTTGGTTTCTTGTGCAACAAGCTCTTAGATTTGATTAGACTGAATCTAATGATGTTTTCTCAGATTTTCTTTCCACTGAACGGTCTCCTCATGGGACAGAAGGACCTCAATGCAGTGCCCTTTTGGTTGGACTGCTGCTCTGTCCCATGTATTTCCAGCTCCTCTGGGCTTAGAGGAAGTCATTAGCCCACTTTATCTAAATACATGAAATTAAAGGGGAAGGATATCATGTTTTGGGGCGTAATGTCAGATAGGAAATTAAATATGAGCATTTGTACAATCTACATGATTGATTTATGCAACAATGAGAGTCGGTGACCAAAGTAATTGACGATCAGAGTATCTTTCCTCTGACTCAGACTTTACTTATGGCACAATGGTAAAAAAACACTTTATTTATGACCATGTCTGCACACTGAAAGTGGCTAGGGCTGATTTAACACATGAACCCAAAGAAAAGTGCTTGAGTAAATCAATTGTGCCCATTACGGCGACCTTGTCGTGTGAACTAAGTGATTATGGGTTAGCCATTGTTTCATCTGGTTAGGCTAATGCAATGATTATGGTTACAGAGAGAATGTGCTGAGAGACCAGGAAACAAACATATTTCACCATCACACTGAGAAAGAGAGGCATGTGAAGATACAGTCCAATTTTCTTACTTGTTAGAATCACCTCCTGGTATGATTTTGAAGTAATATGACAAGAGATTCTGAATCTGTCAATGTATCATACCATGTATCCTAATGAGGGAGACAGAATTTCATCCAGAGGAGCTATTTCCACACTGATAAGAAAATACAATCCCAGTGGTTGTTGTGTTAATGACTACTAAAATTCATCGAGACCCCTCCCTCTTTTGATTCTATTTTTTTAAAAGCAGTGAGACGTGAATAGGGAGTTTTTGGAGGCTTTAAAATCAGATATGTGAAGCACTCACATCATTTCTGTTAAACCTAATTCTATTATAGGTTATATAGGTGTTTAAAATAGTCATTTCTATGTTACATTACAGGGTTTACAACATTGCAGTGTTATGCCATGAAAGTTGTTGTTTAATTGGATATGACTTTACACAAAATGTTAGTAAGTGATTTTATCACACAGAAATCATGTTAACACAGATATCTTTGGCTTAAAGCATTTTAACATTTACAAATAAGCCCTATTCACTTCCATTTTGCCTCACTGCAACCAGTTAAAAAAGAAAGAGACAAAATATATTTACCTAAGTAATATAATGTATGCCATAAATGCTATTGATTAAGCTTATCTCATAATAAACCTGAAATATTAAAAAGCATCAGTAAGAACATAACTGTGATGGGCAAGCTTGTGATGTTGCTTGGATTGATAGTTCTGTATATTGAAAGTCATAAAATGCTTTTACAATCTTTAAATTATGTTTCCTTTCTCTCTTTTTCTCTATGGGTTTGTTTTCTGTGATAAAACTTAAGCGAGAACAGTGAGAATGTGGCTCAGAATTGGGCCAGATATGAAGTATGTCTTCTTTGCAGGATGTGTATGTGTGCGCTTTCATGGATTTCTGCACTGATATGATCCCTGAGGCAAGACAGGAATAAAACTGAGGTTGTAAAACATTCCCTTTATTTTGTAGCCACAAGCTGTGCAATGTCACACTGTCAACCATGCATGCATATGAATCGTGACTAGCACAGATATAAAGGTAAGTAATTTCCCCACAAAATCTAACATCGTCGAGCTGCTTACCCTTAATTTAAAATCTTTAATGATCAGTCCTTCAACCAGAATAGGGTTTTTTGTTCATTTCATCTGCTGTTCTTTGTGTCATTGAGCATGCAAAGAGAGTTCTTGCCATTTAAAACTCAAGCAGCATGTTACGAAGCACTAGAAGTTAACACCCACTCTTACTTCTTACACAATCACCAACAGTGATTTTCTCTCCTGTAGTGTTCGTGAGGCATTTTGTGAGAGGTTCTGATCTACACGTCGACAAGTTACACAGATCAGAGAATCCCACAGCTTACTAATGAGGGGGAGAAATTAACAGGAGAGGAACGATTTCAGATTGGACTCTGTCAAATGTGTTGAGAGAGAGAGAGAGAGAGAGAGAGAGAGAGAGAGAGAAGGAGAACCGACTAAGCTTTTCTCAGTTACATAGACTGCCTAAGCTTTTAGAAAATGTCAAGTGCTAGAAATATTTTTTGTGCATGATTTTGGTGATATCCTCAGAAAGTAGATCCTTATTTATTCATTTATTTAGTTAGTAGTTATTTCAGAGTCGCTTCTGTGATTTCAGTGTCCATAACTTGACTCGTCCATTTTGTTTAATTTGTTATTGTTTTAGTGGAAAATTTCAAAATGCTGGATTTTTGAAACAGCCCACCCTTCACTTGTGTTGGTTAGTGTTGGGAAGGTTACTTTGGAAATATAATAGGTTACAGATTATAAGTTACCCTATTTAAAATGTAACAAGTAGTGTATCTGTTTAAATTACTTTATGAAAGTAATGTAACTGATTACATTTAGTTTTGATTCGTTTTCTACATTTCTAATGAATGTTTCCAACTGTTAATCATTTTCAAACATTTAAACATCAAAATACTGTATGGCTTGAATTTAGATGATAATAATTTTATTTTGAAGCATAGCCACCATAAAATCAGACTTTAGCACCTCTCTCATTCTTTTTTTTTTACTTTAAGATCTTTCTGGGGTTAAATACAGATTTAAAATCATAGCAACACAGTTTTAATAGCTATGATACTGTTTTTGAGATCACATCTTTACATAGCTATGAGAGGAAACAAATAAAGCATATACATAAACAGGAACTAAAACAGTTATCGAACAAGATTGTGTTCTATTCTGGGTCCTAATACTTGGATTCTCATATTTTAAAGACGTCAATACAATTTGGGAAAGAAATCAATTTAATTCAATTACATAACTCTGCTTCAAGTAGTTCTCTGTCACAGATCTTTAGGTTTTTATTTTAAAGCCAGTTGGTTTCTTTGCAGGAAGTTTGTGAGCCCTGGAGCAAAAATGGCAAAGCAAATTTTATTTTCTTTTTTTCTATGCCACTTTCTTAACAGAATCCCCTCCTGCAGAGTTTAATTACAACTTAGCTAATCAAGTATTCATGTAGAATTGAAAATTCCATCAGGTGTTTTAAAACTGAGTTGAAGCTAAACTCAGGATGGCAGGTTTCTAGGATCATCTATGTTTTTTATTTCTCACATTGCATATACACTTTCAAATATACTTGTGCACGCAGGGGGTATCAATTCACACATACGATTCTCGAGCACTAGGATCATACATCTCTGAGCTGAGCTCTAGATACTGCCATGCCTTGGATCATTTGACAAAGGTTTCTGCATTCTTTTGTGTATTATGCTTTAGGAGAAAATACATTTGTGCACCTGTGGTTCAAAAAAAATGTTTTAAGTAGTCATCAAGTCTGTCATTATGTCTGCTGAGCCTTTGAGGGCCACGGAGTATGAAAGGATGAGTAACTGTTTCAGTGCTTTTCCCTGTAATCTCTCATGCTCTGAGGTATTTATGGTAATATTTTGGACTGGAAATGGCTTTTTAATGACGCACACTCACGCACACCTGTGAAGCCCCTGCTCAGAGACACATACAAGCTTTATGGCGTGACTTGTATTTTATGCTTGATACGCTATTTTAGGCAATGAGAAACCCAAATAAACCCTCTCCCATGTGGACCAAACCACATTCTCCATTTTGTTAAACCATTCTTGATTAGATGCAAGTACAAGCTGAAAATGATTAATGACCTTAAAAATAGAGGATTAAAAACATACAGTACCATTCAAAAGTTTGAGGTCAGTAAGATTAAAAAAAAATTGTACTTTTATTAATCAAAGATGCAAATGTATTTTTCAAATGAATGCTTTTCCTTTGAACTTGAGGAGCATAACTATTTTTAACATTGATAATAATAAAATTATGTCTATGAGATGTGTCTGTGCACAAAATATTAGACAGCATATTAGACCGCTGAATAAAAATTCAGCTTTGCCATCACAGGAAAAAAATAGATTTTAAAATATACAAATAGAAACAACTGGTAATATTTCACAATATCATTATACTGTTTTACTGTATGTGTCATAAAAATGTATAGCCTTGGTGATCATAAGCAACTTCTCATTAAAAGATCTTCTGAATCCAAACTTTTGAATGCCATTATAATGAGTCAGGAACCAGAATATTATATACAAGCACGTAACGACCTAGAAACTCAATAATACTAAGAACCACACAGAACACCTCAGGCACCTCACTTACTTTTCAGAAAATGTCTAAATCAATTTTCTACAATCTGTTCTGCTCAACATTGAGTATAAACTTCCTGAATCAACATATTTATGGTTTGTTGAAATTCAGAGCATCATTTGTAAGTGGCTGTTCTTAACAGTCTGTAATGACGGCTCATTTTAGAGAGATTAGTCTTTGAAAATCTCATGCCATGAGTCACGGGGTATTTAGGCTTGTGCTTTCTTTTTGAATCCCATGAATCAGTCAAGTTTGGTGAAAATACAATTCATCACACTAGTCTCTATAGCAACAATCAGACGAGGCTCACTTGCCTTGGTTTGATTTCTGACTGATTTTCTGCAGCTGACATGATGTCAGTACAGATATTTTTTTTTTTTAAATGTTAATGCTACATTTACATTTATGCATGTGGTGGACAATTTCATCCAAATCGACTTATATTGCATTCAAGCTATACATTTTTGTCATGAATTCCCTGGGAATCAAGTCCATGACCTTGGTGTTGCTAGTAACAAAGCTCTACTGTTTGAAAGGCTCATTGTTAATGCTAAATTACTATATATATTTGTTGTTGTGTTTACTGAAGTGCTAATTTTTGACAGTTTAACAAAATACCAACATACGAATGTCTAATATCCCACTGTGATTAATTTATTAGGTACATTTGTGAAAATTATTATGTGCTAAATAGGATCACTACATCACTAAAGCATATTCTTGGTAAGTAGAAGAGAGCGGTCTGTTATTCAGCGAGGTCAAAAAGCTATTCAAGCTGAAAGTCCATAAATACTCAAGCATCCTTTACTTAGCATGGCATGAAGATGCGGATCTCTGAACTTGCAGCAAATTGAACCTTGCAAAATGAGCAGCAAAAGACTGCCAGGGTCAGCTAAGATTAAGACTTTAGAGATAATGAATAGTAGAAATGGGAGGTTTGCAATATAACCTAAATAATATACTGTAAATAACGACTAGTGAATCACTGATAAAAAAGATGCAGTCCAGTTTAAAAGAAGGAAAGTGCTTTTTTATGTTAAGTGTAAATAAAAGTAGCTTGGCATAAAGTGCAAATAAATACAAATAGCACCTTGTTTGCACTAAGTGCAAATAGACAGATGAATTGCTCAGACAAAAGCATCAGCTAGACAAAACCAACACAAGCTAGATTATTCAGTTTCAGATGAAGAAATGCAATACACCATCAAAGTAGTTTTATTGAATAATGAAAAAGGATGATTGAAGTCACTACAGAGCAAATAAGTCTATATAGAGTTAATCATTTTAGATTCTTTGACATATGGCAGTTCTAATTGGCAGGCAAGAAAGCAGAAATGCTTTGGGCTTCATGTACATTCCCAGCAGAGCATCCGGTAAAAGGAGAATCAAATCATTCACATCAGACAAAGGCTTTCCCCTCTGATCCTCTTAGAACTTCTTCTGCACCGTTACACACTAACAGTAACACAGCACCAAAGCCACAGCAATTATTTATTAACATTTCCTTTCCTTTCCTTTGATTTTGACAAAACAATAAGAGCCCATTAAAATCAATAAATTCTGCATAATGTTCCGAAAAGCTTGAAGGTGTGTTGTTCTCCATCTAAACGAATCTCAGCCACATAACATTAAGCAAGGTTTTGACACGTGAAGTGTTAGCAATCTGTTTGTGGTGGAATATTACGCCTTTTCCTTCTGACATAACGAGGTTGAATCAATTACAAGTATTTTCATGAAAGCTTGTAAAGGTGTTAATGTAATGTAATTTAATCTGTTCAGTATGATGGCGAAACAAATCACCCAGCATTGGTTTGGGATACATTTTATCTCCTAAACTTTAAAAAAATGAAACATTCACAGACTCGCAGCCTTGAAATTGCACAATATAAAACTTGACAGTTCTATCACCAAGACGTCCTTCCAGTGAGGTGAATAATGAGTGAACGTATGACATGTTGAATTTGTAAGGCAAACTCAATTTATTTTCCACATAGCTCTGGTCCAAGTGGCACCCATCATCCAACAGGATCAAAATCATTTATGAGGAGACTGCTTCAATTGCGCTACTTATGCTCTGACTGACAGTGAAGTTTCTCAGCCTTTATCTGTCTTGGACTCACTCCAGGGTGAACACGGGTGTTAAATATCTCATAGTACTTCATTGTGGGTGAAGATAGATTCCTTGTTCATTTCTCTTTTACAAGAAACTTTGAATGATTTGAATAGAAACTCAATTTATACTCTTCAGTTTTGGACCAGCTCTCTGAAAATCAGTGTTTTAGTTTGCTTTAGAATCAGCATTAGATTCTCAATCACACTTTAGAATGGAATTGATTCGTTAATAATCTCAGAATATTGCTATTGTACTGAAAACACAAAAATAATATTTGAAAACTTTTGAACAAAAATATAGGGATGTGGTATGTTATGGGGTAAGAAAATCGTTTGAGTTTAAACAATTCAAAAGTGCCCCCAATGCCACTAAACCAGGGGTCACCACACTTGGTGCTGGAGGGCCGGTGTCCTGCAGAGTTTAGCTCCATCTCTAATCAAACACACCTGAAGCAGCTAATCAAGGCCTTGCTTGGTATTCTTGAAACTTCAAGGCAGGTGTGTTGAGGCAAGTTGGAGCTAAACTCTGCAGGACACCGTCCCTCCAGGACCAAGTGTGGTGACCCCTGCACTAAACAGTCATCATCCCTAAAGGCTTATGTAACCTAGTTTAAAACAATATTTACAAGCCAGACCCATCTTTCTCTGTGATCAGAGAAAGTCAGCAGCTGCTCCTGTTCTGTTTAAATTTTACAAGCAGAGAATCTGTGAACTGAAAGCTGTGGCCCCAACAATATATTTAATACGTGTCTATTTGAAAACAAAAAAATAATCTGTATGCAATATCTAAAATGTTATTTTTCTCCATAATGGTTACTTAATTAACATTATATATATCCATTCTCTTGTTTAGGACCACAGATTGTGAGTGGATATATAAAATATAATTTACCAGTACATGTTCTTTCATTTATATTTCTTTCTTTCTTTCTTTTGTGTGTGTGTGTGTGTGTGGGGGGGTGGGTACTATTACCACTAACTTTTGCATAGTCTTCAGTATTTGTTTTCCCTCAGTGTTTAATATAAACAGTAAATGCTGAACTAACAATACTGTGCAGCACTGCATTGTCATCTGAGTCACGTCGAAGCATCAATGAGAACATCATTCCAACTGTTGCAAACAGTCTGGGACAATTAGATTTAATTAGTTCAGATTCTCCATTTATTTTGTTCTGTTCTGAGCTGAATGGAGTATTGTACCTGCAAAATGACAAAACCTCAAAACAATATTTAATCACAGTCATTTATAATTATGATAAGCCCACTTTAGAGACATGAAGTGTAAAATATAAAGCCTAGACTCAGCTCACAGTAAAAAGTGAATCCAAGAGAATTACAATCCATTTATTTGTTCATTTTTGTTTGATCATCAGCTGTGCTTGTAGTGACCTGTCAGTCATTTTGGAGATATCACAAGCATATGGAATAGGAAAGGAGAGAAGCCCAACATCCATAAAGACAGATGCTTCATAATATTCAAAAACAAAAAGTTGTTTTGCTTTTAAAAATGTACAACAGCCTTATATATTATATTTGCATTATATCACTATGATATTTTGAACAAATGGGGTACACTGTACAAGCATAGCCACAAATATTAAATCATTTAGAATCTGATAAATAAATCCTGTAGATAAATAAAACGTATCATATTTTATCATCATCACCGCAAAACAGTTTCTCATAACTCTAGTCCAGTAAATACTCTTCTGAATACTTTTTATGGCATGTTAGAGAGCAGCAGAACAGTGATTAATTTCACTGAAGGACAGTTAAGAACTGTTTGTAATAGAGCTCTTTTCAGTCAGGACTTTGCACCCTTAGGATGAACCATGCAATACCCAAGCACATCAGGGCAACACTCTTCTTCCATCTGTCATCCGGTCACAACCTTCTCATACTTCCTAACCAACCGTGTCCGTTTTGTATCTCTCAGCTGGAAAGAAACAGCACACTTTTTGGTAATTCACTTTTCTTGTTTGTCTTTTTTTGTCACCATATAAAAGGAGACAGCCTTTCATGTTACATAGCTCTCTAGTCACAATGACACAAGCCATATGCGCAAACTCATCATAAAAATATCTCTTGATAACTTCAGAGTGCCTACAGCCATAATAAAGATAAGCCTGTTTCCTCTAATGCAGTGCAGTGCTTCTCAATTCAGGTGGGTTTTCTTTCTTTTTTTAAGCATCTTTAGCTTTTGGTACCACCTATGTGACCAGTATCTATTGTCGTTACAGACTCACGAAGAGCATTACACAACAAAGTAGGAATAAATGTCAATGTCATTGTTGTGTACAGATTGTCAATGCGAAGAGAGAGAGGCAGTGGTGTTTTTGAAAATGTCTCTTCCTTGTCAACCACCTGTAAATGGCACTGGATACTGCAAACTAGCTGTCAATGTCCTCTAAAAAGACCTCTTCCAGGACTTGCACAGGATCTTCTGGAAAGCTCGCCGGAAGTCCTGGTTGAAGATGGTGTAGATGACGGGATTGAGGGAGCTGTTGCAGTAACCGATCCAGAAGAAAAACTTGAAAAGGGTGTCATGGATGGCACAGGGCTCCCGACAGATCCCATACAGGCTGTAGCTGAAGAAGAACGGAAACCAGCAGACCACAAACACCCCCATGACCACGGCCAGCACAAAGGTGAACCGCTTCTCTCGTGCCTGGGAAATTTTTTTTCTCGAAATGGTGTTCCTCCTTTTTCTGCGGGAGGAAAACAAGTCCAGGGACTTGCTGCTGGCTCGAGACTTCCGGCTGGAATGCTTGGAGCTGGAGCTGTTCTTGCGGCTGGACCGGCGGTCTTTTCGTGGGGGTGCCGTCTCATTTTGCGTCCGCTTGGCCTTCTCATCAGACGAGCTGCTGTCCTCCAGCTCGGCATCTGGGTCATCCTCACCTGGTTTGTGTTCTCCTGGTGGTGGCGAGGCACAGTGGCCATTTTCCCGCCTAGAATCCTCACGGCTCAAGCCGTTCTCCAGCTGTGGCGTTCCTGATCCTCCATCTGGATCGCGGCGCTTTTCAGACTTATTTCGGGTTCTCGTCTTAGCCACCTGGTAGATTCGGATGTAAACAAGGATCATGATGACACACGGGGCAAAGAAAGACCCGATGCTGGAGTACAGGATGTACCACGTGTGGTCGTTCAGCTGACATTGTGGTTCGCTGCTGTCACCCTCATTATTCCGGTCCATGGAGATGAGCGGTGGGAAGGAGATTACAGCCGATATCAACCACACCACCACAATCATGCCCTTTACCCTGTTAGGTGTCCGCTTCAAGTTATACTCGACCGCCTGTGTTACAGACCAGTACCTGTCCAGACTTATGGCACACAGGTGAACAATAGAAGATGTGCAGAAAAGAACATCTAGCGCCAGATAGATATCACACCAAACTTTCCCAAAAAACCAGTAGCCCATTAATTCATTGGCCAGAGAGAAAGGGATTATCAAGGTGGCCACCAGAATGTCCGCACTGGCCAAAGACACAAGAAAAAGGTTTTGTGGTGGCTTGAGCGCTCTGCTCGTTAAAACGGCAATAACGACCAGCACATTCCCCACTATTGTAAACAATATGAGGAAGCTCACCAGCCCCGTGAGCCCTATAATGGTTGCCGGAGAATAGCGACTTGTAGAATTCCCAGAGGATGTTAAACCAATGTCAATGTAAGTGTCCACTTCGCTTGCAAAGCTTAAGTTATGCATATTGATTTAGAAAAAGCTCTGCTGTCCGATAAATCGTCCACGCGCGTCTTCGCGAATATTCTATCTCTCTAAGTCACTATAAGTTATTTTCTGGTTCCTCTATGTTTCTTCTTACCTTGTGTTCTTATTTTAATCCCGTTCGCGTCTTTTTCTTCTCAGCGCAATTCCTCTTAAGGCTCATTTGGTTGAGGCTTTGAAAAAGAGACCCATCCCGTGGTGAGTTTGAAGTAAGCATCGCCGTGTCTTACATCCGTGCGACCTGCTCGTCCTCTCGCGGGCGTCTCTCTCAGCATCCACCCGAGCGAAACACCGCCGGGACTCAACTATCCACGTGCTGACAGCATTAAACTGATGGAGCGCCGCCCCGCCCGTGGAGAGAATCAGACGGAGAGAACTACTGACTGCTGAAGTACCCTACCACCGTTTAGTGCCGTTCTCTGTTACAGTGAACATTTTACATCAGAGCATAGCGAAATTCTATGCATTTCAAACATTTCTTCTTTACGCGTCTCTGAATAGATAACAAGAGCTTGACTATAACCTGGGTAAACATGCAAAGGGCATTGCATGTTAGGTAGCCTACTCTGAGAGGAAAACACATTTATTTTATTTTATAGCACTAGGCGTTGTCAGGAATAACGATGATAAGAGGTAGAAAATGACCGTGAACTGCGAAGAAACTATGGCTTTCGGCATCTTTGCTCGCTGGGTGTCACTGTTGTAACAATGTGGCTTTAAATCATGTGAAAACCCGTCAAATTCAATATAAGCATATACTTCCCTTATCATCTTTCTCGAACTTTGCTTTGAAATATTTTTTATTAGCTTTGAGATTATTTTGACAAGTAGCCCAAGTGTTGAATTTTCAAAACAAATAATCAATCATGTAGTTTTTACCTCAAACATTGCAGCATATTTTCAATAGGCTCAATACTCAATCTCAAAGTACATTTTTCCATCAAATGTGCTTTAGACATAACTTTCATTTAAACTAATTAATTTATCATTCACAATTAAGTTGACATATTTTTTTGTGTCATATTTACATACATATTTGTGACACATATTTACATATGTTCCTATTTTGATATAGTACAAATAATTTGGTATACCTATTTGCAACTGGTACATTTAGTTTTATTTTGTAAATTACATGTTCAAAGCAGGATATGAAATTAGATTTTAGTAGCCAGTAGTATTGCCATTTTATCTCATATGGCAAGTTGGCTTGTTTACTGTACTATAAACAGTACATTCAGTGTGTGTATCTATGTGTGTGTGTGTGTGTGTGTGTGTGTGTGTGTGTGTGAGAGAGAGAGAGAGAGAGAGAGAGAGAGAGAGAGAGAGAGAGAGAGCAGTTGCAATTTGTCAACATACTGCAGAGCATGATAGACTGCAATGGAGAGGAACTAATCAATGATTTTTTTATTAGAGAGAGGTCAAAGAGCTGGCCATGGGTCCTGATAAAGAGATGGGCATCTAAAAGAGGGAGACAGAAGGCAGGAAACTTATCAATGATGACCATTGAAGTTCAAATAAAGTCCAGGTGCCATGTGGCAGAGGCTGCTAAATTACTGTAACTCACCTCGATCTGATAAGATTAACTACGGTATCAGTTCATTCAGAATGTAAGGGCATTTTGTCAAGAACCAGTACGTTGTTGCTATTGTAAATGGCATAACTGTATACTTTAAATGCAGTTACATACAGTAATTAGGCTATACTCTCTGAATAGGCATGACAGCTTTGTCATGTCTCCTTTAATCACCATAAAATATTGGATTTATGGACTTTATCTCAGCTTGGTTTAGTAATGAGTGTTTCCTACATGATATGATGACTGTAAGGTACTGTCAAATTTTTTAAAGCTATCAAATTGAAAAAGATCAGTCTGTTATGTTTTGCTTATTAAATCAAATGTTCTAAT
Organism: Gymnocypris eckloni scoliostomus; assembly: GCA_027564155.1. Lineage (NCBI taxonomy): Eukaryota > Metazoa > Chordata > Actinopteri > Cypriniformes > Cyprinidae > Gymnocypris > Gymnocypris eckloni. The sequence goes on from CM050416.1 coordinate 26,467,272, forward strand.
TACATGTCACAATTAAATGTTTTGAAAGAGTGCTTGTATGAAAGGTGAAATGTACTGTACAGCCCTAATAAAGCAGCTTGAGTACTAATACTTTAAAATTGGCACAGTGTACAGAAATATTGTTGGCTCTGACAAATTGCTTGCGATGTACCTCATTTGTAAATCTCTTTGGTTAAGAGCATCTGCTGAATGAATACATACATAAGCTAGATACATAATTTACTAGTTTTAACTTTTGTGCCAATAGTTCATCTTTTTTTTTGTGAATATTCTAAATGCTACCTGGTCTCATAGCATTTACGTACCTGCGGGTGCACTTTTTAGTGAGACACAAAATATGTACCAATAACTACATATTATTGCAGTTTCCAAAAGAAACAAACACTAGAGGCAGTCAAACTCCGACACGTTTACTCCTGTTCACACAAATTTACAGAGTTTTGATTAATAAAGCATAACTTTTACACAATTACTTGAAGAATATTATGTTATGACTTCAAAATAATATTAATATGCTGGGGGATTTGAAAACTGATGCTTTTGAAAGTTAGCATCTCTCATATCCAGCCTCGTATCTATGGGTTTTCATAGACAGTAAGTTTGTTCGGTAGCTTGCAGAGTACGGAGACGTACTTAGGAGGCGAGGAACGAATCCCATGTAATCGCGGTTCGACAAAGTAATTCAAATCTGTATATAAGGAAATTTAAATGGAACGGTTGCATCAACAAATACGTTTTTATATCAATTTTGCATTTTTTAACACTATCGGGTAATTTTAAGGTTGGGTTTGGTGTAGAGCATATTTCCAACACGATAGAGCATTCACTTTTAGGGACAGCCCCGGATATTTGAATTCTGAACCGCTGCAATACGTTTCTGTAGCAACGTAATAAAAACACAGCAAAATGTACCTATATCTACACAATAAAAACATGCCAGGGTTTCGCGTATTTAACCTGTGTTTTAGCGCTACTCAGTGGACATTTCTCTTCGAAACTGCGGTGAAACGTGCAGTAAGGTACATAAAACAGTGTCGCACAGAAAGTGCACAGAGGTACATATTTTTATGAGACCAGGTCTAAATACTAAATCTAATATATATATATGGTTAGTCAGTGGTCAAGGTGTTTGATGCTCTTCTCTGACCAATCAGAGGTCTCCAGTGAAATGCTGTTCTTGAATTTTTTATTTATTTGCTATTTAATTTTTAGCCTGTGATATATTTGCTCAGCTTGAAGTGAGACTAGTCTACTTCTGAAAGAAAAGTATTGCTGAAACTCATTCATGGCATGTACGGATACTCAACTGGTTGTCACATCTCTGCAATATTAAGTTGGATAATTTTCTGGAGCTAAATAACAGACTTGTATTACAGAACTCAGATACGAGATTGCAAAATTCATCCTTATGTAAACTTTAAAGACATTAAGTAATGCTTTTAATGCCGACTGAGTGATGGCTGGTATTTCATTTGAGTGATAAGTTGGGGGATGTCTAAATGTTTTTAATTCCTTTACATTTCAAACAAGGTTTTGTCAATTCATAATGGAAACTTTCCTTTCTATTTGAACTTTTATTGCAGTTATTTGGCATTGATTTGGCTAAGTTTAAATTAAATGAAAACTCAGGAATTAAACTGGAATATTCTATAAAATTCTAAGACTAATTCTAAGAATTTTTGTTTGTGGGCACATGAGGTGGACGTGTGCGCATATCCATTCATGTTACTGAATATCTAGTGCCTTTGTGTGTGACACACATCACGTTTGTGTTTGTTGAACAGATTTATGTGTATGAGTTGAGATACACACCTGACTGCGTTGGCTTCCTCTTGCTCTGTTTCTGTTGTGAGTTGTTTGCGTGAGTAGGTGGATGGCGGGTGAGCCTACAATTCAGTGCTGTTAAGAGCAGCAGAAGATGACCCTCAGGCTCTGCTCTTCTCAAAGCTGATTTGTATTGAGTCTTCCTCGCTTGTGATCATTAAAGGTTCCCCTTGGGCCACACTTGTGTCTGTTTAATAGAAGCGTGTGTGTGAGTGATCAACATCATTACCTTGAGTTAATCCGTCCTTTCTTCCCTCGCCCCGTGTTTCATTCACACTTGAGTAATACAAATGTAAAATAATGTCAAGCAAACAAATGCACAGGTTTAGTACATGAACATTCTTGTAGAAATCTGAGATATCAGTTTAATACTCATAGAATCTGTGGTTGCTTTTTATTACATTTTGCAGTGATAGAAAATATATGAGCATCAGATATAATTTTATGAAAGACATTTACACAAATTTTTCATCAAAAAATAAATATGTTTTTAAAAGAAGTCTCTTACATTCAGTAGTGTTGCATTTATTTGAGCAAAATAGAGTAAAAACGGCAATATTGTGAAATATAATTAAATATTATTCATTTTAAATAACTATTTTATATTTTAACATATTTTAAAGTGAAATTTGTTCCTGTGATGGCAAAGCTGAATTTTCAGCATTATTACTCCAGTCTTCATTGTCACATGATCCTTCAGAAATCATATTATATCATATCAAGTACTGTATTGATATGCAGTATGCAATTTTCTAGTGAGAGTAGATTTCTTACCTATTCTCATTTCGGAAAGTCCGGATGATGGATGCTACAGTGTACCTGCTCAAATGTGGCTGTACTCTTTGCCCAGCCTCCCTCATTGTTAGACCATGGTTGACCACATGATCAACCAAAGTGGCTCGGATCTCATCAGAGATTACGGTCCTTGGCCTTCCTCGTCCTCGTCCTCCCCGTCCTCCTCTCCTCTGGCTCTGCCTCTGTTTCCAATGTTGGCATCCATTGCTCCAAAACAGAAGAGCTCACCTGTTGCCCTTTTATGCTAAAGCTCTGATTGCTAATTGTAAAACTGTGTGACGGTGTTTGCCCTTGTGATGAGTCAGTGTGCATATTTGAATGGCAGTGTGCACACACACAAGATATTTTCTGCATGAAAATTGTGCCACACAGAAATTGTGTGTAGTGTTTTGAAAACACAGTGTGTTTTACACACTGCACACACACACACACAACACACACACACACACACACACACACACACACACAGGGGTTGGTGAATGAATTACATGTTGTGGTCATTGTGTCTCAAGTTCCAGAATTTGTGTGTAAACAATTGAGAAGAAACTGTAAGCATCAACACTGATGATAATAATAAGAAATGTTTCTTATTAGCAGCAAACAAGCACAGTAATAGAATGAAGGATCTGATGGATCACATGATACTGATAACTGGAGTAATTACAGTAGTTGCTGCTAAAATTCATTTTCTTTCATCACAGGAATCCATTTTAAAGTATATTTAAATAGAAAAAGGAAATGATTGAAAATGAAGAAACGGTGGAAAGTGAGAAAGGCAAGTAGAAACATTACCTGGGTGGGTTTTGTGTAAAGGGCAACACATATGAGGATTGATTGAAAGATCGTAGACAATCATTCTAGCAACACTGTGATTGCATGTCACAGTAACTGATGACAGTTACAGAGGCAAGTGCACGTGTGTGTGCGTGTGTGTATGCGTGTGTGTGTTCCATTTACAGTCCCGCACAGTCAGATGCCACGAGACACTGTGGCAGGTTTGATTTTAATTCCCTAGTCAGCAGGTGCACAGTGTGAATTCTAATTGGCCTCAACAGCAGGATTTGCAACAATTGAATTTCATTGCAGCAATCGCAGTTATTGGACTGTTTTATACAATGTTTTATTGGGTAATATATTCAATACATTAAGTATATTATGTAGTTTACATTTCATCCAAAGCAACTTATAGTAAATAAAATCGCTCCTAAAGGAATTAGTGAGGGAACAATGTGTGCTGAAGTATTGCTTCAGAAAATCTATAGGTGTATTGTGTATCCCATGAAAATGCTGAAGAGGGCAGATCTAATATCATTCATTGTCCTTTGTTGCTGCGGTTCACTGTTGGACAGATTTTGATACAGGTGAGACTGGCTGTGTTAGTAAGCTAAGTCAGCTTAAGACAGATAGCTGATGTGTGTTAGAGAGAAGGAGAGATGGAAGGGAAATGTCTTGGAGGATAACAGGTCAGAATGTCCTCTTGATGTTCAGCGGCTGAAATGGTTCATCAAGCTCCACAGTTCATGGGCGACTCTCACAAAACATGTCAACATGTTCATCACAAAACAGCAAGAGAAAAAGTTTTCCTTAAGAATATTTTTCTTTCACTGTTGCACATTTTCATTATTTTCAATCTAATTATATTTAAAGTGATGCAAAACGTTTAAATATTAATTATTTTATTTATTTTATTAATTTTTATCATGTTATATCGCATTTATGTTATACTGATTTTGAATGAAAAATGTAAACAATAATATTAAATTTGTTAACATTAGTTAACTACATTAGTTAATACAAACTATTCTAAATTCTGAAGCATTTATTAATATTATGTTAATATCAGCATTTACTAATACATTATTAAAATCAAAAGATGTATATGTTAATATTATTTACTATTATATAACAAAATAAAAAACATTGTAATTTTATTAACTTACATTAACGTAATAAATAATGTAACAAATGTATTGATTATTGTTCATGTATGTAATCCATTTACTAATGTTACCTAATGACCCTATTGTAAAGGGATACAAAAAAGTAATTTAATATTTAGAATAATTGGATTTATGTGATGATGTATAAATTATATATTTATATAATTTTATATTATTTCATTATTTATTATATAAAGTTTTTACTATTATTTGTATTATTTTGGGGTGAATTATGAACAGAACATATTGAGTAATGTAAATGTAATAGTATAAAGAAATCAAGTAGTAACTAATAGTAACTAATTAGTAATTAATTAGTAACTTCTTAATAACTAATACACTAATATGAATATACTAACTAATATGAAACTACTCCTGACTATCTCCAGCGATTTTACACAAACAAACACCACGGGAAAGTTTAATTTACAGTATGTAATATTTGTTCTTATTTGCAAAACGAAGGACGTAGATGGCTTGATTTATTAATTTGTTTGAAATATTCATGTTAGGCCATTTTAGTGGCACCATCATGCAAGTTTTGTAATACTCTTTCACCTAGAAGTTGTGTTTTGTGTGTGATGTGCAATTTCTTTTGAATTGGACACAACTAATCATGTCTCTAACTGACCAATTGCAGTCTCTTTGCAGACCGCACTGACCGTTGCATTTTGGAAATAACCAACTGCTGTGTCATGCACCCAATTTTCCCCAACCTTGGCAAACGATCTCATTTCACTTCAGTAGATGGTTGAGTTTTCAAATGCTTGAATTACGGCTCCTGGTTCCCTTTACCTCTCCAGTCCATTTTACATTGGCAGTCACAGATGAAACTCTTCAGGATACACAGCTTGCCTTGGAGTTAATAGACATTGCCCTACTGAGAATACTGTCCCTCATTGCTAGTCTGTTATATACTGCACAGAAACTCCCATCTGGATAAGACTTCTCTGCTGTAGTTTTGAAGGACATGTTACTTTTCCAAAATCACAAATGTCATGCGAATGAGATGCATGCACATTGTTAGCCTGATGCACAATAAGGAGCAGTAAGAATGAGCCGAGATGAAAGCAGCAGTGTAGAAGTAGGGTAGATATGAATAACTCCCATCTGGATAAGACTTCTCTGCTGTAGTTTTGAAGGACATGTTACTTTTCCAAAATCACAAATGTCATGCGGATGAGATGCATGCATATTGTTAGCCTGATGCACAATAAGGAGCAGTAAGAATGAGCCGAGATGAAAGCAGCAGTGTAGAAGTAGGGGTAGATATGAATAACCAGTTCATTAGAAAGCTCTGGAGGACTGACAAGGCCCATGTGTGAAAAAGAGAGGCCTTTTAATGATTGAGAGAGCATGGAATCAGACCCATGTGTGAGCTTGTGATGTCTTTTTTTTTTTCTTATTATTATAAGGCAATAGTCGTGGCTCTAATGGATAGAGCGTTGCACTTGTAACCCGAGGTTGTGGGTTCGAATCTCGGCTCCGGCAGGAATTGTCCTCGACTGAGGTGAGACCCTTGAGCAAGGCACTGAACCCCCAACTGCTTCCCGGGCGCCGCTGTGTCGGCTGTCCACTGCTCGGTGTGTGTGCACTTGGATGGGTTAAATGCAGAGAACACATTTCACTGCTGGTTATACACTGTATAATTGTGTATGTGACAAATAAAGCTCACCTGAGCTTAATAATAAACTTAATATATGTACAATAATTTTTTTTTTTTGACATGAATTTGCCGTTTGAGTCTTTTGTCTAAAAAACAAGCAGTTAATTCACTGATATAATTAAGAATATAATTATAGGAAGTCACAGATGGGAATCATAGGGACCTTGTCTGGATATTTTAAGTCCTCACGATGTTAGCGACATGGAGTTGATTGGAAAGCACCAGACTCAGTGGGACTTTACCTCAGGTTTGCTGGCTGATCATTTGAAGTGGTTGATTGCCGATCTTCTTGCAGCAAGAATATTTATTGGCATATTCATGATGCTGGACTGTAAGGATCAAAATTCAGTTCAGTGTGCACTAACTGAAAAATATGTCAGAAGTAATCAAGCCTTATGCAGGTCTATTGCAATGCAATGACATTTGCCAAATATTTTTTTTCTCAGGTCACATCACAATAACTCAATATCTGAAATGCATTCTGTTTATTTAAATAAACTGGAATAAATATTAGAATAAATCGGTTTCAATCTACCATAAATATTGCTGGACTGCCAACTGGATATTATGAGGTCATGAGTAATGCCTCAAATAAATTCTGCATCCACATCAGCCAAAGCCAAATCTAAAAAAAAATATTCTAAAAGCCTGTTATACCTCAGTTAGGAAATAAGGTTCTCTTTATCCCAGTGATTGTGTGAGCTGTTTGACTGATTTTGTGAACACAGGCAGAGCCTACATGTTATATGCATGAGCTGTTCTGTTAAGAAGTTCATCATGTCGCTCACACTTCCTCTCATTATTGTTCAGATCAATACCCACAGTTCTTCATCACGCTCAGGCTTAAACTAACCCTTTCATAACCCTCCAACTTCTTTAATCACACAGATAGGACTGCTGTTTATATTGCATGTGCTTGCTGCTGGAATTGCAGTCCTTTAACTTCAATGCTTAAGCACCTACTTGAATCTGCTTGATCTGAGTTGAGTGTTTGTTATTGCTGCATGACAAACCGCTTCTTGAGTCTGTTGTTTTCATATGTGTGATGGTGGATTACACCCCAAAAGATATTTGATTTCTAGATGGAGTGTCCATTTCTATTTGTTGTGCAAATTCATGGCATGCAATGCCAGGCATGCAAATCTTAAAGGAATAGTTTTCCCAAAAATTAAAAGTTGCATCCTCAGGCATTCTAGGATGTAGAGTTTATTTCGTCATAGGAACAGATTTTGAGAAATTTAGCATTACATCTGTTGCACACCATGATCGACAGAAGTGTATGGGTGCCGTCAGAATGACAGTCCAAATAGCTGATAAAAACATTGCAATAATCTGTGTTTCCAAGAAATAAATACATTAATATTTTAACTTCAAACTGTTGTTTTGATAAAATATGAAAACAGAGGATTCATTGGTGAGCAAGTTATGTAAAGCTAAATTGCTCCAAAACTTTTCCTATGAAGAAACATGCATATCTACATCTTGGATGGCCTGAGGTGAGTACATTTTCAACAGATTTTCATTTTTGGGGTGAAATGTTCATTTAAATACACAAAACAGACAGGTGGTGTGACTCAAACATATAGCTCTTTCAGTCTTACATCCCAGGTGGTGGGAGTGGAGAATGTAAAATATGGAAAAGAGGGTCAAGGGTATGCCACTTTACTCTTTCCCTCGCTGTCACTGTTGTCAGAAGTAGCCACCCAGTCTGAGCATATGCTGTCCTCTGTGTGTGCATGCATATGTATTATGTGCGTACATGGTAAAATGAATCATTTCTACCTGATCCAGTCCTTTAAATTTAGGACGATTCAGTTATGTTAAATATTATTTCTGAGTTGAGTAGAATTAATTAATTTAGATGTCACCACATGACGCACATTTTATTTCTCCAACATTAAATGGCTTGTGTGCAACTCAAGGTAAAATTTTATCTACATGTACATTTTCCCTTTTGGATTTTTCTTTGTTATAATTAAGGGACATCACGGTGACAAGGTTACCTCCATGCTTCATGAATTTAAATGAATCCAATACAGCAAGATCACATTGATGTACTTGGTTGATGCCAACATCTCTGCAATCTCTTCTGAGTTCTTATATGACTGCTTTGTTTCTTGGATGGCTTGAATAAGGGTAAGCAGCTGATTGCCGCTGTCCTTGGTGCTGACATTCATGTGCGGGGCAGTTTTAGCTCAATATGAAATTCTATTATGCTGTCACTGCATTTTCAGCTGCAGAGAGCTGTTTGGCTTATTAAAATTAATGTATTCTCCAGCTTGCATTCTGAAATTTTAATGGTTTCAGGATGCAATTTGAAGGTTTACTATTGTAATTTCTTTACCTTTAGAGCAAGTATTTGAATGCTCTTTTAACATGGTTAATGAGTTTATTACAAAACATATCACCCTATGATGAATCAATTTATTTAGTGCATACCTTTGTATGCATTAAATGATCTATTCATTACTCAGGGTATATTGAAGGCATATAAATACGCTTAAGAAAAAGCAGATTGCTGATAAGGAAATGGCTTATAGAAATGTTTACAAAGCTATAGTACATCAGATGGAATTTAATCAGTAATCTAAATTCAGACCACTCCGCTTTACAGATAATTAGTGTCATGAGGGGTGGACGGATGTCCTTTTATTAAATAGCATTAAATGTTTGTCTCGTCTAATGCCTTTGGCTTCATCAGAAAGGATTCTGACTATTAATATTATTTATATATATTGTTTTAATGGTGGCAAGGCTTATTCCAACTAATAAAGTGGTATACATTGTGTTTACACAGGATTGTTGAAACCTGCTTCTGGTAACTGAGAATTCATTTGTTCCAGAGTAGCGCTAGCCAGTAGTCCAAGAGTACCATTATAAATAATTGGCTCAAGACTGCATGGAACAGTAACTGCAAAATCTATTTTCCTATGTATAAAATTACCCATAATTTGCATCATTTATATTACATTATTCCAATAACTTTAAAAAGCTTAGCAAATAATTCAAAATGAATTGTTAAAAAGTAGAAGTAACTATATGAATAACTAATCCTTAGTTTGCTATAAATAAAGTTACTGATATATGGCTTTAAATGCTGTCACCATAAGTGATGGCTGAAGTCTTCTAAATTCTTTCTCATCACTATAGCTCACAGTGTTACTGACAGTTCAGCTCTACTGAGCACAAAGCACACCTCCAGTATACCTCTATAAAATAGATTCATTGCTGTGTCACTTCTTCGTGAAATATGAAAGAATGTAAAAGGAGTAAAAAGAAAAAAACTTGTGTTGAAGGTGGGTGTTCAAGTGGCGATGTACAGTTTATTGAGCACACTTGCACCTTATGATCTTTGACATGCAGCATAACATCTAAATTGAAAGACCCATTTTCCAGTGGCAAGCAAAGATTAATTTGAGAGTAGTAGTAATATTATATATATCTTTCTACATGCTCTTTTCCAGCAAAGTGATCCCATTGCTTTCTAATGGCATATTCAGAACTTGACAGGAAATGTCTTGTCATGGAAAAATTTACTTACACAGGATAAAAGAAAATTGTGAAGAATATGAAAATGTCGTGGTACCATGGTACAGTGATGTATCAGATGTTAATGCCATAGTACTTTGCTATATAAAACACAACCATATGGTATTTACCTGAGTACTTTAAAGAATATCATGGTACAAAAGGTGTGATAATATCATGGGACCATGTCCAAAAGCATAGTAATGCTATGGCATTTTTTTATTGGTGGAAGAAAACAACTACCCAGCCTACCCAAAAACAATATAAATAGAAATGTTAATTCACTCTCACCGCAAAAATGCAGCTATCAATTTTCATGACCTTTCAGCAATTGTCAACACATCAAGCTACCCTGGAGTCTCTGTTTGTTTTCTGTCTCTGTCTGCTTCCCTTTTTCCATCATTAAGACTGATCTGAAAACACACATTGCTTTACCCCAGCAGGAGCGGCTATTGAACACTGCCTCTATGTAAATACTCATTATTATTTGCCTGAATGTTTGCCAGTTTTATCACACATATAGCTTTTCTGGTTTGTATCTCACATGTAATTGCTATGTGAAATTTAACCACATGCTCACATGATTTGGTCTGAATTTATAATCAGGTCAAACATGTTAAGTTTGAGTAAAAGCTGTCTGTAAGTGTGTCTGCACACATACACTCTTCTTTGATGTTTTGGCAACAATTATTTATAAAAAAAAAAAAGTTGTACCAAGTTTGGGTAATTAGAAGGGTTTTATCATTGAGTTTCAGCAAACTTTATTTTTGCATATGCAAATCATTGAGTTTTTTTGCTGGACGTAATGGATGAATTGATATTTTGGCAGCCAGAATGGAAAGATGATCAACAGACAGATAGGGGAACTTTGCATAAGCGCATCATGTTTGCTGTTAATTAGACATGTTTTAATCTAAAACTCTCGTACTTTATGTAATTACAAATCTGTGTTCTGATTATGTTGCATAAATTCAGAGTCACTGTTTGTAAGCATCTTTGTTTGTTCGTTTTTATATTCAAACTTTTTACAGTTTGTAAGGTTTGCAATATTTGTGAATATTTTATTGAAGAAACTGAAGATGTACATCTGGTAAAATGTTTGTGATTTTATGCAAGCATGTCTTTTATAAAAACAAAAAGTCTGTCTAAACTCTGTGCTGAAAAGCACACTCTCACCTTCAATTCACAACAAAACACTTCAGCAGTTTAACACTGACTTCAGACTTGATTTAATGGTACAATCTCATTTCAAGTTCTTGTCTGTTCAGTTGAGCGAGAAGCTGCACACGGTACCCAACATTAAGTAACTACCTTTCCAAAGAGGAGAGAATTACAGAACAGATCAGATAAAACAGATAGAAAGGAAACTCCACAGTGGCTCTTCGCATCTATTGATCTTGCAGAGATCTCCAGCTAGCATCCAATCAATAATTATTAACACAGCTTTTCGAATCTAGTGCTTGAATTTCCATCCTATGGGTTTATTTAAAAGTTTCAATGCGGTATCAGATTTCACCACATTTACTTTCTTAATGCACGTTCTTGCGAATGATTCACTGGTGCACGTTATTCCAAAGAAAAAATAGCTTGCCTTCATAATCATAATTTAATGACTTCCTCTTCCACTGAAATGGCATTCCATTTCCGCTGACATCACTTTTCTCTGAGTTCTAAAGTAACAGCAGCTGTTTAGCTTCAGTTCTGATCTGAAAGAAAAATGACAGTGGCATTAAAAATGTGCACAGCTCGTTCAGTGTAATGGTGCTCTTTCCTGACCCGTTTGGCTATTGAATGACCAGGACAGGCAGATGGCAGCCTGATAAAAGGTAGATATCCTTCCGGGAATTCAAAGTTTCAGTCTCTGTGTAATAGGCTACATACAAAATTGGATTGCATCACTCACTCAGCAGGTCTGAAGTGGCACAGAAGGGCCATTCAGTTGTTTGTTTACAGAGAACGCTGGAAAATGACAGCAGCAGCTGGGACTAAAATGGCAGATATTTGTAAATCTGTATCTCAGAATGGGCTAATGTTTTAGAGAGATAGCCAAGCCAAGTTAGTGAAATTACAAGAGTGTGAGTGGCCCTGTGTCTACCAGCCATTTGTTCTTTATTCTTTGGCTTTCACGTGTTATTACATTTTAGTTTGTTGTCTGTTAGGTTTATAAGGAACCTCAACTTTGAATTTGAAATGCTAAATTAAAGGTTGTGGTATACTTTCTCATCAAATATTTGTAGAAAATCCTACAATCTTCAAACAGGTGGTTGTTTGTTTTTGTTTTGTTTTGTTTTCTTAAATAATGGACAGACATAATCAGAAAATATACATAATCAGAGTCTGCAGACTGTGGTATTCTGTGGAATGAATTTAAACAGTAAAACAGAGCTGAGAGTAGCTGAATGCAAAATAAAATGTGCCGAAATATTTCAATGATTCGGTGTAGGCTAATATAATTGCTGCCATGATGTCTAAAATGAACAATTGCCTTTAATATATATTTTACTCTCTTTCTCCCTTTCTCTGCATAATAAAATGGCAGTCCATGTATTCCCCCACTCTCTAATAATCTGTGCTTTTATTTGCTTTCTGCAGAGATGTGATTCCCCTGCTGGAAATGAGAAAAGACAGACATTTGGGCCACAGGCATGATGTGATTTCACCTCTCTTTTTTCCTTTCCTCGCTCTCTCTATCATTACTCACAGGTCCTCTTCTCACAACACCATCTCTTTACACTCCCAGACTCACTAGCACTCTCAGGGTTTCTCAATTTACCCATAATTATTTTTTACTTACCTTTCTCTGTGCTCGCTCTCCTTCTCCTCTTATCTTATGGGATCTTTACAAAACTGATTGTGTGGATAGGTTGGGGAAATAAGAGGCATGCTGTAGTGTGAAGGAGTGACTCTGTGGTTCATCCACTTATCAGTTCTGTCTGACAGAGATTCTTGATGAGAATCCTACTAACAGTTTTAAGTTTAGTTTTTGTCTTTTGACTAACATCGTATAGATTTCGTAATGTTTTTATTGATCCATTTTACACTAAAGTGGCATCTAATTTGAATGCAAAGTTATTACAAAATTAAGCATAATGATCCAACATTTTATAGAATAATTTATACATAATAATAATTTGTTACATTTATATAGTGCTTTTCTAAGCACTCAGCGCTTTACATAGAAAGGGGTCATCCACCACCAATATGCAGCATCCAGCTGGATGATGCGACGACAGCCATATTGTGCCAGAACGCCCTCCACACACCAGCTTATTGATGGAGAGGAGACAGAGTGATGAAGCCAATCAGTGTATGGGGATGATTAGGAGGCCATGATGGTCAGAGGACAATGTGGAAATTTGGCCAGCATGATGGGGTTACACCCCTACTATTTTTTCGAAGGACATCCTGGGATTTTTAATGACCACAGAGAGTCAGGACCTTGGTTTAACGTCTCATTCGAAGGACGCTGCTTTTTTGTAGGGTGAGCACCCCCTGCTAGCCTCACTAACACATCTTCCAGCAGCAACATAGTTTTCCCAGGAGGTCTTCCATCCAGGTACTGACCAGCTCAACCCTGCTTAGCTTCAGTGGGCAACCAGTCTTGGGCTGCAGGGTGATATGGCTGCTGGCTACATAGGGCAACATTTAATAAAAACAAGCAAAAGCTGTAGTTGCTGTAAATATCTGAGCTCCTAAAATAACATTATAATGAACAAGCTTACACTATTGCAATACAATGTTGTGAATCCTTTATGCCTTCGTTTTTCATTGCCTGTATTTGTCTTCTTGTTCCATACAAAACACAACTGGAGCCATCCAGCATCTCAGTTATCGACTATAGTGATATGACCTTGGAGGACTCCAATTTTAATATTAATGTAATATTTTTACAGTGTTCCTCTTGTTTGCTAAGCCAGTTGTTTTGAATTATGCAGTGGATTTTTTTTCTCAAGCCAAGCTCATTTAAAAACATGCCTAAAGCAGCATTTCTGCAAAATTATATAATGTTGCATCTTGCACGTTTTGCAACACTTTCGAAGTGAAATATCCAGTTAGTGGTACTAAAAGCAAGCTCAGTTTAACAGATAAATGTCAATCTGTTTTAATATATTGGCTGTTGTATGGACATGGCAGTTCATTAGTGACAGTAAAACATCAACTTTTATCCCAGTTCACGTGATTTATGATTATAGGAACAGTTTAATAGGCTTATATGTTTATGACCTCAAATCACTTTTCATATTATATTGAATCATTTGTAAATAATACATTTTGATGTTTGCCTCACATAACCAGCTGCAAAAGTATGGTGTTTCTGATGTAGTAAACTTGCTCGGTAGCTCACCTGGTACACTTACAATGTGGAGCACTTGGCCACTAGTCCCTCGACACACAAGTCATGGTAGAAGAGCTAAAATGCAATGATTGCTTCGGTATATAAATTTTTACCTCACATTGTTTTTGCTAATATTATCAATTACTTATGGGTCTAGTGTAGCGCCAGTCATTGGACATTAATTTTTTTTAACTGCAGCAATCCATGCAACAACCAGTTTAATAAATTTGTGACACATTCACATTCATCTGTTTAGGATGATACTGAATGCACTTTTAGAGCTATTCACTGGACATTTTACTTTGAAAGTGTTGCGACGTGCATGAAGCAATGTAATGCTATTTTGCAGTAATGTTGCCTCAGGCTATTTTTACCAATGAGTTGGAAAATAACACTGACACAACCTACACTAAACCTAACCGACAGTGTTAAAAAAGCAAACATTAGATATGCAAACACATTTGCCGAAGCCATTTCAGCTTGCAGAATTGAGTGTTTATTAATTGATAATCTGCCCCCTGTAATTACGATTTGGATGAATTGTTGACAACATTGACTCTGCTTCACAGTCCAATGAAACACATCTGTTCACTAGTAAAGCTACTGAAATGAAGAATTCAAGTATTCTAAATGTACTCCTGCGAATACAGTCTATACACCCTTAAGCAGATGTGACCCTAAAATGACATATCACACAGGGAGCTTTTAGATCACACATGGATGCGCACACACCGGTTCTCACACACCGTACATCTTGCAGCATTACCTGCTCCAGTGGGCCAAAGCTGCGTTTGGTGAAATTAAATTGGCACAGAATGACCAACAAAATACTAGACCTTCATCCCCAGGATTGGGAGGTCTTAATGTACGGCTGCAGATCAGAGCATGTCCTTCAATCTCACACACATTGGTTTGATTGACAACGGAGTTTAGCACACCTGGATGTCTGTGAAGTGGGAATAAGCCTGCAGTTTTATCAAGCCTTGCAGCTTTTACAGTGATGGATGGAGGGCGAGAGCGAGAAAGTTGGAGATGGATAAAACTAGAGAGAGAAGATGCAGGTGGACGTGTTTTTAGAAATAGGATGAAAGCTTTATTTGAAAAAAAGGAAAATGGGATGGATTACCAGGGATTGAGGGAGAAGATGATGATGCAAGGGAAAGGAAAAGAGGATGGAGATAGATTTATGTTTCTAAAATGGCTTTTGGACATCAAAATTGGGAAAATAAACAGATATTTCAGCTGTATATAAGTCTGCTGAATTGCTTCAGTCATTGTGTGCGTTTTTGTCGTCCAAGGTTGATTTTTTTTGCAAGGCTGCATTTCAATAACTGATAAAAATGTTTTTTGACCCTGCTTTAACAACTCTCTTTAGGCCACCCACGAGTGTGAACACGCTTCATGATTTTTCCAAATGGAGTTATTCATAGCCTCTCGGAACAGTTTTGCCATCACTTATTGATGCATAGCTAATAAACACCTCTACTCTGTTATTTTTCTTCTTCTGTGAAACCAAAGAGAGCATATGTATTGTATTCTCAGAGCTGTGGTCTTCTGAGCAGGCACTGAAGATGATGAGCTAATGAGCCAATGAGCCGAATGTCATGATATTAAGTTCATGTCAGTCACCTCCAAAGAGACAAGTGGGTGATAATTGCATACACTTTGCCATGCATGGCTTCTAATTAGAGTAATTTCAAAACAAGTCAAAGAAAAGATTTGTGTAGTTATAACTCTGTGTGGCTCACTTAATACTGCTTCAGTACTAATGTTACTATTAAGTATTTTCTTTTGCTAATTAAACATAAATGCTTACTATAATTATAGAGCATTATCTCTCAGTTAAGTTCTGATCTCCTACTTCCTTTTATCACTCAATCTTATTATTTTCATGTTCCTATCTCCAAGATAAAGCAAGGCTTTTCCTCAGTCATGGTTCAGGGATCTATGGAAGTCTATTTCAGCCTTAGAATAAAACATAAAAGGTACACCATTCAAGTATAGGTTGATAAGATGTTTTTTAAAGAAGTCTCTGGTGCTCACAATTAATTTATTTGGTTAAAAAATACAGTGTGAATATTTTAACTGTTTTCTATTTTACTTTGTTAATGTAAATCGAATGCTGTGATGGCAAAGCTAAGTTTTGTGTAAAGTCTTTTTTTATAATGTTAGTCAAGGTTAACACACACACACAATAATTTAGTATTACATTGCATATTTTATTGCAATAATTACATAATTACTGTATTTATTAAATTATTTTCTTCACCTTCTCTCTGAATCTTAGAATTAACCTGGCTATTTTATGCAATCTTCACATTTCCCAACCTTGCAATAAAAGTATTTTCACAATGCCTTCAGTTATACACGGTTCACTAAATCAAAGTATTCTATTCAAACAGAATAAAAGGATGAAGGACATTTAAAAATAATCTTCAGCCAGTTTGTTCTAAACTTCCACAGTTCCACAACCATGAATAGCATGTTTGGTAGACTTATAGTTAGTTGTACACCAAATGAAATAATAGTGATCTTGTCTTCAAAATATGGACTCTATCCTTATTTCACAGTCACTGTGTTGTGAGTGTTATAATGTGTAAATGTGCAGTTTTGATACTGGTTTGTTTTTTTTTTTACAATATCAAAGATTTTGGACTGGGGGGGGTCTGGTTGAGCTCTGAGAGTTGGGTTTACACATTATCCCTAATTTATTTTTAATTTTTTCCCAATGGCATAACCCTCTAAAAATAATCCATTGTGGTTGATGTGTTAATTTTTGCTTTCTGCCTTTTCGGTCTTTTGTTTAAAGCATTCAGCACGAATGAGTGAACCTTAACGTGTTCAGACTAAAAAACATCTGGGCTGACTTTGATGGATAAAGGGATTTGTGTTTACTGTGCTCACAAAATAACTCTCCTTTCAGGAAAATAACAAAGTAATGGGATGCTGTGATGTACAAAAAACATGCAAAACTGTTACTTGTCAAAATACCTGCAAGGAAACAAAACACTATATGATTTTTTTTTTTTATCAGCACAGTAGTATTTGAATAGCCATTAACCATCCTTAAGAAATGGTGTGGTTTAGTGGACCTAAATTATAAATGATAATTTAAAACATAAATTTGAATGATAAATATTCAAGTACACTAATTCAAATGCATGTTAATAGCGCCTGCTGAGTGATCTTGCCATGGTGCCAGGACTCTCTTAAGTGTGTGTGTGTGTGTGTGTGTGTGTGTGTGTGTGTGTGTGTGTGTGTGTGTGTGTGTGTGCGTGCGTGCGTGCGTGTGCGTGCGTTGTTTATGCTACATTATGCTAAAAGGATAATAAAACCCGAATTTCTTTACTATATATATATATACATACATACATATATGTGTGTGTTTGTGTGCGTGTGTATACATATATAATACAGTGTAATAATACAGTAATACACTATATAGTACAGATATAGTACAGTGCAGTTTTTCACATCCCTTTCTTGCAAGGATAATTTCTGTAATTTATCATTGTTGTGGGTGTATGTGGATATGTGTGTTTAGAGCTAAAGGACCTTATATGTGTGGAGAATCTAAAGTGGTGTCTATGATTGGAAGTAATTGGTCCCAGGGGGCACCTTTTCCTTTTGTGTATGTCCTCTACCATTATTTGTCCTCCAATGTAGTGATTTAACACTGCATATTTAAGCGGATGCATATATAGTCGTCTTTGGGATGTTTGCATACACACCCTTATCTATGCAGATTTTGTGCCTAACTGTGCGTGTGAGAAAAGTACGACAGACTATTTTCTATGCTGCTTATCATTCATAACCTTGTCCTCAAAAGAAGACTATCACAATCCTGTGTGTATGTGTGTGTTTTAAGAATAAGCTGATAAAAGAGTTGGACAGTGGATACCCTTTGAATCATCTAGTCTGTCTGTGGCCACTTGTCACTGTGGAAATAAAAACTATACTTCCGTTTGCTGAGAGCAGCTGTTGTTTTATAATTGTATTAGTTTCCTGATGCATGAAGAATTCCCTGACCGTTCAGTGACTACATGCTATTTGTAAGCTGGATTTCATTAAACGTTTATTTTATTAAATTGCTCTCTTGTTATTTGTTTGTTTATATTTGGAGTTAATTATTGGCTTTTGCAGACACTTTTCTGTTTAAAAATGTCACAATTAAAATGATCCCCTAAATGTCAAGGGGCTAAATCATGGGCTTTTATTAGGAATATGCCAGCACATTGATGCCGCTGTCCAAGACTGAGTGAACAGTTAACCATTCATGACACAGCAACTCTCGACCTCTTAAATCATTTCTTGCTATTTTTCATATTGTTAAAAACAAATGCATAGGCGTAATGTTTTATTTAGTGGTTTGTTTCGAGAACAGTTTTAATTTCATTGTCACATCACCCAATTATCTGCTTCAGTACTTTATCAATGAGCTATCGCCTTCAACAATTCCATATCTAGTATGTTCTCACTGCTTTAAACACCACACCTAGAGGCAATTGAGTATGTGTGTGCTGCAGTCGCTTTGATAGGTGTTATATCAGGTTAGAAAATCTCTGCTACCTTTCTATTGCTCGCCGGGAGCTGTTTGTACTTCCCTAGGGTAATAACAGATAAACGTCTCCTTCATAAACTTGTGGAGAGATTGAGACCTGGCCCTACACTGCAAGTTCCCCAATAAACCTTGATCAAATTCATGCTTGTTTTTTGGCAATCAAATCGCCAGCCAGTCTTGTGTTAATCGTATTGACCTTTGGATAATGTCATTGCTATTGAACACTATGAAAAGGTCCCCAAATCAAATCTCAGGAGAGCCGAGCAAATAGGAATGAGAGGAAAAAGATCCAAAGGGGCTTTTCACTCCACTGTGCTTTTAGTGGCATTGTAAATGCCTAGTATATTGTGTTCAATATACTATATGAGAAATATTATTTCTAAACTTTAATAAAGCAGAACCCTATATACCACAAAGATGCCTGTTGGGATTTCACTAGGTTTCTCCTACATGTCTAAACTGAGAGCAAGTGAGTGACTAAAATATTTTAGTTAAAATGAATAGGTTGTTGACATGTCAAGAGTTTTCAGTGTAGACAGCTTTGTTGATTATAATAATGATGTTCAAGTTTTGTCCTTGCAGTGTAGACACCTTGTTAAAGTTTGTTTATACAAGAGTAAATATTCACTCTGAATAATCACGACAAATAAGTCTTTACATAAATGCATCAATGCACCTCATTTGATGAAATGTTGTCAGACCACAGAACAATGTGTAGGTTGGTTTATTTACTGACAAAAGCGTGGTAAGCAGATGTACACTGTTGCATTTGGAGGGGGCTCATCTTTCTGTTCTAATACCTTGCACTCTGAGTGAGTGCTACGAAGGGATGAGAGGACCAAAAAAAGTTTTCTTCATCTTGAAGAGCCAATTAAGGAGGCATCAACATCTAAACATGTGCAAAGAATCATGGGAGCAAAGTGTACAACAGTTAGCCTTCAACATCCTCTATTCCAAAGGGCCCTTTGAAATGGCCAGTTTTGAGCACCATGGATAAAAATGACCCTTTTGTATGGTGGCCCTTATTGTTTTCACCCTAGAGTGCCCTTCGGAGGCAGATTTATCCAGCCCGATCTCACAGCAATTTGTACATATTTTACAATTCGTACGACTTTTTTTTCATTTGCTAAATCGTACGTATTTTACGAGTTGCACAATTCGCATTCATTTTTTACGAATGACCTACACCTAACCCTGCCACTAAACCTACCCGTCACTGGGGTGTAAGGCAAGGCAAGTTTATTTCTATAGCACTTTTCATACACAGTGGTAATTCAAAGTGCTTTATATAAAAGGAAGTGAAGTGGTCATTAAAATAATAATAAAAACAAGGAATTAAAAAAATACTAATAATCACAAATTGTACAAAATTGTACAAGTGACGTCAATCTTTCAAGTGTCTTTAACCGCATTTCCAAACTCCAGAACAAGAGGTGAAACTAACAGATAAATCATTTATTTTGCCGTAATGAGGCAGTCGTATTAGATTTATGCAGACTCAAAGTGGCATGGATGAAACATCATGTAAAAGCTTTCAGTTTCCAATTAGTGATGTGGGTTTTGATTCAGTTTAATTATTTAAAATATTTGAGCTGTTTACCCAAAAGATGCATTCACTGTTTTTGGCCCCTTTTCAGGTTATATTATTATGCCAGAAGGTCATTTAGAAGTCTTTGTGTAGTTTGGTTGGAAAAGAGTTTGGTTGGAAAAGCGAAGATATTTTATTACACCTTCTCAGAAATCACACCATGGTAGTAATTTTTCAGCATATTGGAGAAAATGTGGAAACCAAAACGCAAAGCGTTACCATGTTTTCTGGGATTGCTCTATTATTAAGGGCTGTTGGAGAGTAAGAAATACTGCCTTACGAGATATCTTTAAATGTACACAACATTTGTAATGGGTGCATGTATATATGGGCACATTTAGATATGTACATTCATGTGAATGTGAGTGTAGATATATGTGTGATTATGAATGAGTGTATTCAGATGTATAATATGACTGCATCCACCTATTGACTAGAAGAATCATGAATCTGCATGGAAATGGAGCTGCTGCTGTCTTTGCTCTCTCACTTATGCTTCTTTTGCTTTTAGTTTTGGGTTCCAGTGTGTTTGACTTATTCATCTCTGTAGTTTTATGGTGGGCGGCAGTTTGAATAGTTTGGTGTTTTGAGATTCCATTCTGTTCCGTTGTGAACAGGCCTTTAGTCTGATGCACAGTTTTTACAATGGTTCTATTTTGTTCCTACACAGCAGCAGAGAGGAAGTTATATCGGTGCAGTTGTTAATTAATTATTGTGTGATTAAGCTGCCCAGCGGAAGATTAATGGATGGATGATTGCTTGTTCTCAGAGGGCGCATAAGCTATCAGCGCTCTTGTACAGAACAATAGCATGTAAAAGAAACCAAACAATCTGCAAACTCAGATAACTCAATAAGTTAAATACCCCAGTAACTATACAGTATATATATTCATGTTTCTCTCTCCTCTTTCTGACACATATTCTAATACTCAACTGGTATTCATCTCTCACTCTGTTTTTCTTCCTCCTCCACTTATTTTCCTCCTACATTTCCCCTTTCCTCATCATTCATTGCCCGTACCACTCCACCTTTCCTATTCTTTTCTTTTCTTTTTTTAATTGTTTCCTCTCCCACTTCCTGTCACTCTCTCTTTAGTTTTGAGAGCATAGTGAA
Source organism: Gymnocypris eckloni scoliostomus (assembly GCA_027564155.1). Lineage (NCBI taxonomy): Eukaryota > Metazoa > Chordata > Actinopteri > Cypriniformes > Cyprinidae > Gymnocypris > Gymnocypris eckloni. The sequence goes on from CM050416.1 coordinate 26,488,624, forward strand.
GTTAAATTAAGAAGTCAATTATAACTATTTTCCATATGGCGGTCAGAATAAAATGAGCAGTTAATTATGATTAATTATGTGTAATACAAGCATAATGTAGTCAGATACATTGTAGGCGAAAGAGAATAAAAGAACAGAGAAGGACTGACGCAAAAGGGACATTTTTCTGTTTCTGACAGTAACGGTGAAGATGGTACTTTTCTCCATCTCCCGCTGATTTAATGGGCTTTGATTCTTCTCTCATACAGTTTTTTGAAGAGATGACAGTGTTGATGGAGTGATATGATGCTGTGAAAAGAAAATAGCATTTTCTTTCTGTGAATGATAGAGATTTAAAGGGGCACATTTATTTAAAAATGTAAACCCCCCAAAGAAATGAATAGTTCTTTTAAACAGTCTGTTCAATTGCATACACTTTTCTGTGATATAGTCATATCAGGGGCCAAATATATACAGTATCTCACAGAAGTGAGTACACCCCTCACATTTTTTATATTTTATTATATCTTTTTATCTGACAACACTGAAGAAATGACACTTTGCTACAATGTAAAGTAGTGAGTGTACAGCTTGTATAACAATGTAAATTTGCTGCCACCTCAAAATAACTCAGCACACAGCCATTCATTTCTAAACGGCTGGCCTCAAAAGTGAGTACACTCTTAAGTGAAAATGTCCAAATTGGGCCTAAAGTGTAAACATTTTGTGTGGCCACCATTATTTTCCAGCACTGCCTTAACCCTCTTGGGCATGGAGTTCACCAGAGCTTCACAGGTTGCCACTGGAGTCCTCTTCCACTCCTCCATGATGGCATCACGTAGCTGGTGGGTGTTAGAGAACTTGCGCACATCCACCTTCCGTTTGAGAATGCTCCACAGATGCTCAATAGGGTTTAGGTCTGGAGATAAGCTTGGTCAGTCCATCACCTTTACCCTCAGCTTCTTTAGCAAGGCATTGGTCGTTATCATGTTGGAATACTGCCCTGCGGCCCAGTCTCTGAAGGGAGGGGATCATGCTCTGCTCAATGAACTGTAGCTCCCCAGTTCCGGCAGCATTCATGCAGCCCCAGACCATGACACTCCCACCACCATGCTTGACTGTAGGCAAGACACACTTCTGTGCACACTTCTGACTTTTTACTCCTCACCTGGTTGCCGCCACACGCGTGACACCATTTGAACCAAATAAGTTTATCTTGGTCTCATCAGACCACAGGACATGGTTCCAGTAATCCATGTCCTTAGTCTGCTTGTCTTCAACAAACTGTTTGCGGGCTTTCTTGGGCATCATCTTTAGAAGAGGCTTCCTTCTGAGACGACAGTCACGCAGACCAATTTGATGCAGTGTGCGGCGTATGGTCTGAGCTAGGGCTGGGCGATAATTCGATAACGATAATTATCGCGATATAATTTTCCTCTAAAACGATATGAAAAGTTCGAAAAAATTTCGATATAGTTTATGCGGCAAAAGTGGAACGAAACCACCTTTGAATCGCGACACACGGAGCATTTATCTGCTCGGATCACAGTTCAAACTGCCGCGCGGCACGAGCTCACTAGAGCAGATGTGTTTACTCGGTCACGTGAACATTAAGCAGTGCTGTGAGATCCAGTCAGTAGGCGTGTTCGACTTAAAGCGGCGCTGCACAGAATGGTCAGTGTAAGACATCAAAGTACCGCGAGCCGTTTGTTTCATCTGGTCTCTTATCCAGATGACCAGATGAAACCTATGCTTTCAAACGGCTCTCGCGGTACTTTGATGTCTTACACTGACCATTCTGTGCAGCGCCGCTTAAAGTCGAACACACCTCATGTGAGAACACAAGCCGAACAGTCTCAGTCAGAAGGCTTTTCAATCTGCACATCGCCATTATTTACCATGGATTTACTGTAGTAACACTCACTGCACCATGGTATTGTGGCAGAAATGTGGGATATTCACATTGAATTTTATTACAGGAGTAATGGTATATAATTATAGTAAGTATGTGTGGTTAAGGCAGCTATAGCATGTGTGCATTTATACTGAATGGTTTTAGACTACTGTTTTTCATACAAATAGACTACTTAAAAACCATTTAGTTATATTTTTACCATGTTATTGAGGTGCTATATGTGTGGTTTTAACTGTTTATCATTATTTAAATGTATGCTACTATAGGGGACCAATTCTTAATAAAAATACAAACTTGGTCAGAATACATTATACCATATAAAACGTCTCGGTTACGTATGTAACCCTCGTTCCCTGAAGGGGGGAACGGAGACGTCACGTCGGAGGACCGACGAATTGGGATATCGCTTAGAGAGACCAATCTACTTCGAGTGTAAACTAAACGAGCCAATGCACATTGGCATGCGATTATTGCATCCAGCTGCCGCTGATCACAGCGTGAGCATAAATAGGCAGCAGGTGCAGCGCATATTCAGGTTTTCGCTGAGGAGCCGAGCCGGGGACCGGCCGCCAGCGGTGGTACAGGAGCCGTGGCGGCGGGACGTGGCTCTCCGTTCCTCCTTCAGGGAACGAGGGTTACATACGTAACCGAGGACGTTCCCTATCAGTCGGTCACTCGGCGTCACGCCGGAGGACCGACAAATTGGGATCCCTACCAAAAGGCCACGGATACTGCCCCTTCCAGTGTCCCGTGGAGGCCTCCTGTGCAGTTATTTTTGGCGCAGGTTAGGGCCCCATAGGAAGATCCATTACTGTTGCTATGGCACTACCCACTCAGTAGGACTGGATAACACTGGGAAAGCTGCTCAGCTCAGAACAGGAACGCTGCGGAAGCCCTTACCTTCCCGAGGGAGGTTCAGAGGCAGTTACACATATGGACAATAGTCAGATGCATATGGAAGATTGGAGGTGATTGTAACCTCTTGGAGTAGCAGGAAGTCTGCCGGGAAACACGGGCTCTAAGATCCGAACGGTCTCTACATATGGAACCCAGCCCTCTACCGGTTCTCAGGGATTCATCGAGTGAGGGCCTGGCGGACGCTCCGCCACGTCCAGCTGACGAGGGGATGGAGGAGCTCGACAGGGTCTACAGTTGGACTCTCTGGAGCAGTTTTTAGCAAGCCGACCCGAAACCGGGGCCCCTCAGTGCTTCTACCCGTTTGAGGTGAGAACACAGGAGGAAACCGGTTCCACAGACGAAGGCTATAGAATCTAGCGAATGTGTTAGGGGTCGCCCAGCCCGCAGCTCTACAAATATCTGTCAGTGAGGCGCCACGAGCCAGCGCCCAGGAGGACGCTACACTTCTCGTAGAGTGAGCTCTCAACCTGAACGGGCAAGGCACACCCTGTGCCTGATAAGCCAGGGTGATGTCATCCACTATCCAGTGGGCCATCCTCTGCTTGGAGACGGCATTCTCTTTCTGCCGGCCTCCGTGACAGACAAAGAGCTGTTCTGAGGTCCTGAAGCTTTGCGTCCTGTCAACATAGTGTCTCAATGCTCGGACGGGATAAAGCAAAGCCAGGGCTGGGTCTGCCTCCTCCGGGGGCAGCGCTTGCAGGCTCACCACTTGGTTTAGTAGTGGGAACCTTGGGCACATAGCCGGGCCGGGGCCTCAGGATTATCTGGGAATTCCGCCGGTCCAAACTGTAGGCACGAATCGTCGACCGAAAATGCGTGCAGGTCCCCAACTCTCCTAATGGAGGCCAGTGCAAGCAGGAGCAGAGTTTTCATTGAGAGAAACTTGGGCTCGACTGTCTACAAGGGCTCAACGGGCCCTGTAGTGCTCTAAGCACTAAGGACAGGTCCCAAGAGGGTATAGAGGCGTGGAGGATTCAGCCTTCTAGCCCCCTAAGGAACCTGACGACCCAGTCATGCTTCCCCACCGACTTCCTTCCACAGGGTCGTGGTTGGCAGCAATCGCGCCACGTAGACCTTGAGGGTGGAGGCAGACAGCCTTCGCTCAACCCTTGCTGCAAGAAGGATAGCACGACTCTAATCGGGCATCTCCGGGGTCTTCTCTGTGAGAAGAGCACCATTCGACGAACAGGTTCCACTTCAAGGCGTGGCGTGTCTCGTGAGACGGTGCTCTCGCCAAGTGATGGTGTCAACTACCTCTTGGGGTAGGTCACCTAGAACCTCCAGCGTCCCGTCTAGGGACCAGACATGAAGTTTCCAGAGGTCTGGACGCGGGTGCCATAAGTTGCCCCGTCTCTGAGTCAGTAGATCCTTCCTCAGAGGAATCTGCCAGGGAGGGCTTTTGCTGTCACGAGGAGCATCAGCTCTGGGAACCAAGTCCTGGTAGGCCAGTATGGTGCCACGAGCAGGATCTGCTCCTCTTCCTCCCTGACCTTGCACAGTGTCTGTGCGAGAAGGCTCACTGGGGGAAATGCATATTTGCGAAGGCCCCGCGGCCAGCTGTGTGCCAGTGCGTCCGTGCCGAGTGTTCCTTCGGTCAGGGAGTAGAACAACTGGCAATGCGACGTCTCTAGGGACGCGAACAGGTCTACCTGTGCGAGTCCAAACGCCGCAAATCAGCTGGACCGTCTGGGGATGGAGTCTCCATTCTCCGGGAGCGCAGCTCGTGACAGCTCCTCGGCCTGTCCGGTTGAGCAAGCCCGAATATGAATGGCGCGGCGACCTCAGATGCTTCCGACTCCAGAGGAGGAGGTGGCGGGCGAGTTGTGACATGCGACGGAGCGTAGACCACCTTGTCGGTTGATGTAAGCACGGTCGCAGTGCTGTCCGTGACGACCAGTACGTGCTCGCCTCGTAAGCGTCTCTTGAGACGGTTCAAGGCCAGGTGTACTGCCAGCAACTCTAGGCAGTTGATATGCCAGTGCAGTTGGGGACCCGTCCAAACCCCCGACACTGCAAGCCCGTTGAACGTGGCCCCCCAGCCCTTGGTGGAGGCATCCGTGTAAACCACAGCGTGCCTGGAGACCTGTTCCAGGGGCACTCCTGCCCGAAGGAATGAAGGGTCTGACCACGGGTGAAGGTTTGGCGGCAGGCTGGAGTGACTTGGACCCGCAGCGTGCCGCTCTGCCACGCCCACCTCGGGACTCGGCCATGGAGCCAGTGTTGAAGCGGTCTCATATGGAGCAGCCCCAGCGGTGTGACTGCCGCTGCAGCCGCCATATGCCCCAGGAGCCTCTGAAACTTGTTTCAGTGGTGCCGCCGTCCTGTTCTTGAACGATTCAAGCAGTTCAACACCGACTGAGCGTTCCTGCGTGAGGCGCGCTTTCTGATTGACCGAATCCAAACTCCATACCGAGAAAAGAGATCCTCTGCATCGGCAAGAGTTTGCTCTTTTCCCAGTTGACCCAAGGCCCAACTGGCTGAGGTGCGAGCACCAATCCCTGTGTTCGCATAACTGATCCTGAGACTGAGCCAGTATGAGCCAGTCGTCGAGGTAGTTGAGAATGCGCGCCCTGTTCTCTCAAGGGAACAAGGGCTGCCTCCGCTACTTCGTGAAGACACGGGCGATAGGGACAGCCCGAAGGGCAGGACCTGTACTGATATGCTCGTCCTTGACGCAAACCGCAGGAATGGCCTGTGGCACGGAAGGATCGACACATGGAATGCGGTTCTTCAGGTCAATGCTGCAGACCGAACTTGGGGACGGATGCATCCGAAGATGCGGTTCTGCATGAGCATCTTGAGCATCAAGATGCGCAGACCCAAGATTGGTCGTAACCCACCGCTTTTCTTATAATGAAGTAAGGGCTGAAAAACCCTGCCTTCATATCGGCTGGAGGGACCGGTACCATCACGTCCTTCGCCAGTAGGACAGAGATTCCTCTCACAAGTCATGGGCATCGGCTGCCTTCACTGCTGTGAGGGGGATGCCCCTGAACTTGGGAGGACGCCGGGCGAACTGAATCGCATAGCTGAGTCAGATGGTCCTTAGGAGCCAGCGAGACGGCTGGGCAGCTCCCGGCACCCAGACACCGTACAAGCGGGACCATCGAGACCACCGACGTACCCGCAGTAGGGCAGCGAGGTGGAATGCAGGGACCTGGCCCGTGGCGGACCGAGGAGGGGTCTGAGTGTGCGGTGCACGTTTACCTGCTTCCATAATTTGGCAGAGGGTGCGTGAGTAGCCTTTGATGACGCCTCGAACCGCCCACTGCTGCCTGCTGGCGAGAGGGAGGATGAGTGTGGTCCAAGTTGATTCGTCCATGACTCTCCAAGCCCTCCTGGGACCCAGAGACAGAGACAACCGCTTCCTGTCGAGATTTTTGAAAAAACAGATTATCCACCGGCCCTCCTCCGGGAGGAGAGATCTCTGGGTCGCCCGTCCGAGGCCTCTTGCTCCTCTGCTTACCGCCAGTAGACGGGGCCAGGACGGGCGGGCGGCCTGCCTACACCTAGCTCTGGCACCGCTTATGGAGGCTGCTGCGGATGCGGTGCGGGAGCAGGGGTGGATGCAGGGGCCGCCCTCGGCGGCAGCAGGCTGGGCGCTGCAACCGGCGGACGGGTGGAGGCAGCAGCTGCCCGCCGAGGCAGGAAGTGTTAGATCGCCTCAGTCTGCTCCTGTGCAGCCGGGAACTGCTGGGCCAGGTTACCGGCTGCGTCGCCGAAGAGGCCAGTCTGGGATACAGGAACCTTGAGGAACCGACTTTGTCGGCGTCCCTATGTCAACCAGACACAGCCAGAGGTGGCGCTCCTGGACCACAAGTGTGGACATCGCACGACCCAGAGACCGTGCCATAACCTTCGTCGCTCGTGGCGCGAGGTCAGGTGCGGTACGGAGCTCTTCTCAGAACTTCTGGATCGTAACCACCCCCGTGCATGTCCCTCAGTGCTTTTAGCCAGAAAGATCCTGCAGTAACGCCGTAGCATTAGGTGGAGGCAGCATCTCCACAGGCCACATAAGCCTTGCCGGATGAGACCAGACGAGTACCTACAGGCCCGGAAGAGGAGGCACGGTTTGCCCTGCCGGGTGGAGACAGTATAGGGACACACTTGCATCGCAACTGACCGCTCCACCGGGGACCCCGTAACTAGCTGCACCACCGGCGTGGTGAGGGAGGAGGAGTTAGCAGGTCAGTTTCTGGCAGTAAAAGGTGCCGTCCACGACCTGTAAGCCCCTCATGCACGTCCGGGAGAGAGGCACCCGGGGCAGGGCGCTGAGAACCAGCACAAGCTACCCCGAGAAACCAGTCGACCAACCTCGAGGGTTCGGGACACGGTGGCTTTCTCCACTCGAGCCCTACCCTTTCGGTGGCCCGGGAAAGCATAGCCGTCACTTCCAGATCCAACTCAGGCATTGCTACCGCCGGAGCGGCAACGCAGCCGAATCTTCCTCTCCAGAAGCTCCGGCTCACCCTCCGATGCAGCGATCGACATCTGGTCGTCGGGAGGACTGCCAAGGATACTGCTGGTACGCTCCTTTTAGAGGGCCCAGCACGTTCTATTGGCAGCTCAACTGGTTGCGGAGCGCAAGAGGAGCGATGGTCCCCTGAGGGTTTGCCACCACTGTAATCCTCAGACCAGCCGTGCTACCGCCTGAAGTAGACCTCGCCTGTCTGCAGCCAGGACGAGAACTAGACCGAGACGTAGGCAACAGCTCCGTCCCTTTGTCGAGGTAACGGAGCCTGGCCGCAACTCCGAGATGAGCATCCACAGTGAGAAGATGACTTATCCACAAACGTCACCTCAGCGTGCTACCCCAGGCACGTGAGGCAGCGATCGTGACCATTCACCCAGCGCCAGGCAACGACCGCATCCAGAAACGCATGGGTGACATGTTGTCTGAAGCAAGACCCAACTCGTCTTTATAAAGACGCAACGTCAAGTTTGCCAGATGCAACATCGTCTTTAAAAAGACGCACCCGTGAATGCTCTTTTAGGGAAAAAACTCTTTTAGCATGCTGAAGCAAACAGGGGAGATGGTCATTTGCAACACAAACAGGGGAAGTGCAGCCTGATGTGTGCAGTCCACTCGACATGGGAAGAACCACCACCGCTGTAGTGCCGTACCACCAGCACGAGAGTCTTCCGAGCGTGCTCAACTCGTTGAATTCACTCGTTCAGCAGAAGTCAGGAGCAGAACGATGTAACCGCCGGCTCCAAAGCGAAAAGCTGAATATGCGCTGCACCTGCTGCCTATTTATGCTCACGCTGTGATCAGCGGCAGCTGGATGCAATAATCGCATGCCAATGTGCATTGGCTCATTTAGTTTACACTCGAAGTGGATTGGTCTCTCTAAGCGATATTCCAATTCGTCGGTCCTCCGACGTGACGTCGAGAGTGACCGACTGATAGGGAACTGAGTTTGCTACAGATGTTACTGATTTTGATAATGAACAAAAATTTAGCTCTTTAACTCAAGCTACGATCAAATGTGTATTTCTAAGAGACAAAAAAGTGATATTATTATCATTAATATTATGAGGCAACCCAAACCGGTTTCTTGATTTTGAAACAATATCACTCTTTAGAACATGCAGAAACTAAGACATTTTTTTTTCTATTTAGATAATTATTGTGTTAAGGAAAATTAATGGTCTGGTTTCTACTACTTTCACTTGAGCAAAAATCTGGCTTTAAACATGAAAGAAATAAAGATTTGACATTTATCGTGATAATTATCGATATCGACTGATATGAAAATAATTATTGTGATAATTTTTTGGGCCATATCGCCCAGCCCTAGTCTGAGCACTGACAGGCTGACCCTCCACCCCTTCAACCTCTGCAGCAATGCTGGCAGCATTCATACGTCTATGTCCCAAACACAACCTCTGGATATAACGCTGAGCACGTGCACCCAATTTCTTTGGTCGACCATGGCGATGCTTGTTCTGAGTGAAACCTGTCCTGTTAAACCGCTGTATGGTCTTGGCCACCGTGCTGCAGCTCAGTTTGAGGGTCTTGGATCTTTTTATAGCCTATGCCATCTTTATGTAGAACAACAATTATTTTTTTCAAAACCTCAGAGAGTTCTTTGCCTTGAGGTTCCATGTTGAACTTCCAGTGACCAGTATGAGAGAGTGAGAGTGATAACACCAAATTTAACACACTTACTCCCCATTCACACATGAGACCTTGTAACACTAACGAGTCACATGACACCGGGGAGAGAAATGGCTAATTGGGACAATTTGAATTTGAATTGGGCCCAAAATAATAGGGAGAAGATCATGAAGGTAGAATAACTGATAATATTCAGATGACAAAATGGAAAAGAGTTCATTGCAAAAGGGAGAGTTGAGCACAAAACTGAGCTGCATATGATTTATTTAAATTTGACTGTGTCTGTGTACAATATAAATATGCCCCATACACAATATATAGGGTTTAAATAAAATGCTTACTTACTACTGTAAGAGAGATAGTATTTACCCTCAAAAGCTGTGTGTACATGAACTGTGTGTTTGTGCTTAAATACGTCCATGAAACTTTGCTTGTACTGTAGCTCTATGCAATTCTGTTCATACACCTTACTGAATATGCAAGATATTTCAAACATTTTATAATTAAATGTCTTGAATTTTTTAATATGTTCTTTTTAATTATTTAAACTTTTTTACTACTGCCCTGATAAAGCTATTTGGCGCAACTGACATTTCCATAATTCAGCAGAAAAATCTAAAATGTTATCTGTTATTTATTTAACTATTTATTTATTTTTAATTAAAAAAATATGGATTCTGTAATAACAGAATGCTTCTATGTAAATTCAGGAGCAGAATTGTGGCCATTCCAACATTTCTCATGGAAGGCAGTGTAATTGTCATTCCATCGCAGCCTATGCTCCTGCATAATGGGATTGTGTCTGCATTTACATCTCATATATTGCTAGTCATATGCATTTTCTACATTTATAATTATATCTGCATGGGTTCTACTTAGCTTTCTCTTGACAACCATTAATGATTAATTCTACTCATAAACACCTGCAGATGCACTGCATATAATTCATTTTTTCCTGACAAATTCTCAGTGGAGGATGCCGGGTATGAGAGGACAGGCTAGTGAAAGTTTGGGAGGGAATAACAAATTGCACTGCAGGAAATTCAGATTGGTTTAGTACACAGCCATACCAAAACATAATAGGGTCCCTCCGAGCATCTAACACACACACTTCATTATGACAGACATATCCATATGCTGAAACACAAACACACACACACACTGGCCGTAATAGACACAGAGATAAGAGTTTCTTTGACTGACTCACATAGAAATGAGTCACATAGAGCAGAATTGATCAACTGTGTAATTGATCTATTGCTTGCTTCCACACACTCTCTCTATTTTCTCTCTTTAGATATGTGTATATGCCTGCAATGCCACAGATGATACTCTATGTGTCTTTTATACATCTTTCATTTTATGAGTGTGCTTATGAAAGATTCATTAAAGCCACAAAGAAAATATTTTTCAGCAGCACAGTAAAGAGCAAATAATATACTTTCTGGTTTATTTTTCAGAGAAAGTGAGAAGTACTAATACGGTGATAAATTCTGCACAGACCATTTGTAACGACTTCTCTGATTTACTTCACAGAAAGAATCACGGAAATCCTTTATTAAAACTAATTATAGTTTCATAATTACATGATCATAAAATGGATAATAGATAATCAAGCCTTCCTTGAAAAAAGCCCTTTTTTGGCAAATTTGGTCTTCAGCTATTTGGCTTTTCACTTGGCATAATAGATACGCACAGTCACATGAATACTAATGAACATGAATACAAACACTTACATATCAAATTACATAAAACTATACATCACATCATATCTACCCTATAGATCACATCATATTTATGCTGAACTAGACATCTCACATATACAGTATGCATCACAACGACATCTCATTAAGTCTATCCAATATACCTCATCTATATACAATATACATCACATTATATTTTCCTATATTTCTCATCATATCTACTCAACTTGTCATCATCATATATACACTATACATTATTTCTACAGTACATGATATCTACTCTATTCATCATATCTTATATATAGTATTCATCACATCATATCTACATTAGACGTGCCATTTGTAACCCAATACATTTCATATTATCTACCCTTTACATTTCATCATATATATACACATCACATCGTATCTATCATCTGCCCGATGCATCTCATTATATATACAGTACACTACAAGTATTCAGACCCCTTAAATTTTCATATACATCACTTATATTGCAGCCATTTGCATTATAAAAAATCATTTAAGTTCATTTTGTCCTCATTAATGTACACACAGCACTTCTGCCATATTGACAGAAAAACACAGAATTGTTGACATTTTTGCAGATTTATTAAAAAGAAAAAATATCACATGGTCCTAAGTATTCAGACCCTTTGCTGTGACACTCATATATTTAACTCAGGTGCTGTCCATTTCTTCTGATCATCCTTGAGATGGTTCTACACCTTCATTTGAGTCCAGCTGTGTTTGATTATACTGATTGGACTTGATTAGGAAAGCCACACACCTGTCTATATAAGACCTTACAGCTCACAGTGCATGTCAGAGCAAATGAGAATCATGAGGTCAAAGGAACTGCCTGAAGAGCTCAGAGACAGAATTGTGGCAAGGCACAGATCTGGCCAAGGTTACAAAAACATTCTGCTGCACTTAAGGTTCCATAATCCTTAAATGGAAGACGTTTGGGACGACCAGAACCCTTCCTAGAGCTGGCCGTCCGGCTAAACTGAGCTATCGGGGGAGAAGAGCCTTGGTGAGAGAGGTAAAGAAGAACCCAAAGATCACTGTGGCTGAGCTCCAGGGATGCATTCGGGAGATGGGAGAAAGTTGTAGAAAGTCAACCATCACTGCAGCCCTCCACCAGTCGGGGCTTTATGGCAGAGTGGCCAGACGGAAGCCTCTCCTCAGTGCAAGACACATGAAAGCCCGCATGGAGTTTGCTAAAAAACACCTGAAGGACTCCAAGATGGTGACAAATAAGATTCTCTGGTCTGATGAGACCAATATAGAACTTTTTGGCCTTAATTCTAAGCGGTATGTGTGGAGAAAACCAGGCACTGCTCATCACCTGTCCAATACAGTCCCAACAGTGAAGCATGGGGGTGGCAGCATCATGCTGTGGGGGTGTTTTTCAGCTGCAGGGACGACTGGTTGCAATCGAGGGAAAGATGAATGCGGCCAAGTACAGGGACATCCTGGACGAAAACCTTCTCCAGAGTGCTCAGGACCTCAGACTGGGCCGAAGGTTTACCTTCCAACAAGACAATGACCCTAAGCACACAGCTAAAATAACGAAGGAGTGGCTTCACAACAACTCCGTGACTTTTCTTGAATGGCCCAGCCAGAGCCCTGACTTAAACCCAATTGAGCATCTCTGGAGAGACCTAAAAATGGCTGTCCACCAACGTTTACCATCCAACCTGACAGAACTGAAGAGGATCTGCAAGGAGGAATGGCAGAGGATCCCCAAATCCAGGTGTGAAAAACTTGTTGCATCTTTCCCCAAAAGACTCATGGCTGTATTAAATCAAAAGGGTGCTTCTACTAAATACTGAGCAAAGGGTCTGAATACTTAGGACCATGTGATATTTCAGTTTTTCTTTTTTAATAAATCTGCAAAAATGTCAACAATTCTGTGTTTTTCTGTCAATATGGGGTGCTGTGTGTACATTAACGAGGAAAAAAAATGAACTTAAATGATTTTAGCAAATGGCTGCAATATAACAAAGAGTGAAAAATTTAAGGGGGTCTGAATACTTTCCATACCCACTGTACACTACACATCACTTCATGCTTACCCAATATCTTATCATATACAGTACATCACTTCATATCTGCCATATGCATGTCATTATAAATAAACTGCTAAATGCAAAATGTCCATCTCATTATGTCTGCACTTCTGCCTCTTATTTCACTTTTACCCCGATCCTGTACTCCTCCTTATTCTAGACTCTAAATAATCAAGTCATATACAGATGAATAATTAAAAGCACACTCAATTATTGAAACGGTGCAGCCAGCATTTTTTTCTCATGCACTTACTGACCTGTAATATTACATTTTACCATGTGATTTTATGAAGTGCTCCCTGCTGCACCATACAAAGAGAAGAAAGGTCTCACACACAAAAGGGATCTGTCCTTTTTTATTGTAAGCTGCTGTGATGAAACATCATCTAATTTTATATGTGCCATTGCCATTTATTTGGATTAGTTGGATTAACTACAGTTTTGCCTATTAAAATGTTCTGCAAACAAAATATCTGGCTTGTTGTTATTGTTTCTGCTGCTGCTGGTATTGTGTTAAAATGAGTAAACATTAAAGACCAACTATAATTACATAAGATGCATGTTGTCTCCTGGATTTGAAATATATCTGAGAAAAAAAAACAGTATGGCCTCTTATTCAAGATTAAGAGTGTTAATAGAAGTGTAAAGGCCTCTCTTCTTGACCCCAATAAGAACACAGTGCTGTAATCAGGACACTGTAAATTACACACCGGAGACAGATGTGATTACATGAAGCTTATAACTTTCTTTCTCTCTTTCAGACCTGTGTCCCCATGTCTTTTGTCTCCCTTCCTCTTGTGCCCATATATGGTCCTTCCTGTTTCCTGTTCATTATTAGTTCAGTTAGTCCCAGGTGTGTCTAGATTGTCCTGTCTATTTATAGTGTGTTCTGCCCCATGTTTGCTGTCGGTTGTTAAAGGTCTTCAAGCCTCCAGGTTGTGTTCCAGTCTGTATGTGTATCCTGTTTTGAGTGCTACCTGCATCTCCTCTTCCCGTGTGGAGCGTGACACTCTCCATTTCTTTCTCTGTATTTTTTCCTTCTAGTTTAATTTTAGCTAACGTTGTCTGTCTTAAAGTCTCAATCAAACTAAATATTTGTGTGACATTTAGCATATGTTAATCACTCAACTATATGTCTCTTCATTACTCTTATAGAGACTTCTCTTTCTGCTTAGTCTAACAATAGACTCAATTTTTTCTTCTCTGCCTGTGAACATAAAAGGCCAAAAGGTTGCATTTACATTTGCATATCTTCGATAGATAAGATATGCAAAGCAAGATAAATTCCAAGCAAGATGGTTGTCTCATTCTAGGATATTTTATATAGCATGTGTACTTGTTTTCTGCTGTTGTTTGTGCCTATTACAATTAATATATAATGAAAGACATCTGAAAATGTGATGTTTTTACATTTGAGCATTTAACAATTACCTGTTGTGTTTGATGGGTTTAAATAATTTAACATGCTATGCAGATCAACATGAGACTGAACACCCATGAACCAGTCTTTCATTTTCTGTCATTCAAAGGACATCTGACTTGTTTGTCAAACATTGTTTCAATGAATATTTCACACAAGAATCATAACTGAATCATTGTCCTGGCTGTGAGGTTATATTCATGGCATTTGTCTTCACATTGTGAATCATAGTGTGTGTGAGAACAGTATATGGATGCACTGCCAGGAAGTTCACTAATTATTTCATGATTATCATAGAACAATTAAAGGATACTAGCATGTCTTGCACACATGCAAATATACCTGTGCATATAAGAGCCATTTTGTCCAAGAAGTCAGAGATTTGTTTACTTTGTTTTAATAAACTGTATTTTAAAATAAATCTTAGGCAACACTGCATTTTTTGATAGTCAACTTTATACATTCTACTAACTCTGCAAATACATGGGAAAGGATTCTACTAATTCTAACCTAACAGTCTACTAATATCATAATGAGAGTTAGTTGGCATGTAATTTCTAATTGATGAAAGTTACTTGTAGTTAGTAGAATGTCTAAAGTAGACCATCGAAATAAACTGTAACCAAATCATATTATAGATATTATATAATGCTACCTTGTTATTTGCATAGTAAATTACTTTACATTTTGACCTAGAACCCTTATAAAAATTTAATGGAACTGGAACATGAAAAATACCCAAATTTATAGAGGAGAATTTTCCACTTCATTTCTGTCCACAACACATACACCAGGAATTGTACATGTAAAAAATATTCAAATAGAAAGTAGTTATTTTAAATCGTAAAAATCTTTCAAAACTGTACTGTTTTTGTTGTACTTTGGATCAAATAAATGCAGGCTTAGTGAGCAGAGGAGACTTCTTTAAAAAAACATAATAAATCTTACTGTTCAAAAGCTTTTGACTTGCAGTGTATTTATGAATACATATTCCTGCATTTATATATAACACTGAAGTACATCCTTTTGCATGCTGACAGACTCTAAAATGATTGTGACATTTGACAATGTCACCCACAATGACACTCACAAAGTTAAGCCACTATATCCGCAGACATCGAAAGGGAATGTGACTTATTTTATCTTAAATGTGGAGAAACGGGTAAATTGAGCTACTTTGACAAAAATGGCCCATTTGCCTGAATCCACCTTATTCATGTATAGAATAAAGTCGGTGCTGGTCCTCACTCAGTTGGTGTGGAGACGCACACACAAACACATATAGAAACAGCCATTTTGAGGGCAATGCAATGATCAGATGTGGGTGTTTAACTCCTAGATGAATTAAACTACTAGATATGGCCATCCCACAGAATGGCAGCTAACACACACACAAGAGGCTCACATTTTAATTTACTGATAAAATTGAAAACGAGTGTCTCACCTTTTCAGGACTGTGACAAGCTTTGTTCTCATTTATTATGATGCCAGTCTTTTACTTGGCTCTGTACAGGGACTTCATTAATTCTGCATATGCCTGTTTTCTGTTTTGTCAGTTTCCCACCTTTTCCGAGTCAGTTAGGTTTGGTAACTAAGCGCTTGCGGGAGATCAAAGGGGCCAACTGGTACTAATTACTTTGCTTCAGAAATGTACCAAGACTTATCCCACTCTCGCTGACTTTTTTTTTACACAGGGCAAATTATGAATGATTTAAGCTCTCCCCTGTCACGTGGAGACCTGTGTCACACCACTTGGGGATGGATTATCGACTTGAATTCTGCAAGGGGAATTAACACGGTTGGTTGTTTCTGGGGTCAGTCTCGACTGCCCCTTCTCAGACCTTTCTCAAGGACCCTAATACGTGCTTTTCTTGTGCTTATACATAGTAGTATTAGGCTTGACTTTTATTAATAGTATTGGGGGGGTTTTCTCCTTTTGAATAAATTCAGACCAACTGATTTTCAATCTAGAAATGGATATTAAAGGGGCTGTCACAGCACAAGACATGGAATAGGCAAATAAGATCACTTTTAATCCGTGAATGTAATGTAAAATCTTACTTCATTCCTGAATATTACATTTAATGTTACTGTTTTAATTCAGCCAGGTTATCATAACATGTCAATAAATGAAGCCACTAAGTTGACAAGAGACAAGCAAAATCTATACTAATCGTCTAACACAGACTGTGGTTATTTGTAAGGTTATTATTGGTATGTTTCTGTATTATGTACATTTCTATCATGACAACATGTCAAAGCATGGTAACGGATATGAAAATATTAATGTAATGGTCTTGGCAGAATACAGTATATGCTACGTTGCTGCTGTTGGTTTTTGCTGAACTTGTCACTAGAAAATACATACGCTGATACGGTGCTGTGAGTATTTAAGAAATACTGCTGCTGCACAAATAGCATATTATAAAATAACCTGTAGCAGAATTGTGATGGTTGAGGAGATCCCCCCCCCCTCCTCCCCTCATGTAAAGCGCTATATAAATGTAACAAATTATTATTATTATCTATACAGGTGGATCTGGGAAAGGTGGAGGGTTTCAGAGTAACTCTGAACTCTAAGTTGCTCTAGTGAATGCTAACCAGCCATTCAATGTAAAGCAGCAAGCTCTCTAGCTGCATGTGCAACATGAACCAATCAGCTTGTGCCAAGTAGTAAAACGGTGTGAATATTGCATTAAGGAACCATCAGCCTGCACATTCTAGAGTTTCATGGCAGAACTTGGCATTTATGTGTTACAAATTCAAACTATTAAAACATACACATTTGTATTGTATTAATTAATTGAATTTTGACTTTGTGTAACTATGAAAATAGTTGATATGGCCTTGGAGAACTGAACATCTGGGAGACTCTTGTCATCATTTACTAAACATCATGCTGTCCCAAACCTGTATAATAAAATTTCTTCAGCAAACACATTGAAAGTCAATGGGCACCAAAACAACATTTGACTCAACTGAGGTTCATTGTTTGGCCAAAAAACATGTTACTGTCCCGTTAATGCTTGCTAAATTTCTGTGAGACTTGTTTCTTCCATAAATGGATTGCAGTGAATGCAATACCCTCTAAAAGTAATATATAGCTAATGAGCAAGCTGAGATATTTAGCTTTCTTATAAAACATACCAGAACTTTATATAGCCTCTCTCTGCCCAACATCTTAATTTACTGAAAAAGTTTACAGTTTAGATGTGAAAAGGGCAAAAACTGATCAAAAACCATGCACCTGATGCAAAATGAATGTCTGAACCATGTATAAGAATGAAACATCTAAAGACCACGTTGTATGCTGTTATTCTGTAACTATTATTGATGTTGCATTAATAACTACACAAACAGCTTACCAAGCTTTTTTTCTATCAAAAGTGGAATTTCCTTTTAAACAGTTTTGCTTGGATCTATAGCCATATTTGTGCTGTGAGGGATTTTCAAACAAATGCATTTAGAATAAATGCATTTTCTGCTTGATTTATTATCATATGCATTATTATTCTGGCCACACACAGCCAGGAATCTTGCATTGCTTATGACTCTTGCAAATATTTTCAACATAATTATGCATTTGTTGTTGACAAAGACTTGGCAAATCACCTCATTGTGAAACAAATCTACAACAATTTGTGTAAAAACTCTCTTTATGTCTCACTATAACATAAACCCAGAAAAGCAACCTGTCGAAAAGTTGCAAGACTTTGCTGAAAGCCTCTAGCCAGAGCCAGCTGACACATCCACATAAAACACACAAATGTGATAATCAGCCAGTACCAACAGCCTGCTGCTCAGATAGATCCATACAGCACTCAGTGAAAGTGTTCAGCTTTTGAAACGCTGATAACAAAAAAAAGTTTTAAAATGATGGTGTGCACATTCCACATAATAACTTTTCAGCAGCGGTGTATTGTTGGAAAGTAATTAGGTTTGTCTGTGCTGCAAAATGAGGCGTCCTGATGTCTGACTCACAAGATTCATAAACCCAAGATTTATTTAATTGTAATTCAGTTATTCAAATTGACAACAGATGTGCAAGACATGATACTTCATTCTGGCTTCTGTTTTCTTTCTTTCTTTTCCTACACTTGTTAATAGCGGTTGCTTACTCAAAAAAATGAACCACACATAAACAGTTCATGAAACTTTACTTAGCATTTAAAACCGGTCATTTTGGCCCTTGATGCTGATTGATCGTCAATAGCTGAGTTTTATTGTCTACTTCATATCATGAATTCACAAATGTATTCATAATATAGCACAGCCTCACTACTACAATTTGTAGCTTTTGTTTAGCCGTTTTGTCTTTTACTCGTTTACACTGAAGGTCAATGTCATTTAAAGCTATTGCAACGAGTATCACAAATATATATTGTGAGGTCCTAGGGCGAAATGAGGTTTTAGTTGCCACAAAATACAACCACAAGTGAGGCAGATGCGGAGTTAACAAAACTGAGGTTTATTCAACCAAGAATATAGGAAGGTCAAAAAGGCATCTAAACTGGAACTTAGGTTCTTCTCGGTCTGGGATATCTTCACTGTCTTTGTTCTCTATGTCCGTTTCACCACCAGGCCACCTTCAAAAGGGAGGCAGAGCAGAAGGAAGACTGGTCAGTAAGCAACATATGACAAGATTCACCCTTTTTGCTCTTCAGCTGGTCTCTTCTAAGCCATCCAATGTTTCAGCATCTTGTCCTGGGGCCACCCTGCACATTACTGAAGAAGAGAGTCTAGCTTTATGATGACCTCCATTAGGCCATCATTAGCTACAGCTGTGGGTGAGCAGGTGGAAGTACTCATGATTGATGACTTTTTCTAACGGGTCCAGCTCCTTTGGTTCAGGGTTTCTCTTTCCCCATTGGCTTGCCACAATATATTGAGCTTTGAACATGAAAGTCTTGTTCTCACTTGTTGAAATGCTTTGAAATGTCATTATTAATTATTTTTCAGGATGGATTGTTGTTTCTTTTGGGTGACATCATGTTTAGTGTGCAGTACTATAGCACTACCTAATTTCTTACTTTCCTTATTCGTTCTATATTGTTTTATATTTTCAGATTCCACTAGTGTAAACTCAGAAGTATAGGCAGTGTGCTTTGCCTTTAAATCATAGCTGCTCTGAGAGATGAGAAAAGGTGAGTAAAAGAAAGGGCAGTATAGGACATTTGGGACAAATAGTCCCTGATTACGCCTGGTATTACAGTAATAACTGTCTCTGGATCATGAGAGGGATGTTATTATAACCCATATGAGCTGTAAAACATCCTGGAGGGTTTGGTGGATAACAGTTAATAAGGTTTGGTTTGTTTTGTTTTCTACTGAGTTTTTATTTTTAGTGTTTCGAGTACCTCGGTGGGTGTAAAAATGGCACAGGTTTTTGCATTACTCATATGTTAAGCTATTCTTTTTGGTATCAGTTTGAACATGTTTTCGCTTTGCCATTTATGTAGAATTATTGTTCTTAGACAATTGCTCTGGATTATTATCTACATAAGAGCTTTTGACATTTCCATGTTTTTCCATGTAAAGCGATACTTTGCATCGCTATGTAAATTTGGCCAAATGCTCTGATAAACCAGCATTGCTCATTATTTAGCGCTGAAATGTCTGAAACTGTGAATTTTAATGGATTATGTGACCGATTGACTTGCCAGTTCATGCTTGGCTGGCTGTTTTATCCTGATAAAGATTTGTAGCAACCAACTGATGTAATCCACCATTTCACACTCCATTCCAAAACCCATAAATTGAACGCATAAATCTAGGCCCAGAATCAGTCTGGCGACAAATGAAGTTCAACTGAGGGTTACATTAAAAGAATAATGAATTAAATTTGGCACTGACATTTTACAAGAGAGTAGCAGTTCAGCATAAAGTCACATTTTATCTTTCACACAGGGTCACATTGAGTTATTCAACACTATTGTGTAACAGAGGAATTGTTCGGTTGTAGATATGAATAAAGGAAGAAATATTCAGATGTACCAAATTTGAGTGAACAGAATTCTCCAGCTATGGACAGGCCATTCTGTACATTCCAAAGATCGAGCAAGCAGAAATTACTATGTGATGAAAATCAATGCTGAAATTTGCCATTACGATCCATCAATATCCTGTGCTAGTAAATCTTCTTCTTTCCCATCTATACCCCTTCTGAGATTTAGTACTGAACAGTCCATTTTGATTTTGGATTTTTTAGTAGAGAAAAATGCATTATGGTGATCTGGTGCTCCTTAAATCTTCTGGGTGACGCCCTGTCTATTCAAAGACTGTGAGAGAGATATTAATCTGGTGTTGGACATCAGCCCAGAACTCCTTTTCTCTTCATTTCCCTCAGGCTTAATTCATATACTCAATTCATTTCTAATTGGTTTTCTCAATCTGTAAATGTAGGTTAAAATGGGGTTGAGATAACTAATGCAGAGCAAACTGATGCAAAGGCAAAGTAGATATGTATGGAGGCATAAAATATGATATGCAAGTAAAAATACTGTAAATAAGAAGTTTTTAATGAGACCTGATCTCACATTTTGACAAACAGATCATTGCAGATAATCAGTGTTAATCATTTGATTTATTTGTCAGGCTTTTCGTTTATGTGGGGATTGATGAATGATTTATTTGTTTAAATTTTTTATCAAAAGATCAAAATTTATGAGAGCCTGTTTCTGTCACTGAATAAGGTAATTACAACATTTTATCTCACAATTCTGACTTTTTTTTCTCCGGATTGTGTGATACAAACTTGCAGCTGTGAGCTATAGTCAGTAGGTTATTGTGTGATATAAACTTGCAATTGCAAGAGAAAGTCAGAATTGCTCGGGGAAAAATCTAAAACGTCCGTTTTTATCAGAAGGGTCTTCAAGCAATAGAATAACCATTTTTGGTTCCACAAAGAACCATTAAGTCAAAGGTTTTTTAGAACTATCTCTTCCTTGCCTTTTTATAATCTGAAGAACCTTCTTTCACCACAAAGAAGCTTTTGTGAAACAGAAAGGTTCTTCAGATATTAAAGGTTCTTTATGGAACCATTTGGACAAAAAGGTTCTTCTATGGCATCGTGAAGCACCTTTATTTTTAAGAGTGTAGTTAAAATAGTCTCAGAAGTGAGGTAGGCATGGCCATCAATATTTAATCTATTTCCTCATTTCAGATTCAGTGAATGTCCTGTTTAGGGTTACTTTAATATTGACACTGAAAGATTCTTGTCAGACCGGGTTCAGGCAAAATGTGACCCTCTCTGTAAAAACCAGGCTAAAGTCTAAAAATCTAATTCTGAGATAACGAGCATCAAAGTTTGATTACAAGCATTAATTTTACTATGATTTCAATCTTTGACATGGCCTTACTCAGTCAATATTAAAGATAACAAGAAAGATATCACAGAATGTTCTTTACAATATTTAGGATAATTTTATGCAGAAAAAGACTTTAGCTGGGTTTTCACAGAGAGGGTCACAAATTGCAAATTCCTGCCAAGTAAGGACTTTCCTATATAGGCTCAATCTGTAATGCTTTTATTTCAGCAACTGCTACTTAAAATTTGGCATGGAGCAGCTGCATGGCTTTGGGTTTTTGGGTACCAGCATGCTTGAAATGAAAGATGTTATGGACCATGTGGAGTCATGTCTGCTAAAACAGAATATCGGCAGGGTGCAATAGCGCTCTCTCACTTCCCAACCCCACACATTACTCACAAAGTCCCCTGTGAATTTTAACAAGGCCAGAATACGTTTTTCATCATTTAGTGTTTAACAACCCCTTAAAGCACAAACTCATAGCTCTTCTTTGAAGGACAGTGTGGCTATGCTACATGAATACAGTCATGTATCACTGTCTTTGTTGACATATGCATTTGTTACATGACATTTGTGCTTTTGAAATGTTGCAGAAGTTTGCCTAAGCACTGAGTCCTGTAGGCTACAAAAGCCATTTATTGTTTCTATTTGACTGATGACTACTTAGGGCCTGAGGTCAAACATAGGGGAGAGAGAAAGAAGCAGAAAAACAAACTATTTGTTGACGAAACAACAGCCTAAATGAATGAGATGGAATAATAATTGAAGTTGAACAGCATCTGGTCTGAAAAAGGAGAGCGTATCTGTATCAAGCCTGGAGGAAAGTTCAAAAGTTCACATCGGGGAAAATGAGACAAAACAAGTGTATGGATTTAAGCCTCTGGTTGTTGGAGTATGGACATTTGTAAGGTGTAATGGGACCTCTGATGATTGTTATCCACTGCAGTGGACAAATCTGTAAACATCACTGTATCCATTAAAGGCGTGATGATACATCCAACCACCATGGTGATGGGTGATTACCCTTGACAATTAGCCATAATTCTTTATGACCGTCCTCTTTATTTTTCATAGTGAATTTGATTTATGACAGCATAAATTCCAACCCCACCAAGTGCCTCTAGGGTATTACTACTATCTTTTATTGCACAGACGTCTTAGAAACTATATCAAATACTGTATATTATTATTATAAAGGTCATAATTAAATTTCAAGATCACAACAATACAAACTCTTCCCAGCAATGACCAATGAATATGTTCAATATGTTGTGCAGAATCACCCAAGCTCTGAGAACGTAACTGTTGTCATAAGCAAATGAAATGCAAAACAAAAATATATGTATATATATATATATATATATATGCATGGAATAAATATTTATGTCATTATTGATTGTAGTTTTTTTTCTTTAATATTAGTTTATATTGACAAAGTTCTGAGTTGCCTTTTCACCATCTGCCAACTTTCCGAAGTTCACTCGGATCTTCAGAGCACCTTATGTGCCTGAGTTCATGACTGCAGAGACTGTAGACAGAGCAGACGCCCCATTACTGAATGTGCAATGCTCCATCCAAGAGAGATTATTACACTAAATCATCTCATACTCTGAAATATTCAATGCCAGCAGCGAGGAAGCTTATTTTGCTGTACTAAGAGGAAAGAGTCCAGCTTATGAAAATGGGCATGTATGCATGTGTGTGTGTGTCAGTGTATAGCTGTGCATCTATGTATGTGTGTCTGTTGAGGTTATCGGTGCATTTGAACTTTCCAAATAAGATTTTGAGAGGAACCAAAATCTCAGAGATATCTAAATGCAACTCAGTCTCTATCAGTTTAGAGACTCTCTCATAAATTCATCTCTTATTTTCTCTCATATTCTCTTTGATCAGCAAAATCAGAGGCTGACAGTAATACTTTCAGACATCTTTAAGCATATTGTCTCTCTATTCATCCATCAAAATAAGCAAATGAGCTTTAACAATAAAAAATAATCATGTTTCTTGTTGTTTATTTTTATGTCAATCATTT
This sequence comes from Gymnocypris eckloni scoliostomus, assembly GCA_027564155.1. NCBI lineage: Eukaryota > Metazoa > Chordata > Actinopteri > Cypriniformes > Cyprinidae > Gymnocypris > Gymnocypris eckloni. The sequence goes on from CM050416.1 coordinate 26,512,094, forward strand.
TTGTCAGCCATATTTCTTAAATCACAGACATACCAGGGCACAATACAATTTGGAGACACCTGTCTCCAAAAAAGTTACTTATGAATTGTGCAAGGCTGGTTGTGAAGAGGACACAAAATTACTTTGAAAAAGCAAACTGGCCAGTTATGATCATGTGATCTTAAAAGCTGGAGGTGATTTTTTTTAAATAGTAAGACTTACTTTGAATGGGTTTCATTCTATATGTTCCCTAGCTAGTAGACCTACTGATATTCAGTTTTATAGATTAGGGAAGAAGAAATATATCTTAAATCAATTAAGCAATGGGACTAAAATGTGTTTTAAAGCACTGTTCCACAATTAACGGGCACCATAACACAGCTCTTTAAATTACACACTGGACAACTAAACTAATTAAAAACTCTTCTAAAAATCATCGTATAGTTCAGTGAGCTGTCACATAAATCTTTCCCACTGACAGCTTAAGTCCCATTTACCATAGCTTTAGGTTTCTCAGTTTCCCTAGGGCTGTAGACTCATGGAGCAGTTTAAAATAAAATGCAAATATTTTGTATATAAAAGGCCAACTGATCTTGGCAGGTTTTAATAATTTTTATGTGTAAAAAAGCACATAGCATATTCCATCAATCTATCTAAATGGCTGTGGCAGAAATCACCCAGTCCATCTGAGTTCACTCACTTTATTATAGCCATCCTTATGACATTTGAAACATGTTATTTTTTGTAATTATTTTTTTCTTATGGTATATGATATCACCCATGGCCTAGAGGACAATCGGTTTGGAGAATGGATAGATGGATAGATGAACTATGATATCAAATCTGCTCTTTTTTATACACAAAAATGCTTACTTATAATCACTGCCTGTCAAGATCAGTTGCAGTTCATATAGTATATCAAAGATATGTGTATTTGAATCTCTATGTATATTTGTGTGTGTGCCATTTGTCTGAATAAGTAGCTCATGTGCAAGCAAATACACCCCACACATTTTATAGTCGTTCAAGGGCAAACCCGCTTCTTTTTTTTCAGAATCTGTCCTTACTGGTAAAACTGCAGTGTCAATACTCAAAACTTGACGCTGTAGCACTCTATACAAAACACACACAAGCACACATACTGTAGGACTTTCGTTCACTCTCACATGAGCGCAGTCACAAAAAAGCACACATACTAACGCACACACAAAGTTCCCATCTGTGCCGTCTGTTCATGCCGTAGTCATGTCAGCGCATCACAGCAGGTAGCAACGATAGCCGAGTGAGGTGTCAATGTGAGCTTTGAAGATATGACAGGTTTTATAAGTTCACTGCCAGACTTTAGACTCATAGGTACCGTCTTGTTTTACTGCCTCGCCACTGAGCTCACCAAACGTTAACCATGGCATGGCTTTGAAGCTGTACATTGACATTTATTGTAGAAGTTAACGACGTGGCAGCTGCCACATTGGAATATATTCTTTTTTATTATCTCGAAGAAATCCAGTAGTTGTCATGGTGATACGTAGCTTCTCATGGTGAGCTCACACAGCATTTTTCACTCATAGGTACCGTCTTGTTTTACTGCCTCGCCACTGAGCTCACCAAACCTTAACCATGGCATGGCTTTAAAGCTGTACATTGACATTTATTGTAGAAGTTAACGACGTGGCAGCTGCCACATTGGAATATTTTCTTTTTTATTATCTCGAAGAAATCCAGTAGTTGTCATGGTGATACGTAGCTTCTCATGGTGAGCTCACACAGCATTTTTCACCATGTTATGCTGACCCGCTCACTCTATGTGACACTGACTTACCTTAGAGCCAGCAGAGTGAGTACCTTGACAAACTTCCAAGCACACACACAGACTTTTTCTCTCTATATAGCTGACACTGCTACGCCTCAGGCCAACAGAACTGAAACACAGGAAGTCATTCTGTCCAAATGATGCTCGGTTCTTCAGTCAGGAGCACAAAATGCATCTAGTCGTACATGTATCTTTCCTCAGTGTTGCCTTCGAGAGGATAAAAACTAATTCGAACCATCATTCATGGGTTCCAGAATGTCTAACATTGTTTAGGGAATCATATATCAATTTTCATATCACTTTGCACAATTCATATTGTTCCAAAGCAATTATCTGGCTTTTTCTGGTTATTACAATTCTCATGAGACAACAGAGAATTCCATTTAGAAATTGAAAGAAAGGACATAGTGTTTCAAAATGGGCCACAATTACCAGTGTAATCAAACATGTTGCCATGAATTTCTATTTTTCATTTACCTACAGTGTGTATCACAATCATGGCTTTGTTTTCCATTTAAATTCCCTGTTGTCGTTGATGACGTGTTGAATTGTATGAGGATTCCCATTGTAAAGACTCCCACTTCTAGTCAGTAACTGCCTTCTTGTTATTTTGGCATCATATTATATTCCATCTGCTGTAATTGCCTGCACAAGCCAGTGGATTGAAATTCTGTTGGTGTTAACTATAAAAAGTATGCACTGATATTGAGGGATAAGTTATCATGCTCTGCCACAATTTGTGCTCCTGCAGAAAATAAAATGTTAAATTTAAATGGTAATGATTGAAACCATGTATGTCTTATCAACTACAAAATTACTGGATGCAAAAAATTGTTTTCATCAGTACTATTCACATCATTCTCTGTCTTCCCTTAAATAAGTCTTCAGGGGGTAAGATCAGATTATAATTTTAAGGCTATTCATGCAAAACTCAGACAACATTGTAATTTATTCTCCTATCTTGTTAGTAAATGCCAGGACATCACAACAAATATTATTTCACAATATACCTGAAAGCGGCCTGAAGTTTTGTTTTCAGTGAGACTGTCTGTGAGGACAAAGAAAAACAGACAGATCATCAGCGTGGAGAACGATTAGCATGATGCAGAACGTGATAAGGCTTATCTCTACTTCCAACTGCAAAAATCATAGAAAACTATCTGTCACGGTTGATAAACCAATCAGCTGTTTTCAACCAAATCACTTTAAGTAGATATACTGACGTGATATTTATTTATTTATATTTATTAAATTGTGGGAGGTTTCGTTAGTTAGCTGATAAGCACATGAGGAAATCATAGTTTTTTTTGTTTTGTTTTTGAATATGACCAAACACTATATTTTCCATCGCTTGCTTTTACCATTCTCAGTGAGATTTTCAGTTGCAGGAATATGGGGCACCTGACTCTTTTTGTAGACTGATTAAATTACACGACACAAAAAGCATCAATGTGTGACAACAACAAAAATTATATGCTTTATTACATTTGATATACAGAAAGATGAAAAGCGAGTTGCGTTTCATCATCAAAATATTTAAGTCAGCTCTATAGTTCGTGCTCAAATGCACATGCTAAAAGGATACATTTTCTATTCATATTGTGAATAACAAAAAGTTTTCTGCTATCTTGTATTGTATTTTGCACAAAATGCTGCTTTTGAATGAGATATGTATTTTGTCCATACAAGAGCATTTTGTATAAAATGTTTCTGTGCTTTGAGCATGATTGAGCATGACAATTAATGCATTTTGAGGAGAAAAAAAGGTATTTTAAATTTTTGTAGTTTGGAAAATCATATTAAAGGGTTAGTTCACCCAAAAGATGGAAATTTTGTCATTAATTACTCACTTTCATGTTGTTCCAAACCCATAAGACCTTTGTTCATCTTTGGAACACAAATTAAGCTATTTATGATCAAATCCAAGAGCTCTCTGACCCTCCCATAGACAGCAAGGATCTTAACACAATTATGGTACAGAAACGTAGCAAGGACATCGGTAAAATACTGATGTGTGAATTTCACTGAATATGTGACATCAGGGGTTCAACCATAATTGTAGGAAGCTACGAGAATAATTTTTGTGACAAAATAAAACAAAAATAATGACTTTATTCAACAATTCTTCTCCTCCTCATTCCGTATGCTGTGACGTGCCACCATTGTTGAGAGAGTATCACGATGTATCTTTCGCTTCATGTAAACAACCCATGTGCGTGTTGAAATGTAATGTAAGAGAAACAGGTCAATTTAGCTCAAAGGGAATAATTTATGATTTTATAGGGAATTTGAACCAACTCCCTGTTTCACGGCTGATCACTGAGTCGGCAGCGTTTCACTGAACGAGCCGTATAACATCAACTCTGCACTGGATACTAAAATCCAAAATATAGTGAAAACACTATTAAATAGCACAGTAACAAGATTGGCAGTTTAAGACATTAACTTGTAAGCACAAAACACAAGATACTTCTCTTTTCAATATAAATAAGACTTTATTTGATAAATCTAAGACATGTAAATGTTCGGTTATGACTGTAACCTCGGTTCCCTGAAGAGGGAATGAACGTTGCATCGATTCTGATGCTAGGGGAACGCTTTGCGTGATATGTATTGAAGCACATGTGAAATCAATCCAAGGTGTAATGGGACGTCAAAGCGGGTGACGTCACGAACCTGAGCAAGTCGCCTACAGGCACGAAGGAGGTATGGCAGGGGATGCAACATTTGTTCCCTCTTCAGGGGACTGTAACCCGAACATTCCCTTTCAGGGGAACTCACGTTGCGTCGATTCTGACGCTGGGGGAACGTCAATATAACACCACCATAGCGACGAGTGCCTGTCCTGTGTGAAATATAAAAAGCAGCACTAGAACGAGACCACTTGGGAACCTGGGGCAGAGTTCAGGTCCAAAGAATAAAATCTGACGAATGTGTGCGGTGAGGACCAACCTGCCGCATCACAAACCTCTTGGAGAGCAACTCCTGATATAAGGGTTTTAGAGATGCCATACTCCTGGTTGAGTGGGACCGGACAGCCATAGGAGAAGGTTGACCGGCCGACTCATAAGCAAGTGAGATGGCCTCGACCACCCACTTGCTCATCCTATGCTTACATGCAGGGGACCCCTTGTTAGGAGGTCCAAAACATACGAACAACTGTTCATTTTTACGCCACAGGGCAGCTCTGTAGACATAAGCATCTAATGCCCGCACTGGGCAAAGCAAATTATGCCTTTCCTGGTCCGCATTCTAAAATGGAGGATGAAGGGGCTTTGGAATGTAGAATGGTCTCAACAACCTCGATTGAGTCCATGAGCTGGGCCCCCTCAGAGGCCAAGCCCACAGTTTCCACAGTTCTGGATGGGGGTGAAATATCAAGCCCCCTGCTTGGGACAGAAGGTCCCTCCTGACGGGGAGCTCCAGAGGAGGACCGTCGAGAAGGGATATTATATCTGGGAACCATACACTTCATGGCCACCGCGGGGCAATGAGAAGTAGTAGAACCCGGTCCCGGTGAACTCTCTCCAGGACTCCCAGGAGCAGAGCGATCGGGGTAAAAGCATACAGACGAAGCCTCGGCCACGTCTGCACCATTGGGTCCAGTCTGGGAGGAGCTGGATGCATGAGGGAGAACCAGAGTGGACAGTGAGACGTCTCCCGAGACGCAAACAGATCCACTTATGCCTGGCTCCCTCCAAATCAGCTCCACCACCTCGGGGTGGAGCCTCCATTCCCCGGGCCTCAGCCCCTGTCTCGACAGGATGTCTGCTCCTATACTGTGGACCCCCCGGGATGTAAGCTGCTCGAAGAAAAAACAACTTCCCTTGGGATTACAGGAGGATTTGGTATGCCAGTTTGCAAAGTGGACGTGACCGCAAACCCCCTGATGATTTATGTAGACCCTAATGTGTTGTCTGAGTGGACGAGCACATGGTGGCCCCTGAGATCTGCTAGGAAATTCTTTAGAGCAAGAAATACAGCCAACATCTCCAGACGGTTGATGTGCCATGAGAGATGATGGTCCTTCCACAGACCCTGACTTGAGCATCCCTCTAGGATTGCTCCCCAGCCTGTGAGAGAGGCATCTGTCGTAAGCATCTTGCGAAGACATGAAGCTCCCAACATGGGACCCTGGGACAGAAACCAAGGTTTTGTCCACATTACCAAGGCACGTAAGCATCGCCGCGTGACCTTGATCATGTGAAAGGGATTGCCCCTTTGGGGAAAACCCTTTGGTTTTGAGCCACCACTGCAGGGGTCTCATGTACAACAGTTCAAAAGGTATCACGTTCTGAAACTGTTTGACAGTGAGTGACTGGCCTAGCCTTATACTTTTTACAGCCGACAGGATGGACTCTATATGTGCCAGTGACAGGCATGCCTGCATCGACGTTGATTCCCTTGCCACGCCAAGAAAAGTGGTCCTCCGAAGTGGAGAACGCTCTTTTGGCGTTTAGCCGTAACCCCAACCCTTTCATGTGGGCAAAAATGACAACTCGATGCCGAACTGCCAACTGATGCAACTGAGCTAGAATCAACCAATCGTCGATATAGTTCATTTATGCGAATACACTGAAGATGAAGAGGTGCCATATGGAAATCTACGCATTTCGTGAAAGTGCAGGGTAATAATGCTAGACCGAATGGAAGAACCTGATATTGGTATGCTCTGCCCCCAAAAGCGAACCTCAGGAACTTCCTGTGATACGGAAGGATGGATATGTGGAAATATGCGTCCTTGAGATCTATCGTGACAAACCAGTCCTCGGATCTGATCTGTGGCACGATTTGTCTCACAGTTAACATTTTGAACTTGAGCTGCATGACGGAGTCATTCAGAACTCGAAGATCTAAATGGGAAAATCATTTAGTCATTAAATGTCATTAAAAAATCCCAGGATGTCCTTCGAAAAAGAGTATATAAATGTAACAAATTCTTCTTATTATTATTATTATTATAACCCCCCATCCTTCTTAGAGCTATGAAATACTGGCTGCAAAACCCGGTTCCCTGTTGGAGTGAGGTACATATTCTATGGCCCCTTTCTCTAACAGAGCTTTCACTTCTTGTTCCATTTCCAGAACCTGCTGGGGGGCCACCTCAGTGGAAAACACCCCCATAAACCTGGGCGGGCGAGACCCGAACTGTATTTGATACCCTTTTTCTATAGTCTGCAGGACCCAACGAGATATATTTGGCAGAAGTTTCCACGCTGTCAAAATTCTACTAGAGGTACCAGCCTCTCGAGACTGGTTTCTGGATGTACATGTAGTTGTGCAGTCAGAACAACGTCCTGAAACGGCGAACCGACAGGAAGTGTCTGAACTGACCGCTCTGAAACACTCCTCGGAGGGTGCGGGCATCCCAAGGACACTACGTTTCCGGGTGGACCCTGAGATATGCGCTCGCCGGAGACCGCTGCGCCCTGAAGCACATGAGGTGGCAGGGTTGGCAGAACGATCCCCTGAGGACACCGAAGGGAGACGGGCACCGTAAACTGAGGTGTTGACCACTCCATTTCGGCATGGAGTCCTCATTGGCCTGAGCCCACTGGCGTCAGGACTTCTTCCCCGCATGCCTTCTTAGAAATAATAACGGTCCTCAAATCCATTTTACACTTCAAAGGCTGCGGTTGTGCACGCTTCCCCTGTCCCCATTCTTAGGTGGGGGAGCACGATAAGCCACGCTCTGTCTAGTTGTGCAGTCAGAATAACATCCTGAAACGGCGAACCGACAAAAAGCGTCTAAACTGACCGCTCTGAAACCCTCCTCAGCGGGGGTGAGCATCCCAAGGCCACTACGTTTCCAGGTGGACCCTGAGATATGGATTCGCCGGAGACCGCTGCGCCCTGAAGCACACAAGGTGGCCTGTGCCCTCAGGCGTCAGGACTTCTTCCCCGCAGACTTCTTAGAAATAATAACGGTCCCAATCTAACTAATCTAACACATGAACACATGCATTCACACATCCACACAAGTTGCAGAAAGAGAGAGAGTGAAGAAAGGATGCGTTTAGAGAATGTAAATGTGAAATCCCAAGTTTACAGCAATATGTGCTATTGCATAGACCTGAACAACCATCAATCACTTCATTAACCCACGCATTGAGTTTATCAATGAGGCTAAAATTTATATTAAATGCACCAGCTCAGCAAAAATCTGGAGTTTGTACTTGCTTGCGTTGCCTTTGTGTTAAGAGATTCCCTTTTGTCGTAGTCGTTGCAGTAAAGGGGCTTTCCCGAGGTTGCTGATTTGCTGACAGTTCAGTGGTCGTTTGTAGTGATGTCTTGGGAAGCCAAAGTCAGAGCTGGACTTTGCGGCAAACTTAACTTTTGAACACGAAACTCAACTGCAGTAAAAGAATAAAATGATGTAAAGTGACTAGGTGTTTTTTCTTCTCATCGTGGTAGCAGCTGGCGTGCAGGCCGAAGCATGCTGGAATTGTGCTCAAGGAACGCAGAAAGTGATGACAAAAAGCATGGCTAAAAACTTAGAAGAGAAGAGGAAGAATGGTTTGATGGTGTCCTGAGTTTTTAAACTCGGCTTTTGGACACATCCCAACTGGTGTGTTGACCAATTAGATATTATCTTAGCTGGGGGTGATGCTTTGTTTCTCCCTCCAATACATAAATTATGTTATCTTGTCAGTCACATGGTCCGAACCTTCTTGTAGAATATAATTTTGGACATGATTTCTATAGCAAGACAATGATACCTTTGACGAAGAATTGATTGGAAGAAACGTTTCAAGCGAGAAGATTCAAACACACACATACTAAACATGAATATAAATCCTTAAGCCATTTAATAGTTATTAAAAAGACATACACAATATGTGATTATAACACAATAGTCAATTGTGGGTTACATACATGGTATAGGGTTATGCCCAGAAATTATTAGCTGCTCATAAGTCCTTTTAATATGATTTTAGGAGCATATGGAAAAGACAGTCTCTGTGTAGTTCTGTGTAAAACATAAGGCAACAAAAGAATTTCAGTCTGGTCTGTGTCTTGGGTGGGGGGACCCGCCCAAGAAAATTTGTAACTCTTGATTTTTATCACAGATTTACATGTGACGGTCACGTGGTGCATCTCTTTGACCATTATTCTTGATTACTTGCCCCAAATTTGACAATCTCCTTCCTGCATTGGACTTATTGCCTTGTGGCCCTGGGCCTCTTTTTGGAATTTGGCTCTTTGGGTTGTTCCCAATGATACCGTCTCCACAATGGCAGCAAAATTTCTAAAATTATGGTTGAACCCCTGATGTCACATGGACTATTTTACCGATGTCCTTGCAACGTTTCTGGACCCTAAACGTGTTAGGACCCTTGCTGTCTATGGGAAGGTCCAACACTATCTCACAACCAATTTCTACGTATTTTACAAGGTGGCTAATTCATACGACCTCACTCGTATGATTTTTTAATGATTTGTCTAGACCTCAGTGAAGGGTAGGTTTAGGGGTGGGGTTAGTTGTAGGTAATTCATAAAAATTCATATAAATTGTGCAACTTGTAAAAAACGTACGATTTAGCAAAATACGAATTTGTACGGATTAGCCACCTCATAAAATATGTACAAATTGCTGTGAGACTGGGCTGGAGGATCAGAGAGATCTCAAATTTCATCAAAATATCTTAATTTGTGTTTCGAAGATGAATGAAGGTCTTACGGGTTTGGAACGACATGATGGTGAGAAATAAATTACAGAATTTTCTACAAAAAGTACTTTAAGTACTTTTATGGTAGATTTATCAGTCATTGTTGTTATATTTTGGAAACAAGTAGCAGATGATTCAGAATTTGTGTTTTACAGTGATAAGGGATTGGAAAACATGAGTAAATACTGTTTACAATTTTTGGATGAACTATACTTGTAAATAGGAAAGCCACAACAGATTTTATTTTATCTGTTTGGTTGGTCTGATCAGGGGTGTAGAATTAGGGGGATGCTAGGGATGTGTCCCTACTAATATTCAGCCCCTACCAAACTGTCCCTAGAAATAATTTTATCAAATAATTAAATAAATGGAAAAATACATATTTTTTTTTGTTAGACGCATCTGAAACATCATTGATCATTAATATGACGTGTTTAAAGGGATAGTTCATCCAAAAATGAAAATTCTGTCATCATTTACTCATCATCAAGTAGTCACAGACCTGTATGAATGACTGTTCTGCCGAACACAAAGGAAGATATTTTGAAGAAAGTTTGTAACCAGGCTGTTTTGGAGCAACATTGACTTCCATAATAGAAAAAATTAAATACTATGGAAGTCAATAGTGCCCCAGAACTGGTCTGTTTCCCACATTCTTCAAAATATCTTCCTTTGTGTTCAGCAGAACAAAGACATTCATACAGGTTTGGAACTACTCGAGGGTGAGTAAATAATGACAGAATTTTCATTTTTGGATGAATTTATTTTATTATATATTTTCATGTGACAATACTGAAGAAATGACACTTTGCTACAATGTAAAGTAGTGAGTGTACAGCTTGTATAACAGTGTAAATTCGCTGTCCCCTCAAAATAACTCAACACACAAACATTAATGTCTAAACCGCTGGCCAAAAAAGTGAGTACACCCCTAAGTGAAAATGTCCAAATTGGGCCCAATTAGCCATTTTCTCTCAATTTTCTCTCGAGTCATGCGACTCGTTAGTGTTACAAGGTCTCAGGTGGGGTGCGGTTTAAAAATGAATGGCTGTGTGTTGAGTTATTTTGAGGGGACAGCAAATGTACACTGTTATACAAGCTGTGAATCTGAGACTCACTTCTGTGATATAGTGTACATAGTATTTTTCTTGTTTACTGATACATAAAATATGCAGTAATTTAAAATAATCTATGAATATGTATAGTCATTTAAATACTCTTTGGTTAAAAATAAAACCTCTTAGGGCTTCAAGAAAATGTGACGTTCACGCTCATGAATCATGCCTAATGGCTATTGATTGCAGTATGATCAAATATCGTTTACATAAAGATGAATGATGTGCTCTGGAAAGAATCATATGGGCTTTATTTATATCCACATATAAGACCTAAAAACTACATTATGAAAATTATTGGATTAAATTTATATGTAAATATCAGGATGAATAATGTGGGCAGTTTTTCACTTTTTTTGTATTCACACATACAGTATAGTATATACAACATATATGTAAGAATAGATGTGAACTTTTGATGTGAAAGCTGAGAGTTATTGGGTTACTTTTCTCTAAGAACTCTCTGTTTTGTTCTTAAACGGCTCTCCTGTACTTTCTTTCCTCTTTTATTCTCTCACTTCTGAGGTACTTAAGCCATCTACAGGGTCAGAGCCCTTAGCCTGTAGCTTATTGATTCCTTCAACAACCCTCCTGTTCCCATTGGGCTGAAATTGAGCAATTATACATCTTCCCTGTTTTACTCTGCCCTTGCAATCAGCACCTAGTCAAGCAGAAAGTATCAAGTCTGGTGGTAGTGATTAAGGATGAGGACATGATGATGAAGATTATTGCAACACCTGGAACATTCTCCTGTCATTGTCGTAATGCTCATCACCAAGGGACCTTCCGGGATGAGGGTTGTCTTGTTAAAATGTTGGCAATATGAATTTTTGTGCTCAGCGAGCCGTAGTCGAGTGTCATTTCATTTGCGTAGCCCACTACATCCGGACTTTGAGAGAGTGCCCTGGAGATTCAGCTTTGGTGAACTGGCTTCAGGTTCCACATAAACAATGGATGAGAGAAAGGAAGAGGAAGATGATAGAGACCAGATTTGAAAAGATTTTAACTCTGAACTCGTGCTCAATTTTCTACATGTATGCATGGAGGTTTGTTGTTGTTGTTGTTAAGAAATAATCTACTTTTCTATATAATGCTGGGTCTGTTTAAACACATACTGTATAGCTGTCATCTGTGTTTTCAGATACTATCTTCCTTTTCCAAGTAAATAGGTTTAAATTATGAAATTGTGCTGAATGAACTATGGGAGCACTGTCTGTGTGCTAAAGTGCACTGTTGCTGATATTTCTTTTTAAGCCGAGTGTGTTGTCTTTTCTTATTTAAACTCATTGTCTGTGTGAGACTGAGACATTCTGTTAGCCGGCATGACGCAATGAATAAAAGATGAACAGTTTCTCTCTCTCTCTGTCTCTTTGCTTAAGGTGTTATTGCCTGTTCTCTGTTCAGACAGGATCGTTTGCATAATTACAGCATCAGACTGCCAATCCACCCATGCAGTTGAAGTGATCTGTGTGGCTTTACACAGTTTTACTGTAATAGCCTAATTAGTGCGAAAATCATAAGTAGCATTTTTCCTTTTCCTTGAATGGGTTAGATAAAATAACGAAATGTACAAATAGTGTTAAGAAAGTTCAGGAGGATGCAGCATAAATACCTTTACATGAGAATCACAACTGTAGAAAGAAAGAAAGAAAGAAAGAAAGAAAGAAAGAAAGAAAGAAAGAAAGAAAGAAAGAAAGAAAGAAAGAAAGAAAGAAAGAAAGAAAGAAAGAAATTTCATATTGTCTTTGCAAGTATTGCTCATTGAAATTACCAAGGCTGCTGGTGCCAATAGATTTACATGCAATTATGCAGAAATCTTTCTAATCATTGAATACCATGACTTTTGCCTTTGGATTTACCGTTTGAGATAATTCTGTCATTAGAAATGCATTCACTCATTTAAATTGGACAGCAGTTCATTATTGTTCATTAATTCTGCTAGCATTGGTCACAGACATGATTATTACCAGTTCATGTACACATTGTTCTTTAAAAAAATTGAAGTAGCTCATAGTGAATTGTGAATTAAGCAAGATGGCAGTAAGTCAAGGGTTAAAGATTACCTTGGTTTGCTTGGACCAAACGAACATGGGTACCAATTCCTCTTCAGTGAAAACTAAATAATAGACGGAAGAACTTTTATCAAGGCTATATAATCCGATTCTGCAAGCAACTCACTGCCCACCTGGGTATAACAGACTCTTTGCATTAACAAACGCAGTTCATTGTCAAGTAGTACTTTTGTAAGAAGACTGAATAGAAAGGATGAATCAATAGAAAGGATGAATCAGGATCATGGGCCTGTTCTTTATTTTATTTTTATTTTTTTAAAGAAACAACAAATAACCTGGGTTTTGGATCTGAATTTACTTGAACAAGTGCCCATATTCCATGCTTTATTTCTGCAGGGCGCAACTTCACAGACGTCCTGTTTTTGTCATTCCTCTGCCCAATTGGCTGTGACAGACCACCGCGTGAACCAATCAATACTATCAATACACAGGGCAAGCAGCAGCAATGTGCCTCTGCTTGCCTCCCTTATCTCAATAAACAAGGAAAACATTGTATAGACTGTGAGATCAGGTGTACTTATCTATTCAACGCAGGGCCTTGAACTTGGACTCTTACAAGGACATATATACACACACATATATATATATTTATAAGATACACATTTTTTTATTGAATTTCTACTTGTTAGATCATGCAACAAGCTCTCATGAAGGAAACCTGTGTTGGTTTGAAGGTTAATCCAGGTACATTACATCGTATAGCTGTGTCTTTCAAAAACTGCCTGCTTGGAGAAATGAAATTCATTGTCTGTGAATATTTATTTAGTAGTCCAGCTCCCTGCTGTGCTTAAACCCGCTTTCTTTCTCATTCTGTTATATTTACTCTTTTGCATCAGTATCCCTTTTGTTCACAGAACAGAACAATGAGCAGTCACTTCAATACTTTAAGACTACAGGATAAAGGTTTCAGTTACATCTATTGAATTTGCACCACCGATAAGACTGAAAATTGTACTAAGATAACAGCCTCCAGTTTTGAAAAAATAAACAATAATTATAATTTATAGAGTACTTGCGCATATAACACAAATATATGACAGTGTTGACAAAACATGGCAAGATTTGTGAAACCTTATTAAAGGTATTAGTTATAATATTTGTGAATATATACGATCTATGAACTCACTATATTTGTTTGATACATATTTGTGAGTGATAATGTATTGTCATAAATGGAACCAAAATTCATGGAATAGAATAAATGGATAAAATATGTAAAAACAAGTTTTTCAAGAATTTCCCAGCAATTTTCAAGAGGAAAAGTTGCTATTTTAAAAACTACTGAAGAGCTACTTGTGGGTCATGTTTTGTTCTATGAATCAGTGTTAATTTTTCAAAACAAGGCTATATTTTTTTTTAAGCAGGTGTGTTATTACAATTGGAGATATATTGTTCTCCCCTTCACCATTCACAGCCACCGCAGGAAAGAAAAGAGCAATAAAGGTTGAACAAGACTGTGCCTGAGGCATATGAGCAAAACATTGTTTGGTGAAAATGACCTGCCATCATTGAATCAAACAGCATATCATGTGAGGACAGGAGTGCAGCATAAAGGTCACTGGAGAAGGAGACTGTCAAGTGATTATTGAATAAAGGATAGACATTTAAATCACCCGTTAAGATAGCATTTTTTCTTGCTTCTTTACTTAAAAAGATTTGTATCCAAGTGTAAATATGCAGTTTGCAATCCGATATAATGTGTCAGTTGAATCACCTAAGGATTCGTATTGATGGAGCTACTGTAGAACTTTCTGGGCTGCAGTTCATTGGAGTCTTTGATGTGAAATACTGATTTGGCTATAGTTGTGCATGTGCGTGTGCATGTGCGTGCATCTGGCTGTCAAGGCCAGACACCTGTAAACAACATTAACACTCCTAGACAAGAGCGTGCTGAGTCTTCTTGTAGATGACTTATGTGTTTTGTCTTTCACTTTCTCTCCTCTTCTTTCATGCTCTCTCTCTCTTGATTGAAAGAAAACTTCAGCACCATCTACAGGTGATAATAATAGACCAAGTTCAGAGATGTGAAGAATAGTGGCAGCTCTTCATTTTTCTATAAACTAATGACACTAATGGGTATCTTTTCAAACTCATGTAGTCAGGGTTATCAGACAGCGTGACAGTCTTTCTTAAGTAATACCCTGCTGAGATGACCAATTGCATAAATTGCATGTTATGTTCTTAAAAATAAAGGTTCCGATAATAAAGGTGGGGGGTTTCATGGCAGTGCCATAGAAAAACATTTTGGGTTCTCCAAAGAAGCTTTCAATGATCACTTCTTTAAAAAAATGACTTAGTGTGAAGAACACTTTAATAATCTGAACAAATTAAATTATTAAACTATTAAATAGTTCTTCATCCAACCATCAATGTCAATAAAGAACCTTTATTTTTTAAGAGTGAATGTAAGCTGGTTTATTCCAGTTTGGTGTTGATCTAGCTGGTGGCACAGTATAAACATGTCTAAACTTTCTGATAAAGCTGGTTAAGGTAGCCTGGTAAGAACGCCAGCTTCAAAAACACTGTATAGTGTTTCATTAAATCTCCAGAAGAAAACATTAAAGATTTTGTCTCTGCCTTGTGGTTTGGATCCTCAGGGTTGCACTGGAAGATTTATGGCTTGATATCTTAGAAACCCTGTGTGAATACTCTGCCTAAAAATATGGAGAATAAAACTGAGAAGCTGTTAAAAAGCAGTGGTCATTAGTGTGTGCTGTATTCTGATAGCTATGCGGCTGATCCCCCATCACCTCTTACAGCTGTATAATGTCATAATGATAAAAAAAAGAAGTAGACAACTTGTCCGAAGAATCCTCCCTGACCTGTTTAAATGAAGACGAATGGATGGAGCCGAACGTCCTTAAATGTAATGTTTGCTCGCTTAATGACGGTGTTTGTTCCCGTTGTCTGTGATTGAGTGTATTCATTAGGCTTGATGTGCCCACAGACGTTTCTGGCAGCGAAACACAAAGGGCTTTGACCATCTCTGTTGCACGTTAATGGAATCTGAACTACATTAAAGGTCGAGAATCCGAGAACAGCATCAAACTTTATGTAATGGAATCGCTTTAGGCTCCGGTTTCCTTGGTCAGTGCCTTTGCTTGTATTCATTAATAATACTATACATGAAAAAAATACAACATTAGAGGAGAGAAGTGTTCAATTTAGAGCAACATGGAAGATAATGAATTATCTGAGCAACCGGACCATTGCAAGCCATGGATTACTTTGATTTATTTGTATTTTTCATTCAATTAAATGAGCTTACATAATCAGATATATTTCCCCAGCATTGCTGAGCAGTAAATACTCTGTATATACAAATTAACTAAATGATAAAATGCAGAGCACAGCACCTACATTCAGTCTGAATGTATAAACAGAGTTCCATGGCTATAAACATAAAGGGATAATAAATACAGACAAATCAAGAAATACTTGATATATCTCTATTTATTAAACATTTATGTTTTCAGCCATGGAACTCTGATGATGATGATAATGATGATGATGATAATGATGATGGTTGTGTTTACCTTCACATTACAGTATATTATAACAATCATGAGAAGTCAGAGTTTTGGATAAATTGGCTTGTCAAATCAAGGTTTTCTCAACAAAGGCCAGTATTTTTTTTTTTCAATGCTGCAGCTAAACTTTGCTATTGTAATATAAAGTCCAAGAAAGTCTTCGGCGAACATGGAAAATATACGTTATACATGACTTTATAGTCAAAAAGATATTATGAAAACAAATACAACCAAAAGGGTATTATCTTGATTTCTGATAAATCTTGCTATACCATGGAAATCATTTTAATAAAACAAAAATCGTTTGTTTTATTAATTATTCAGAAATATAACCAATGTCCTATTATGAAGAGAACAATTAAATGGACTGTCACAACAACAATATAAGTGTTATTTTTAAGTGGGTGGACAACAAGCAGAGGTACAGTGTTAACATATGAAGTGTTTTCACTGGCACCGCTTGTGTACTATTTATAGAGAAATTTTTACACTAATTTGCTCCTCTAAAAGGTCCTTTGAGTAGAATCAAAGGTCAATGACTACACTCGTGACAGTGAGCAAAGATGATTCAACCTTAATCACTTAACTGCCTTTTCATACTGTACCTTGAATAGCATTACAAAATCCACTTCATATATTTTTAGCAATTTTATAAACATGTAAATGTCCTTAGTAGGCTACATTTTTAATCACTTAGGGATCGTTAGTAAGTGTTTTTCAAGTGGTTTGATTTTGTCTAAATTTGTCAAATATAATAAATGTTCAGTACCTGATTTATCTCATATAATTACCTCAGTTGTTTTCTGTATGATATATGTTCTGTGTGTGCGCGTACACTGGTTTGGGTGGTTTACGAGGACACAAATTTGCATGACAGGTCTGACAGAGGTATTGCAATGTAAAGGTGGTTTATGAGGACACTGCCTGTGTCCCCGTAGGTCAAAATGCTTAAAAAAACATACTAGCTACATGGTGTTTTTTTGAAAATAAAAAAATTCAAAAAGTTTGCTGTGAAGGGTATAGGTTTAGGTGTAGGATGAGAGAAAATACAGTTTGTAGAGTATAAAAACCATTACGCCTACAGAGAGTCCCCATAAACCACCAATACCAACATGTGTGTGTGTGTGGTTCTGGTATTCCTCTTTATGTTGCTGGGACCAAATGTCCCCAAGTAGTAAAATCAGTATATGTTTACCTTGTGGGGACTTTATTTATTAATTTTTTGGTCCCCAAAAGTAAATAAGCTTATAAATCATACAGAATTAAGTTTTTTGAAAATCTAAAAAGTTTGAAAGTTTTCTGTGATGGGTAGATTTAAGGGTAGAGTTAGAAAAAGGGATAGGCTTGCAGTTTGTACAGTATAAAAACTACACTACACTACATTTATGCAATGTCCCCATACAACATAGAAATGCGTATGTGTGTGTGTGTGTGTGTGTGTGTGTGTGTGTGCGTGTGTGCGTGTGTGCGTGCATGCGTGCGTATGCGCGTGCATGTGTCCAAGCTTTTGCAATGTCAACATAGAACAGAATAGTCTGTAAAAGAGAGAGGAGTCAATCAAATTAAATTTGTGTACAAAAGGTCTCTCAGAGAGCTGGTGTTATAAAGGTGATGACACCTTGGATAGATATTACAGGCATTATGGATTATATGTCAATTTGGTTAGATAATGTACACATATATCCTAATGTGATGGATAACAAGAATGACCAGCTAGCTCTGATACAAGTAGGCCTATGTTGTAGAAGTACAACGTTTTGAAAAATGTCAGTCCCAAGCTCTCTCTCAGTAACACTTGAAGTTGCTGTTCAAAACATATACACATTTTTATGTTTCATAAATGTATCCAGTTATTGTATGATCAAAGTAAATGGATTAACCAAGCCATATGAGGATTGTGTGGTGTTCTTTTTATTAAGATAAAGATGTGTCATTAAATATCCTGTAGCCTATATTGGGTTTTATTTTTTGAGGTGTTTTTAATCCTTCAGTAGCTGTAGCGTTGGTGGCACAATTTGATACAGACATACAAACATGTAGTGTCATGATAATTCAGTCATTTTATATAAGCCTGTATGAGGAATCTCAATTGGTCTCATCTTGTTTGCTATATCAATCATTGTATTATCTCCAGTATTGGAAGCGGTTAGTAGGCTACTAGTAGGCCTACTACTAGCATTCAAACTGGGGAAATCGGCTACAATATAGTTAGCAGGCTTGACCAAGACAGATTGCAAAAGTGTTCACACCTCTGATATCCCTGTTATGCTGATAATAATGAATTTTGCTTCCCATGCATTGTATTTATTTGAAATCAAACAGATGGGCTAACACTCAGGAATTCAAAATGAGTATTAGACATTTAGGATGGCTGTGTTATGAACAAATGAGATTTAAAATCTAATCGTGTGGGCAGTTTCAATAAACAGACGGCTGCAAGTGGGCTTCCCTTCATTCCAAGTGCGTGGATTGATCTAATTTGCTCTAAACCCCTTTACGCGTTGTTACTAGGTAACGAGCAAGCAGCACTGTGTGGGATTTGAAGTCTTTAAACGTTCCGTCACTCGCTCCAAAGCGCGAATGTCTAAGAAATGTAAAACTACAAGGCCCATGATGCAGTGTGCAGCTGGACGTTCAGGCACGTGAACGCCAGATGATTCTCGTAGCGCTTCCTGAATAGCGCTGCAGATGATCTGGAAAACAGCACACTTTCATACCTTTTGTAACTAATTCGCTTCTTGTGTGTCAAAATGAAAATGCAGATTCTAATTTTGGTTTCTTTGTTCGTTGTCGGAGCAATGGAGGGGAAGTACTCAAAAGAAATTAACGAACAAAAAGAATCTGATAAAAACAACAATCAGGTGGAATTCAGGATTGCCAAACTAAACCAGGTTTGGGAAAAGGCGACAAGAGTAAGTAATGTGACAGATTAAATACAGGCAAAATATTATAAATATACAATAACTTATTTTGGTCACTGTTATGGGATGTTCTGCTTGTCCTTGTTTTATCGTTGTGTTTAAATCTCTAGTATTTCATGACTGCTCAGATTATATATCATGCTTTCTTTTAAATATTATAATGTGTATAACTGTTCATCACCATCTCTGCTTCAGATGCAGCTTGCACCGGTGCGGCTCTCAGAACTGCACAGTGACTTGAAGATCCAAGAGAAAGATGAACTTCAGTGGAAAAAACTGAAAGCAGAAGGGATGGATGAGGATGGAGAGAGAGAAGCCAAGCTCAGACGCAATTTTAATAGTAGGATACTATTTTTGTGGGATATGGCTTTCAAAGAACTCATGAAAAAGCTTGACGAACAGTTTTCTTTCATTTGTTGACATATTTCCCATTGCTAGTATTGTCTGGGACAGGACATATTAAAGATAAAATGCTATTGTTTTTATGATATAGAGCACACTAACTAAAATTACTATCTTTCTTATAATAAATATTTTTTTTGCTCAGTTATTTTAGCCAAGTATGGAATGGACGGGAAAAAAGACACCCGGACACTGGACAGCAACAGACTGAAAGATCATGATGTTAAAGACGGAGACACATTTGATGACCCAAGGCTGGACAAGCTGTGGAACAAGGTAACTGATGGGACGAAACAACTACTAGAGTGTGAATGTGTAACTCATTTGCAGGTTTACAGACTTGTTCACTCATTTACCAACTGTGCTTAAATGTTCTCTTCGACCTTTGGTCCTCAGGCCAAGACTTCTGGAAAGTTCTCTGACGAGGAGCTCCAGATCTTACAGAGAGAATTCCATCACCACAAAGACAGAATTAATGAGTACAACATTGTCATGGACACCGTCAGCCGGACCGAAGGTTAGAGTTTGATCATGTTTAGTGCCAAGATGTCATGTAGGATCTGTAATAGAATGAAGTTCTAAGAATATAAAGATCCCTGAAAGGCTATATGAGGCAAGACTATTTCTAATAAGTTTTGTGTTGATGAACACAATGAGAATTTCCAAGGTTTTTAGGTTAATTATGTACTGTAGTATGATGTTTTATTGGAGCTAACTAATCTCAACTGTTTCCCGAAAACATAGTAGCATGGTCATACCTCTGTTCTTTAAATAACGTTGGTTTAACAATAAAGGACTCCCATTAATGATGTCAAAATGCAACTGGGGAAGTAATAACTGCAAATTAATTGTTTTGAGAGCATAATTAATATCAAGTTAGTGTTGTTTCTGAGATGTTGCTGTAACGAGCATGGCATCTAGTCTAATGCACTGTTTTTTCTCTTCCCTGTCATTTTGCTTCAAAGTTGAATTCATTTCGGGTTCCTTCTTACGCCTATGTTAGTAATGGAGCTTGGGACCACAGTAGGCTAACGATTATTTTGGGAGGTTTAATAATGGGGCTGTTTAAACTATAACCTCCTGAGCAGATTCTCACTGCCTTTTTCTTAAAATTTCAGAACGTGCTGAATAAATGTCTCTTGCACTGTTCTTTCCATCAGAGATCCATAAGAACGTAATCAGTCCTCTGGAGGGTGACACGAAGGAACATGTTCTTCATCAGAAACACTCAGATCTGAAGCAGAGAATGAGGGACCTGAACCAAGGCTTTGAACGACTCCGCAAGATCACCCACGAGGGTTACAGTGCTGACAGTGGTGGGGACCTTTGCTAAGGTTGAATTCATGTTTCATAAATGAATTGCCTCATGACTTTCTAATGCTCTCGTTATCTATGGCAGAATTTAAGGAGCCACGAGTCATAGAACTTTGGGAGATGGCAAAAAGATCTAATCTCACTGAAGATGAACTTGACTCTCTTAAAGTAAGCTTTGCTTATGTCGTAACGTGAATACCATTCTGATTATTACTGCACAGCTAAGGCTACTGCTAAATATAGCATTTCAGTTTCATTTTAATATGCATAGGCTTTAGGTCTTTACATTGGTATAAGGATCATTTTCAAAACTTCTGAAGTCTCTTTTTTTTGCTCATTTAGGAGGAACTTGGACACTTTGAAACAAAGGTGGAGAAGCACCATCACTATCAGGAGCAGCTGGAACTGTCTCATCAGAAACTGAAGCATGTGGAGGCCCTGGGAGACGAAGATCACATCATGAGAAACAAAGAGAAATACAACACTCTTGCTGAGAAAGCACGAGAAATGGGATACAAGGTAGAACTGCAAACTGAGTTTTAGAATAAGATTTTTATTTGGTATTGTACTTTGTGGATTTTGTCAGGCATATCATGCAAATATAATTTATTTTAACATAGTTATTAAGAAAAGATGTGTCATGGAGCGAATTTTAGAATCTGTAATAACTCACACTTTTGTTTTCTTTAGATGAAGAAACACTTGCAGGACTTGATGAATAAGATTTCCCGAAATGGATTGCAACACAATGAACTCTGAAGACCATTTTTGTCACGATGACAGCACTACTGTTTGCTATAATTGTTCAGAGGTCACACATGCTGTATTGCAAAATGTTATCCAACACAGATGGGCCAGGGTTATAAAGGTAGGGCATATTGTACATGAATTTAACATTTCCATTGGGAAGCCAGACTACATGATCATTTGTTTAAACGGTACTGTGCAGAGATGAGTTCTGCTTTTGTTGGTTATTTCCCATTTTATGTTTGCGCAGCAAATGGCTAAAAGCAGATTTAGCCAAAACACTGATGCAAGGTTTTCACATAGTGCACATGCAAAAACAAAATTTTGACCACATTTGTTTGTGGCCAGGTTATTTGATACAAATTGCTAAACCAATTCACAATGAAATATATGTAGCATAGCATCCCACAAAATAACTCAACATTCCTCCACAACTTGAGCACAGAGAATAACTTTACACATGAAAAGAAGCTCTCGGGTTTTCAGTATAAACAGTTAAAGCTTTCATTTCAGTAATTCTGTTTGTTTGTTTTTCTTTCTTAAACCCCAGTCCTGAACATCCTAAGATTTAAACTGAATAATACCCATTCATGAACAACTGTGCTACCCCTGTACAGGCGTGATTTATATTAGGATAATAGCACAACCTGACAGATTCAAGAAAATGGTGTGCTTCAGTGAAAAAGGTTAAAAGGCTGCAGTATAATGGAGAAAGCCAAAAAAGAAATAAAAGTTCAGTTCAGGCACTTAAATAGCTGGATTTGGCAAGGCAGTCTTTGAGTCAACTATGATATCGACTAAATCTCTAAATAGCATTGGATACAAAGTCCATCACCATGATTGAGTGTTGTCCCAAATTAGACTTGAATCAACATCCTAACGGTTTAAACAGTTCAATCAGTTAGACGTTTTGAGATTTGCCATAAAAATTATAATATAAACTGCACAATTTTTTTAATTCTACTGTTAATACTAACAACTTTGTGATTTAAAAAATATGGTAATCCAGCATTGAAATGATTTAACATGAATGTGATCGCTTTTGTACAAGTCCACGTTCTGCTCATTTCATGTTACTTTTCATAATAAAACAAACTTCCAAATCCTTGTGTTTTCTAATGGTCAAATGGTCGCTATGCTGATCTGTAGACAATTGCATCAAGCATTTAAGGACAAGCAATGCTAGTCACTGATTTTTATCATTTTATTACTACTGCTATATTCAACATAGACATTTCAGAAAATATTTAAAAAATGAAATATTTCAATGTGTAAATGTACAGAACAAAATTGGTCACCAATTAAAGTAAATATTTACAGTCAACAGTTGTTGATTTGGGATCTGCTTTCAGATTTATAACCTTTTAATTCCACATTAATTTTAACCATGGAAAATAATACATTCAAACACATAGTACATAATATACAGTGCTGCAATACACAAAGGGATAGTTCACCCAAAATAATATTTGTGTTCACCCTCAAGCCTCGTTTATAAAGTTTTAAATATGGATATTCTTCTTAAACAAATGCAACGATTTACTTTATTGCCTTCATTAACCCCCCAAAGCTGTGTGGAGCATATTTTATAATAGATGGATGCACTTTTTTGGCCTTATAAAGCTTGGAAGAGCCAGGACATTTTTTAGTATAACATTGTATACGTCTGAAAGAAGAAAGTCATACACACTTATGGTTGAACTATCCTTTTATCATACACTGTGCAGCAGCAGTTCTCAACTAAAAGCCCAACAAAGAAGTCCAACCCAATTTTAAAAGGCCCTCTAATATTTTCCAATTTATATCTTGGTTGTATGTATTATTTTCTTATTTAGAGTTAGATATTTCTATTATATTATATTAAGTAAGTCATACCGGGGCCCCCATAGTGGACCTTGGACCCTATGTTGAGAACCAGTGGAGTCTTAACGTCTGAGACCCCTACCTAAAATTATTCTAATATGCATTTCTCTAACAAACACTTTTTTTCAGCATAACAATTGGAGTCAAAAAGGTATATGAATTGAAGAATCTATTAACATCTGCTGTGTCTCTTTGTTGCTTTAAAAATGACAAATGGCATTTGAGCTGCATGAACTCCAAACGTTTGTGTAAAACCTGATGATGCATGTTTTGTGCTTCAGTGGTTGCAAGAAAATTATTAAAAGTTATTTTCAAAAATGTGCTCAAAATTCACAAAAGAGACCCAAGTGACATATGACACCATCTTTAAATATATAAATATTTTCATCTAACATTTTTAAAATGCACAAACCCGGTTTAAATGGGAAAATAATCGATATTTTTTTAATGTGATCTCAGGCGTTTTGAATCCACTTCATCATATTTTCAGGTGAGTGTTCCTCTCCTCTTCTGTTCTAGTTCCTGTAGTCTCTCCTCTCGGCCCTGTGCATGCTGGGCGCCCACCCTCTGTGCTGTCTCAGTCGCAGTGATGTCGATGTGGGCGTATTTAGTGCTGGAGCCGGCCGCTGTTCACACACACACAAACAGATGCATTTAAAAACCTTATTTTATGAGCAAAACCCTTTTAATATTTTAGAATAATCTCAAAACAGCTGGATAGTAACTTGTTTTCAAACCCAGAATAAACAAAACTATAGCTACTAATAGTTTAAATTACGGTTCAAGATTTTTTAATTGACAGAAATTAATTTGTATTGTATTCTCATGGGATGCATACATTACAGTTAAGACTTAGGCTATACATTGTTGAAAAAAAATGTATTTCAAATAATTGCTGTTTTTATGAACTCTAAATCAGTTTAAAAAAATATTAAGGATCACTACTGTTTTTAACTTTGATAAATTACTTGAGCAGCAAATCAACATATTAGGATGATTCCTGGAGGATCATTGTTACATTGAGGACTGGACTAATGATGCTGAAAATTCAGCTTTGCATCACAGAAATAAATGACTTATTTCCATTTTATCAAAATAGAAAAGTTACTTTTAATTGTAATCATATCACACAATGTCACTGTTTTTACTCCATTTTGATCAAATAAAGGCAGTTTTGGTGCGCAGTCTGCACATACGTGGTGTTTTTTTGGACGTTGGGGCCATGATATGTGTAGTATATATTGAGATGAACAGTGTACCTCTGACAGTGTGGCTTGACTCTGGGCGGTCCTGCAGATCTAACTCCATATAGTGCAGCTGGCGTTTAGATGTGGGACTGATGGGGATATTCACATAGTTAACAGAATCACCTTGAAGTTTGTCAATAACTGTCAGACCTGCCTCTCCTGCAAGACCAGAGCACAGACCCAATTCATGCAGAGTTACCAAGTGAAAGCAAGCAAAAGAAATGCAGTGATCAGATGGCGATATACTGTATAAGAAGGGCATCTCAATTACCATATTCTCCAGCTCTGAACTGGGGCCACCTGGATGCATCAGTCATAAATGGCATCTGCTCATAATTGCCTTTTGGATCAGCTGAGAAGGACAAAAAAAAATATGAATCACAAGCCATTCATTTAGAATCAAAACACACTGGAATTCATTTATGCTCAGAAATCATTAAATTGTAAATCAGCAGAAAACAATCTGACTTGGCATATTGCACACACAAACATAAGATATCCAGTGACATCAAAGCATCACAATTTCTCCTCATGGTTACTATGTTTAGCTATAACATGTCGATGCGGAGACTAGAATCACTTTATCAGTCGATACAGACGTGGAGGTCTGGTTGAAAGCTTTATGTACTTAGCATGATGCACTTCCTGTTGAAATAACATACAAGTATCATTACCTGACTGAAGGACCGTGTCCTCAGAGGCCTTTACCATCGTTACCATTTCAAAACCAGGGGCCTCATTTGTAACACTTTGCACAGAAACCATCCTAAATTTGATCTTTCGATCATCTGTCAAATATGCATGTGTGATTCATAGAATGAACGTACGCACAGAAAACACACCTCTCTTTCAGATGTGACATGAATCGCAAATGATCTTTAACTTTCACGCAGCACAACCAAAGACTATAGAATACTCTTAAAGGGGTCAACAGATGCCCATTTTCCATAAGTTGATATGATTCTTTAGGGTCTTAATGAAAAGTCTATAAATTACTTTGGTTAAAATGTCTCAATGGTAGTGTAAAACAACACCCTTTTTACCCTGTCAAAATCAGCTGTTTTCAGCAACCAGTTTTAATGCATGTTCCTTTAAATGCTAATGACTCTGCTCACCCCGCCCCTCTCTTCTGTTGGGTGACGAGTAGTTCTCATGAGACTTTACTAATAACGTGCTAATTAGCAAGTTTTGCTACTAAAGGCGATTTACAAAGATTCATAAAATAACCATATATACACTCACTTCTTCTGGAGGTGAGGCTGGATCATGAATGATTCGCGTGAACATGAACACATTTAGGTAGATCAGGAGCGCATTCCCTTCACAAAAAAAAGTAATCCACTGCGTCTTCATCGGCTCAGATGCCGGGAGTAAATGACGACTGCTATATCCATCATTACATCCAACAACAAAACACCTCAATCGCTTAATCAGAAACATTCTTGTCTTCCCCTGTACTGGAGTCAACACAATGGCGGACTGATGACAGCTCACTCAGGGCGGGTCTAAGTTAAGATGCCTTGTCAATCAACTATCGTGGGAGGGGCCTGTACAGAACTACGTCATTCTGACAGGAATCTCAGAACAGCCTGATTTGAGAAAGGGGATTTTAAAATGGGGATTTAAAAAAAAAAACACTGGGTGGATTTTTATCATTATAGGATGGATGTGAACACACTTCCAACACACATTTATGTTAAAACAAGTGGTAAAGTGAATTTTGCATCCGATGACCCCTTTAATGTTGCCCAATTTTAAAGACCAAGGAGAGGGAGTGGTCATGGTGAAACATCCAATCATTTGGTATCTCTGAAAAGCCCTGAATGTGCTCTGTACAGGACATCTAGACAAAACTGTGACATGTACGGTCTCAGAGAAATCTTAACAAAATAATGTCCTCTACAGAGGACAAAACTCCATAGCTCGTAGTCAGGAGGATATGAGTGTTAGCAGTGGATTTAAGCGCACACACACACTCTAAAATCAAATCGGAGCGTACGCGCACTTTATAAATG
The DNA here is from genome assembly GCA_027564155.1 of Gymnocypris eckloni scoliostomus. Classification (NCBI taxonomy): domain Eukaryota; kingdom Metazoa; phylum Chordata; class Actinopteri; order Cypriniformes; family Cyprinidae; genus Gymnocypris; species Gymnocypris eckloni. The sequence continues at coordinate 26,538,779 of CM050416.1, forward strand.
AGGCCCTTTAAAACTGTATGATGCTCACCGTCAGACTTTTGCTCCTCAGAACTGCTTCTCACCTCCACCTACAAGAAACACAAAAGTGATTCAGAAATCCCAAAGCAGCAGAAGACTTGTTTAATGATGTATTTATTTTCTTTAATTGATTAAACCAGCTATTTCTGCTTCTTCTGCTGTTGTACATCACCAAAATATTTCAAAATCACTATCAATTGTTAACTAAACAATTGTGGAAATATATTATCGGACCCCATTTCTTATCCGCTTTAGCTGTTGCTACTTCTATAAATGTACATTTACAACTAGCATTGACCGACTACACCAACACCCAGTACAAGCCTGAAGATGTGCTTCTAGCTACAATAAGCAACTGAAAATGTACCTCTGTTGTACAAAAAAAGTATTGAATGCTTTAAGCCACAGTGCTGAGAGTGAAATGTTTTTCAGTGTGGAGTATTGATTGCCCTGAATAGAACTTTATAATGTTTGGTCAAAGCAGGTTGTTTTAATAGCTTTTTATTGCATTCTCAGATCAACTTGGAGCATGTGGCGAGATGACAAACAGATTTAAATTAATTCTGCAAACTGGTTGTGCCTCCCCACTCATGCATCAGCGTGATCCAGAGACACAGACGGCTGGAACAGTTTTTGGATTTGTGCTGGAACGCTGGATTCTGTGATTAGAGGAGTGCATAACGAAAAACTGATGCTCACGCAACACTGCCCTGATCTGTTGCAGAAGTCTCATTTTGTTGGTGAAGTTTTGGTCCAAATCTAGAGAACAGTTTGTCCACATACTCTGGCAAAAGATGCATTTAGACTCAGAAATAGCTGAGCAGTTATCCTGTTTAATCAAAGCACATTTGTTTGGGAGTTGGAAGCTTCACTGATTTGCATTGTTTGCGTGTAATTTCTTTACATCCAAGTTCACAAGGTTTCCATAGGCATATGGAGGCAGACATGTTATTTATAAAGACCAATTTGAGTATTTCAGTAAAGAATTGAACCTTTCAGGTTCCAATTCCTCCAAGCAATTCTGGTTCTGAACGGTTCCATTCATGATACTTTTAGTAGTGTTAAAGAATAAAAGGACAAAAGACATACCTTTTCACAAATACAATGGCATGTTTACACGTCCTTTAAGAAGTGACATTAATGCAATCCTATAACTGTCTTTTTTATTCAGCAAGGAGGCATTCAATTGCATTTATAAATATTACAAAGGACTTCTATTTCAAATAAATGCTTATTTTCTAATCTAATACTTTCTAGTCAAAGAATCCTGAAAAAATTTAACACTGTATCCACAAAAATATTAAATAATCAGCTCAACTGTTTTTAACATTGATAATAATAAGAAATGTGTCTTGAGCACTAAATTAGCATATTGGAATGATTTCTTAAGGGTCACGTGACACTAAAGACTGGAGTAATGCTTGCTGAAAAGTCAGCTTTTCCAAAACAGAAATAAACTACATTTTAAGCTGTATTAAAATAGAAAACAGTTATTTTAAATTGCAGTAATAAATTCACAATGTTATTATATGGTATGTTACTTATAATACAATGGTATTATACTTATGATTAAATAAGCATTGCAGCTGAAAAATGTGGAACCGCTCAAAAAACAAAACAAACAAACAAACTGAAAATCAACAAGAAAACAAATCTTGTTACCTTTCCTCCCCCACAGTCAGGACAGATGGCAGGCTGTAATTGCAGTGTAGTGGAATCTTCAGGGGGCGCTGCTCCATCACCACCCCAGTTGGATCTCTGTGGGACAGTTTGTTTTGGGGTAGCATCTGCAGGGACGCCCTCAGGTCCCAGAGCTCCACATTCAGGCCTCTGTCCCTGGTTTGCAGCAGTCAAAAACTGCTCCTGATGTTGTAGGAGCCTGCGGGGGATGTCGTAATGCTGTAGAGGTGAAGTGGGAACTTGGTACATTTGAGTAGCCTCTCTGAGTGGACACACACACGGTTTGTGCTCAGGAATCGTCCGTACTGGAGTGTTGATAAGGGAGATAAAGTTTAAATTGGGGTTTTGAGGGAGGCTTGTTAAGGATCCAAACTCATCAGTCTCTCCATGCCCAATATCCATACAACCAGTGTATGAAGAGAAGCTTCCAGAATATGAAGAGTGGCTTCCGGTGGCAATACCGCTGTCTGTTGAGCTCTGGCGTCCCGCCTCTTGAAGGCCTCTAGGGTGAGGAGGATTAGATGGGGGACGGAGCCCTCCCATCATTGCTCCATATAGACGCTCGTCACTGGACGTGCTGACAGAACAGGCTGTACTCTTAGGTCCTGCAACCTCTAACAGGGATGATGATGATGGTGGTGGTTCGACGGGGGTGGGGTGTCTGACCGGCTCAGGCCATATCGCCAGGCGGCTGCCCAGGCTGTTATCAGAATAGCTGGCTTCAGAAGAGGAGCTGGAGATGCTCCGATCATCTCCTGCCAAAGAGGCGCCATAACTGAAGGTGGAGGCTGGCCAATTATGACAAAGAGAGGATGGGATTAACAAATGATTGCATGGAAACTGGCTTCTTGTTAGCATTATACATGAATTTCAATAAGGTGTTGACAAAACAATTATGATTTTATTTATACAATGATGTTTGTTTGGTGATTTTTTGGTGGAACACAAAGGATCACTTTTTTTAAGAATATTTCTGCCGCATATTATAATGTCTTTTAAAGTTACAGACTAAACTTTAAATCTATTACAACATATTTTTTTCTGGAAAACTTTATTCTGGTTGGCCAATCGCTGCATTCTGAGGTCAAGTATTTTGAATGAGCAATATGTTGGACCTGACAACCAACATGGCTAGTTTCATCTTTTGTATCACTTTGTGCTCGTTTTCTTTTTTATATAATAAAATAAGGTAACGCTTTAGGGGCCAATCCTCAGTATCAAATAGTTGCTTATTAGCATGCCTATTATTAAAATATTAGCTGTTTATTAGTACTTCTAAAGCATGAATATATTCTGCATGACCATATTCTACATCCCAATATCTAAACTTAATAACTACCTTACCAACTATTAATAAGCAGCAAATTGCTAATTGCGAGAATTGGACCTTAAAATAAAGTGTGACATAAAATAATTCAATATTTCCAAACAGATTCTAAATAAGCGGTAGTATAAAATCAGTTTCAGGCTTTAGTTTGACTACAATCTCCCTTACAAAACCTTGCTCTTTGACATATAACGATAATAGCGAATAACGACTTCAATTTCAGTCTTTTTTCTCCACATAAAGCATTTGATTGGCTTTTATGTTAAGGCTTTTATGATCCTTGTATGTTGCTTTTATGGTCCTTTTGGCGCTTGACAGACATAGTATACTGTTGCCTCCTCTGAGTGTATATTTCATGTATGACTTTTTGTATTACCTGCACTGCTGTGGTGACTACAAATGGACAGCATACTGAGTCGTTTCTCTAGCTCACTGGCCTCCTGGCTAATCCGGTCTTCTGTAGATGATGGGTTAGCACTGGGGTCTATGGAAACAGAATCTCATTAAATTTTAATTAAACTAATACAGTAAACATTCATACGCACATGCACCAACATATATCCTTATGATCACACAAACATGCACCAGACAGCACTGATTTGTCTCTGAGCATTAAGTCATATATAATCCATCACTGTTGTATCACCGTCTCTGCTGGCAGAATTACTGGAGCCACCGGCCGCATTTATCAATTTCTACTGGTACATCACAGACAAAGCCTCACAGCAATAATATCTCACACAAGCACTCACACTCGGGATGCTCCTTTTGAATATGGCAGAAGGTTGGTAATCATTCTCCCTCACAATAAAATAAATCAGGACACTGAACACAAAGAGCTCAAATGAGACAATAAATCAGTCAGGGGAGAACAAATAAATAAAGGGTCTCGAAAAAAACAACAGGAACAAAACAAGATGAAAGGAACTGCTGAATATAGCATGATATGGAGGCATAAAACTTTGCACAGTTTAGTGGTAGATATTTTTGGAAATCTTATTAGCATGAAAAGTCAATTTCAAGCTGGCCTAACATAGTGCAACAAGCATTCAAGCAATGCTACGGGCAACAAAGACAAAAAAAAAAATCAATATTTCACAAGCAAAAACAAAATTACTAGTTGCTTCTATACAGCAGCTCTTTAAACAACTGCAGAATATATTTGTGTAAAAATATTTCTACAGTTTGAATAAGCGGTTCATTTTTGTGCATGTGCAGCTGAAGAACAGTACTGAGAATTTGAAGATAAAAAGCATTTGCTTTTTGCATATTTAAAGAGGTTTGTCATTGTTCAATTAATCTGCCAGCTTCTCACTTTATTCTGTGGAGGAAATGCATCGAGCAAACTCTTGCACAACTTTCATTGAATGTCAAAGGTTAAAATGCATCAAGTGCACTTAGTTAATGACACGTAGGCCCGGTTTCACAGACAGGGCTTACACTAAGCCAGGATTAGGCCATAGTTCAATTAGGACATTTAAGTAATTTTTATAAACATTCTTAGAAAAAAAAACCTTACAGGGGTGCATCTTGAGACAAAACAAAGGCATTGATATATTTTAAGATCAGTCAGTGCAAGTGTATTTCAGTTGAAACATCTCAGACTTACATTTTAGTCTAAGCTTTGACTGTGAAACCGGGGGTTAATGACAGCAAGAACAACTGCCCTGGCATCTCAGTATGATGGACGACAGATGAGAACTTAATGTAAAGTGGCATTATATTAATCTGAGATTTCAAAGAATGTGTTGTCATAAACATCAAAGTAAACTAACTTTCAGGCTTTTGATTTATACTTTACTATACATTTAGTACTTTATAGCATTTCATACTTTCCTACAGCAATCATTGAGGAAAATAGTTTTCAACATGATTACAAAGCAAGCTATTATCATCATCATCATCATCATCAAAACAGTGCAGAAAATGATTGTGTTGTCTTCGTTGTTGGTCCACTGAGAAATACTAAAATATTTTTACCATTTTTGAATAATCATATTTGTAAGGCTGTGGTACACAACATCAGTGTAATGAAGAGGGGAAAAAATAACACCTGTCAAAACATAAGTCTACAGTGTAGATCACCTCTGTTAATGGGTCTATGTAAATGAGGAGTCATTTTTCCAAAGCAACACGGTACATTTATTACAAGGAACAGCCCAGGAGCACCCTGGGCATAATATTGGAGCTTCGCGGATCAATCTTTGTAGGGTTTGAACTATTCTACATGCTCTCTGAATATGTAGAAAGCCATTTTAACTACGGCTGTGCTCATTTTAGCTATGAACCACAGAAAAGCTTTAAGCCACTTCTAATCCATATCCTTCTTACATGTTACTGACCGTGTGTCAGCTCTCCACGGGTTTCTGTTCACACAAATCATGGCAGCACACAACCTTTCTGCTACACTATCATTTCAGCTAAATATCACTGGCTCAGCAGCTCAATTAAATGATTCTCTGTGTTCCAGTGTGGCGGGTTGATCTATAAAATGATATGTCAAACTCATTAAGGTTTAATATACTATTATGCTTACGTGGTAAATCTATCTAGAATCGATCAATAAACTAGATGTAAATCTTACATTGATTTTCAAGACAATAATTCAGTATTCGGAAGTCATGTTAGGTTCCATTAAAAAGATATGCACCACATAGATATTATTATACTCCGTCAAGATGGAGCCATTGAGATTCAAAACGCGACTGCCATTACAAAGTAAGACTCATTAAAGTTCATTAAACTTAATGGACATGATTTACTATGGCATCTTGCTACAGATGTAAAAATCTGCCAGTGTCTGTTCAGTAATACAAATATTACTTTATAACTACTGATAACTGTGACACAGTTGCAGAATTTGCCTAATAAAAATAATAGGACAAATGTGCAATTGCTATGCAAGTTTGTTTAAAGTGTTATACAAGTACATTTGACTAATTTGAGTGAGTGTACTACACTTTATAATTCATTATGAAACTAGGGACATAGATTCATTATACAGTTTCGGAATAATTTATTACATCTCATGTCCTGCTTGGCGTCTCAGAGACTCAGGAATATTTTAACAGCTCAAAAACATATTTAACATCAAATTGACTTTTAAATATGAGATCTGATTATGAAAAAAAATTACATTTGATAACGTTTCAAATGCCTTTTCACATTACTTGCAGTGTGTGTTGAGATCTCAGGGAATCCCATTTAAAAACATTAAATAATGTAATGCTTTTTACATAATAAAGTTCTGAATCATTACACTTTAATTTCAGATTTCTGAGAAGTGTATATCTACTGCTTGGCAGCTATTCAATAATACAATATATAATATACTGGCTAATAAAAAAGGCTAATTTAAAAGTTATTATTGCATATACATAATTGGAGTCTCTGGGACTTCAAAAACTCAGCAAGTAGTCAATCTGAGCATAAAACCAGTCCAGTTAATCTGAACAGAACATGAGTGTTCTGTGAGAGATAACGAGAGAGAGAAACTTGACACCACATATCAATCATACATAGAGCTTAGACACAGATATGCACACACAGCTGACAGCTCACGCACATCAAGCTAATGAGGCCAGCAGTGAGGACACGGCAACTTTTACATCTTTGAACTGAGATCTTACATCACACACCTCCACAAATATGAACTCACCTGGCAGGACTGGACGCAGTCCAAACGGCCCCCTGCTTGGCGATATGCCACGAACGATGCAATCGAACAAAAAACTGATCTGTTCTCCTTCTGCACATGCAAGGAAGAAAACACCAGCCCCTATAGAGACAGAGAGAAGAGAAATAGCTCATTAATGTCTTGAGCCTGTTTTATTTTAAATAAATAATGCAGCGAATTAAGATTGATATTAATTGTCCATATAATGAAATCGAAGATTAGTTCATTCAGTAATGACCACAAGATTATAACAAATGGGGAACATCAAGCTATTCCTCCGAGCAGATGAGAACATTCACTGATTCAGAATAAATGAATTATATAGACTAAATCGAGACAATGGAACTAAGAAAAACTATGAGTTCATATATCATAAATGCATCAGACATTCAAAGTTTATTGTAAATGGTAATAGAAGCGATGTTTTATCACTAAATAAGACTGATCATTTTTGTTTATTTGTGCTGTGGAACTAATGGAAGTACTCCCTTGAGATAAGACAAAAAATTTTAGGAAATTAAACTGTTTTTAATTGAGCATAATTTATTATTTATAACATAAGAGGAGTATAGTATACCAAGAAAATCTGCTTTGGTGCCCACACCTCCTCCATACAAACGTCAATAGCATCTACAAAGCCTGCAACACCTTTCAAACTAAAATAAGAGCTGGCAAAAGCATAGCTGAATGCTACTGAAAAAACATAAGCTATAAAGAGCCTTGAGGCTTCAAGTACAATGAAGAAGAAGGTAACCAATGTTGGGTAACAAAGGCCTTACTTGCTGCAAGATGCATTAATGATTCATCCACAGTCAGATTATGACTGTTTTTCTTTGTAGGACATGATGAGGAAAGAGACTTCGGCAGTCTTTCATGGAGGTAAATATAGTCCTGTCAAATCCCTCAGCGTTACTGTGGAGACGGTGGGCAGTATGGGAGTGACAGTCCTTTATAAAAATAACCATAACACCCTTAGCTCTTGGTTTCAGAATTCATAAACACACTGGCAGGCTATTGAAACTTGAGGCATGTGGCCATGTCTGTTGCCATTTACCATGTCCACATTTTAAGAAAATAAAAAGGCCTACATCTGCTTTAAGCTGCAGTGTTTTTCACCATCACCATTCATGAAAAATTGGAAAAAATCTTGCAAAATCCTGTCCCGCAATGCAAAGTGGTTCACCTTTAATTTCCATCATTACAAATTTAATTCTAAATATCCGCTTTGTTTTTATATTTTCTTGACTTTTTAATGTGCCAGATGTTTTACACAGACTTTATGCAAACTTCTGTTTGAAACATTTATCATTGCATAATGCATTGTTTCACATATTCCTTTTTTAAATAGTAAGCCATATATCACGCAGTATTCCATAAAAGCAGTATTTTCTAATACACTTTAAGAATTTTTAATGCAATATATAAAGTTCTGTAACTAAATGTAAGGCTCATATACAACAACTCTAATCAGGTTAATCTAAAACACTTTCAGAAGCTTGTAATTAGAATTGCATTGTCAGTTTCAACTGGTTTTAGATCTCATGACGTTTTTTTTTCATTGTTGATGCCAGCCAAATTGTTACACGGATGCCCTACCTGACAGCAGGGAAAACTGTGATCTACAATCTGTCCAAGTCTGTTGACAAACTAAGCCAGTGAACATACTCACACACGTTCACTCGCTGAAATCAAATGAGACAGCTGACACATTCACTAATTGCAATGCCAGTATGTGTTTTGTCACCGCATGTGGCCTATGACATTGAATTTAGCTAGAAACAGCAACAAGGCCATATTTTCTATTTAATTCACTTTGTCCCAGAGCAAACAGCTGCTGAATTCCACTAATGGCAGTGGGAGGGACATGACCTCTGTGTGGCTCTGTGTGGTTGTCAAACTGTAACGAGGTGAAGCACCAGCTAACAGATACACACTCAAGACAATGTAATTACATGTTTCTAAATGTGAACTTAGCTGTCTTAGAACACGTTTTTATGGATTTCCATACATTTTCAGAATGTATAAGGTGTTAGTAGTGGTTTTAATCTGCAGATCTTTTGCTTTGCATTTTTTTTGCACTGATTTTGAAGGAACATTTTTAAATTACACAGAGGCTAATTAGTATGGTATCTGCAAACATCATCAAATTAAAACATTTAAACAATACTTTTACTTGTCTTTAAGTGAATTAATTATTAATATTTTAAATAAATATTTATAGTTTATTTATTTGTACACATTTATTCTTAATATAATATTTATATTCTTTGTGTAACATTATTTTAATATTATTATTAACAAAAAAATGATATAATATATATATATATATATATACACACACAGGTGCATCTCAATAAATTACAATGTCGTGGAAAAGTTCATTTATTTCAGTAATTCAACTCAAATTGTGAAACTCGTGTATTAAATAAATTCAATGCACACAGACTGAGGTAGTTTAAGTCTATGGTTATTTTAATTGTGATGATTTTGGCTCACATTTAACAAAAAACCACCAATTCATCTCCACAAATTAGAATATGGTGACATGCCAATCAGCTAATCAACTCAAAACACCTGCAAAGGTTTCCTGAGCCTTCAAAATGTTCTCTCAGTTTGGTTCACTAGGCTACACAATCACGGGGAAGACTGCTGATCTGACAGTAGTCCAGAAGACAATCATTGACACCCTTCACAAGGAGGGTAAGCCACAAACATTCATTGCCAAATAAGCTGGCTGTTCACAGAGTGAATTTGGAGAGTGAAAAGAATTTGGCTACAGTTGTCGTCAGAAGCATCTTACCTGGGCTAAGGAGAAGAAGAACTGGACTGTTGCCCAGTGGAACAAAGTCCTCTTTTCAGATGAGAGCAAGTTTTGTATTTCATTTGGAAACCAAGGTCCTAGAGTCTGGAGGAAGGGCAGAGAAGCTCATAGCCCAAGTTGCTTGAAGTCCAGTGTGAAGTTTCCACAGTCTGTGATGATTTGAGGTGCAATGTCATCTGCTGCTGTTGGTCCATTGTGTTTTTGAAAACCAACGTCACTGCACCTGTTTACCAAGAAATTTTGGAGCACTTCATGCTTCCTTCTGCTTACCAGCTTTTTAAAGATGCTGATTTCATTTTCCAGCAGGATTTGACACCTGCCCACAATGCCAAAAGCACCAAAAGTTGGTTAAATGACCATGGTGTTGGTGTGGTTGACTGGCCAGCAAACTCACCAGACCTGAACCCCATTGAGAATCAATGTGGTATTGTCAAGAGGAAAATGAGAAACAAGAGACCAAAAAATGCAGATGAGCTGAAGGCCGCTATCAAAGAAACCTGGGCTTCCATACCACCTCAGCAGTGCCACAAACTGATCACATCCATGCCACGCTGAATTGAGGCAGTAAATAAAGCAAAAGGAGCTCCTACCAAGTATTGAGTACATATAGAGTAAATGAACATACTTTCCAGAAGGCCAACAATTCACAAAAAATGTTTTTTGTATTGGTCTTATGAAGTATTCTAATTTGTTGAGATAGTGAATTGGTGGGTTTTTGTTAAATGTGAGCCAAAATCATCACAATTAAAAGAACCAAAGACTTAAACTACTTCAGTCTGTGTGCATTGAGTTTAGGCATACTATATAAATGATAAAACATGCATGTAATGTGTAACTTTCTAAATGTTAGTTATTTTTGTGATTTACAGCTTTGTTTGCAGTTCTGCAGGTGTAGTTTTTGTGCAGAACTAGATGCGACTTATGTTGCACTAATGTACTACTACAGCAATGAGCGGTACGTTTGGATTCTGGTGTCCGATTTGAGCACCCCTGCCCCCTCAAGTTCCTCCACTTGGCAGGAGACCTTTCACATGCCGCCTTACCATCTACACACCCAGAGTTCCCTGCATAGCACATTCAAACAGCATCTAACAAACACCCTGAACACCATTAGAAGTGACAGATTAATTACCCTGATAATAACCACGATAAAACACACTTTTTCTGTTGTGCCACGGCTGTCATTGAAAGGAAGTTTCATATAAGATGGAGCATTAAAGCTGCTGAAGCTACAGAACAGCTGCAGATGAATTTGTCAGAGAGGCAGCTGGTGGGTTTCACTGGTGCTAACGCAACATCTTATACTGAAGCACATCACACATTACCACAATCTGTGTGTGGGTGCACAAAAGTAATGTGTACTGATTCTGTAAGTATGGGAGAGAGAAAATGAGAGAGAGAGGGGGGGACTGAGTGTGAGGTTATCTGATTTTCACATTTACTATTGGCAAACACCTCTTTGCTACTTCCACCGCAGGGAATATCACTAAGACTAAGTGAAAAAGAGGCAGAGAAGGAGATAACTTTGTACAAGCTACACATTCAAAGTAATCATCAAGGGATTCTTCTCAATGAATAAAATAAGAGAGATGTCCAAGAATCTCTTCCCATCTCAGAAAGATCAAGTGACAAATGAATAAATTCAACAAAGAACAGCACTGAATGAACAAAGGAACAATAACATGAACTTACAGTAGCCGCATCGTGTCCCTCCCTCAAAGACAAATCCATTAGGAACGGCACCATACCGTCTTAAGTCTGACAGTTTCCATTGGCCGACGACAGTTGGAGGGAGGTCTCTGGCGATGACAAGCAAGTTGTTGCACAAATGCAGTGAGGCAGGGCCACTTTCTAGTTTGGTGCCAGGCTGGACATTGACGTTGAACCTGTGGACTGAAAGGAGAGACGAGTTTAAGAGGAGCTTATTATCTTTTAAATTAGAGCATGTTGACTGCAATTAAAGCAAAGCAGTTGTTCTCGAGACATTCTGGAAAGACCTAATTTTATCCCGTCAGCAATAAGGACACAGTACATTGTAAATAAAAGTTTTGAAAAAAAAATCTATACATTTCTACAATTTTAGTACATTTCTTAATTCATGATTTAAATAAATGCAGTAGATAATTTTTTTACCAAGCATATTTTGCAATTTGGTAATATGACTCATAATCCGATATTCTTCTCATCACATTTTCTTTGTACCAAGAGGTAACAGCATCATATCAAATTGGAAACTATCAAAAATACATTTAAACTACAGCACGAGTAATAAAAAGGGTTCCCAGATCATTCGACCGATTTATGTTTTTCTAGATTTTTTTATGAACACTAGAAGAAAATGTTGTTAAAATAAGTTTGATTCCGGTTTAATCTGCCAATGAATCATTAAGATAAAATTATTTCAAATAACATACTCAAGAGGTCAAGTCAATAAAATCAAACTACGTTATGAATTTACTTTATCTTGTTGATAATGCATTTGAAAGATCGTGGGATGAATTGAATCAAAAACACAATTTCGCTGATATTTCCAGACAGTCCGTGGAAGCCCTAAATAGATGATCAGTGCATTTTTATAGACTGGAAAATCATGTGCCTTTTTGGGCACCCACAAATTTGTAAATGTATGGGTCAATTTATTTCAAGTTCATACAAAATGTATGGACCTGAATAACAAACAGGTGTGAAAACAGATTCCAAATCTTTAGGAAAAAATACCATAATTTATAATAGAGACAATCAATACAATCCTAGAAAGCATAATTATGCATATGTGCGTGTCTAGCATCAGCAATGAGATTAATGTAATTTTTACCTCATAAATCCTATTCCAATGCATACCTTGTCACGCGTTAAACACACAATCATCATATGATATGTTTTAGGCCTAAATTATAGGATTTATCAACTCAGCAAACGCTTTCACATTTTCATTGGCGGTCAACCAAAGCTAGGCACTGATGCATCAGTCATGAGCAACTTGCTACAGAACAGTATGATAATGTAGTTTAGAAGGAAACTAATAAGAGCAACAGAGCAGAATGAAACATCAGCACCATATATCATAGTTCTGATTGCCTTAAAGCAAAACAAATTAACAAACATGGGACCTGAAATCAAGGAGGCATCAGAGCAAACACAACACATGCACTCCGAATTGTCAGCATAACAGCTGCCAAACAAGAGCTGAAAACTGTTTTTTTATAAAGCAAAGGAGAGAAACATCAGTCATAAACAAGACTATTTCATTGCCATTAAACATTTTTATAGCATAAATGGAAATTAAAACTTTCACTTGAAATTGCCTCAAGTCATCTGAACAGAGTTAAAAAAACAACATTTTATATGTGTTACTCTGTCAAGCACATGTTCGAGAAAACCCAAGCGATCTTATTGAGTATCACACATCACAGGGTCCCAATTATAACTTCGCTGCTTTCGCAAAGGGCACGACTTGAGAGTGCATGTGTACTTGTGAGAGCAAAAGAGTCAGCCGTCTGGGTGTAGGTGTATGTCTGTACGTGTTTTCAAGGGTGTCTGGGATTAACAGAGCCAACAGCGATCTTGACTCAGTGCCCTAGGCGAGATCAAACGTTAGCTACCATGGTCCATCACCTACCCACAATTATTTATGTACTGATTAGATGTTTGCAAGAAAACACAATCAACCAAAATTAAAAACTGAACAGTAAGGATTAAAGTGTGTGTGTGTGTGTGTGTGTGTGTGTTTGGTCACTTTATCATTGGATGTCTATTATGTGATTTTTCTGGAATTTGTTTTCCGATGTTTTCAAATTTTGTAAGCCACGTAAAAGTAACAGCATGCAGGTTTGGAACAACATAAGGATGAGTAAATAATGACAAATTTTAACTGATGGCCATTTTCATCTGATCAGTGTTCACACACACAAACACATGCTCCTCTCTCACCCTCTCCAAGGCTGTAGCGGATACGAGCATCCCAGGCCAGAAGAGACACTTTGTTGTCGAAGCCCAGCATGACAGACTGGCTCAGGCAGAGCAGACCGAGTGCGTAATTCACTCCATCAAACCCCTGAAGAGCCTCCAGTCCACAGATATCCCTCAGCGTGACCTGATTCCTCTCCCGCTGTCCTTTACTCTTCTCTCCACGCTCCTTATACACCAGCAAGGTCAGGCAGTCTGAGACAGAGTCAAGAGTACATAAAGCATCAGAAATGCATCTTAGAGTAGCAAAATTACAGTGGTAATGCCAATACCATGGCTTTTAGATGTTTACTGTAACAGTATCATCAAAGCACTTTAGAGCTCCATAAAAATATCACTGTACTTGCTTGGTGTATTCCATTAATGTACCATGGTAAAATCATTCAGATGTTATTTCTATAAGTCAATAAAAAGTGATAAAAAAATGTAAACCTTTTCATTTCATTATTATGTTGCACTACAATTGGAGCAGTTGATATCATAATTTGCATAATCATCAGGAATTACAATTGACAAAATAACAGATGCATGGAATACAATTACTGAGCCATGAAATATAAACGGTCTCTTTCCATAAACTAGTGTTGCATGTGAAAGCATCAAGCTATAGTCTCTAAAACGCCTCCACTTTTTGGTTATTTAGAAAATAGGGTGATGTTGTTGTTTTGCACATCTACACAAGAGAACAAACCTCTACATCACCAAACTTCTAAAACAGTATGCGAGGAGTCAAGCAGCTGTCATAACACACATCAAAAGACACAGTGATCCATGAAAGCAACTGGAGACTAACCTATTAAACAATGACAGCTTCAGGCGACAGGGATCCAAAAATGACCTATCCGCTAGCCAAGTTCACCTAAAGAAGTTATGTAAGTGTATGACTCATTGTGAATGCTGATGCATATCATAGAGGAGACCAAAGATAGCTGTCATGGTTTCAACTCCAGACTGTGAAGATTTCTCAAGGGAAGTTTATTGTTAAAATGTATAGATGCATACCTTTAAGTTCTGTTTTACCAAAATGCTTTTGAACATTTCTACTATTATTAGCCTGTTAATGTTTTATTGAACAACACATTGGTTCCATTCGAACATCAAAACCTGTCACTACTATACACTAAATTGAAAGCAAGTATAAAAGTAAAACAATTATGACAAACTAAATAATGAATGAAAGAACAAAACTGGAAAAACTAAGTTGTTTTTATTGTAGAGCTTATTTTGGAGTTATTGCTTTCCTTATACAAATGGCATTAATAAATGTTAAAATTCATGGGTCAACATACGCCATGGCAAAAATATGATGGTATTGGTTTGTTGGATTTTAGCTTAAAGGACAGAATTCACTAAAAGTTTGAAATCAACATAAAAACTATAGATTTGTCTACACATTAAACTGGAAAACGTCAGTGATAGCTCTTGTGACAACTAGCCACGGTCTCGGAAATAAACTTAATACACTTTTTGTACTACACTTTTGAAGTTTACATCAAAAGTAACCTGTGTACTACCTGTTGATCCTAAAAGCCGCTCGAGCCAGAGTGAATTGCGACATCGTGACACGTGCATCGAGAGTGTCATTCCAATACCGCTCATAACGACCATGCCAATACCTCACATACCGTCACGGGAAAAAAACAACCGTGACAGCGCTATGTCAGGTCTTTGCTAAGCAGAAAGTACGCTTATGGAACAAAACAGCTATTTAGATTCACTTTTATCATCTCAACACTGTTAAACAACAGCGTAAAAAAGTTTCCGCGTATTTACCTGCAACCGGCGAAGGTTTTCGAAGAATCACCCATCTGTTTTTCCACTGTAAACGCAGGGAAACAAAACAACAAACACAATTAATGTTCGTATATGCAAACAAACAAAAATAAACGTTTTTGAATAACATTGAACGATACAGTAAAAGTAGTGTTCGTTGCTTTTAACCACCTTTTTCCCCTCTCGAAGTCTGACTTGTCCTTCTACGACAACCGTATCCGTCATCTTGTGTCATGGTTCCCGACAGCTGTGAGCGGTCCGCAGCAGTGAGGGGGGTCACTTTCAAAATAACCCCCAGAACAGTCTGCACTGCTGCAACACGCACAAACTCTCTCACCCACATAACTCACACATGCATTGGCCCACCCTCTGAGCACAGACCCACACTACAAGACAAAGGTTTTTACAGTTGCTCAGTGGGTCAAGGTGGCAAGTTAAATGGTGCTAATTTAATTTACAACACCTGGACAAGTGATGCAAGCATTCCTGCAAGGTTCAGCCAGTCAAGTGTGTTTTAAGAGACATGTAAATAAACATGGCATTATGTGAACTGCAAAAATAATAGTGGATACTCTATGATGTATGATAAAACCGTTTAACCACATAAATTAAACTGGTTATAATAGACTACCAACGTTTTATACAAAGTGAAAGTAAGCGTATGGGCAAGACTTACGGTTCATTAGCCGCTATAGGGAAATGACAAAAAGAATAACAACGTGCAGTAAATGGTAAAACTGTTTGCACTACAAACAATGTGTTCATAATTAAGATAATACATTTAAATAATTTGGTAAGACACACCTATTTTCTATATCAAGCAGCAAAACTAACAGTTTTGGACAGCTGAAAATAGCTGCTCGCTGAAGAGACCAGAAGCCAAACCTATAGCGTTTACAAATGACCATGCCCATTTTTACGGGAAGAAACGGGTGGATGGGAACCCTTCTACAGGATGCAGCTCTCAGAAGGACCTCATACTGGGTTCACAGTTGACCTGACTGTGTAGACTAGAGGCTTTCCTCATGCCTGTGTCATTGAAAATACATTTAGCCTACTTGAAATAACCTGATAGCAGAACGCAATATTCATGAAATTACATTTCTATTATGTATGTCCATAAGAGAAGCTTTCTTTCTAAAGTGATCATGAAGTGCATGTATCATGTAAATGGAAATGACTGAAACAGGCAGCTAACCAGCAGCATTTTAGGGCCTTAATCAAAATAAGCAAAGTTTTGACAACGACTATATAAGTGCATAGTTGTGACCCTGGAGCACAAAACCAGTTTTAAGTTACTGGGGTTTATTTGTAACAATAGCCAAAAATACATTGTATGGGTCAAAATTATCAATTTTTATTTTATGCCAAAAATCATTAGGATATTATGTAAAAATCATGTTCCATGAAGATATTTAGTGAATTTCCAACCGTAAATATATCAAAACATAATTTTTGATCAGTAATATGCATAGCTAAGAATGTTGAAAGGCTATTTTCTGAGTATTTAGATTGTTTTGCATCCTCAGATTCCAGATTTTCAAATAGTTCTATCTCGGCCAAATATTGTCCAATCTCAATTCAGAAAAATTGACACGTATGACTGGTTTGGTGGTCTAGGTTCACATTTGTACAAAATATCAAATTTTCTGCTTCCATTGAAGAACAAGATACTCTTTGGGGCATTTTCGTTATGCTGGATAATGTGGATCTTGAGGTTTTACTCCTTGAACTTGATTGAAAGAATTGTGTTCAACTAGAAAAATGCAAAATAGAAGCATTTCCAAGGGTTTGCATGTTTCAGACCTCACTCTATTTAAATAGTTTGAATTTATGAAAGGTGGATGGAGGAGAAGATAACTCTAAAAGCTATGTTCCTTTGTGGCTTTGTATTGAAAAATCTGCTGTTTTGACAGCTTGTTGTATTTAGTTCCACCAATGGAGAGATCAAATAATGGAGAAATGTCTGCACCTAGACAAGCAGTAACCTTTCATATGGAGAGATGAGGGAGCTGAGCGAGCACAACTACCTGACAGTAACAGCTAGGCTGGGGTGAAGTTTATTGAAGGATTGAAGGTAGTGGGTGTCAGGCTATTGGCAGTAGTATAAAAGTCAGAAACGGCGTCGTATTGGCAGGCAACAGAGGCGTAACATGAGAGAATTCCAGAGGTTAAAGACAAGTCAAGCTGAAGCATTTTGAATACACTCCAGAGGACAAATAGCAGATGCTGGTAGAAGGAGTGAAGCTGGTTGTAAAATGACTATGGCCAATGTAAGGAGCGGTTTGTAAAGTGTTTTATTGTCCTTTGTGAAGCATGAAGCAGTAGGCCAGTTGAAAGCTGGGATGCCAAGCGTTTACACCCCTCTAGGATATTATTGCGCAGCACTCCTAAATGCATTTTGTGTATGGGTAACACTTACAATACGGATCCGTTTATTCATATTAGTTAATACATTAGGCATCCTTAAGTAACAATGAACGAGAACTTACAGCATTTATTAATCTATGTAAATGCTGCATTTTACATTTTCTTGCTGTTTATAGGTGATTTTCATTATGAGTTATTGAATCATTCAACCACACTGATTTATTGAACAAAATAAACGTGTCTGTTTTTATGGCTGAGTCATTGGATCATTCACACAACTAATGTTCAAATGCAACACTTATTCATTCCAGGAAATTAAATGTCCAACATTGCATACTCTCCGAGTAGGTACTTTTGAATAAGTAATTACTTCACCACTGTTAAAAATGCTCTATATAGTATGAATGTGTGTATGAAATCCAGACATACCCACCATCTTGTCTTTTACGCTGTCACACAACCTTTTCTCCCATGGCCTCATGGGATTGCAAAGTGTCGAAAGTAGTAGATCCTCATGGTACCTTTTACCAACTGTTTTATGAATACTTAATCACATAGTGTTTTCAGTTTCTATATGGTAGTAAAGTAGGCATATTTGGACACAGAAAATGTCTTGAGTCATTGAATTATTCACTCAACTGATTTGTTCAGCACATAGGACATTTGGGAATGTCACTTTACCATCTATTGCTCTGAGAGAGGCAGCAACAGTTCAATAAACCAATACATCACTGGTTAATACAATAAGTTACTTAATTACCAAGCAGATCTCATGAGAAAATGTAACTATTTAACAACATGGTGATTTCATATGAATATGTACAATGTGATTCATATGCGGGAATGATTTTTTAGAAGAAAGCGTACACATGAAGGTCCACCCTTAAACCTGACCATCAGTGGGGTGCAAGCAGATTGAATAAACATGTATAAATGGGATTGTACTACAAATTAGCTACACATTAGCTAGAATTAAAATTGTTACAAATTGCTATTAACGTAGGTTGCAATTACCTTGTTGTTTATTGATCTGTTGTATAAAAGCAATGTCACAAAGAGAGAAGTGAATACTTAGAAGTTATTCTAATTCCTAAAAAGCCCTAGAAGGAAGGGGTTGGAGTTGATGACAGAAGTGCAATGTTTAGCATCCCTCGGGCAACTTGGGTTTCATCGGGTTTTGTTCAAGGACACAGTGGCCACAGACAAAGGAAAACCAATGCCAATCAGTCATTGCCACTGAGCAGCCAAGATCTTCCTTTATGAATGACATTTTAATTCCTTAATGCACACTGATACAAATGCAGTCAACAAACATTAAGAGATTCAAATCGCTGACCAGGGACGGAAAAGTCATTCATATTTATTCAAGGCAAGTTGCGTCGGAGTGCAGGAATCATCAATGCATTGGCTTGTGGCTTAGCAAATGAAAACACTGCATGTCTTTAGATTACCTGCGGCATTTTGTATTGAATTTTTCCTTCCATCTGTCTTTTCCTTTCAGTATCTCCTTCCTCTTTGCAATTATCCCTGAAATCCGTCTTGGCAGAAAGCAGTGTCTTCACATCCTCAGGTTAATGAGCCGTTTTCAACGCTGAACGGTGCCCATTAAAATTACTTGTGTGGACTTTAGAGACGCAAGAAAGCATTACCTTGTCCAAAGAGACAGCAGCATAGAAGACTTAACTGGCGGTAGAAGAGGAAACATCAAGCAAGAGACAAGTATTAGTAGTATGACACCTTATTATGCTTTATTATGAGTGCTGTTACATTGAACCTGACATTAATGTCCGTAAGTAAAATAGATGAAGTGCTATAGCAATCCACAGCGTGCCAGCCAGCTCAGTCCCAAACAGCTCCTCACAGGTCATATTTATAGAGGTTAATGTGCTGTATAAGCACAATATAGCAGCCCAGTAACTGACAGCAAAAACAAACTTGAAAATCCACTACAAGCTCCATGTTAGAAGTTATTAAATTATTGCAGGTGAAGGTTCCTGAATCATCTGTTTTCAGCTGCACTGGAAAAAACTATCAAGATAGTAGATTGTTAATTGTCACCAAGCTCAGCCCTTTATTGTCTGATCAGACAAAAGTGGCATTGTTCTTTCTGTGGTTATTCTTCTTGCTTGAGGTTTTAACTGAAGGTTTAATTGCTGTTTTTGCAGTTGGATCAATACGCTTTTTCACAGGCAGCAGTTCTGCTTGGTCTGAGGTCTGGTAAACTCCTGCTCTCATTCTTCCTTTGCTGGTTTTTAGATCGCCAACCACCCTCTTCAAGTCTCCAGGTTCTCTATTCCGACCACCGAGGTCATCACATTGGATCCCATCCACGTCAAGAACACCTCGCACACGGAGAGGAGCCTGCTTGCTGCCCCCTCTGACCCTGCGTGGGGGAGGTGGAGGAGCAGGTGGGGCGGAGGGTGCCCTCCTCTGGGAATATTTGGAAACACTGGTCCTCTCTCTTTGACGTCTTGCATTTTTCACTAAGGAGGGATAGTCAAAAGAGGAGAGGAGGAAATATGAAGATATTACTTGATAAAGCACAGTTTTTGCAGAAATGTAGATAAATAACAAACATGAAAATAGATAAGAAAAAGCAATGACATGTTCAATATAGACTTGACTTCTTTAGCACAAATAATCTGATGCGGCAGATCTGACATCAATGATGTCAAATGTCGGCTCTTCCGTGTCTTGTGACCAGACAGACAGTATTATTGACGTGTCTTTTACAATGACATTTTATAGCCACGGCAGACAGTATGTTTTTATTGAATAACACATTTTGCCCTGTTCGGTAGACACAAATTGGAAAACAGTGCAACGTGGAGTCGTATGGGCTAGTTTTATGGTGTTTTCTTTGCCATTTCTACTTAAATGCGTCCACGTGTTGCGTTATTCAAAGTCATGACAATATTTAAAGTTTGCGGAGACATTGACAGAATCATCTAAACTGAATGTCACAAGGGCAACGTATGAGAGTGCTGAGGATTTAGTTTATCATTCAGATTTCATCTGATTTATACATAACTTGATAAGATTTTAAAATGAAACAAGTCTATATGTTCACTAAGGGTGTATTTATTTGATCAAAATACTATGAAACAGTAACATTATAAAGCACTATTACAATTTAAAATAATTATTTTCTTTTTTAATATATATTAAAATGTAATATTTCCTGAATGTTCAGCAGTCATTAGTCTTCAGTGTCATATGATTCTTCAGAAAATACTCTAATATGGGTTTCATTTCTTTTGTTCAAGAACAGTTGTGCATCTTAATATGTTTATGGAAATGGAAACCATTTTTTTATGATTCTTTGAGGAGTGGAAAGTTAAGAAAGAACAGCTTTTATATAAAACAGAAATTTGTAACATTTTAAACATCTTTACTTTCACTTTTGATCACATTAATGCATTATTGCACATTAAAAGTATAAATGTATTATTGAATGGTGTTGTACTTTAATGTGCACACTATGTAATACTTTCAAATAATTCTGTTCATAAGACACTTGAAGATTTTTTATGAAAGTGAGCACTTTATTCTCTTCCACACACCATTTCACAAAATAGGCATGCTAGTGTAATCTATCTTTATACTCAAGCACATCCAACTCTAGACTTGATTAATAAGAGCAGCAGTCATGTTTTAGACATTCCTGTCTTACAAAATTAAGACTGAACAATGTCATCTACCGACAAATCGAGCTACTGAGCTATACAGGTAGAAATAAAAACTGAGTTTCAGATGATTTTAATATAATGATTTTTTCATTTAAATTGTACATGTCAAACATTTATTTTGTCCATCTAAATTAATTTGACATATATGCTCATGCACAAAATCAGGCTTGTTTTGGATCTGTTTTGTATAGGTCAATGCAGCTGATAGCTTATATGAGACTTAAAAGCAACCCTTAATTGTTCCCCGTGCTCTGCTGATTGCCGTAATTGCAATTTATGGGGTACTTATCTTGAATGTTTCACCAATTAAAACTGGTTCAAGACTGAGATGTTGACTTCTGCTCTTCTGCACACATTAACCAGTCTCCCAGGCTAAGCAGGTTAAAACTGTCTAACCCCTAAACCCTTTTACCTCAGCAGGATAGATACAAAAACACATTTAGCTCATCATCAGGTTGCTTAGAGACATGCAATCGAATCGGACTATTAGACGTTGCAGCACATGATGAGATGAGTGGCTATTACATGTTAGCCTGATTTTAAGCTTCTAATGTCCTTTAAAAAGAGACTCCTGACCAAATGCAAACTCATTTCCATGCTAATAATCATCCTCTCAAGTGTGTCCACTGGTTTTCTTTAGTCGCTTTCTGATACAGGTAAATTGGAAAGGCTATTGTTGCCAATACACACTGTGTTAGAGGAAAATGTTAGAGAAGTGAGGCTGATGAAGACAGAACTGACTGAGTTTGGCTGTGCACATCATGGTGTATTGAATTTGAGCTGCTTTGTGTTGTTGAGTAATTAGTTACAGACACACTGCCCCCTTGTGGCACCAGATAAAACTACTTGCCTGAACAGAAGGGGATTTCGTTTGTAAACCCTAAATCTGGTCTCCCTATAGGTATGAGATATTGATCATGTCTTCATATTATAATTAAACAGATTATCAAACATATGCACTTCTCTTTAGTAATCTATCTATCTATCCAAGGTCTAATCTCTAATGACAACAAGCTGTTGGCACATATTGGCATGCTTTCAGTGGTGTAGCAAGTCAGTCCCGGGCCCATATGCAAAACAATTGCATATGGTAATTCAAATATATTTAATGTAAATAACAAAATCTTTTAGTATGCCTTGTATATTTTTTTCATAAGATCAGATAGCATTTTAGGCTGTCATATGGTCATGTTACAACGTGGTCCTCAGATGTTACAATGTACCCCACTTACGGGCTTCACTTTGAATTTTTGAGGGTAAATAAAGAAAAAACGTATACACTGTATTTATTAAACAAAGCTACATATTTGTACTAGACATGAGTGAAATTACTGTGGATAAAAAATATATACTCTGAACATGAATGTCATTTACACTCTTATATGAGAATGTCAGAAAGTGTTACTTTGTGCCCCGCTCTCCCCTAAATAACGTTACGTGACTATTCACAAGCTGTTTTAATAACAGTATAAATGTTTGGAACATTTTATATTTAATGTTTTCAAGTCCATTCATTGCACGCAAGCCACCCAATAATTGCAATAAGCTTTGTGTGTTTTTTTTATTATAACACAAAGTCTCATCTTTCTGTAAATTTTGAGATCAAATACAAACAATAAATGTGTTTTGCGTGTTTTTATTTGTAGTGAGGTATACTACATTCGCATTAGTTCTAGCTGCATTGGAATCAATTATATTTTCCTCTTTAATATTTGCATCATGAAATAAACATGAATAAATATTTGAATGCATAATGAAAAAATAATTTATACAAACAAATGTCTCATGAAATCGATCAATTAGAGTTTAAAAAATATCTATACGCCTATATGTTATATGCCACAGACCGCTTTTTTTTTGCGGACTAATTTTGACATTAATTTCACGCAATATAATATGCTATAATTTTAAATTTTGACTTTATTAAATTAGTATGATGTCAATCTTATTTAGTAATTTTTCAGTGTGACACTAAAAATGCCGCTGTAGGGTATTTGCACTACATGCAAACACTATCTTGGCACAACGGCCCCCAAAAACAAAACCCAAACAAAACAAAAATAAAAAATACATACAAATAAAATAGTATTGAGGACCCTGACGATCCATATCTCCTCATTGGATGCGGCTTTAGGAAAAATGCATCTTTATGGATTACATAGGCTAATGAAAGAGTTTTTTATTTGAATTATTTTGTTGTAAAGTATAGTATTTTATATCATTCTATAAAATATATGAATCATGTCAGTGAGGCAAGTACTCGCTCATGCTCACCGGTAAACCAAATCCCGCTCAGATCACGCTCTCACATTAACATTTCTCCAGTAGGCCTATTTATTTATAGTTTTTTTCCGTTTATAATACATTTTTTGAATAAATATCTCAATTAAAGCAGTAGACCGATAAGTAGCGGTTATGATTCATGGTAAATTTAAATGTATAAAATTTAAATTATTAATTTAAAAACATGTCTTGTTTTTGAAGCCACTTGGCAAACCTTCCTAAAAAAAATTGAACACCTGAAAAAGTAAGAAAACACAGCTTCAGTTATTGTGCAACAGAACATTCAAAACAAGCACACAAGATGAAATGCACATATAGAATTTCACAAAATACACCTTGCTTATCAGGCCCATGAAAGCACACACAAGATGAAAAGCACTTAAATAATTATTTTGTGGCGTAAAAAAAAAGAAACACTTTCTAAAATTACTAATTTAAATTCAAACTGCGGGGAAAGTCTATTAAAACTTCAGTCAATCTTCACAGGATTTTTGAATGTGCTTTTAGAAACATTAGCTTTGACAAACTATTGCTTAGTCTATTCCACAGATTCTCAAACTAGCAAATTACCAAAGGACATTTTGGGTTGAGCGGCGCTGAGCGTATTGAGCTAGCGGGGCAGAATCTTCAGAAAGGCGCTCTCCGCTCTGAAGGAAATATGACTGCTACGCTCCCCGCTCACATGCTCTGGCTGCAACAGGAGCCGTGTAATGGGAAGAGAGAAAAAAAGACACGGGCTCGGGCGGAGAATTCTGATAAGCTGTCAGACAAGGACGGGCCCATGCAAGCCTCTATATTCGTTCCCTTGTTTCAATTAAAAAGTTCCCCTTCGGCTCGGTGGGCCCCCAATCTGCCCGGGCCCATATGCACCTGCATACCCTGCATACACAGACGCTACGCCACTGCATGCTTTTCAAATTAAATAATTCAATAATCACTTATCTGCCATGGCCACTAGATGGAACACCATCTCTTTTCAGAATCTCACTCATTCAGATTCAAGTTGCCCTCTTAACATCGATGCAAGTGCTGAATGTCTGATAAATTGTCTTGGCGTTTACATTTTTGCAATTTTCAAGCCTCCTAAGACTTGCTTTCTCACATATCAAACATTGTAATGCATGCTCATCACTACGAGTTAGAAAACAAGCTGTAACGGTTGGTATTTCTGAGGAAGATTAGATGGGGTTTTGCGTCAGCAGTGACTTGGGGGATTCACTTTCTAAATCTTCTACATGGGAAAAAACAGTTTTCCTGTTATTGAAGTTCAAGCAGATGTTTAAAATGTATTGGGTTCAAAAGTCTTACCACAAACACTTGAACATGAACTGTGGATTTATTGGGTCCTTCACATGCTTCAGTACTTTGTGAGTGTTTGGTGGACATGAATACCCAGATGGAGTTCTTGGCCAACAAAATTAGCAAATGTACCCTTGCAGTGAAATTATATCAAGTTCAAAATAGAATGGTTTAATGTTTAATCTCCCTTCGAAATTAAACACTAGTAATTTGATCCTGAAATGTAGTCAATCATCCTA
Source organism: Gymnocypris eckloni scoliostomus (assembly GCA_027564155.1). Classification (NCBI taxonomy): domain Eukaryota; kingdom Metazoa; phylum Chordata; class Actinopteri; order Cypriniformes; family Cyprinidae; genus Gymnocypris; species Gymnocypris eckloni. The sequence goes on from CM050416.1 coordinate 26,563,920, forward strand.
TTCCAAAGCACCGGCTTTTCCAAGCATTTATAATTTTAAAAAGGAATATTGAAAGCATTAGTTGGTAAATATATATAGGTTAAGTAGCGACGCTAATCATATTTTCCAGTATTTAAAATAGTAGCTCTTCCGGTAAGAAGCTAGAGCGATCAAATGCGTCATCGCTGTTTTTTAATGTCTCAGCTCAGCTGAGGGAATAATTAAACAGACCCACCTTAATACTCTCTCTCATCTTTACCGCAGGAAAGTCGATTCGTTCTAGTAAACTGGTTCACTCCAAACGCTCTCTGCCTGGCCTGCGTCCCAATGTGAATACTATCTAGCTTGAATTTGATCTGATATTAGTCATTTCCAATACTATTTAGGGCAGACAGGGATAGTATGCACATTGGGACGCAGGGAATCTCTCAAAGTGTTGAAAAGTCTGGGACGATTCATTTAAACGAATAATTCCCCCACCCATACAAGTCCCGGCCTGTACTTTGCTGACTATTGTGTTTTCAGCTCAATTATATACTAGTGAGATTACTGTGAGACTGTTTTTGAGTGGGCAAAAATACATCTGATTAAATCAGCTAAAAAATATAAATGTTAAGATTGAATAGTTTTATATATATATATATAAGCGTCAGGAGGAGTAACGATTTGGCTTCATGGTCAGCATTTTGATTCCCATGTTTGATTTCCTTCTTTTGGAGCGTGAAAAAGTACCGAAGGAGACAATGCAGAATTAGGACACTTCCATGGGTGGAGAATGCGAGAGGGAGCACTGAAGGGAAACAGAGGCTGGTTTTGTCTGAGCCCAGTACCGGCATCCAAACAGCACAAAGCCTGCCTAACCAGCCATTCCTTTAACTAGGCCTCTGTGCATAGCTAATGCACTGAGAACAGCCTCCCTTAAACAGCACACAACAGACGGAGGGGGAAGTGGGGAGAGGGGAATGTGAAGGAGTTATTAAAAACGCTTCGGAGAGTAGAACGTTTCATCATGTGATCAGCTGTGCCGTCCATCCTTCAGGTCTACCTTGTATTCTTTATTTAAAAACAGGAAAAGGAAGCAATAAAGTGTCCTGTCTGAGAACTATTTGGGCTTCTGTCTTTCCTTGAACTGTGAAGGGTGTGGTACAGTTTTTAGTCATATTATACTAAACAATGCTGTTTTAAATGTGTGGGGTGAGAAGATATTTTGAATGCTTTTGAAAGAAGTTTAGGCTTATCAAGATGGCATGACATTTATATAATTAACATTAGAAGCATTAATGTTGTGAAATTATGCACACACACACACACACACACAATCCTTTAGGAAAAAATCTAATTTGCTTGTGCTGCTAAATATTTTTGTGGCAAACTGTGTGATCATTTTTAAAAAGACTGGTTGAAGTATAGTTCATAAGAACGGTTTATTTAAAAAAATAAAATATTGTGTAATATTATAAATGTCTTAGCTGTCCATTGTGAGAAATGAATGTGCCTTTGATGAATAAAAGTCTTAATTTGATTAAGTTTTGTTCTGGAAATTTGACAACTCGTTTCCAAAGAGCTCAGTCAAGATGACTTTTTCTAGAGAAAATCATGAACTTGATTTGCATACTTAAAGATAAAATTCCATATAAATATAACAACACCATAACATGCCAGAAAGTGTTATGCATTAATTTCACAAGTCTTATTCTTTAGTGCATATTTGACATTGTGATAACCCTAAGGCCAGAAACATGCTCTCACAAGTACGCAAACAATGCTTGGCAATCACATTCCAATTGCAGAGTTCCCTTTACTGTACATCTGTACAGTAAATTATCATAGTTTAAAATGTGTTGACATTATAGCTGTTTAAGATCAAACTTGCTAAGCAAGATTCTCTTTAAGGGGTTGGTTCACCATAACAGTACTAGACTTAAAAGAGAAAACCGACTGTAGAAGCAGACAACCGATACTTTTTATAGCACCCCTAGTGGTAAGACTGCGTTTGAGAGTCCAACAATCAATGAACACTTAGTTGGAAGTCTGTGTTTACGTACTTAGAGTATGTTTCAGGCCTAAGAAATAGCAGAAATTGAAAACGGGCATTGGAAAGAGATCGTAACAAGACACAAACAATGAGTAAGGGAGAAAGATCTCACCCCGAACATTTATTTAACTATTTACAGGTTTGCAGAAATATCAATCCGAATAGAGATATTGGTCGTCGACAAAAAAGACTGCTACAGAAAACTGAAAATGATTTCAGTGTCAGACGGAATTGAATGGAGAACAATTCAACAATGTTGGCAACTCAACATAGCAATAAATCACACAGCTGCAACAGAAACTATGTACATATTTAGTATTTTATCATTCAAGAAGATATACTGACGTTTCGTATGGTATAAATTAATCCTTTCTTAGGATTATATAACACAATTACATATGTAACATGATACCGTAGCTTAAAAAAACATGGAAGTGATGTCATGGTGATAAACAGGAAGTGATCTGCGTAGCTACACATTGTTGAATTGCATTTTCGTAAGAACACGATGGAAAAATGAAAAAAGAAGCTCTGAGGTCTCAATTTAAGATAGAAATGTGAGGTCATGAAGAGTTACTGAACACTCTTTGTCAATATTTAGGGTTCATGGACAGGTTCATGGAAGGCACACTACTGGTAACCAAAGAGAGGTAAGGGCGAGGTCTCTGTCATACTAAAACGGATTGTGCTCGTTTATGTTTTAATCAATTTGTGTATTCACATCATTTGAACAGACAAATAGAATCTGTAAACGAGGGTGCTTGTGTCACCTCAAACACTCGTCTACATTACGTTTGCAATGTAGTTAATATTTAGTGTCGAAGAATTATCACATGTTTAGTTCAGTCATTTGCGGCTCCTGTTAAGGCATGTGATCAGCTAGAGGGCAGAGATATGCAGAAGACGAGCAAGATCACTTCAGTTCACTACTGACCTCAAATCAGTCCGACCGGCTACAATAACTCAATTGTTTCTCTCAGTGAAAAAAAAAAAAGCTATGAAGGTTAATGATTGTCAAAATTGTGTGTGGCTAGTTATTTTAAAATACTTTCAGGGGAACTGTCAAATGCATTGTAGGTAGAAGTCTCTTTTTCGATTCTTCATTAAAGTGCTTAAAGGGTGTCAAATGTACATGGGAAGGAGGTGGTTTTGCAAGTGTTTGGCACAGGGCTTACGATGAGGAACACAGCAAATCCACAGCACTCAGAAATCACACACAGATCTTCAGGAGGGACCAGAGAGAGGCGAGGATAACTCATGCGAGTGTAGTTTGTTCACACAGGAGAGGTACCTGATCGAGCCCAGCTGTCCTGGTAAGTGTCCTCCTTTAGGAGGTGCGGTCGGTCTGAGGAGGGAGGGAGAGGCACGGGGGACTGTTGAAGGAGAGAGCTGTTAGGGCTTGTGATGTCGCCTTCAGCGACATATGTCAGGTCCGTGCTGCTCTCCTCTTCCTCCAGTGCCTGCACCCCTCCGTCGCTCCTCCAGTCTGTGATCCCGGACAAGCCCCCTTTTTGTGAGTGTGGGATTGGTGATAGTGAGGAACTAAACCGTGGTGGATTTCTGCCTGCTGCGTTTCTGAGAGCGCTATTGGGGGGCATCAGGGCACGTCTAGGCGCTGTGCCTTTCACCGCTGAATCTAAGCTCTGCGATTGGTGGCTGGCACTGAGCGCGGAGCCGTTCTCCTTGGATCGGGGCCGGGACTTGTGGGAGACAGGGTGGAGCTGAGGTTGTTGCCGTCTGCTTCCGTGTCGAGGCGCAGGAAGTCAGGAAGGACGAGGTCAGATTTGTTCAGCAAACCCCGCTGGTCGTCAGCTCTGTTGCTCTGTGCTTTGGATATGAGCTCGAAGAATTCTGGTTGAACAACAAGACACAATTTTAAACCGTTTCATTTGTTGGAATGTAAAAAGCACATTTGACATTTTAGAAAACATTCTTGCAAGACATCAGCAACAGATTAACTGCAGCTGCAAGTTCAAAGTGTGCTTGTGTTAGCATTAGCTACGTCAGCCAGTGTTGCTACCGAGACTGTTAGCATAAGATATAGCCAAGAACAAATAGCGCTTAAATAGGAGAGAGAAAGAAAGATAGATTATTCAAGAAAGTGAAAGGGGAATTGTTTTTTTTTACCTTCAGCTTCATCTATATTAAGTTTTTTCTGTTTGTGCTTTTCCACCTGGGCCCTGGTTTTCACAGCCGAAGCATTCCCTGCCGCTTTGTCCTCCCCCTGGGTAGCGACAATGAGAACGGGGCACATTAAGGGTGCGTGGATGAGAAGCGCCTCTTCTACAAGGCTTTCTCTAGGGCACAGGGCTAAAACTACAGGGGCCTCATGGGGCACTGGGTGGGCCTCTAGTCACTATCCCTAAAACTAGTGTGCATACTCAATCTACTTGTTCAGTAAATCTCCATTTAGCATAGAACGTCACTGCAGAAAAACCACCACCAGCACAGCATGCCACCACAACACCAAACATCAAATGAAAATCCACACTGCACTTTCTTGTTTTTCCACAATTTTCTCAACATATCACACAGCTATCAGTAACTATTAAGACAAGAGAATCTGCACAAGGGATGAACCCCTGAACCCAAGGAACTCTTGGGCGGACAGAGTCTGCTATCCCCTCACAACATTGTGGTGTGTTGATGGAAAGGATGCAGTAAAGAGTTGGGGTTGCTGGCGATCCGAGAAGTAGGGTCAGATCATCCACAGGCCCAGAAATGCACAGAATACACACAGCCTTCAGACCGGAAAAAAAGAATAGGGGAGCCAGCCATGCACAGACACCCCACACAAAGGCCAAAAAACACAAAGAAAGAAAGAGAAGTTATTGAAAATGTACGATCTTTGAGATCGAGGTCTTACTGTGGCAGGCTGGCTTCGAGTAGACTGTGGTGGACCGTGACTTTTAGATGAGACCAGCTTTTGTTTGTCTGTTTCGAGAGGGACAGAGTTAACTCATTCTGTTCAAGTTTAAGAGCGAGTAACTATGTAAAAGACAAGGCATTCATAACCCATTTTACCATCAGAATACAAAGTGTACTTTGATGTGTAAGCTAACATAACTCAAGTATATGAACTTCATTTTAATTTTTACTACAGTGTGTGAGATTCTTACGATATTACATTTAAAATCAAAACATTTTAAATGTACACAATTGCACCTTCATTGTTACAAATGTGTAATTGCAAACAAATACAAGATTTAAGTGTTAATGTATGTTTTAGTTTACCATAAATGCTTGTCAGCATATATCAGCAAATATTTTAACAATATTTAAAAAACAATGGAAGTAATTCTAAATTTATAATAAATGTAAGCCATAATCCATTTTAATGTATTTGCAGTTAACATGCATTTACATGCCTAAAACACTGCTCTTGGATTTCAAAGAATCTGATTGGATGTGTATGTGTGTGTGTGTGCATCTTGCCTTTTCCTGGAACGTGGTCTCCTACTTCCAGAACCACCCTTAGTCCATCTAGATTAGATATAGGAAGCCCAAGATCCAGAGGCTCTTTCTCTCCACTCTACCCACACAAAAGCAACACATCTAATTAATAACCATTTCATAAAAATCACAAAATCTATGTATTTTATGGTACAATAGCCCATATTTCCTCCATCTCTATATAGAAATGTGCAACTAAATCAAACCAGCTAAACACACTTTATGTGAAACCTGATAACCCAACATGGTTCAAAAACACATCATCATATTTTTTGCAAGAATTCTTAAATACAATAATGTGCATAAACCATTTTCTAAGATACATGCCAATACATCCAGTGAACTAGATACATCCAAGATATTAGATACTACATTATCCGTATGCAAACCCTCTCTTAAAAAAAAAAAGCTTGACTTACTATCCTGGCCACCAGCTCTTCTAAGTTCAGGCCATATTTGGCCACCACTGGCCTCAACACTTCTGTAACTGGCTTAGTGGGTTTTGCTTTAAGCCCAACAGAACGGTTTATGGGCACCAGATCCAGTCTATGAGGGAGAGATGAAGAAAGAGAGAGAAGTTTGGAAAAAATACTTTACAAAACTGAATCCTGATGACTTTGACAATGAATGACTTCAGTTAGCTTTAAAAAAAAATAAGAAAAGATGAATAAATAAAGACTGACAATAATGATAGATGAACGCATGGATAGACAGAGATCAAAACAGACAAACTGGTGTGTACCGGAATAGCGTACGTTTCTCCAGCCGCAGATCTCTGGAGCACAGTGTCATGCAGTCCTGGTCCAACACTAAAGGCTTTACACAAGGACAGTACATGCTATTATAGTCCATTACAGCAGTGCAGTATCAACTGATGCCGGTGCGCACACATGTGCACACACACACAACACGTAAATGTAGAACTCAGCACAAACACACACATACTGAAACCGTATTTGTAACCTTTTGTGGTGGACAAGACACAATTAAAAGCAAAAGTCAAGGTACCTTTATTGCTGGTTATTATTATTATTATAGTGTAGTGTTTGGACTGCACTATGATTGGCATGTTACCTTTTCTCCTCCTACTAGGAACAAATCCACAGCAGCCAGATTAATGCCGAGCTTCTCACACAAGCCGAAGAGCATCTCTCTGATGGAGACGCCAGGACTGATGGGTACTGAGCAGCATGAGCCATCTGGAAGGTTAATGTTACAGTGACGCACGGCACGCTCAGGCACAACCATGGAGTTCCGCGACGTCTCACCCTGGAAGACAGAGAATTATAAACGAATGAACAATGCAAATAAATTAAATAACCACAAAAACATTTTAATTGAGTTGTTAAATTGGAGATAAATTTCTTAGATTAAAAAATAACTACATCATATAAAATAAAGTAACATTTTAGTATAGGGGCCAATTCTCACTATTAACTAGTTGCTTATTAGCATGCCTATTATTAACATATTGGCTGTTTATTAGTACTTATAATGCACATATTCTGCATGACCATATTCTACATCCCTAATCCGACCCAATATCTAAATGTAAGAACTACCTTAATAACTATTAATAAGCAGCAAACAAGGAGTTTATTGAGGCAAATGTCGTAGTTATTGGTTTTGTTAATAGAGAGAATTAGACCTTAAAATAAAGTGTGACCAATACGATAATATTTGGTATGACAAAATCCTAATAATCCTAGACAGATCGACATCAAGCTTGAGTCAGATGGTTTTGACCCACCTCATTTTTTCCAGAACCAGAGGTGGCAAGTTCCAAACTCGCACCAGATGACAAAGAGCCCTGTGATTCTCTCCGTCCGTTACTACCTGTAAAGCCAGTGGTGAAAGACAAACACCATTGTAACTGAAAAATTGGAAAATGCAGGGAATTGGAGAAACTGGGGGAACTATTTAAGGAGTTGAGACGCACAGAAACAAATATGCAGACATGAAAAGTATGAAAAGAGTTCCTGAGCATCATAAGTGCACAATCAAAGTAAAAAAAAAGGCCAATATCAGTACAGAATCAGCACTGATGTTCCCCACTCACCGTAGTCTCCAAGTTCCTTCTTCTTTGATCCTTTTCCAAAACTTCTATTTCTGGACCAGGAGAAGAAAATGCTTTTCTTTTTATCACCATGTTCATCTCTGCTGTCTTCATTCAGTGATCTTCCCGATTTACTCTTCTTGTCATCCTGGACCTTTCAAAAAACCTTAGATTATTTCCCATACTGAAAAACAAAGGCATTATACAAATATCCAAGGCAGAGACAATAATAAACTCTCTAGTGGAGCCATTGATATGCAGAGTAAAAACGAGACGCATAGCTGGTCAGGAATTGACTGTGTTTAATTCGATCTGACTGGAAGGCATGGTGGGATGTTAACTGAGATGACTGTCTTTCTTCTTTGAAAGCTTGTGATAACTATGCTAACACTTGACTATGTAAACAAGAATAGAATGCTGACAATAGCTCAACCTCACACCTCAAAAGCAACAAGATAATCACATTTAAATACTTAAGTGTGAAACTATTCCCAAGTCCCAAATACCTTTAAAGGACAGTAAAAGTGAGACATTTCAGCCAAGTGGTTTGAAATATTTGGTGCAACTTTCAAATAAATTGAATAAATACCATCTACAAACATGATTATATTCTGCAATGCTGAACAGGTCATCAATTCATAAATGTTCATACATAATCACAAATGAATGTACATAAAGTACTGAAGGTGTTAGTAAACCTTCCACTGAGAGATCATTTGGGATATCGTCCCTTGAAGTGCTTCACAGATGATTTGATTTTGTGATTACGTTTCAAAGGAAGTCAATGTGTCAACAGCAAATAGATCATATTTTTTTCTAATGAAAGGCATAGGACATAAAGTAAACAATTGTGTGTGTTACCTTTTTAGGTGTAGAGAGGTTGGAGCGGTCAGAGCTTGTGCTATGTTTGGACGTGGGGCTACTGGGGACATGGTAGGGGTCTGGAAGAGGACGTCCCTCCACCTCTGCAAGCATACATTCTTGATACAGGTAGGACTTTAGGAAGCGTGTGTAACTGTCAAACTTCATCAGGTTAAAGATCTATTGGGGGAATAAAGAAGAGTGTCTGTTAAACCAGCTGCTTACACGACTGGCATAAATCTTGATACCGATCCAGCGTAGCCGTATTTTTATGTTTGTCAACTAACATAGCTTTTTTAGTCTTGCTGGTAAAGCAGCTTAAGCAAAACCGCTCGGGGCACCAGCATTTCACGCTGGGACCAGCATCCTTAACAACAACATGCTGATTTCCACCAATGTGGGTCTTATCAGCTGGGATAACATACACTTCCGTTCAAGTTGAAAGGAGGTTAGTCTTTTTTCTTTTGAAAAACAAAACATTTTATTCAGGAAGGGTGTATTAAGTCATCTAAAGTGACAGTAAAATCTTATACAGTGTTACAAAAGATTTTTCTTAGTTCTTTTAAACTTTACATTCATTAAAAAAAGTTAAAACTAACTTCTGTTTTCAACATTAATAATAATAATAATAAACGTTACTTAAGCACTGAATCAGCAATATTAGAATGATTTCTGAAGGATCATGTGACTGGCTACTGAAAATTAAACTTTGCCAACACATGAATAAATTACATTTTACAATATATTAAAATAGAAAACACTAATAGTATTTCACAATATTACTGATTTGACTATATTAGTGATCAAACAAATGCAGGATAGTTCATCATAAGAGACTTATTTCAAAAATATCTTTCTGAATTTTTATGGCACCAGTTTTTAAATGACAGAAGTCCAGAAAGATGGGGTTAGGGAAAAAAGGCAATTTTCATTATGATGAAAATGTGGCCAACATAATGTTAATGCGAGTTTGTGATTTACAGAGATCCTGGATAAGAAGGTGGCAGCCAGACAGGAGCCTCTAAATGCCGCAACGTGATTCTCTGCCTTAAAAGACACTTTATAAGAGCACATTCTCTGCTGCTACATGCACAAAGGTTGCCCGCAGGTTTCCTCACGGTTATCATGGGGTTGGAGTCTACAGGACGCTACATTCATGATCGTATGACCTCACAGAGTTGAATTAAAAACACTTTATTATTTCATGTCTTGCTTACAGCCTTCAAAGACGGTGTTGAGATGGTAACGCCTTACCATACCATTGGTAATGCAGTGGAGGGTACACAGTCATTTTAAAAAACAGCAATTATTTGGGAGTACACAGATCAGTTTTATATTGTATATTGTCAACAAAAAACTATAACTGAAACCATTTGATTATTTTATATTAATTGGTTTAGGAAAGTAGAACCACATAAAAAGACATGTTAAGGCATGTAAAGAAACTTCCCAATATTTCAAAATCTCTAGGATGGGCCTGACACCGACGCAGCCTGAGGTGAATTTGGAAGTGTGTAGGCTCTGTTAATTCTGTGTTAAAGTTTTTTTATTCAGATATACAGTGCAGTAGCCCCACTTCCTGTCTTACCTGTAGCTGTTGCTCTTTAAACATGTCTGGCCTTGGAGCGTTGAGAATGTCGTCAGCCAGCTGAGCCTGACTATCAATGTTGACGGGTGTGGTGGCCTTACTCGATATAAAGCTGTTGTAGATCTCTCTGGCCCTCTGGGACAGCTGGGGGCCAAAAGTTATGACAAGGTCACAATCAAACAGCAAATGAAAAACATTGTTTATTTCATCCTGTCCACGCAAAGGGTGTATTTACTACACTAAATGGACTGCTATGGACAAAAACTAATACAGCCAACAAACATTCACGGCGTATGTTTTGTGATCGAGCGCCCAAGTAAAACATTTTTTTTATTAAAAATACAACTGGTGAATATTTAGACTTTATACCTGTTTCTTGTCTGTTTCAGGAACATGACTGAAATATTCACATGCTTGCCAAAATAAAATATTCTCCTCACTGAACTCCTTCTTCAGAAACTCCTGCAGGATGAAGAGAAAAAGAAATAAATTAAACATTATCGATTATTATATTGATAATTCCTTTACACACATGTTGTTTTTCACCTTTCAACTAGAAAATTAAGCTACTGACTCACTGGCTGAACTACATTCTCTAGGCATTCTTTGCTTTAAAGATAGCAAAATCCTTTCTAAACACTTTCTGGTGGTTTTGTATGAGACCTTGAATTTATTGAGTTCCTCGTGCAACCTTGCTGAGAAAGCCTCACAATTGCAAAACTCATGCAAGTTCTGTTAAAAAAATATCTGAGTGCTTCACATTTTCAATTAAAATGCACAAAGCTTGACTTGTACTCTCAACCAATATCGATCAAGGATTCTGTAACCGAATTTGCAGAAGCTGTGCAAAAGGAGGACTTGGACCGATCCAACGTACCGAGAAATATCGGACACCGACAGGATCCTGTAGCAGCCGCTCGAAGCAGACGGCCCATGATGCAACGCGCCGCTCAGTGTGGCGTCTATGGCATTGCACGCTTGGGAGGCTGGCATTGCTGTTCAGACTGTTATCACTGCCGCAGCCTTTCAGGTCCACACTGTTCAGCTCTAAACACACACAATGAGATAATACAGTTATTCACACCAAACAGAGTGTTACAATTATTTTTGTTAAAGTAGACATTTATAGTAACATGAAGCTTTTTTTATTGATTCCCTTTCTCAAGTTGCATGTGACAAACACAATAATCCCCCCAAAACAACTTTCAAATTACAAAATGCCCAACGGGTTCTGAATTATGTAATTATGACGCCTGAATGAGGAGGGTGTTCTAAATTAAAACCATACTCTTAAAATAGACCCTTTGAAAATGAACAATAAAAACGTCAGAGGTAGAGCAACAGAAGATACACAACTTCATTGGCAAATTCAAGATGTTTTGCTACTTATTAAAATAATGTTATCAGTCATTAACCTGATTTATTAATTCCTATCGGATACGTCTTTTGCTGCTGCAGCTGTTAGATGCTCTCTGTTTAGTTCCCGGGTGATTCTGATTGGTTAGTGAGTTCTTGTAATCAAATACTATGGATTAAAGTTACAAAGCAAATCCTTCTTTAAATGCACATTTCACCCAAGAAAATTGGCATTATGTACTCGCCCAGATGTTGTTCCAAATACACATGCTGTTATTTTATCTGTGTAATACAAGAGTATTTGAAAAATCAAACTGTTCATAGTAAACAAGAGCTGTCCAGCTGCATTTAGCACAAAAAAGTAAATAAAACGGGTTCATATGACAACATTCCATGTTACAATGAACTGTTGTAAGGCAAAAGCAACATAAGAAAATTCCTTAAACAAATTCCCAAAACCCTGAAAGGCTGTGCAAGACAAAAACCAGCTTTAGTAGCTGAATATAAAACGTTGTTCACTAAAAAGAAGCACTCAGAAAGCACCTCTGAAAGAGCTTCAGCAGACCGTGGGTCACTATCAGCACAAGCTCTTACCTGGGTAAAGCTGGTACGAGCCTGTGTGATGCCACTTCACCAGGTATTTCATGCCAATTGGACGCCAGGCTTTGACATCCATCACCCCACATTACAAACACACACTGCCACGGAGCAGAGGGTGAACAGCCATCAAACTGTCCATAGAGCTAACGTACATGCTCGCAATCATCGTAAGCAACTAGAAACTAACTAAACACAGAGACAGCGATGAGACTATGCATGCATAGAGGTAAACAGATAGAGTGGCCTGTGCACAAAGCTCTGAACGGGTAGATGATCAATTATTGAAAGTAGAGAGGGGCGGGAAACTTAGACGGTAGAGGTAACAAGAACCTGCAATATTAATGCTGGACCAGCACAGACACCCAGAAGCACCATAACCCAAGACAAACTGCACACACAAACAGATGGGATGATTTCATTTTGACTGCGTTGCATAAAATGCACACTGGTCCTGTTGTAATAGGGGTAATATGACAAAATAAGAGTATCCATGATGAAAATGCATACATCCATTCTTTTTTACTTGACCCTCAAACACTAATGTTTTCTATTCTATACCTTTTTCTTTTTTTATTATAAAATGAATAATAATAATAAATACAATATATTTTTGGGGAGTCACACCTCATAACATTTCACAACATGGCCTACCCTTGTCTTGTGATAAAAAAGTAAATTTAAGAGACTTAATGACCTTGACACATAGTCATGAGGGTCTGAATATGCCCGCTGATATAATTTCCTGATTTGTTTTTCTGCATGATCGTTGGCCACACCTATGATTTTGATCAGACATACTTTTCCCTAAAAATATGAAAGTATGCAGTAATGCATTTTTTTTCTCTAATATTAAGATTACTTGATATTTGCTGAATATTTACTTAATATATGTCACACTTAATGTAAGATGACATTACATTTGCTTAAATTTGCATGCTTATTTAAATGAATTTCAATTAAGAAATGTAAAAAAAGTTCATCATTAAATGCATCGTATTCATGATTTTCATTTTGAATGAAAAAAAAATCAGCATTATGTCAGTGATCCCTAGATGCAGACGTCCTGTAAATGAACTAGTCTTTCACAAGGAGAGGTCCAGACTGTAAAACTCACGCCAAGACGTCTACAAGAACACAGCTCAAGTCTACACCAGCAGAATAATGAAGAAAATGATTTCTTTGATCTATGGGTGTTACTGGCGTTACAAGTGGTCCTTAACTCACTCTCTGTGCTTTCACAGGGAGATTTACGACATCATGCCATGCCGTTAATTGATCCTGGAACAGTTAGGGGATAAAACTGGCCCCGGCATCTGAACACTGATTCAGAGGGGCTGACCTCAATTCAGATCCTCTCATGGTCGTTGTGTTTGAAAGGCAACTTGATGAGGCTACAAACTATTGTGTGCCCATTCGCAAACACACACATATTAAAAACAATACTACACGATCGTAAAAGAAACAGCCCGCTGAATAAGTTGGTAACACTTTATTTCAATAGTCCACCTTAAACATCCTACTAACAAGCATCTACATGTAAAACACCAGTCACTACAGTATCAGTGGTATCTGCGTACACTTAATTTGTATGGTCCCTCAACAATTTTACTGACTATAACTGTGCGAATACGTCTAAATTATTCTACTAACCTAGACCTAACAGTCTACTAATACTCTAATGAGTTAGTTGACAAATGAATGATCGTCAGTTGACATGTAGTTGCAAAGTTATAGATAGCAGAATCAGAACCATAGTGGACTATCGAAATAAAGTGTAAGCATAGGTTCCTCACAGTTTTGCATGCATTTGTCCCTCCGTGCCTTTTGTTATGCATAAGGTGAAAGATCTATGGCTCAGACTGGCAACGTTAAGCAAACATTCACAGAAACCCTTGCACATTCACACATGTTAATTGAGGCATTGAGGGGGAGAGGGGATGTAGTTGGGGCTTGTCCACTCATAGTGCATTTGGATTTGAAATGCAGAGATTTAAGTCAAAACAGTAACTGACTCTGCCCTGATGAATCAGACAAAATTACTTTCTGTACAGTCACTGGTGCCGTTCCACTTGAATCGTTTTATACAAAAAGAGGAAGTTGGGCAGAATGTTTAAAAAGGCACATAATGAAACCAGAATTTGTTTAGGCACATCATAACTTTATGCAAGAGTAAATTTGTGATTTCAGAGGAAAACGGATCACAAATAATGTTGCAACTGAAAAAAACCAAATTACATTGTTTACTCCCACAAAATGAGCTGGAGACTTTAAAATGCTAGTCTATATTCTTCCAACAAGCACTTATAGAGCAAAAACTGCTGTGTAAGAGCTGGATTTGGGGGGATGGATAGATGGATGGCAGAGGGAACAGAAAGCCAATCTTATCAAGAGATCAGGCAAATAAAAGACAGCCAAAATGGTGTTTGCTTTTTGTTAAATCAGGTAGAGCTCTACCCATTTCAGATCTACATATATAAACTACATTAACATTGAAAACACAGCACAGAAAACAACACCGAGGCTGATACAAGACATCAGAAATGAGACTGGAGTGAAAATGGAAAAGAATAGGAAAAGAACACAAAAAGGTGAAAGTAATGTATATCCAAGGAATGTAGAAGTAATTAGATCCGCATGGAGTACAATAGAAGTAAAAATAAAGAATGAAACTGTGATAGAAAAACATCTGAGTGGAACAGAAATACGACAAAAAACAGACATTTGAACAAGAGGTTCAGATGTGATTTGAGGTTTTAATATCGAAACATTGATTAATTACTCACCGCCATCGGAGACAGCCGCAGACTGCAAAAGAACACAGAAAGACATGTGTGAGTGACTCTCTTCACCAACACAAACACACACTGAATTCTGCAGTATAGCAGGGTACTCTGGTGGCATGATACACACACCAGCTCTTCCTGTTTTACCGGTACAGTCTTTCACACACACACGTCCTCACTCACTCCCAGATAATGAGATGCATTAGGTACATTCCAGCAATCTTGATATTACTGACCCCTCCCACTGTGACACATTAGCCCCGCCCAGTTTTGATTTGCCTGAGCATGTCATTCAGTGGTTTAGTAAGAGATTAAGAAAGAGACTGGAACTTTTTTATCCCAAATGACAAATACTGAGTCATATAAATTGTACAAAATGAGGAACAAAAAGATAGTCTTGAAAGCATTACATTTTAATTTAAATTCCATCTGTGATTTATTCGGAGTGATGACCCATTTATTGCAGGATAAAATGATGCATGCTACGGTCATAATAATAGTGTAATTCAGGTGAGTTGATGTGTAGTGTTTGTATGGGATGGGTGCCAAATGAGTGATTTCCTTTAAAGGTGGGCTCAAAGGTCAGTAAGTGATGAAATTCCCAGGATGTGACAAAACACAAATAGCACTTTAACACAGAAAAGACAGAACAAATATAACTTATTTTTAGTATACACTACCGTCCAAAAGGGTTGGGTGAAGAAATGAACTTTTTTATTCAGAAAGGATGCATTATAATTAATGTGTATCATTTACAAAATTGACAGTAAAGATACTTAGAATTTTTCAAAAGATTTCTATTGTAAAAATGAGAGACTCTCTTTAAAAACATCCTCAGATTGTGTATGCTAGTGTGTATATATTTAAATATTTTTTTTATTAATATATAAAAATGTATTGTTCCTCATGAATTGAACTCTCTTAGAAGGAATCCATTTAAGAATAATAAAGAAATTATTTAAATGAACCATGTTCCTGTGGCTCAGTGGTAGAGCATTGCGTTAGCAGTGCAAAAGGTTGTGGGTTCAATTCCCAGGAAACACACATACTGAAAAAAAATGTATAGCCTGAATAGGCACTGTAAGTCACTTTGGATAAAAGCGTCTGCTAAATGCATAAATGTAAATTAATCAGTGATTTTTTGCACATTTTCGATGAAAATTATGATGAATTGATGTAAATACGGCTAAGAGTACTACACTGTTATCTATAGCTGAAAACAAAACTGACCTTAAATATTCAAAATTTACCATTTATTCAAACAATATTGATTTAAAAAACTGGGCCTTAACAAATAAAAACACAATTGGCTGGTAGTTCAGACTATATTAAAAGCACCCCCTCAAATGAACTGATCTCCAAAGAACAGAGTCACACATTGTTTACTTGCACTCCGAATGAAATGCTCTATTCTTGCAACACGATTTTAGATTCAATACAGGCTTAGACATGGTTATTACAAGCAATTAAAAGACAGTTACAGGAGGAGTCTGATCATTCACAATCCAGAAACAGTCATGGGGAAAGAAATAACAAAATAACCACATATCTGGCGGCTGGTACCAGCATGGATAAACAGAAAGACGGATGGAGTGTCTATTGAACAGTCTATACAAACAAACATGCTGGAACTACAGCAATTTATTTCCCAACATGACCTTGTATTTGAGCCCTAACTGACCCTGATGTTATTCAATACTGCATTTGACAAACTGAAAAAGTTCCCAGAGAATGTGGAGCACTCTGTATAATAATAATTTGGCTCTGACTCTGTCCTTGGTCAACATGTTTGAGATGACATCAGCCTATAACTTCATTATATCGGTTCAGTGACATCAGGGACACACTCTACGCTGTCCTATATTACCAATCACCGATTACTGTGAGGTGTAAATCATTGACTGCTGAAGGCTATATACCTTAACTATAAAACACAATTGTGTTCAAGTTTGTATAGTTTCTCACTGTACAGTTTATCATCTAACCTTCCTTTAAATTTATTTCAATCCATGATCCATCTCTCACATTAAAGTCCTTTATACCTCATTCAGTTATGTATTTGAATTCATTGTAAAACTAAGAGAGCCTGTTAATGGTTATTTTAGCATGTTGACAAGGATTAAAATAAGCTATTTACATGAGTCAAAATTTTAACACCATTTTAAAAGTAAAAAAAGTTTTTAGTCCAATAGGTAGCTGAATTTGTTCACACACTGCGAAAAAAAACTGTCCAAAAAGGTCTACCATTGTTGTCATGACAATTATCCCTCGTTGATTAAGATCAGCTGTCAACAATTCGCAATTGTGTCTATATAAGTGTGGTGTTGCTTATTTGCCTCATGAGCACTGAAGAAAGCATGGGCTGAAACGTCTGCTCTCTGGTCTGTTTTTAATACACTTTGAACCTTTGTCACTTTTGCATATGAAAAATAAATAATACAATTTTTGGTAGACCTTTTTAGGTCTGTTTTTTTGCAGTGTGCAGACAAATTCAGCTACCTATTGGACTAAAAACGTTCTTTTTGTTCTATGCACCTGAGAACCTTTGCTTTGTTTTGTTTGTTCTGAGCGCACACAATTCCTGCTTTATAAAAAGTAAAAAAGTGAAATCCACAAAAAGCCACTAAACAACCAGTTAATTTATATGTGGAAGTGGCATATATAAAGTATTGTAACCAGGACCAATGGTGGTATTTCTGATTTTGTTATATCTTCCTTCGAAAGAAAATATTTCAGTGATGTGGTGCTTCTGGTTCCCATATCTCTAAATAGGAGAAGCACCACTGACAAATTTAGTGTGACCATGAATGAAATGAGAAATAAATCAAACAGCAACTATAGAATAAGCAATTTTGGGAAAGAGCTACTTCTATTCTAACCTGGTAAGACCATGTACACATTCATTATCTGAAAACACTATATGAAACCAAAGAGTAGGCTATAAGTCTAGCACTTGGAAGACTTTGAGTGCAGATGGAGTCAGAGTGATGCTGAACGTCTAAGATATTGATCATTCTTCAAAACCCTTCTGAATGAAATGTCTTGAAGTCATTATATGACTCACAGAGAACTGTGAAATGACTATTTAACATTTGTGACCCTGGCATGGAGCACAAAACCAGTCTTAAGTCGCTGGGGTATATTTATAGCAATAGCCAACAATATATTGTATGGGTTAAAATGATACATTTTTCTTTTATGCCAAAAAATCGTTAGCATATTAAGTAAAGATCATGTTCCATTAATGTATTTAGTAAATTTCCTACTGTAAATATATCAAAACTAAGAGCTTAATTTGAACAACTTTAAAGGAGATTTTCTCAAAATTTGGATTGTTTGCTCCCTAAGATTCCAGATTTTAAAATATTGTCCTATCATAACAAACCATACATCAATGGAAATATTATTTATTCAGCTTTCAGATGATGTATAAATCGCAATTTAGGAAATTGGTTTTCTGGTTCAGGGTCACATTTTATGTCTTATTTATCAAAACATTATTTCTGCATTTGTAACTGCAGGCTGAATGCATTCATGTCAGTGTGTAATACATCTATGCCACTTCAGATGAAGCTTCTGTGTTTCCTCTGCATTGCAAAGATGCATTTTGTTGATACTGATTTAATTTGCCTGGTAACAGCCCAAATGTCTTATTATTCTAATTAACCGATTAATTTAATTAAAAACACCTATAGTTTGAGATTTATAGGCCTATCCCAGGTGTGTCAAACTCAGTTCCTGGAGGGCCACAGCCCTAAAGAGTTTAGTTCCAACCCTGCTCCAACACACACACCATGTAGTTTTCAACTAAGCCTAAATGATTAGTTTAGCTGTATCAGATGTGTTTAATTAGGGTAATATCTACACTGTGTAGGGCTGTGGTCCTCCAGGAACTGAGTTTGACACCTTTGGTCTATCCCATTTTTTCCTCCCTCCCATTGTTAAAATGTAACTAAGTAATTTTTACTCTGAGTAAATTTTAAATGAGCTACTTTTTACTTTTACTTGAGTATATTTTTGTCAGACTCTCTCTCTCTGTTTCTTGTGTTTCCCCTCCTCTCGTGCCCATATTTGGTCAGTTCCTGTTCCTGTCATCATTTGTAATTATCAGTTCCCAGCCCTGTGTCTTTAGTTGATTAGTCCCCAGCCCTGTGTTATTAATTATCTTGTTTGCTCCTTCATTTCCTTCCCTTTATAAGTCCTCAGTGTTCCCAGTGTCTTTGTCCAGTATTAACGTCATTCCCCAATGTCCTGTTGGTATGTGTACCTGTGCTCCAGCGATCTCTTTGTACCTCAATAAAGTGTGTGAAGGAAGTTCCACGCCTCCTCGTTCCTGGCACCCCCGTACATCCGTGACAGAATACTGGACCCAAAACGACTCATCCTCTTCCTCCGAGGTGATGGAGTTCGCGCTTCCCGAGTGTCGCCGAGTGCCCGCGTTTCCCGAGCGCCCTCCAGTGCCTGCTCCGAGACTGCGCCCTCCAGTGCCTGCTCCGAGACTGCGCCCTCCAGTGCCTGCTCCGAGACTGCGCCCTCCAGTGCCTGCTCCGAGACTGTGCCCTCCAGTGCCTGCTCCGAGACTGCGCCCTCCAGTGCCTGCTCCGAGACAGTGCCCTCCAGTGCCTGCACCTCGCCAGTGCCCTCCAGTGCCTGCACCTCGCCAGTGCCCTCCAGTGCCTGCACCTCGCCAGTGCCCTCCAGTGCCTGCACCAGTGCCCTCCAGTGCCTGCACCTAGTGCCCTCCAGTGCCTGCTCAGCGCCCTCCAGTGCCGGCTCCTCGTAGTGCTCATCGATGCCTCCGCTGGTTCCGTCCAGCTCATCGATGCCTCTGCTGGTTCCGTCCAGCTCTTCAGAGCGCCCGAGTCAGCAGCACCCGGCGCCAGCGAGAGTCAGCAACACCCGAGCGCCAGCGAGTCAGCAGCACCCGGCGCCAACGAGTCAGTGGCACCCGAGCGCCAACGAGTCAGCGGCACCCGCGCCCACGTGAGCCAACAGTTTCCGCTCGGCCCGAGCCACGCACTCCGCTCCGGCCACTCCGCTCCGGCCCGGGAGCCCACGCACTCCGCTCCGGCCCGAGCCACGCCTCCGCTCCGGCCCAGGAGCCCACGCACTCTGCTCTGTTCCAGGACCCCACAGTTCCGCTCCGTTCCGGGAACCCCTGCTGGTCCCATCCAGCTCTCCAGAGTCCCTGCTGGTCCCGTCCAGCTCTCCAGAGCCCCTGCTGGTCCCGTCCAGCTCTCCAGAGCCCCTGCTGGTTCCGTCCAGCTCTCCAGAGCCCCTGCTGTCGTCCAGCTCTCCAGAGCCCCTGCTGGTTCCGTCCAGCTCCAGAGCCCCTGCTGGCCCGTCCCAGCTCTCCTGAGCCCCTGCTGGCCCGTCCAGCTCTCCAGAGCCCGGCTGGCTCCGTCCAGCTCTCCAGAGCCCCTGCTGGTTCCGTCCAGCTCTCCAGAGCCCCTGCTGGCTCCGTCCAACTCTCCAGAGCCCCTGCCGGCCCGTCCGGCTCTCCAGAGTACCTGCTGGGAATTTCCCAAGGAAATTTTGGGACTACCCGCCATGGCCTCCCATGCTCCCGCTCCGCCATGGTCTCCCGAGTCCCCGGATCCACCATGGCCACCCAAGCTCTCCGATCCGCCATGGCCTCCTGAGTTCCCGGATCCACCATGGCCACCCAAGCTCCCGATCCGCCATGGCCCCCGAGTCCCCTGACCCGCCATGGCCGCCCGAGCTCCCGCTCCGCCATGGCTCCCAGGCAGGCGCCGCCCTGGAGGCCTCCTGTCCTGTCCTGTCTCCGTGTCCCTTGAGGCCTCCAGGCGCCCACCCCTCCCTTCGATGTCATCGGCGGACGCGCTATTGGAAGGGGGTAATGTCAGACTCTCTCTCTCTGTTTCTTGTGTTTCCCCTCCTCTCGTGCCCATATTTGGTCAGTTCCTGTTCCTGTCATCATTTGTAATTATCAGTTCCCAGCCCTGTGTCTTTAGTTGATTAGTCCCCAGCCCTGTGTTATTAATTATCTTGTTTGCTCCTTCATTTCCTTCCCTTTATAAGTCCTCAGTGTTCCCAGTGTCTTTGTCCAGTATTAACGTCATTCCCCAATGTCCTGTTGGTATGTGTACCTGTGCTCCAGCGATCTCTTTGTACCTCAATAAAGTGTGTGAAGGAAGTTCAACGTCTCCTCGTTCCTGGCACCCCTGCACATCCGTGACAATTTTTAGACTGGTACTTTTACTTGTACTTAAGTAAAATTTCAGTAATGTAATGGTACTTTTACTTGAGTAGAATATTTTTGTACTCTTTCCACCTCTGCTTGAGTGTGAGTAAATCATGGGGTATTTTCATTTTTGGGAGACTTATCCCTTTAAATAAGTATGGGATAATAGGAGAATATTACAAGCTGAATATTAAGGTCAACATGGAACAGTAATCATAACAGATTTTACAGTATTTGCATAATGTGATGTATTTCTGAATGAATCGAGACATTCTGAGGGAGTGCAAACTGAAGTTTAACATTTTGTACAACTCATGCAACAGTTAAATTACCTGGAACATTTACACTACTGTTCAAACATTTGAGGTTTATTAATATTTAAATATTAACATAAAAAAGCTGTTCTTTTGAACTTTTTATTAATCCGATAATACAGAAAAATATATCACGGTTTCCACTAAAAATATTAAGCAGCACAACTATTTTCATCATTGATGATAGTAATATAAATATTTTCTTGAACACCAAATCAGCATATTAGAATGATCTCTGAAGGATCATGTGACACTGAAGACAGGATAAATGATGTAGAATATTCAGCTTTTCATCACAGGAATCAATTCTATTTTAAAATATATGAAAATAAATGCATAAAAAAACTAGATATTAAGACAATAGTTTATAGTTTTAAATGCAAATGCAAAGTCCAAATTATAGAATAAAAGAGAGGGCAGAAATGTAACTGGAAAAAATGATAAAGTACAAATTAAGTAGTGCTCACAGAAGTAGAAGAAAAATGAAAGGAAATGAGGGATGTCCGTTCTCTGTGATGTTGGTCAAAAACTCTCCCTCCCACAGACACACATTCCAGTTAGGTGTTTGAAGAGCAACAGACACGTTTTTTTCCAAACCTAACACACTGTGGTTTAAGAAGCAGGAAACTGTGGGACTAACAGCTAACGGACAAACAGATCCCAGTGTTTATATTTGAATCTGAAATGAATAGTCCCTCGCATTGAGTGCTAAATTCCCTAGCATAGAAAGAGTAAGTTGTGTGTCTTCAAACTGCGGTGTGAATTCATATTAAATTCTCGCCTATTTGCTTTGGCTTAACAAATGCTTAAGCTAACTTACAGCACAAACTCTTTAGGAGAGACAGACGAGCTGTTCTATCTAACAAAATACCCATGTCTAATCAATCAGCATACATTTGTCAAGAAGACAAACTAGTTTTAGATTAACAAACAGTGCTAGCAGTCCAGGTATGTTCAGTCTCTCCCAATTCAGACAGCAGGAGAATGTTTACAGGGCTATTGAATGGAGACGTCTTACAACGACTCATGAAGAGACAACGCACAGTCTAGACACATAAGAGACAGTAAAGAGAAACATGGAAAAGAGAAAAACTTTTCATCACTCATAGATCCAACTCACCGTATGAAAGTAGCAGACCCTTTTAAACGACAGTCTCTTTTTGAGACTCATGGTCTTTTTCGGATGCGTGTCCATTCATACGGCGCAGCTCCTAACATGTAGAGACCCAGTGCTTTGACTGGCGAAGCCATCCCGCTCTTACGCCAAGACTGCACTCACTTCATTCCTCCACAGCAAGAGCTGACATGCTCTCCGAGCGCAAGACAGACACTCAGTCTAACTGACGGGGAAGTTCCCTTCTCATTCTGCGCTGGTACTACAGCAACCTCGGCTCTCTGCAGAAAGCGCCTGTGAGCGAGAAATTCAGATGGAGAAGAAAACAATGGCATTCTCCTGTTCCTTGACCTGTGTAGTAACTATACAAACAGATGTCAGATTTTTCTCTTGGGGATGTTTTTCAACACCGACTAGCGCCTCTCACTAAGTGGAATCAAGAAATGCTTACTCAACCGCTTCACCATCCCTAGCTCTGCCACAACTCAAATAAATCCTCCATTCAAGACAAAAGAAAGCACTCACTCCGGGCCTCCAACGGCACAGCCCTGCGCTGCCACTTCAAATAAGCATAAGCCTTAATTTCCCAGCGTCTAAAAACATAGCCGGGGAACTCAGCAGCAAAGGTCCACTGAGTTTCTTGGTGCTGTACGAATCCAAGAGGATGGACAGGCCTCTGGATCGTCCTGCTGAAAGGCGTGTTTTTGGAGGAAAGTGAGGCAGTTGGAGAATGACGTAAGGTGAATGACCATGCCGTGAGAGTGGACGTTAATGAAAGGCAGGTTCTGGAGCAGGTAATGTCAGTACAGAGAGAGAAAGCAATACAAATATCCCAGAGCTGGAGGTACAAAGGCTGTGTTTGATACAAACCTCATGAGCTGGATTCAAAAATATGAGCAATTTTGGCAATTTCCTGAGTAGATGGGTGAAAAAGAAAGATCTTAAAAATACTTGGCAGACAAATTTCAGAGAACAACATTTTTAGGGGTCCATTAAAATTATGCCTTTTGGCTGGTGGTGAAAGATCTTTAAGAGAGGTTTGGGAGCTTTATTTTTAGCATTTTTGTGTGGGCTGATTTTCTTCTGATGGTCTTTTCTTTCTTTTTTTAATCACCCATCACAAACCCCCCACCCCACCCTAAAAAAAGTTTGGCTCCATTTCAATAATATAAATGTTTCAGATGCGAAACCTACTATAAATATGGAACACTGGTGTATGGTAGAGCTGCATTATTAATCATTAAAAGATCGCAATCTCGATTCAAACACCAATGCAATCCCATTTTTAAATGACAACGATTCGCCCGTGTCTATTAAACCTTTGATAAATCAACTCAGAACATTCAAATCTGCATTCGCGCTGCAGCTGAAACAGCAGACATACAGTTACCATGTTTGGGTAAGAAACAGCTTCACAAACACTCTTTTCATCTACACAGTATTATTTTGGTCTTACAGTAATTCATATGATCACAGAAATACTGGGATGAAGGTTTTCAGATATAAAGTTCAGATTTAAACACTGATGTCTAATGTCGTGATAGCAAATCCCCTTTTGAAAGTAACTAAAGTATTTGTGTCGAGTGCATTGTTTTGCCACTTGGTGAAAACTGACTGTTAAAAAATGTATTTGTCATTGAATCATTCATTCGAGAGATTCGTTCAAAGATGCAGACTAATCCAGTAATGAAACAAGTATTTGAGACCCTGGACCACAAAACCAGTCTCAAGTAACGCCTATATTTGCAGCAATAGCCAAAAATACATTGAATGGGTCAAATTATTGATTTTTCTTTTATAACAAAAAGCATTAGGATATTAAGAAAAGATCATGTTCCATGAAGATACACTCTTAAAAATAAAGGTGCTTCAAAAGGTTCTACAAGCGATGCCATAGAAGAACCATTTTTGGTTCCACAAAGAACCATTCAGTTAAAGATTCTTTAAAGAACCATCTCTTCCTTACCTTTTTATAATCTGAAGAATCTGTTAAAAAGATTATTTTGGCATCGTGAAGCACCTTTATGTTTAAGCGTGTATTTTGTACATTTCCTACTGTAAATATATCAAAACTTCATTTTTGATTAGTAATATGTATTGCTAAGTACTTCATTTGGACAACTTTAAAGGCGATTTTCTAAATATTTAGATTTTTTTGCACCCTCAGATTCCAGATATTCAAATAGTTGTATCTCGACCAAATATTGTCCCATCATAGCAAACATCAATGGAAATTAAATAATACATATTAAAAGGTTTAATTATTCCTTCAAATTAATTAAACACTATTAAATAGTAGTGCAGCAATAATATGTTGTCACGCATTATTTAGTCTAGTTCAGAATCGTGGGAGAATCGGGATATCAATTTGAGACAACAAAATTGTGATTCAATTTATTCAGAATTGTAAAGCACTAGTATATAGCCCTTTGTAGATCTAAAAAAAGAATAAACTTCTTAATAAAAAAAAACAGGTTTCTGCCATTTATGTACATCACTAAATTCCAACAAACAATTTGAACATATTGTAAAAACAGAAAACTAATGTTAGTTGCTTTGAACAAGTTGATAATCAGCTCATTTTACATTTGTGAAAGACAAAGATCTGAGAGTTTGAGCAGAGAACAGAAGTATGACAGTGTCTCAGATCACCTCTGACTGCTCTGCGGGTTCCTAATCAAATGCATGGCTCGGCCCAGATCTCCACTCCAGGGCTGTGGCACACATTTCAGATGGGGATTAACTCTCTGAATCAGGGGAAGTCCTGGTGCTCTCACGAGAAAACCAATGCATAATACTGAGTCAAATCTCAAGTCATTTGAATGCAGATCCACATTCCTGTTGGTTCTCATGACTGTCCTCTCTGCCTATTCCCAGTGGGCATGAAGGCATGAACACACAGTGGTCCTCTCTTCCCTCTCAAACCAAGAGCAATTGAGCTTATGTGAGCTAAGCGAGCTGGCAAACAGATGCAACTCTATACAGAAAGACATCTCATCTCTGAATGTTAATGGCAGATAAGAAACCAAGGATATAATGTAATAATATCATATTATTATATATATTACAAATACAATACACATAATATATATGTCAAATTGATCTCTGAAACCAGTGCAAGACAGTCCAACAAAGTCCTACAACTACAATAAAGTCTGTCAGCACAGTATATAATGTATGACAAGACTGACTGACACTGCAAAACATGAAGAGAGATACATAGAAGAGTGATAAGCAGAATAAACCATAGCTTACGATGGTGACTCCGTTGAACAATACATTATGTAAATATACTTATTATTTACATAATGCAAAGTATACCGAGAGAAGGAAAGAGCATAGGATGTCATTCCCAGCTGATTTCTTCAATAAAAAGCCAACTTGTCTCGATACTGCCATCTGCTGTATCTTCCAACACGGGCACAAACTGTTAATCTTATGAATTAAAAATAAATACATATATAAATGGAAAAACCCTTTAAAAAAAGATAATGGTATAATGTTTGCATATACATTAAAGGATTCCAAGATGCATCTGAATGATGTTTAGTGTAATTTAGAAGTAATTTTTTCTTGGAAATAGTAAAGAGAAAACAAACAAAAAAGAAACTCAAATCAATTTCTATTCTAATTTTCAGGCGAAATGCTTTTCTCCCAAAAAGGGTGTTGGCTTAAGGAGCTAAGAAATACTAATCAGCATGAGCATACATACATATCAATACCGAATGAATTCACTCACAACGTATTTGTTTCACTTTAACTTTTTGATTTGTGTTGTTCTTTCCTAAAGGAAAGTGCAGCTTTAATTCATATGAAATGTTTGTTGTCTAAAGCCAGCACAATTTCAAGAATAAATTATAACGCACTCATGCAAGCCACGAGACATGTGAGATTGAAGACGAAGTTTTTTAAATTCATAGTTAACCACAAAAAACCTCCAATGCTGCTCAAAGAAAAAAAATATATATAAATGACAGACAGAAATCTTTTATTAGGAGCTCATAAGAATGAAATAATACCTATTGGACAAATAAGGTCACATGATTAGGATATGCAAGATGATTCGTGATCAAACCATAAAAGGTAAATTACATAATTACATATATAAATATCTTTCCTCTTGCTAATTTTGGCATGAAATTAGATCATTAAAAATATATTTAAATCATAACACTTATCAAATGAGTATCTAAGATGCAAATTCACTTGATAACCCGTCCATCGGCACAGTTTTTAAACTAATTTGAGGTTTCAACAGACATGGACCTGCATTCCAAAGCAAGATCACACAAGTACTTGTACAAGCGTTGTTAAAATCCAAACAGCGCATTGTGATCACAACCACACTCTTAAATATTAACAGCACAGTCTCCAGCGCTAGAAAAGTGCATCCACAACCCCCCCACCTCAACTAAAACACTGCCTTTAAACACAAGACGACTTGATAGATCAAACAAGCACACTAGCCTGTTCAAATGTTCATGTACAGGTACTCACTCCATCAGTATTGATGCTTAAAGTTGGCTCCATGTATGGCAGTGTTAGGCTCCACAGTCGGCCGTTAAATGACTCCACGCTCTGTAAACACATCCATCCACTGGCTGCGTCCAATACAGCGTGAGTGAGACCGTATTCACAGTCTGTCCCTGTCACTATCTCTGCGTCTTGTGTTGTTTGTTTCTCTCTCTCTTTCCACCCACTCCGCAGTAATTCCTATTCCACCCACAGAGCCCAGGGCTCACAGACAGAGATGCAGAGACACGCTCGCAAGTGGGAGTGAGTGAGTGTGTGTGCTTGTGCGTTCACACTCCTATACTTCACAGAGGCGTGAGAAACAGTCACACACACACACGCACTGAAATGTAAGCGCTTCACAGTGGGATTCTACATGTTATTTACACAATGCCTTGTGTCACCTACTTAGTATGCCTAGAGCACAGCATCTGCTTAAAGAAGGGAGCGTGAAAGAATGAATGTGTGTGTGTGTGTGTGTGTGTGTGTGTGTGTGTTTTGAACAATTAAGGGGGTTCAGCTTCCTGGCATGTGTTTATTTCAGTGTGTGTATAATTGCAGTCGATGTGTACAATAAAAAGTATCAGGAACATTGAATTGTCCTTATGGTGTTTGTGAGTGGATTTGTCTCGTCTGACATGCACTATTAAACCTAAATGTGGTATGAAGGGCTACATTCTTCAACAAGTCCCAACTCTGTTCCCTCCGTAAGCAGTGTTTAAGAATCCATGGGGTCTGTTTTTTGAATCCGGGATCAAAGTAGAATCTTCACTATAATAAATCACTCAACATTTGTGACTGATGTGGAGATATGTACAGATGAATGCATGTGGCTTCTGTAGCCATGCAGCCTCAGAGAGTAAAACATGCATTGTATTACTCCTGCTTTTGATTATAAAATGCCCTAACATGAGATAATACATTCACTTGGACACATAGTAGACGGACATTGTAACGCATGCATATAGAAATACAACCAGAAACAAACATATGATTCTGAGGAACTATTCAAGACAAGGCAGTCACAAGAATGAGAGTTGAGACAGATTTCCTTCTGGGTTGCACAATTATTAGGATTCCTTGTTTCTAGTCAAGCTTTTCAACTACAGGAAGTTATTTTTCCAGTGCTGTGTCATTAATGTATGTAGCCTTGCGGTGCACAACAATTATTAATTTTCGCTCTATGATTCTAATTTAAAGGATTCAAATAATGACTAAACTGCTTATGCTCTTATGATGATAATCATCAAGTTGTTTGACTTCATGTATGCTGCAATCGTCTCAAGATTCTCAAAGTGATTCAGAAGAAATCGATGGTTTTTGCAATCATTCAGCGCATTGTTTTGAACATACAGCGCTGATCCAATTACTCATACATGATCAAGTCCACAAATATGAACCAACTTGTCTGTCACCAAGTTGGTTAAGCAAAGCTTGCATACAACATATCATATTATGCCAATTTTATTGCAAACATGCAATCCAAAAACATTCCTTACATAATCATGCCTGTTCAAATCAGTAAACTGGTCAATTTATTCAAAAAGATGATGTAAAATGGCATTTAAACCCGGGTTACTTATGAGAACCAGGGGGGCCTTGGGGTAAAAATTAAACAAAAATTTGGCCTGCTCTAAATGGTGGCATTAAAAAAAAAAAAATGGTTTGATGACATCAGCCAAGAAGTCGTCCTGAATCAAAATGATCTGATGTCTCTGATGTAAGATTATGAAGATCTAAATTCATTTATTTTCTAATTATTCAGCATGATTCAAGGCAAGTTTATTTATATACCGCATTCCATACTTCCATACTTCAGCAGTCTGTGTCTATGAAGAAGTCAGTCTCCGGAGTCCCATTCAGCTTAAATTATCCATGTAAGAGTTTGTATTTAAAAATAAACCATATTCGTGACTTTCAAGAATAGTCACGGTCAGTTTTGAATGGGGGGGTGGAATCTGTCGACTCAGTGAGCAAACTGAAGGCTGGAAAGACTGGCGTGACGTCACACGGTGTCTGTGAGCATGAAGAGAAATGACATCTCACCGGGTAAACACACGCTGACAAGATAACTGCATAGCTCGCTTTCTCTTACATGATAAGCCAGCCAGAGGAAATGTGTGTGCTCTGGAGAAGCCGGTAATTAGTGCCTTTCCTGATGTTGTTTGTGTATGTTCATCTCAGAGCTTGAGAGTGTGTCACAGCATTTAAGGACAGCATTCATTTAGCATGTAATTTAAGAGTGCGTATGCACGTTCATGCCTCACTGCAGAGATTGTGTGAGTTTGTAGCAGAATCCCTGCTAACGAGAAGAATGCTGCTCAGTGCTCATTAGCACACACACACACACACACTCTCACACTAATTACTGTGCTGCATCACAAAGCGAGCTCTGTTCACACACAAGTGCCGCTACCCTGCATATGTGCAGCTCTGAGAAAAGAGACGAAGCTACCGGAAGACGAGGTAAAGAGATGAGAGGAAACCGAAGAGAGAGAGAGAGAGACTACAAGAAAACAATGGAAGACTAAATATAAAACAGTCGCATTTAACTTTCTTTTTAATCTATAGCATTTTCAGTTTCTGTATTACCTATCAAGGCTTTTTTTAGCATGTGTACAGTACAGATGATAAACATCCTGCTTTTAAGAGCTTAAGACTCTTCTTCACTCAATACAACCCGCTTTATGTAATCAGGCGAGTGTTTGTTCCAGCCACTAACTGAAGGAAGGGTTTCATTTTATTTTATCTTATCATGCCTGATCAACAGTGTGACTGTCCCGTCAGAATGGCACGGAGACTTATTTTCATGTTATGTGACTGAGCGGGTAAAGAGGGATTCATGTTCTTTAAAAGACTTAAACAAGTCCAGCAACTTGTTTTAGAACACTTAAACGAGTCCAAAAGAGTAACATTTTCTGGGATCAGTTACTTATTATTGACTGATCATTTATAATAGTGGACAAAGGTATAGGAGTGGGAGGGGCCACATTAACCCTAGTCTTTGAAAATAACTGATTACACTCAGAAACCCAGAGTAGATTTTTTGGGGGATAATTATTTAATTAGAAATGAATGTATATTACTTTATAAAAGTTTAGTGTCAGTATTTATAACATTATTATTATTATACATTCCTTTGGACATTCTATTCTTGGGGGGGAAATACATTTTGAAAAATAAAATTTAGAAAAAAATTGTATTAAAGCAGTAAATCAGCATATTAGAATGATTTCTGGAGGATCATGCGATACTCAAGAAAGGAGTAATGATGCTAAAAATTGGACTTTGCATAAGATACTTTTTTCAAATACGAACTGTATTATAAATTGTTACAGTTTTAACTAGATTTTGACATATGCATATGGAAGGTTTTATCCAACGCTACCTACAATGCATTTACATAGCACTGGCAATGATAAATTCATGGGTTTAATTCACAGGGAAAACAAACTAATTATACAATATTTTGAATGCAATGTCAGTGGTTTTGCTCAAAAGCATCTGGCAATTGTATAAATGTATTTTCTGAACCCAAGATTTTGGCGATGATATAGCTATGGCCCCACATTAAGTGTTCAAGTTAATGTGATTAGTTTAGGCTGTTTTATTGTTGGTCACATCTACCCACCAACCTCCATGATTTAGGAGTGGAGCGGAATAAGTTAAATACTTAAATTCATGAGTCCAGAACAAAGATTTTCTGGGTAGAAACCCATTCCTTGAATTCCTCAGTCTTCATGCTATAGGAGGACTTTAGTTTGATAATGAATGACTATGTCAATATTAAGCATAGACTGATGTTCATTTAAAATTTCTGAACTACTTACATTTTAAAAAATAATGATTTTTCAAACAGGTTGCCAAATCACTACTATTTGTCAAGCAAATGTTTCTGCAAAATTTATGAGAGAAAATATGCACAAATGAATAAGGACATATGTCAAAAAAAACACACACACACTTCAGCTTTAATGTCCCATAATTAAGCCTCTAATTACATACAAAAAATATAGATAAAACTATAATAACCGCTGGCATGCTGGCTATCAGGACAGACTGAGATGTAATGTGCTGTCAGTTTTTTTTGTGCCCCCGAGCTCTTCCATCTGAAAATTACACCATCCATGTTTCACCATCTCCTCCGTTGCCATGGCAATCTGCCGTCACCACACTTTGTGCATCACACGACGCGTGGATGCACTATCTCTTTGACTGCTGGGTCTAAAAATAAACTCATGTCTGTGAGTGTGACCACAGCCCTTGTACACTCGAATACCCTCTCTGAGGTGTCAAATCTGCTCTACAGGCACACACCTGTCATTTCGTGAATAATGGCCATAGAGTTCATGCACTTCAGAGGGTTGCTTGTGTTTGGTTGTTTCAGTGTGCATGCATGTCTCTGAATTACTGCGTAGATCACTCATTCATTATGAAATCATTCCCAACCCTCCGAGTGATGGGATCGGACTGCTGAAAAGTGAGAATCCGAGAGAGACAGAGACTAAAATGCAGGGAAACCTTCCTGAGGAGGAAAAGAAGAGCATTTGGGGAACCTTACCTCAAGGTCATCAAGTGAGCGAGCCATACTGAGACGCTTGGAACGTCCAAAAGATCGTCTGCCGGAGGAACGCTGAGGAAAGCCCATAGTGATGCCTTTAAATCTTCCACCCTGTGAGAAACAGAGAGAAAGACATTAGCAACACAGACAAGACCAGCATTTTTACAATGCAGAAGTCCTTATGATACAACGTGTTTTGCGACTCATTAAACGTTCCATCGTCCTCACACTGGCAAACCATGTGTCCCAATGTCTGGGAATTATTAGAAGAGTTATTGGCTGAGTATATATAGCCAGCATATAGTTTGGAATAATTGAGATTTTATTAGGATTTTATCACAGTAAAAATAGTAGTATTGTAAAATATTATTACAGTTTAAAATAACTATTTTCTATTTGAATATATTTTTAAAATACATTTATTTGATGGCAACAGTCTTCAGTGTCACATGATCCTTCAAAAATATTAATAAATAGACTAAGACGAGAGTTGTAGTTAAGACCACCTAAATCGAGATCAAGTCAAGACCAGAGTGTGTTGAGACCAAAACATGACCAAGACCGAGGCAGGGAGAGATTGAGTCAAGACCAAGATGAAGACAGCACTATTCAAATTCATCTGGCTACTACTGACTGAGAATGTCTTGATGAAATAATAAAAACTCAATGACACTATAATTACAATTGCATAAATGTAATTAGATTAACGTTTTAAAAACAAAACTTTTGAATATAGAAATGTGAAAAATAAAGCAATGCTTTTAAATACCAGCATATTAGCATATTGGAATGATTTCTGAAAGATCTTGTGACTGAAGAGTAATGGTTGCTGAAAATTCTACTTTGCCATCATAAATAAATTATACCGTAAAACATATGCAAATGTTATTTTACATTATTATTAAAGTTTATTTTAAATCACTTTTAAGTATAATGCTTTAAGTTCATGATCCTTTATCAGACTTCTACATTTGCATTCATCCTTAGTTCTGCGCACAAAACACAAGAGAGTCTGGTGAACGGTCTCAATCCCAGCTCATACTCATATCATAGTGTCCGTCTACCAAAACTGTCTCCTGAGAAACAGAAGTGATAAGCCCTTTGTCTCCCTCTCCCTATTTTTGAAAAGGACAACAACATTTATCCTCCACTCCAAGTGTGAAATCCACAGAGGAACCAGTAAACAACTCTCCTCTCGCTGTTTGATGTCAATTATGAGAATAATGAATAATTTAAGAATTTGTGTCACTAGTATTGCACTGCACAATATTACCTATATCTATATCCGTAACACATTATCTTAAGGTGCTGTGGGTGGTTGCTAGGGTGTTTCTAGGTTGGCTCTAAGTCTCTATAATATTCTGGTTCCTAGAAAGGACTCAAGTTCTTTTTTCAATGTAGAGGTATGGTCATATTAGCAAATTTAAGTAAAATTGTATATGCAAAATAGGTATACTGTCAATAGTGTATCGATGTATAAAGTATAGCTCACACAGAATACAGGAAATTTGTATGACCACCTTAAACCTATAATATACCTTGGGAAATATTTAACATTCACATGAAATTCCAGACGACAGATGAAGTGATTGGATTTTGACTATAAAAGGGCACCTTAAAGTGAAAACTTAAAAGTGAAAATGTTTTACTAACCCCCATGCCAACCCAGATGTTATGAAATTCATGACTTACTTTCTTTAGATGATTACAAATATTTTTTGATCTCTGTCCATATGATGAAAGTAGACAAAACCCATGTAAACTGCTCCAAATCCACATAAAACGACCCCAGGTGATGGATCAATTTCTGCTGAAGTGAATTATGTTTGTGTAAGAAAAATATAAATATAAAAAAATAAACATTGCCTCCAACAAACAAACCAGAAGACATTGATTCATCAAATGGGGTCGTATGGATTTACGTCCTGTTCCCTTTGCAAAGCGTCAACTCTAGGAATCCTCTTGCATTATAAAGACTCAAAGAGATGGATTATTTTTCAATAAAAATGTATTTGTGTCCAATAAAGTCTTGTACATCTGGGATGGCATGAAGGTAAGTAAATTATGAGAGACTTTTCGTTTACAAGTGGAGTATCGCTTTAAAGAGATTTTTTGCCCATTCTCTAGTGTACCAAGTATGCCTGATTGCTTCTTGTCTTGTTGCCTCATAGCAACGATATTTATATATTCTTTACACATTTAACTGGAATAAAAGAAAGTCTTGCAACAGAAAAAAAATCCAACAGCATTAACCCTGATGCAGTCAGAAAGATCATCAGTGACGCTGGGCAGAGAAACAGAAGGCCGAATGTAGAAAGACGGGCGAACCGGCAGTCAAGCGGTCAGAGAGACAAACTGATTAGAGGGAAATTTTTCATAAGCTAAAGTTTAGAGGCTGATTGTGCAGATGACAAGAGCAGTGTAATCAAATGGCCTCTTGTGTTGCCTAGAAACGCAGCGACCTTTGTGTTTACCCTCATCATTATGACACAAGTGATAACATACATATGCAAACACACACAAATATGCCAACACAAGTGACTACATGCGCATGAGAGTCAGGGCAGTACATACTTCAGCTATGCACATGTGTCCGCATCTAAAAGGATAGTTAAACCAAAAATTATAATTCAGTCATCATCAATCTAAACCTGTTTGATGTTCTTTCTTCTGCAAACACAAAATAATACATTTGAAGAATGTTGATCATCAAACAGTTTCGGTGACCATTGACTAATATAGGACATTTTAAAGATTTCTCAACATATTTTCTTTGTAAAGTTCCCTTACAGAAAAAGCACATGACCTTCACATGTGCAATCACATGTTAACATCACATGTGAAATATGTGAAACACATGCAACATGGTTTTGGAATATTTTCATGGTCTAAATATGTGAAACCCATGTGAACAAATATGGACAATATTAGACCATGAACATTTTCCAAAACCATGTTTCATGTGTCTTTCACATATTTCACATGTGACTTGAACGTGATTGCACATGTGAAATTAATGTGCTTTTTCTGTATAGAATGACGGTGAGCGGGCCTACACAATGACATCATTTTCGGTGAAATATTTCTTAAAGGCTAACAAGACAGGACAATTACATAATCTCTCTCTCAATCACACACACTCACAATGTGAATTTCAAGGCAAGACACGATCACACACACACACACACACACACACACACACACACACACACACACACACACACACACACACCATAAAAAGAAAGCTCATAGAATCAGGAGGGAACAAATAATGTGTGCTATGGAAATAGATGAACACAGGTTCTTTAAAGAAAAGATTTGAAAGTTTAGAACTTTAATGAAAGAAAAAATAATAATACAAATGAAAAAGAATCAAACAAAAATTCAAAGAACACAAAGGTTTGCGAATGATTGTAAATTCTGCATTCATTCCTGGTGTCTGGATACTAGACCCATATTGGGTTTCATTAAAAACACTATCGGTCATGTAACAGAGGAACAGGTAAGCCAGGCATGAGTGACCTTCCCAGTGGTTTCCATGGCAATTGAGCACCACAGCGTTGTGAATTAATCTAAAGAAATAGCATGGACTGAACTACGTTCCTTGGGTGAATCTTGCGGATGGTTGCTGGAAAGCAGCATAGGGCTGTCAACATTGGTTTTGGAGAACAACACTAAATGTTCCAGATGTCAGCAGGAGCTGCTCTGTTTTGTGTGCAGCACTTGAATCCTAGGAGGGTTTTTTATATACTTCAAAAGACTAATGATGAAAGGAAAGGCATAGAAACACGAGGCTCATATGACTATGCTTACATCAGCACTGTCTAAAGCATTTTTTAGGCTGCCAAAGAGCGCGCACATACAAAGGTCTCAAAGTACATTCTGTCCTCTTTTTATATCATTTCGTATGACAGTTTCACCTATTGATTTATTCGCTCCATTACAGTACTATTTACACTTTCCTTCTCTAGCTCTCTCTCCCCTCTTAGGGTGCAGTTGGGTCAGTCTTGGGGTTGAGATAACATCATGGATTCCTGTGGGGAGCATGGACGTAATGTGCACTGCATAGACCTCTTAGACTTATCAGGGAGGAGCTATCTTTGAGGAGCTCTGGGGAGCTTTCTTTCCTGTTTACTTCATCCATGTCGGAATGACAAACCATACCAAGAAATGTCACTATAAAAACATCGATCTGTTTATCCGTTTCATACCCATCGCAAAACTAGCTTGTTCTCTGTAGGACCATGAAGGAGATCTGCAAAAATCTATTATAGAATAATCCATCACACTATAAGATTACAACACAGCCACTGCATGCAAAAAAAGTATTCATGTAACCAACTGTTACAACTGTAAACATCTCAATACTCAAAAATAATACCCAGTATGGATAATAACTGATATGACGACTGTTCTATACTGCTCTCCTCAAGTCTTGACATGTGTTGTTCTAGCACATGATCAATAGTCATTGTAGGTAAGTACTTTACAAATAATATGAACATGAAATACTTTGTTTTTCTTGTATACAGTACATACAGGACAATGTTTCCAATTGCTTGTATGCCAACTAGGGGATTTTAGTGGATGTATGAAGTCTTTAATTCGAAAAATATATTGATTGTATAATCATTTAAAACAAAACATGTTTGTGCAATAGATGTAAATATTAAATGAAATAAAGATCAAAAATTATAAAAATTAAAATTAAATAAAAGCAAAGAAATGAAGCCAACTGGTTAAACATTTTGGCAACACTTTAAATTAGGGAACATATATTCAACATTAGCCTACGTAGTTGCTTATTAGCATGCATATTACTAGCATATTGGCTGTTTATTAGTACTTATGTTATACATGTATAGTTCACCCAAATATTAACATGTCGTCCCCAAACCTCTACGAGTTTCTTCCTTATGTTGAATATGAAAGAAGATATTTTGAAGAACAAAACATTTGTTGGTCCCCACTGACTTCCATAGTATGGCATAATGTTCAACATAAGAAAGAAAATCATAGTTTATCAAAACGTCAAATTTTGGTTGGGGGTGACACGATTCCTTTAATGCCTTATTCTGCATGACCATATTCTAGATCCCTTATCCTACCCTACACCTAAACATAACAACTACACACAACTACCTACACTGAAAAGAATTAATTGAATCTACTCAGTTTTTTTAAGGTAAGGTTGCTTGAAATCAATTTATTTTAGCTAAATATAATTAAAAAATACGTTGAAAGTCAGTCAGCTAAATGTGTTTATTTAAATGTAGCTAAAATAAATTGATTGCATGCAACCACTTACCTAAAAACAATTGAGTAAATTCAATGATTTTTGTTCAGTGTAGTAATTAGGAGAACATTGAGGGGAAAACTCTTATGCGTTCCTTAATATAACGTGTTACTGATATTTTGCTTTATAATCTCAAGCCATTCATATCACCTTTAAATCTGTAATGAAAAATCATTTGAATTGGAAAAGAATCATCATACTTTATACTGCAACAAGTATTTGACCTGTCGCACAGGCAGTGAAACAGTGCCGCCTGTTGGTGTGTAAGAGATCAACTTGTGACCCCATGTGGATGCCAAGAAAATATTAAGTTTAGTCTCTTTCATGATTTCACAAACAGACAGGAAAGTGTAAACTATCATATTGAAAATAACCCAATGCTTTGGTATTGTGCAGCTAATGCAATAAAGAAAATTACAACTTCAAAACACTTTCCTATCATTAATTAACATAATTTATAAGCCTTATTCAGGTTGACTGTTCGCTATTAAAACGCATGATGCCATGATACCTCACACCTCTTCATCAGTTATGGCTGTGTGAGACAGACGTGGCATGGTCTCATGTCAACAGCCCTCAACGAGAATGCTCCCATATCAATGATACAGCCTGGAGTCACCTTAGCAACTACATTTATGCATGCCGTTTTATAACCTCACTAAATGAAAGACTACGTGAGTATTTGTAAATATTAATTTTTCACACTATTCCAATTAATTAGTGGAAAAAACTTAAATGCTACAGCATCCAAAAATACCAAATTTCCTTATAGAGACATTCAAACATAAAATGTATGTTGATGTCCACATTATATAAGCAGTGCTATATAATGACACAAGCAGAGAATGAACTGAAAAGCAATTCCTTCAAGCAGTGAACACAGACCATTGATGTCTGACATGCCTTACTGTTTTTAGCAGACCCTAAAGCTATTGTCACAGATGATGCATATAACAGCTACAATACTATTCTGGGAAATGCAATCAATGTTGTCTGTTTTGTTGCTTTGGGCCTGTGGGCATCTTTGGGCCTGTTTGGGCCCGTTGGCTCCTGTGGAACAGTTCTCAGGATTTACTTTATCTGAAAAAACTTAGTGTTTTTAGAGAGCTCAGTACTTCACAAATAGTCTGGTCAATAGTCTGCTGAATAATATAATATAATAATAATAATAAAGAGACACATAATGATGGACAAAAAGGGTTCTACTATTGTTACAGGCTGAATAATCGTAATCTGATACCCTTTAGAACCACATTTCCTGAGAGTATAGTTTTAGGGCAATTTACTTTCATAATTGTTTTATATTTAACAGCACCTGGTCCCTACTGCTTTCGTTTTATGGAAGAGAGTGCATCAACTTTCTACTAAACTTCTCCTTTGGTATTCCCACAGAGGAAAGAACTTAATATGGGTTTGGAACAACACGAATTACTACATTTTCATTTTTGGGTGAACCATTTCAAAAATTATCGTGATCAGATTAATTTCAGTGGTTTGCCATCTCCTGCTCAAAACTTGAGCTGCTGGAGGCCCATCAAAGGCAGCCAGAACAGGGCAGAAGCTCACAGACATGTGAACGGAAAGTTTTCCACTGGGAGATTGATTCGAACCCAGCTTTGTATCTCAATCTTCTCATCTCAGGGTCAGTTTTAACATGTTCCTTCCAAGCGAGGAGCAGCAGTTGAAGCAGCAAATGGGACAGGTATTTTCAGCCTGGCTACGCATGTCACCTACCTGACAGAATTCTTTTTGACAGTGAATTGTTTGTGCAGTGTTACTGACAATGCAAAACTATAAGAGCAACAGCATATTTTCAACATTTGACATTTACATTTATGCATTTAGCAGACGTTTTATCCTATTCAGGCTATACATATTTTTATCAGTATGTGTAAACATATAATGAGTTTGAATATCAGTGAACTATTTTTATTTTTTTTGCAGAAACTCTGGTGGAAATTCCTAGTGCAATTGAAACCAGCAAAGCTAAGGATCATGCCGTGCCTGATAATAAGAACGAGGAAAAAGTGATATCCATTCCAAGCAGTTTTTGCCTGCAAGATCTTTTTGCACAGACAACAGTTGTTCGAACAACACATTCCCCGGCTCATTAACCAGTGTACTGCACTTAAAATCATTACTTACTAATTCTTCTTAATCCTGAGGAGCACTTACTGTTGTAATTCTGAATGCATTTCAATTTGTTCAATTTGCATTTCATTCCTCTGGAATGAGGTAGCCTAACTGACTGTGATCCTGAACAAGTTGTTCTCAGACTTGAAAACAGAACCTGAATCGAGGCCTTAAAAATTATCTTACCTTTTTCCCTGAATCTTTCGTTCTTCTGCAATCGTTCGATTGCTGCTTGTGCGCTTGTAGGTTCTTCTCCCCAAACAGCTTCTTAGCCCACTCATCCTTCTGAGCATGGAGCCGGTGAGGCTGCGAAGCGATCTCGCCTGCAGCACGGTACCGGTCGGCTGGAATCTTACTCATGGGTGGTGGCAGGGTGCTACAGTTAGCACTCGACCATCCGTCTGTGGACTCTGCATAAGACTCCTGATCACTGCTGTGCCCCTGACGCCAGTCTTTCAAGACATGAACTGGCAGCCAACGCTGGCCTGATGCCCCCGTCACCTTCTTACCATGGGCATAATAGTGGGAGCGTGAAGGAAGACCTGACACATCCAGTCGTGAGGAGGAGTTTAGATGTCTGCCAGAAACCAGAGGTGGGTCTCCGTGGGAATGTGGATGGGGCTGAGGGTGATCTACAAACTGGTCAGGGCGGTAGCCATTATGATGTGAGATCGGCAAAGGCGGTGGAAGACCTCCAAGTACACTTTGGCTACGAGGTCCTGGTGGGTTTTCCCATAGTCCTGTGGGAACATGGCGACTAGGGTTGGCGCCCAAGTCAACCAAGAGGACTCGGTTGTTTTTCTCCTCTGGCAAGAAGTTGCCAATGCCACTGTCACTGTTGCTGCTTGTGCTGTTGTTCTGCTGAGCATCTAGATCACCATCGAGGAAAGCTCGAGCTCGCATACCCTCTATAGATTCTCCCATATCACGGTAAAGCACTGACACGAACTGTAGAAGGGGCTGGGATGTTGGTGGGAACTCCAAGCAGCCACCGGTATCTGGGTCTGGAGTGCAGTCAAAGCCAAAGCGTCGGGCTACACCTTGGTGGACCTTATGATGACAGAGTTCAGGGTCTACAATAAAGACGTGACAAGACGTACGCAAGCCTTGCTCCTCCTCACCGTGCCGAATCATGGCATGGTCATTTGTGGCTTGCATGGTGACAAGGCCAAAGAAGCGGCGGTCGTCTGGACACACGGCACTGAATGCTAACTTCTCTGCAGGGTAAGTGGCTAGAACAGCGCCTCGATCGTTGCACAGCTCTACACATTCATGCATGACTTTGAGCAGGACCAACGAGTGTACTTTTTGTTCTGCGCGCAGGCGTCGCATACAGCCACGAATCGCCTGCAGGCTGTCGCTTTCCAAATTGGCACTTGTTGAAGCTAATTCAATAGATCCCAAATATCCCACAACCATCCCGACGTTGAGTATACCCGCAGAGTCTGCATTTTGCAACAGGACAAATTCATCTTGCTGTTCAAACATATCAACGAACACAGAGTCCTCATTGAGCACTTTGGCTATCTCCTCTTCATTGAGCAAGTTGGGATCGCTCCTTCGGGTGTCGGCGTTATCGTACGAGAAGTCTGGCTCTGAGAGAGCCCTGGTTTTAGAAGCAGAGGCACAAGCTACTGCCTTCTCCGAGCTGCTGGATGAGTGGCTGGAATTTTCAAAGATCATGTTAAAGATTCCCCCAGACTGCATTTCTGCTACTACTCGTTCTGCACGGTTTATGCCAAGTGTCTTTGAGTCTATCTTTGGCCGCAGCCAGTGGCTCTTGTGGTCATGGAACCCCAATTCTTCATCACTTGAACATGAATCTAGATGTGCATTGTTATGACTGCCCTCAGCGATGACCAAGTGTAGGACACCTGTACAGCGGCCAATCAGCTTGACAACGTCCTCGTGAGATGCTTTGGACACATTGATGTCGTTCACACTTAGCATCTGATCTCCAGAGCGAAGGCCCACGTAGTCAGCCGGACTACCCTTCAGGATGCAATTCAGCACGCACGGAGACTGACCAGATAGCGTGAAGCCATAGCCTGTTCTTCCCCTCGCAACCTCCACCCCTCTTATGCGCGCAGATGGCTGGGCATTCACACGCCTCCTGCCTTGCTCTGATTGTCTGAACATCCTTCTTTCAGTCCTCTCTTCTGACTAGGGCTCACAAAAGCAGAGATGGCGAGTTTAGTGATATCATCCCTCCAGAGCCCAAGTCTAAGGCACTAATGTGGTGCATGACTGAATATTCACACAATACCTTCACAAAGGAGAGAGGGAAAAAGTTAATTAATACATTGACAAATTAATCATTACATTAACATAAAATTATATGGAAATGTTGAGCAGGTAATTTCAGTTATTAAAATATGCATTTCAAGTTGATTCAATTATTAGGGTTTCATTGAGAAAAGATTGAGAACTGCAGTAACTGTTACTGCTTAGTCATGATTATTCCTTCATTTTAGAATAGGCACTTTTTTCATCCAGATCTATTTAAAAATACCAAAATTTTGATTTTACATTTTCCATCGACATGTTTTCAATTGTTTATTTATTTATTTTAGTGTGGCTTCAAATCAGAAATGCCCAGGTGGTGGACTAATAAACAAATAAATGAAATCAACATGACTAACGTTACAAGGATTCGATTTATAAGAACTTTCAACATGTGTTTTCAAAATATATTTGTGTCATGCTGTCATTTAACATATAAATTAACGTTATATATAATGTATGTAAAATATAACGATATGTAAAATACAATATGATAACCAAATAAAAAACACAAGCCTTACTGGACAT
Organism: Gymnocypris eckloni scoliostomus; assembly: GCA_027564155.1. Lineage (NCBI taxonomy): Eukaryota > Metazoa > Chordata > Actinopteri > Cypriniformes > Cyprinidae > Gymnocypris > Gymnocypris eckloni. The sequence goes on from CM050416.1 coordinate 26,605,577, forward strand.
TTATATGCAAGCGTTTGCAATATGCATTTTAAAGGCGGGGACAGTGTTTTGAAAAGTTAGCATTTCATAATAATAAACATAAAACCGATAGGATAGAACACTGACAGGATACACAAACTCACAAATGTAATCGTGTTTGTCATCGACGTCTTTTTCTTGGTTTCCTAAAAGACTACTAAAGTTACAGATGCGAAGAAGACTCATCCACTCTTGCTATCGGTGCCGCCTTCTTTTTCCCATTGTTGGAATGCCCACGCGTCAACATGTGTAACCATGACAATGGAACTGTCTGTAGACATTTCTCATCGCTCATTGGTTTCCACGGCTGTCAATCATCTCCACAACGACCCAAACCCAGTTTGACTTGACTTGCCAACTGACCATAAAAGTTATGCTACAGGTGTCCTTCAATCTCAACACGAGCGAAAAATGACTAAAAGTAAAACACCACAGTACACATCTTAATACTTACTACTTTCCAGATGAATTGAATATTTAATATCGATAGAGAGCCGAGCTGCCTCGGTGTTGGTTTTCGCGAGGAACAGCTGGGCAGTGAGTAACGTTAATATCTAACGGTATTGAATGATCAGCATCAGTAGCCAGATACTCAATAGAATAACATATATTTAAGACACAACTCGTAAAAAGATATAAAACGATAACCTTATATAGATCCGCATGCAGTTAAATAACAGTATATTGTACCTAAAAAGTTTTAATAACCGCAGAAAGTACAAGAAATTCCCATGGCTAACTTACATTGCTAACATTAGCCGTACTTCCCAAAAACTTTCCTGTGATGAAGAAATCGTTGCATTACTGTACAGATAATACGGAGTTATAGATCATAATTATATATTATGTAAAGTGTTCTTACTTGTGACGGATGTGTCCCGACCTGATGTGAAGTTTAATGACATGGTAACCTTAGTGCTGCATAAGGAGTAAACAAAAGGAGAGGGCAGCTGGTGTGTGGACAGCAGAAGCAGGAGGAGGAGGAAACTACATCTCAGGGTTTTTCTTCTTTAAGGACAGCACTGGTAAAGGGGGTTTCCTTTACGTGACTGGATTTAGGGCTACAATTCAGTATATGCTCAGAGTTATATGGATATGGTTTAGGAGTTATTTTAATGGCATTAAGAAATATACCAAGTTCATACTATAACCAAAGTAATTAAAACATATATATATATATATATATATATTTTAATGGTAGAAAGTGACAGATTTTTCCACCCAATGTGTTTTCATAACATAAAAGATGGGATTATCAAGAGAGATGTGGTTTATTTTTAAGATTATTAGTTGCAAATAATTTAGTTAATTTAACAGCTGCTGCTGATATCACTGTTGAACTGACATAAACATAAATGTGAAATTAAATTTCTCACACACACACACACACACACACACACACAAGCCCTGGGCTTGGAATCCCCCATTTGTTCTGCACAGAAAGTTAATAACCTGCACTTTTCAGAGGATTACCAGCATTAACTCAAAAACATCCAAATCCATTATTCGAGCACATCATAAAACATCCTACCTTGGAGTAGAAAATTTTCAAAAGCATATGGGTAAATGTAAAAATTTAATAATTGTACTAAATATAAAAACGTAATATTTCAGTGCTCTTCAACTACTTTTAAGGGCCATATTCTCTGAAGGACTGTTATTCGAAATCTAACGTGCATATCAAATACCCAACTGTCACATTACAGAAATGATAATGATAATTAAAAAGAAGAGTGTTTCTGTTCTTTTGCCCCTTAAAACTCCCATTCTGTGTAAAATAAAGTTGAAAATAATTGACAAGCTGGATTTAAATTGAGTCACTATTTGACAAGCCCCACAATATTTGATAAGTGAAAAATGCTTTTAAACAAACTGAACACTTTACATCTTTTATTCATTTCTATATTCTAGTATTGTCATGGCTTATGACGTTAAAACAATCCATTAAAATAAATTTGACCCCTAACCGTTTTTACCAGCTTATAGTTTGCATAAATGAGCTAATTAAATAGCTAACATAAAGTAAAAAGCTTATTTTATTAAAAAAAAGCTCTGGTGCTTGACCATCATGGCATCGTACTGTGATATTTATAGGACATGCTGCCAACCCAGCTAAATATTAACTTGATGTTCTGCATCTCAGATAAAACAAGCTGAAGTAAATATTGATTTGAGATCTAACAGGATCACTATGGATATCAATAGGGGGAGGTGTAAAGAATAATCTAAATTTGATAGAAAGAACAATATAATTCAAGGGGAGTGGCTTAAAACCATTCCCATCTGAAATGCATTAACCAGTCAGAATTATTCCCTCTCTTTCCCAAATGAAGCTTCCAAGCATAAACTATAGAGGATAAAAGGTATTTAATATTTATAAAATTGTGGTAGATGCAGTAGTAACATTAAAGGGGTCATATGATGCGATTTCAAGTTTTCCTTTCTCTTTGGAGTGTTACAAGCTGATTGTGCATAGATAAGATCCCTGAAGTTGCAAAGACTAAAGTCTCAAAACCAAAGAGATATTCTTTATCAAAGTTAAGACTCTGCCACGCCCCCCTAAAACAGCTCATTCAAACACGCCCCCACATGTCTACGTCACTATGTGGGAATATTTACATAATGCAGCCCAAATCTTCACGCAAAGAAAGAAGGCGTGGTTTCAGTAACCGCAGTAGTGTTGATGCAGCCGTGTCCGGGAGAAGCTGTGTGTTTCTAGGCGAAAGCAAAAGCACTTTATTTGGCCTTCCGAAAGTAGATTAGGAATCATTAAGATTACTTACAACAGAACAGCAACGCATTTTATGGATGACCGTTTCGTGAACCGAGGAGGTAATTATGGCTTTGCTATGACAATCTGGCACTTCTAAATCAGCAACTGTAAGTATGTTTTGTTATTAGTTTAAGTATTTGCTATTGACTGACTGTTAAAATGCAGAGTTTTGCGAGTCGTGTGTGTGTGTGTGTGTGTGTGAGAGAGAAAGAGATAGACAGGGTCGCATCACAGTGGAGTCAGCTGTCTTAATCGCGGCTTGTGTGCAAACACATACAAGCTTCATCACTGTCTGTCACACGACTCTGTTCCCCTTTTGAGCTTGAACTGATGGTAAAACTAAGGACATTATTAACTGTCTTTATTTATTTTGAAAGCTGAAGCTGATTATAGAAAGGGCGTTACATTTCCGACGCGTGGTGTTCAGCCAATCACAATGCACTGTGCCAGTTGGCCAATCAGAGCAGACTGCTTGTCGGAAGGCGGGACTTTGAAGAAAACAGTGCGTTTGAGAGAGGAGGGGCATAGAGGACCTATAATAATGTACAGTATTTGAAAAATAATGTGTTTTTTGAACATTAAAGCATGTCAACATATTCTGTTACACCAAATACACAAAATAATGATCTTTAAAAAGAATCATATGACCCAATTAATTCTGCAGTATTTCACGTTTGGTCCAACCATATTGGTGGTCTTTATGAAAGGCATTCAAGTTATTCCAGCTGTACGTGACCCCTAACACTACTGTCTTTTTAGCCCAACAAAACTGATTTAAAAATCTTTCAAAGCCTCTAAAAATGTTTTTCTAAGGACACAGTATGTCGATTATGTAAATCTATTATTTTGAATGGTTCTATAATCTGTAGATTTGCAAGAAATCTTGCAGGCATGGGGCGATATTTACGATGAATCTGACAATACATTTCAGAGAAGTAAAGGCTTTTCACTGAGCAGTGAAAATATCAAGAATGAATTGCTATGTATATGTTCTGCTTCACTAAGGCAAAGCAAATATTTCATCGAATCATAATAAACATACATACTAAACATGACCAGCTAATTGTCTCCATGGAAGCATGCCATGAATCATGTAATTTGCCAAATTTACTAATTTAAATTTGTCTGTTATTCGTCTGTCATTGGTCAAATGTTGTCATTACACAATTTCGACTAAATTTGAAAGCAGACTAAAGCATGTTTCAAGTTAATATACATCCTCATCTTCTCAGATATACTTATATGTACAGTGAAGGTTTCTATGCCACCTGAGATGGATAAATTGGTTGTTTTTTTAGTCTCTCAAAAATGAAAGGTTGGGTTTTTGCGCACATTTGGTTACAACAGTCGTTCTCTTTACTCCATCTCATGTTCACCAATAGGTGTTGTCATGCACCACAGTTTATTCATTTAATCACAAATAGCATTTCTTTTACACAAATTGTACATTGATGTAAACACTCTATAGATTAAAATACATACTTCCAGTTATTACACTAGATCAATAATCATATCTTTCATCCTGAGCTTTTAAAAGAAATTTAACCAAAAAAAACTAAAGATGTGTTTCAAGGGACACAGTATGTAGATTTGAGCTGCAAATTTCATATGCATAAACCATCACCTAAAAACTTCTCTACGCTAACTGCTATGGCTATTTTAAATCCCGTCCATACAAAAGGACTTAAGAGATTCACATTTGTGATCTGGGTTTTCTCCGTCTTAAAAAAAGTGTCAACTTAAAAACAACAAATATAGACAACCAGATTTTAAGAGGAAAAATAAACTTTGTTCCAGGCAATTTTTAGTAAGTCAAACACATTTTACATTTAAATACACAAAAATCGTATCATACCTATAGTCGTACGTAACCTTTCCCCACATTAGAGGGAATATACAAATTCAATTTACAATCTATTTTCACTTCAAGTGCTAGCAAACACAGAGCAAAGCAATGCGTCGCCCATGCAAAAGGAATGATTTTAAACTGAATAAGTGGCGAGTGTATGAAAGCGAGTGTCTTTCGAGGAGTATGGACTGTTGGAGAGGAGGGTAAAGACCGGCATTGTATAAAATACCCAGATGTATCGATTTTAGCAAGTAACTTGGAGTAGCTGAACTCCAGGTCTGCGGACTAAAAGATCTGATCTTGGATCTGCTGAATTCCGGAAGTGCAAGAGATATTTTAATAGTGTTTGCATCATATTTAAGAACATCCACTACAATATGTTCTTTAGTCAGTTTGTTTATAGCTGAAAATTCTCTATATTAGAATATAACGTTACTAATGATGGAAACACATCGTCAGTTTTGACCGATAACCTTTGCGACCAGCCTCACAGTTTTGCCACAGTAACATTCTTTGATACCAAATGAAGAGCATTTATACATATCAAATATAGAGAAGACACGCTTGCATCCACATAGACTGTTAAGACGTTAAGTGACAGCGTGAAACCAGTCAAATATTCTGATGGTAGCACCGCTTTTTTTTTTTTTAATTACAGATTCTGGTGCGCTGTGGTTCTTGTGGCCACATACTTGAGTGGATGTGCAGCCTTTCTTGGATTGGTCCCATTGTAATAACTATGAACTACTTGGGACAATGTCCTCTGATGTTTAACGTTATAGTAACTGCCACATACATCCAATCAGATATAATTGTTTATTTTTACCATGCATCCTGGTGTGTGATGTTCTGATAAGTGTGATGTCTTCTGCTCGGGTAATGTTACCATCTTTTTTATGCCTGATTTGCATTGGAGGTCTAATGATCAGTATTGTTTTCTGTATTATAGTGACGTGTCTTGGTGAATGCTCTGCAAACAGCAAAGTAACTGGTAATACGGGCTACCAGGTGAAGCCACCATCTCAAAGACAGACTGAAAGGCCCTGCGGTCTAACTCCTCGTCGATCTGGTGTCGGTAGAAATCCATAGCTACCAGACAAAAGAGGCTAATGTCCACTGTGTCGGACTTCCCCATGCGACTGATGACATGCGGCAGGCTAAAGGGAAGTAAGGCATTAAGGAAAACAAGGACGAAGAGAAAAAAGAAAAGAAAGTATGGAATAGAGCTCTTACCAATACAAGGGATGCAATAACTGCACCAACTGAAAATTATATGCGTGTTTAAGGATACAGGGCAGAGATCCACTGGCTGGTTGAGGCACTGACAAAGAAACAAGACAGGCTCCACATTGCCATGGCGACAGGCGTCCTCTGTGTGAAGTTCGACAGCGAGAGTAGCACCCAATCACGAACCATGGAGGACTGCCCAGTTGCATGAAGTGTCTGAAATACCTGTATCAAGAAATATATGCACTTATGAATATATAGTGAAAGCCAATGGGGTCGAAAACAACACTGAACTGTACTGATTTCATTATATGTACAAAGATGTTTGAACACATTTTTACAGTTCCACAGAAGAAAGAACGTCATACAGGTTTGAAGCAAAATGAGGGTGAGTAAATTATGACTTAATTCTAAGAATAAAGATGCGAACACATTTACTGATGTTCGGTGAATTTTACAGGTGAAATCTAGTAATTTCTTTTAGAATCCACACAATTGGGAATTTCACATGAGAGCGAAATGATATTACGCAGCGCCTGAAAGTAGTCCCCTGCTATATCATACCCAGTTACCTAACTGGGGACTACTTTCAGACGCTGCGTAATATCATTGCGCCTGCTGCACCCATGGTATGGCAGCAAAGTTCCTTGATTATTACACCGGGACAAGAGTATAGTTGCTAGCCAAATTGCCTAGAAAATCGCAACTCTTAATTTTCTGTCAGTCTTAGTACACGATTTAACTACAGAAGAGTCAAGTTTTGAATAGGAAAAATATCACAACTCTTTGGGAATCTTTGAGTGAGATGCTAATGGTCTAATCAGATTCAATTCGCTAAGCTAAGCTAAAAGTGCTACCGCCAGACCCGGAGATTAGATGAAAGGATTCAAAACGGTACAACTTAACTGTTTAACTCTTGGGGAGTTGTAAAATGAGCCTATTTTAAAAAAGTGGAGTGTTCCTTTAAGCATTTAAGATCACAGAGTACCCGAAGCATTATAGGGTTAGCTCACACAAAAATTTAAATTCTGTCATTAATTACTCAGCCTCATGTCGTTCCAAACCTGTAAGGTCTTTAGAACACAAATTAAGATATTTTTGATGGAATCTGAGAGCTCTCTGACCCTCCCATAGACAGCAACACAACTGACACATTCAAGGCCCAGAAAGGTAATAAGGACATCTTTAAAATAGTCCATGTGACATCAGTGGTTCAAACATTATTTTATTAAGCTACGTGAATACGTTTTGTGTGCAAAGAAAACAAAAATAACGGCTGCATTCACCAATTTCTTCTCTTTCGTGCCGCCTTCAATGTACATTCTGTCTAGAGTACCACAATGCATACGTGTGATGCTGCTGACTAGGGCTAAATCAATTAATTGCATTAAAAATAAAAATGTATGTTTACATACTATATGTTTACGGTGTTTATTATGTATATATAAATACACACATGTATATATATTAAAAAATATGTTTATATTTATACTTATATTAACATATTTTTCCTTAGTATATACATGTATGTGTTTGTATTTATATATACATAATAAATATACACCGTACACACACACACGTATAGCATGTAAACAAACTTTTGTTTTGAATATGATTAATCATGATTAATCATTTTGCAGCCCTACTGTTGACGCAGGAGCCTTGTTTACAAGCAAAAGGAATATGTATACTGTACATAAAACAGTCTGTGTAAACATGTCTGAAGATTTGACAGAGAGGATGACTTTTCATTTGTTGCCCAGCCCTACTTAATTGAACCAGAATATACAGATGATGAACTAAGAGAGATTGATGTTCTACATCAGAACACGGCTCCTGCGTCAGCACCACCAACACGCATGTGTCGTGGTACTCTTGTGAACACGTGTTGAATTCTGACAAGAGAAGAAATTGTTGAATAAAGTAGTTTTTGTTTTCTTTTCACAAAATAAGTATTCACGTAGATTTATAAGATTATGTTTGAAGCACTGGTGTCACATGGACTATTATAACGATGTCCTTACTACCTTTCCGAACCTTGAACATGTCAGTTGCGTTGCTGTCTATGCAGGGTCAGAAAGCTCTCAGATTTCATTACAATTATCTTAATTTGTGTTCTGAAGATGAACGGATGAAGATTAAGGTCTTATGGGTTAGGAACGACATGAGGGTGACTAATTTATTTATTGTTGAGTCAACCATCCCTTTATACAAGATATCAAAAAATTGTGCACCCAAAAAGTGGCACTTGCCTTGTATACCACTGTAGCCATGAATTGTGGGTAAGGCTGCTGATTGGACAAGAACTCCCCAATGACTTTGTTCATGACGTCCTGTAGTGGGAAAAAGTCATCCAGGAACTGAGGAAGGATCCGGGCTACCATACGCCTCACTTGGAAAGCCTTTACGAATCCTGCGCAAGCATTTTCCACACATGAATTAGTGGAATACAAAAAATAGTTTTAGTTAGGGTAAGTTTCTTCAAAAAGACATACGTACCTGTCAAACAGGACGGATACGCGCTCCATTGCGACAATGACCGATTCGCTGTCAGGAGCTGTGGGGTCTGCATCAGCAGGGCACCCAGGACTTCCCTTCTCCTTCCCTGTTGGGTAAAATTATGGCCACCAGTAAGAGGAACAGTTACATAATTGATCAACTCAGATAAAACTAGATGTCTCTACAAACCTAGATTTCTACAAAATCTCAGAGTTTGAATATTAATTTTAATCTTCTTATCTTGTATTTTCAGTTTGGTTTCACAGGAATACAATTAAACAACCGGTCACATAAGACACTTTTTTGCTGAATTCATACTGAGGACTGGGCTACTATGTGCTCTGTTAGTAGGGTGAGCATTTAAGGTGAGTCTGTTCTTATGGCTGTTTGTGTTAGTTGGGTGGGTAAGTATTAAAGATGTAGCTGAAATGTGTCCTGCCTTCCTCTCCAGCCACACCTGTGTACATGCAGGTGAGCATGAGACCCAGGGCAGCCATGGCACGGTGTGGACTGGGCATGTTCACACGTTCAACGCTCAGCTTGACTAGCGTCTCTGCGTCCATGCGTGACAACTGCTCAGACAGAAGCAACCGCTCCAGACCTTGCAGAATGCAGTGGTAGATGATGGACGGTGTGGCCTCCTCACTGGCAGACAGCATCATACAGCATATCTGGAAATGTAGAAAAGGTACAAGAGCAGAGAGAGAAGGATCAGTGACGTATCAGTGTCCATAAATAGGAAAAATATTTTTTAAATGTAGCACATTCTTTCTCTTTATATTCACATTAGTTTTGAATTTCTTTTTTACCATACAACACCATTTCCAAGAAAAGTTCAAATTTAAAGGGATAGCTCACCCAAAAATTAAACCAAACAGTTGCTGGCAGCCATTGACTTCCTGATCAATGGCTACCAGCTACCATACACTTTGGTTACCAACATTCCTCAAAGTAACTTTTTTTTGTGTTTAGCAGAAGATTTCCCACAGGGTTGGAACAAATTGAGGATGAGTAAATGATGACAGAATTGTAATTTTTGGGTGAACTATCCCTTTTATTAAACCATCAACATTGTATGTTGTAACCATCAAGTAAAATCTAAAAATATGTTTTATTTAAACCTACATGTGAATACATGTGAGCATTGATTAATTCAAAAATTATATATATTTTTTTATATCAGTCGTGCCACTTGACTTTTTACAACCTGAATATACCTTGCCCTGTTGCAGAAAGAGCAACTTATAAGATAACATCTTTTGTTGTTTCTGCATGTTTATTCAGCCACATGACTTAATACTTTTTTTTCTCTAAATAATGTTATGGCAAACTACCTACAATAATTTTCTGAATGGGGAATACATTTGATAGGGGATAGGGGAAAAAAACGGCATCATGTTATTATCCCAAAACCGACCAGCTGAGATTGACTGAGCAGTTAACTCTTTCCCCGCCATTGACGTAATTTTCCGGCTTTCTGTGACAAAAACGAAATTTTCTATTTAAATTTATTTTTTTGTTCTTGCTAAAATCTATTTAAAATCCTGCTTTTTAAAATGAAACTTACTCATATTCAAATGTTGATAAAAACAGAATGCATGAAGCTAGCGGTGGCTGGCAACTTATAATTTTTTTAAACGCTGGCAGAAAAGAGTTACTACAGTATATCAACACTATTTTTTTCAAAGGTGGCCTCTACCCACCTGAATGATCCCTGCATTGAACTCGGACCCTACATCCAGGGGGTAGTTCTCCATCATGTAGAAGGCCACCGCACACATCACCAACACATGCTGCTGATTGTGTAGATTCACACATCTGAGAGACACACACCAACAGTGTTAGGCATAAACACACTCATATATTTTCAGTGAGGCTATCTGATGCTAATTCTAGACCTGGTCTTAATGAGGGATCTCAGATCTCAGTAAGACACCATACATTACAGCTAATGAGGAGCTGATAACCATGCAGCTTGCAGGCGTGTGTTGTGATTGCCAGTGTGAGCCTATTATTGAGTCTCCCAGAATGCCACAGAGACTTTGGCATTAGCTTTGCCTGCATGGGGCATAACCTCTTAAGAGGGACGGTAACAGTTTGAAGTCTTTCATCCAATGCAGGATGCAAGCCGTTAACCTCTCATCACATATTCTCTTAAATAAAACAGCAAATATTAAGAGTTAGCGGAACACTAATGATAGGTGTGGAGTAGGGGTTAAAGCTCAAGGCTGGTAATAGGAGGATTGTTAATTCAATCCCAGCAAAGACAGAGCATAAAGTGTGTGTATGTTTTCAGGTTGTAGTGTTACTCACTGTGCTATAGCTCTAAGGTTAGAGAGCAGGTATTCACTGACGGTAGGTATAAGCTGGCGTGCCGTATCGTCCAGTAGGTCGCACTCCAGCACGTACAGAACGCCGTGAAGAGCGCCAATCCGACTGGGCAGATGAGTGCTGCGCAAGGTGCTCTCCAACAGACGGCACACAGGCTCTGCGATGGCTTTATCCTGACACAAATACAATAGTCCAGACTGTTAAATAGCTGTAACAGTATTTATTTATATAGCTGCTGCATCCGTGCATATACATGCTCACCATGCCAAGCACTGCAGCTGCTTTGCAGATAGCTGGCACGAGGTACTGGTTGAGAATCTCATCTTCTGGTGGATGGACCTTCTGCAGCTCAGTCAGAGTGGAGAACATCATATCAAACTGATTCCTCTCGGTAAAGAGATCAGACACTGCCAGCAGCTTGAAGACAGAGAGACAAAGAAAGGATACGTGTTAACTGCATAGGAAGAGCATAGGTAAGTGTATAGAAGGAAATTTGAATGTGTACGCTCTTAAAACAATGTTCAAACTCTCAAATGTTTATTTACTGTGCTGGGCAACAAATGTTGAAATATGTCTATTGAATCACTAAACAAACACACAGTGTGACTAATATAGTCTGATTCATGAACAAATTACTCGTGACCCAGTTCTTGTAAAGAATCACAAACTCAGAAGTTATTAGTCTAAATCACTCTTAATAAAATAAATGATGTGCTTGATTAAACAGGGGTTACTGAATTTACATCTGACTCATGTCAGTTATGTCTGATTTGAAATGAGTCGAGCTGTATTGTAAACGTTGGCTTTGTGAAACGCAAGAAATTATTACTGACTGGTTAGTTCATGACGACATGCAGCAAGATATTATTTCACTTAAACAATTTCTGTAAATTCTAGCTTAATTTCTTAATTTAAATGATCATGAATTCAATGTTTAAGACACACATTATACAAGTTTCACCACTAGACATAACTTCAAAACGTGTTATCAAAATAACACTTTTTGTGTACATTTCAAATGTCATTGATTTTAAATGTTCATTTTGTGTACATTTAGTAAAAAGCAGTAAGTAGCACTACATCTAGATTTCTTTTAAAAAGTGGTAATTTTGGTTGGCGCCAATAGCTTTGTGGGCAGTGCGCAACATATAGCGCTGTTGCACTTTGGGTGTCCCGAGTTCGAGTCCCAGCTCACAGACCTTTCACGATCCTTTTCCCCTTCTCTCTCTCCCACTTCGCATCCTGTCCACTTAATTTTCGATTCCAATAAAAGGCAAAAATGCCACAAAATAAATGGTTGATTTTGCAGTAAATTGTATTTGCTAATGGTATTTAAAAGTAAAATGGTATTTTGAAACAATAACTGTTCTATCCAGGTCATGGCTATTTCATTGGGGCCAAAAAAACAACCATTTAAAAAAATGTGTGAACAAATGGAAAAATATCAATATATATTGATTATCATCAAAATTTGAACAATATTGAGATGTACATTTTTATCACCCAGCCTTACTATACCACTTAAAGGCTGATGAAAGAACTCACCGATCTGACCACCTCACTGAGGAGCACAACCGGAGTCTTCCTACTACTGGGGCTGCCAGGGAGGATCCACTGACTGTAGAGCTCCAGAAGGAACTGAGAGCAGGAATGGATGTCAACCCCAGCACGGTGCTTCCTAGACAGGATGAGAAGAAAGACAATGCAGAGTGTGAAGTCTGAAAGAGTTGCTGATTTTAAGCTGTTCTCTAGTAACTTTGCAAATCTGACCTGGAGTTGATTGGCGATAATGGTGGTGAGGAAGGCGCTGGAGCATCTGCTTCATCTTCCTCATCATCACCCCATTCTTCCTCCCTCAGAGGGGTGATGTTATTTCCCAACCAAACTGAGTGAATTGACACCTACAGAGTATACAGGATTGATATTGTAAGTGCCTGAAGCCGAATACCATATTCGGAAAGGCAAGGATTATGGCCTTAAAATTAATAACAAAATCCATTGAATAATATAAAAAAATATTTGGCATACACTCCTCGTCTTTGGCAAGCGATAAAATAGTGCAATATTATACATCAACCTCTAAAATTACTACGCAACAATGATTGTGTGAAGTGAATGAGTATACACTCTAAATAAAACAAGCATGAATCAAATACGTTAATAAAATCAAGCTTTGTAGTGCAATCCTTTACTAACTTGACCCAGTTTGTAGTCCATGTTGCCAATCTCCCTCTCCGTGTTAATCTGCAGGAGGAGTTTCTCATGGCTGATGAGGGTGCCTGAACATTGCAGATACACACACACACACACACACACAAAGGTCACGAATATGACAATAATGAATATGTGCTCATATAAAGCAAGAGGATCTTTTGGCTGACCACTGACCTGCCGTTGAGGATGATAAGGATGGCACGGGGTCCCAGGCCTGATAGGGGAAGTGTGTGGCAATGTTGTCTCTCTTTGACACCATGGCCTGTATCTCACGCTCAACCATGCCTCTGATCACACTCAGCTTACGACCAAACCTACAAAACACACATGTAAAACGTATGATCCACATCTAAACCTAGAGGCCCAACACATGAATGAAATACATGTATACAAACCTCGTGTCCAGAGCTTTAAGAGTTTTGTTGCGGGGCTGCTGTTCAGGGCAGCTGACGGCTGGATTTCCTGCCATCGGCAGAGTCATGGCACTCAGCACAAGAGAGGTGATGGCCTGAACCGCCAGTACATTTATCTGAGTCCTCTCCATATCCTCCTGTGACACAAACAGACACGTCTTATCTATCTCTCACAGTATCCAAAACCTGGACGAGTGTTTTGGCAGAAGTTAAGTTATTTACCTCTTGCTGAGTTTCCTCCTCTTGGTCAATCGTGATTGGCTGAGTGACCAGCACTCCCAACAGAGTGGCCCACGTCTCCTCAAACTGTGTCCGACTGCTCCAGCCTGCAAGACCACATGAATGGATCAAACTGCTTAATAATCATGTATTGTAAAAAGGAGTACATATGTTTGCCCGATGTCAACACAGTGACAGATTGTATGAAGCTTGTATTGAGCGGCTGTGTGTATTCATACTTTTCAGCTAAATTGTTAATTGTACAGAGCAGCTTACCTATTTAATAGATAACTAGTTTTTAACAATTCTCAGAAATCATGTTTTTTCATTGTGCATTCCAATTAATCTAAATCAAACTGCAGTTGGGTCATTTTGACTAGGTTAAAAAATAAAAAGTTAATGAAGAATTAATACAACAGGACACAGCTGATCACTTAGAAAGACCTGTGAGGCAACTGTTCCAATACTTATGCTCACATCAGATAGGGGTGAAACTCTAAAAGTGCTGAACTTCTTAGTTGATAAAACATCTATGTGTTGAATCACCCAATAATAAAATATGACATTCTGTAGTTTTGTCTCATATTCGTCTTTTAATCAAATTTGTAATAGTCTAGACTCCATAGCCAACAGAGCAATTTTGTCTTTACTGTTCCAATACTTTTGGAGTGCACTGTATATACGCATACATAAACATATACAGTATGTCACAAAAGTGAGTACACCCCTCACATTTCGGCAATACATTTAATATATATTTTCAAGGAGCAATACTATTGTACTATTACAATATTACTATTGTAATATATATTTAGAGTAGTTAATATGCAACTTGTATAGCAGTAAAGATTTACTGTCCTCTGAAAATAACTCAACATACAGCCATTATTGTCAAAAAAGCTGGCAAAAAACGGAGTACACCCTAAGTGATAACAGCTATACATCGTTTAACCATGCAAAGCTACATGTCCTATTCATCATGTTCATGTTTCTTCTGCAAATTTGTATGGTCTGACAGGACCATACAAATTTGTGTACTTTGTTTTAGAGCAGTTATAATTTGGTTCTTTGAGTACAATTCTCTCATACGGACCACTGGATGTTCAACATGGCACCTCATGGCAAAGAACTCTCTGAGGATTTGAGAATTCGAATTGTTGCTCTCCACAAAGATGGGTTAGGCTATAAGAAATTCGGTAACACCCTAACAGTACAGTGGCCAGGGTCATACAGAGATTTTCCAAGATGGGTTTCACTCGGAACAGGCTTCGCAAGGGTCAATCAAAGAAGTTGAGTCCATGTAATGTGCGTCAGGTGCAGAAGCTGGCTTAAAAAAAAAGACGAATGAGTGCTGCTTTAGAGGTTGCAAAAGCAGAAGGTCAGCTTGTCAGAGCTCAAACCATACACCACATACTGCAACAAGTCTGTTTGCATGGCTGTCATCCCAGAAGGAAGCCTCTTCTGAAGCTGGCTCACAAGACAACCTGGCCAAGAGCATGAATTACTGGAACCATGTCCTGTGGTCTGATGAGTTTAAGGTAAACTTGTTTGACTCGGATGGTGTCCAGTATGTGAGGAGTACCAAGAAAAGTGTGCCTTGCCTACAGAGTCAATGGTGGTGGTGGTGGTGGTGGTAGCATCATGGTCTGGGGCCGCATGACTACTGCTGGTACTGGGGAACTGCGGTTCATTGAGGGAAACATTGATTCCAACATGTACCGTGACATTCTGAAGCAGAAGAGGATGCCCTCCCTTCAGAATCTGTTTTCCAACATAATCACCCCAAACACACCACCAAGATAACAACTGCCTTGCTGCTGAAGGTGAAGGAGTGGCCAAGTTTGTCTCCAGACCTGAACCCTACTGAGCACATGTGGGGCATCCTCAAGCTAAAGGTGAAGAAGCACCATGTGTATAACACATCCCGCAGCTCTGTGATGTCATTATGGAGGAGTGGAAGAGGATGCCAGCAACAACCTGTGCAGCTCTTATATATATATATATATATATATAGAGTATCTTTCAATTTTATTTTTGCATGAGGAAACATGAGGTGAAAGTGATGTAATGAAGAACTCAAAGATTCTGTGAGATAACTTAAAATCGCATTTCAGAAACACTTTTAAAGAGACAGAGGACTCCTGAAACTAGTCTCTCATACCCAGAGTATTAATGCGGTAGAGGAACTCTCTGAAGACATCTTTCTCCTGCAGGAACTCTACAGGGAACTCTGGCAATGCTGTTCCAAATTCTCCACTCGGCCTGGGGACCAGCCCAGCTTCCAGACCTATTAAATCAAACACATCAATACTTTCATACACTTCTAAACACACATACACACAATGAATGCATAAACACTCGACCATACTCTCTCACCAGTGGTGGGATTCGGGTGTAGCTGTTCACAATGGGGAGCCTGGCCAGGCTGATGATGACATTCCGTAGGGTAGGTGTAAGGAATGCTGGGATGTTCTTGTTTCTGTGGTGACCCAGAGCCAGCACACTCTGCAGACCTTCAACCAGCTCGGCCATGATCTCACAACACCGCCATTCAAGTTGTTCTAAAAAAAAAAGCAAACAGAGAAATTAACACTTGTTGCTTTGATCATCATGGATCAGTGTGTAACATGTATGTGTCAACTTACTATCTGCAGAGTCCAACTCGTCTTCTGACTGCTCTAATGTTTTCCGCTCAGGCCTCAGAAGCTGGTCACCAGGACCAACAGCAACTACATAACACATCATAATTACAAAATGAATATACATTTTCAAATTGATAGCACTTTTATAAGGTTTCAGTAGGCTGTGTTCTCCAGAGTTGTGTAGCACACACCTGCATGGATGAGGAGCTGTATACAGTGGATGATGGAGCAGGTGTGTGTAAGGTAGGCGTGGGAGGCAAAGTGTGTCCACACCGCCGGCTGCTGGAGAGCCAGACACAGACACGACAGACTCATCTGCATGTCCACACTCAGAGGCAGCTGATCCTGCAGCAATGCCAAACCACCACCTACAGAGATAGAAAGAGCAATATGAGCTCAGTGCCTTTGATTCATATAGAGCTCCATGATCTCTAAAGTGTGGAAAACAGAATTTAGTTATAGAACTTTAATGTATAACATGGTATATCATGTAATTTGGGTAAGGCTGCACTCTTAAAGGGATAGTTCACCCAAACTACCACATGATTACTCACACTCAAGCCATCCTAGGTGTATATGACTTTCTTCTTTCAGACGAATACAATCAGAGCTATATTAAAAATGTCCTGGCTCTTCCTTTTATAATGGCAGGAATGGTGGTTGAGATTTTTAATCCCAAAAAAAGTGTATCCATCCATCATAAAAAGTACTCTACGTGGCTCTGGGTGGTTAAGAAAGGTCTTCTGAGCTTACACAATGCCTACACTAAGCCACTCCCTCGTGAACGCATGTACAACAGCTAGCAGAAGCTAGAGATCACTGTTTATAAAGTGTTAAACATGGATATTTTTCTTACACAAATGCATCAATTCACTTCAGGACGCCGTTATAAACCCCCTGGGCCGTGAGGACTACTTTATGATGGATGGATACACTTTTTTGGGCTTAAAAATGTTCAACCCCCATTCACTGCCATTATAAAGCTTGGAAGAGCCAGGATATTCTTTTATTATATAGTAGCCATATAGAGCTTCTAACAGCAGCTGCAGTGATGCCATGACTTTACCAATTGCCGAAGGGCTCTTTTACTGAGAAAGGAGGACTGTCCTGCCAAATTGCATAATGCACTTTCTACCATTCATAAGTAACAGGAGTGCACTGTCTTTGTATGTATATATAACTACTTGTAACTTTTTTATTTTACTTACTGGCATCGCCCGGTAAGCATTGTGATACCATGTAGGCCTGTATCTGTTTATATCAGCAATCGACCATTCTAACTTCTAAGATGGCGGCATTAGCCATTAAACAATCCATATTGGTCAACCACTAGAATATTCCATATAAAAATCAGCCTTACCTCTATGGCGAGGGTGCTGAAGGTGGTAATAAGTGTCTCTTTGTCTTTGGGAATGTGCAGTGAGGATGGCAGTTTGGACAAAGACATCAGGTACTGACTCAACACGCCACACAGACTCAACACGGTCTCATAAAACCCAGGCTCACCTGTAACCACACACATAAACACATGCAATGAGAAAGTGTTCATTACTACTTTAATATCATTTGCAGAATTTGTCACAAAGGACAATTCCTATGTACTTACACCTACGAATGTTTAGACACACCTACTCATTTTGTATTATTACTATTTCCACCATGTTGGAATAATAATACAGTCATCAAAACAATGAGATAACACAAAAGTAAGGATGGGGATTTTGCAGTGACCACAGCAATGTTACACAAAGTTTGCCTTTATTACAGTATTGTACATTTGTATGTTGATCAGCACCACCTAATGTAGAGCAGCAGATTTGGTTGTCATTTAGCTAAGCTAATAATGAATTAAAATGAATGTAAAATTATTATATTTTATTCAATTAATATTTTATATTCAATTTGATTAGGTTCCTAAAACATCAGTGTGAGCATTAACCAACATCAGAAAACATGAATATATTAATGTGCCATTAGATTATTAAAGTATTAACTTCAAGCAATATATATATATTCCTGCAAATAAAATAGCACAACAGTGTC
Organism: Gymnocypris eckloni scoliostomus; assembly: GCA_027564155.1. Lineage (NCBI taxonomy): Eukaryota > Metazoa > Chordata > Actinopteri > Cypriniformes > Cyprinidae > Gymnocypris > Gymnocypris eckloni. Next base: position 26,623,805 of record CM050416.1, read on the forward strand.
CTGCATAAATAATAAAACAATTTTCCATGTAAATATTGTTTGGAGTAAATAAGCTTAATTCTGATTGCGACTCACTGTAAACTTGTTTAAGCTTCTGCCAATAGTCCGCACACGTTTTGGAGGAGGGTAGGAGGGGCTGATGAGGGGAGGGGAGGAGCTCTACAACACCGGCCAATCGCTCGAAGGCCACCTGTTGAACTGTGTCAAATAAAACCGTCCCATGATCCTTACACACCCTCTGTACCCCAACACTCAGACATGATGCCAGCAGACACAAGTTAAAGTCCTGCAAATAAAATAGCAGCGAACTTCTGTTTGTTTTATAAAATGAGAGAAATGAGGAGATTCCCCTCTTCCATGTAAAGCGCTTTGAGTACCCAGAAAAGCGCTGTATAAATGTAATTAATTGCTATTATTATTATTATATACATGTATTTGGTCTTTACCTTGCAGGTCATGATTGTGTTTAGGTCAGATTGAGGGAGTTTTGTCAGCAGCTCTGTAGTTTCATATAGAGCTCCATCACCTTTCAAACAACACTGAGATTTCACCAGAGCAACATACCACTCCTGCAATACACACACGATAGCAATAATGTTAGGTTTTTGCTAAGAAGTTTTCAACTATTTTCACCTAGAAAGCATCACTGTAAGTCATACTTTATTGGGTTCCACATTTTCAGGGGGAGGGGGCGGGTCCCCATCCAGTGGGTGTGAGGTAATGGGGGCGGCAGGGGTTGTGGCATCTTCAGCAATAGTGGCTCTGAACCTGTCCAGCAGGGAGTAGAACCGCTGATGTCTGACATAAGAAAAATGATATTTTAAAAAATCAGGGTTGGGAGATCGTATTAACAGTGACAAAACAAGTAGACTGATGATGTGCCTTACCTTTGCGCAAGGCCACTGGTCTGCAAGTACTGCTGAATCCTGTCCAGCTCCTCCAGTGGCAGCTGAGCAATACTATTCTACAGCAGGAGGAGAAAACATGACCCTCAATAATCATTTAGTGCAGTTGATCTCAACCAGGGGTCCAGGGCCCACAGCACACTTCCAAAGGGGCTGCAAGATGGCTTAATGATATCATATTGGCTAAGCCACGTTAGACATAAAGCTAACATTTTATTTCTTATTTTAATTAGTTTTTTCTCAACAACATTTATTTCTATTTAGGAGCCATGATTCTTAAGGCCTTGTAAATCCTGGATATATGAGGGAAGTATAAAAGTGAGATTTCTATACCTGAATAAGTCATGGAAATTCATAATATTTTAAGAAGTCAATCTTAAGATTGGTGGTTATGGTTATGGTTAGGTGGTTATGTAAAACTATTACAGTGGTAGATCCCCACGGAAAGCTCTTTAATTTATAACTATATTTGAGTTTCTTGTAGTAATAGTATTTAAATTGTGTCTTTTATTTGCAATAATTTTAGTTTTATTCAATTATAGTCTACTGCGTTCGTGTGTTTTACCTGCAGGGTCTCAGCAAGCAGCATCTCCACACGTCTGCAGGCGAGTGTGTCCACCATGCGAGCCAGTACACGGAACGGCGTGTTGAGAAGCTTGTCCACGTATAGCATGAGCAGAGCCCCGGACTGACTTAGATGAATGCCCTCCAGACACTGCAGGGTCTTCTTCAGCATTACTGGCTGGAGATTTACACATTTAATATGTAAGTAACAGAAAATATCATCACAGCATGAACTCAAAGAAGATGCAGTGCATATGTATATACATACAGTAGAAAGGTTGTCACAGCGTGATTGTATAGCCTGTATGAAGAGTCCGCTGGCTGCAGAATTTCGGTGCACAGCACTGATGAGATCCTGCACTGGAGGCTCGGGAAAGACTGATCAGATCGCTCACATGATTCACTGTCAGCCACGTCAGATGCTCAGAGTCATGCAGGTTTTGACACTGAGACGGGAGGAGAAAAAACAAAGATTACATAAAGAGCAATGTATAATATTATTTTTCAAAATATGATGAATGGTAAGCTTGGTAAACAGAGATCAATTATCAACTGACTTTAAGATAATTTTTTTAATTATCAGAATCAGAGAGCTATATATACACATACATACATACACACACACACATACATACATACATAAATGCATACATACATAGGTACACTCACTTTAAGGGACAATTCACCCAAAAATGGAAGTTGTGTCATCATATACTCACCCTCAAGTTGTTCCAAACAAGTACAAATGTATTTCTTCTGCTGAACACCAAAGCAGATATTTTGAAGAATGTGATTACCCAAACAGTTTCTGGTCCCCACTGACTTCCTATTTAATATTATTCCCCATACTACAGAAGTCAAAAGGGACCAGCAACTGTTTGCTCACCGAAATTCTTCAAAATATCTCCCTTCTGTTTAGCAGAAGAAAAAACTCACACGGATTTGGAACAATTTGAGGATTAGAACTTGATCACTGAATTTTTGTTTTGGGTTAACTAAGTTAAAGTATTAGTTTAATATATATATATATATATATATATTAAGTTATATGGAAGTTAGGGTACATCAAATAAAACTCAAGCTCATGACACTACTTTAAAAAGGGCACACGATTGCTTAAGAAATCTCACCACGTAGTCACAGAAGAGGATAAGGGCTCCTCGTCGAACGATCTCTCGGTTACACATAGCCAGCTTCCCCTCGGGCCTCTCCTCCTCTCCAGATGAGTGCGGGCTCAGCAGCTTAGTGCTGGACAGACTGTGCCTCCTGATGGAATGATAAAGAAAAGTAACATATTTCAATAAACAACAGATCAACCACAGGCTCTTACAAAGAGCAATTTCAAGCTTCACTTAACCAATATATAACTGTATTAACTCTCAACCTGTGGAAGGCCAATTTGTTTTTGCCCTTACAAACCAAAAATTGGGCTTAGCCTGGTTGTAAAAGTTGCATGAGGCTTCATTAGGCTGCTAGCTCATGGTCTGACCTGGGTGTCTGATGCACCTCGGACCACCAGGTGTAGTTAGTGTAGTTGATGATGAGAAGGACCTGACACCAGAGCAGGACCAGAGATGGGTGTGTAGTGATGAGCTGGAGCACCAGGCTATGTTCAAACCCTCCAAGGTATAAAAACTACCCCCTTCGCATCCCTCTGCCTTCAGCAGTCTGCTGCCCGCTGCCGTGATCCGCCGGAACATTCCTGGAAAGTATAAGGAAATGGGAATTTACTGAGAACATTGAGTGTGCTGTAAGGCTGTGCAATTAATCGAATCCGATTAACATGCGCATCTTGACAGTAAAGCGGTTTCTTGATTAGCGGTAAATCTGCTTTTATAAAGGGCCAGTGTTTGGTTCTTACACCCTGACATGTGACTGTATATGAGTTGAGACAAGAGATGTGGGCTCTGCCTACCTGATTTGAAGATGTGGATCAAACACATGAGCAGTGTGCCCAGCTGCTGACAGTAGAACGTGTGCTGTTGTTCACTCATGTCAACTTTCACTTGCTTAGTGGCGATATCATCCAGCAACACCCCCACTAACTGCAATAAGAACCTGACAGACAAAAAGAGATGAATATAAAAGAGAATAATTGGTATTTATTAATTACCATTATTGTCATGTTTGCCTTGTTGCTATGAATATTGAGGACACAGAACAATAGAAGACTTTAGCAGAAGCGTTCAGCTAATCTTCAACAGGCATGTAATTATCTAAATACAAAATAAGAAGGAAAATCACAACTATTCAACAACAAGAACAATAATTATAATTATTACATTATTCAAAATTATTAGAACACTAGTATTTTCACCAGCTAAAAAAATGGTTGTTAGTCAGATATTTGTATATTTTGCTGTAGTGTGTCAGTACGAAATATCAGTTAACATTACAAAACATTAATTTTGCCATAAATTGTAATAACAACATTAATTGTAATGAATGAACTGTGGCAATGTATCCAATACGCTTCAAGAAACCTCCCTGCAAAGCAACCTCATTTTATAGCATTTTTACACAAGTGCCTAAAACTTTTCACAGCACTGTAGCTTTGCAGGTTTCTTGAAAGGTCTTGGAGATGTTGCCACAGTTCTTCTGGATTTAGTCTGTCTCAGTTTGTTCTGATTCTTCATGTGATTCCAGACAGACTGGATGATGATGAGATCAGATCTCTGTGTGGAGCACTGGCTGTTGTCAGAAAAAAAGTCTCACTAGATTATTACAAATAATGGCAAAATGATTGTTTGGAAATGTAAACTGATATTTCCTACTGACACACTACAGCAGAAGATAGAAATAACTGACTTAAAACCATTTTTAGCTGGTGAAAATACTAGTGTTTCATAATTTTGGCCACCACTGTAATTTAAATTATTACTTAAACAAATTAGCATTCATTTTACACTGACTGACTTCATTTCCAATGACCAGCTGTTACCTAGCAAAAGTTTCCTCCGGAGGGACGCGTTCCGGCTCTCCATTGGCGTCTTCCATGGTGGTGGGCGGAGCTTCAGGAGGGGACAAGTCATCATCACACAGTCGACGGATGGTGGGACAGGAGAGGAGGTAAGGCGACAAAGAAAGCTCCTGAATACGAGACAGAATGATGTCCTCTGTGGATTGTGAGATGAGGACACGCAGAACAGCAAGAATCCCAGACACCCACAACTGCACTGTACCCACTGATGCCTACAGGAGAAAACAGGAGAACAATGAGCCAACTAATAGGAAGAAGGTGAGCTTGTATTCAGTTAGACATTGTCACAGTGGTATAAAATCAAGCACCTAGCCTTGCAGTCTGCATTTATAAAAATGGGCTGTTCTGAAGAGCTCTGTGAACTCAAGTGTGGTTATTTGAAAGAATGGCACCTTTGCAAGTTAGTTTACTATATATTGCTAGATATGCCATGTCAACTGTAAGAGGTATTATTGAAAAATGAAAGCGATTAGGAACGGCAGCAACTCCGCCATGAAGCAGAAGACCACGCAAAGCCACAGAGTGGGGTCAATGATCACTGAGGAGCATGCTGTGTTGTGAAAGCTGTGCTGATTCCATGGCTAAAGAGATCCAAACTGGCATTAATATCAGCACAAAAAATGTGTTGTGGGATCTTCACATGATTTTTGACAGCCTCTCTGCATCCTATTCACCAAATAATATCTACTGCATGCATAAAGTAATCAATGCAATGTGTGACTGAAGGTTCTCACTAGTGTAGAAGGTGTGATGAACATGCTCTTCAGTAGCATGTCCACAGGCCGCAGAGAGGAGGGAGCCATCGTCTCAAACAGTGTGTTCAACACTCCCAATGCCTCATGGGAGTCCAGGTGCATCTGTCAAGCACACCGATACAAATCTGTAAAGCACACTTGTTTAAAAAAAGAATGTTTATTAGACTTTATTCTGAATTTGAGATTAAACTCTTAAAGGAAGAGTCAGGATGTCGATTGGACAGAGCCGCACATGCTGTTTGCCGATCATTGGCAGGATGATGTCAGCAATCTGCCGTGAAAGCCTCTTCCATTTATCTTCATTCTCTTTATGGCACTGCTGTAGGACTAGAATAAACATCTCCAGCACCTAAACACACAAACATCCATTATTTTACGAGTAATTCCATGAATGCAATGAAAGTACAATGTTTTTTGTCCAAACTAACACAGAGATCAACACAAAGTGTTACCTGATGGTGTTGTATGAGGCGTAGCAGCATGGACACCACCACCTCCTTCTGCGTGTCCAGTTCCTTCCCTGCATCTGCTTTATTGGAGCCACGCAGCACAAAGAGGTCATGTACTATAGGCTGCAGTGCAGGGATTGCTGGGAAATAAAGAGAAGCATAAGAATGAACAATTCACTTTTTAAAATGATTAGATTAATCTATATGTAATATTATGTGACATTTAAAGCCAATACGCAAATATTTCAGACAAAACTAAATGTAGTATGTGTTTAATTTAGACTGTTTATTCAGTATTAGTAAATTTGGAATGCTGTTTTTGTTTTACATACACAGTCATTACTTATTCTGCTCAAGGATATGAATATATATTCATATTGTGATTCTACACACCATGTGTTACTGCCTTCCTGTCGCTGGCCATGATGCCATCGCACAGCTGAATGATCTTTGGGATGCTGATGATCTGTTTGGAGTGGTAGCGCTCATAGGACAGCAGAACCAGGAAAAAGAAAATGTTGGGCACAATCTCTTCAGAGTCCCTACACAGAAAAAAAAGAATCAGTTTAGTGCAAACTAATAATAGTATCATTACTTATACATCTGAGCATGTGCATCTGAGTGAACACTACAGTTCAAAAGTTTGGAGTCAGTGAGATTAGTTTTTTCAATACTTTTATTAAGCAAGGATGAAATAATAACAAGTTACAGTACGTATTTATTATATATACAAACTTTTTTAATGGTAGTGTATATTGTTGTTACTATATCAGAATGTCTTACTTGAACTGGCCCACTTCAATATACTCAAACTGCTTCAGCACGAAACCAATGAATACCTGAAGCAAACACAGGGTAGTAAATTATTACAACATTGTATGTCTTACGCAGAAATAAAATATTAGCAAGATTTGTTTTGATTCTAAATTAGTTGAGTAAAGTAGCATTTTAACTCAGTCATAGTTTGATCCACAGCTCTAAAAGACTCACCTGGTCTGAATCAAGCAAACAGTAGTTGACCCGGAGCTGCACAAGTTGGGCGAGAAGGTCCAGCACCTGTCTTTGCAGGGCCACTGAGGTGCTGATGGTGTACTGCTTCAGAGCCTTTATCACCAGCGGCTCAAACAAACGGATGTGATTATGAATGGCATTCTGAAACACACACAAGTAGTCTACTATTAGACACTTTGAACTGTAGCAAGTTGTTATTGTTATGTTTTTAATTATAGTCATGAATTATGGGGCGGCCTACCTTGTCTCCTCGGTGGCGAGTGACATTGGTGATACTTGATTTCAACTGGTTGGAGACTTTTTGCATGACATCAAACCACCTACAGGATCATAGAGATGACGTTTAGTCATAATGGTCCTCTTCATTTTGAGTATTATATTTATAATGATATAAATAAATAAACAATTATAAATTAAACCTTGCTACGTGTACTGTTTTAGGCCAACCAAGAATTGTAATAGCACTTGCATGTTGTTGCTCTTTTGTTGGTTTTGATTGTTTCTATTGTCCTCATTTGTAAGTCGCTTTGGATAAAAGCATCTGCTAAATGACTACATGTAAATATTATACACAAGTCTTCTCTCACTCACCCAGAGGCATCCTGTTCTTGTTCAGCTTGCACCATGTTTCTGAGGCTGGCATCTGCGAGGGCCTGGGTAAAGTGAGTGTATGGGGCCATGAAGCAGTAATGGTAGAGGCCGGGTCTAACGCTGGTCGAACCGAGCCGGAGGGCCTTGCCCTGAGACCGACACGGGTGAGATGAAGCCCCCTCATACTGAGATGCAAGATTGGTCCCAAACAACGCCTTCAACAGCTGTAAGCACAGAGCACATGGTAAAGCCAAGGACTTTGTAATGCCATGGTTTAAAACAGAACATTAACATTTATTCATTTTAGCAGACGCTTTTATCCAACAGAAGAGTTAAGCGTGTCTAACCTGCTGAACACAAACAGTGGCCATAGTGGGCTCCCGTGAGAAACACGACTTTAGGTATCCCAGGATCTCTTCAACACACTAGATAGATAAAAACAGGATTAAAGTTTGTCATTGACATTCATTTAGCTTCACTCACTGACAGGATGACATTAGGCGTTGACGTCATACTTTGCCAACATCATGCATGGTGGCCAACTCAAGCAGCTGTGAAAGGACATCAAGCGCCGACCTCAGGAAACTCCCAAACTTATCATTGGTGTTGTGAAGGTCTAACGTGACCTATTAGAAAAGAATAATTATAAGCAAAAATTATCTATTTGGAAAGGGCATTTTGTTCATCTTGTCCACCTGAATTGAGTACTTTTTATGAGACATAAAAATAAAAACATTTATTGTGATATCTTGGTTTGCTTCCCTCAACTATTTAGAACTAATTGAAAATATACACTAAAAATGTTACAAAAGTTAGGGGTGGGTTTAATTTTTTTAATGTTTTTAAAGGTCTCTTATGCTGACCAAGGCTGCATTTATTTGATTAAAATAAACCCAGTAATAACAGTAACATTGTGAAATATTTTTAAAATTGAATTGATAATTTATTACTGTAAGTGCCAAGCTGAATTTCCAGTATCATTACTCCAGGCTTCAGTGTCACAAGATCCTTCAAAACGCATTCTAATATGCTGATTTGCTGCTCACAAAACATTTCTGATATCCAATTTTGACACAGGTTGTGCTGCTTAATATGCGAGTGCATTTAATTCAGGATTCGTTAATTAATACAAATTTTAAAGGAACAGCATTTATTTGAAATATATTATGAATGTCTTTACTGTCACTTTTGATCAATTTAATGCATCCTCACTGAATAAGAAGAATATTAATTTCTTCCAAAAAGGAAAAAAAATTGAGCTGACCCCACACTTTTGAACAATAGTTGCTATATACAATAGACAAACCAAAACGCTTGATTGCAAACTGACTTTGTAATTAGTATGTGTAGCTCTCAGTGCATCATAAAGCTTCAGATAAGGAGGGAGGTGATAAAAGCTGCCCAGAGAGGTGGATTTGTTAACCGCTGGTGTCGCTGTGCTGTCCGCTGCTCTGCCTGTATAGAAAAACAGTACAAGATACCTGTAAATATTCAATTAATAAATAATAAAGACACCATGAGACTTATTTTCCTTGTTTGCTGACAGTGGAATTATTCATATGTATGGTCAACAGGTGGCACTGCAAGTGTGACTACCTGTGTTGACTTCTCCTTTCTTTGGGCTCATGGGGGTGGTGCTCGGCTCCATCATCTCCTTCTCTTTACCCTTCCGTCTGATTGGACTGAGAGAAGGAGTGTTGCTCAATGAGGGTAAAGTAGCCTGGAAGGAAAGATTAACAGAAATAGCAAAGCTTTTAATACCATTGTAATAAATATTACTGATGTGATAGCATTATGGTAATCAGGATCTATTTAATGCTTTCTTTACCTTGACCGCAGGGCCTGGGGGTGTGTCATCCAGCACATGGGCGCAGATGTTGAGGATCTTCAGCAGGTGAAAGAACAGCTGCTCCACCATAACAACCAGAGAGCGGTCGTTAAGAGCAGACCACGCCTCCTCCACCTTCGAGGGGGCGGGGTTAGACTCCTCCTCTCCTGCGCATGGACTCTTCATGCACTTTGGTGCAACGGCTACAAAAACAGGTAGAAGACAACATGTTAAATACAAATGGCCCTAAAACAAAGTAATAAATAAATAAATAGGTCCAGAGATGAGAATAAAATCACACTTAACACTCCTAAGGCTGTTTGGTCATTTTTGACGGATTTAATTTATGTTTATGTTATAAAAAATAGGTTTCCTTAATTGGAGTCGATTAAAACTAGACTTTTTAGATATGCAACCTGAACGAACAAAAACAAAAAACGTAATTCGATAAGTGGACATAAAAGTGCATTTTGGCTGCAAAACTGACTGGCCACAGGAAATGAAAAGGAAAGATCATAAGGCAGAACAAGTATGTAGTAAATAAAATCGAAATATCAACCAATAATAAAATCTACATATCAATGCTGAACAAACACACATAGAAATAAAGGACTGAGGCTATAAAACATCTAAAATGCAAAAGATTCACTTATAAAAGTGTAGATTTTTACTGTAGTGAATTTCCAAACGTTTGCTTATACAAATGATGATGCAATTGAGAGATTTACACGTGAATAAGTCCTAAATAAGACCTAAATAACCAAGAATTATATATGCATACTTTTATTTGACAAACTTACATTTACTGTACCGATTCAACCAAAGACACCCAACAGACAAGGGTTTAGGAGGGGTAAATCATTTGTATATAAACAATTTTATTGTTACTAAGAGAAGATTGTGTTTGAACATTTCTTTAAAAAATTCAAAAATATGTATACTTTTCTCAAAAATGACTGCAAACAGCCAAGGTGTGCCTGTGGCTGATCTAATCTAAATGAGTTTGTACCAGCGAGAAGATTTCCAGCCAGTAGCAGAGCACCCTGATGGGCAGAGAGATCAAGAGGGAACCAGGCTGAAGAGATGAGAGACAAAACCATACTGGCCACACCGACCGTCAGAGACCGCCGCACCTCCTCACTATCACCAGGCTGAGAGAGACTACAGGAGAAGAGAACATTTATACTACTGCAGTGAGTGAAACAGACTGATAAAACATTGCACTTACATTGACAATGGAGATTTACTTTTTATATTCTTTATACTAACAATATGTTCAAGACATCAAATGTACTGCAAGACAGTTTTACTCTTGGTCCTACAGGAAGACTTTAGAGCTGTAAGGTTCAGATTTTTCCCAAAAGTGTGTACCTAAAGGAGCGTCCTTGGCTGCGGTACTGGCTGGAGCGGTTGAGATGAAAGACAGAAGAGCTCACAAAGCCACAATGCCAACCTGTGCTCCAAGTGCACACTGGGAAGGTGTTGGACATAAGGCACAGAGCCTCACAACAGCCAAACTAGAGAGATGACATTAAGTACAGAGATCGTATTTATCAAGCCTCTAAGAATTACCCTCAAGAACACTGCTAAGAATTGACTTAAGTGAAAAAAATTCATTGGCTCAAAGCTGCGCTTAAAAGTTAGTTATCAATCATCTCAGTCGTAATTTAAGCAAAGTGTAGTACTAAATCTTATGTGTCAGTCTTAGAGATGATTCACGACACTTCGCTGTGCCATAAACAGGATTTTGGATGACGGCATACACATGGACCAATCACTGAATAGATTTCCTTAATTAAGAATATTCTCATATAAATTGAATGTTTAAACTCCTAATAGAGTTTACAATCAACACACATTTGACAATAAATTATTTCCAAGAGAATACATTATGGCAAGGAAAGAAGCGTCATCACAACTCAATTTAGGGTGCCGATAGATGATAGAATAGTGTATCAACTAGTCAAAGATATCGCCTGTTGCTGATGCCTTTGATGACAGCTAGAAGATTATTATTATTCGTCAAAAATAGACTCGGTGCCTATCTTTAGTAATGCAGCGCAGAGAGCCGCTTCAGAAACTTGCTGCGGATCTTGCATTTGCTGTAATGCACCGCAGACACGTGCAGTGTAAATGAGGGATTAAGAGATTTATTCATCATAGTGTAGATCGCATAATACTCGCACCAAACTGAAGTCAGTTATTGTGTTCTTTGGTAATGTAAATGTACTTTGCTCATTTTGAATAACTGTGTATGTTTGATTAATGGTACTTCAAGAAAAAGTAAGAGATAACTCAAGACAAAATTAAACTGAAAAAAATAAGTCATGATCTTTTAAATGATAAAAAACAATAATGTATTGCTTCCGTGGGTTCTTGATATATGGAGACGGTCCAAAAAAAGCAATATTCTATAAAATAAATTCTCTGAAGGTTAAGGCACTCACAGTCATGGCTCTGGAAGTGGAGGAGGTGAGGCCGTGGGAGATGGCAGTGATGACCCGAGACAGGTTGTTCTCCACGGTAACATCCGGTGCGCTCTGACCCAGATTGTAGCCACGGTATGTTCTGCAGTGAAGCACATCATATAAAGAATTAGATTTAAGCCAAGTACACAACCATTCAAAACTATGAAGTCAGTAAGATTTTTTAAGAAGTCTCTTATGCTCACCAAGGCTGCTGTAAATTACAGTAATACTGTGAAATATTAGTAGTAAAAAAGTAATATTGTCTAATAATCTTACAATTTAAAACATCTGTTTTGTTTTATAATTTATGGTCAAATGTATGGTAATTTATTTCTGTGATATCAAAGCTGAATTTTCAGCAGCCATTACTCTAGGCTTCAGTGTCTGCTGAAATCCTTTTAATATGCTCATTTGCTGCTCAAGAAACATTACTTATTATATTCAATGTTGGAAACAGATGTGCTGCTTAATATTTTTGTGGAAATTGTGATACATGTTTTTTTCAGGATTCTTGATGAACAGCATTTATTTGAAATATAACTCTTTTGTAATATTATATTTACTTCAGTTCTTCAAATGAAAGCTACCATTTAAATACATCACGCAAATGAAGAATGGCAGTAGTGTACCGTGTAATAGTGCTGACAGTGAACTGTGATGGAGGCTGGGTCTCGTGCATTAACAGCTGCAGGTAAACACTGCTCTGATCTCGAGCTATGGCCACAACCGGGTCTGTCTGAGCCTGGTCACAGTCATAGAACAACCTGGGCACCAACCTGAGTAGAGAAAGGTTGATCCAAATCAAGAGTGTGAGACCTGTGATGTGCAGTCAGGAGATGAGGAGTCAGAGATGAAATGTCTAAATACCTGCTGATGGTGTTTGCTGCCACATGTCTCACACGCGGATCCTCATCGCCCAGTAGATAAAGCACAACATCATTCAGAACCCTGTCCTGGAGCCTCAACAACTGATAATATGAAAATACATTATTCCGATATGAATTACATACAACATTAATAATACAATATTATTTGTATTATAATTATATTTTGTAAAATGTTATGTCATATAACATACATTTTTTTTTTATTAAACAACCATATTCAGGAAGCGTAGCTGTTTTTGCGTTTTCCTGTGTGTGTGTGTGTGTGTGTGTGTGTGTGTGTGTGTGTGTGTGTGTGTGTGTGTGTGTGTTACATATAACATGTTGCTGAACTGGCAATATATAAAATCATGTAAATTGAAAATTTAATTTTTGTTTTATACTTATACTTTATAAGTATAAATAAGTACACTTTTACTTTGTATTAGTTTTTTTATACATAAAATCATGACAAGTATATTCTTATTAATTACTATTATTATAATCGTATCCTTGTGTGTTTCATGAAAGAAAGTAATGAGAGAACAACAAAGAAGAGTGACTTATGACAGAAGTATTATTTGCATTGTTCTTTTTAATCATTATTCAATACTAGATTAATACAACTAATAAATAACAAACAAATCATCTTAAATTGAGTGAAGAAAGAAAGATGATATACCCCAGTATAGTGATGCTCTCCTTTGTGCAACTTCTCAGTTTTTCTCTCCAAAAAACTTACTAACCTGCCAAACACAGAAAGAGTAGTTGATTTTAATAATTATATTCACAAAGTTCAGCAGTTATATAGTCATCTTAAAATATGTGCCTTATAAAAGATTGCATCAATATGTGTTTCACAATGTTTTCAAATACAAGTAAGGTTTGTGTCCACTTACCGGAAATCTATCTCAGCAAGCGTGTCCAAAAGCTCAGTGCGAACCAGCCAATAGGAGCAGTCCTTCAAGGTCAGCAGATCAACGAGTAGTTGCAGGCCAAGTTCACTTTGACTGCCATTGCACAACGCCATGATACAGTGCTGTAGTTGTGTAAAAATCACAATATTTATAAATTCCTCTAAAACTAACAGAAAAACATAAACTGGCATTCTTTATATGTTTAAAGTGATCCGAGGGACGTGCATATACATAGATATTTTCTCACCCTAACAGCAGCACAGGCCATTTTACATGTGACTGAAGATTCATCTTTCAGACTTCGCTGCAGAAGAGGCACAAAGTTTTCGAATGTCAAAGAGTTTCCTGAGAAAACAGCAAGACAGAGATTGTGAAGACCGGCTTCAGAGTGCGTGATTCATTAGATCGAGCTGCAGCTGTAGTTCTCACCTGTGACTGAGTGGATCTGGGACAGCCATGACTCCGTGTTGTAGCGTGTCTTGAGCTGGATGGTTTGGATTAATGCCCCACACAGGATGGCTGTGGCTCCTCTGATCTGAGGATCCCCATGTTCAATGCACTGCAGTATATCACTGATGTACTGTTGCTCTGTTCACACAAAGACAACAAGTTCAGTTATCTAATTTGGTATCATTTCAGTTTTGAGGTCTAAAACCCTCCTTTATTTCTTCCCTTTTTATTCTCCCTGCTCTTTGCGCTATGCCAGATCGTCATCTAATGTTTCTGTGGTCCTGTTGGTTTCCAGTGTGTCCTGCCCTGCCGTGTCCTATCCCTTACGAGGTAGTTTCTATTTATTTAATTATGATAAAGATTGTTGGGATCTGGGCCTCAGCCCTTGACTCGTGCCTACCAAAAATTAGACACGTGTACAAATAAAACCCCAAAAACTCAATAAAAGTTAATCTAAAGATAAAACAAAAATGGCAAACTAAAATAAAAGCAAATGTAGATTTTATAAACAAAACAAAAAATGACCCCACCCAACCAAAACAAAATTAACAAAAAAAAAATTAAGTGCAAGTGTGATTAAATGTACCCATGAATTAACAGAATCCTTGGATAGTGGTCAGTGTTTCTCTCACCATCTGGTTGTTGTCCTTCTAGTGGCTGAATGTAGAGTTTGTTAAAGAAGGCTTCGGGTAGAAGAGTTGCTGCTGCCCCCACACAGCTGACGGCTAACGCCTTAACACTCACACGGACCTCATTATCAGGAACCAACCCTACAACACACACACACAGACTAATTATTTAATGAAGAAATACATTGATGTTCAACTAGCAAACACCAACATCCAAAATCACTTGTTTGCTATTGTGACAAATACAGAGTCAAGAACACATGAGAGTAAATGTATTGTTTGCCACCATTTCTTTGGCTGGTGAGCAGGAAGGAGGCAGCCAACAGCCGGACACAGTGCACCAGAGGCTCTTCCTTTAGGTCAGTATAGTGCCCAATATCTCCTTTAATCCTAGATGGCTAAAACACACAGAATACACACAAAATATTATCAGGATTTGCAGTTTAACTACTAGATCTCTGTAAAGAATCTGTGAGAAACTGGAATGAACAATATTATTCATTTGGACTATAAAGACAATGTACGTGTTTACCTTGTTGTTGAGTTCTGCGGGTTCCAGAAGCTCTTCCTTTGGTATGAATCGATCCACACTGCTATCAGATGATTGTCTGTTGTGACCTTTACCCTCCAGAAGATGGGGCTTACTTAAAGCTGACGACAAGAGAAAGCAGAACTGTGAGCTAAAAGGATGACTAATAAACATGTACTTGACACACAATTTAGACCATCAGAGCAGGGTGTATTTCTGAGCAAGAGTACAAAATGCGCATGTACCCAGTGCTGACTGAGAGAAAGGTTCTGGTATTTTGTCAGGTGGTGGAGCTGCGCCCTCCTCTTCCTCATCCTGAAGTGTGCCGATCTGCATCCCTGAGTACTGACTCTCACTGCCGTCCAGCACCTAAACATCACACACACAAACACATATATACACTTATATACATACACACATCACTACATACACACACAACAGAAAGGACCAAACTCACAAACAAGCATAAACAGTCACATCAACTCATTCATGCAAATGCACACAAAGAACAGTAACAGTCAGACATGCAGTATCACTTTAGGAACTCAAATATTGCTTGATCCAACCTTTCTTTTGCATAATATGCATGTCAAGACAACTTTGGGCCTCACAAAAAACAAAAGTAGGGTGTTAATCTAATGCCAGCTGCATTACCAGAACATATTGAGGATTTAAGGGCTGACTCACTAGATATTAGTTTATACATTTTAGTCTCCTAATTTGGCAGAAGGGAGCTTGTGGCCAGAGATCATAGTTTGCATCAAAACAGGGAAATGGCTCAAATTCAATCCAACATTATTTTAGTGTTATTTATATCATTTATATATTTTCAGTTTTCATTGTAAGTTTTATTTACTTGTTATTAATTTTGTTATCTGCTGTGCAACTTACTTATTTAGTTGTATTATATATTTATCTTTAATTTATTTATATTTCAGTTTTAATAATTGTAATAATTAAACTTAAGTTAGTTATCAAATCAACATTCCTAATTTAAAAAAAACAAATGTAACTTCTGTATTTCATCCAATACTTTAAAATTTTAATTTAGCTTTATTTCAATTACCAAAAATGATTTGTTTTAACAGCTTTAATTTTGGTTAACAATAACAACACTGATTTATGATCAAATGAAGCCCTTAAAACTGATCTGAGATCAGCATCAATGTTGTTGGGACAAGGTTTTTAATCACAGGTCCAGAATCAGGGAAATAAAAGGCGTTCGAGCACCTCAGGAAAGAGGCCGTGCATGTGGGGGGTGGAGCAAATGAGGGGCGGGGTTCTATCGGGGCGGGGAAGAGCAACAATAGCCTCACCCCCCGTCCTCTGCTGACCTGGTCACTACTGCTAGAGGAAGAGATGGCAGAAAAGGAGGAGGAAGAAGTCGAGGTAGAGGAGGAGGAAGAGGATGGCCTGTAGAGAGATGATTCGCTGTCTGAGTGCAGGTCCGGCCCTTCTGTGGGAGTTGGGGAAGGTGGTGAATAGGTCCGATAGCGTCTGCTGGTGCTGGTGACACTTACGAGCTCGGCACAGTCTGAAGGCGTCACAGCGGAGTCCGGCCCCTCTGTAGTCGTCTGGGAACTGTCACTAGGGGGCGACGATGACACGGCACCCGCCAACATCTGGTTGCCTTCGGTTACTAAGTCACCGGACGTGCTGACAACCCCGGTGCCCCCGCTTGAGCTGCGACTTAGCATGTTCTCCTCGTCTTCCTCATCTGGAGTATCAGGCCCTACACCCTGCTCTGATGCACTCAGGTCCACTGAGTCTCCCGGCTGCAAGGCATGCTGGGAGGAGCGTGGCTGCTCTGTGATAATGTCAGATGTGCCAAGAGACGAAACGCCCGATGAGGAGGGAGCTTCACTGGAGCTGTCGCCACCAACCGAAGCTTGAAGAAAGTGACAGAGAAAAACAAAGCATTAACCCTGCCATACATTACATGCACTGCATATGTCTGAATACTTTTTTCATCTATCAGGTGAAATTCACAAGTCTTCCAACGTAACAGTACTCCTCTCCTCAACTTACCAGAGAATGATCCTGTGGTGACCTCTGCCCTCTCAGGGTCATCCTCCAAACCCTCTTCTTCACCTGACAACAGCTTACCTGAGACAAGCACAGCATACAAGGCTTATCATCATTACAATACAACAAACATTTTTCTATTTTAAACACCATTCTAACTTTCTTTTACAGTCTAAAACACCGACTGCACATTCAGTAACAAAACTGCTCTAATAACATGCCACAGACAGCCCTCGAAACGAACACAGAAACATGTCAGTAGGTTAGATGCAAAAGAAGGGCAGTCAAGAAGTCACCTTTCTGCTTCCTGAGGAGGAGAGGACTGCATGTCGACCCACCGGCTGTATGCAGGAAACAGGAAGCGAAGAGAGCAGAAAAAGCCCAATAATTCATTTTGAGGGTTAGAGGAAAGCAGCAGAGGATTAAGATCACATGCATCGTGAAAATTGCTGCAGTGAATTTTGAATTAGTTATCAGTTATCAAGCAGAATAGGTAATATTAAGAAGCAGTGTGGGAAATATTAAGAGGGCTTGTCATTAGTGAGTAACAAAGATTAGAATGAACATATAAAAAGAGAACTTTAACCATTTAACGTCTTGAGATAATAAATCCAAACATTACAGATGATTACTCCACAAATGGAGATTGACCGATAGTTTTTATACTTTTTTTGCTCCATGTTCTTCTACCTGGCCTTGCAAAATAAACTTAATGAAGTAGTTATGCACATTTTTTCTCTCACCCTTTCTTATACATTATGTAAATATTTCATATGAGAAAAAAAAAATAATAAATTGGCAATACTGATTTTTTTATGTATACAAAATGATTTATTTTAATAATTACAAACATTAAAATGGATAAGTCATAACTGTGAAAGTAAAGTACAAAGTTTGCCAATTTTTTACAATCAAGGGAATTGTTTTCATTCATTTTACCTTATCATATTACCTAATCGTTTTGTATTCTATCTATTTGTTGTCTTTTTATTTATTATACAATTAACAAAGGCAAAAAAAGGCCTCTAACACCAGCTTGCTCTAATCTATTATTTTCTATTCTATCGGTTTTCTTTTTATTTATTATATAATAAAAAACAACCTTGCTACGTGTACTACGTTAAGCTAACTGAGACTTGTCATAGCACTTGCATATCATTGTTCTTTTATTGATTATGATTGCTTCCATTGTCCTCATTTGTAAGTTGCTTTGGATAAAAGAGTCTGGTAATGACGAAATGTAAATGTAAATGTAATGCAAATATAGTTATCGGTATCAGCCACTATCCGTCGATCTCTACTTATGAAAGTCCCTTACATACCCAACATAAAACCTTATTTTCTCACAGGATGCTTCTCCACTGACAGTGAAACAGAGACGACTGACCAAACTATTTCAGCATGATCACTGATGAGATTAATGCAACGTATAAATGCAATATTTACCAATAAGCTCGAGAATGCTGCCACTACGTGCGCGGCTCTCAGTCTCTTCTCTGTAGACACTGGTGTGTGATATTTTGCCACATGTGATGAGTGCGTTCAGGAGATCAGGGGGAGGAGTGCGAAACACCTGCTGCAGAAGCTCCAGAGATGCTGTCACCACATTATGATCCCAGTGCTGCGTGTAGTGCAGGGTCAGTTCATAGACCTAAGAAACAAAGAATAGAGTTCACATGTGCACAAACACACAATGAATCACAAAAACATAACAAAACTACTGAAAATTCAGCTTTACTTGATGTAGTGTAAGAATTTCTATAAATAAAATCCTGTTTTCCATCATACCAGTAAGTCAAATCATACCATCATACCAGTAAGTCAAATCACAAGAATACAATGAGCTTTTTCAGCTCTGGTACCTGAATGAGCTGCTCAGGTGTAGGGGTGATGTCTGCCTCTTTACGAACGAGCCCAAAGCTGCCCTTCAGACTGGTGTTAGGAGCCTGCTGCTGAAGAAGAGGCATCAGGTAGCGCAATGTCAGTAATACACCCAGAATCAGGTGACTGGAATGTTCCTCATCCACCGGCACCACCAAACCTGATAGAGAGAAAACAGGAAGATGAATTAAGACATCTGAGACACACTGTTTTGACCATGTTTTTCCAGTGTATGTGTTTCAGAGTGTGTGTGAGAACCTTACCGAGCAGCACGTTGAGGAGCCATGTAGAAGTAGTGTGCTCTGCGCGAGTGCTGACACACGCTGACAGCCGAGCTGGCCGCTGTTCGGCGAATAGTGGGAGAACTGGACTTCAGATTGGCAACAAAGGCCTTCAGCAGCATCTACATACACATTCACAGAGTGAAATCATAAGTGCCACATTCAAAGTGGTTGGGATAAAAATCATTTATTGAATATGATAAGAAAGTGAATGAGTAATTTAAACAGGAAGAAATTATGTGCATTATGTTATTAATTATAATACTTATTGAGAATACTTGATTTTTTCATTTTGTAAGAAAAGGACTTAAATAGAAGTCTAGGAACATGAATTAGTGTTTTCCCTTGCGAATCTGTTCGCAACAGATTGCCATCTGAAAAGGTACATTAGTATTCCAAGTACAATTTTTCTTTAGAAATTAATATTTATTTTTCAAAAGTGACCGTCAATGCATATATACTTCTGTTTTAATAAAAACTGTTCTTTTGAACTTTCTTGGACAAGTATTATGGTTTCCACAAAAATATTAAGGAGTAAAACTCTTTTCAGCATAAAATCATTAAAAAATCAGCATATTAGAATGATTTCTGAGGAATCATGTGACACTGAAGACTGAAGTAATGGCTGCTGGAAATTCTGATTTTCTATAACAGCAATTGTGATAAATTGCATTTAAAAATAATATTTCACAATATATTACAGTTTTACTGTATTTTTGATCGAATAAATGCAGCATTTGAGAGCTTCTTTCAAAAACATCATAACATTTTACAGACCTACACTTTTGAAAGGTTGTGTATTCTGTATAATCTTTAAACGGTTAGCCGATTAAGCACTCCTGGAGTGTTTGCATAGCTACACAATTTTGTCTTTGTCTCCTGTCCTTCCGAGGACCTTCACTTGACCTTGCATGTGAAATTTGTGAATTTAACTAATGACTTTAGCTGGATTTAAACATAAGAAAACAACACTAAACTGACAAGTCTTTAAATGTAAATGAGTTCTTGGCCAGGAAACAGCTCTTTCCATCTCCTACTGATGTGAGGGAGAGGAGGCTCATGGGTAATTAAATCCAGTCTGAGTCACATTTTATATTGAGAAGATGATGTCACCACTGCGCATTCACAGCTTCAGACAGCGAGAGCAGATAACGGTGTGGGAATCCTGCACTGAGGTGCCAAATCACAGAATTCAGGCCAGGGGCTGTGGTTTATATTGTGGTGGTGTGACATTTGAGGCAAATGATTTCTACATGAAAATCAGGTGATGTGGTTCTTTAAAGCGACGTGTTCTTTGAAAGCCTTTAACTGAGACAAAAATTCAGCTAAACCATAAAACATAGTTTACAGTGGTTTCCTTTGAGTTTGTCTGTTTTAATTATCTTTCTTTATAGTGCTGAACTCACAGACTGCAGTTATTACCTTGATCTCTCCATCATTGGCGAAGTGTCCCAGGGCAGCCATGATTTTAGGAATTGAAGAAGAAAGCGTTTCCTGCACAGTCTCCTCCGTACGTTTAGTGATCCGTGTCAGACACGGCAGAAGATTCACAAGGTATGGCCTGAGGAGAAAAACAAAAATGGATAAGAGTAAGATTCATGTGTGTGTTTGCTGATCATTACAATTAGAAGCATGATTTTAATTTTGCAATCACTAATCTAATTTCAGTTTCACTTATTCCTGAGCAGACCAATAGAAGTAGTTGACTTTAAGTCAATAAGCATACCTGCATTTCTGAGGACGCACTAGGTGAGCAAGCTCAGCAAACCTCCACAAAGCTGCCCGCAGACTCCGAGAGGCAGCGTTCTGTGAAAATAGACCGAGCAGTGCTTTATTAGTGATCGGTACATTTCCCAAGATAAAACAAGACCCCTGTACCTACGAAAACTATACGGTATGCCATTTCCAAAAACACTCTCACCTAGAAAAAACAATAAAGCATTGTTTGTACTAAGAATAAAGCTAAATGAATCGCATACCAACTGTCTATTTGCACCCAAAGAAAAATGAACTCTTATAACCACAACAAAAAATATAACTAATCAGACAAAATATTCCTTGTGCTCAGAATCCAATACCAGATTTTCATGACTGAACTTTCATGACAGAATTTCTCTCTATCTCTATTCACACATATAAATACACTCACACGTCATATGTAAAAAAAAGGGGCAAGACACATTTTTGTTTCTTGTGAAAATACATCCAAATCCCATAAAGTGAATGCAATCTGATTCACCTTTTTAATCTCTTTGTACAGTTCAAGCTGCAGCCTAGGCAAGTTTGAATCCATCAATGCCTGCAAAATTATATCACAATAGATTATCACTGTAATCATCATTAGTCTCATAGTATATATATATGAGACATATAACGTTTACATGACTTACTTTGATGATTTTGTTGAGGCACTCATCTGCCACCATCCTGACGTCAGACTCCTTGTCGTCGCTGCACAACAAGAACATTTCCATAGCGATTCCGAGAAGTTTCTGGAACTCTGGAGATGTCCTGATTAAGTCACAGTGAAAAGGTCTCAGTGGAATCACATACATAGCTGTGACAACACTACCAGTTTGCTAACAAAATGTAGGCTAAAACTTTCAAATTAGCAGCGGCCCAGAAAAAATATGTGCATTACGTATATATTTTGTCCCAACAAAGGCAGTTTGACTTTGCCACTCATTCAGATTATAATAGAAAAGAAGGAGACTACACATCTGAGTGTGATCTGTTCCTCTTTAACTCCAGCTCTTACCATCACCACAATTACCCTCAAACACTAACAGCTCCAAGAGAATGTCATTGTGAAGCTGTTGTGCAGTCTAGCAATAATTCAGCTGGCCAAAAAAGTTAATGTTAACTGAAAAACAAGGTTGTGGTTACACAGTTAAGCAAAGAATGACGCCCCTTGAGTCTGATGCAGCAAAATGAATATACTTCATATTGCTGCATTGTCTATATGACCTGTATTGTTGATGATGCTCCAGATTCAGCTCTTGTTTAGCGTTAGGATGAGTGCAGCATGGCCAGTAAAGTCAAAACAGTAGGAAATGGGCTGTTATGATTATAAGACCATTTATAAGTAAAATCTACCATTAAAATTTCCAACAACTGTCAAAGCCCAGGACCGTTTTCCCCAAGTTCAGCCAGGATTTCACTATATCTCTTTTGTCCCTAAACTTTTGAACAGTAGTGTATATACTGACCTACAGGTGAAGGACAGCACATTCAGAAAGATCCAATCAAATACGTCTGCACAGGCTTTTTAAAGTTTACAATACTCTTTAATTTACTGCCATTGTTTTTCCTAACTGATTTATTTTGTATTCAAGTGAAGTCAAGCGGAGAGAACCAGACTTTGAGAATTGAAAGTTTGTTTGGCACTCTCATTAAAATTTGCTAGGCCACTTGTCATAATTCTGGATTTTTCATCTTGAATGCCTTCACTGAATTTGCATTGTAAGGGTGAAAAAGCCAGCTTAGCCTCAGCATCAACAGGCTTTTGTCAATGACTCATAAGACATGACCAAATCTGATTATCCTTAATCTGATGTGTCCGTCCATTGACTATTGCATACCTCAGTGACTGTGCCACAATGTTTTCACATATCGTCAGGCAATGAGTCACTCTGTCCTTTTTGGTTGTAGAAAGGTCTTTTTTTCTGTAAGAAATCATAATATTACTGGGAATGTCAAGAAAACAAACATAAACTGAATTTATAACATTGGATTAAACACATGAATAACATCTCCAGCAGATATTGTCTTCATAAACATACACAAGAGCTGCTAATATGCAACTCAACATGAATAGAGTGTTGTAAATCTGACATTAATCTGTAAAGTCAGTGAGTATATTATGTTGGGCCACCGTAGTCAGCCAGATACTGTTTATTTTCCAATACTGATAAGAGTGATTACCTAAATCCATTTAGTTAATGTAACCTTGCTAACAATGCAGCAATAAAGCTGTTCTTCTGGACCGCAGCACATATAACATCACTGTTCACTCGTGGTGATCTACAACAAATCTGAATTCATTCAAGCACAACCAAATGACTTCAGCAGATGAGCATTCAACCATGAAAAACTAAATATGTAATAGGTCATCTATTACAGTTGTTGACGCATGATCACTTAGAGGCTTGGCAGACAGGTCCTTTAACATCTAAAACAGTACCAAACAGTTTATCTAGGGATATTTTAGAATCAGACTCAGAATGAGCTTTATTGCCAGGTATGTTTACACATACAAGGAATTTGTTTTGTGACAGAAGCTCAACACAACAGTGCAGCATTATTTTTTATCCAGAAAAATGTCGATCTGTTTCATTAACAGAACATTAATTAATTAATTAATTTTCACAAATTAACATATGCTCAGTTATGTTTGAATGCAAATTCAACTATTCAAATGCTTCTGATGTTTTAAATGAGGAAATCACTTAATGTACTTTACACACAATTCCCATCCAATGTCTTTGTAACGCATTTATTTTCAGGTATTTATTTACAGTGTATTTATGCTATTACATTTCAAAATTTGAAATAAATCAGTGATGACATTAGACTATCTTATTACTTTTCTCTTTTATTAGAATTATATCACATTATCAGTCAGTACTTGAAAACTGACTTTACTCGGACTCAACACTTCACATGGATTGAAATACATATTCAACTTATAAAAAAGGTAACATACACCAGAAAATTAAAATGGATTTTGCATTGCAAAACTTGGTGATTTCGCAAGATTTTAAGTAACGTTATGACTGTGGTGGCAATTCAATATATGGAGCTGAGGCAATCTGTATTATAAATATCTGACACACAATTTTTTTGTATCTGATGGTATTGAGTCATGTTGAGTGGCATGCAAGGAAAAACACGTTTTGTAAGATGTAAAATGAGGAGATGAACAGATTCATATAAATACTTAATTTACACACAACTTTTCCCAGTATGTGTTTTGGTTCACCAATCTCGAATTATGGAGCTATTTCTTGCTTTATTTCTACGATACGGCTTTCTCTTGTGTTTTCTGGACTATTTGATCTCTGACGCAGAATCAAACAAGGCTGTGACACTTCTAACGTGGAGAGCGGCATGTGATTTTAAGCCCAGGACAACAACAATAACCAGCTTTAAACGAGAAAACACACAGCCCTCCTGCATGTGATGACAACATTACTTTAGCGACTGTGTCAGGTGATGAAGATGAAGAAGCAGCAGCAGCATTAACATGAGCACTCACTGTTTCTGGACGAGCTCCTCGGCCGTCAGCGGGCCTTGCTGCTGCTGGAATGATTTGAGTGACTCAAACGCCTTCATCAGCTTCTCCATGGTGGCCATTGTATCAGAAGCACTGGTCTAGATGGAGTCTGACAGGAGAGCTGGTAATATTTACAAACTCAGCGCTGCAGCCAGAGCTCTGCTGTCGAGCGCTGTGCAGATCGCCGAAGGCAAACTGAAGCTGTCGTCGAGGTCGGACGCCGCTTACAGTGGCCAAACCCCCCTAAAATCCAATCTAATTTCCACACACCATCCGATTATGACCGATATTCAAACCAAGTATTCAGAAGGTAGACGAAAACATATCCAGTTCTGAAAGCCATCTTAAAGCAGGGTAAGGAGAGCAACGATTCTGCTATATTTCCGGGGTAACAAAACTCCTGTCAAAATTAAAGTCCTCTTTGTCATAATAAAATCTATCTACGACGAGGTTTATTCTGTAGGTAGTTTGAGTGATATGAATTTTGATTCTAATACAAGACTATCGCCAATTACTAATGTTAGATCTGACTTGCCTTCAATCACTGCTGTATGCAAAATGTATATTTAAAAAAAATGAAAATGAACAAACTTTATACACAGTTGTGTATTTATGTATTTTTATTTTTCATGTAAAAGCTTTAAAAGCAAAGACAAATATTGTTTATTATTGCTTGAATGTAAAGCATGAAAACATAGGGTTCAAAATTCAAGAAAATCTCATATAATAAAGACATCGTTTCTAATGTGTAATTTAGCTGGTGTGATGTTATAGTATGTGAATACTTCTTTATTCATTAATAAAAAAACTAAATCAGACAGAAATCACATACAGAAACGTTCAAATTATTTGAAATAAAGAACACGTGATTTTTTAATGTTGTCTCAATTAACTATGTCTGATTAAGAAGATGCATGGTAATTTATCATATTATAAGAGTACAAAATGTTTCTCTTGACTTTCAGATATAACATATTTCTACTGATTATTTAACCATTTCTCAGTCACAAAGAGTGATAAAAGGCATCAGAATAATCATGCTCTATGGTGCTTCCATGGCTTAAAAATAAGTATTTAATATTCATATTCACAAATGAAAAGTTTTTTTTGTTCACATGAAAAGTCGTTCCAGTTTCCTTGGCTTGGTTGTCCAGTAAGAATCTCTACGCATTCTTCAATTCCATTATTGTTAGGTTCTCCTGTTGCCCAGTACCTGAACATAAACTTTTAATTAGAAGAAATCTCTTTACTGTAAACATTGTAAACATTGATTTTCAACATATATTTACATTGTGTGTGTGTGTGTGTGTGTGAGTGAGTGAGTGAGTGAGTGAGTGAGTGAGTGAGTGAGTGAGTGAGTGAGTGAGTGAGTGAGTGAGTGAGTGAGTGAGTAGTTGAGCGATAAGAATGTATTTATATATAAAAAATTCAGATCTCACTCTTTGATTACTTCAGTGTTGTCCACCCATTTCCACACTCCCTCAGTAACATTTTCAGAGAGGCCAATCCAAATATTCATTTTTAAATTAGACATGATTTCCTGTTGAAGCGCATATGAAAAGAAATGGTTAACACCCAGGTGGGCAAAATTATTTGAAACTAATGATAATGGTATGTTTATGTTTACAGACACAGTTATACTGTCAGGTTTCATGTATTACTGAAAGGTGTGTCTCTGTTTGCACTCTCACTGACCTGTTCCTCTGGACTATTTATGATCACAAGATAAGCTCCTTTCTCAGCACAGCTGTGTCTGCTCTCATTCCATGACAACATTGTAGCAGAGACACAATAAAGATGAGAGGAAAAGTTGCTCCTTCCTGTCATGCACCCTTAAAAGAATATAGTTGTAAAACAATTACTGTCACAAATACGTAATGCTGAGGTGAAACAAATTACAATATTTAGACAATATTTACCTAGCAGCTTTTCTAAAGTCTGCACTTTTTTCATTTGAATTTGTTCACTAGCCTGCAGCTGATCTCTCTCTATAGTCAGATTGTAGTAACGTCTCATCAGATAGTCCTGATCATCCATACACTGTTCACAGTCAGTCTTCAACTGGACAGTGTCTGTTCTATACTTGAATGCTAGAGCTATGAGACCAGTCAGCAGAATACCGAACAGCAACGCCAGGCACACAACCACCACTTTGCAGAACTTTGAAGAGCCTAGATGAAAAAGAAAACATAGACTACATTTTTAACACCATTATCATTAGAATGTACTATATTTTGTAGCCTACCTGTTTCCCGAGGCTCAGTCTGGTTGATTTGAGACTTTGGAGTCCTAGCAGTGAATTCTTGATTGTATGCAGCCACCGATGTGCTGCTACAGTCGACTGTGTTCGCTCTGTTCATTTCTGTATATTTCCTACTGAAACTGATTTCAGTTTCAATCCTATCTGTGTGAAAAGCAGCCTGCAGTTTCAAACTTCATGGCTATTTGGTTAGCTATATGCTGCATGCATCTGATTAATATGTTAACATTTATAATGGCAGAAATATGTATATAAATGTACAATAAGCAGAAATGATCAGTGATAATGGATACTTGTATACAATTTTAATTGTTCTGTCTTGATTTCACTTTAAAACAAATGTAAACTCACTACATTGTAGACTAATATATAATAATTAACTTATAAACAAATCAGATATACTCACTGTGTGATCTTCAGGCTGGTGCTGCAATGCTATATGCTTGACAATACTTGTCTTTGTAGGACACCTAATTCTACTATAAAATTATCTTTACTTCCTCCTCGCAGGAATAAATTAGTAGCTGTGGTAACTTTGGGTTTTGTTTTCTTTCACACTAAACTACAAGAATGTTTTATGAAATGTTTAATTAACTGTATCCATTAATGCATAGATACCAAATTAGAAACTGTTGCTGAGAACGGCAATATAAATGGAAAGCGCTTTACACATTGTATGTTGGTAGCGCCTATTTTAGTTTCAAGTGTCACAACAGTTTTAAATGCTGTTGACCAGCAATACGTAATCACAACAAATTACACTCAGATGAGCTTTATTTGTCACATACACAATTATAATGAGGAGTGAAATGTGTTCTCTGCATTTAACCCATCCAAGTGCACACACTTGGAGCAGTGGGCAGCCGACTGTGCAGCGCCCGGGGAGCAGTCGTGGACTTCCTGCCGGAGCCAGGATTCGAACCCACAACCTTGGGATACTTCGGGTTTCAAGTCCAACGCTCTATCCACTAGGCCACGACTGCCCAATAATCAAAGGAAAATATCAAAATAACTTTACTCATTGCCAATGAAGTGGATGTATTTGAAATGTTGCTGCTTTTGATGGACATAATGAAGATTGATTTTGTTATCAGAAAACATTAA
Organism: Gymnocypris eckloni scoliostomus; assembly: GCA_027564155.1. NCBI lineage: Eukaryota > Metazoa > Chordata > Actinopteri > Cypriniformes > Cyprinidae > Gymnocypris > Gymnocypris eckloni. Next base: position 26,651,570 of record CM050416.1, read on the forward strand.
TCATGAGCCTCACAATTGTCATATGGGCTGTTTCACAATTATTTCAGTTAGTCTGACTTATTTTGAACCAAATCAATTGACAATAAGTCAGACTAACTGAAATAAACCTGGCTTATTTGGTAATCGTGTTTTATGATGTAATCTTGTATCATAAAACACGATTACCAAATAAGCCAGGTTTATTTCAGTTAGTCTGACTTATTGTCACTTGATTTGGTTCAAAATAAGTCAGACTAACTGAAATAAGTGTTCAAGTTCAAGTTCAAATTACTTTATTTGTCCCCAATGGGGCAATTTGTTGTGCAGCAGATAGTATAATACAAATCACACACACAATACAGAGATTGCCTACCTTGCATGCATGCTAGAAATAATAAAAACAGTAAACAATCAATACATAATAAGTCACTAAGTTATCTATGGTTCTTTATAGAATTGAGAAGCAGAATGGCTGCAGGTACAAAAGAGTGTTTATATCTGTTGGTTCTTAATTTGGGTAGTTTTGGGAGTGTTTTCAAGATATGCCTTTTACAGTGATCAGAAGTAAATCCATTGTTTGTGTTGTTTCACACACACACACACACACACACACACACAAAAAAAAAATATTTTGTGCCAAATGCTATGCTGACAACATTATACTCTTTAAAAAATATATAAAATAAACAAAAAAGGAATGTTATTGCAAACTGACCAATATACATTTTGCTTATCTCTAACAGCAAGCCGATATTCATTGCAGATATTTGCACTCTCAAATACTGTTCGGTCCCAAAGCTATGCCTCTCTGCTTCTTTAAAATCAGAAATGAAATAAACATTAAAGCTTCAACAAATATTTATTTGAGTTTCCTTATTTTCCTTTTATTTGTTTTCTAAGCTTTGAAAAGCACATAATTTCTTTTATTTTGCCTTCATTATACATCCTGACTAGTGATGAAATTAATACAGCAGTCAAACTAAATGACAGAAGCAATGGAAATGCATTGCAAATGTATGCATGCTTACTCATTTTAGCTATGCGCATAAAATAAGCTACTACTTGAGGAAAATAACAAATCAGGATAGATACTAAACTATGAGAGATGATTCTGAAGGCCTTCATTTTCTGCTGGTTCTCAACAGCTCTGCCTCTGTCAGATTTATTGTGTTTATCTTTTCTTGTTATCTCTACATTTGTTCGTTCACCTGGTCCTGGACGCTTCAGAGCATAAAGGACTGAAGCACAACAAAATGAGATTATTGTCACTGCAATGCAAAAAACCAAAAAGAATACACGATCTGGGAAATATTCTATTCCGATAAAAATGAGCCTCATGCTGTTGGCCGCTCCAATTAGCCAAGCTGCTGCTGCTGATGCAATCCTGTACTGGATGCCCTTGTATCTCAGGAATATTACTGGATGAATCACTGCCAGGTAATGTTCCACGCACATGAAGATCTGGAGCAGAGGCCTGACTGTCCAAACGAGACCAAAGAGAAAGACAACCGAACGATCACCTGTCACAGTGGGATAGTTGATCATAAATGAGTATGTAATGCTATAGATGCAAAAAACCATCTCCACTATATTGATATTCAATGGAAAGACAGAGTTTGGTTTGATGTTCCCATGAATAAGCACCCAGAGGGTCCAGCAATGGATTGGCGTTCCCACAATGGCGAACACTACTAAAGTAACAAAAATGACAAGGCTGCCAAAGTGTCCCTTGCAGATACAGACCCATATTAAAGACTCGTCGAATACAGAGAGTATATCGTTGATTTGGAAGGATGAATTGCACATAGTTGTACAGAGCTGGGAACATAGAAACAAATTAGTCTGAACAAGTCTGCAGAAAGCATTGACTGAAAACTAAATAGAGGAAATCATTGAAATAATTGTCATACCTGAAATGATGGCAAAATATAGAGAAAAAATATTTCTAGAAGTGTTTCCAGCAGTGAGCAAGTAACAAAAGTGCCTCATCCATTATGTTTCATCCATTTATATGGAACTATAAATGTACCTGCCCACTCCTATTTTGTTTGCATATTGCCACTGTTTTTTAACTTATGTCATTGGCATGTGCTTATGAATATCAACAGCTGGAAACGAACCATTATTATTCTTGGTGATCATAATCTATATGCCTGTAAGGGATTTACAGCAATGCCTTGCTCTATATTCTTTAAATTATAAGCACTTTTTCGTGATCTACTTTTTATGCAAAATGTATTATGGAAATATAATGATATGAAAAGATATATAAATTAATATTAAGAAAAAACTAATTACTTTTGAGAATTCAATAATCACAAAAGGCCTATTTGCTAGATGATTTGCTGTATATGCAAAAACAGATTTCAAAAGTGCATCCAATAAGTTTATCCCAAGCCTCTGTTTTAATGTAGAGTCAATGCAGTAAGAATAACATGAAGTCTTATGCCAAGATACTCACAAACAGATGAACGAGGAGAAACACAAGGGAAGATGAGAGTCCATAAGTATGCAGATGATAGCTGAAGTGTAAACGGATGGAGATTGCTGGAGAGGAAAGTAGGTAAGTTAGGTAATAGGGTACGTTATAGTATTAGTACCTTCAGGTAATATTAGTGATGAGTGATTAGTGAAATATATTTTTAAATATGCCCCTAGCTGATTTAAACTCAGACCAACTCCTTTACATGTCCTCTATAGTGCTTCTGGGAACTTTGAGACAATTTCAATTAGCTAAATTTAGTAAAATCGATATATATATATATATATATATATATATTGTAACATTCAGAAATACAAGTTAATCACTCTCTCTTTATGTGACAAGTGCCATTCGTTTTTTCTCTTAAAATGAAAATAATGGTTGCAGAAGCAAACAGAAAGTACCTCATCCAACATGTTTCATATGTTTGTCAGAAACTATAAATGCTCCTGTATCCATTCAAAATGTGGACTGTTCCTATTGTTTTAGCTCAAGTCATTAATGTGTATTTATGAGTGATATTTCAACAGTATTTGAAATGGCCCAAACAAATGTTGGTGCAGTATTTGAATAAAAAAATCTGACCTTAGAATGTTATTGTAGACAGGCATGTTTTAACACCAACTTTCATTAGCAATAGAGTTTTGCATGTTTTCGCCAGGTGTTTCGCCAGGTCTAAAAGCAACATGTCATAAGGATGCTATCAAATAAAATGCTAAGATTTGCAAAGCAGCCTCACTAAATCAATGGGGGAAAATATATGCATTGTAGATAGTAAAATGTGCCATTCATTCCAGCTATGGCTTTCAGCTAAATGTTGTTGTTTGCTTTCATTAAAACCATTCAAATAAAATCTAAATGCAAGCCATTTGTTATATTTTCAGTTGGTTTTTAATGAATCAAATAAATAATAACTACAAATAATTTTCAGAACAAGGGTAATATATTTTAACAAAACTTATATTATAATGCACAAAAGATACATACATAATTATGAGTTGAGCACACACAGATAGATATTATGTTATTACACTATGTCACATCACTTTTAAGAAATATAAAATGAAATAATCCTTAAACCTCCATTAGATTTTCAGTTTCATTTCATTTGTCTTCTAAGGCTAAATGTACATGACAACACATTACTAAAAAACTGGAGGTGAGGGAGGTAAGCCCACTGTGCAACATGTCATGCATCTGACGCAGCACAGCATGTCTGAATCTGTACCCCAACACAGCAGCTACAATTATGATCCTCTTGCAAACAGATGACAACATTGTCGAAATGATCCCTGTTCAAGGATCCATATTTTGCATGCCAGGCAAGCAGTTGGCAATGTCACGAAGACACTGTGTGTCTTTGCACACATAAAGTCTGAATGTCTGCGCATGCCGTCGCAATTTTCACAAATGTATGTAGTTTAAAATAATAGTTTCAAAAATGTGTACTTTGAAACTTGTTTTTAATGGTTTGCATTTTCAGCCATCCAAGACGCTGTGCTCATGTAAATGAATATCCGAAACACACGAAAAGTTTTCCATTTTTAGTTGAAAATGATGTCGGGTAAATACCCCCTGAGCTTTGAAAAGCACATGATGTGCTTCAGATGGCCTTCACTATGCATTCTGAATAGTGGTGAAATAAATACAGTAATTACAGTGATGGACAGAAAAGGTGGGACAACTTCACATAAAAAAAATTGTGTACTGACTATATCAGCTATGCACATGAAATAAGTTACTACAAGAGGAAAATAACAAACTAGGATAGACACTAAAATATGAGATATGATTCTGAAGGCCTTCCTTTTTTGCTGGTTCTCAACAGCTCTGCCTCTGTCAGTTTTGTTGTTTCTTACATTATTTCGATCTCCTGGTCCTGGACGCACCAGGGCACAAAGGACAGAGACAGAGCAAAAAGAGGTTGTTATCACTGCAATGCAAAAAAATAAAAAGTACACATGATCTCGAAAAAAGTTACGTTTGATAGAAACAAGCCTTGAGCTGTTGCCCACTGCAACTAGCCACGCTGCTGCTGCCGATGCAATCCTGTACTGGAAGCCCTTACATCTCAGGAATATTACTGGATGAATCACTGCCAGATATTGTTCAATACACATGCACATCTGGATAAGAGGTCTGAAAGTCCAGCTGAGACCAATGAGAAAGTTAGATAAGTTGTAGCTTACTGTTGTTGAATATTTGAAATCGATTAAATCTGCCATGCACTGGATGCAAAAAATCAGCTCCAGTATAATGATGTTCAGCGGAAACACCATGTTTGGTTTAATATTCCCTCTTAGAAACACCCAGACAGACCAGCAATGGATCGGCGTTCCCACAATGAAGCACAGTGCTGAAGTGAAAACAAAGACAACAGGGCCAAAATGTCCCTGACACAAGCAGAACCAACTTATATCCTCACCGATAAATACGATTGAATAGTTGATTATGAATGAAGAATTGCACATGGTTGTACAGAACTGGGGAAACAGAAAATAATGAGTTTGTCATAACATTTTATGAGCAGCAAATGTCCATTAAAATGATCAGAACTTAAAGTACTGTTGTAACACTGGACAGAGGGACTTGTTTCTGGATTAAATCATATAATAAATCTTGCACTATGTGTGTAATTTTACTCCTAAATACAGTAACTTGATTAAAGGGATTTTCATACCTGGATTGATGATACAGCCTGTAAAGTAAGAATTGTTAATCTGCTGCCAGCAGCAACAAGTCACCAAAAGTACCTCATTCACTTTGCTTCATCTGTTCATAGGGAACTATAAATATACTTGTGCTCACTCTTCTTTTGTTTGCATACTGTATAGGTTCACACAGTCAGTGTTTGGGATGGACAACCACAATTTATAGGTGTGAGTCTCGAAATGTCCGGTTCACACAGCAGCTTATACAGAATAAAGAAGCTCAAAAAACTGCTGTATGAATGTGTATTAGAGTCAACCCTTATTATATTTGTGACTATCACCTATTACCATAACAACAGTGCTTACATAAATATCAAAGATGGCGACGTCCAAAACTGCACAGCCTTTGACTTTGAGATCACAAAAGTTCAACTGAGGCACTATTTTACAAATCATACCTTACAGGGAGAGTTCACCCAACAATGAAAATTATGTCATTAATTACTGAGTCACCTACATGTCGTTCCAAATCTGTAAGACCTTTGTTTGTCTTAGGAACACTGATTCATATATTTTTTTTTAAATCCGAGAGCTTTCTGACCCTGCATGGGCAGCAAGGTTACTACCACGGTCAAGGTCCAGGGAGGTAGAAAGGACATCGTAAGGTAGGGCTTTGCCAAAAATATGGTTCTAAGCCTTAGTTCGAGCCCCTATATTTTATGTTGCTGAGTGAATGACATTTTGCGGTTGTGAATCCCAAACACTGATAGTGTGAACACGACCATAGATTGTGTTTTTTAACTCTGAACTTTGAATGCAAATTAAAGATACACGGACTGATAACCATGTGATGCTGTGTGAATGTGGCCAATGTGTGCTTGTTCAGGAGCTGCAATGAATGAAGCTGATGCTACGTTTACATTGTCAGATTTTGAATGGACAACCAACATTTACTTACAGGTATGAGTCTGGAAATGTTCTGTTCACACAGCAGCTTACAGTAGTGTCACAAATACTGTCTATGCTGCAACAGCAACGGACATGCAACGGAAACAAACCCATATTCTCTTACCAGTACCTATAACGACAGTGACCGAAGTCATATCAAAGATGACAACGTCTGTAAAATGAAAAGTTTTATCACTTTTAACAGGAGACAGGGGCATCTGTCAAGCTGTTGAGCTACAAATTAATCTGTCAAATCTTCATTAACCAACATCAGCTTTTTTATTTGGGTGGAGAGCGGAGCATTCTGCAAATAGAACACAAACATGATGGAGTTCCAGTGGAGAAGAACAGTGACTGGATCTTAAAACCTTCAAACGACATGCAGCTCATATTTGTTATAGGTTGTAATATTTGCTGAAATTTATGAAAACCACATATAAAAACCTGCAACACACACGTTTGTGCAAACCAGAGAGTGTCAGGAAGTAAATTCTGAATCCAGTAGCAAATGCAGAAAACAGTTTATTGAACAAGGTAGAGAGTGAATAAACAGGACAGTCAGAATCGTGAGTCTTCGATAGAGTGAGCAGGCCTTGACAGCGAGGAGACTGCAATGGGCTGGGCAATGGTTGCTGATGCACACGTCCGGAATCCAGAGAGGAAACGCAATCACCAAAACAGGAACTGAACAGACACAGGAAGCCGAGAACAAACTGGACGGGAACAGCAAAAGCACAGGTGAGCACGCCAAACGATCTGACAAAGGACAAGAGCAAACACTCCACATAAATAGCAGTCCTGATGAGCTTCAGATGTCTGAGTGATTAGCTCATCAGCTGATCAACATTGCCCCAGCAACGAGCGCTGCCAAAGTGACAAGGAGACAAACAACACAAACCTGTGAATCGTGACAGAGAGAATCTCTTGTATAATGTGATTTATGCATTTAGCAGACACTTTTATCCAAAGCGATTTACAGTGAATTCAGACTATACATTTTTTCAGTATGTGTGTTCCCTGGAAATTGAACCCACAACCTTTGCGCTGCTAATGCAATGCTCTACCACTGAGTCACTGGTTGCTACTCCCTTAATTAAGCATACCGCGTGTAACCAGAAGGACTCATATACAGAACTGACAACCATGTTCTGCTGCTGTGTGAAGGTGGCCAGGACATTCTCAGGACACTTTCAGTTTGCATTATCTGGATCCGCTGTGATTTAATTCCGCTACGTGACAACATGACCTAGACGGTGGTTGTTTTGAGTCAAAAATGAGCAAAAATGTTAGGTGACAGTTTTAGTAACTTATCACATTCCTTAAATAAATAAATAGGCTAACAAACTAACATCAGTCGAGAAGGATTTTCTATAAAGTGCATAGAACTATGAAAGTCAAACTACAAAAGCATCTCATCCACTATGTTACATCTGTTAATCTGGATCTGTGCTCATTCGTATTGTGTTTGCATAGTCTTTTACCTATTGTTTTAGTTCATTTCACATACGTGTGTGCAGAATATTTATGAGCTGGTTCAAACTAATTGTATAAGAATGCTTTTATTTGAATAGAACATCATACTGTGTTGTTATAAAAAAATGCTTGCACTCTAGTGTTGTTGATGGTCTTTGTAGACGGACATTGGAACTTATTCAGTATGCAAGCACACTTATTTGTGCATAAAACCTTTTTTTTCACACAAATGGTTTTCAATAACAATTACGTTAAAATCTAATTTATAAAGAAATCACCCAGGAATTGACAGACTTCCAGTGGCCTGAAAACATGTTCAGACAAATATTTGTAGTAGTTTATAAAAACATTGAAAACCTTATCATCTTTGATGCTCTAATATCTTTCACTTTGTCTTATTTTCCTTTTATTTGTTCTTTAAAAAGCACATTATGTGCTGGTGGCCTTCGCTATACATCCTGACTAATGGCAAAAATAATACAGCAATTATAGTGAAGGACAGAGTTAGTGGAACAACTTCACATAAATATACATGCCTATGGATTTTAGGAATATTCATGAAGTAAATTATAACCAGAGGGATGTAACAAATCAGAATAGATGCTAAAATATGAGAAATGATTCTGAAGGCCTTCCTTTTCTGCTGGTTCTCAACAGCTCTGCCTCTGTCGGTTTTATTCTTTCTGTCTTTCTCTGTCATCGCTACATTCTTGCGATCTCCTGGTCCTGGACGCTTCAGGGCGTGAAGGACAGAGGCACAGCAAAAAGAAGTTATTATCACTGCAATGCAAAAAAATAAAAAGAATATGTGATCTTTAAAAAAGTTCACCCTTTTGAAAATGAACCTCAAGCTGTTGCCCAAAGCAATCAGCCAAGCTGCTGCTACCAATGCAATCCTGTACTGGATGCCCTTGTATCTCAGGAATATCACTGGATGAATCACTGCTAGATATTGTTCAATAGACATGAAGATCTGGAGCAGAGGTCTGACAGTCCAACTAAAACCAATGAGAGCATTAGCTAAACGGTCACCCTCCACAGAAGGAAATCTGATAACAATTATGTCTATAAAACATTCAATGCAAAAAAACAGCTCCTGTATAGTGATGTTCAGTGGAAACACCAGGTTGGATTTAAGGTTCCCATGGAGAAACACCCAGAGAGACCAGCAATGGATCGGCGTTCCCACGATGAAGCACAATATTGAAGTAAAAAAAGTGACAATAGGGCCAAAATATCCCTCACACATGCAGAACCAGTCCACCGATTCATCAAATATGAAAGTTCTATTGTTAATAGATGAATTGCACATCCTGGGAAAAACAGAAATGGGTCAGTGTGCTGGCAAAATAAAACGTTTATTACATTCCATTTTATACTGAAACCTGTAAAACCCCATTTTTAAAGGGTTACTCTACCCCAAAATGAAAATGTTGTCATTAATCACTTACCCCCATGTCGTTCCAAACCCATAAATGCTTTGTTCATCTTCGGAACACAATTTAAGAAAAGAAAACTATGAAAAACATCGTCAGAATACTCCGTCTGCCATCAGTGGTTCAAATATGAATTTTATGAAGCGGCGTGAATGTTTTTGTACACAAAGAAAATAAAAATAACGACTTTTTTCAACAATTCGTCTCCTATCTGTCTCTCCGCGTCACCATAGCGCCATTTTGTTCTGGTGCACTCTGACAACAAAATAAAGGAAAAAGACACCATATGCACCATAAGTAAAAAAAAGCACTTAAAAGCATTTATACCACAAACTTTGTGGACAGTGCAACACTTGTCTCTTGTCAAAAAGGTCAAATTTTGCAGAAAAGCGACTAGTTTGCAGGTATGCACAGAGGAGACGAATTGTTGAAAAAACAATTATTTTTAAAAAACAATTAAAACGTTATTTTTATTTTCTTTGTGTACAAAAAGTATTCTCATCGCTTCATAAAATTCACATTGAACCACTGATGGCAGATGGACTATTCTGACGTTGCTTTTCATACTTTTCTGGACCTTGACAGTGTTAATTACTAATTACAAGCCTCCCGGATTTCATCTCATCTCATTTCATTTTGTTCCGAAGACGAAAAAAGCTTTTATGGGTTTGGAACAACATGGGGGTAAGTGATCAATGGCAACATTTTCATTTGGGGGGGGGGTAACCCTTTAAAACATTTTATTTAGTAGTAAGAATTTAGTTTTCTTGATCCAGATTGCCACTATTAATTTAATACGTAAACCTGATGTATGAATTAAAATGATTGAAATGTCATACCTGGATTGATGTTAGGTCAAGCAAAATATACTGAAGAACTGTTTTTGATCCCAAGAGTAAAACACCACCAAAAGTGCCTTTGTTTAAAAAATCAAGCTACAAATGCACCCCATCCACCATGTTTCATCGGTCAGTAGGGAATTCTAAACGTGTGTGTGTCTGCTCCCAATTTGTTTCACATATATGTGCCTCTGTTGTTCATGTCATAAATCAATATATAGGAGGGTTTTCTGCAACAGCATCCCATAGGATGCTCCAAGCAAATCTTGGTATAATATTTGAATAGAATATCATAATGTGCTATCATATATTTTAGACAGTTGCTAATTTCACATACAGTCAAATATACATATCTTTATTCATTTTATGGTTTGGTTGTTTTGTAAAGTTAGGATACAATTAGCAATGTGGAGAAATTAACAAATAGGGATGAATGTTACGGCTTTCAAGACTGAAAAAGAAATGTCCAACCTGAGTGATAAATAATCGTATTCACAAATACACACACTCAGAGTTAAACAAAACACACACAAATAAGAAAAAGATGGATGTACCCAATGAACAGTGTTATTAAACTTTACAAATGGTCTGACCTGTTAGTAACTGATGGTATTTCCAAGAAAAGTGTCTACTCATGTTATGTTTGCATAGAATTGTCCCTGTTGTTTTAGCTCATGTCATCAGTATGTTCTTCATCATAATGTTTTTATTCTTCTTCTGCTTCTTCTTTGAACAGCTTATTTGTGTGTTGGTCCAAACAAACTGTGGTGCAATATTTGAATAGAAAATCGGCATTTGTGTTTATAAAAACACCTGTATTATAGACAGACATTTTGATTGTTGGTTTTTAGTTTTTACATATCATAAATGATCTCTTCGCGGACCATTTTACAAGAATTAACGATCAAACGCTGTAATAATCAAATGTGATATTTTAATGGTTCCTTACATTAAATGTTCATTAAAAATAAAAATCATTATTATCACATGCTTGTTTCACTAGGTTATATATTAGCCAGATAAAAATCAGTTTAAATAACACTTCTTTTGTTTCTTTTTTCTTTTTTTGTGCCAAACAATGCATCGTCACAAAACCTGATTAGGCAATTGAACATTCTGTCAACTGTACCGAAACGGGAGCTTAAATCTTGTATAACAGTGTGCAGCTCTAGATGCGCTGATGTGAAGAGAAGGTCAAAGAGAGAAGACGCGGTACATCTGAATCACTCAAGCTGTTTTCAATGACTGATTTGATCTGATGGTTTGTGTGGATTTATTTACTTATCTAACATACGCCATATTGAATAAATGTTTTGCAGGAATTTCCCTCAATTTAAAGTCGAAAGCTGCTGGAACGAGTAATGCCATTTTATGAAAAAGTGATGAGGACGTTGAAGATCTTGATGAAGATGTTTATTGCAGCATAGCAGTAACAAAGTACATGTTGTACTTTGGGTTCAACGGAGCTGGAACGAACACAGAACATCCCAAGTCCTAACCTTTTATACATTTTCAGTTTAATACCCTTCATGTAGATGAAGTTGCTCCTGTCATAACAGCTGTAGTCTTTATGTTAATTACTTTCTGACACCACTTTGTCTGAGGTGCTTCTCAGTATTCCACACCTGCTCCACTTTCAAGTCAAGTCAAGTTGAGCTTTATTGTCATTCCGCTACGTGTGAACATACAGTGGAACGAGATGTCGTGCCTCACAGGACCACGGTGCTACATTAATACAGATATACAACACAAAGTAAAACAGTATAAACCTATACACAACTAACCTACTGTCAGTTTTGACTATGCATATGCTATATATAAAAGTGGTTACCTATACACAGAGGTGGAAAGTAACGAATTACATTTACTCGCGTTACTGTAATTGAGTAGCTTTTTTGTGTACTTGTACTTTTTTAAGTAATTTTTTTAATCTGTAATTTTACTTTTACTTAAGTATATTTTGTGGGAAGTATTGTACTTCGCTACATTTTAAAACACATGAATTACTGAGAAAAAAAAAATCGCTCCGTGGAAACAACTGCAGCAAATAATGGGCAGAAGAAGAAACTGGCGCTAAAATCACAAGAAAGATGCAGACGAACAAGACAGGCGTTTATGGTGCAGACCCAGCTGAAGACCAAACCCGTCGTATTCTGCTGAAGTTGAACTCGATGGAAATGAAGTGAACCCCTGGCCATATATTCATGCTCTATTATGCAGTGTAAGCTGTGTTTGCCTCGGGAGACCGAACTAGCAGCTTATAACATCTCGACATCGCCCGTCGCAAGCATGTGGAGATAAGGTAAAAACTTACATCATTGCATTGGTGGTTAAAATGAAGCTTTGACGGTTTAGCAAAAGGTTTTGCACAAATGAGCCAAAAAGACAGTGGTGCAGGGTGTGCGATATCATCTGAGATAATATAATAATTGTTGTTTTAACGATGTGCGATTTGACATGATCAGTATTTTGCCAAAAACCAAACAAAACACTCTAAACAGTGTGCCGTGAAATCTAGTAACGTTAGATTAGACTAATCCGCGTGCATCTGGACTGCTTTCTTTCACTGCGTGATTCAGTCTGTTAAAATGCGTTTAGAATGATCACAAAATTGAAGATATAGAAGCAGAACATTTATATATTTATATAATTTAATATAGTAAGTCAACATCACATGAAGAATGCCGTTTTCTCAAAAATCACCATGATTACATAGGCCTGTAGTTTTTCTTTTACACAGTTCAAAAACAAGAAGTTAATTAAGAGACTTACGTTTTAGACACCATATTGCCTGTTTTTGCTCTATTTCGACAACAAAAATAATTCCAAACACAGTTTTATGCCTCTGACTCTGAGCAATGACGTTTTGTTCTGAATGAATTAACCGCTTAAATGATTCTGTTCAATCGCAATGACTCTTTATGAGTGACTTGCTGACACCTACTGGTGGTTCTAATTTAACATTTAAAGTATCTTTTATTTATTTATTTTTAATTTCAAATGACTATTTAACATTTGTGACCCTGGCATGGAGCACAAAACCAGTCTTAAGTCGCTGGAGTATATTTGTAGCAATAGCCAACAATACATTGTATGGGTCAAAATTATACATTTTTCTTTTTATGCCAAAAATCATTAGCATATTAAGTAAAGATCATGTTCCATTAATATATTTTGTAAATTTCCTACTGTAAATATATCAAAACTAAGAGCTTAATTTGAACAACTTTAAAGGAGATGTTCTCAATATTTGGATTTTTTGCACCCTCAGATTCCAGATTTTCAAATATTGTCCTATCATAACAAACCATACATCAATGGAAATATTATTTATTCAGCTTTCAGATGATGTATAAATCGCAATTTAGGAAAATGGACCCTTATGGTTTTGTGGTTCCGGGTCACATTTTATGTCTTATTTATCAAAACATTATTTCTGCATTTGTAACTGCAGGCTAAATGCATTCATGTCAGTGTGTAATACATCTATGCCACTTCAGATGAAGCTTCTGCGTTTCCTCTGCATTGCAAAGATGAATTTTGTTGATACTGATTTAATTTGCCTGGTAACAGCCCAAATGTCTTATTATTCTAATTAACCGATTACTTTAATTAAAAACACTTAATTTGAGATTTATAGGCCCATATCCCAGGTGTGTCAAACTCTGGAGTGTGTTACTGGAGGGCCACAGCCCTAAAGAGTTAATTTCCAACCCTGCTCCAACACACAAACCATGTAGTTTTCAAATAAGCCTAAATTATTAGTTTAGCTGGATCAGATGTGTTTAATTAGGGTTATATGATATCTACACTGTGTAGGGCTGCGGCCTTCCAGGAACTGAGTTTGACACCTTTGGTCTATCCCATTTTTTCCTCCCTCCCATTGTTAAAATGTAACTAAGTAATTTTTACTTGAGTATATTTTTAGACTGGTACTTTTACTTGTACTTAAGTAAAATTTCAGTAATGTAATGGTACTTTTACTTGAGTAGAATATTTTTGTACTCTTTCCACCTCTGTGTAATGGTACTTTTACTTGAGTAGAATATTTTTGTACTCTTTCCACCTCTGCCTATACATAAACTAAAAAAATACAAACTGTACAACTGGGCAGATGACTCAAATACTGTACATGTGCAAAAAGAGAGACATTTAAGCAGCTGGCTGGGGAATAGTGTAAGGTGATTTGTGGTGCATGAGCCAGTAAACATACATACAGTGGGTACGGAAAGTATTCAGACCCCCTTAAATTTTTCACTCTTTGTTATATTGCAGCCATTTGCTAAAATCATTTAAGTTCATTTTTTTTCCTCATTAATGTACACACAGCACCCCATATTGACAGAAAAACACAGAATTGTTGACATTTTTGCAGATTTATTAAAAAAGAAAAACTGAAATATCACATGGTCCTAAGTATTCAGACCATTTGCTGTGACACTCATATATTTAACTCAGGTTCTGTCCATTTCTTCTGATCATCCTTGAGATGGTTCTACACCTTCATTTGAGTCCAGCTGTGTTTGATTATACTGATTGGACTTGATTAGGAAATCCACACACCTGTCTATATAAGACCTTACAGCTCACAGTGCATGTCAGAGCAAATGAGAATCATGAGGTCAAAGGAACTGCCTGAAGAGCTCAGAGACAGAATTGTGGCAAGGCACAGATCTGGCCAAGGTTACAAAAATTCTGCTGCACTTGAGGTTCCTAAGAGCACAGTGGCCTCCATAATCCTTAAATGGAAGACGTTTGGGACGACCAGAACCCTTCCTAGAGCTGGCCGTCCGGCCAAACTGAGCTATCGGGGGAGAAGAGCCTTGGTGAGAGAGGTAAAGAAGAACCCAAAGATCACTGTGGCTGAGCTCCAGAGATGCATTCGGGAGATGGGAGAAAGTTGTAGAAAGTCAACCATCACTGCAGCCCTCCACCAGTCGGGGCTTTATGGCAGAGTGGCCCGACGGAAGCCTCTCCTCAGTGCAAGACACATGAAAGCCCGCATGGAGTTTGCTAAAAAACACCTAAAGGACTCCAAGATGGTGACAAATAAGATTCTCTGGTCTGATGAGACCAAGATATAACTTTTTGGCCTTAATTCTAAGCGGTATGTGTGAGAGAAAACCAGGCACTGCTCATCACCTGTCCAATACAGTCCCAACAGTGAAGAATGGTGGTGGCAGCATCATGCTGTGGGGGTGTTTTTCAGCTGCAGGGACAGGACGACTGGTTGCAATCGAGGGAAAGATGAATGCGGCCAAGTACAGGGATATCCTGGACGAAAAACCTTCTCCAGAGTGCTCAGGACCTCAGACTGGGCCGAAGGTTTACCTTCCAACAAAACAATGACCCTAAGCACACAGCTAAAAAAACGAAGGAGTGGCTTCACAACAACTCTGTGACTTTTCTTGAAAGGCCCAGCCAGAGCCCTGACTTAAACCCAATTGAGCATCTCTGGAGAGACCTAAATATGGCTGTCCACCAACGTTTACCATCCAACCTGACAGAACTGGAGAGGATCTGCAAGGAGGAATGGCAGAGGATCCCCAAATCCAGGTGTGAAAAACTTGTTGCATCTTTCCCAAAAAGACTCATGGCTGTATTGAATCAAAAGGGTGCTTCTACTAAATACTGAGCAAAGGGTCTGAATACTTAGGACCATGTGATATTTCAGTTTTTCTTTTTTAATAAATCTGCAAAAATGTCAACAATTCTGTGTTTTTCTGTCAATATGGGGTGCTGTGTGTACATTAATGAGGAAAAAAAATTAACTTAAATGATTTTAGCAAATGGCTGCAATATAACAAAGAGTGAAAAATGTAAGGGGGTCTGAATACTTTCCGTACCCACTGTATATTACAGTCATATATTACAATCAGTCTTTTGTGGGATTATGGACACAGTGTTGTGTGAAAGTGTCTAGTGCGAGTAGAGGAGAGTGTGTTACTACAGGCGGCTTGTGCACAAAAATAAAAGTTTGACAGTTTTTTCCTGTGATGGTAAGGTGGGTGGGTGGGGGGGTGGTCCATGTTTCAGGAGGGATTTCAGAGAGGGGTGGAGTGATGTGAGTTCAGGGCTCTCACAGCCTGGGGGAAAAAGCTGTTGAGGAGTCTGGCGGAGCGGGCTCTGATACTCCGGTACCGTCTTCCTGAGGGTAGGAGCTCGAAGAGACTGCGGGAGGGATGGGTAGGGTCCTTCACGATACTATTTGCTTTGCTGGAGCATCGTGTAAGGAAAATGCAGGATGGAGGGAGAGGGGCACCGATGATTTTTGCAGCTGTGTTCACTGTCCGCTGGAGGGTCTTGCGGTCTGTTGCACTACAGTTCCCGTACCAGACAGTGATGCAGCTGGTCAGCACGCTCTCAATGGTTCCACTGTAGAAAGTGGTGAGGATAGGTGGAGGGAGACTTGCTCTTTTCAGCCGGCGGAGAAAGTGTAGGCGCTGTTGTACCTTCTTGGAAATTGACATGGTGTTGGTGGTCCAGGTGAGGTCCTCTGTGATGTGCACCCCCAGGAATATAGTGCTGCTGACTCTCACCGCTGTCGATGGTCAGTGGGGGGTGGTCAACAGAGTTTCTCCTGAAGTCCATCACAACCTCCTTTGTCTTCTCCACATTGAGGGACAGGTTGTTTGCACCACACCATTCAGCCAGCTGTGCCACTTCCTCTCTGTAGTGCGTTTCATCATTGTTGCTGATGAGACCTACCACTGATGTGCCACTTCAACAATTGGTGATCATTTCCTCAGGATGTGATCATCCCAAATGGTCTACAAACAACATAATTGTTGACTTTCTTCTTCTCTATAATAATTAAGCCATTTTGGGAAATGAGCATGATCAAACATATATTGTGGAGTGGAATCTGGGTCGAGGCAAACAATAGATTCTTACACCATATATGTGCAATACAGCACTAAGGACCTTATTAAACATAATTCTATTGTACAGAGAATTGTGAAACATGATTTTTCTTTCTTTTCTTAACTTTCTGGGTTTATTTATTTTTTCCAGGCCTGGAAATTGCTCATTTAAAATTCCATGACTTTTCCAGGTTTTTCATGACCGTATGAACCCTGAATGTGATGATCGGGTGTGGGTTGGGTGCGGTTATTTAAATCAGACAAAAACATAGGTGTGGGCGGTAGGGGGCTGGATAATTTATTTGAAGCTGTGGATTCGGGTGACATTTTAGCTCATCCGCACATCACTATTGCACACAAATAGTATTCTCGTAGCTGTATAAAATTAAAGTTGAACCAATAACACATGGACTATTTTAATAGTCTCAAAATAGTTGGGACGGGGGCCTGTTTACCATGGTGTAGCATCTCCTCTTCTTTCCAAAACAGTTTGAAGACGTCTGGGCATCGAGTTTATGAGTTTCTGGAGTTTTGGAGTTGGAATTTGGTCCCATTCTTCCTGATATAGATTTCCAGCTGCTGAAAAGTTTGTGGTCGTCTTTGCCGTATTTTTCATTTAATGATGAATAACAAATATTCTCTATATGTGAAAGATCTGGACTGCAGGCAGGCCAATTCAGCACCCAGACTCTTCTACTATGAAGCCATGCTATTGTAATAGCTGCAGTATGTGGTTTTGCATTGTCCTACTGAAATACACAAGGCCTTCCCTGAAATAGACGTCGTCTGGAGGGGAGCGTATGTTGCTCTAAAACCTTTTTATGTCTTTCCGCATTCATAGTGCCTTCCAAAATGTGCAAGCTGCCCATACCATATGCACTTATGCACCCCATACCATCAGAGATGCTGGCTTTTGAACTGAATACTGATAACACGTTGGAAGGTCTCCCTCCTCTTTAGTCCGGAGGACACAGCGTCCGTGATTTCCAACCAGAATGTCATATTTGGGCTCGTCTGACCATAGAACACTTTTCCTCTTTGAAACAGACCATTTTAAATAAGCCTTTACCCACAGGACACGACAGCGCTTCTGGACCATGTTCACATATTGCTCAATTTTTGCATGATAGAGCTTTAGTTGGCATCTGCATTTGGCACGCCGGATTGTGTTTACCGATAGTGGTTTCTGGAAGTATTCCTGGGCCCGTTTAGTTATGTAAATGACAGAATCATTAGTGATGCAGTGTCGTCTGAGGGCCCGAAGACCACGGGCAACCAACAAAGATCTTCGTGTTACAGACCTGTGGTCAATTAACTTAATTAGCTGCTAGGTATTCTCCCAGCTGAATCTTTTTAAAATGTATTGCTTTTTCAGCCCTTTGCCCCTGTACCAACTTTTTTAGACCAGTTTCAGGCATCCAATTTGAAATTAGTTCATATAGTGGATAAAATTGTAACATTTCTCTGTTTAAACATTTGTTATGTTCTCTATGTTCTATTGTGAATAAAATATTGGCCCATGTGATTTTAAAGTCTTTTATTTTTTATTTTATTCAAATTTAAAAAATGTCCCGTTTCCGTAATTCGGGTTGTATTTGCATTGCTGTCTATGCAGGATCAGAAAGCTCTTAAAAATATCTTAATTTGTGTTCTGAAGATGAACGAAGGTCCTACAGGTTTGGAACGACCTGAGGGTGAATAATTAATGACATAATTCAAATTTTTGGGTGAACTATCCCTTTAAGTTCATATATGACAGGATTTACTTGAAGGACGATGTGTAAGGGGCCAATGTACAGTATATGGGACTTAATTTCTTACTGGGTAGATGCAGCTTGATGTCATATCTTTGCAGGTGGTGGTGAGCTGCGTGCCAGACCCTCTTACTCTCCCAGAACCAGTAATCGACTGATGGAACATCCGATGGTTCCTCGGCCCATAGAATCAAGGGAGGCTGGAAACTGAGTGTGCACTGGAAGGTTGTGAGTTCAGTGGCAGGTTGGTAACGGAAGTTCTGAGCATACTCAATCCATTCTATGACCTGGCTTCAGGAGTTCTACTGACTGTGGCAGAAGGTTTGCAGCAATTATACTGAATCCTCCTCTGCGTTTGCCCATTCGACTGAGGATGGTATCCGAAGGAGAGGTTCACGGCCACATCCAGGAGGGAGAAGAATGGGTATGGAGAAGAACTGAGGTTTGTGATGTCTGTTTTGAAGGCCTTCATTTTGGAACACATGGTTAAACATCAACTCGGCCGTTTCCATTGCAGAGAGTCAATGAAGGTGCATCTTTGAGATGCATGTTTGAGTCTCTTGAGATTAACAATATGGCATACTTTAGAAAATCTATCCACTATTACCAGGATGAATGTGCTACCATCCGAGGGTGGCAGATCTGTGATGAAGTCCACTCCCAGGTGTGAACAGGGATGCAAAGTGTGGACAATGGGAGTCACACCACGTCTCAGCTGGTCATCCAGAGTCACACCACATCTCAGCTGGTCATCCAGAGTCACACCACGTCTCAGCTGGTCATCCATGGTCACACCACCACAGAACTCCCAGAGACAGGGCGGCCACTATGATGTCTCCAGAGGTGGCGGCCGTTGCTGCAGAACCTCCGGAGGTAGTGGCGCTCATTGCTGTGTTCCCCGAGGTGATGGTGCCTGCCGCAGTTTCTCCAGAGGTGGTGGCACTCAGCAATGCACTTTCAGCCCGTCATGTCAAGGTCGAAGAACCTCCAGAGGTGGCGCCATCCGCTGCAGAACTTCCAGAGGTGTCAGTGGTATGTTCTCATCTACACATTACCTGTCCTTTCTCGGCAATGGAGGCTGCCTGCGAACTCCTGTCTTGCTCTGAACCGACCATGGAGGCCAGTTATGAACTTTCTGATCTATCCACCTGTCCAGTTTCAGTCAGCATGCCTGAGTACTCTCAGCCCGGGAAACTACTGATTAACTTTTTGTGTTCCCTGCCTTGGCTCTTGGGGCCAAAAATGCTCTGTCTGTTTTGTGTGTCTCAGTGTTCCCTAGGTCTCAGTCCCTACCGTGGTCTTCAGGTCTGTCTGCTCCACCGAGGTGGTCTTCTGCTCTGGTCTGGTGGTCTTCTACTCTAGTCTCGTGGTCTTCCGCTCAGGTTTGGTGATCTTCTGCTCCGCTGTGGTGGCCTTCTGCTCAGGTCTGGTGGTCGTCCGCTCCATCTGTTCCGGTCTGTTGGTCTTCAGCTCCGCCGTGGAGGTCTTCTGCCCTGTCTCCTCCTCCCTGGTGGGCTCCATTCCCGTCTCCTCCGCCCTGGTGGGCTCCAGTCCTGTCTGCTCCACCCGGTTGGGCTCCAGTCCCGTCTGCTCCACCCTGGCTTCCTGCTCTGTCGACTCTGCCTACTCTACCTCAGTCCCCGGCCACTCCACGTGGGCCTGGCCCTCCGTCCCTCCCCCTGTTCCGCCTACGCTCCACCGTCCTCCTGGATTGTAGGGGGCTATCACAAATCTGGTCTATTAAACTCCTGTTATCTCACCACCGGAGGTCACTCGCTCACCACATGGACTCTTGCGCTACACTACTGTTGCACGTCACCTCAGACTACAATTCCCATAATCCATTGCACTGACAACACACAGCTGACAGAGCCCACTCAGTTGTTATAATCTTGCCTTGCCTGTTTTCTCGTGTTTTGATACCTGCTCATGTACCTGCTCTGCCTTGCCCTGTTGGATATTGTTCGCAGATTGCAGACCTACACTTGCCCTAAGATTACTCTTTGTCTTGCCATATATATACACCTGTTTGACCCATGCTTTTTTCCGACCATGCCTTCTAATAAAAGCCTTGCAAATGGATTGTCATGCCTCATGCCTCATGACAAAAGGGAGAGTTCACCCAACAATGAAAATTATGTCATTAATTACTCACCTTCAGGAGCGGACTGGCCATCGGGAGCACCGGGAGAATTAATATTAATAAAAAAAGGAATTAAAATAATAAATTAATCGTTAGTTTTGCCTGGCATCGTGCTTCGCCTCGCGCACACTATCGGATCCGCCAAAAGGATGCCAGACTCGAGAATGGAGTGGAAGCGACCAGGTGGAGTAGAGAGGCAAAACTGCCCTGTGCAGGACAAGTGCTGACACTTATTATTTACATCTGTAAATAGACTATTGTAGTTTTGTATTTGTTTACTTAGTTAAACATTAGACTGCTGGCAAATGTTAGCAATAGCAGTCAATTAATTAAAGGACATTACCAAAGGTAAAGGACAAAGTCAAAATTACCAAAAGGACATAATTACTATTGTAAAGAGTAGGAATTTCACAGACAAATATTCACATCGTTTTATAACAGGTTTAGAGGAGCTAAGGCAAACAACAACGCAATGAAAATTAACATAGTTACTATAGTTAAACCATGGTAACCACAAATTAACAATAGTTTTACACTACATGGTTAACCATGGTATTTGTAGTAAAACTCTCGTTATACAATTGTAATCAGTCTGCCAAAAAAAAGGTTACTTTTTCAATAGGCCTAATAATACCATGGTTACTTTTCTGACCCTGCATGGGCAGCAAGGTTACTACCACGGTCAAGGCCCAGGAAGGTAGAAAGGACATCGTAAGGTAGGGCTTTGCCAAAAATATGGTTCTAGCCTTAGTTCGAGCCCCTATATTTTAAGCTGCTGTGTGAATGACATTTTGCGGTTGTGAATCCCAAACACTGATAGTGTGAACACGACCATAGATTGTGTTTTTTAACTCTGAACTTTGAATGCAAATTAAAGACACAAGGACTGATAACCGTGTGATGCTGTGTGAATGTGGCCAATGCATGTTTGTTCAGGAGCTGCAATGAATGAAGCTGATGCTACGTTTACATTGTCAGATTTTGAATGGACAACCAACATTTACTTACAGGTATGAGTCTGGAAATGTTCTGTTCACACAGCAGCTTACAGTAGTGTCACAAATACTGTCTATGCTGCAACAGCAACGGACATGCAACGGAAACAAACCCATATTCTCTTACCAGTACCTATAACGACAGTGACCGAAGTCAGATCAAAGATGACAACCTCTGTAAAATTAAATGTTTTATCACTTTTAACAGGAAACAGGGGGCATCTGTCAAGCTGTTGAGCTACAAATTCATCTGTCAAATCTTCATTAACCAACATCAGCTTTTTTATTTTGGTGGAGAGCGGAGCATTCTGCAAATAGAACACAAACACGATGGAGTTCCAGTGGAGAAGAACAGTGACTGGATCTTAAAACCTTCAAACGACATGCAGCTCATATTTGTTATAGGTTGTAATATTTGCTGTAATTTATGAAAACCACATATAAAAACCTCCAACACACACGTTTGTGCAAACCAGAGAGGCTGTCTTGCATTGTATAACGTGATGGACAACTAGAGTTTGGTTACATAATGTGGCTGTTACTCCCTTAATTAAGCATACCGCGTGTAACCAGAAGGACTCATATAAAAACTGACAACCAAATTCTGCTGCTGTGTGAAGGTGTGATTTAATTCACCTATGTGACAACCATTACCAAGACTTTGTTTGTTCTGAGTCAAAAATTGGCACAAATGTTAGGTGACAGTTTTAGTAACTTATCACATTCCTTAAATAAATAAATAAATAAATAGACTAACGAACTAACATCAGTCGAGAAGGATTATCTATAAAGTGCATAGAACTATGAAAGTCAAACTACAAAAGCATCTCATCCACTATGTTACATCTGTTCATCTGGATCTGTGCTCACTCGTATTGTGTTTGCATAGTCTTTTACCTATTGTTTTAGTTCATTTCACATACATGTGTGCAGAATATTTATGTGCTGGTTCAAACTAATTGTATAAGAATGCTTTTATTTGAATAGAACATCATACTGTGTTGTTATAAAAAAATGCTTACAGTCTAGTGTTGTTGATGGTCTTTGTAGACGAACATTGGAACTTATTCAGTATGCAAGCACACATATTTGTGCATAAAACCTTTTTTTTCCACACAAAAGGTTTTCAATAACAATTACATTAAAATCTTATTTATAAAGAAATCATCCAGGAATTTACAGATTTCTAGTGGCCTGAAGACATTTTCAGACAAATATTTGTAGTATTTTATAAACACATTGAAAAACTAATTTACTTGCACAAGTATTTATTATTTTAAGTAAAAAACATTTGTTTTATAGTTGTAAAACATCATAGTTCATAGTTGGTTCAATATTATAAAATTGTGTTTTGTTACCACGTCTCGCATAGTTACCTATTCTTTGCATTGTTCGCAGTTGCTTGTGCTATTTGATTTCACTGGATGTTGGCAAGGTATGGTAGACATCAAAAAAGTTCCCAGACTGGTGCGAAAAATAAATGTATTTCAAAACTCTTTAACTGAGTATTTACAGTTGGCTGTGTTAAATTCTATATGAATAAATAACAAAGTGATTAAACTTATCGTCAATTTACAACAACGTGGGTAAATTCTTTTGTCAAAACACTGGATATTTTAAACAAATAATAAAATGCTTCTGGATTATTTGTAGGTAAGTGGCTGCTTAGAGCCACCGAGCCACCAGGGGTCCACAAAGCCGGGTCTGTCTGTTTTAATGTTTTTATTTATTAGTGACATGCAAGCACTGGCTCAAAGGGTTTTCTGTCATAATAAAGTACACATTTAAGCAAAGAGTGGAAATATGTGGCTTCCAGTCAGGGTTTAACTTAGGACATCCATAATGCTCAAAAACAGCCCCAAAACACATAATGAAAAAAATTGTAAAAGTATAGCGTGCTATTATATTTTTTACATTTTCTATATGATAAATACTGTACACTTTTGATTCAGATTTGCACAAAAGATCAGTCTCATGTAAATAATTGAATAAAATATCTCTATTACTATTCTGTTCTAATGTCACATCTCTTTAGAAATCTAAAATCTAATCATCTTTGATGCTCTAATATATTTCACTTTGTCTTATTTTATTTTTATTTGTTCTTTAAAAAGCACATTATGTGCTGGTGGCCTTCGCTATACATCCTGACCAATGGCGAAAATAATACAGCAATTATAGTGAAGGACAGAGTTAGTGGAACAACTTCACATAAATATACTTGCCCATTGATTTTAGCTGTATTCATGAAGTAAACTACAACCAGAGGGATGTAACAAATTAGAATAGATGCTAAAATATGATAAATGATTCTGAAGGCCTTCCTTTTCTGCTGGTTCTCAACAGCTCTGCCTCTGTCGGTTTTATTCTTTCTGTCTTTCTCTGTCATCGCTACATTCTTGCGATCTCCTGGTCCTGGACGCTTCAGGGCGTGAAGGACAGAGGCACAGCAAAATGAAATTATTATTACTGCAATGCAAAAAACTAAAAAGAATATGTCGTCTTTAAAATAGTTCACCCTTCTGAAAATGAGCCTCAAGCTGTTGCCCAAAGCAATCAGCCAAGCTCCTGCTACCAATGCAATCCTGTACTGGATGCCCTTGTATCTCAGGAATATCACTGGATGAATTACTGCTAGATATTGTTCAATAGACATGAAGATCTGGAGCAGAGGTCTGACAGTCCAAGTAAAACCAATGAGAGCATTAGCTAAACGGTCACCCTCCACAGAAGGAAATCTGATAACAATTATGTCTATAAAACATTCAATGCAAAAAAACAGCTCCTGTATAGTGATGTTCAGTGGAAACACCAGGTTGGATTTAAGGTTCCCATGGAGAAACACCCAGAAAGACCAGCAATGGATCGGCGTTCCCACAATGAAGCACAATATTGAAGTAAAAAAAGTGACAATAGGGCCAAAATGTCCCTCACACATGCAGAACCAGTCCACCGATTCATCAAATATGAAAGTTCTATTGTTAATAGATGAATTGCACATCCTGGGAAAAACAGAAATGGGTTAGTGTGCTGGTAAAATAAAACGTTTATTACATTCCATTTTATACTGAAACCTGTAAAACCCCATTTTTAAAGGGTTACTCTACCCCAAAATGAAAATGTTGTCATTAATCACTTACCCTCATGTCGTTCCAAACCCACGAAAGCTTTGTTCGTCTTCGGAACACAATTTAAGAAAAGAAAACTATGAAAAACATTGTCAGAATACTCCGTCTGCCATCAGTGGTTCAATCTAAATTTTACGAAGCAACGAGAATATTTTTGTACACAGAAAATAAAAATAACTACTTTTTTCCACAATTCCTCTCCTATCTGTCACCATAGCGCCATTTTGTGAACGCAAACTGCGTACGCTCTTCTGTGTCAGCCGCAACACAAGGATGTGCTACTTTCGTTCAAGTCAAAGCGTAAATACAAAATGTATCCTTTTGTTGCGGCTGACACAGAAGAGCGTATGCAGTTTGCGTTCAGTGGATAATCTCCAAAATCGCTCGGGAATCGGAATTTAACATGTAAATTAAGGTTCTGGTGCACTCTGACAACAAAATCAAGGAAAATACAACATATGCTTCAAGTAAAAAAAGCACATTTATACCACAAACGTTTTGGAGAGTGCAACTCTCTTGCCATCGGTGTTCATACTTCTCTTTGTAATTTATTTTTGTACATTTAATGTTCACATTAGATTGCTCATACTATCAATCAACAGACTCACTGTTCACTGCAGAGGAAACAGAAGCTGCATCTGAAGTGGCATTAGATGTAGTTACACAGACTGTTTAATGAAGCTGAGGTGCCATAAATGCATTTACACCACAACATTTCAGATGCATAAATAATTTTATAAGATTAATGTTTTAAATATTTTTGAACAGACAAGTTAAAAATGTTTGGGAAAATGCAATACTTTTCAATATGAAACCAAACCACCAGTAGATGGCGATTAATGACTGATTTAATGAGCGAGTCATCAGTCATTCATTCAAACGGCTGATTCATTCAAAAATGAGGCAAGTGACTGCTCTCTTTATGTTACTGAATCATTGACTCACTTGACTCCTTCAACAACGTGGATTCATTCAGTATTAGTAGTAAGTATACTACACCACCTGTCAAAATGATTGATGACAGGTGGGCGGGACTTCCGGCATAGGGGCGGGACTTCCGGTATAAGGCGGGACTTCCGGTGTAGGCGGGACTTCCTGTATAGGCGGGACTTCCGGTGTAGGCGGGACTTCCTGTATAGGCGGGACTTCCTGTATAAGGCGGGACTTCCTGTATAGGCGGGACTTCCTGTATAAGGCGGGACTTCCTGTATAGGCGGGACTTCCTGTATAAGGCGGGACTTCCGGTATAATCAATCATGTTATAATGACAGTAGGTTTTGATGTTTTGACAGGTGGTTTTGATGACAGGTTTTGATGATTTTGACAGGTGGTTTTGATGGTTTTGATGTTTTGACAGCAGGTTTTGATGGTTTTGATGTTTTGACAGCAGGTTTTGATGTTTTGATGATTTTGACAGTTGGTTTTGATGGTTTTGATGTTTTGACAGCAGGTTTTGATGTTTTGATGATTTTGACAGGAGGTTCTTGTTTTTGAAGGCTGTATAATAAATGACAGAAGGTTTTGTCTTTTGAAGACGCTGTTATCAGGAAATTCCTCCCACCGCCGCATCCCATACCAGCATATCTGGGGCTGTGCTGTGAAAAACTGTGAAGTGCATCCCCACAAACATCTGTTCTTTTTAAAACAAAAGATCAAGCCTACATCTCGCCTCTAACACCGGAGGTTAAAGTAAGGGAAAACTTCAAAACAAGAAAGTCAGAGTATATCATTTATAAAAGAGTGCAAAAAATAGAGGACGTAAACCAAATAAGAGTCAAACGGCGTAATAGAAAACAATAAAGACAAAGAAAACTAGGGGTTTGAATATGGATAAGCTAACAAAAGGTTAACTTGGTTTATATTAAACAAGTTTTAATATAAAGAAAATGCATCGAATATACATGTAAATGAGCGATGCTTGTATTTTTTTCAGAAAGTATTAAGATACAGATCAAAATCTAGGTTTAGTCTAATCTTACAAATGAGAAAATAAATAAAATGCATCAGACGCGTTTATACAAATTTTGTAACACTACAATTTAAAACTACGTTTAACAGAGTTAAAGGAACACGTATCTACCCAACATCTAAAATGAATAAAAACACAGTTAAGAAGATTCTTGTACCAAGTCTTTTGAACTAATATTAACATTAAATAATATAGAGTAACCTTACTTACTGTGGTATAAAATAAATATCAAGCCGTTAAAAGATACGTTTGTCAGAAGTTTGTAATATTACAATTTAAAACTAGTTAGTTTGACAATGAAAATAAAAATCAAACTTTTAAAAGACAGAAGTTGTCACAAGAAAAGCTGGGAAACAAGGAAAAATAACAAACGCACATGTAGCCGTTGTCCAAAAGAAGGTAATCTCAGAGACAAAAGATAGTCTATGATAACTTAGCTGAAGGTAAAAGTTAAACAAAAGAAAAAGTCCCCCGACCGTGAGAAGTCCGCTTGTGTCCGTTTCAAACACAGAATGGCGAGACATCCGGTTCCAGGCAGACCACGCCACGCTCCATCCCTAGATCCGGACGAGGAAGGACCAAAACTGAGATTTAAAAGGATTTAATCCATGACTGTTTTTAAAACATTAAAGTTAATTTTAATAAGTCTTTTACATGTCTTAATTCAACATCATTCACCTAAATCTTTTCACTTTAAAAAATAGTACACCTATGGTTTTACTTTTAAACAAACAAGTCCTAACCTCTGGGGGAATGTTTGTTTTATTTGTTTAACAACACATTTTACTTTATTTACTCTTTGCTTTTTGTCAATCTTACGATACATTATAACAGCTAAAACACAGGTATGCACATACAAATATTTAACAGGAATGAAACCAAATCAATAACTCTCTGATTTTCTTGCCATAAGACTTGTTATCATTTGAAATACGCGTGCAGCATGTAAACATTTTTTTTTTTACATCACACGAGATGCAGATATTTCATCTCAAGCAGTGCAACGAAGTTAAAGACGGTCGTGTCAATATCACATTTCACGCAGCACGAGATGCCAGTGAAGTTTTTTAGTCAGACGATAAAAGCAACACCGTTGGATCAATTTATGACACAGTTTTGGAGGAAGCGCAGAGGCGTAAACGCACACACATACGCACACGAGCGCTTAGACTTTTATGATGTCTCATACAAAACTTTTTACAAATAAATAACTTTCTTAGAATCACGCTGAATATATCTACAAGATGACGAAAAGTATGATTAAAAAATGATATAACTATTGTTTAACAAATATCATTCTAACAAAATGTAAAACCTAAAACCACGAATCTCTAACCTAACTAATCTTTACAACAGACTTTCTTTCTCGCTTAATAAACTGCGTTATTAACCGTAAGGGGAGTTAAATGCAGCATGCTTTATTGCATTCAAATAAAAACAACAACCGATCTATATAGGTTTATTCGACTGAGCTTTGATAAAATAACTGATGTAAGAAACATGCAAATATTCGACAAGGTTTATCAAACTGGTGTGTCAGGTGATTTGCATTGTTGTACATATCTCGCCTATACAGTTTTGTTAAGATGTTTAACATCTGTAAAAAATAGTCTAAAAAGTCATCTTTTTAGCTTCCACATAGGAATTATGTCCACACTCAACGGTTTTGTGTAACAGAGTCCAGAGACAAATGAAAATAAAATGTGTGAAAGACTGATGACAGGAAGAGCTACAGACTAAAAGCTTCAGATTTTATTAAAACAATCGAGCGTGTGCATTTTTCTCTTGAATAGGTATGTATGCAGTAACCAGTGTGTACACGAATATTTATAATACATAACCGCATAATTCAGTGATTCTATCAAATGAATCATTCATTTTAAAGTCAGATTTGATTTCTCGTCAAAACACAATAAAACGTTAAAACTTTCTTACGACTTTTTAATTATGTCGAACAAAATGAATATAGGGTTATGTTTTTAGTTTGGGATGTTTGTAAGTTAATCACACCTTTAACCTAAAACATTTTTCAACCAAACTCTCTCTTGCGAGCACACGGCGCACAACTGCCAACAACATCCATAACTTGGTTTTATCATTCGGCTGTAGCTGAAACTCTATAACGTGTTCAATTTATGCATCAACGGATCTATAGATGCTGGAAGAGCTCATTGAGCTGTTTAACTGTAGAAAATGTATACAATGACGTGTAAAACTAGATCGACAGACAGAGTGTACGCTCCTAAAACAAGCCTGGAACCATTTCGAACCATTCTAACACTAAGTGCGACCACGGGAGAAAATGTGTTATAGTACAGCAGTAAAACACTGGACGTGCGAACGACCAAATAACTACAAGTCCTACTTAAAATCTACGATGAAACTAGAAAATATACGTGTGACCTAACAGTGTTTAAAATACTGGACACGTGCAGTTAGATGAAGACACGCAGAGTTGGCTAACACAACGAAACATGTCGTGAAGCAACGTATAACGCCAAGCGTTCTCCAGGACTGACTGACTGACTTTTTCTTAAGATTTGATTTCAAGAACACACGCACACACACACACACACAAACCAAATCGTTACGCTATTTCACGAAATGACGGGTGGTCAATTTCGACATACACGTCAAGCCTGTTTACCATAAGCATGTTCTTCTTATACATTTTTAACAATTATTTTAACAAATATTTTCGTTTCCACAAAGATACAAACGTTGTCGCACAAATGCTGCAGGCCTTTCAGGTCAGTGAACTACAATACCCAGCATATACATCGGACTACAAACATGGTTGCCACGAATCCATACATATACAAAAGCGGTCTATACGCGACAGATCTCTAAATCGTCAGACTTTTGGTTATCGTACGTTCGGATACCCTATATAGAAAGACTCGTATTACCAACGCTTTTTACAAAGTATACGCTTCTTTTGCCTGGCGATGTTACAAACCCCATTTTGCGAGATCTACACGTCTGTAGAAATAATTAACAGGTCTTATAAAATCATTGATTTGACTTAACTTTAAAACACAATCCGCATACGAGCGATAAATCAGACGCTCTTAAAATCGATAGTGCACAAAACGTGTGTAAAAGGGCGGATGATCGCAGGAAAACAATTTAACAAAAACAATTTAAGGGTGCTACACGCAGGTGAGTGGGCCTGCACAAGCCACCTGTAGTAACACACTCTCCTCTAGTCGCACTAGACACTTTCACACACTACTGTGTGTACACAATCCCACAAAAGACTGATTGTAATATACGACTGATATATGTATGTTTACAAGCCCGTGCACCGCAAATCACCCTACACCGTTTCCCAGCCAGCTGCTTAAATGTCTCTCTTTTCGCACATGTGCACTATTTGAGTCATCTACACAGTTGTGGAGTTTTGTATTTTTAGTTTATTTATAGGTAACCATTTATTTATATATATACACACAGCATCTGTATAGTCAAAGCTGACAGTAGGTTTATACTGTTTTACTTTGTGTTGTATATCTGTATTCATGTAGCACCGTGGTCCAGCGTGTACGACATTTCGTCCGCTGTATGTCCACAGATGTAGCGGGATGACAATAAAGATAGGCGCGTATGTCAGTGTATGTCAAGATAGTGACATACACTTGACTTGGCGACACATTAACGTGATATTTCGGGGTCGTGTCTTACACAATTGTGTGTTACTTAACGTTTTTATGCCGTTTTCATATAAAATATAACAGTCTGTTACCAATTTAGATGTGTTTATTATGAAATCACACAAAGAACCGCTGAAGAACGTACTGTTTGCTAACACGGAATTAATTAAAATAATACTCTGTGCTCATTTAACCGGTATATTTACAGTATGTTGAACGTAATACAGTTAAACAGGAGCATTGAAACATTAAAAACCTATTAAACAGTTGTTTCAATACAAACATAATTTATCAAATACTATTAAACTATTGAATTTTGGACACCTTAAAACACTTTATTCAATCAAAAACCTGTCCCAAAAGACAGACGGCCAAATCTTCAACGATTACTGAGACGGACGGAGTTTATGCAAAAGACAAAATAATTATTCTTTGTCACAATAACATAAGCGTTCCGATAAATTTGATAACCTTACTGTAGATTTTCTCAATATTCTTTATTCTAGTTATTGTTTTCCTCTTATTCATAAACCCACAAGAGTTAAATAAAATTCAACAGCTTACAAATTCTCTAAGTGAATACATAAAATCTGATGTTTTATATTCAGACTTGTCTGATAATTTTCTGATATACCTATCGTTATTCTATAATTAGGGCTAACAGGATGGAACTCTCAAAAGAAATACGGCAAAATAACTGTTTTTATCGATCGATTAAATGACGGATCCTCTACATGACACTGCTTAAGACTAAACAAATGACTTTTATTTTGGGACGTCTTTCCGGTCTGCCTACGATACATGCGTTCAGAAGACAAACCGCACATGAAAAGCGGGTGTTTGTGTTTTTTCGGTTGCCTTTACAACTATTAGGCCTACGCTTCAGACTTTTATAACTATTACACTTAAAGAGAACCATTTTCACAACAACAACAACAACGCGTACATGGATACGCATTTTCTTTCGTATGTCTCTAAACAACGCAGTTAGGTAAATGACTTGAGGTTGTTACGTCATTTTATGGGAAAAGGTGGGACGGATTCATGTATTTTTATTCCGTCCACACAAATGCTCTGGCACGAATGTCTTTAGGCCTGACCCCAGAAAACAGGCGTCTTAATATTTTGTTCTTCTTTTCTTGAAAACAAGCGGCAGGTAGTTTTTGTCCTCAGCCGCGGTATAGCGACACATTTAACACGTCGTGAATTCCGATAGTTTGTTAGCAAACGCAGCTGTTTATTACTGAGATGTCACATCAGAGCCGCGTTCTAGTTTATATTTTTAAACTACTTATATGTTTAACTTAGTTGCATCTTTAACGGGCGCTACCGTTCTATGCCTCGTCACACCGTTGTGA
Source organism: Gymnocypris eckloni scoliostomus (assembly GCA_027564155.1). Taxonomy (NCBI): domain Eukaryota; kingdom Metazoa; phylum Chordata; class Actinopteri; order Cypriniformes; family Cyprinidae; genus Gymnocypris; species Gymnocypris eckloni. Next base: position 26,683,241 of record CM050416.1, read on the forward strand.
GATACTATAAACAATAAAAATAAAATACGTAAACTCACGCTTTGAAAGCAGAACCGTTTTACATGTTTCCGTGACTTTGTTAGCTCTTTCTGTTTGAATTTGTGTACCGCCGTTTTTGCTATCCTTATCTTATTTTCACACCTAATTGTAATTGTTAGGCCTTGGCGTTATAGGCTTTTAAAAAACTAGGTCTCCTAGATTTTGGCGTCTCGTTCACGGGCCTTTTTGTTCTTATAAGTTAATAATTATGTCAATTGGTTGATTTAATAAAATATTGCTTTAAATCGCGTCTTCATTCGAGACATTTACGTTACATTATTACATTGTGGGGATATGAGATACAAGATCGTTTGAAATTGATAACAAACAAAAAAAAAAACTTATCTTAGGCGTGACCATTGTTTATGACTTCCTGGCAACGTCACACAGGTTGAGGGCGGGCCCAAATGCTAAAACCAAAGACGACCGGGCTGACAAACTCATTTACGACATTGCTAGCGGGTTTGAAGGTACAGACGACGGATCTGCTGTAAAACCTTGTCAAAACAAAACGCTATCTACATGGATCAACAAAATCAACTTCAAGAATCCAATTTGTCTGAGTCTGACGTGCTCTCCAATTGTTCTACTAACGACGTTTTGGCGGATCTGAACCATAAACTGAAAATTGAAACTGAAAGTGAAATGCCTAAGAACCGTCACGGATTAAAACAGTCAATCAAAATTCTAGAAAATGGTGATAACGCTCTATATCGGTTAAGGGACAAAATGTATATCTTGGAAAAACGTTGCACAAAAGCTAATGGCTACTGATTGGAGTTCTGATGCGTTACGGAAAAACGTGTTTTGTAAAAGAAGAAGATCCCACGTTTAAACTATATTACAGAGGACAAATGATCGGTCTGATACGTAAGATCATTTTGGCGACATGCGATCCAAATCATGATTGTACGGGTGATACCAAACGTGAAACAAATCTCAAGAACGAAATGGAAATTGTAAGAAAGGATGATTTGACTATGTTTCTAATCAGCCGAGAGTCAACCTGTCTAACCGCTAGAAAAATGCTGGACGTGATGTCTGAATACGAAGATGATATGGACAGATCTCAAAACACAGATCTATGTGTTTTGCTGATTGTAAAAAACTGTGATTATATGACGTGTGAAATTGTTGTATCGCTGATTGATTTTATATTTGAGAAAAACATGTTTGTCTGCAGAGATTTTCTTTTCTGGCTAGACTTTTCTGACTAAATTGTACATTTAATGTATACTCAAATGTTGTTGAAATAAAAGATTGTCTCAACGTAATATTCTCTGACTTAATAAAATGTATTTAAAACATTTAAATGTAGCACCCACTTTTATACGAAACAACTTATAAATGAGTTTGTCAGTCCGTCGTTTTGGTTTTAGCATTTGGGCCCTCAACCTGTGTGACGTTGCCAGGAAGTCATAAACAATGGTCACGCCTAAGATAAGTTTTTTTGTTTGTTATCAATTTCAAACGATCTTGTATCTCATATCCCCACAATGTAATAATGTAACGTAAATGTCTCGAATGAAGACGCGATTTAAAGCAATATTTTATTAAATCAACCAATTGACATAATTATTAACTTATAAGAACAAAAAGGCCCGTGAACGAGACGCCAAAATCTAGGAGACCTAGTTTTTTAAAAGCCTATAACGCCAAGGCCTAACAATTACAATTAGGTGGGGAAAATAAGATAAGGATAGCAAAAACGGCGGTACACAAATTCAAACAGAAAGAGCTAACAAAGTCACGGAAACATGTAAAACGGTTCTGCTTACAAAGCGTGAGTTTACGTATTTTATTTTTATTGTTTATAGTATCTCACAACGGTGTGACGAGGCGTAGAACGGTAGGCGCCCGTTAAAGATGCAACTAAGTTAAACATATAAGTAGTTTAAAAATATAAACTAGAACGCGGCTCTGATGTGACATCTCAGTAATAAACAGCTGCGTTTGCTAACAAACTATCGGAATTCACGACGTGTTAAAACGTGTCGCTATACCGCAGCTGAGGACAAAAACTACCTGCCGCTTGTTTTCATGAAAAGAAGAACAAAATATTAAGACGTTTTCTGGGGTCAGGCCTAAAAGACATTCGGTGCCAGAGCATTTGTGTGGACGGAATAAAATACATGAATCCGTCCCACCTTTTCCCAGTAAAATGACGTAACAACCTCAAGTCATTTACCTAACCGTTGTTTAGAGACATACGCAAAAGAAAATGCGTATCCATGTAATGCGCGTTGTTGTTGTTGTGAAAATGGTTCTCTTTAAGTGTAATAGTTATAAAAGTCTGAAGCGTAGGCCTACTAGTTGTAAAGGCAACCGAAAAACACAAACACCCGCTTTTCACGTGTGGTTTGTCTTCTGAACGCATGTATCGTAGGCAGACCGGAAAGACGTCCCAAAATAAAAGTCATTTGTTTAGTCTTAACCGTGTCATGTAGAGGATCCGTCATTTAATTGATCGAAAAACAGTTATTTTGCCGTATTTCTTTTGAGAGTTCCATCCTGTTAGCCCTAATTATAGAATAACGATAGGTATATCAGAAAATTATCAGACAAGTCTGAATATAAAACATCAGATTTGATGTATTCGCTTAGAGAATTTGTAAGCTGTTGAATTTTATTTAACTCTTGTGGGTTTATGAATAAGAGGAAAACAATAACTAGAATAAAGAATATTGAGAAAATCTACAGTAAGGTTATCAAATTATTGGAACGGGTATGTTATTGTGACGAAGAATAATTATTTTGTCTTTTGCATAAACTCCGTCCGTCTCAGTAATCGTTGAAGATTTGGCCGCCTGTCTTTTGGGACAGGTTTTGATTGAATAAAGTGTTTTAAGGTGTCCAAAATTCAATAGTTTAATAGTATTTGATAAATTATGTTTGTATTGAAACAACTGTTTAATAGGTTTTTAATGTTTCAATGCTCCTGTTTAACTGTATTACGCTCAACATACTGTAAAATATACCGGTTAAATGAGCACAGAGTATTATTTTAATTAATTCCGTGTTAGCAAACAGTACGTTCTTCAGCGGTTCTTTGTGTGATTTCATAATAAACACTCTAAAATTGGTAACAGACTGTTATATTTTATATGAAAACGGCATAAAAACGTTAAGTAACACACAATTGTGTAAGACACGACCCCGAAAAAATCACGTTAATGTCAAGTGTCACTATCTTGACATACACTGACATACGCCCTATCTTTATTGTCATCCCGCTACATCTGTGGACATACAGCGGGACGAAATGTCGTGCCACGCTGGACCACGGTGCTACATGAATACAGATATACAACACAAAGTAAAACAGTATAAACCTACTGTCAGCTTTGACTATACAGATGCTGTGTGTATATATATAAATAAATGGTTACCTATAAATAAACTAAAAATACAAAACTCCACAACTGTGTAGATGACTCAAATAGTGCACATGTGCGAAAAGAGACATTTAAGCAGCTGGCTGGGAAACGGTGTAGGTGATTTATGTGTGCACGGGCTTGTAAACATACATATATCAGTCGTATATTACAATCAGTCTTTTGTGGGATTGTGTACACACAGTAGTGTGTGAAAGTGTCTAGTGCGACTAGAGAGTGTGTTACTACAGGTGGCTTGTGCAGGCCCACTCACCTGCGTAGCACCCTTAAATTGTTTTTGTTAAATTGTTTTCCTGCGATCATCCGCCCTTTTACACACGTTTTGTGCACTATCGATTTTAAGAGCGTCTGATTTATCGTTCGTGCGGATTGTGTTTTAAAGTTAAGTCAAATCAATGATTTTATAAGACCTGTTAATTATTTCTACAGACGTGTAGATCTCGCAAAAAATGGGGTTTGTAACATCGCCAGGCAAAAGAAGCGTATACTTTGTAAAAGCGTTGGTATCTGAGTCTTTCTATATAGGGTATCCGAACGTGCGTGATAACCAAAAGTCTGACGATTTAGAGATCTGTCGCGTATAGACCGTTTTGTATATGTATGGATTCGTGGCAACCATGTTTGTAGTCCGATGTATATGCTGGGTATTGTAGTTCACTGACCTGAAAGGCCTGCAGCATTTGTACGACAACGTTTGTATCTTTGTGGAAACGAAAATATTTGTTAAAATAATTGTTAAAAATGTATAAGAAGAACATGCTTATGGTAAACAGGCTTGACGTGTATGTCGAAATTGACCACCCCGTCATTTCGTGAAATAGCGTAACGATTTGGTTTGTGTGTGTGTGTGTGTGTGTGCGTGTGTTCTTGAAATCAAATCTTAAGAAAAAAAGTCAGTCAGTCAGTCCTGGAGAACGCTTGTAGCGTTATACGTTTGCTTCACGACATGTTTCGTTGTGTTAGCCAACTCTGCGTGTCTTCATCTAACTGCACGTGTCCAGTATTTTAAACACTGTTAGGTCACACGTATATTTTCTAGTTTCATCGTAGATTTTAAGTAGGACTTGTAGTTATTTGGTCGTTCGCACGTCCAGTGTTTTACTGCTGTACTATAACACATTTTCTCCCGTGGTCGCACTTAGTGTTAGAATGGTTCGAAATGGTTCCAGGCTTGTTTTAGGAGCGTACACTCTGTCTGTCGATCTAGTTTTACGCGTCATTGTATACATTTTCTACAGTTAAACAGCTCAATGAGCTCTTCCAGCATCTATAGATCCGTTGATGCATAAATTGAACACGTTATAGAGTTTCAGCTACAGCCGAATGATAAAACCAAGTTATGGATGTTGTTGGCAGTTGTGCGCCGTGTGCTCGCAAGAGAGAGTTTGGTTGAAAATGTTTTAGGTTAAAGGTGTGATTAACTTACAAACATCCCAAACTAAAACATAACCCTATATTCATTTTGTTCGACATAATTAAAAAGTCGTAAGAAAGTTTTAACGCTTTATTGTGTTTTGACGAGAAATCAAATCTGACTTTAAAATGAATGATTCATTTGATAGAATCACTGAATTATGCGGTTATGTATTATAAATATTCGTACACACTGGTTACTGCATACATACCTATTCAAGAGAAAATGCACACGCCGATTGTTTTAATAAAATCTGAAGCTTTTAGTCTGTAGCTCTTCCTGTCATCAGTCTTTCACACATTTTATTTTCATTTGTCTCTGGACTCTGTTACACAAAACCGTTGAGTGTGGACATAATTCCTATGTGGAAGCTAAAAGATGACTTTTTAGACTATTTTTACAGATGTTAAACATCTTAACAAAACTGTATAGGCGAGATATGTACAACAATGCAAATTACCTGACACACCAGTTTGATAAACCTTGTCGAATATTTGCATGTTTCTTACATCAGTTATTTTATCAAAGCTCAGTCGAATAAACCTATATAGATCGGTTGTTGTTTTTATTTGAATGCAATAAAGCATGCTGCATTTAACTCCCCTTACGGTTAATAACGCAGTTTATTAAGCGAGAAAGAAAGTCTAATCTGTTGTAAAAATTAGTTAGGTTAGAGATTCATGGTTTTAGGTTTTACATTTTGTTAGAATGATATTTGTTAAACAATAGTTATATCATTGTTTAATCATACTTTTCGTCATCTTGTAGATATATTCAGCGTGATTCTAAGAAAGTTATTTATTTGTAAAAAGTTTTGTATGAGACATCATAAAAGTCTAAGCGCTGGCGTATGTGTGTGCGTTTACAACTCTGCGCTTCCTCCAAAACTGTGTCATAAATTGCTCCAACGGTGTTGCTTTTATCGTCTGACTAAAAACTTCACTGGCATCTCGTGCTGCGTGAAATGTGATATTGACACGACCGTCTTAACCGTTGCACTGCTTGAGATGAAATATCTGCATCTCGTGTGATGTAAAAAAAACGTTTACATGCTGCACGCGTATTTCAAATGATAACAAGTCTTATGACAAGAAAATCAGAGAGTTATTGATTTGGTTTCATTCCTGTTAAATATTTGTATGTGCATACCTGTGTTTTAGCTGTTATAACGTATCGTAAGATTGACAAAAAAGCAAAGAGTAAATAAAGTAAAATGTGTTGTTAAACAAATAAAACAAACATTCCCCCAGAGGTTAGGACTTGTTTGTTTAAAAGTAAAACTAAACTATTTTTAAAGTGAAAAGATTTAGGTGAATGATGTTGAATTAAGACATGTAAAAGACTTATTAAAATTAACTTTAATGTTTTAAAAACAGTCATGGATTAAATCCTTTTAAATCTCAGTTTTGGTCCTTCCTCGTCCGGATCTAGGGATGGAGCGTGGCGTGGTCTGCCTGGAACCGGATGTCTCCCATTCTGTGTTTGAAACGGACACGCACGGACTTCTCGCCGGTCGGGGACTTTTCTTTGTTTAACTTTTACCTTCAGCTAAGTTATGATAGACTTATCTTTTGTCTCTGAGATTACCTTCTTTTTGGACAACGGCTGGATGCACGTTTGTTATTTTTCCTTGTTTCCCAGCTTTTCTTGTGACAACTTCTGTCTTTTTAAAAGTTTGATTTTTTTATTTTCATTGTCAAACTAACTAGTTTTAAATTGTAATATTACAAACTTCTGACAAACGTATCTTTTTAACGGCTTGATATTTATTTTATACCACAGTAAGTAAGGTTACTCTATATTATTTAATGTTAATATTAGTTCAAAAGACTTGGTACAAGAATCTTCTTAACTGTGTTTTTATTCATTTTTAGATGTTGGGTAGATACGTGTTCCTTTAACTCTGTTAAACGTAGTTTTAAATTGTAGTGTTACAAAATTTGTATAAACGCGTCTGATGCATTTTATTTATTTTCTCATTTGTAAGATTAGACTAAACCTAGATTTTGATCTGTATCTTAATACTTTCTGAAAAAAATACAAGCATCGCTCATTTACATGTATATTCGATGCATTTTCTTTATATTAAAACTTGTTTAATATAAACCAAGTTAACCTTTTGTTAGCTTATCCATATTCAAACCCCTAGTTTTCTTTGTCTTTATTGTTTTCTATTACGCCGTTTGACTCTTATTTGGTTTACGTCGTCTATTTTTTGCACTCTTTTATAAATGATATACTCTGACTTTCTTGTTTTGAAGTTTTCCCTTACTTTAACCTCCGGTGTTAGAGGCGAGATGTAGGCTTGATCTTTTGTTTTAAAAAGAACAGATGTTTGTGGGGATGCACTTCACAGTTTTTCACAGCACAGCCCCAGATATGCTGGTTTGGGATGCGGCGGGTGGTAGGGGAATTTCCTGATAACAGCGTCTTCAAAAGACAAAACCTTCTGTCATTTATTATACAGCCTTCAAAAACAAGAACCTCCTGTCAAAATCATCAAAAACATCAAAACCTGCTGTCAAAACATCAAAACCATCAAAACCAACTGTCAAAATCATCAAAAACATCAAAACCTGCTGTCAAAACATCAAAACCATCAAAACCTGCTGTCAAAACATCAAAACCATCAAAACCACCTGTCAAAATCATCAAAACCTGCTGTCAATAACATCAAAACCACCTGTCAAAAACATCAAAACCTACTGTCATTATAACATGATTGATTATACCGGAAGTCCCGCCTTATACAGGAAGTCCCGCCTATACAGGAAGTCCCGCCTTATACAGGAAGTCCCGCCTATACAGGAAGTCCCGCCTACACCGGAAGTCCCGCCTATACAGGAAGTCCCGCCTACACCGGAAGTCCCGCCTTATACCGGAAGTCCCGCCCCTATGCCGGAAGTCCCGCCCACCTGTCATCAATCATTTTGACAGGTGGTGTAGTATACTTACTACTAGTATTGAAACACCGCTGTGTTGCTCAGAGAGATGGAGACAAAAAAACAGTTCTGTTGGGGCTTTGATTTAAACTTTATCAGCAAACTTGAGCAAAAACAGTCAATATTGTATTACAAATCACAAACTTATCTGCTTCACTCTCTGTAGCTCTCGCGGTGCGTTGATGTCATACAGCGATAGGTCTGTGCGCTGTTGCTTCATGTCCAAACCAACCCCCCACCCCCTATTCGGATCTAGACAATTCACATAAAATGCATATTTTGATTAAAAAAGGTCAAATTTTGCAGGTATGCAGAGAGGAGACGAATTGTTGAAAAAAAGTCATTATTTTTATTTTCTTCGCGTACAAAATGTATTCTCATCGCTTCATAAAATTCACATTGAACCACTGATGGCAGATGGACTATTCTGATGTTGCTTTTCATACATTTCTGGACCTTGACAGTGTTAATTACTAATTACAAGCCTCCCGGTTTTCATCTAAAATTTCTTAAATTTTGTTCCGAAGACGAACAAAGCTTTTATGAGTTTGGAGCAGCATGGGGGTAAGTGATCAATGGCAAAAATATAATTTAGGGCGGGGGGTAACCCTTTATAGCATTTTATATAGTAGTAAGAATTTTATCTGGATAATTTTAAGAATTGTCCAGATTGCCACTATTAATTTAATACGTAAACCTGATGTATGAATTAAAATGATTGAAATGTCATACCTGGATTGATGTTAGGTCAAGCAAAATATACTGAAGAACTGTTTTTGATCCCAAGAGTAAAACACCACCAAAAGTGCCTTTGTTTAAAAAATCAAGCTACAAATGCACCCCATCCACCATGTTTCATCGGTCAGTAGGGAATTCTAAATGTGTGTGGGTGTCTGCTCCCAATTTGTTTCACATATACGTGCCTCTGTTTTTCATGTCACAAATCAATATATAGGAGGGTTTTCTGCAACAGCGTCCCATAGGATGCTCCAAGCAAATCTTGGTATAATATTTGAATAGAATATCATAATGTGCTATCATACATTTTAGACAGTTGCTAATTTCACATACAGTCAAATAGACATATCTTTATTCATTTTATAGTTTAGTTGTTTTGTAAAGTTAGGATACAATTAGCAATGTGGAGAAATTAACGAATAGGGATGAATGTTACGGCTTTCAAAACTGAAAATAAAATGTCCAACCTGAGTGATAAATAAATGTATTCACAAATACACACACTCAGAGTTAAACAAAACACACACAAATAAGAAAAAGATGGATGTAGTCAATGAACAGTGTTATTAAACTTTACAAATGGTCTGACCTGTTAGTAACTGATGGTATTTCCAAGAAAAGTGTCTACTCATGTTATGTTTGCATAGAATTGTCCCTGTTGTTTTAGCTCATGTCATCAGTATGTTCTTCATCATAATGTTTTATTCTTCTTCTTCTTTGAACAGCTTATTTGTGTGTTGGTCCAAACAAACTGTGGTGCAATATTTGTAAATATTTATAAAATCGGCATTTGTGTTCAGAAAAACACCTGTATTATACATTATATCACATTTTGATTGTTTGTTTTTAGTTTTTACATATCATAAATGATCTCTTCGTGGCCCATTTGACAAGAATGAATGATCAAACACTTTAATAATCAAATGTGATATTTTAATGGTTCCTTACATTAAATGTTAATTAAAAATAAAAATCATTATTCTCATATGCTTGTTTCACTAGATTCTATATATGCCACATAAAAATCTGTTTAAAGAACAATTATTTATTATTATTTTTTTTTGCGCCAAAAACTTTATGTGAATTAATTGCCTAGTGAAAACTAGGAATATATTTTCAAAATCCAAAACACAAGGGTACATTTATTTCTCAAATCAACTGATATATCTAAATAATCATAACACACATAAGAAAAATGATAGTGCTGTATTATAGTGGCAACATCATGCTATGTAATAATTATATTGCACAAGTCTCATATAAATGACGAAACTACATTTTGACTCCCATGTACTAATGTCACATCTCTTTTAAAATGCAATATTAATTTCATTTGAAAACATTTGAAAAGCACAGTATGTGTTTCAGATGGCCTTCACTGTACAATCTGACTAGGGGTGAAATTAACAGAGTAATTGGGGTGACTGACAGAATCAGTGGAACAGCCTCACATATATAAGAAGGGTCACTGATATTAGTTATGCGTACAAAATAAGTCACTACTAGAGGCATGTAACAAATCAGGATAGACACTAAAATATGAGAGATGATTCTGAAGGCCTTCCTTTTCTGCTGGTTCTCAACAACTCTGCCTCTGTCAGTTTTATTGTTTCGGTTATTATTCTCTGTCATCTCTATATTCTTTCGATCTCCTGGTCCTGGACGCTTCAAGGCAAGAAGAACAGAAACACAGCAAAATGAGGTTGTTATCACCGCAATGCAAAAACCCACAAAGAATATATGATCTTGAAAGTAATACATCCCAATGGAAACAAGCCTCATGCTGTTCCCCAACGCAATCAGCCAAGCTATTAAAGCCAATGCAATCCTATACTGGATGCCCTTGTATCTCAGGAATGTTACTGGATGAATCACTGCCAGATATTGCTCAATACATATGCAGATCTGGATGAGAGGTCTGAAAGTCCAGCAGAGACCAATAACAAAGTGAAGCATGATCTGGCCCAGTCTATAGGGATACCTGACAACAAGGATGTCTACAATGGATTGAAAACAATAAAAAAGCTCCAGTATAGTGTAGTTCAGTGGAAACACCAAGTAGGGTTTGATGTCTCCATGGAGATGGACCCAGAGGAACCAGCAATGGACCGGCGTTCCCACAGAGAAGTACAGTATTGAAGTGAAAAGAACAAAATAAGTCCCAAAATGTCCCTCGCAAATGCAAAACCATTCAAATATAGATGCATTCCAAATTATGAAGGATGAATTGCACATGGTTGAACAGAGCTGGGGAAATAAAAGGTAGATTTTCATAATAATCTTAATTTAATATAAAATATATCACTTATTTCAAGTAGAGCAGTTTATTGTCCTTGTCATTTTCAAATATACATACATTATACTTCATAATTAACAGATGACTATAGTATTCAATATGGTGTAAGACTGGACAAAAAGACTGATTTCAAAATACAGTTTTATATAATGGGCACATTGGTATGGTTTAACTAATTAAATATACAATAATATTTTATATTAATAAAAATAAATATCATACCTGAAATGATGGCACAGAATCAAATATTCACTGAAGCACTTATTTGATCCCAGGAGCTACTAGATAACAAACACGCATCATCCAGTTTGTTTGGTCTGTTCAGACAACCACCAACATATGTGTGCCCACTCCCATTCTGTTTGCATATGTTTGTCACTGATAGCTTATGTCATGCCCTGCATGCTTTTGAATATAATTTTTGCAACAACATATTGTGGGGAAATAATGTGTATTAATTATGATGTGTTAAATGTGAACATATACAGACCCATATCATTAATTTAATAGTATTTTTTATGTTTATTTTTTATCCTGCCTCAAATGACCCATAAAACTTTAGGTCGGAACACCTTCCATTGTCACGGTCCTGCTGGTGTGCCACCAGATGTCTCTGTGTTGAACACATGGCTTGTTGTTTGTTGTTGGTGCCATGTGCTCTCCTGTCTTTTGTCTGTCCCCTCCCATCTTGTTAACTAATCATTGTTTCAGTTGCTCCACCTGTGTCTCTCGTTACCCTCGTTTGTCTCCCTATTTAGCCTCCTGGTGTCTGCAGTCTTGTGCTGATTTGTTGTCTTACGTCGTGTGTGTATGTTGAGTGTGCACAGCTCTCTGCCTATCTGTGTTTCCCTTCGGGGTGGTTTTTGTTCTTTTCTTTATTTCATTATTAAAAAGACACTTTTCCTGCATTTTGAGTCCTCGTCTCATCTATCCTCACGTTCCCTAACATTCATGACCTGCTGCATTCGTTGATGGACTAATTGAGACTCTTGAAACTTGAGAATTGAATCAAATTCTCTACAAAATGATGCACGGCTTCAAAGCGCTCAAATACTGCACTCTGAGAAAAGCCATGTAAATGTTAAATGCCACAGAAAAATGTGTTCAGTGACATTTGCTGTAAAACAGCTGCAGGTGTGGTCTAGTATTATCTTTAGCCTGCAATATTTAGTCTTGCATTCATTTGTTGCACTAATAGTCTTTGCATCAACAAGTATGCAACAATTTTAGAAAAAACTTTTTTCCATGTCAAGTAACAGTTGTAGAACAAACTAAACCGGCTCATAACATTTATTATTTCAAGTAAAAAGAAAAACATTACTATCACAAAAGTATAGTCCATAATACACACATTATATACATTACATGAAACTTTAAAAACTGTAGAGAAAACAAGTTAATATAGAAATATTGTCAAGAATGAGTCCTTGGGCTGCACGGAGGAGCCAGGAACACGGGACAAGGAGACAAGGAACTTATTTTTAAACACTTTACTTAGAAACACGGAGATAACAGAGACAGGTACACACACTCAAGGACGTTCAGACATAAACAATACCAGGCAGGGGTCGAGGTCACAAGCACAGGTTCAGAGTTCCAAGGTAAGGCAGTCCGGGGTCAAACACAGAAGTAGCATTCAGAGGGAATTGTAAACGCTCAGAAATGTCAGCCGGAGCAAGAACAAGACTTTGCAATGTTGAAAGGAAGTGTGCCGCTTAAATGTGTGTGTGAGAATGAGATGCAGGTGTGGTGAAACAATCAGGGTTAATTAGTGATTGGTGACAGCTGTGTGATTGGTGTAATGGTGGATGGGAATGTGTGAGTGCAGTGAATGATGGGAGATGCAGTCCATAGGTGATGTGCAGCTGTAGTGTGGTGCAAGAGATGTAGTGATTGGCAACCAGATTCATGACAAATATGGTCTCTTATTGTCCTTTTACGAGTTCTATAAGCTTTGAAAAGCACATCCTGTGTTTCAGATGATCATTATACATCCTGAATAGTGCTGAAATGAATACAACAATCATAGCAATGGACAAAATCAATGGAGAAATATCACATAAATATAAATGCTGATCAATTTTAGATATGCCCATAAAATAGGCTATAACTAGAGGTAAATAACAAATCAGAATAGACACTAAAATATGAAAAATGATTTTAAATGCCTTTTTTTTCTGCTTGTTCTCAATGCCTCTGCCTCTCTCCGTTTTGTTGTGTTTGTCTTTATCTACCGTTTCTACATTTCGTCGATCACCAGGTCCTGGACGCTTCAAAGCGCAAAGGACAGATACACAGCAAAATGAAATTATCATCACTGCAATGCAAAAAACAAAAAACATTACATCATCTGGAAAAAATGGTACTTTGATGAAAAGGAGCCTCAAGCCTGTGCCCATTCCAATTAGCCAAGCTACTGCTGCCAATGCAATTCTGTACTGGATGCCCTTGTATCTCAGGAATATTACTGGATGAATCACTGCCAGGTAATGTTCCATGCACATGAAGATCTGGAGCAGAGGTCTGACAGTCCAGCAGAGACCAGTTAAAGAGAGACAATTTGTAGGCTTTTAGAGAGAAATAGCTGTTAATAATTAAGTTTACAATGCAAATAAAACAACACAACAGCTCCAGTATAGTGATGTTCAGTGGAAACACCAATTTGGGTTTGATGTTTCCATGGAGAAACAACCAGAGAGACCAGCAGTGGATCGGTGTTCCCACAATGAAGAATAATGTTGCAACGACAATAATGAAGAAAGTGCCAAAATGTCCCTGACAATTTAGAGCCTCGTTGAATATGGAGGTTGAATTGTCTATTTGCAAGGATGAATTGTACATGGTTGTTCAGAGCTGAGAAAAACATAAATGATGTGAGTCAGTTTCATTTATAGTATGATTTGCAAAAGTATGTAGGCAATGTCAGTTCAAATATACGCAAAACACTTCTGTAGAATAGGAAGACTGGAGAAAGATTGTTTCAAGATAAAATGTTACAGTTATTTAGCTAGTGTTAGTTGTGTGTAACTTACCCCATACGTTTGTAGTTTATGTATTAAAATAATTAAAGGATTGTCTCACCTTGGTTGATGAAGCAGCATTCGTCCTTTCATTAGGAACTGCAAATGTACCTGTGCTGATTCATACTGTGTTTTCTGTTCCTGTTTTCTTTATTTCTTTTTTAGCTAATGTCATATATCAATATTTGCTTATGAACGCTGATATTTGCAACAGCGTGAAACGACCAAAGCTTGATGATTTTTTTAAAGAGATCATAACGTGCTATCATGAACATGTTTATTCCACACAGATATTTTTTACATTTCAGACAGCTTTATAGATGTTTTTAAAAGGGTTATTATTAATAAGAAGAATTATTGTTTGCATAGGTTTCACATTGTCACTTATATTTATCTAATGTCATATAAAATTTCTAATGATTGTCGAAATTTAAAATTTACTGTAATAATTAATTTGCCATATTTGAATAAAAAATCATTGTGTGCTATTATAAAATATTGTTATTACACTTTTACAGACTACCTTTCATTAGCTTATATCATTTTATGAAGCTACAATACTTTTTGTGCGCAAAAATAACAACTTTATTAAACAATTTCTCTTCTGTGCCAGTCTTTGATGTGCATTCATTACAGTATATCATGATGCATGCGTGTACATTCTTCTGCTTGCAAACAAGCCGTCATGGTATTCTCGTAAATGTGTGGTGGAGAATTAAATGGAAGAGAATTGTTGAATGAAGTCGTTATTTTTGTTTTCTTTGCGCACTAGTGATGGGCGGATGACGGTTATATCTGCGGATGATCCGGAGGCCGGGAAATAAAAAATATAATTCTGATTATTTGCGGGTGGGTCGCGGGTGGATAACATAGATCTTTTATGATGTAAATATTAACTACATTTTCTAAAATATGAACGTGTGTTAAATAGGCTACAGAAATTGAATAAACTGTAAATTAACATATTAAATTTATTCAACAAAACATTTTGTCAAGAGCAGTGAGGGATTTTCTGTCTTTAGTTGTTTGAGTAATATTAATGACAAACAGCACAACTTTATTAGGCTGCTGTCACAAGACCTATTTTCATGGATCCAATACTGATACACATCCGTTTTCATTCGCAACTGTTTACATTAACTTAAGACAAAATCGACAGTGCTTTTGAGGATACTCGCCACGATGACCATAATTTTTTATGTCATTTTTTGTGTATTTGGCCACTTAAGCGCAACAAGCAAGCGGTTTGGATGTGACTGTGAGCACACAGAAAAGTGCCTCTGGAGCATGTGAGTACTAAAAGGCTTAAAAAGACATGCAAATAAAAACAATTTTGGATGATGCAACAATGACCGATTGGGCAATTGAAAATTCTGACAACTGTGCCGAAAGGTGAGCTAAAGTCTTGTATCACAGTGTGCAGCTCTAGATGCGCTGATGTGAAGAGAAGGTCAAAGAGAGAAGACGCTGTACATCTGAATCACTCAAGCTGTTTTCAATGACTGATTTGATCTAATGGTTTGTGTGGATTTATTTATTCATCTGACCTATACGCTATATTGAATAAATGTTTTGCAGGAATTTCCCTCAATTTGAAGTCGAAAGCTGCTGGAGCGAATAATGCCATTTTATGAAAAAGTGATGAGGACGTTGAAGATCTTGATGAAGATGTTAAGTGCAGCATAGCAGTGACAAAATACATGTTGTACCTTTGGTTCAACGGAGTTGGAATGAACCCAGAACATCCTAAGTCCTAACCTTTTATACATTTTCAGTTTACTACCCTTCATTTAAATGAAGTAGCTCCTGTCGTAACAGCTGTAGTCTATATGTTAATTAAGTTCTGACACCACTCCCATTCTACAATTGGTGACCATTTACTCAGCATGTGATCATCCCAAATAGTCCACAAACAACATAATTGTTGACTTTCTTCTCTATAATAATTAAGCTATTTTCGTCAGGGTTTTGTCACACCAGTTTACTAGAGAGACCCAGATGCAGAATAATCAAGGGAGTGACGTTTATTGACAAGACTGAAATTAACAGGGCTGAAGTGAGAGTCCAAACAGTAGGAAAGGGCAGTCTGCTGGAGAACAGGAGGATGGTCAAAGTCAGGCCTGGTCAAAGTCAGGCCTGGGCAAAGCTTGGCTGGAGAACAAATGAGATAGAGCAGAACCAGTCAATGAGATCACTGGAGATCAGGCAGCAGCTTGAGCAACCAGAGCGTGATACTTCGAGCTGTAGTGAACCCAGTCCCGTCAGATAGCCTGGTCTTGGGAGCAGCAGCCAGGGCTTGATACTTTGAATTGTAGAACAGCAGCCAGAGGGAATCCGGACACAGAACAGGAACAAACACAACACACCTGACAAGACCACAAGACAGAACAACAAAATAAGACTCAATACACGCTATAAAAAACTAAGAAAAACTAATTGAAACTACAGAGAGCAAATAAAACAAAATATTGAACCAAAAGGTAATTTCCAGGAAACTATAACCGGAATATAAACTGGCTAAGACAAGATCAAAATAAAGAAAGGAGCCAAACTAAAGGCTAGAGAAAACTAGAGCAAAAATAAAAGACCGGAACTAGACAAGAGCAAAATAACAATATCAAAGAAATACTAAAACTTCAAGAAAAAACAATTACAATAGGGATTCTGCATTTCATGCAAGAACCCCTAATAAATGCAAAGCTAGACTGACAAAGAGAGCTGAAAAACAACGCTACTAATACAACTAGTTCACTGACGATGAATTCTCTTACACACAAGGAACTAATGCAACGAACCAGCAGAGACAGGAGGGAAAGAGGCGCAATATAAAGGAGCAGAGCACACGAGGATCAGGTGGACACAATCACATTAACGAGGACTAGACGAAGACTAAACAAGGGGGCGGGGTAACTGGAAACCAGGAGGCAGGGCAAGAGGAGCACATGACCAACAAAAACAAAGACAAAGCCATGTGCTTAGACACAAGACAAACAAGGATACATTAAACAAAAACAGAACAGACATGGCTGTCAGGGAAGAACCCTGACAATTTTGGAAATGAGTATGATCAAACATATATTGTGAAGTGGAATCTAGGTCGAGGCAGACAAAAGATTCTTACATCAAGGACCTGATTAAACATAATTCTATTGTATAGAGAATTGTGAATCATGATTTTTCTTTCTTATCTTAACCACTCTGTGGTTCCCACCTCCTTTAAAAAATCTGTCATAATCCCTGTTCCTAAGAACAGTAAACCCTCTTGCCTGAATGACTATCGTCCAGTCGCTCTTACATCAACAGTCATGAAGGTTTTTGAGAGACTTTTAAAGAACCACATTTGCTTCTCCACCCCTGTAACTTTGGACCCTCTTCAGTTTGCCTATCACCCAAATAGATCTACTGGCGATGCCATCTCTCAGGTCCTGCACTCTTCCCTCACACACATTGACAGCAAAAATGGCAACTATGTAAGGGTGCTATTCATTGACTATAGCTAAGCTTTTAATACAATAGTCCCCATCAAGCTAGATGTTAAACTCACAGACCTCTGCCTAAACTCTTCACTCTGTGACTGGATTCTAGATTTCCTCACCGGCAGACCTCAAGTGGTGAAAGTAGGCCAGTTCACCTCCAACTCCATCACTCTGAACGTAGGAGCCCAACAGGGCTGTGTCCTGAGTCCCCTGCTCTACTCTCTCTACACACACGACTGTGTGCCCTCTCATAGCTCCACTTATATTGTCAAATTTGCTAATGATACTGTGGTTCTGGGCCTCATTTCCAACAATGATGAGACTGCATACTTGGATGAGGTGGAGAGACTTACATCATGGTGCCAGGACAACTGTCTCTCTCTGAACATGAGCAAAACTAAAGAGCTGATCGTGGACTTCAGGAAGAGGACCTACAGTCCTCTTATGATCAGTGGGACCCCTGTGGAGAGGGTGAGCAGCTTCAAGTACCTCGGTGTAAACATCTCCGAGGACCTGACTTGGACTGCACACATTCAAACACAGATCAAGAAAGCCAGGCAAAGACTGTACTATCTGAACCAGAAATCCTAAAAGCTTTCTATTCAGGGGCCATAGAAAGTGTATTGCTGGACACTCAGAGCATCCTCTCACAAACCTTCTCATGTCATGTGCCATTCTTGGCTACCAGAAGGGATCTTGTAGCAATGAGAGGGTCACACTGGCCCCTGGGTGGACAGCAGGGAGGAGTGAACAGATCCGATTAGCAGAGTGTGTTGAGTTCTGGAAATGTGTGAAACCCCAGTGGAGAGGATTCACAGGCATTGGCATCAGTAAGTTGTTCGTCAATGGACCATTGAATGGGACTTAAAATCAGGCTGGAAGGAATCACAGGCTCAGGCTTCTCAGGAGACTCTTATGGAGTGTGGAGATGGGATAGGGCATCAGGTTTTACATTCTTTGAACCAGGATGATAGGATTTGTATAAAATGAAATAATGAAGAACTGAGCCTGTCAGCCTTGACTGTTCAACCTCTCGGCTTAGCACAGATATTCAAGATTCTTGTGAATGGTAAGGACGGTGAACAGATGTTGGGATCCCTCCAGCCAATGCCTTCATCCTTCTTTGAGGCATTGCATGGCTTGAGTGGTAGCTTGGGTCAAGGAAAGAGACTTTAAAAAGGCCTACCTTTTAGAAGTTTGATGAGTAGATGAGTGATGGAACTCAAGTTGTGGATGAATAAACAATAGAAGAATAGAGAAACAAAGTAAGTGTTGTTACTCTTTCATGGTAGTGGGTGTGGGACAGTTGAGGACAGCGCAGATGTGCACTTCTCTGCCTTGAGGAAGAGTTGGAATTATTTCAGGGGCTGAAGGACTTCCAAAATATGCTGGCGATGTTCAGCCATGCTTTGGGAATACACAAATATGTTGATGTATATCAGTCCGAATCGTTGAAGGTACTCCCGAAGCACCTCACGCATGAATTTCTGGAATACGGTGGGACTGTACAACGGGACGCAATATTCGTAGGTGTCACAAAGGCAGTGAGATCCCCCTCACGTTTCCGGATGAGATTGTAGGCACTTCAGAGGTCCAACTTGGTCAAGATGGATGAACCACACAGTTGTTCTAGTACCGCTGGGACGAGGGGAAGTGGATAGTGGACTTTCACAGTGATCTTTTTAAGTGTCTGGTATTCCACGGAAGGCCAAGGAAACTTGATGCAGCATCGGAAGTTGAAAGGCAAATTTAAATACTTATCCAAATACTTATTTTGGTTCAGGGATTGTGTGTATTTTGCCATAACGCACTGGCTCAACCGGAATTAATTCAATGCCACATTCCCATGTTCTGTAAGATGGGTATTGTGAGGCTCGTTTTGGGAAGAAAATGACACTAAAGTGGGCATAGCTTTCAGGAATAGACAGAACCTTTCTTCAAAGGACATCCAATACATTTGGAGTTGAGTGGGAGGACCTTGGAAGGAGGTGAGTTTGCTTGGGGAAGCTGAGGAAAGCATTCAGGAAAGCAGTCATCGCCCCAAATTCAGGACTTCGCCAGGAGATTGTGGTGAATGAGGCAAAGGTGCCCTACAATGGTGCAAACTGTTTTGACTTTTCAAAAGTCTGATAAGGAAGGTCTGATAAACCTTTTTACCTAAAGGGTCCATACTGGTAGCTTAAAGGTGCATATTCGTACCTAAGGTGCACATGTTAGTACCAAATATTTAAAGAAGTGTCCCTTTTGAAAAGACACTGCCTCAGTGACAGCTTTTGCTACTAACTAGCTACATACTACAATATATGTGTTGTTAGCTAGATTATACAATATTATCATGCTTCCTTATCAGTAAATATTGTTTTTATTTTTACCGTAACTCTTAGTTCAATCAAAAATAGTCTGCTGGGCAGGGCTTCTCTTCATTTTCAGAGCCTCCTGCACTCTCCCAGTCAAACGGCAGTCATGAAAGTCAAATTTTTTTTCTGATATATTATGACAAACTCACATTCAATTGGGAACAAAAAAAAAATCACAAATCACAAATCAGGTCTACGTATCTATGAGATTAACATGCTTTCTATTCAAATATTTCACCAAGATTTGCTTAAACCATTTTATAAAATGATGTTGCAAATAACCTTCAGAAACACACATTAATTGCATGGGCTTTAAAAAGGGGGGCAATCCTATGCAATACAATTTATATATAGCTCCCTATACACCTGACCCTTACGAAAAATAAATGTATTCAAGTGTGCTATTAGTATACTTCTTACTAAATTGGCTTTATATACTTCTCAAAATATACCTAAAATTACATTTAAGTATACTTGACTTATACTTATGAAAAGTATAAATTTGAGTTATACTTGTGCTCCGAGAATCCGTGTTTTATTGTTATATGTAGGGGCGTACAGAAGTACATCTTCTGTACAGAATTTCCAAAAACATAACAAGTGAAGACGAAACCAATACAAAAGATGCTTCCATGTGTTAAAACAGCATCAAAACTGTGTAACGTTATGGAATAAAATGTCACCAATGAAGAGGTAATGTCCGTCAAGCTTTGGGGTGTTGATAAACTCCATCTACGTTTTTATTATATCATTCTGAATCCACTTCACAGTCTCTTTTTGTTCAAAATGTTGTGTATTTCTTTATTTCCTCACGAAACTTACCCACACTCGAGAGTTTAAAAAAAGAATGCATGAAACTAGAATAAAATGTTTTTGTTTACAAGATACCTTGTTCTTTCTTTTGATGTTTTGTATGTTCAGTTATTCATACAACAAAATATATACAATTTAATACCTAAATAGGGACATAGTAGTATACTTAAAGTATGATACAAAGTTCACTTAAAGAAAACTTACGAGTATACTTGCAGTATAAATCTTCTAAACTAGTAGTTTACTGAGACTATATTTCAAAGTGTACTAAACGTGCTATTTAATTAGTATTTAATTAGTAAACTATCAGTATCCCTATAAGTTCACTTTTAGTATAGCTTCGGTACAAGCTAACTAGTTGTGTACTCAAAGTTTACTACTGTTATACTTGAAGTATACATAAAGTATACATTTTTATACTAAAAAGTGGGCCAATTTAGTCCCAAGGAGTATTGAAATAGTACACTTACAAGTATACTACTAGTGCACTGACATTTGTATACTTGCTGCATAAAGTATATACTTAAAAAATATACTTATACTTAAACTTTCCTTAAGTATACTTAATAAAATAAACTTGAAATATACTACTTTTTGGTCAGGGAAACAAAGTCACTTTTGGTGACCTGTCACTGTTGGGATCAAATGAACAAATTGTGTAGTATATTTTGCATCCTCTTTCATTAATCCAGGTTTGATGTTTCTTTTAATACTTGTAATTGTAAAATAAAAATACAATTAAATGCTATTAAAGTTAAATTACACACAAACTAATAACATGATTTGATCTAGAAATGATTATGAAATAAATCAATTATACTTATTTTCATGTATAAATACTGGGGGGAGGGGGTAATTTGAATAATACGCTCTGGGTTTGGAACAACATGAAGGTGATTAAATGATGCCAAATTTTACAATATGTATGAGCACATGCATATATAGTTAGATGAAACAAAGCCAGTTGCTTTTGGTGGCTTGTCACTGTTGGGATCAAATGAACCTATTTTGTAGTATATTTTGCATCCTGCTTCATTATTCCAGGTATGACATTTCTCTCAATAATTGTAATTCCTCTAATTCTATAGACTTAAATTAAATTACACACAAATTAATGATTATATTTGATCTAGAAAATTAAAATTTTGTCAAATCTGTCTGTTAGAAGTGTTTTTATGTTCCTTTGAACTTACTTTGCTTCGCTATTTTTGCTAGTTAATGAAATTTAACAACTTATTCATTTCTTTTGGCAGCTCTGTACAGCCATGTGTAATTTATCCTTGCAAATTGTCAATTCAACCTCCGAATTAGATGAGACTCTAAAGTGGTACATGTACTGCATTTGCCAGAGGAAATTTGGCACCTTTGCACTTATTATCAGTACAGCATTATTCTTATTTTTGGGAACACCGATCCATTGCTGGTCCCTCCGGTTGCTTCTACGTGGGAACATCAAACCCAACTTTGTGTTGCCACTGAATCTTGCTGTAGTGGACCTACTGTTTTGTATTCAAAGCTTTGCAGACTTAATTACTGCCTATTACTTCTCAGTGGCAAGCTATAACTTGTCTATGTTTCTCTTTGGTCTCTGTTGGACAGTCAGACCTCTTCTCCAGATCTTCATAAGCATGGAACATTACCTGGCAGTGATTCATCCCATAACATTTCTGAGATACAAGGGCATCCAGTACAGAGTTGCATTGGCAGCAGCAGCTTGGCTAGTTGGAATGGCCAACGGCATGAGGCTCAATTTCATTGCAATAAACTTTTTCCCTGATCATATGTTCTTCTTGTTTTTTTGGACTGCAGTGATAATAATCTCATTTTGCTGTGTTTCTGTCCTTCATGCCCTAAAGCGTTCAGGACCAGGGGATCGCAAGAATGTAGAGATGAGAGAAAAGAACCGATGCATTAAATCTGACAGAGGCAGAGCTGTTGATAACCAGCAGAAAAGGAAGGCCTTCAGAATAATCGTACATATTTTAATGTCCGTCCTGATTTGTTATTTGCCTTTAGTAGTAGCTTATATATTACTCATTGCTGAAATCAGTAAAGAGATATACATGTGTACAATTTTTCCATTAAGTCTGTGCATCACTGCAGTTTCTGTAATAATTGTACTGCTAGTCAGGATGTATACTCAAGGCCATCTAAAACACATACTGTGTTTATCAAAGCTTAGAGAACAAATTAAAGACAAATAAGGCCTTGAAAAACAAGAAGAATAAATATCTATGGGAGCTTCAATGATTGATGCATTTAAGATTTCAAAAAAGCAATATATATATTGTCAGGGTTATGTCCTGTGTTTGTTTGCTTTAGTTGGTCTTTGAGTTGGTTTTCAGTCTTTCTAGAGCAGTGTTCTCTGAGTCTCTTGGTATATTACATTTTTTTTAATCTTTTTTTTTATGAAGTTATATTAACTGTGTCTCGTTTCAGATAATGATTTGGTTGTGCATTTAAGTTCTGTGTTTCTTTCTGTTCTTGGTCCGTTCTTGCCTGTGTATGCTTTGGTTGTTCTGTTCGGGTTTTAGTCTATAGGAGATGTACTAAATTCAAAGCTGTTACATAATATTGCCAACATTACATAGTACTATTGATATTGCTGTTTTTCTTACATTTATTTATATAAAGTATTTTATATAGTTTTGACTATTTTTAATCAACTTATTTATACAGATATTTAAATATTTACCATATTTTAATCACTATGGAATAAACGTATAATAAACACTTGAAATGTAACTGAAAATAGAATCTGAAATTGGTAAGCAAAGTACTTTACACAAATAATTCTGTCTTAACATATATTTGTTAAATACAGCATTGCAAGAAACCTTTCTGTCTGTGCTTGTGTGTTTATTTGAGAGAAAGAACTGATTTTGATTCCTGAATATTACGATAAGAATGATAAATACAATTATCTAATTATCTGATAAATAACGTGTTCCTGTGGCTCAGTGGTTAGAGCATTGTGTTAGCAGTGCAAAGGTTGTGGGTTCAATTCCCAGGGAACACACATACTGACAAAAAATGTATAACCTGAATACCTGTAAGTTGCTTTGGATAAAAGCATCTGCTAAATGCATACATGTAAATACATCATCCAATTTGTAGGTGGCGCTGTTACAAAAGAATAGGGTCCTAGAACTGCGGTCCTGAAACTGCAGCTCCTCCGGTTGTGCAGGATCACCCTTCTCATCTCCTGTCTTCCCGAACATTTTATATTCCACAGAAACCACACGAGGGCACAGTACAACATGAAATTAACAGTTGCTGAATTCATAAGAATTCACAATAAAACTAATTTAAATCCTAACTCGGTTACATATATATATCTGCTAGAGATGCTTTGATCAATTTTATGTGACTGATTTTTACAGATTGTAGTAATTTTCTTTAAAATATTTAAATATTTGCCATGTTTAATCACTATGTAGTAAACTAATAATGAATAATTCAAACATAACCAAAAATAGAAACTGAAATGAGTAAAAAAGTTCTTGACACAACTAATAATACTGTCTTCATTTATATTTGTTGAATTTAACATTCCAAGAAACCTTTGTGTGCGGACACTGATTTACCTGAACAAGTACTCAATGACTGTAGACAAAGACAAATGTATAGTACAAAGCACAAAACAGTCGACTTTTGGCACAAATGGTACTCCATAGTGTATTTATTTGAGAAGAGAACTGATTTTGGTTACTGAGTGTTAAAAATGATCGACAAAATTGTAATGTATGCATGTCGTATATGTATAGTGCTTGACCTATACATGAAGTCATGTTATGAGCGATGAAACACAGTCAGTCAGTCTTCTTTTCACACGACTGCTCACCAAATAAATAAACAGAAATGAAATATTGATTTGAATGGGACAATATGTTATATAAGTCCATTATTGTCCAAATCTATTGGCCTAGCAACAATATGAAAAGTGCACTAATATACTAGCCTAATTTTAATACCGAGGTCCTCTATGGTCATTTTCACTACAATTGATAATTGTACTCTCTCATTTTGTTTGAAATGAGAGCGTGTGTGATACTAGAGACATGAACAATTGGGTCCACTGGTCAACTGTTTTTGATAACATGGACGTTGTGGTCAAATATAGGACTATATTTCAGAAAAACACACCACTCCTTTTTCTTTCTTTTATTTATTTTTTTGAAGTGAAGAATCGAGACCTATTCCAAGAGATGAAAGCGATACATGGATGAATCTTTCTTTAGAGATGATTCTTTTCAATAATCTGGTTTACGAATAACATTGAATGATTCATTTGAGAATTCAACAGCTCATTTTTCAACTATCAAAAACCTTTCAAAACCTCAAAACCTTTTTATTTTCTGTTTTCAGTTGTTGCAAATTCATTCAACGTGCAACATATATATGTAGGCCTAATATATATGTAAATAAGGACAAACAAAAACTATGCAACTTTATCCACATTATCATAAATCCCATTATATCCATTTTAATAGAGGCTATAATATGTAGCAAATGTTCTGTATTTATTTATGTATCTCCATGTAGATAAACATACAGAGGCATTCATTCATAAGTAGCGATAAATAATGTATAGTCTAATTAGCTGAGCAATCAGTCAATGTAAAAGAAAAAGAAATAAATCTCAAGCAGGTTTAGTACACACATTGTACACTCTCAAATGCATTTTTGTTTCTCCTATTTTCCTTTCATTTTTTCTCTAAGCATTGATAAACACCGTTTGTGTTTCAGATGGCCTTCACTATTCATCCTGACTAGTGGTGAAATTAATACAGTAATCCTAGTGATGGACAGAATGGCTGGAAAAATATCACATGCAAATACCTGCTCACTGAAATTAGCCATGCGCATAAAATAGGCTACTACTAGAGGCAAATAACAAACCAGGATGGACGCTAAAATATGAGAGATGATTCTGAAGGCCTTCCTTTTCTGCTGGTTCTCAACAGCTCTGCCTCTGTCAGATTTAGTGTGTGTGTCTTTCTCTGTCATTTCTACATTATTTCGATCTCCTGGTCCTGGACGCTTCAAAGCACAAAGGACAGATGCACAGCAAACTGAAATTATAATCACTCCACTGCAAAAAATAAATAAAAATACATGGTCTGGGAAATATTCTATTCTGATGAAAATGAGCCTCACACTGCTGGCCGCTCCAATTAGCCAAGCTGCTAATGCAAACCTGTACTGGATGCCCTTGTATCTCAGGAATGTTACCGGATGAATCACTGCCAGGTAATGTTCCATGCACATGCAGATCTGGAGAAGAGGTCTGACTGTCCAACAGAGACCAATGAGAAACATAGAGAACTGATGGTATGCTACTGTGAGATACTTGGTAGCAATTAAGTCTACAATACAATGAATACTGAAAAGCAGCTCCAGTACAGTGATGTTTAGTGGAAACACCAAGTTGGGTTTGATGTTCCCATGAAGAAATACCCAGAGGGACCAGCAGTGGATCGGTGTTCCCACAAATAAAAACAAGGCTGTAGTGGTAGTAACGACAAGAGTACCAACATGTCCCTGACACATGGCATACCACTTTAACATTTCATCTAATATCGATGTTAAATTATTGCCTTGAAAGGATGAATTACACATAGTTCTAGAGCTGGGGAAAACAGACAATAATTAGTCATTTAAATGCACTAAGTCTGCAGTATAAGTATTTGAATTACTGAAAGAAATGTCATACCTGGATCGAAGAAAGATCGTTCAATATATACCGCAGACTTGTTTTTATTTGCTCCCACCAGCGATGAGCCACCAAATGTAGCGGCATGTATTTCATCTATTCATAGGAAATACATATGTGCCTGTGCTCACATATATTGTGCCTGCATAGGATTTTTTTTTCATGTCATTAATGTGTGCTCATGAATGTCCATGTCTGCTGCAACATATCATTCAAGCAAATCTTGGAGCAATATTTGAATAGAAAATCATGGTGTGTTATCATAAACATGGTGTGTTATCATACACTGACATTTTTACAGATTGTCTTGGCAAATGTTGTTTCTAATAATCATCATTATTCATATTTGTTCTAGCTTGAGAGTCAAATCATGATTTATACTTACTAAAGAAGAAAGGGGTAATGTGCGCACTTTCCTATATTTATCTATTTTATGGATATGTAAATAATCTTCCAAAGCAGCTTTGGAAATAATATAGTGCCTTATAGCCCCAAGTGTAAGCAAGCCAAAGGTTATATTAATAATAAATAAACTCCCTAAGGTGTTTAAAAAGATTAATTAGCAAAAAATCTTGGGATGAACCAAAACCAAAGCCCTCTTTGTTTCCAAAGGACAAACTCATATAAAACATCTATTCATGCATGCACTAATGTTACTTGTAACCAGTGTTAGTTACTTTTTATGGAAATTAATGCATTGCATTACTTTTGAGTAACTTTCGCGTTACTTTTTAAACCTGAGTAGGGCTTGATTGTTTGTTTTTAATACAATAAGTTATATTTATAGCAAACGTAAAAGCCCTTTCACACCAAAAAGTTTAATGAATAAACCTCAGGCTGAAGGAAGAGTAAATTCACGTCTGTACAGTAGAACGCAGAAAAAGAAGGTTCAACACTCTTCAGCAATAAAAAAACAAAATAACGAAGCACAATTTTTTGTTTATCTAAATTCATTTTTGCTTATTATTATGGTTGAACTGGATCATCAAAGTTCAGCAGCTAACACATTGGTTAATAAAATGAGATTAGATAAATTTGTGTTGTTTAACATATTTAATTATTGCAGGCTTTCGTCATATTCTGAGTTTGCATTTCACTGTTTTAATCCATTTTGATGAATATTGAATCTGTTTTTTGCGAGTGGGATGAATTAATACACATTCACATTTAGTCTAGATTAGAACGACAGTAAGATCATGTTCACACAGCACACTGTCAGTCAATAAATGGAAAAAAGTAACTCAGATATTTTCTAGTAAATTAAAAAGTAATGCGTTACTTTACTAGTTACTTGAAAAAAGTAATATTATTACGTAACTCGCGTTACTTGTAATGCATTACCCCCAACACTGCTTGTAACAAATTGAATTCACACGCAAGTATGAATTGCATATTTTATCATTATTCAACATTTCTAACGGAGTAAGAATCCATGTGCTGTGCAGGTACAAGACACATACAGTAAGGTTAATTCTACTATTGGACAATATAGGGATATGGTAATCTACCATATGGTACTACTTTGCTACATTACAAAGAAGAATATATGACTTTGTACTTCATTAGATTCATGAATTAATGATTATTGAACAAACCATTCGTTTTGATTCTCTTCACTGAACAGGTTGTATTTTGTGAACGCGACTGATCTAATTGCAGTGATCCTGTCTTGAGTCATAAATTAACAATTACTGAATCAGAAAACTCAAAAGTGTAAAAGTGTTAAAACAAACTTTTATAATTGTTATATGCTGAACAATTCATGATAAAATACTACCTGGTCTCATAGCATTTACGTACCTGGGTGCACTTTTTAGCGAGACATGAAATATGTACCAATAACTACATTTTACTGCAGTTTCCAAAAGAAACAAATACACACTTTACTCCTTTTCACACAAATGTACAGAGTTTTGATCAATAAAGCGTAATTTCAGCACAATTACTTGAAAAATATCATGCTACAACTTCAAAATAATATTAATAAGCTGGGAGATTTGAAAACGGATGCTTTTGACGTTAGCATCTCTCATATCCAGCCTCGTATGTATGGGTTTTCATAGACGGTAAGTTCGTTCGGTAGCGCACGGAGTACGGAGATGTAATACGGAGCGAGGAGTTCCGGTTCGTAATCCCATGTAAACATGGTTCGACAAAGCAGTTAAAATCTGCATATTGCAAGTTGATATGGCACGGTATATCAGTTTTGCATTTGTTAACACTATCTGGTAAGTTTAGGGTTGGGTTTGGAGCAGGGCACGATAGAGCATTAACTTTTAGGGACAGACCCCGGATATTTGAATTCTGAACCGCCGCAATACGTACCTGTAGCAACGTAATAAAAACACAGCAACATGTACCTATATATAAGTAATAAAAACATGCCAGGGTTCACATATTTAACCTGTGTTTTAGCGCCACTCAGTGGACATTTCTCTTTGAAACATTCAGTAAGGTACGTAACACGGTGTCGCGGTGTCGCACAGTACGTATTTTCATGAAACCAGGTTAATGCCATTGTTATAATTACAAGGTAAACATTTTAATATTATGCTAAAAACAAAGAAAGGTTATTTTTTCAAAACTGCAATTTTATTCAAATAAGTATAGTATAACACATAACAGCAATAATAAGAGTACTATGTTGAAAATATGAGACGTTTCTCATTTACTCTCCTCATAGAGCACATAAAGCACATATATGTTTCAGATGGCCTTCACCATACCTCCTGATTAGTGGTAAAATTAGTTCAAAAATCATAGTGATGGACAGAATCAGTGGAAAAGCTATACATGTGTATAAATTACTAATGATTTCAGCTATAAGCATAACATAAGCTACTACATTAGGAATGTAACAAATCAGGATAGACATTAAAATATGAGAGATGATTCTGAAGGCCTTCCTTTTCTGCTGGTTCTCAACAGCTCTGATCAGTACCTAGTAATTTCAGTGTGTGGTAGTTAATATTGTGAAGTGTGTACAGTGTAAGAGAGAGTGTATGGCTGCAGAGGTGCTCCCAAAGCAGAGAGAAAAGCCTTGAGGGAAATGATAGGGGGTGGTGTTGAGAGGGCAAGCATGTGTGAGTCTGGGGGATAAAACATGTGTTACACTGTGTGTCTAACTGGAGTGAGGAGTAGGATACAATTTACAGAGGGAGACAAAATACATTTTGCATTGGGAGTAAATAATCTGTGTGTGCTTCTAATGGAGTTCAAATTGTAGTTTTTGGTGTTCATTTGAAATGACAATCAAGAAGAACAGTTGAAGGTTTCTGGAATCTGAAATGATAAATAATGAAGAATTCACTCCAAAGAAAAATAACCTCCAGCTCGACTTTAGCTAAATCCAACATGTGAGTATATGAGAATTTAGTAAGAAGTGTCTTTGAATTAATCTTTCAGCATGGGTCATGTTGGAAGCATATAAATAATCTCAAATTATTTTCAAATTGATAGTGTGCATCTATTAACATTTAACTTTTTACATACTGCTATACGTTTAAACACACAGCCTAGTTAAGTTGCATTTTTTCACATCTCTGTCTTGTTATAAAGCTTTCAATCAAAGTGGTTTTCAACTGGTTTATTAAAGGGGAGGCATTTATTTGTATTGTTGACAGCTGATGCTGGCTTGCCAGTGTCATCACTCTATTATGATGCTATTTTATATTATAAAGGGCCACACTCTCTGTATGAGATACATGAAATCAATAACTTTATGTCTCCCTTTATTTTTCATTAATAAGATTTTGAATCTCATTGTGATTTCATATATGACATTATTAACTGCATCTTTATTTCTTGTTATTGTGACTTTCTCATGCTGTGAATGTTTCTCTTATCATAGTTTTTCCTCATAATTACACATACCTCACAATTATGACTATTACTCACAATGTGACTTTATTTCATATTTTAACATATCTCACGATGATCTTTTTTTATATTGTACTTCAAGGTACAAATCTATTGCTAGTTTGAACAGTGACAGGCAAATTGATAGTTACATGATTATTAGATGTTATAATAGAGCTTGGCTTTATTGCTTTCTAATTTAAGTTGAAAATAGCTGTAATGCTTCTGTATCAGTCCTGGGAAGTTTTGAAGAAACAAAACCTTTATTGTTTAAGAAACCATGAGTCAAAAGTCACTAATCACAGTCATAGAAATGTATGACTGTGAACTGTTTCCGTGCCCAGAGAACAGTCTTGTCACCTGTTGGATTCCACTTTAACAACCATTGTGAACTTTAACAAGACAAGTGTGTCAAGGTCTTGAAGTCAAAATAACATGCATGTTTCTGTCTTTTGTTGCCCACAGGCTGACTACAGACTGATAGTCTTCAGTTTTATCTCCAAGTTACAGCAATTGAATCCTAATTGTATCCAATCCTTTTTATTCATTACATTATATTATATTATACTCAAATAAGTACTGGAGAATGTTATAGTTAGCCTTCTCATGATAGAAAAAATTATAATTTAATTGATGTTGGAACATAATTCAGGCATAAGTCGATTGTTTATTTATAATATATTTAAAACAAATATATTTTAAACATCGTACTTATTTATATATGTAAACAAAAGTGTGGAAATGTATGAGGGTGTGATAAATAAGATTTATTTTCCTAGCCTTGTTCAGTATCTCATGGAGTACATAGCTCAAATTTACTGATATACTGATATCATATACTGATCTGGGTAGTGTGTTTGAGGACGTCATGTACCAGAGTGCCAGGATTCCCCCTCCTCCATATTTAGATGTAACAGAGACCTGAATTTTTCAGGCGAGGCTTGTGTAATTCAGTATGTTTGGCCTTTTCAAGGTGCTGGGTCATTAACATTTCTATTAGTTAACAAAATAGATACATCTGGTCTCATTCCAGAATGTGTTAAAACCACATATCCTAGTACGATAGAGCAGAAATATTGCTGTTCTTGAAATTTCAAAAATATAGTTATTCTATCATCACGTTTATGTTTAGTTTTATGAAATGAGTTGCCCTCGACT
The DNA here is from genome assembly GCA_027564155.1 of Gymnocypris eckloni scoliostomus. Classification (NCBI taxonomy): domain Eukaryota; kingdom Metazoa; phylum Chordata; class Actinopteri; order Cypriniformes; family Cyprinidae; genus Gymnocypris; species Gymnocypris eckloni. The sequence continues at coordinate 26,714,463 of CM050416.1, forward strand.
GACCAGCATGGACTATTTCAATGTTCCCATCTTCCAGGAATGAAGACAGCATGATGAATATCTGTCCAGAAGTTGTAAATCAGATTAGTTTATTAACTTAGCACCATCTTCTGGTCCTCATACCATTCCTGCAACAACAACAAAATAGATTTGACATTTACATTACTTCCCTTGCTGTTAGTCCTTATGTGAGATTTGATGAATGTGTGAATCTGAACATACTTCTGGGAGTGTTCCTGCATCAGATGATCATGTCTATAAATAAGATGTCTTAAATAGATGTGACCGATGAGTGAGACTGATAGAGTGAGAAGGCTCAGATGATTTTTTAGGAAAGCAAGCTGGCGGTTGTTGATTCTCGTTACACTTTGTATTTCAGTTCAAGGCCAGCTGGGGACAGAGATCACACTTAGGAACACACCGCTCTTCCATGTTGTTGAAATTATACTGTAAAGTGTTGCTCTCTAATATGCAGAGTGGGAGTCCACAACGTCCCACATATGTATAGCATATCTTTCTTAACTGTCCTGCTCAAACACACTGTTAATTTGATACCACGGAGTCTGGGACAAGGCAAGGACAAACAGATCATCTAAAGTAGCCAATATTTCATCAGGAAGTCAAATGTGACAAGTTGACAAACTGTGCTTTGGCGTATTCTAACTGATTGTCTCATAATTAGCTGTATTGTGTCAACAACCCTCTTGGTAGATGTGCTAAACAACATTAAGCTTTAAGGCACTGGCCACCAGACAGTAAGCTCCATTTAGTTGCTTTCCAGCACTGGGAATACCCTTGTGTTTAAGAAGTACTTATTAGCTTATTTTTAAAATGAGTACTTAATATACTTTGAAAGAATATACTTAAGTGAGAATTGAATGCAATGTTTACTTACACTTAATTACTTGTTATTTGAAATGAAATGAAAACGTGTAATTTAATTTGTATTAAGTTAGGTTTTTTAATTAAATGCAAGATGCATAATTACAAAGTGCATGTTTTAAAGGTGTACTGAAGTGTGTTAAGAAACAAACAGTTGATGAAAAGTCATGACATTTTACACTTAAGTGGTGGAGTACAGGTTTTTAAACATCATTTTTGGATTTTATGTAAGCAGGTGCACTTTTCCACCAAAATAAAAACTGAAACATTTTTGAGGTTTAACCAAGTAACTTCTCCTAGTAAATCATCACTGTATGATTGAAAAAAGTACTTAATTTTATGCTATTTTTGTATGTAATTTGGGCAGTTAACCTTACTCTGCACCTTATACATTAATTGTTTGAACTGTGATACTGTTGCATGAACACTTTCACAGATTTTTGAATAATAGTTTTGTCAACCCTTCTTAAAAAATTATTCTTTAATAGATGACACAATATTCAAAAGTCTGTCCAAGACACGTGCCAGGGACCGTGTGGTTGTGGCTGTGAAACTATGGCAGCTGTGTGGTACTTCACTAGACAAATGTCTTTCACCTCTTGCTCATGTTACAAGGACATGCTGTCACAGTGTTTGAAAAACACCCTGCTGGCGTTATTAATTATATATAATGAAGTGTGCATATGTCTGATGGAAAGCCTTCAGGAAGTTGACCTCTCTTGCTCTGTTGAGACAAGCTGGGCTTTCATTAAGCTTTAAAGAATTTGTTATGCATATGTTCAACACCAGAGAACTATTTCACAGTTTATATTGTAAGCTTTGGGAGCAAATGTTGAGCCTCAATGAGAATGAATGGCCACAGTGAAAGGAAAAACTTATCAATAAATGCTTTTTTTATTGTTGTTTGAAAAATGAGCAAAGGTAGAGTCAAACAAAAATATGTTCAAATTATTTGAAATGTAGTGTTTGTGCTGGTTTAATATGGTTTGGAAAACCTTTTATACCATTTTCAGTAAAATATTCCATTTAGCGACTCTAAATTTGGTGAAAATATGTTGTAATAAAAGTAAAGAAAGAAAAATATAAAAGTTAAATATAATTAAAGTTTTCAAGCTATAAAATGAATATATTTATCACAAAATATCATAAATTATTAATAAATACATTAAGATTATTTATAAGTTATCATTATGTTTTTGGGAACTGAGACTTTATTACTGACCTTCATACAAAGTGTCTGGTTGTATATTTTCTTCTTCTTCTTCTTCTTCTTCATGATGATGATGGTGTCACACCATAACACTTTAAATGCCAGAAAAAGTTTTTCAAATCTTAATAAGCAATCATAATAAATTATACTAAATGAATCATAAATTATTATGGAAAATAATTTAATATGACTTTCTTTTCAATCATTACTTTTCTTTTTTATTTTATTATTTATTATGCTTTCATAGTTATTTAACTCTGGAATGGTATATGAATTACATTTTCAATGCATTTTTGAATACATTAATAGATCAAGTAAACAAATATGCTGAATTAAGACGTCCACATGCTGCTCAAATCAATCCCAGGCCGGTGTGTTTGTCTCCGATGAGCAGTGTTTTCACCGGTGTGCCGCCGCTGTTTGGAACAGCACAAGCTTTCCTGTTGAGACTAGCTCAACTTGAAGCTCAGCTAGTTTTAAACCTGATTAGTAATGTTGCATCTGGAAATAATAGCAGTTATGGGAACCCTCTTGTTCCTTTAAATCTCTTACAGCCTGTTAGCATTCAAAGATCCTCCTTTTTGAGCATGTACCAGAACCCTGGGGGTTTAAAAACATGGATTCCACACTTCACATGCTTAGACATCCCACAACTTCAGTCACAGTCATTGCCAATAAGGAGAGTGGTGTACTTCTGGCAAAAGAGATTATTCAGGAGAAAACACAAGGTCACATCAAGCATAACATAACATCGCCACTGCCAACAGCTGAGAAAGCTCTTTTTAGATCCAGTCCCAACCATCTTGGCAAACATTTTGCCTTAAAACCACATATGGAGTGTTCTCAATACCAGTCAATGACAGCCAAAGCAATGATGCCTCCTGATAGACCACAGATTGAAGAAGCAGAGCCAAAGCAACAAACAATGCTACAGTATCCAACAGAAAATCTGATCAAAGCTTTAACCAGCCTTGGCCTTTCTCTTGAGGATCTAGAATTACTTAGTCACTGCCCAGACAACCAGTTAACAACAGAGAATCTCCCCTTCATTATACAAGACATTCAACAGCGCAAAGGAACAAAGGACATTAAATGTGGCCATGCCAGATGGATCTCATCTGATCAAGTGGAATCATCCAGAGAGTCATCATACACTCAAAGAGAACAGAGGAATCCGAGGATTATAAATGATGAATGGCAAGAATCACATTCCCATAGATCTCGCCCTGAAAGATGTTGCCCATCTAAAGTTATTTATAAGCACTTCTCGACCCAATCTAGAACATCAAGAATAAGACATTCAGGTGAGTTATTACTATCTGTCTGTCTGTCTGTCTGTCTGTCTGTCTTCTAAACCACTTGTCCTATGTAGAGTTGTGGGGTGTTTATTTGTAGAATTTACTGTACATTTATTTCTTTAGGTTTAATGCTGTCATCCTATTATTCTTTTTTTAAATAAAATTAAATAATGATTATTTTTGGACCAGAAATGTGCAGCTGTAACATTATAAATCCCTGTTTCCCTTCCTTCCAGGAAGAGGATCAAATTCCTTCCTAAAGAAGCTGCAACATGGGCCTGCTGAAGTCACTAGGTGGAAGCCTGGTTCAGTCTATTCCCCCCCTCGATCACAACGCAGCATAAGGCAAAGCTTTGTCTCTCTAGACTGTAATAAAGCAACACAAAGAGCCCTTTCCTCTCCACACAGATCCAACACTTACAATGCCATGACAAAAGGTCATCGACAGTCTTCATTTCCAGTCAAATCTGCAAAATCAGAAGTAACCTCTGAATCCATCAACATTCAGATGCCAATAACTAAGACGACAGCAAAAACATCAGCACAAACTGTAAGTTTTGGGAGGTGTACTATAAATACCGATGTTATTGGTGTAATTTATGGTGATAACTGAATGTGATCACCACCATAATGATTGAAACACCACCATTAAACCATTAAAGTATCAGTTTAGTCTCAACATTGCAGGCTGAAAATAACGAAGGTAGGCATCTCGAATATTTCGCTCCAACAGTCCCATTATAACAAATGAACAAGTGTGAAACAGGGACCTCTGGTGGCCTGAGAGTTGCAATGTTTAGAATAGGAAACATTACAAAATCTACTCTTTTAACAAAGCTCTTTTTCATTGTTCTCTTGTTTTCTACCAGAAGGGTGTGATTCGTGTGTCTGGAATCCCTCTTGAATACTCTGAGAGTGAACTCATCAAAATGGCATCTCCGTTTGGCCCCTCTGTTGAGGTTTTAATGGCAACTGAGATTGACACAACAACCTGTCTGGAATGGAAGCAGGTGTGTCATTTTAGGATGTATATGTTACACTTGTTTATTTTAAAACCATAAAACAATAATTAACTTTTTTTCTAAACCAATTCCCAGTCAAATACAGCGCTTCTTTATCAGCTGGTGTTTGTGTGTGTTTTCCAGGCTTTACTGATGTTTCCAACTGAATTCTCAGCCGAGGAGATGGTGAAGGTTTACTCTGCGATCCCAGTTCACATGAGACAGCAAAGTCTGGAGCTAGTGTCCCAAACTGTTGACTTAAGTTCACCTGTGAGTTGACGCTCTAATGGAAAAATGGAAACAATTTTATAATTAATATTTTCTTGTTTATTTACTTTGTGTATTTAATATATACTTTTACCTCAGGTGTCCGTTTTTCATGCTTTTGTGGGACCATCATTGTCAAATGCAAGTATCACTTGTTCTGGAGGCATTTCAAATATTCAAACTTAAAATGTAATAATAATAAAAAATAACATTTTACCCTCAATTCTTCAACAAGTCCTGCTGTCTTTTAGGGGCTGCTGACGCCTTTGGACCATTTGCTGGTTGTATGTAATGTTCCCAATCAGCCCAGTGCTGCTACAGCAGTGCTACGGCTGCTAAAGCCTTTTGGACAGGTTTTCAGAACCCTGATACTTCATGGAAACAAGGTAGAACAGTAATAATGTTTGAACAGCATGTATATAATAAGACAAACTCAAATGCATTTGGTTTGAAAAATATGTGAAAACATTTGAGAGTTTGACTTTATTTCAATCGTCTATGTTTTCTCAGCTTTTACCTATATTTGACTATTTGAGTCTCCTATCAGTGAACTGATATATTTTTGTTTGTCTTCAAAGGTGGATGTTGATCAGTGCCTTGGGGACAATAACAGCATCCAGATGGTTTTAGAGATGGAATCCCCTTCTGTTGCTTTATCTGTATATGAGTGGTCTCAAAAAATCCCTTGTCTTTATCACAACCATCATCTGTCTTTCCTCAGAGGATGTAATATAAGAAAAAATATATCTGAGGTCAATTCAGCCTAATATCCCCACAGTTTTATCCCCTTAAATATTGTATATTTTCATTATCTTTGTAATAAAATACATTGAAACAAGAACATGCTATTATCGTTTGTCTTTCTCCTTTTGAAGATGTACAATTATTGAGAAGCAGAAGTTAAAAATTTAAAATAGTCATCTAAAAAACATTTTCTACAATACCCATGATGGAAATCGTGGAAATACCAGGGAGTTTTAAAAGTCTGGAATATTTAATTATACTTAAAAATCCAGTAATAACAAACAACTTGAAAGGTCATGGAAAGGTCAATTGGAATGCATGGGTCAAAACTGATTCAATATCAGCTCAATAGATATTCTCAAAATGATATATTAGCCCAGGGCCTATACATTAAATTATACAACATTTGTGATTATAATCGTTAGATACTGTTAAAAAAGTTCACTTTGCTGACAAACCCAAACACAGTTTTAAAGAGTTAATTCACCCAGAACCATATCTAAATAAAAAAAATTACTCACCTTCACATTTTCCTTATCAAATCATATTTGTGTTTAATATTTTCCAAGAAATTAGAATATCTGCTTTTGCCCAAACAATAAAAGCATTAGTGACCAGGGGCCATCAAGTCGAAAAAGGATAAAAGAGCACCATAAGGTCTGATGTCATTCACGAACCAAGTTTAAAATGTCCCTATGCAAGTAATATTTGAGAGTTGTGTCAGGGGGCAGATTTTCACACCACAATATGCTTCACTTGGCCTTAAAGGGACAGTTCAACCCAAAATCAAGAATTATGTCATCATTTGTGACCCTGGACAACAAAAAACAGTCATAAGTTACATGTGTAGCAATAGCCAACAATACATTGTATGGGTCAAAGTTATTGATTTTTCTTTTATGCCAAAAACTATTAGGAAAAAGGATCATGTTTCATGAAAATATTCAGTACTTTTTCTATCGTAAATATATCAAAACTTACATTTTGATTAGTAATGTGCATTGCTAAGAACTTACTTTGGACAACTGTAAAGGCGATTTTCACAATATTAGTATTTATTTATTTTGTTTTATTTATAAATGTATTTGTGCACCTTCAGATTCAAGATTTTCAAATAGTTGTATCTCTGCCAAATATGTCCTATCCTACAAACCATACATCAATGGAAAGCTTATTTATTCAGTTTTCAGATTATGTATAAATCTCAATTTAAAAAAAAAATGTACCCTTATGACTGGTCTTTGTGGTCCAGGGTCACATTTATTCATCTTAGTTGTACCAAACCTATTTGATTTTCTTTTTTTATGTAGAAAACAAAATCAAATATTTGTTTGGTTGATTGTTGCCTATTGCATGTAAACAACAGCGCAAGCAACCTCACTTTAAAAGTGATCGTTCCCTGACCGGGAATCGAACCCGGGCCGCGGCGGTGAGAGCGCCGAATCCTAACCACTAGACCACCAGGGAGCGCTGCGAACAACGCGATCAATACAGGAGTAGTCAAATCATGAATTACAATTAAAAATGTCTTTAACGTAATTATGCAACATGTGACGTAGCATTTTGCTGTTTATCGTGTATTTATACTTTATTATTTCACATATTGTAATTAGTAGTCAATAGGCTATATAGTGGATTCTACAGCATGTGTAGTATTCAGCAGGGAGTTACTTTTGTTTATAATATCTGGGTCATTGTTCTCTACCTTAAAATGCTGTAAATTAGTGTTTTTGTACTCATTAGTTTTTTTTAATCACTTAGTTTGTTCTATATTAAATATTTGAGTGGGTTATATCAGATCCAAATCTGGGTTAATGACACTATTTCATAAGAGGTTACACCATGATGCTTTATCCAAACTATGTCAGCGGATCTGTCCAAATAAAACAATAATGTTCTTACATTTGGTTTTTAGCAGTGCTTTTGTATTAATGCTCTAATGTGACTATCCAAGCCACCTTCAAGTGCAGGCAGAGATATGTCTTTTGGCATAAAACCAAGTATGTTTCCACTGAATTTGCATGCAGGTAAATCCTTCCCGAATGTGCCTTTAAAAAAAGCAGCAATCATATATTAATAATGTCCTAAATGTGTTTTAAAAAAGAGAAAGAAATAGAAAGAAACTGACCAACTTACGAAAATCTATAGGTTTGTTACTTTAATGTTATTAATGGCTCTTAAAAATTACACCTGAATGAATGCGAATGGATATAGCTTTCTAAAAATTTGGCGAAAGAGGTAAATTAATGCATCTTTGAATTCACTTTACAAGCACGCGACAGTTTCCTGTCCATTTTGCAATCGTCTTTTGAAGTACCGACGATGGCCCTCAGGAGGCGCCAGCTAACGTCACATGCCCACATGAGCACTCTGACGTAGAGTTGAAATCTAGCCAGGTAACGGTGTCGCTGCAAACAGGAAAATTACCTATTTTAGTCGACTTATTTGGCGATAGATTAGAGGGACAGACGCGTTACAATGCCGGGTAAGTCCTCTTAACAGCCCACATCTTCAAACGAATTCATGTTTAATATTTTGACTTTGTAAGTACAGTGTGCTGCTCTCACTCTTTGTTTTGTAAAATGGTAGCCATCGCTAAATGCGTAGAGTAGCAACACAGAACTAAATCGACACATTTAGCGTGCGATATAAAGCAAATTACGCCGTTATAGGCTCACTTGGCAGAGTTCGTGTGAAGCGCAGTGTAGATGGAGGCCTAGTGAGATGTGTGTGCTGCGGTCGTGTGGCTAGCTCACGCATCCACCATGCTTCCACATTTACTTCACGAGATCCTTTAAAACTTAACCGTTTCAAACAACTAGCGCTTGGTTTCACTTCAGCGGCATTCAAATAACATTTAAACGTTGCTCTGCGAGGCCAGGCAACATTTTTTCCACGAGGAAAGACTGCTGTTGTTGTTATGGCTCGAGCTAACACGTTTAGCTTCACAATACACGCTCACAAACGTAAAGTTACAGCAACTGTTTTATTCGAAGGTAGGCCACGTCTCACAGCAAAAATGAAGCTGTTTTGATTGGAGACTGTATCAAATGGTTTATACTATAGATAGTTTCTCTGGAACCTTAGCCAGGCCTCATGTTACAATGAATCAAATCCATGTGGAGAAAGATGGTGTCGACTGACCTCCTCTTTGTCTCATTTATGCAACACACTGATAGTTAGTAACAGATAGTTATATAATGTTCTTTAAACCGTGTGCGTTACTCCCTGTGTCGTGTCGCAGGTATTAGAGGAGCTTAATAGACATTACTGTGCCTTCAATTTGTTATATTGACCGTCTAATTTGCTAGCAAGTTTTGTTTATGCGCTAACAGTCTTAAACGGAGAGGGGCTAATCATTATTTGCAGTGATAACAGTTACTTAAACTTGCGTACGTTTTATGGTTTTTAAACTTGAATTGTTTATTCAACACGTACATTTAACGAGTAACGTTTTACTGATGCATATAATCTAAACTAATTGTATCCAGTGCCCCATAAATCTTCTTTATGTTCGTTGGTATTAGTTGTATGTGTGTGTTTGATGTACTGGCAATGGGATTAGTATTAATGTTGCATTTTACACCCCCAGAACCTGCTGATATTAACAGTCCAGAGGTAGCAAAGACACCAGGAGGCAGCGGATCAGGGAAGGATGAGAATGTTGTGAATGGACACAAGGAGGGGGACGCCAACCCCTTCGCAGAGTACATGTGGATGGAGAATGAAGAGGAGTACAATAGACAGGTCAGTGTGAGCCTGCTGTATGTATACTTCTAAATAGGTGGATTCACAAGTTCAGGTGAACATATTAAAGGAAATTCCTACAAATTTACCATTTACTCTCCCTTAAGTCATTGCAAACCTTTGTGACTTTCTTCTATAAAACAATTTTAATTTGAGCGAGTGGTTGTCACAAACGTTCATATGTAGTCAGTGCAACAGATTTTCTTAGGCCGAGTGTTCTAATGTCTTTTCCATCGCAATGTGAATAAAACTGGCCAACCAAAAAGATGAACACTTTTGGTCGCATGCCAAGAGCCAAGTAAAAGTGAATAGAGTGGGGGAACCATGACGTCAGAACATGGAAGAATAATTCGCTGTGGGTACCTTCGAGTTTTTCCTATGAGGTTTTATAATGGGGTTTTTCAATTTATGAGTAAACTAAAGCCCGTGGTAAACATAACTTGACAATACTTTTTACGTTTTGTTCTACAACATAAATTGCAAGCATCCATACCCAAAACAAAAAATGTTAAGCAGTTATGTTCATTTTTGAAAACGTATGTTTTAATAAGTAACTAGATAAGAATGTTTGGGCTGTGAGTAGGGCTGCAACAACTATTTGATTATCAATAATGAAAATTGTCAACAACGATTCTCATTATCGATTAGACGGGTCTGGCCACAGTGCACGTCTAACTTCAGCCGGTTGCGTCAAATTACAGCACTGAATAACGCATTTCTATCGAAAAAATGCATCTAAATATAGTGGAGGAAACAGAATGAGATGCTGTGGGAGATCTAGGCTATGTGATCCAAGCTGCCCAAAACATGCAAATTCTTTATTTTAATGCATTAGTGTAAAGGCTTGCCCTGTCAGGCTCTTTGACATATGCGTGTGCGTCCTCAGTGCAAAAACGTTCAGTTTACGGTCATATCCTTATCTATAAATGTCACAGATTCACGCGAGCATTTCCATTTTTGCATTAAGGTCCAGCCTGACAGCGCCCGTGCGCATCAGACAGACGGAACACAGAGGGAGACGATGAAAAGGCTATTCAGCGCAAAAAAATATCCATTGTGCTGAAATATCTGTTGTTGAAAGTTAAATTAAGGCTTAAAAGTCAACATGCCGTGCGAGTATTTTAGGAGAGTAAGAACTGTTAAGGGATAACAGCGTGTAATTCTGAATATAAATATCAGACACTTCATAGCCGCCTTATTACAGGATAAATAAATGACGCGTGACTGTGATCAAAGTCAACGCGTGTTCCTGCAGAACATTACTCTTACCTGTTGGTTAACACTGAGTTTGTTTTTATTCATCTTTATTATTATTTACATTTTGTATAGAGATTTAAACTATATTCATCATACAGTGCTTAACAAATTTATTAAAACACATTTATGTAAGGTTTTTAACAAATTGTGTAAGGTTTGTGCCACTTCTGCTCTAAACTAACCGCATTGGTGATTACCAAAGAAATTTCTTTAGCTTTCTGTGTTGGTTAGTCCTTTTTTTCAGAAACCCAATTACAGTCAAAAAGCACATAATGGCAGCAAGAATGCAAGCTGTTGCAAGGCATAGGAGACCATTTTTGTTATAGTGGGAATTAATACTATTTAGTTGTTTCAGTTTGTTATTTTCCAAATAAATGACAATAACAATTTTATATTAAAACAATTTTTCGACAGATTTCTAAAATGTGTTTTCTATTTATTATGATAGGTGGTCTAATAAATTAAGTACTGTATGTATCTCATTCAGTTGGCACGTTTGTTTGAAAGACATTGGATAGAATGTGGAGTAGTGTGTTTTTTGTCAATAAAAAAAAATCCGATTAATCGAAAGAATAACCGGTCAACTAATCGATTATCAAAATAATTGTTAGTTGCAGCCCTAGCTGTGAGTGTGTGCAGTTTACATTGTAGAACAAAACGTAAAACTATCGCCAAGTTATATTTACCACAGGCTTTATTTTACTCATAAATTGAAAAAAATAACATTATAAAACCCCATAGAAAAATCTTGAAGGAACCCGTGGTTCTCTTCCGGGTTCTGACATCATAGTTCCCCCACTCTATAGCAGAAAAAAAATGCAGAACCTACTCTTGTACTTATACAAAAAAAATTATAATAAAAAAAAAAAATCTGTTTTTCTATAAGTGCCACCTACTCTCAAGAGAGTTAATTTACATTTTCAGTCAGCCAGTATGTCATTTTTATGCATGGGCTGAAAAAGACAAATGGCATGCAAAAATCAGCACAAATTTGCGAAAGGGAGTTTAGGCTGGATATTAGAGTTTCCCTTTTACTTCCAAGTTTTTTATGTGTGGCAAAAGTAATTCACTGTTAATCTTCCCTTGTAATATAGTTCTCAAATCCCATTTGCGATCATGTTTTTTAAACTGGCCGTGACGTGGTTATGGTCATGTTACTTAAGAAGCAATAGTGCTTTTTTGTGTGTGTCAATGCCTTCAGAATTGTCTGAATGCGATTAAAAGGCAATATTTTCCTTTTTGAACACCTGCACGAGAGAACTGTAGTGGAGGGGATGGTTTTAAATTAGTAAAGCTATTATAGTGTTTTTTATGATCCATGCTGATTTGTATGTTTGGCAAATCATAGCATTTATGATTTGTTTCCTGTCTTGGCTTTTATTTATATAATGTAAATCACTGTTTATTGCTATATATAAAAAAAAATAGAGAGACTGAGAGCGAGCATGTTTGAGCGAGACCGTCTGTCGCTGCATACTGTCATGACTGTTGTTACTTCGTGTCTCAAGTTACAGTCGGATTTGTTTTCACATTTGCAATTTAATGTTTTTTTCCCACAATTTGCAGTGTTTGTTTTCCGTCTCTAACTGTACAGCTAGTCAGAAGAAATACCATAATGACACTTAAAAGGGGCACCTTAAAATTCATACACACTTTATATTTATATTCTTCAGTGCTTGAAGTACGCACCTATGAAGCGGTACACTTCTATATTTTAGCCTTTAGAGTACCTGCACTTTTTTTGTGCGTACCGGCACTTCTGACATGTTGCCGGTGCTCAGAGTAAAATCGTCAGGGTGATTGGGCAATATGATCCCATATATGATTAGAAATTATATAGGAACTATGTAAAGCACACTACCCAGGCGGGATCACCTCTCATCTCAACCCATCACGTGAATGAACGCAAGTAGAGTCGGTCTACTTCATTGTGTGGTGTGCGAGAAGGGGAGGCGGTGTCAATGGGAGACGTGCGGAGTTGTAGAATAATAATTAATTGATTACTAATTTGAATCAGTACTTCATAACAAAAATCATATCTTAAAATGAAAGAAGCAGGCTTCTGCAATCACATCGTTTTAAACCGTAAACTCCTTGAAAGTCCAAGGATCCAGTGAACGAATTCAAACAGTAAGCTCAAAACAGAGCTAATGCAGAGAAAACATGGCCGATTTCATCAGAGATTACAGAGAGAATAGTGACTTACGTCCAGATGTCAGTAAAATTATTATTTTCAGTGTGTTTTTGGCTTAAAAGCCAGAGTGTTAATAATGTGCGCTAAATATGCGGTGGTCAGAGATTTAGCGATTCTGAATGGAACCGTATATTAAAGGCAGGCGATTTAGGGGTCTTTGGCGTCTCCTGTGGTCCTGTTTGGTATTGCAGCTTGACTTGTGCTAATTTGTATTGAAAACTTTTATTTAATTATTGATTGATTGTAGCACTATACATTGTGAATTATCAAAAAGTACTTATTTATTTAATATAAATAATTAAATGGGGGAGGGGGGCGACAATTTTTTTCCACTTCAAGCACTGATATTCTTTAAATAAACAGGCATAATCAGCTGAAATGACCACAAAATTTTGATGGATCGGACATCTTGCTGCAGGTGGAGGAGGAACTGTTGGAGCAGGAGTTTCTTGAGCGCTGTTTCCAGGAGATGTTGGAGGAGGAGGATCAGGATTGGTTCATTCCTGCCAGAGACCTTCCCCCTGGAGTAGGGCAGATCCAACATCAGCTTAGCGGGTTGTCGGTCAGTGACGGAAACGCCGAAGACATTGCAGTAAGTATTACAGCATAATTGGGCTGGGCGATATATCTCATGTGATATGCATGCGCATCTCATCCGTAAAGTTGGTTCCTTGATTCGAGCCGCATCCTTGGAGCGGCATTTGATACATGCATTTGGTAGATCACTGACAAGCTGCGCGATATCACTTTCATTCTCGCAGATGAATCTCCTTCGATAATTAAAGCGATATTGCGTAGCTTGTCAGTGATCTACTGCTCCGTGTATTAAATGCCGCTCCATTTGAAAATAGGTGATTGAGATTTACCGCTAATCAAGGACCCAGCTTTACTTTACATATCGCATGAGATATATCACCCAGCCCTACAGCATAATGATTTGATGTTTGATTTACAGTAGGAGTGGGCGATATGGCAAAAAATATCAAGTTTTTTTGAAATATCACGATTTTATCACGATTCTTTGTCATAGTCAATTTTACTATTGTGTCTGAGCAGTACAGCCAAAATAATTTCCCTATTATTAAGACAAATCATTTCAAAATTACAAAATATAAAAAGTATGCCGGATATTTAGGCCAAAGTGAGAAAAAAAAAAGTACAACACTATATAGATTTATTCCTATTAAAGCAGCTGTATTAATTTTTTCTGTCAAGAGTAGGGAGTAATTTTTTTCTCTTTGCGTTTTATTTTAGCATTAAATAATACAAATTCTGTCATCTGTCTGTAGATTCTGTCATAGTGTTTTGTATTTATAGCATTTACTCATTCAAGTTTATTTTTAAACCTGAATGAGTTTCTTTCTTATGCTGAACATACATGCTATTTTGAAGAATGTAGAAAACCAAACTGTTGCTGGTACGAATTTCGAATATTTGTCAAATTTAAAAATTAAAAATCCACATTCGAATGCTAAACGCTTCATTCGAATTTTAGGGGTCTGTCAGGCAGCTTGGCACACAAAATGCGATGATGAGGTGTCTTTGCATTTTAATGTTTTTTTATATATATTTTTTTTTGCTGCCAAAGTGTAATTGGATTGAATAATTGAATTAAAAAGTAATATTAAAGCTTACAAATGCCTCTAGTTTTATTAATTTAGCATATCTTTGAAGTTTGGGCAAAAACTGGTAGAAGCCTTCCACCAGTTTTTGCCCAAACTTCAAAGATATGCTAAATTCTGCACACAGGACTGTTATGCATGCATGAACCAGTGCGTAGTTTTATTTGCGGGGTCTGTGCGCAGCACTGGTTCATGCATGCATAACAGTCCTGTGTGCAGACTGTACCGGTGCCCGATAAGAATAAAGCGCAGATATGCTGTTCTGAAAGGACGTCAGGAACGGGATAATGTTAGACTGCCCGCTCCCGTTCAAATTGCACAAGAGTTACCGACCGTTACCATGTTATATTCGCGGAATTCATCCCGCGACGCAAGACATCTGGTCGGGACAGCCGCGGCAATGCAGACCTAGACTGCTGTGATGCACGGCTCTCGTTCGTTTGGTGCGCTGCATTGAGCAGCCGCGTTCAGTTTTAATTGTAGCATCCTCTAACTGAATTAAATTATTTTTATTACTATAAACAAATGACAAATTGGTGGACAAATGACGTAACAGTGTTGCGGCTTAACACCGGTATCACCGCCAACACCGTTTAACGTGGCAAGCCTATCACATACACAATTATACAGAGTATAACCAGCAGTGACGTGTGCTCTGCATTTAACCCATGCAAGTGCACACACACCTGGAGCAGTGGGCACCCAACGCTGCGGCGCCTGGGGAGCAGTTGGGGGTTCGCTGCCTTGCTCAAGGGCAGTCGTAGAAAATTCCTGACGGAGCTGAGATTCAAACCCTCAACCTCGACGCTCTATCCATTAGGCCACGACTGCCCCCTGTCAGTAATCATGCGCTGTTAGACAGGCTTTTTAATGCGCTCTACAGGTGTATGTTCTCAGAAAAAGCGCCCGTCAGAACAGCGCGTAAATGAAACGCTTAACCGGCAAGGCATTACAACACAAGGAAATAATGTACTTTTGTGATTGTGAATAAGTGCAGTGTCCCGTGAGAGTAACTCTACCGCTGAGTTAATAATTTACAGGTATTTAAGCAAAACGAATCTCACACCCTTTCTGAATGGAAACCACTTTGTAGACCTCAAATAATCTTTGGTGAGATTTTAATGTTGTAATATGTACTCTGTTTCTCTTCCACAGCGCAAAAGCAGCTTGAACCCAGAGGCCAAGGAGTTTGTTCCAGGTGTGAAATACTAGAGACCCTCCAGTTAGGGGCTCCTTTATAGAGACTTTATGTGACCGCTGGTGGCCAGGGGTCACCCTCACACATCTTCCTGGGGTTGTGTGGGGCTTGATGGGGTGGGGCTTGTGGGTGGGGGGGGTGCTGGATGCTCTTCTATAAGCTTTTTATTTCCGTCTGTCTCCATGTATAACGTGGGCGGTTACTCAGTGTAATGTTCCTATTGGACCGCTGCAGATTGTGACTAGTTCTCCTGGAAGATCTTTGTATTAATCTCAGAGGAACAGTTGTGATTTCCACTATTGTGATAGTGACTAGCAGTTTGCCCCGTGTCAATGCCGCCATCTTTTTTTTTTTTCTGTCTTTTATTTTCTTTAAAAGGAAGTTTGGTGGGGAGGTGTGTGTCATAAGAGTGGGAGGGGAAAGGGCTTGGACAAAGGAAACCTGACAGTACAAGGACTGTTGATGGGTGGACCATTCTATGATGGACTGAACTGGTGGCAGCTGACAACTTTTGAGGGATTTTTACTGAAACATTTTTCCAGTTTCTTTTCTCCTTCCTCCGTTGAAGTTCTGTCACAGTGTGCAACATGCATTAACAAAAATGGAAAAAAATCTAATAAAACAAGCAGGTTCCCTCTTGGACATGTTGTTCTGTCACATTATGTATTTTTGTTTGTGCAGTTAAAGTAAACTAAAGCTGGGTACACACAAAAATATTTTTTCAATCTTATACAATTTTCATAATGTGAGACCACAAACATGAAGACAAAAAATTATATATTTAACCATCTTGCTCCTATAGTGTATGGTGTGCCGCGATGTGACTAAAGGTTCCCCCACACATCAGGACTTATGATCGTAAATATTCAACATGTTGAATCTTTTCGATTCGTGATCTCTGACGTTCTTCCGAGCAGATTCAGTTACTCTTAACACACCACAGTAAAATCTGATAAGATACTCTTTAGAACCACCAAGATAATTGGGACATTACCTAGGATTGGCGGAAGTGGAGAAATTGTCCCAAAGTCAGCCCGGTTATCTTGTGGCGTGTACCCAGCATAAACTTCAGCCCTGAGCATTCTCAACCAGTCTTTTGGGTGTTATCAGGGGAAACAAATTAGTATCCATTGAGATTGTACAGGGCCTCACGCAAACTGGACCGGTCATTAGAGGCCTGCAGAAGATTAAATGCATCAAATCTTGAGCTAAATAATTATTTCAGTAATGTAAGTTCAGTTCGGCTTCTACAAAATTAGTTATTTTCCAAATAAGTTATAATTTTATTACAGCTGAATGTCAGATCATTGTTCTTAAAGAAATAGTTAAGCCAAAAATGAAAATTTACTTGAATTTACTCCTCAGGCTGTCCAGGATGTAGAAGTTTTTCTTCATCGGAACAGATTTGGACAAATTAAGTATCTTGATCACAAATGGGTCTTCTGCAGTGAATGGGTGCCGTGAATCCACACGACTTCACTTCCACTTCAAACAGTCACATCTGCCCAAAACAGAAACCCAAAACAACTTTTCTTCCAGTGAGAATGTGCATCCTCTATTGTCCTCTCACCTCAAAATTAACCAGCATATTTGTTTGGAACTATTTTGGCCTGTTTTCGCTTGTATTTTGGTGCTTGAGCTGTGCATTTTATATCCTGTTTCAGACTAAATGACTTTTAAGCTGGAGAAATCAATATTATGGTTGCCGTAAACAACAGTTTGAAGTTACCTTGATGTATTTATTAATTACAAATATGCAGCTTTCCACTTTACAAGACATTAATTGGTAGGCTAGAGTTTTATGGATTGTGATGTTTTTATCAGCTGTTTGAACTCTCATTCTGACGGCACCCATTCACTGCAGAGGATCCATTGGTGAGCAAATGATATAATGCTTAATTTCTCCAAATCTATTCTATCTATAAAGAACTAATCTACATCTTGGATGGCCTGAGGCTAATTTAGATTTTTGGGTGAACTATTCCCTTAATTGACAGATGCAGTATATTGTAAATTGTCAGCAGTACATTTTCTAGTTTACTACATTGAAAGGAGAGATTTTCCCAGTGTCTGTCTTGTGGTTACTCCAATGACTGGAGAGACTAAACATCAAATATTCAATGTATGACTGTTTTTTTATGTATTTGCTTAGAGCACTATTTGGATTACCCTGCAGACAGATAAGCCATGTTGCGAAAAAATTAAAAAAGACACGCATGTCATAGCGAAACTGCTCCGCCTTTTGGAAAAAGGGTTTGTCTTATTTCTGCTTATAAGGAGTATTTCATAACATTCCAGAATATTTGAATCATGGATGTTATATTGATTTAGTTGTAGAGTGCTGCGTCAGTAGCTTTTTGATGTGTTTATTTATTTTTTTCCTCCTTTAAGCTTTATACATTGTGTTGATGGTTATAAAGTGATTTAACACAAGAAAATTTACCTTGATTTTTTACCAAGATACTGTCCCATAGATACTGTTCACTGACAATTTTCTAGATTTATGTAGATCTTTTATTAACTGTCCTTGCATTTAAAGTTTGTCCAGAATCCCCTAACAGCTGGCAAGGGTACAGAATAAATTTGGCCAGAGATCAGAGGAATAGAAGATATGAAAGCAACCAAGATGAAGTGATGAATAATAGTCTGGACACCGTTGTGACCTATATCTTGCTCTCTGAATACTCTGACATTCAACAGTTGAGTTATGTCAGAGGATGACAGGTTTGATATACTTTATCCTTCATTAAGTAATGTTAAGAAAGATGTTTATGTGACTGGCTGTTCGTAGACCATTGCTCACTGCACACAAGATAATCCTGTGTCTGTCTGTGAGGCTATGATTTTATGTCTGTGTGCCAGTCTGTGCATGTACAATACTTCTGAAATGAGGTTTGGAGACTGTACAAAATATTTTCAGCTTGCTCTGTATTACTACATATCCATGTATTGCTCTGTCTTACTACATTTTAAATGCTTTAAAGTGTGAAATTTTATATCCATATTATTTATCCATATTTGAGTTGTAACCAAACTCAAGATCACATAAATTCAGTTGAGAAGTTTAAGAAGAATTAGTGGGGTACAACCAGGGGCGTCATGCACTCATTATTTTTGAGGGGGCACGAGTTGGGGGGTCATGTGACCCACAACAGCACTTAGCCTGTTTTTTGTTGTTGTTTTTGCATTCCCAAACGCATGAACTATATCATGAAATATCTTGATTCTCACATTTATAGATTAGGCTATGTTATTTGATGGGCAGTGGGCAAAGTAACCTAATGATGCATAAAAATACTGTCTATTTACATAACAGTTATGGGTATCATGCCATAACATATTTTTAATATGATTGACTTTATATTTAATGTGAATTTAACATTGAAAGTTAATGTGAATAAAACCATTGTAAGTTAGGCTATAATAACACTTTTATGGTAGACTACAGAAAGAGTGCAAAGAACATTTACATAAATAGCATTTTCACTGACAGTCTAGAGTTCAAAAACTCCCATTAAAATCACTGAAGCTGTTTACGCGGTGAACTGGACACTGAATATCTTACAGATTTGTAAAAACGTGCACTTTGTTGTTTCTGATGAGACAATTCGCCAGAAAGATGTATTCAGTCATTACGCGAGTGAAAAAAAAACGGCTTTGTAGCGATGACTCATCTGGACACTTCTGATTGGTCATTGCGTTCATAAGCTCAACAGAATCGTGTGTGATTGGTTATAATGCGCAGCACTGTAAAAACGCATCTGGCTCAGCGCCAGACAGCTGGTTGTATGACGCACTAAACACGCCGATGTGATTGTATTATATTAAATATATTAAATATTAATCGGCTATTTTTTGTCTTTTGGAAGCTGCATTCAAAATCCTGAAAATCTGAGGGGGCACGTGCCCGCTTGCTTTGGATGGGCATGACGCCTCTGGGTACAATAAGGATATTGTTTTAAAAATATAGTCTAGGGCAAATACATTTTGAATTTTAATAAAATTTTCCCCAAAGTGTAAGGCAAAAAGGCACCCCAGAGGAGAATATATTGAAAGATGAAAATTGGTCGCATATGAAAATACTGTCTTTGTTAATAAATGTGAAGAACATACTCGAAATAACCAAGCAAATAGTGCACAATGTTTTAGTCTCATAGTAACTCCATTGACTGGACAGCCTAAACATCAGTCCAAAGCCACTTGGAGGCTAATTTACTTTGACTCTTTACAGTTAGTATGTATTGATTTAGAACACTATTTGGTTAACCAAGTAAACCAAATTTGGAAATACTTTGGAATTACAAGGCGTCTTAAATATAAAAAACTGCTCCATCTACTTTTGCTAAATTAATCGTGAAGTTCAAACCCTTCAAAAATATAGGAAACAATTTACTGCAGTTTTACAGTTCTCTGCTGTTCAGAGGTATGTTGTTTTAATATGGGCATGTGATTCTAATTGGTGATTAATCTTAATACGTTTATTTATACTTAATAAAAGTACAAATGTAGAGAACGATTCCTAGGTGGAGTGTAAAGTTAAGATGCACAGTCCAAAACCAAAAAGCAGGACATTTATATAGTTGGCCATGAGATAATGAAGATTTTTAGAAGATTGCCATATTATCCAACTGTTTGGGGTTTATTTATATATTATGATTAGGCCAAATTGACAGCCATAACTTTTGAGGAAATAAGAAAACCATTCAAATTCATATTTCAGAAATAATTTAAGTGAATATTCCTTGCTCTTAATCAAACAGTAGCTGTTTTTTCTTTTCTTTGAGAGGTGGAGTCTAAGTGTCCAATACTCTAACTCGTGTAATATGTGGCTTGGTAATATGTGTTAACAGTTAAAGGAAGTCACACATTGTGCTGTGAACGGATAAACTACTTGTTAAAGCACTTTTCTCGAGCTGTCAGATTAAGCAGACATGGACACTCACAGGAAACAAGGTGAAGTTTACCTACAACATCAGAAACATGGTGAGGTAAGACATCATTCGAGCATTGCCATTTCTTTTCTATATTGAACACGGGCAGATGTTTTTGTGTTTGTTAACCTCAAGTCTAAAACGACAAAATGTTCATAGCTGATCTAAATAAAACAGTGCTATTAAAATAGTTCAGAAACTATTTACAATGATGTTACACATAGTATTGATATTATGGTTTGTAGCAATCAGAAAGATTGGAGAAACAAAGTAGGGCATATAAAATGGCATATTTTGGCATGAACTCTGGTGCAAGGTTATGTTCTGGTATGAGATGGATGGAATGGAACTGCCTCTACAAGTTGAAACTTGGTGTGCACATCTCTGCCTTGCTTTTGTATTAAAGCACATTCCACTGACAAAAACACGCCCTTGTGAAAGTACACTTCACGTTGTACTAGATTCAGGCCCTGCCTTACTCACACAATACATGTGAGGTAAATGTGAGGTAAATGAGGGATTGGCTGAGTGAGTAATTACATCCATGCCTCCAGCATGAAGTGCTTTTTAAGAACATTTTAATGCTAATATTTAGCAATCCGGAGGCGTGTTCATTACCTGAAGCACAAAATACAAACCTGATAGACTAGACCTTATCACATCTGATAAACATCACTTTCGTTGTATTGCAGAAACATGGATGAAGGAATTAATAAATATAAGTAATAATCTATGTGTTCTCAACAGAAGTGGAAGCGATATTGGTTGGCCCTTCACCCGGCTAGTCGGCAGGGCGTTGCACGGTTAGAATTATCAGAGGCCGTTCATGAACGGACAACTGTGGTGGTCAGACGGAATCCAGAGAGGAAAGTTGTCCGTCTGGCCGACTGTGTGAGTGTCGTCAAGCTTCCTCCTCATGCAGAGGCTTGTCCACGGGAAAACATGGCTGCTTTCTGTGTGGAGACACAGGACAAGAAGCTTGTGTTTGCAGCAGAGAAAGAAAGCTGTGGAGAATGGGTGGACATTATATGTAACATTGCCTTTCTGGTGAGGGTTTGGATTTTTTCAGATATGTTTTTATTACACACTACCATGGCATTCAAGAGTTTGGGGTCAGATTCTATTAAAAGAAAATGCTTTTATTCAGCAAGGATGCACTTTACAAAAGAGTCAGCATGTGACCCTGGACCACAAAACCAGTCTTAAACCTATTTTTTTAAATTGAGATTTATTCATTATCTGAAAGCTGACAAATAAGATTTCCATTGACGTATGGTTTGTTAAGATGGGACAATATTTTGTTGAGATACAACTATTTGAATATCTGGAATCTGAGGGTGAAAACAAAATCTACATATTGAGAAAATCGCCTTTCAAGTTGTCCAAATTAAGTCCTTAGCAATGCATATTACTAATAAAAAAGGTCAAGTTTTGATATATTTATGGTAGGAAATGTTCAAAATATCTTCCTGGTACATGATCTTAATATCCTAATGATTTTTGGCATAAAAGAAAAATCTATAATTTTGACCCATACAATGTATTTTTGGCTATTGCAATCTGAAAAAGTATCCGTCCATCACAAAACTATTCCACACGGCTCTGGCGTGTTAATAAAGGAATTTTGAAGAGAAACGATGCGTTGGTTTAAGAAAAAAAATAGTTTATTAAAACTGTTAAACGATTAAAACTCGACCACCTTGTCGACCACCTGCTTGAAAGACCGGAAGCTGGACTAAAGGGTTTATAAAGTTTTAAGAAACAGCATTTTTCTTAAACTAATGAATCGAGTAGTTTTGTGATGGACGGATACTGTTTTTTTGGATTCAGAAACAGGGGCACCATTCACTGCAATTATACAGATTGGAACATACATTACAATGTGGAATATAACTCTGAATGTGTTTGTCTGAAAGAGGAATATCAGACACATCTAGCATGCCTTGAGGGTGAGTAAATCTTTGGCTAATTTTCATTTTTGGGTGAAATATCCCTTTAAGACTGGTTTTATGGTCCAGGGTCACAAATATTAAGGTATTAATGACGTTATAAGATTTCTATTTCAAATAAATATTGTTCAATTGAACCACACGTTCTTCAAAAACAATGATTGTTTTTAATGCATTTTTATTTAATAAATTAAGCCTTGCTGAGCATAAAACAATCTTCTTTCAAAAGCATCTTTAAAATTTGATGGACCCCAAACCTTTGAACAGTATGAAACAACAAACCGTTTTAAGCTGTATAAAGTTATATGGCTGAGTTCAAGATCCTAATACAGTGAAAAATGCAGATCATTCCAGCCACATAACTGGTTATTTAAAGAACTGTACCCTTGACTCCACTCACTGTCTGCTAGTGTTTCTCACGGTATTCATAATTTCACAGAAACACACTAAAAGTGCACCACAGCCGGTACCTCTCATGGAAGACAATCAGATCTACATGTCCAGAGAACAACGTGAGTACAATCAGTGGTCAAATGTATCATTCATGCGTTCATGTTCCTAAAGGCCACTCTCACCACTTCCTATGTCATTGCTGTATAAAGAACAGGGTTTTTTCAACAAGCCAGCAAACAACACTGAACTACCTTGATGCAGATCTGGTTTAAAACATACCAGGAGATGGTATAACCTTTAACCTCTGAATTACAACTTAAGTTTTATTCTGATCTCGATGTCTCTTTCATTTTAGTGTGCGAGTTTAAAGTGGCTGTACTGCAGAACGAGGCTTCAGTTCGATGTGGCCTGAAAGGACAGTACTGGCTACAAGCTGGTGAGGACCAGCTAGTTCTTCAAGATCTGGAGACCAGGAGGACTGTAATGGAGTGGCCATACAAGCTGCTGCGGCGCTATGGCCGAGATATGGTCAGCAGAAACAATACTTCATGTACATAACAGAAATAAAATGAAAAAAATAGTTTAAAATGCAATCCGATAAGATGACTCATATTTTTATCAGCAAAAGAAAAACACAATTTGAACAATAATTAATGTAAAGATTCATGCATATTCTTGTTGAAAACTAAAATAAATAATTTGTTAATTACTTTTATTTGTTATAATAATTATACACTACCAGGCAAAAGCTTGGGGTCAGTAAGATTTTTTTTTAATAAATCAATGCTTTAATTCTTCAAGGGCACCTTAAACTGATCAAAAGTGACCGTAAAAACATTTACAGTGTTACAAAAAATATAATATGAGCATATTAGAATGATTTCTGAAGGATCATGTGACACTGCCTGGAGTATATGACTGCTGAAAATTCAGCTTTGCTTCACAGGAATAAATTACATTTTTAAATATATTAAATTAGAAACCAGCTGTTTTAAATTGTAATAATATTTCACAAAATTAGTCTTGACTGTATTTTTGATACAAAATGCAGCCTTTGGGACCAGAAAAGACTACCAAAACTTACCAAACCAAACTTTAGAATGCAGTATTTTCTGAAACTATACATTTGACTAAGTGTAATGTTTAAATTACATATAATACAGTAAACTCTTTTTTTTTCAATATAAGGTAACTTATAATTAACATGTTAAATGAGTGCTTATACAAATGTTTTTGACCTTCTCTGTGTTTCTCTCTAGATGCTGTTATCTATAGAAGCAGGCAGACGTTGTGAATCAGGCCCTGGAACATTTAACTTTGAGACCAGACAGAGTGACGAGATCATTCGCCGTATTGAGCTGGCTATCCGCCAACAGAAGAGCCTTGCCGTTACTGGAGACAGGCAGTCGCCACATTCCCCACGTTCTCGTTCTCCTCGCTCACCCCTGCCCAGACGCCCAGAAAGTATTACTTTGCTTTATACGGAGGGCAGCAACAGCCCTCAGCCTTCAGATGCAAAACTGTCCATGAACCCCAATCCAGCAGATGTCCTTGACCCAAACGTATATGCTATCTCAAATCCTGTACATACAAAACCTGCAAGTCCTATTGGCTTAACCGAACCTGTGTATGCGAACCCTGCCATTTTAATAGGTAGTCATGAATCTGTGTATGCAGATATAAAGACAGATCCTCCCCTGTCTCATCATAGGGATGAATCTGAACCAGTGTATTCTGATCCTGCAGATTTCATCCGCCCAAAACCTAACAATTGTGTCCAAGCCAACCCTACCGATACGATTGACTGCCGGCCTGTCAAGCCAACACCAAACAATGGCAAGCAGCAAGAACCTGTGTACTCTGAGGTGTATGGCCATGTCAAATTAAACACAAGTAAAAGACTTGACCAGAAGACCGAGGAGCCCATTTATAGTGTACCTGAGATTGTTCAGCCGACTCAAAACAATAACTCTCAACAAAACATGATGCCTGAGGAGAACCAACCCATCTACAGCAAAGTTAACAAACCACCCAAAACCCCTCAGCCTTTCCATGAAAAGAAGCTAAGCCGAAATCCGGTGGTGGTCTCTGAGGACCTTGGAATGATTTAATTAAATCTGTAACATGTGATCATGGACCCCAAAACCAGTCATAAAGGCCAATTGTTTTATACACTAATCATTTGTACACCTGAAATCTCCAAGATACAACTATTTGAAAATCTGGAATCTGAGGGTGCAAAAGTAAGAATATTGAGAAATTGACCTTTAAAGTTTTCCAGGTTAAGTCCATAGCAATGTATATTACTGATGAAAAATTCAGTTTTTATATATTTACGGTAGGAAATTTACAAAACATATTCATGGAACATGATCTTTACTTAATATTGCATAATGATTTTCGGCATAAAGGAAAATATAATTTTGACCCATACAATGTATTGTTGGCTATTGCTACAAACATACCCGTGCTACTTATGACTGGATTTGAGGTCCAGGGTCACATCAAGTCTTCACAAATAATAATTAATATTTAATATTTGAAATGTATTATTTCCCCCCAGTAATTTTTATTATTTATTAATCCATTCTACAAAATGTTGTGAAATGATGACTGATATGTGTAACTCTGATGCATATTATGAAAAATGTATTTAAAAAAAAATAAAGGATTTTATTTTTATTTGATTTTACAAGCCCAAATTCTTACGCTCGTGGGGATGGAGAAAAGGCGGGAGGCTCAAGGTGAAAGTATATTTGATGTTTAATAAATTAAATGCTGAGATGAACTCGTACAAAAACCAAGTAGTAACAAAGTAGAACAGACAACGGTAACTGGAGAACTGAAGGTTTAAGTAAGGGAGCAAATGAAGGGGTAAATGAGATAATTAATTAAACACATGTGAACAGAATGATAATTAAGAGGATAACGAAAACTAGGTCACTGGGGAGAAGGCTAACTGATAACAAACTCAAAACCAAACAGAACATACATGTAACACAAATATATGGTGCATGCATTATTTAAGTATTTTCTTGGACCATCACAGCAGAATTAAATTATTATGTTATGACATTTCTGAATTTTTCAGAGAAAGACTTCAATTGCTAAAATATCAGCAAAGCTCAAACCAGTAAAATAAATAAAGATTTGATACAATATGAGTTAAACACGATTTTAATTTGGGGTAAATATTCAAAAAGCCGTAAACAAACGATTTAGCCTAAATTAACCAAACTATAGTTCTAACAGAGTGGCCAAAACAACAGTTATATCCAGTGGTGGACTGGCCATCTGGAGCACTGGGAGCTTTCCCGGTGGGCCGCTGTACAATGTGGGCCGGCCCATTGCGTAATATATATAAAAAATGGATTGTACTAAATGTACGTATATCCTTCCATCGGCCCAAGCGAATGGCCAGGCCGTGCAGCCCACTTGATAAAAATTATCATTAAAGGTGCCATAAAATGCATTGATACAGTATTTTAAATTGTTCTAGACATCGAAGGTATGTGGCTTAGGTAAGGGCAAAACATCTCCAGAAACGATTTTACATGTCCATTTACAACTGATTTCTCCCTAGAATGAAACAGTCTGTTATTGGCTTATTTGGCAGGGTCATGAATAATAATGAGCTCTGCTCTGATTGGCTGTTTCACAGTGCTCCTTAATATTGAGCTCTGCTCTGATTGGCTGTTTCACAGTGCCGCTCATCAGCAAGAAGGAAACACAGAGAGGAAAATATATATTTAACCCTTATGTGCTGTTGGGGACGTTTTCGTCCACTAAGGGGTTCTGTTGAGTGTTAATTTGGCCACAACTTTTTTTGTGTTTCAGCAAATGGAATGATTTTTGGTGACAAATCTTATTTTAACACATATTTTAGGAAAATGCTTTGAATTTTTTTCAAAACTCAACGATGCACCGTGGACAAATTCACTACCCTTTCGTTATGTTCGGGATGAAAACATCCACTAAATTAGACTGCTATAAAAATGTATCGGATAAATATTTTTTTCCATTTTTTTTGCATAAATCTATTAATCAACCTCAGTCCTGTTCACAACTACTAAAATTAAAAAAAAAATCCAGGATTTTTACTCTTTAATTGACAAGTTCATAAGTGATGTCACTGATTTTGGGAAAAAAACACACAAAATTACTTATTTTCAATATAAAAAGTGATTGTGGACTGGAATTTTTTTTACTTTTATCACAGTCTTGGGCATGTCCAAGATTAGGAAAAACATTGGCTTTGATGCATTTTTAGTTTTTGAGCAGGATCAGATTTACATTTTTTCTCCCTCATTTACTGTTCGTGGCTGTTTTTGCCCCATTGACTTCCATTATAACGACATTTTTTGATTGCAAAGCCATGACACCATATAATCATGCATTTTTGATTGTTGGTGGTTTTCCCTGTTGGGAAGAGATAAAACTTGTCATTTTTACTGTTGATCATGAAGTAGCACAATTAACCCTTTAGATAGGCCTGTGCAAAAAAAGCTTAGTTTTTAGCTTTTATATGGAGTCATATGGAGTATAACAGCATATTATAGTGTGTTTGTGTGTGTGAGAGAGAGAGTGTGTGAGAAAGACCTTTGTGCACTTACCTTGATCGTCTGAGAAAATCTAAATATGCACCTCAGCTCTCAGAACTACATGGAGTAAACAAAAACAAAGTAAGTGTATTTATGCACCTGCTGCCTTTTGATGGTGAGAAGTGCAGACTAAATAAAAACAAGGTAAGTGGATTTAAACCCTTGCATACCATCCTGCTGGTCATTTGATGGTGAGAAGAGCAGCAAGCAACATGAGAAAGGACTTGACTTGTACCAAAGTTTTAGAAATTATTATGCAGCCTGACCCCTCCAGCGAGCTGCAGTATGTATTGTCACAAATCGCAGATTACAACCACTGCAAGAGAAGTGTCGAAAATCTACACAAGGTACGTGCCATTTACACATTTGTTTCTACATGCATCCTATTCCTGTTCATTTTTACTGAATTCATGTGCTTGTTAGAGATACATTTAAAAGATACAGTTTGTTTTGACAATGTTTGCATGATTATTCTCATTGTCATGTGCAGCTTAAAAATACTTATGATGAAATCTGTACTTATTCTTCTCTTGTTTTTATTTTTGTAGGTTGTCGGCACCTACAGCTGCAGAAGGAGGACCAATCGGTGGCCACAGATGTTATTTTTTAATATGGTGGACATCTCGGCATATAATGCATATGTCATCTTCACAGCTGTGGGTCCCTCCTGGAACCAGGCAAAGCTGTTTAGGAGAAGGCTTTTCCTAGAAGAGCTGGGAAATTCTCTGGTCTCTGCTGCAATATTGAGGAGAGAGCACCTCCCTCGCACACCAGTTGCTGCTGCACTGGTGAGAGAGATTCAGTCTCCTGCAGCTGTCCCTCCAGACACAAATCCACAGACACCAGCAGGCACCAGCAGCTCAGGAGTGAAAAGGGGAACATGCAAGTGGTGCAGAGGACAAAAAAAAAGAACACTCAGCTCTTGCATCTGTTGTGGTGGACACACTTGCAAAGAGCACCAAGTGATATGCTGCAAGTCCTGCTGGAAAGACTGAACACACACACACACACACACACACACACACACACACACACACACTAAATACTTAGAATAATTGTTTAGTTCTCCATCCATCCTCAACTCTTGCACCATTGTTCAGTTTATTTGAAGTTGTTGTTGCATTTTGGTTCATAATAAATTATGTTCATAAATCTAATGCAGAGTAGATTGTTTACAGAAAAAAATTGAAAAGTGTATCACTGAAGGATTTTAAGGTTTTAAACTGGCTTTATACATGGCTCTTTACATCAAGAAAAGACTAGCATTTCACACATAGGCCATCTGTACTTCTCACCATCAAAAGGCAGCAGGTGCATAAATACACTTACTTTGTTTTTGTTTACTCCATGTAGTTCTGAGAGCTGAGGTTCATATTTAGATTTTCTCAGACGCATCAAGGTAAGTGCACAAAGGTCACTCTCTCTCTCTCACACACAAACACACACACACTCACACACACACATACTATAATATGCTGTTATACTCCATATAACTCCATATACAAGCCAGAAACTAAGCTTTTGTTTGCACAGGCCTATCTAAAGGGTTAATGGTGCTACCTGGTGATCAACTGTAAAAATTACAAATTTGACCTCTTCCCAACAGGGAAAACCACCAACAATCAAAAATGCATGATTATATGGTGTCATGGCTTTGCAATCAAAAAATGTCGTTATAATGGAAGTCAATGGGGCAAAAACAGCCACGAACAGTAAATGAGGGAGAAAAAATGTAAATCTGATGCTGCTCAAAAACTAACAATGCATCAAAGCCAATGTTTTTCCTAATCTTGGACATGCCCAAGACTGTGATAAAAGTAAAAAAAATTCCAGTCCACAATCACTTTTTATATTGAAAATAAGTAATTTTGTGTTTTTTTTTTTCCAAAATCAGTGACATCACTTATGAACTTGGCAATTAAGGAGTAAAAATCCTGGATTTTTGTAATTTTTTTTTTAGTTTTGCTTAGGACTGAGGTTGATTAACAGATTTATGCAAAAAAAATGGTAAAAAAATATTTATCAGATCAGTTTTTACAGCAGTTAATTTAGTGGATGTTTTCATCCCGAACATAACGAAAGGGTAGTGAATTTGAACAATGCACAAGGGTTAAATACTTTCTCTCTCAGTTATATTGTCAGGTAATTATACTGTATATAAAACGTTATAAAATAAGGCGTTATTAATACGCGAGGCTTTGAAACTGCTTTTGAACGATCAGTCGGTCGAGTTATAGTTTCACTTTCAAGAAACGCGATGCACAACTCTGTTTATATTAAAGAGCAACAGTACATACCACACATTTCACAAGATCAGACGCTTGTCAGTGGTGCTCAGGATCTGTAAATCATTCGCCATCATTCTCATATCTCCTTACTCTGTTTATGTGGTAAGTGAAATCTTATGTACTGTAACAGGCTACAGCTAGCAAAGGAGCTTAGTATGTCCCTTTAGTGGCTCGCGTTATTTTATTAGAACGCGTTATTTGCTTTCTGTGCCTTTCTGAATAAAGACACCAACCCATCCCTGCACTTCACATCCCCTGCACAGCCTGGAACATTACTTTTATTTCCATGATCTGCCATTTTCGCTGTTGTCTGCGCTTGTTTATTTACAACACCTGCAGAACTTCTGATGGCGCTTGCTTAAAACAAGGGCGGGTTTATGTAATGATGGGGCGTAGTGATCCCGACTGTTGCGTCACAGTCGGTGTTATGTTCTGATTCGCCTGTTTTTCAGTGGTCTTTTTTAATCACAAGATTTACATAAGAAGGGGGAAACTATGGTGTCTGAGGCTCACTGTATGTCATTTTCATGTACAGAACTGTTATTATTTAACTATGCCAAGGTAAAGACAGTTTTTATTCTATGGCACCTTTAATATAGCGTGCTCCAGCTCAGTGCAGCGGCTCAAAAGCGCTGGTCAATGTCAAAATGTTTGAAATAGCCAATCAAAGTGTAGAAGGGATTTACGGTTACGTGATTTCATGTGTCTAAGAAATTTTTTAAAAACCTATAAAAACCCTTTCTCAATCTTACTCTATAACATTGTAAATCTGAAGACTTTTGCTTTCGAGTGCTGTGCATTTATATTATAGGCCGAATAAAAATATAATTTGCTTATTAATTCACATGCATTAGCCTATTTTATAGACACACTGGTGGTTAAAAGTTTGAAATAATTAAGGCTTTTTATTTATTTATTTGAAAGATTTAATTTATTTGATCAAAAATACAGTAAAACAACAGCCTAATATTATGAAATATTACACTTAAAATAGTGTTTTTTTTTTTTTTTAAAATTGTATTTATTTCTGTGATCAAATCTGAATTTTCAGCATCATTAATCCAGTCTCCAGTGTCCCTTCAGAAATCATTCTAATGCTGTCCAATTTGCTGCTTAATTATCAGTTATTATTTGTGATACATTATGAATAATGGTTTTATTATTGGTATAATGGTTCTCATTTAAAGAACAGCATTTATTTGAAATATAAGTAATTTGTAATAACTGTAAATATCTTTACTGTCACTTAAATCAATTTAATCAAGGTCACTTTTGTATTCTATAATCTTTGATTATATTGAATGCAAAATCGTTGAAGAAAAATATACATTTATATTTTTAATCTTACCCAAGACTGAATGGTATCACATTCAGCACAACAGTTTTCAAAATTCATAATAATCAGAAACGTTTCTTGAGCAGCAATCAGTATATTATAATGATTTCTGAAGATCACGTGACACTAAAGACTGGAGTAATCATGCTGAAAATTCAGTTTTGATCACAGCAATCAATTATATTTTACTATATAATCGCATATGAAAGACAGCTGTTTTAAATTGTAACATTATATATTTCACAGAACTGTTTACATATTTTTCATCATCAAAATAATTTGTATACTCTTTTCCACTATTGGAGCTCTATTCCTTAAAATGATAGATGTCAAGCTCCTGAAAAAGGACAAATACTGTATATGACCAATAGAAAGGCCCATAAAAACAGTCCACATTCTGCACTTTTCAAGCCTTCTGGATACCACAGCATTGTGTCATATGGACTGATAATATTGGTATTTAAGTTAACTTTAGTGATATTAAACTCGTAAAAATTCTTTACAATGATTTACTATTTGCCATATACACCAGAAAAGACTAAATATAATGTCAAGAATATGCAACTCGTTTATGGTGTTGTGTTTTCCGGGTTTGGTGGGCAGACAAAAAGTCCAGGGCCACTTTTTGGCCTCAGTCCGCCCCTGGTTATATAACTTATATTCATTCAGTAAATGTATTTTTGAACAGTGTCGACGCTAGATTGTTGTGCGCCGGTAATGCACCTTAATGTTGGTGCTACCCGCCATAAAATCGAAGAAGAAGAAGATTGTTGTGCGCTGTGAAAGAGTCTTTATGGTTTTTACGTCACTACTACTGACCGGAAGTGCTGAGCGAAGTCAAACCCGAGCAAATGAGTGCTATTCCCACGACGTTTTGAAGATGTGTTTTAATTTTTTACTTCTGTATCACTTTTATCCAGCTCCCAAATCATTGAACGTTCATTGAAACGTGCTGTAGGACGCTTAAACGTTAACCATGTCAAATCGCATCGCTTTCCAGACTCAGTTAGCTTCCATTATGGAGGTGCTGGCAAATGCAGCGGTGGCTGAGATATGCAAACTCGTAGACGACGACTACGCGGTTGTAAGCTTACAGATGACCCAATGTCAGCGTGAAAACAAAGCGCTGAAGAGAAAACTTCACATATTGGAGCTTAAGATGGCTCGAGGGTTTGCAGAGAGGAGGATTGGTTCACTCAATCGCACTAACCGGGTTCAAGTGAGCGCCGCTTTGTCATACAAATGCAGGAACCAAACTAACGGTGTGTGATCATGAAATATTCTACCGCCAGTGTTTCTGTCACACCAAATAAATGCTAAGTATAATGTAGTTAAAGTACTCTGTTTTGTGTTGTTTCACACATCCAGACGTGCTGTATGGAGCTCAGTTTAACTCGGCACTATGGAGAGGTGGAGGAACAGACTCGGCTGCTCAGCAAGAGGAAAATGAAACTAATAATATGGTAAGTCGTTATTTCTTTGTGATAACCACTATAACTAACATTTGTAGTAATGAGCCCAACGGTTACAGTATATATATATATATATATATATATGTATATAAACTGTTAGAATCAAGTACACTATTTGTATAGCACTTTCCACAATACTGATTTTCAAAGCAGATTTACACCAAATGTTAATGACATTAATATCTTAATATCATCATGCTCTTTTAATAGCATTTAGCAGGTTCACGTTTTATATAGACATAAATTTATCTATCCATAGCTTGGCAAATAAAAAATAGATAAATTATAGAAAATATTAACTTCCATAATTGGATAGAAACTGCTGCAATTGTTGAACATACATATCTGTATAATATATTGAGATTTGTGAAACATTCCCTTTCATTAAAGACAGGAGATGCAGTATTATCTGAAGCGGGCACAGTGCTGATAAAGGACGAGATGTTTGAGGAGGAGCGAACACAGCAGAGACTGTTCATCAGAGATGGTGGTGAGTGGACAGAAGAACATAAGCAGCCTATTTTAAAATGATCAGAGGATGGGTAACTAACAATACCCGTTTTAAAGCTGGTCTTAACACTGTTTCTCTTCTTTCAGCAGTAAAAGAGACGCCATCACAGATTGGAGAGGCAGATTTTGATGATGTTCATGTGGTGAAAGATGATGATCAGGTCTCTGGGATGCAGCAGCCGACTTTGGAGGTCAGTGGATCTGACACTAAATCTGAGCCAGCGTTTGAGAGTGTTAAGGGGATATCCCAAGAGCCTGTAGAATTACATGCTGAAGGACAGTTTGATTTGAATGGAAAATCCAGTCCGATGAGGGATTATTTTATGCAAGGGAGTGACAATGCAGACTTGCAGCTACGGTCTTGCACGTACGTGAACAATGCAAGATCAGCTGAGAGCCAGTGCACAGACCCTTTGCGCCGTTCAGAGGTCATAGAAGTCGACTCTGCAGAGGAGGGGGAAGAGATTTCTGTGTGGGCTAGCAAAGTAGCATGTGGGAAAAAACAGGCTCCACGTGTTTATCCCCAATACGGGAGGGAGGAACATCAGGATAGAAGGACCCTCTTGCCTTCTTCCAATCCGCCTCTGATGACAAATGACTTTGCAGCAGTGGCATCAACATCTTCCAAGATACAGGGCATGGACAGCTACCACAATCTCGGAGATGTCATATTTAACCAACAAAGAGTTGGTCAGACTAGAAATGACAGAGTTCCTCGTGAAAAACTTTTTGCATGCACATATTGTGGCAAAGTTTTCAACCGCCCCAAAAAGGTGGTGATCCATCAGCGGATTCACACGGGTGAGAAGCCATTCAAGTGTAACACCTGTGGGAAGTTCTTTGCTGAGGCGGGAAACCTGCGAAAACACCAGAAAGTCCATACAGGAGAACGACCGTATAGTTGTACCCAGTGTGGACAGACGTTTGCCTGGATACGAAACCTCAAAAACCACCAACAGAAGTACCATCATGATGTGTTAACTGCAGAAGAAATGCTTTCTCTAGGAGCAGTCAATAAATGATCACTAGATTACTGTTAATGAGTGTGTATTATGCCACCATCATATCTCTTCTGGTTAAGACCTTCAATTAAGTTCTATACATGATTTACATTGTCTTTGATTAATAGGATTGTGAGTCAAAGTGTTTTTTTTATATAATTAGCTAATTTAGTGTAAATATCTGTCTTGTGGTGTACTGTAGAAAATGGTAAATCAGCTTAGTCGAAATGCAGTTATTGATATTATAAGTGTTGAACATTTTTAAATAAACATTTCTGTACTCATTTTGTGTTGTTTTTTTGAAGAACATTGACCCTGAAGGCAGGTAGTTGGAGGAAGTAAAACCTCATGGAAGCATCTGGTGGTCACTGCCTTTGCAACCACAAGTGTAACATTTACTTGACAATATATGAACAGTGAAAACTTAACTAATAACCAGAATTTAGTGTGCAATAACGTAATTTTAGCTTTTTTTTTGTAAAATCATCACATTGTGATGAATGATTAGATCCACATACTGCTCTGAAGGAAACACATCCATTGATAAATACTAATAAATCATACTCTGGTTGTACAACAGAATAAAGACCCAATTTTTTATTTTTTTAAGTGATAAATACTAATACATCATACTCTGGATGTTCAACTGTAGCATAAATACTTACTTACATCCACAGCTCTTTGTACTGCCAAACTTCAGTTATTAGGAACATTATTACACCCTTACAATCCACTGAACACAATTCATCATACATAAGAATTTGCTAGTTTATTTACACATGGAAAGCTTGAGTAAATTACCTAGAAGTGTATGTGTCAGCCAGGGCCATTTTGTAACACAAAACCTTGTTTCATGTGTTCAGCAGCAAAGACAGGGGGAAGACGGAGAGCCAGAAACAATATTGATAAAGGAGGATCTGAACGACCAATGGGAAAGAAGCCAGACACAAGCCATAATTGTGCAAGACGGTGAGTAGAGGGCCAAAAAACAGTCCTCTATTTGATGCTTAAATCATGTGTAGAATAGTATGATACCATTTGTGTTGAATTAAATGTTTTAGTTATGATAAGAATTTGCCGCTACAACAGAGAACGTATAAAGGCTTGCTCCATAAAACACAGTGGCAGTGAATTGCTGCTGCAATAAAAAAATTTAAAACCATGTAGCAGATCTAGAAGCTGGTGCTGGGGTGGAGGAGGGTTAAGACGAGCACATAGTCTGGTAGGTAGGGCAGTGCAATTAATCTAATTCGATTATCATGCGCATCTCGTCAGTAAAGCCAGTTTTGTGATTAGCAGTAAATCTCCATCCCCTGCTTTCAGATGGAGCGGTATTTACTACACAGAGCAGTAGTTCACTGACAAGCTAGGTAATATCACATTCATAATCGCAGACAAATCACCTTTGATTATAAACACGATATTACCTAGCTTGTCAGTGAACTACGGCTCAGTAGTAAATGCCGCTCCATCTGAAAGCAGGTGATGGCAATATACTACTAATCACGAAACCGGCTTTACTTACTAGATGAGTATGTTAAATCAAATTTGATTAATTGCAAAGCCCTACTGGTAGGAACTGTATTAAATAATAACATAGATAGGGGAGCTGCTGAAGCCAGTCAGGGGCACATTAGAGTTTCATGACTGAACTAGTTATTACGTACTTTGGCCTGGAATCTAGTATCCAAAAATGACCATTGGTTCTCTTTCCTCAGCAGAGTCAAATACAGAAAATTATACCGGAAGACTTTCTACCTCACCAGCTAAAAGCACAGTTGCACCTGGTGCAGAGAAGGTGTGTTGATTTTCTTTTCTCCAAAGATGCAAAAAAAACTAGGACAGAGCTAAAGAATGGGAAAGTTTCACATCACCGCTGCAAAGTAAAGGTAAACCACTTTAGGATTAAAACAAACAAAAAAATTAATGTAGTTTAATTTTATTTCCAGCCTATAGAGGTGGAATTTTCCAATTTGAGTGAAAATGGGCAGGATAGGAGCCAGAGAACCAATATTTATCTTTCCACTGGACTGCAGCTACAAGGTGAGTAAATGAAAAGTAAACATCTTAAATTAAGAGCTATTTGCCAATTGAAATACGCTGAAAGTATCTGAACGTATTTACACCCAGGTACTGTTGAGTCCAGTCCAAGTAGATCTCAACAGCACCAGTACCACAGGTTTGCTGTTCAACCTAGCAAGGGTCTAACAACAGGAGAAACTGCGGCTCTCACAGGCTCTGGACGCTTACACAAGGGAATGGTGAAAAGCAGAACTTCACTCACAAACCAATCTCTGCTCAGCAGAGAAAGGACAACCACTGAAATGTCGGGAAAGGACTGCTTGTATGACAGACCTGCAGAACCTAAAACCAACTTTACGCACTGGCCCACACATCCGTCCTGCTCATATACTGAGTCGGACCAGGATCAAGACTGTATGCTGGTTCAGTCAGAGACTGTATCATCTATTAGAAGCTCCAAACGTGGACGAGAAGGAGCATCATCCACCCGAACACATGCTGTTAGAAATGCAGCAGAGGGGTCTATCAGAGAAGAGGAAAGGTGGAATCAAGCTGCCATTTTGAGGCAAAGCCGAATGGAAGCATCAGGCCACATCAGCAGACCTGAGGTTATTCAGACAGAGACTGCAAGCAGAACAAGCCCTTCATATTTCACTGTGATTCCCCAAATTATGTCTAACCTAACTCAGCCTGGGGCTTCTCTTGCCGGGCTGCAGCTACCAAAGCACACGGAGAAAGGTAGGCGGAAAAGCTACGTTTGTAAGTACTGTGGAAAGGCGTTCCCTGGTTTGTCCAACGTTGTGGCCCACCAGCGAGTGCATACAGGCGAGAGGCCCTTTAAGTGCGACACGTGTGGGAAGCTTTTCACAGAGGCAGGCAACCTCAAGAAACACCAAAGAATTCACACAGGAGAGAAACCCTTCGTCTGTCCCCGCTGTGGGAAACGATTCGCCTGGATCTGCAACCTCAAGACACATCAGCAGTCGGCCTCCTGTGGAGGAGTCTGATATAATATATCTGATGATAATGCAGGGCTTCCAACTCAAGCCTTATTATGAACCCAGTGGTCTTCTGAATGGCAAAGGAATCATTATAATACTCTTGGAACAATTTACACAAGAGAGAAAAGGGGCTTATTTAATATAAATGGAAACATTAATAGGAAGATTATGGTCAGTAGAAGTTAGCAGCGGTTAAAGCAATTGTCTGGTGTTTCAATGTTGGCTGTCCGTGAATTGTAATATTAAAAGTGAGCAGCAGGTGGTGCACTAGCACTTATGAACGGAGCGTCCAGAAGTGTTTTACTTTACCCACACGGTATTAACGGATTTGGCAGTACTAAAGGGCTGCTGTATCTTTAAGTACTCCAAATAAGAGTATTAAATGCATTTAGACATATTTAAAAAGTTACGATGTCTTTCTTTATTTCGAATATTATGGTATTAACATTAATATTATGAATAACTGCGTTTTACAGGCCCGGCTAGCTCAGTCGGTAGAGCATGAGACTCTTAATCTCAGGGTCGTGGGTTCGAGCCCCACGTTGGGCGCAAATGTTTTGCAGCACTGTGCTGTAAAAACATTTGCGCTGCACTCTTAACTCTGAGGATCACGCAACCCTGATTGCAAATGTATGTCATTTTCCCCTGAGAGCAGTTCTGCCGACACAACCGGAACCTTTTTGTTTTGTTTGTTTGTTTGTAGTTGCTCCTATTAAATATATTTTCAAACCTTTAACGTTACCATTCATACCTCATTTATACCATTAGAGATTCGTATGATGATCTAAGATTTGAAGTAAAAGGTAAATCTCTGAATTAAAAATTGGTTTCTTTCTTTAAAAAAAAGAGATCGAAATAAAAAGTTTTTACAAGAAAATACAGTGAAAAAGTTTCTAGCAGAGGATGGTTTCGATCCATCGACCTCTGGGTTATGGGCCCAGCACGCTTCCGCTGCGCCACTCTGCTGTTGCCGTACGTGTGCTTGATTACTACTCATACATTTCTTGCTTGTTTGTGTAAACACATTAGGGTCTTTTTAGATTGGTAGCTTTTTTGCTTTTTTTAATTGTATCGGTCCGTTTGTAAGATATAATATATGTTAAATGTTTATTTACATACCAGGCAGCCAAGACTTGATTAGAACATACCTCGGACGATATTATGCTATCCGTGGTGTTCACAGGAGCAAATTATTTAGCACAATATACTATTTGGAAATGTTTAACTTACTACTGGGACTTTTAAAGACGAATGACCTTGTTGGATTTAAGTCGGGGAAAAAAACAGTCATTCCCTGACCGGGAATCGAACCCGGGCCGCGGCGGTGAGAGCGCCGAATCCTAACCACTAGACCACCAGGGAGTGATGTATTGTACATCTGTGAAAACTCAGGTTTTGTTATGCAGACAAAGTAAATAATCTGAAAAATTAACCATGTAAATTCAAGGTTGAAGATTACGTCAAATTATTTGGTTCAAATGCCATTGTGGTTGACTGTATTGCAAAACAAGCGGGAAGATTGTCTAAAGACGTTTCTAGTTGAAATTGAATGAACTGTATTTAAGTGCATTGTGACGTTAATCGGAATGAATATGAGTCACATCAGTTTGATTATGGTAATAAAGTCCTAAAACATTTTGTCTGTATGACTGAACACCGCCAGCCCCTTGTTTTAGGAAAAGAACATGAACATTTGAAACTTTTTCACCTTTATTTAATATTTGAGTGGTGTAAAACAAGTCTAAAAACCTTTCAAGTATGTGTGACTTTAAGTTATTATTTCAGATCATAAAAAAGTTTGTTAGATTAATATTGTGTGGAATACATGTTTTCTCGAATGTATTATTATGAGCATATTGCCTTTCCTGTACTGATGACTTTAAAAGAAAGAAAAAACTATAACAAAAATACATAATTTACATTACCATATTACTACATCACCTGAAAACCTCAGACTGATGGTCATACTATAAATATAACTGTAAAGGGCAAACAATTTAATTACTTTTCCCAGGATATACACAAGATAATATGCAATGTGTGGTAATCTGAAAGTAAAAAAGTAATTTCCTTTCCCCTCTGTCCTTTTCTGTTACCACTTCACTACACTTTTTCCCTCTGCTTTCTCTTCTTGCTCTTCTCCAGTTTCCTCGTCTTCCTGCACAGTGTCTTTTACATTTCCCTCTCGTCTTTCTCTGTTCCTCTGTTCTCTCAGTACACATGGCAGGCAGTTGACCAGGAAAAGGAGAGCCGAGAGACAGAGAAGAGAAAGGACAGCTCCAATGCCAATCTCTACTTGTCTATCAGCAGTTTTAACCTCTTTCCTCTCTTTTTCCACTCCAGGGGATAAATACACGGCACTTTCTTCATGGTTGGGAATCAAAACCGCCTGCTCCAAGTCATTTCTTCTGAACACATCATTACCAACATCATAGTCACTTGTGGAATTTACCGCCATTTGTTGATCTTCAAAGTTATCATACAGATCATTGTTGGAGTCGACAAACAAATCAGTCACATCATGCATCTCAAAGTTGGTTTCCTCACTCCCCATTGGCCAAAAGCCCATGTTCAGGTTCACCCTTATCCAGCCAGAGCCTTTAGCCAATCTTTTTGCTTCGCCTCCTTTTTGGATTACTTCTGGTTCAACATGGTTAAATGTTGGTTCACAGGTGGAAACCAGAAGCTCGGCTTTCACAAGAGGCCCACCGCCATCACCTTGTCCCAAAATACGCTGGGATGGAGGAGGTGTCACAGCAACCACGGACTCAGCCAAAGAGGAGAGCAGGAGAGTATAGGGAATCCCACTAAAGGCATTTACAGGTATTGTGGAGTCATCATCAAACTGGATCCAAACACTAATGGATGCTTCCTAATAAAAAAGAGTGGAGAGAATGAGGACTAGAAAAAAATTGCTAGAACAATAGTGTTAAAATGTTAATACGCAGTTTACTTACTTGCCCATGGTTGTACAGTGTGTTGTGAGCATTCACTGTTGCTGTGATAATAGATGGATGAGATGGGCTGGAATTAATGGACAGGCCAAGCCCCCCCACCAGCTGAACGGAGAGGTCCCCAGGAGTGACTGGTTCAGAGGATACAATGATAGTAGCTCTTCCGAGCACTCCATCCCACTGACTTGATATTACCTTGAAAAACATATGTGAGGTATGTGAAGCAGTAAGAGAGAAGGAACCAAGACATCTATATTTAAAGGAATAGTTCACCAGTGAAAATCTTGTCATTATTTTTTTTATCACCCTCGTATTGTGTCCTGTAGAACCTTATTTCTTCTGTTGAACACCAAATATATTTTGAAGGTCTGAACAATGAAAGATAGTGGGATCCAAAACAACATTGGACCCCTTTTACCTACATTTATGGCAAAATTTAGTTTTTTTAAAATAACTCCTTTTGAGTTTTCACAGAAAACGGGTTTAAATTTACATTTAGATGTTTTTGTGGTGAACTAATCCTTTAGGTATATTTAATTCAGATACCAACATATAATGATGTAATGCCAGGCTTCAAGCCAATCAGATGTTTTTGTTTATCAAGAGCTGCAATATATGGGTTTTCTATCCTCAGCCAGTCTCGGACAAGTTCAGTCACATCCACAAACCAATCCGGGGATCCGAGCATGTAGGTTGGTTGGCCTTGAGATGCTGATTGGGCACTGAATTGTGCCAAAATCTGTATAGTGGACCTCTGATAGACTGGTTCACACCTAAGAAAGAGACATTGGGATTTCGTTATGATCAATGTCATTACCTGCAAACAGTCTGCAGAAGAATGCTTTATAATAATTTTTAATTTGGTAACATTATTTCACATGAACTAACCAGTAAAAATGCTGCTAAAACATTTATTAAACTTGGTAAATCTTACGTTTATGATTTAATAATTAATTATTAAAATAAAATATGTTATCTGTTTAGTTACGCAATGGACCTGAGCCAACGCGAACAGTTACATTTTGTATTAATTATAGCTAATAAAACAAAAATTAATAAAAGCTGTAACAAATGTATTTTTTCATTGTTAGTCAAAGTTAACCCCTGTGAAAAAGAAATGCACTTAACTGTATTTAATGTAAACTTGTAGTGGACTTAAAATCTTATATTAAAGTATCCTGTCGTGACTTTGAAAGTTTATTTAAAGTAAGTATTTTAAATGTACTAAATGTCAACATCATTATTACAAATGTGTAATTACAAATACATTTAAATACATGAGATACAAGTTGTAATATCAATTACATTTACCATATGCTTGCTAGTACATTTGTACGTATTTTAACCATATGTGAAAGACAAAAAAACATAATTATGAAATTAGATATGAATATAAGTCCTACTTAAGTGGGTCAAAAATAATAAGTTAGGTTTAATATAAACTTAACTATAATGCACTTTTATTTAATTTTCTTTAACATGCAGTTAAGTGGCCAAAACATTAAATTCACTTAATTATAGTCTTTTAAAGTATATTATTTCCCTAATAAGTACTCTTTTTAAACGTATGCTTCTTTTTCACAAGGGGAATGCATTAACTAACATAAACTGATGGACCTTATTGTCAAGTTTAACCAAATATTGCATACCCGCTCTCACTGAAGTAGCTCCAGCCTTTAATGGGACTCAGGACAGAGTCAGAGAGAAATATACGCAGGGGAACTACAGGAGCCCACACAGCCAAGCACAAAGAGCCACTGTGTATTCCCAAAGAAAACTCCAGCTCCACACAGATGCTGCCCCTTCCTGATTCACTGCCATCCACAAAAAGCACAGCGCAATCATGAGACACCTGCCAGACAAGAAAAGAGCTGTCAGATGAGTTGATATACTTCATCCATTAGAGCAGATCTCCGAAATCTTTATACCTTGACGATATCTTCATTGGCTGAATGACACTTCACCGCTGTGGTCACATCTGATACTTTGCCATCAAGGCCCACCGCTAGGATAATGACAGGAAGTGACACAGGCTGGCTTGTCAAGATCGCTGTGTTGATAATTGTGTTGCTCTGCCAATGAAAAGAATAGGATCTCTGTAAACTCCATGTTTTCCTGTTCTTTACACATATCGTATCAAATATTTAACATTCAAGGAATAGTTCACCAAATGTTAAATTTACTGACCTTAGGCCATCCAAGCTGTAAATGTATTTGTTTATTTAAAATAGATTTGAAGAAATTTAGCATTACATCACTTGCTCACCATTGGATCCTCTGCAGTGAATGGGTGCCGTCAGAATGAGAGTCCTAACAGCTGATAAAAACATCACAATATTCAATGAATAATCAACACAACTCTGATCCATAAATCAATGTCTTGTGAAGTGAAAATCTGTGTGTTTGTAAGAAACAAATCCATCATTTAGGCGTTTTAACTTAACGCAACAGTTTGAAGTTAAAAGTCTTAATCACAGATTTGTTTATTACAAGTGAGGTTTTCGCCTCACTGGACATTAATTCATAGTCTGGAGTTGTATAAATTACTTGTGGATTATTGTGATGTTTTTATCAGCTGTTTGGACTTAATTCTGACGGCACCCATTCACTGTAGAGGATCCACTGGTGAGCAAATTTCTCCAAATCTGTTCAGATGACGAAACAAACTCATCTACACCTTGGGTGACCTGAGGGTATAAGTAAATATTCTGTACATTTTCATTTTTGGGTAAAGTATTCCTTTGAGTAGAACATTTCATAAAATGTAGAATTTTTCATAAACTAAAGACATTGGGACTTCTCATTCTGATAGTGATCCTTATGATGAAAACTATGCAGTTATCTTTACCTCTGTGATGGGGGCAATGCCCACCACTTCTCTGTCAGTAAAGGAGAAAAAGCTTGTCGCAGTGCCGTGTGGTGATACTGCAACCTTGCGTGTTGAGTACTCCACCCACCAGCTAGCAGTGACAGTCATCGCTACGCCAAAGTTTCTGTGCAAAGCCTCAAATGAGAGACAGGATACCTGGCTTAGAGCAGAAGTGCTGTAACACAAGGAAAATGACGAAGACAAAAAGGAAACAATGGATGTCAGATTCTTGTTTCAACTGGCTTTCAGCAGGGCTGCCAACTTTAGCTTGGAGTCGCCCACATTGGAAAAAACTACAGTGAAAAACTGTCAAATAACCGCTACAGTGCTGCAAAACAAATAACTTCTAATGCTAACCTATTTCCAGGTAGGCTACACAGCATATTAGTTACTAACCTAAACACGTCGGAAACACAAAGTGTGACCATAAAAGTAACTCACTGACCTGCCTGCTTGTATTCACACGGTACAAGATGAGCAAGAGAAGCTGACTACTCAGCATGCACATGTATAAATTACAATAAATTACAGACCCGATTGGTTTGAATAACTTGCTGCAACACTGTGCTGCCTACTCTGTCGGATCTTTGTCAGTGTCCTCTTTGCTTCACAATACTGCGTAAGAAAAAGGATGCATGGTGTAAGTAAGAGACAGTCTCAACTGCATGTCTCTGAATGCGTGAGAGTTAGCAGCACTTGAGATTGTGATCAAATCAAATCAAATTACTTTTATGGTCACATCAGCACAGCACATGCCTTGGTGAGTTAAATTCTTGAAAGCATACTCCAGACAGAGCAGAATAATGATATATAGTATGTCATGCTTTAAGTAAACTTATACACAAGTACACTTACTTTGGTGTGTTAACTAAAAACCTAAACTAAAGCATGTGTAAAGCACAAGTATAATTCACTCATGACAACTATCGGGATAGATTGTAAAATCTTTATTAATGTAAATAGAATGTGTAGGTGTGGTCTTGATCTGTTATGTTGCTGCTGCTGCTGAGCAAGTAGACTGCTAAACGCTCAAATCATGAAAAAAGAAAGTATGCTGCTGCTACTAGAGAGAGGAAGATTTTGCATAGCAGATGTAGGCAGGTGGTGCTGGGGAGGCAGTGGGCTGATATGAGGACACGCGTAGCGCACAGACATGGCATTCATTGAATACATCCTAATTGTGAGTATGTGAATACAATTGGCTGGGACACTGAACTAAATTAATCAATTAGAGTGCATGTAGTGTTTCATGACTGTTCACTATTTATTTAAATATGACACAAGTCAAATATAGTAAATATTACAATATTTTATATACATGTTTGTCAACAGGCCCAGTTATTGCAGCTATAAAATGGTAGGATGTCAGATATCTTAGGTGGGAATGTTTTGTTTTTATCTTTGGTGCTCTGCAGCTCTGAATGTACACACACATGCACGCACGCACGCACACACAGACACAGACACAGACATGAACACGCACGCATGCACGCACGCATGCACGCACGCACCCAAGCAGGCAGACAGACAGACAGACAGACAGACAGACAGACAGACAGATACAGACAGACAGACGAGACAGACAGACAGACAGACAGACAGACAGACAGACAGACAGACAGACAGAAACAGACAGACAGACAGAGACGGAGACAGACAGACAGACAGACAGATACAGACAGAACGATAGACAGAACGATAGACAGATAGACAGACAGACAGACAGACAGACAGACAGACAGACAGACAGACAGACAGACAGACAGACAGATACAGACAGACAGACAGACAGACAGAACGCGATACAGACAGACAGAACGATAGACAGATAGACAGACAG
The DNA here is from genome assembly GCA_027564155.1 of Gymnocypris eckloni scoliostomus. Classification (NCBI taxonomy): domain Eukaryota; kingdom Metazoa; phylum Chordata; class Actinopteri; order Cypriniformes; family Cyprinidae; genus Gymnocypris; species Gymnocypris eckloni. The sequence goes on from CM050416.1 coordinate 26,759,050, forward strand.
AACGATAGACAGATAGATAGACAGACAGACAGACAGACAGACAGACAGACAGAACGACAGACAGACAGACAAACAAACAGACAGACAGACAGACAGACAGACAGAACGATAGACAGAACGATACACAGACAGACAGACAGAACGATAGACAGATAGACAGACAGACAGACAGACAGACAGACAGACAGACAAACAAACAGACAGACAGATACAGACAGACAGACAGAACGATAGACAGATAGACAGACAGATACAGACAGACAGACAGATATAGACAGATAGACAGACAGACAGACAGACAGACAGACATAGATAGATTACCCAGTGCTGTCTGGAAGAGTACCAGTGCTGTGGCTAATGATGGAAATAACGTCATGTTTTGAACCCGTTGTGCTTTCTACATTAACCATCCACAGGTCAGAGATCGTGACTGGGTGGACCTTTAGAGATAACAACCCTTTTTTCACTTTAAGTCTGCAAAAAGAAAAATGTGAACAGAAATATACAACACATCATAGCATAAAATATGCTGAGTAATTTTATGTGATAATATTAATGTTACCTAATGGTCAGTGATTCCACACTCAAATTTGCCCTCAGGTGTACTGACACTCTGACTGGTTGTCCAGCTCTTACGGGCCCTTTGCTGTAGACAATCAGCACACTGGAATCCAACCAAAGTTTCTCTTCTGCTTGTCTGTCTAAACATGTAGAGCTCTGTTCGTTCTTGTTGATCTGTTCATCTTCAAGTCCCACAGGACCAATGTAGTACAACTTCCTCTCCGACTGCTGCAATACTTCCTCCACACACCGAGGAGGTCCACCTTTAGGATTAGACACAATGCCAAAGGAAGAGTAGTAGAGCTGAATTTGATCAGACTGTCCCCTGAGTCCTCCTGGCACATACGGATGCCTTCTCCCACGGTTACGAGAACGAAGGCGCTTTCTGCTCAGGTGACGTTGCTTGAAAATCTGGTCCAGGTTTGCCTTGATGTTCTGAATAGGCTCAAACCAGTCGTTTGAAAGTGTCAGAGTGACCACACACAACCCAAAAGGTGGCTGAGAAGAAATGGAAGAATACAAGGTTCTCAACGTCATATGGGTAAATAAATAAATCTGCAAAATATATCCCATTAAACATTTGGAATAATTTGACCAAAATTGAAGAACTGTTTATTACTATTATTTATATATATTTTAAAATGAAATTTATTTCTATGATGGCAAGGCTAAATTTTCAGTAGCGATTACTCCAGGCTTCATTGTCCTTCTGAAATCACTCCATTCAAATCACGCTGATTTAAAAAATACATTTCAAATTGCATTTTAAATATATTACAATTCACAATATTACTGTTTTTACTGTATTTTTAATCAAACAAATGCAGACTTGGTTTAGCATGAGATACCTATTTAAAAAAAACTATTGAGTGCATAATAATATATATATATATATATACATTTTACATATATTGTAATATACAAAAATGAAATATTTACATATATTTTGTTCTTTTTTCAGTAAGTTTTATACATATATTTTAAGTTCCAGTCATTTTAATATTGTTTAAAAATCTAAATATATGCTGTCCTGATCCATATATATGTAGTGTCTTCAACCAGCAGTACCTGCGTGATGCAGGAAGCTTTCTGTTCTTCTGTCTGTTTGAAAGCATGGAGAGTAACACAGGTTCCTCTGTTAGCATCACCCCTCATATGAAACAGCACTCGCACCTTAAACTGTTCTTCTCTGTCAACCTCCTTCTCTTTCACGATAGTTTTAGAAAGCAGTGATGCAGTGAGAGATGGAGTCAGGGGAGGAATTGGTTCAGACATCACCTTGAGAGGAAAAGAAGTGGTAGAACAGAATAAGTAACTTTATCTTTTAAGTTAAAATAAAAGTCATTAACTGTAATCGAGACTGCAGTACCTGTGTGACGGTGTAGGAACCGAAAGTAGCTCGGAGAAGAGGTTTGGAGGCTGCTCCAGATGGAGGCATGAGCAACAGGGACTGGGTGGAGGTGAAGGGGCTGGAGTTGGTGAAGAGAAGGCCCAGATCAGCCTGAGAGAGTGGGAGAGACTGCCATGGTGCGGGAACAGTGACCCGGACTGGAAGTGTTGGGGAAGGAGGTGCCTGACAATGGGCTTTTGATGGAGAAAATGGAGAGTTGAGCTATTAGTTTGTGGGATTAATAGCAATTGTTTTATCATTTAAGCATTGATCTTTCATATTAACAGCAACATAAAACTTTTGATTTGCAAGAAAAAAAATATAATTAAACTTGGTCTGAGAAACTTCACAAGAATCTCAACCTTTTTTGCAATGGAAGATTCTATGGATGTTATAGTTTCTTTGTGGAATACCAAAAAGAACCTTTATTTGTAAGAGTGTTTATGCAGTGTTTTGGGGAGAGTATAAAAAAAGTCATACTTACAAAGGATTACGAATAAGTGAAGGATTACTAGTGTCATAGTATAAGACTTCCATTTGAGTCCAGAAAGACTTAGCACATCCATAACACCCTGTAACAATAAATTCTTCTTGTAGTCAATATGAATGTTGTTGTTATTACATTTATCTATTAAAACAAATCTAATAAAGGAATAGTTCACACACACACAAATTATTTGTTTTTAATTTACTCACCCTCAGTCCATCCAAGATGTAGATGAGTTTCTTCATCAGAACAGATTTGGAGAAATTTAGCGTCTTTTGCTTACCAATGGATTCTTTGCAGTGAATGGGTGCCGTCAGAATGAGAGTTCAAACAGCTGAAGAAACAACACAATTATTCACAAGTAATCCCCATGACTCCAGTCCATCAGTGAATGTCTTGTGAAGTGAAAAGCTGTGTGTTTGCAAGAAACAAATCCATCATCAAGGCATTTTAACTTTAAACCAGTGCTTTTGGCCAAAATCCATAAGTCAAATAAGTCTTTAATCCATAGTAATACTTCCTCCAGTGGAAAAGTCCATCCACTGTTCTACTCTCACATCAAAATCCAATGACAAATTTATTTACAACTGTTTTCACTCGAGAATAGACCTTGATCTGTGGATATTTATCTTCTGATTCAGATGAAGTGACTTTTTTCACTGGAGAAAGCAATGTAACGGATTAAGGATTCGTTTAGCTGGATGCAACAGTTTGAAGTTGAAAACATCGTGACATTACAAGACACAAGACATTAATTGACAGACTGGTGTTGCTGATTATATTTGTGAATTATTGTGATGTATTTATTTGCATTTTTGACTCTCATTCTGGTGGCACCCATTCACTGCAGAGATTAAGGAAGCGTAATGCAATTTTCTCTAAATCTGTTCTAATGAAAGAACTCATCTACATCTTGGATGAGCTGAAGGAGGTTACATTTCCAGAAAATTTTCATTTTTGGGTGAACTATTCCTTTTTAATATTATCCATTACAATGCACGTAAAAATTTCAAATACTCCAATTTTTAAATTACGAAAATTATGAAACATGTTTAAATTGACATGTTAATATAATTTCACAAAAACAAGATAGAAAAAAAAGAAAATTAACATGAAAAAATATATATATGACACTATAACATTTCCAAACAGTTTGTACTTGCCTCAACGGTTCTTTCAGATTTTCAGATGTGCAAAACTGAAAGTAAGATATCACTCTTCTCTCACAAACACTATCAGCCCAAAGTGTGTTTCATCAATCCATCTTCAGTCGGGATACTTGCTTCTATGCTTTAGATGCTTTTTCTTAGTTTTGTAAATATAAAAATACTCCAAGTTAATATTTTTCAGAAGTATCCAAATGATTTTAAAATCCTCCTTTCCTTATTTTGTGTGTTCTCTCTCTCTCTCTCTTGTCATTTGTAGCTCTGCACTGTTTCGGTCTGTCACTCTCTCTCTCTCTGGCTGGTGTGCTGGATTCACACAATACGGATTTATTCATTTAAAATGGTAAATAATCCTCTCTCTTCCTCTTTCCCTCAGATCTCCCCCTCCCCCCTTTCTCTCTCTTTATTTATTGGATATTCTGTCTGGCCAAAGATAGTTGACGTCCTTCCAAGAAACCCCTGCAAATCTTAAAAACCAACTTCCTGTCTCATCTTAATCGCTCTCTCACTCTCCCCGGGTTCTCTACACTTCTATTTACTATAATTGATGGTGTCACAAATGGGCGAGTTTCTGCACATACATAAAGTACTGGGATCTCAATGCTTTTAATGTTTAATTTCAGCGGCTTGATGAATAGTAGTACATGAGGGAGAAATGCTGCAGATGCTGGCATTAAGGGCAAAATCCTATTAGCAAGAATGAGGGCATTATGCATCTGAAAATAAAAGTATTTAATCACACCACTGTCTCTTTTTCCATCTAATCTTTCTCTGCTGTCTTGGCGTGGAATATCTAAAGACATAAAACCTAAATATATTATATTAACTCTTTCACACACCCTTATCACCATGCATTAGCGTTCTCATGACCTCTTTCTTAGTCATATCTTGAAAAATTTACGTATCTGCTGAATTTTCAAAGTCAATTCATTTGCTCAGTATTTGCTCAGATAGACATGGACAAAAATATATATTCACAAGCAAATTTTATTATTGTTTTTGTTTTGGTTGGGGGGTCTTATAATTCACTTTTTGTACAATTGATAGAATTTGTAACATTATAAGGCAAAAGCTAGTTTGAAGAATTTTAATGCAAAAGATTTTCCGAAGACTCACATGAAAACAGACTGTATGCAGGTAACAAGTAGGTTTGATGTCAGTGTCACAAGTGATTTGTGAGAAATGACGGATGGATGCACTAGATATTTGATCCAGTGTGGTCTCTCTGTTAATCTGTGCATGTAATCTGTTGTCATCTGTCATTGTTCTCTGCTGGAACCTCATTTAAACTACAGATTTAATCCTTCACTCTGACCTGAGGATGAGGAGGAGACGACACTTATCCACCCACCACACACACAACACACATTCTCCCCCGAAACCCGCTGTTGCGTATGTTCAACAGGAGAGACTAAAGCAGCTGCAAAGACAAAGCCACATAACAAAGAAAAAAATGAACAGAACTGAAACAACCATCTTGAACTGCTGTGCATGCAAACACACGGAGAGATATAGAAAGGTTTAGGCAGAAACCCACCAAGCTTTTTAACTGTTTCTCTCACTGGTGCACTTAGAAAGAGAGTTTTATTCAGCTACCATCATTCAGACGAGACATAAGATTTTAAGCTGTTGTGATATTAAACCCTCTATGAGTGCAGTATTAAAAAAATCAACTGGGTCAGAGAGAGTGAGAGAGAGAGGAGTAAATATAAAAGGAAAAAAGGAAGAAGAAAGAAAGAAAGACAAAGAAACCCACCAAAAAGAATGAGCACATTGAGTCTACAGTATATTTAGAGCATGAGCGACAGAAATAACACAAACAGGAAGTTAATTGAATTACGACAGGAAACCACATTGCTGCAAAATTCTGCATTAAGACCACATTCCCGCTCCCAACCTTAACTTCACTTCCATGCCACCTCAGAAGACATTTCACATCAAATGCATCATCTAAGCTCCAACATAACCATGCTGATATATGTATTATGTGTTGTTCTACTAATTCACTCCCAGTTTTATTCTGATTCTGCACACCCAAGTCAAAAGTCACAGAAGATCTGAATGATTGTCTTTTTAGTTTATTTAAAATTATTCATACTCCAACTCAAAAATCAATCACTTGCATAAAAAACATTTTTTTTTAAAGCCATCATCTTTCAGGGCATGAGCGAAATCCCAATTTGTTTCTGACTTATAAAAATGTATTAAAAAAACAGACACAGCAAATCATTAACAAAGCATTAAAAATGAATAATGAATAAAAAGAAGCCTGCTATGCAATACCATGTAAGCGCTTTTGTGCTTATGTTGAGACTAAATACAAAATAAATTCTAAATTAATTTCTCAGTTGTACTTTTCAAAGATATTTACAGCTTTCTTGACTTGCCAGCTCAAAACACCCGAAGCCGTGTAACGTAAAACAATCTGCTGATTGTAGATGACGGGAGCGTCGTGCTTAGGGTCAGTAAGTCTTTTGTGAGCTCAGGCCTTCAGTTGTATGAATCATAGTCACTGTTTCTGTTGGACGAGGGCTCTCTGCTCTGGTTTACCGTCAGCCTCTCCAAACCTGAAAACACAGACAGATAAGAATGGGTCCCAGTGCGTGCATGCATTCACGAATAGGCAAGACACCCCAGGTGAATAAGATAAAAACATTTATTAATAGACATTACCATACTTCCCCAGTTGGCTAATCATATTAAGAATTGCAAAACATTTTTTGTATTACAAGTTTTCTGAAAAGTTACATTCATGGGATTTTATAATTAAATACACACAAACTTGCATTCATTTCCAGAACAGAAATCTGGATATTGGGTAAAGACAGGTTCTAAATTCTTGTTTCGGTTTGGTGACAAATTATAGTCAAATGTATAGAGGGGATTTCTGTGAGGGGGGGTGAGCTCCTTTTATCACTCCATAAATGAGAAAATACAACAGTCAGAAAAATACATTTTCACCATGGGGGGGTAAAAAATCAGGTGAATGATATATCAATAAACCCAGTAAAAACCTTCAGAATATAGATAGGAATAAAACTGGTCTAGATCGGGTGTATGTCAGTACTGCTGAAGAAGAGATTTCTGACTAAATGCATTAGAAAAAAGTCATTTTGAGAAAATAGCCTTTAAAATGTGTATCGTAACTGAAATCTACAGACACATAATTGGGATCATTTTTTTGTATCTCCACTAGTCTAAAAGAAGACATGTTATGGAAGCAAAATAGCTCAAAAACCTCAAATCAAGTGTTCATCAACCTCGGGGACTGAACTAAATATGCAACTAAATATTGTATGAGCAGATTTACTTTCTATTCAGTGCATATTTGCACAATTATTTCTGCTAAATTGTTGCCTAAAAAAATCCAAAAGATACAGTAATAATAAAAAGGTACTTTTAAATTAGCCTAAATTAATCCCTAGCACCACAATGAACGAGGTAGATCATTTAGGACAATATATATCTATACATTTTTAAAAACATTGACTTAAATGATTATAGATTGTCAAAATTATGACATTATTGCATGATCTTAATTTTTGAGTCAAGAAGGTCAAACTTGATAATTGATGATGATTTAGATACTTTCATGCAAAGTTTATTTTATGTTAGATAATAGTTTAATCTTACATATCCAAATAGATCTCAAACAAAAAAGCACACACATTGCTGAGCAGTTTGAATGAAAATTCCAGTACATCATATTACTCAATTTATCATTATGTAATTGAGTACAAAGTAAATGAGCATGAACGCGAGTGCGAGATTAATAGAAAGAGTGCAGAACGGTGAGGATAGAGAGAAAGAGAGATTACTCACCAGGATAGGACAGTCTCTTCTCTGTGTTTTTGTTTGGGGGGTCTTGACCTCTGTTATAGCACACTTTAAAAAGAAAGATAAAATGCTGAATGTTTTCTGAGCAGCCAGTCGTGAATGTGTTAATGTGTGAGATGATGACTCACCGCTCTGAGTCGGGCCGACCCAGCGACTCTGCCGTTTTTGTGAAACTGCATTAAAACAGGGAAAAATAGTCAAATTAGACACAGCATTTAATTTTATCATTTGAAAAAATCTGAGGCATGAGAACAGGAAAATGTGAGTCAAATAGTATTTTAGAGCCATATGTTGACAATCGTTTTAGATGTCATTATATAAGTGCGATTCCGAACACCTGAGCACACTACAAATTCTTTGACAAAAATAATATTGTAAGCAAAACAGTTTGAGTGAAAGACTGAACTGAAAATGAATGTGAAGTTGAGAATGTCTTAATCTGTGGCACTCGATCTGCATGAAACATTCCTTCTTCATTTTACATCATAATAAAAAAACTCATAATTCAAAAAACGGTTCAGAGTTCGGATACAGCCTTAACCATTAGTGCTGTACAAAACAATTATAGGCAAATACATCATTTTATGGCGCCATGGACTTGAATTCATAAGCATTTAAATATTTTATAAGTAATATGAAACTAAAGTCATGCTTGTTGACTTCACTGACTCACATCTTTTGCGGATGGCTTTGTACGTGGGCTGACTGAATCGAACCAGAATGACACCCAAGATCAAGGAAATTAATATGCCGGTTACTGCTTTATAAGCAGCCAACTCTGTTCCTAAAGTTTCTGAGAAAATGAGGGAAGAAAGGAATATAATGTGTTATTTAAAATGCACAGCAAAATAAATACAGGCACAGTTATAATTATTTTGCCTATGCAACCTGATAAGAAACAGAAACATCAAGAGAAGCATTCCAGGATACGGAGTACACACGTACACACACCTCCTTGGCAGATGATGTGCAGTCCCCTGCATTGAGTAATATTGATCAACGTCATATTGTCTGTGAGCATAAGGCCGTCATCTTGGCTTGAAGTGTTCTTAAGGCTCTTGAAGCGTCCACATCTTCTGTCTTTACACACAGCCGACCAGCTGTCTAGCCTGTGACTCTCATAGCACAAATGCTTTGAACCCCCATGCTCATGAGAATCCACATACAGCTGACCCTCACATGGACTCGCTTCATTCCATTTGAACTTCAGCCGGAACGGAACAGACTTTTTATGGATGGTTTCCGGACATGGGGTCTGTGTGGCAGTGGGTGTCGTAACATTAGGGCATTGTGAGGTCGAGGGGGTTGTTGAGTTGCTGGTTATGTTCTGATCTGCCAAACCTTGACCTTGACCTTGACCTTCTCCTGTAAAGGGAAAAGACACAGAAATAATTTACTTTCATGACAATGTTGGAATTCCACAATCATGTTTGAAACATTTAAAGTATCAAATATAAAAGAAATGAGAGTTCCACCAAGAAACTGTTAGTGTTTCCAGACTGCTGTTCTGTGCTCTTATTTTATTACATTGCAACTAACATGAAGACATCGCTTCAGTTTAGATATATTGTTGACAGTGTCATGAACGTTCTCCATCTCAAATACATATTCCGTTTTAAGAACTCCACATCTTCATACAACATTTTCTATTCAAACTATGGCATGATATGCACAGCATTATTCAAGCATAAAACACCCTGTTACTGCGGTCAGAGAGCAGAAAGCTGGATCATCTGCACTCATTACACTCTTGCACGTTTTGCACAGAGCTCGAAGGCATTCGCACACATTTTGCACATTTGATTGCAAGATTGCACTTTGCAAACCGATGGACATTCATCAAATTCAGAATCAAAGCATAAATGGATCTATCATTTGGATTACCAAAATGAACCATAATGATTGTATACATATATTCATTATGGCGGTGTGAGTGGAATAGAATGAGCGGATAAACTTTTCAAATGCTTAAAAGTTATTTATATGTTTGAACTATCTATTTATTAAAATATATTAAACAATTACTATCATATATAACATTTAATTATAATGTACTAAGGCTGTGTTTATTCACAACAACATTTTTCAACAACATACATTTCGTAATACAGGTGGCATTTATATGATTTTCACATTTCAGTGCTTAATATTTAAGAAAGTGTCCTTGTTGATAAACCAGTTACATTTATTTTGATGAAAAAAAATATGAAAAGTTCTGGGGTTAAATGTGTTAAATGGTTTAAACCCTTATGTAGTAATTACCTATTCCTGTGAAAATTGCATCCCGGGTCGTGTTTTTTTATTTTATGTTTTATCATTCTTTAAAATTAAAATGACAAACTTATTTATCTGTGTTTGCTGTCATTTGTAATTTGGCATGAATTCCCTTTTTAACAGTATGCAATGTAATGTTGATCATAACTAAAAATCTTCCATAGAAAAGACAACTTTAAACAACAACACATCTTTTTATGGCATAACTTGGGATAAAATAACACCATTGTACATGTAAACGACAAACTTTAAGTTTCTACTCCCTTATGGTTGTTGTATGCGGTTTATCTGCTAAACACAAAGAAAAAAATCTGAAATATATACTTTATCTATAATAAAGACATGTGTAAAAAGAGTTATTGCAAAAGTTGACTGATTTACTGAATTCACCATATTAGACACATACAATGTTCAAATGTTTGCGCTGACATCGGTTTCCAGTAAAGGAAGTTTAGAGTGAGAATTTGAACAATTAACAACAACAATCTATACAAGCATGACACAGTTTATTAACAATTACACTAACTATGTAATGAATTCTTGCAGACCCTGAAATTATGAAGTTGTGATTTTATATATATATTTATTATTGCTCTTAATTTCTAATGCAAATCACAATGTTCTACCTGTGCGCTATTGGTCAGTTTTGTCTTACTAGAGAAATATTAGATCAGACAGATATAAATCTAACCGTCCATCTACAACTCACTACAGATATTTTCATGCAAGTGGTAAAGTGTCAGGTGCAGAGCAGATCCATGTACATATAATCATATACAACAATGCAACAATGAAGTATATTTAAAGAAGAAACGATTTACTTACGAACTCCAAGGAGCAGGAGCGCCGTAAGAGTCATCAGCAGAGAGTTTTCCATCTGGCAAAAGGTTTACCAAACATTTAAAGCAAAATTTCACTTAATTTGACTAAACAAAGTGACGATATACACACTTCAAAAGATAACAGGCCCAGAGGTCAAATACATGACCTCTCGTACATGACAAGCAGCTGTTTTTGTTTGTTTATCTAATTGGGCCTCGGCTCAATTCGAATATTTCATTTATTTATTCTCATATGTTTTAGTGGTTCACATAAACCGAACAAATACGCAACCATGACTATATCAAATCTTGGGCCTGCACTTTTATTAACAGAATACCAGAGCAATCGTACCGTGACTTGAACCACAATCAGAACAAATCATTCACTACGGTGACATACAGTAATACACTTGTCTATACAAACTGGCCTTCCTTTTGTTAACTTATTTAGATTGTTATTTTAGAAATGCTACATTTGAACAGACAGCCGTCTTCACGTCTCCGCTTCAGCGCTGTTTGAAGATTATCTTCTTCAAAGAGTGTCAAACATCACTGAAACACCACAACTTCTAACCAGCTTTTTAACAATACATTATCAGATCTTACCTTGCCTGTGTCTGACAAGAACAAATGTGTGGAGCAAGTGACAAGAAAGTTAAGTGAAAGGAAATAAGCAGAGGTGTGGAGCTACACTCTTTATTTCCCCGCCCTCATCCTCTGTCTCTCCGTATAGAGCGTGTCTTTTAATCTCAAGTGCTGTTTGATTGCACATTGCACTGCTTCCTCACTTCAAAGAGAGCTGCATACAAAAAAATGAAGAAAAGCTTGAAAAAAAAGTAAGTGGGAGGAGAAAAGTACTAGTGTGACATCATCTTACTTTGTCTTAAATGTAAAAAATGTATACAAAAAATTATTAAAACAAATATAATGTTCAAATTAAAAAAGAAATGTTGGTGGTGAAATTTGGTGAAATTATCTTTTCATCTGAAACTTAAAGACGGTTGCAAGTAAACAACAAAGCAACAAAAAATCTGCATATTCAAAATCTTTGCGTACAGGAACTGAGTCTCTTGTGGTGTACGGAGCACTCTGAAAACAATCTCGCAAGCTGCTCAAAATGAATAATCGTGTTCACAGGAATCAACTGCAAATCATTACGGCTACAAAACCACCGATATCCACATCTATCCTTTCATTTCACTGTTACTCATTTCTTCTTTTCATTCAATCTTTCCCAGCCGCCTCTTTCCCTCCCTCACTCTCTCGATTTTTCTCAGGTGTCGCCGGGGTTGGTTTACCATATTGTACAGTCGGAGAGAGACCCGTAAAGAATGGGTTTTATACCTGCACCAAAAAATTCCCCCAACACCCGCTTGAAACTCTCGGCTATGATTCAATATGAACGGAATTTAAACAGCTTTCAAAAGTGAGTCAATGAGCTGAACTACCACCCCTCTTCTTGTAAATTTGTGAAAACATTGGGATTGTACTGTAAAAGAAAAAAAGGTTTTGAAAAACGTTTCTCACCCAGGCTGCATTTTTCAAACAAGTAATACAGCACAAACAGTAATATTGTGAAATACTATACATTTTAAATATGAATACAGTATATATTAAAACGTAATTTATTTCTGTGATGGCAAAAGCTGAAATTTTAGCAACCATTAATCCAGTCTTTGGAGTCACATGAGAAATTCAGATTTGGAGTTCAAGTAACATTTCTTATCATTATTATCAGTGTTGAAGATATTACTATCAATGTATTGCTGCATAACGTTTTTTGTGAAAACTGATACATCTTTTGATGAATCGAAAGTTCAAAAGAAAAGCATCTTTTTGAAATATAAATCTTTTGCAACATTATAAACGTCTTTACTGTCACCTTTGATCAATGTGTTGAATTAACGTATTTAATTCACTAAAAAATAAGAAAGTCAGAAAAAAGTCGACACAGATATCGTAGATCAACTTGTGTTTAATATTCACACCCGAAAAAAGGACAATAAAATAAAAACACTTTTAACAGGCTACAGTCACCACAACCAATGCAATAGAATTGCTTTTCCTCTAATGCTGCAAATCAATGTGCTAATAATTGTTTTCTCTCATCCTCGTGTCGTATCACCCCTCTCCCTCGCTCCAGGTGCTGGGGAGGGAACCTAAACGTGGGGGTTTTACTACAAACCTGAGTCTTAATTACTGAGTTCATGAATTAGATAAAGCCACCGAGGCTTGATTGAGGACGCCTCTGGTTTTGAATTGCTTTAAAGTACAAAAATAAAGAGAGACCCCACACGCCTATTCTAAAGCTGATGCTTCGAAGGCCCCGCTCCCAGCTCCTGTTGCCAAAGAGTTCGGGGCGGTTAGTGTGGAGTGCTAGTGTGATTCACATGGTCCTCTGGTTGTCTGACAAGGAGACCTCAAATAGATGGGGCTTTATGGATCTACATAACACCACATAATGACACGCACAGGCCGTTTTGATGGATAGGCCTACAGCTGTGGGCTAGGGAGTATTCATGTGGTAGAATCTGAAGGTGGACTCAAATCAAACCACAAAATAAAGCAATCTCTTGGTTAACCAGATCCAATTCCCACTCACTTTATGATTCTGAGGGCAATGTGTCTCTGAAACAAACTGGGCGGCCAGCTATACAAGACCATTAAATGTCCCATTGTGTCTAAATTCAGTGTAAAATATGCAGCCAGGAATTCATCTGCATAGTTTTACCACAAAAGAATGCTATATTTACTAAAGTAAGCATGTTATGTAGCGCCTATTTTCTTTGCATATTCTCTGTGCTATGTTATGCCTCAACTGCCCCACCAAATCCTGTGCTATAGCAGATAAGATACGTCTATATTAATATCCCTTGTTCTCCGGTTTCCCTTTAATATCAGTTTGATTTGTTAAGTACACCGTCCCAAATCACTTTACTTTATTACTACAGCACATGTGCCTTTTGGAAGGAATGATTGGAAGGAATACACTATTACTGTAAGTTCTTTAGTTCACCCCACTGGAAAACTTACAGTAATAGACTATTCCTTCCAATCATTGTCAAGCGGTGTATTAAATAAACGGAGTGGAAGGATGTGAAAGAAAAAAAGAGGGAGCAAAAGAGGTATCGAGAAGGTTTGGAGTGGTCGATTGGCGCATTGGTACACTAAGCATTCATAACAGGACGCACCGCACCCAAATCCACACACGTGGAAGTTGTCTAAATGTATTCATGATAAAGAATAAGCTCAGCTTTTTAAGGAGTTTTCATCTGTGATGGAGTGGAAAATGGTGCTGTGCTTTCTGGTTTGACATTGTCAACAAGTGCTGATATGGACAAGAGATTAGCCTAACGCTAACGTAACGCTTCCATGTAGTGTGACGTGTTTGTCTCAGTAGAATTTTGACAGAAAGATAGGAGAAAAAAAACAGCCAAATAAGGCTGAGTCATCAAAACAACAGCATTTCGCCATTGAATATAATAATAAATCAGAGATTTTGCAAACTGATAACATGCTTTAAAATGGAAAGGAACTGAGCCGCTTAAACTGGGCGGCCCGTATTGAGTCTCTGACTGAGTTTCATGGGGGAAAAACAAGCACACGCTCCATCTCAAGTGTCTTTATACGCCTCAGACAGGAACAGGATGTGACATAGGTACGCAAACCACAAATCTGAGGGTAAGGAAAAGGCAGAGCAGGTGGAGAAAGGTGGGAGAGAGACGAGAGGGAGGATCATGAGAAAAAGAGAAAGACAGACACACACAGAGTGGCTCAGGAGTACGGTTGTGGTACCCCAAAACCTGGCCTATAAAGAGGTCTAGCTGTGGGTGATTGGGTTGATGGCCCATGGGGGCCTGTGGGGTAGCTGTACCCTCCATAGGGGTATGGACTTGGGTATGGGGCGGCCATTGGACCAAACTGCCCCAACGGTGGGGCAGGAAATGGTTGTTGGGTTGGGTACGGGCAAGTTGGAGGACCAAACGCAGGCCTGGGAGCTGTGTAGCCTGTCGATGGAGGGAAGGGGGCACCCTGGCCGGAGTAGGGCTGAAACGCTGTGCTATGGTTGGTGGTGCCTGCTGTGGAGGCGGAGGGGGGAGCAACGGGGTAGGGGGTGTAGGGCAGAGCAGAAGTGGCGGAATTGGAGGGTGCACTGATTTTGGAGCTCTGCTGCTGTTGAGGCTGCGGTTGCTGCCATTGCGATGATGATCCAGCATCCTGATTGGCACCGGTTTGTGATGTCACAGTGGCATCTCCTTTCCCTTTGCTTTTTTGGCTGAGAATTTCTTGCAGCTTTTCGATGCGCACTCGTCTCGTGTGAGCGAGAGAGCGGAGGGAAAGGAAGCGCTCGAGGAAGGAGTCCAGCGATATCGAACCTTCGAGAAACTCATCTGCTAAAACCTGAGGGAAAGAGATTGAGCGATTTACAAATTCTGTGGGGTTGTTCAGACCATCAAAGCTTTATAATAGTATATCATGCTTAGGAGATCAGTAGTTCATAAGCCTTTAAATATGAATATACACCACCATTCAAAGGTTTGCAAACACAGAGTATTTTTTAATAAACTGACACTTTTATTCACCTTTTTACTTTTTGCAAAGCATTGTATTTCTATCTGCAAAAAATATTTTCTCAGTAGACTACAGTAATAACTGCTTCGACTATTTGATAGCTTTGCCAGGACAGTTAAAGAAGTCATTTTAAAATATTATATATATCATCATATTATTCATAATTTTTAATTACAAGAATGTATCTTATTACTAAATTACTATTTTGATTAGATTAAATTAAATGCTACACTGGTGAACAGAAGGATGACTGTTATTTATTTATTTTAATAGTTTCTTATTTTTATTCTGATCCCTTTCTTTATATACAGTCATGTAAAAGTGTTATTTATATTGTATTTTTGAAATATTGAACACTGTGAGAAAACATTTTTTGTGGTATTTTTTTATGGTATTTGCATTTATGAAAATAAACTATGATTACATCAAGGCTTCCAGACGTTCATCATTTGTATGTGCAGGATGTTACCATTTTTAAAGCGATCACATACAGTTTCATAGGATATATAATGTAAAAAATGTCTGTTGATGTTAATAATTAAGTTAATATAATGCAAAGGTATAAGAAATGACTGATTTTAAGGCAAAAGCAGATGTTTTCTTCTCTTTCCTGTACATTTGTTTCCCAAAGAATCATCTTTTTAATCCACAATCAATAAACAAACCTGACAGTTTCACAAACTCTGAAAATAGGTGATCATAAATGCCAAGGTGGCCCACCTCGGATTCTGCCTCTGTGTTGGCGCCCTCTATCTGCAGACGAGACAACAGCCCCTCCGGAGACACCTGCCCCATGATGCTGTCTGCAGAGAGAGAAAGGAGAAAAGAGAAACGGAAGTGGGACAGAGTTGACACATAAATCATCTGGCTTGCAACAGAGCAAGAAACTGAAAAGTGAGAACTTCTGCAAACAAATCAGTTGACTAGAAATGCGTAATCATTTTAACAAAGGAAAAAGCAGTAATGAATAGACAGAGAAAAAAAGTAGAATGAGACTACGAAGAAAGAGGCCAGACACATAGCTTTTGTGTGATGTAATGTCACAGATGCAAAAAAGGGACGGAGAATGAGTGCCTGAACAAAACAAGCTCATAGAACAGCACTATATGACAGACATATGCACATATACAGTAGATGATGATTTTCTGGCTGAACAACATGCTCTATTTAGAAACTCAGTAAGAATTCCAGTCTCTGTTCAAAGGTTAATGGTTCCAGGGTGCCTTAAAGTACCATGAAAACTGCCAGTGCAGTTAACTGTAGAGTGAACAAAAGTTAAGTCATTTTAATTTCACTTATTTGAGCTAAAATGCAGCGCAAATAATATAATATTTTAAAAAGATTCAATCTATTTTTCAAGCTACCTTAACCGCTCTTTTATTTATTTTTAGAATATTCAAACTGATTTATTTTCCATATATACACTGAAACATTTTCCCAAGATGTTTACACTATTTTTCTTAAGATTCAATATACAACAACAGGACATTAAGACATTAAGATTTAAACATTTCAGTTACAACTGAACAGAAAAAGAATAGGGAAAATGTATTATAAAATATAAAAATGACAAAAAAAACATTCCAATAAAATTAACATTACGTTATTAAACTGAAATCTGGAAATATTAATCTGCTTTTGATCTCAAATTTCATCAAAAGGGCTATGCTATTTATAATATATCATTTATTATTCTTCATGATAATCCCACATTGTTTCTGATTTAAATAGGAGAATACAAAAGCACATCATTACCAACTTAATTTCTTTAAAACTACTCCCCTCTGCTTCTTGATTTAAAAGACCCAGAGGCGGACAAAGTACTCAACTCCATAACTCGAGTGAAAGTACAGATCCTGCTGGTCAAATATTACTCCATTACAAGTAAAAGTTGTAAAGACAGATTTTTACTTAAGTAAAAGTACAGAAGTACTTGCTTTGAAAAGTACTTGCGTACCAAAAGTTCATTTATTTTTTTATGCCAATGCACTGTTTTATTATTGTTGAACGTAATACTTGCAATACCTCTGAAGCAACTTACAATACATTACACCTACTGAAACACTGACTAGCTTGTAGTACCTTTGGAATAAAGAGCTTTTAGAATGTTAAAAACCTATGGGGAAAAACACAAAACAGAACAATAGTATTATTTAACACCCCTACCCACTCCCACAAAGGCAGGATGGCAGTTATCTCACACAGCTCTGGCACACATGTATGTGTAGCCATTCATCCACATTTGAACAGAGTGCACAGTGAAATCCTGTAAATACAGAGTGATAAGGAAGAAAAAAATCAAACCCGCTTTAAAACCCAGCAACACCACTGTAGCTTTATAACTTTACGACAGCAGCACTGCTTTAAAAAAAGCAAAAAGCAAGACTTATTTGACATCAAAACTAAAATGTCAAAAATGCTGTCTACCTGCTCTCGAGGTACTTTAATGTCACACACAGAACGGTCTGTGCAGTGCTGCTTCAAGTCCAACACTTATTGTGTTTTAATAGGAGACGCACAACTGTTCTTCTGTGGCTTTATAAGTAAAATTTTCACTTACACAAATTTAGCAAAATCAGACAATATTGTGTCTAATATATACCCCAATATTAACTTTTTATTATTGAACTGTTGTAAATATATATTTGCAACTGGTCAGTGTTTATAAAAAGCTGGGAAATCACTTCATGTAGCCCTACAAGAGTGATTACTAATAAAATGTCTGAAAAAAGAAAGTCACATTTTCGAGAAGAAATCACCCCGTCTTTCAAAGCTGCTACATAGTAACGACTCTCTACTTCGAGGGCCTTGATAGAAATGTAGTGGAGTGAAAAGTACAATATTTGTCTTTCAAATGTAGTGAAGTTAAAGTCATAAGTTTCCAGACAAAACTCAAGTAAAGTACAGATACTCAAAAAGTAAATGTACTTCGTTACTATCTGCCTCTGAAAAAACTTGCTCTGATTTCAATCAATTTCTCTCCCAGTTCTTTTTACATCAATTTACCCAGAATTCATTCCTCTTTGAAACCTTTACTTTAGTATCCCAAATCAATTTCCCCATTCCCTTACCTCTCATGGCACAGTGTTGTTTGTATTTCTCCCTCACTTCCTCTAGTTCAGCATATTTTCCCACCAGTCGCACCCTCTCCGTTTCGAGTCGGGGCTTCATGTCCAGGTTTTGCTCGGCTAAACTGCGGTTGGCAGCCAGAGCCATTTCCCTCTCCAACTGAATGTTCTGAATCTGCAGAAGAATAACACGGACACATGACAAAAGCTACAACACAACAGACATTATACAGTCCACCAGGACGATCCATCCTCGGCAGTCATAGCTGTTATTCCGGAGTAGATAAGTGGTCATTTCTGAATGACATGATGAAGAGATTACCAGAAACAAAAATGACTAGAAGTACACAGAGGAGCGAATAAATGAAAATTCAATCTAATGTTTAATTTTGAATATTTAGCAATACATGCCAATGTAAATGTTAATTTATAGCCTCAATAATATAAAGGTTAGTTCATACAAAAAATGTGTCATCATTTACACACCAATAAGTTCTTCCAAGCTTAATATCTGTATGAGATTTTTCTGTTGTTCACAAAAGTAGATATTTAGAAAAGTGTTGGTAACCAAACAATTGCTGGTAGCCATTGACCTCCATAGTATTTTTTCAATTTCATAATATGGAGTCAATGGCTACCAGCAAATGTTTGGTTACCCACATTCTTCAAAATATCTTAATTTGTTCAACAGAAGAAAGAAACTTGAGGGCGATTAAACAATGACAGAATTTTCATTTTGGGGTGAACTATCGCTTTAACCACACCACAGACTACTACTGTATGCCACACAAACGGTGCTGTTAAAATAAAAGTGATGTCATTTTAATAGCATTGCGTAACCTTTCAGGGCTGCATTTTCTAAAGCAGTACAAAGGTATTAAGGAAAATTACAGTTCACAGAGATAAATTGAGAAATACTGATGTGAAATACAACATTTAACTTATATTCATTACGCAAAGAACAAACCAATTATTCACTGAATACTTCACTAATAACTCACTTTTCTTCTCAACCAAAGCTCTGAAATCGAATTTATGTTCATGTATATTCAAATATGACATAAGGATGTGTCACAGTAGGCTTGACAACAATGCAGCGAGTCCTTGTAATTGATCCTGACACACATTTTAGAATTTCAGTAGATAAGACTTTGTTTTTTTTGGACTATTAAAAAAAACATGCAATATGGTGAATGAGTCTTAAGGACTTCTGCAACACTCCTAAAAACAAAGACTACCAAAAAAAAACCCGCCCTGGGTTTCCTAAAGAGCCTTTCTGTGAACAGTTCTCAATATAAACCTTTTCTTTTCAATTTTTAAGTGTAAAGAATGGCTTAATAATCTGATTAACCTTTTGTGTAATAGAAAGGTTGCATGGAGGTTAAAGGTTCTTCACCTGATTCACTGATGAGAATAAAATAACTTTTACTTTTAAGGGTATTTTACAACTAATTTTTTGGACCTTGGGCACCATTTACTTTCATTGCATGGAAAAAAGCAGCATTCACATCTTTCCTAACATCTCCTTTTAGTGTTGCGCAGAAGAAGGACATTGAAATAGTTTTGGAACAATGTGAGGGTGAATAAATAAGACAGAATTTTCATTATTGGGAGAACTATCTCTAACAAAGCTCCATAATCATCTTACCTCATCAGACTCCAGTGCTATAGACTCCACCCGCTCCGAGTTATCCAGCAAATCCTGCAACTCGGGCTGGCTGAGGTCTTGAAGCTTCTCCATTGATTTGCTAGGACAGCTGAGGATCAACAGCAAGTTTACTTATGTGTGCTAATAATCTACTTATTACATTACAGTAGGTTTGGCACAACATGAGCAAACATCAGAATGTTCAGTTTTGGGTAAATGATCCTTTTAAATTGAAGTAGGCTTATGTGTTATTTTGGATATCAAACCACTAACGTTACTTGAGGATTGATATGTAATCTGGATCAGTCTTCTGTCATTCAGACAGCACATGAAACAGTGGGTTACTTAAAGTATGACAAGGAATTATTCTAATGAAGCTAATCTTAAATCTAACGTTACCTGCTTGGTATTTCTTAAAGAATCCGCCAATACTTACAAGGTACAAGCAAATCAAAGTCCTCTCCGCACAGTGCTCATGGAAAAACATCAAACTTTAATTGGAAGCGAGTGACGTAAAGGTGTGGACGGAAGCGCCGAGCCTGACAACGTCTTCGGCGTTAAACACGCTTCCGGACAGAAACACTTCACTTACGTGACAGTATCGGTACCAGGTGTAGCACGTTATTGAGCGCGACAAAGTGAAAATATTTTCCCGAAATTATTCCGGGGGACTGGAATCTCCCCGCGGTTAGCAGGACGGCTAGCTCACTTAAAAGAGAGCAGTTGAGCAATGCGGGTTGCTATTCAATACCAAACGGCGTCGGACGAAATAACAACTCAGAAAGACATCATAACGTGTGCCCGGTAAAGCCGCATCGATGTCAATTCGAGCAAAGTAGTCCAAATAAGCGTTATTTGATGGGGTATATTCCTATTCTTAAGGGAAAGTTTCACTTCTCGTTGACAGATATCGTGGCCATCTTTGGATGAAACCATTGTCGAGTTTGTCTAGGGAAGTGAGAAATGTTTAAAACACCCTAAAATACAGCTTACATTTCTTGACGAGAATATTACATTTATTTTTACAGTATGGCTTAAATAACTATATAAAATTGTTATAATGGAGAAAATGAAAAGATATTCTCATCATTTCGTGAAAATGCAATAGTGTTCCCCTAACTTTGATTTGATATGGTATCTTCGTATGTTCAGCTGACTGAAAGGGAAACCCCGATGTGACGGGAATATTCCATGTGACATGGCAGCAGGGTTGGTCCTAATATTCAACCAGAAATGCAACATAGATTTTTTTTTATTATAAAGTTTAATATTTCAGAAAGACTGGTTTCACATATTTACAGATGTAAGCACTAAAGATACATTATTTTAGCCTTTGGAATCACAAGCACTGTAAAATCTGTGTTTTTATCATTGTGTTTTACACATTTGATTATATCCATTTCATTTGACACAAAAATGTGTGATTTTATTAGTTTTCAGAGTTTCGTTGATCGTTTCATTAGTAATGATTTCACTGCTAATGAAACAAAGTGGTCGAAAATACCATCAATGTTGTAAATTTGGCACCACATTGTTTTATTTTTTACTTAAAAATGATAATAAAGTAGCAAATAAACTTACATTTTCAGTAATAATGGGTTAAATGTTTACAGTGTATAGTAAGTTATGTCTCCAGTTTCACAGACTTTCAAATCTGTATTTTTTGTACATGACAATGTTGTAAATTCACATTTTTAAGAAGAAAAGAAAACAAGAACAGAAAAACAATAGCAGTTATAATTATTTGGAGGCAAAATACTAATGAAAATATAAAGGATTAGATGCTCATAAAAATCTGTGTCTAAAAGAGAATGTGTGGTGTAAGGACAATGTCATCTCAATGTATTCTCAGTCCTTTAAATGCAGAAAATGATAGAAAACAATGATTAACCAGAGCTGCAATATTATAAAACAACAGCTGCCCAGCGATGGCTTTGTAAAAACTCTGTCAAAACAAAAAGAGAAGATTTAATCAGTTCATGTTTAAAAAAATCAACTTACATGTATTCAATAATATATCTGGCCAATACATTCTCCATTAATCATGATAAAAATAGTGTGAGTCACAGCACAGAATATGTGTTTTGTAATGTAGTGGTATATTTTGGAGTTAAAATAATGAAATAGGCAGGAAGATTTTAATGTGTAAAACAGGCCAGTTTTTATTTTCGTTTGTGTAACTGGCGGATACGTCAATACATTTCACTTACTTGATAGATCGTTTCTGGACAAGCGTAGTATTCATGGGATTGTGAGCAAGGAGGGATGTCCAGAGAGGTACTTGCTGCATAACCATACAGAATAAGTCCAATAAGTGTCCCCACCAGGCCAGCAAAACCACAGATCAGACAGTATTTTAACTTCCAGGGAGAAAAGCAGATAATTGCTTATATGCCAGAATAAAGTTGAACAATTCAGAACCAATAAGAAACTCTAGTTACTTGAATTTACCAGTTCTCTCTTAGGAGTTCTTTCAGATGCCATGCCAAATGATCCAGCAATCACAGACTACATAAAAACATCAGAATTAGAAGAGAAAGTTGATCTTACATTAAAGCAATTGTCAGAATAAATTATGCGATTGTACAAAAGCTGATTAATGGGCAGAATGTCACTGGGAATTGTTGATATGTGTTTATATGCTATGTTTGCTTTGTGTATTCATTTATGTATTTTGTGTTTTAAAAAATACGTTATCTTAGTAGTGAAATAAACATACCACAGAACCAACACAGAGGGGGCACATAAACAAATATTTTATATCAAGGCTGATGCTGTAGGTTGGTATAGTCAGGAGGAGCTGGAACAAACCTAATAATATTGCCATAAGCTAGAGAGGGAAAACACGTGGTGAGATTAAAAAAATCAAACAAGAACAACACTAAGCAAAACATCTCAAAGAAAACTGTTACAGTAAGATCCCAAACTGCAATTATCTGTCTTCCTTAATGATAAATGATTTGGCCCACATCCACTTACTGCCACCACTTCAGGGTCATAAAACTTGAACAGGCGATGGAATTTGGGAGGATCCGAGTCGGCAGACGGCATTTGGTTGCTTGACATCTTGAAAACCCAGCTAAAACTCAACTGAGGTACTGAAAAACAGAAACATTTCAAAGTCCAGATTATAATGGCTCCTTACATACTTAGATAACAGTGAGAGAGTATGAAACATGATCTGATCCCCCTGGATTAATGGAACGTTTTGCTTGAATACAGATGCTGGTGAAGAAAAACATCTTTGTGGGGAGAGGAAGTGGGCGGATATAATACAGAAAATGTGTCTGGAGAGAAGAGCAGCACAGCTTGATACAATCCTGATTGCTCAACAGCATTTCAGAGGAAAGGGGCTAGGGTCAGGGATAGAAAAAAATAGTACACTACATGCATTCCCTTAAGTGGGCTGGACTGACCAGATGTCCAAAACAGCTCCAGTTTGCGTTTTAATTTGTTTGTATAAATGCACACGATAACTATTGCATGCCACTACACAATTTAAATTGACTTTTTAAAAACTAGTTTCAGGTATCACCCAAAAATACACTCATGAATACAGCTAGAATCTGTCACATGTTACAGATAAATATGTCTGGTCAAATGTAATTTTCATTCAAATAAAGCACGACTAACTCACCTCGAATGTCGGTTCTGGAAGAAAGCTCGTGGCTGAGGAGAACAGAGCTGTTTATGAAGTGATAGAAGACGCTCGATAAAAGCTCCTATAGGGAGAAGGGGGCTGGACGGACCCCTTTTCTTTGTGATACTTGCATAAAAACGCAAGGGTGTGACTATAACACAGAGAGAATTGAAGCCCAGATCTTTTCTTTGGAATTGTTGCGCACTTAGAGATTCGTTCGAGCAACAGGATAAGGTTCAGCTAGTACACAACAAACAACTTGAAAGAACGTGCAGAATCCCTGCAGGCTTTTTTAGGTCAGCCTGTCATTCATGTGGAATTCCGCTCTGCGTGTACATCGAGTTAGTTGTGCTTCTTAAAATATTTGACATTACTCAGCTGTGTTCTTCATTTACTCACTTCTAATCGAAGGATGACTTTGACCGTGTCGACGGACCTCTCAGTGAACACCAGCCCAACTCAGGTAGAGGAAAAACTACAAGACAAACAAATAGCTCTGCGGGACAGCATCGAGAAGGGAGAGCCCAAAATATTCGGGGTGAGTGAACATCGTGTTGGCTTCAGTAATCTTAAAGGGCTACGCACAGGTTCTCTCAGGGAGCTTTTCTGGCACAATTTTACATGTTGAAAGCAAACGGGGGTTCTTTTCACTGATAATTTCATGAATTAACTTAAAGCAAATGTCTTCTCGGTCACAATAGATTTGTATAACAGCAAATAAACAATGTGTGTACATTTACATTTTCTTTGCACATCGCATCTTATCTTTACATCTGTAGCCAATATAATATGCAATTATATATTTCAAAATCTCTTAGGGCTCCTGATTTCGGGAACATGGTCATTAAAACACAAACACATTCAAATAGAATTTCCTCTGAAATAATTAATTCTATATTTCCAGTTTACAGCTGTTGTTAAGGATTTATATTGGCCCTGCATTTTCCACCACTTTAAATAACAAATTCGATCGTTTAATTAGCCTATACATTACAACATGTATAGTTATGTTAAATATCATTTCAAGAAAATCTACATTTAAAACTACACATGTGGTGTAGCTAGTACATTAAATATAAAACACTTCTGATTCGTGTGTTCTTATAAATAACTATATTCTGTCCTTAATATTTTTAGTATAGTCTTGTTTATATTTAGCACCATACTACTGGTATTGTGTAAATGTGAAAGAAGTGCTAAACACTGAATAATGATGATAGAGGAAATATGTTGTTTTGTTTAAGATACTATCAGAAACAGTTTAGCATCACACCTCAGCTAAAACTGATTTAAATGTACTCTCATCTACAGTGTAGATTACAACAACCCAAGTTATATTTTACTTGATGTATGAAATTCATGCCGAGCCACCTCTCTTTTTATCTCTCTCATAGGTCGCTCAGATAGTAATAGGATTGCTGATCATCTCCTATTCTATTCCTCTGCTCTCCGCTGAGAGGACAATGCTGCTTAACTTTGGTGTGCCATGGTGGAGTGGCCTTATGGTAAATTACACTAATATGTTATGACATGGTTATATAATAGTTTAAGGTGATAGCAAAGTATTTAAAGGAATGTACAGGTAAATTGTATATCTGCCAACAATAGAACTATCACTAAACTTCATATTTTGTTTCTTTTTTTCCAAACAGTTTGTCATTTCAGGCACAGCTGCAATAGCATTGGAAAAATATGCCAACTTGAAAGCAGTGAGTTTGAACTTACAGCAAGACAGACAAACTGTTTTAGAGGCTGGCATTTGCTGTTCTTTTATTTCACTCATAATCAAATGCAATGGCTCCACATCTGCAGGCATATTATATAAAACAGAAAGTCCCAAATAAACAACCAAAAAGGCAAAAATAATTACATTTGCACTTGTCTTTAGGTCTCTGTTTGTTTGGCAGTCTCTTCTGTGACCATTATCATCTCAGTTATTGCACTTATCCTATACTATGCTGACATTGCTTTAAATCCGGCAACCAGATGCCACAAGGAACCACACCAGATGTGTGACCACCGGAATCATGCCACTGTATGTATATCATACCCTCATATGTGAGAGTTCTATTATTTTAACAGTTGTATATTTTAGTAAGGACTCTTTCTTTAAATCAGCATTTCAGCAAGGGATTGAAGACAGCCATCTCCATAGTCATTATGGTCCAGACAGCAATGTCCTCTGCTTTTACAGTTATACTGTATAATCAGAGGAGGAACTTTACAGGCTATGCGGTAAATATTTAGTAAAAAAAATAGTATGTTATATGTGTGTGCGTGTGCATGTGTTGTTACTATTTATTTTGAACTGCCTTCATTTATAAGTTATTCAAATTTTGTATTAAATTCAAAGTATGCTTCAAAGATTTCCCTCTTTCTATTTCAGACCGTGACTGAATGACATCCTGCTTAATCCCATGACATTTCTGGATTTAAACCAGAGGTCCTAAAGCTATCCACTTCATATAGCCTACAACATGTGTTTTTTCTTGTACCAATGCATTTAGCCGAAGTGTGGTATTTTCGGAAAACTTTACTGTGAATTGTATACTTTTATATAAATAATCAAATAAACATATAAATGATTTTTTATTATTATTAAAATTACATTTAAAGATGGTCTTTTGTGGTTTTAATTTACAAAATGAAACAGCACCTTGTTCCCATTATTTTGGCTCTACTTTGTTTGTTAGTTAGCCTACCAGAATAAAAGGTTTTGTATTCCAAGAGGTTTATTTAGAAAATTGGGTGGAATTGATTTCCTACTATACTCTTAAAAATAAAGGCGCTTAAAAGGTTCTTCAGAGCGATGCCATAGAAGAACCATTTAAAGAACCATAGATTCTTCAAAGAACCATCTCTTTCTTACCTTTATAATGTGAAGAACCTTCTTTCGCCACAAATAACCTTTTGTGAAACAGGAATGATCTCCAGATGTTAAAAAGGTTATTTTTGGAACCATACAGCAAAGTTCTTCTATGACATTGTGAAGCATCTTTATTGTGTGTAAGGTGTGGTTTTACTGTTTCCAAACTACCAATCAAATTATCTTCCTTTCACCAACAGGTCTCGCTGTATTGGAAATTATCATACAATCACAATTTCACTCCACACAGAGCCCCACAATGGAACAATAGGTTTATTCTATTTAGATATAAGTCTCTACGTATTCTTGATTGGCTTGAAAAGGGTGTTTGGACAGTTCTTCGTTTAATGAACGAGGATGGAAGTTTGTTATCCTTCAGTGACTTCTGTTCCAAATACAGTTTGTGCTGTGAACTTAAACAATGAGCACATTTTAAATGCCATTCCAAAAGTTGTATAAATCTAGTACAAAACACTTTTGTTAACATAGATGGATCATGTGAACTCCTGTCACTTCTCTTTACTGGTAAAGACCTCAAAGCAATGCTTCCCAACAAACTTATTCACTCTTGTTGCAATTCTGTACTATGTCCAACATCCTTGTACCAAAACGGTATTGTGCAAGCTTATAAGCCAACTATTCAAAAAGTGCGAAAAGTATATTAGCTTTTCAGTGGCTTCTAAAGCAAAGGAAACAAATTTTAAATATTTAATAGTATATCCATCATCTGAGTTTTTAAGACACCGGTTTAATTTAGAAGAAAATGCAAAGGTTGACGGAGACAACTGATCATATTTTCTATTTTGTGTGTATTCCAGAATTTTCTGGGAAAAAGTGTCTTATTTGGAGACAAACAATCACTGACCAATTTTGTTAGAAAACACATTATGGTTGGAATGCTATTAGATTATAATTTTCTTTTTTTTATTAACATAATATGGGCAAATGTTTTCTTCATAAATGCAAATGTATGAAGATGAAACCTTATTTTCTGTTTTTAAAAGAGACGTTATGCATAACTAGGCTTTCCATCATTGGAATAGCTCGTGGCTGAGGAGAACAGAGCTGTTTATGAAGTGATAGAAGACGCTCGATAAAAGCTCCTATGGGGAGAAGGGGGCTGGACAGACCCCTTTTCTTTGTGATACTTGCATAAAAACGCAAGGGTGTGACTATAACACAGAGAGAATTGAAGCCCAGATCTTTTCTTTGGAATTGTTGCGCACTTAGAGATTCGTTCGAGCAACAGGAGAAGGTCCAGCTAGTACACAACAAACAACTTGAAAGAACGTGCAGAATCCCTGCAGGCTTTTTTAGGTCAGCCTGTCTCCCTCATTCATGTGGAATTCCGCTCTGCGTGTACATCGAGTTAATTGTACTTCTTAAAATATTTGACATTACTCAGCTGTCTTCTTCATTTACTCACTTCTAATCGAAGGATGACTTTGACCGTGTCGACGGACCTCTCAGTGAACACCAGCCCAACTCAGGTAGAGGAAAAACTACAAGACAAACAAATAGCTCTGCGGGCCAGCATCGAGAAGGGGGAGCCCAAAATATTCGGGGTGAGTGAACGTCGTGTTGGCTTCAGTAATCTTAAAGGAGTCCGCACAGGTTCTCCCAGGGAGCTTTTCTGGCACAATTTTACATGTTGAAAGCAAACGGGGGTTCTTTTCACTGATAATTCCATAAATTAACTTGTTGTCTTCTCGGTCACAATATATTTATATAACAGCAAATAAACAATGTGTGTACATTTACATTTTCTTTGCACATCGCATCTTGTCTTTACATCTGTAGATAGGCTATATAATATGCAATTATAGATGTCAAAATATCTTAGGGCTCCTGATTCCGGGAACATGGTGATTGAAGCACAAACACTTTCAAATAGAATTCCTCTGAAATAATTAATTATATATTTCCAGTTTACAGCTGTTGTTAGGGATTTATATTGGCCCTGCATTTTTCACCATTTTAACTAACAAATTCGATCTTTTAATTAGCCTATACATTACAACATGTATAGTTATGTTAAATATCATTTCAAGAAAATCTACATTTAAAACTACACATGTGGTGTAGCTAGTACATTAAATATAAAACACTTCTGATTCGTGTGTTCTTATAAATAACTATATTCTGTCCTTAATATTTTTTTGTATATTCTTGTTTATATTTAGCACCATACTACTCGTATTGTGTAAATGTGAAAGAAGTGCTAAACACTGAATAATGATGATAGAGGAAATATGATTTTTTTTGTTTAAGATACTATCAGAAACAGTTTAGCATCACACCTCAGCTAAAACTGATTTAAATGTACTCTCATCTACAGTGAACTTGATGTATGAAATTCATGCCGAGCCACCCCTCTTTTTATCTCTCTCATAGGTCGCTCAGATAGTAATAGGATTGCTGATCATCTCCTATTCTATTCCTCTGCTCTCCGCTGAGAGGACAATGATGCTTAACTTTGGTGTGCCATGGTGGAGTGGCCTTATGGTAAATTACACTAATATGTTATGACATGGTTATATAATAGTTTAAGGCGATAGCAAAGTATTTAAAGGAATGTACAGGTAAATTGTATATCTGCCAACAATAGAACTATCACTAAACTTCATATTTTGTTTCTTTTTTTCCAAACAGTTTGTCATTTCAGGCACAGCTGCAATAGCATTGGAAAAATATGCCAACTTGAAAGCAGTGAGTTTGAACTTACAGCAAGACAGACAAACTGTTTTAGAGGCTGGCATTTGCTGTTCTTTTATTTCACTCATAATCAAATGCAATGGCTCCACATCTGCAGGCATATTATATAAAACAGAAAATCCCAAATAAACAACCAAAAAGACAAAAATAATTACATTTGCACTTGTCTTTAGGTCTCTGTTTGTTTGGCAGTCTCTTCTGTGACCATTATCATCTCAGTTATTGCACTTATCCTATACTATGCTGACCAGATGTGTGACCACCGGTATCATGCCACTGTATGTATATCATACCCTCATACGTGAGAGTTCTATTATTTTAACAGTTGTATATTTTAGTAAGGACTCTTTCTTTAAATCAGCATTTCAGCAAGGGATTGAAGACAGCCATCTCCATGGTCATTATGGTCCAGACAGCAATGTCCTCTGCTTTTACAGTTATACTGTATAATCAGAGGAGGAACTTTACAGGCTATGCGGTAAATATTTAGTAAAAAAAATAGTATGTTATATGTGTGTGCGTGTGCATGTGTTGTTACTATTTATTTTGAACTGCCTTAATTTATAAGTTATTCAAATTTTGTATTAAATTCAAAGTATGCTTCAAAGATTTCCCTCTTTCTCTTTCAGACCGTGACTGAATGACATCCTGCTTAATCCCATGACATTTCTGGATTTAAACCAGAGGTCCTAAAACTATCCACTTCATATAGCCTACAACATGTGTTTTATCTTGTACCAATGCATTTAGCCGAAGTGTGGTATTTTCGGAAAACTTTAATGTGAATTGTATACTTTTATATAAATAATCAAAATAAACATATAAATGATTTTTTATTATTATTAAAATTACATTTAAAGATGGTCTTTTGTGGTTTTAATTTACAAAATGAAACAGCACCTTGTTCCCATTATTTTGGCTCTACTTTGTTTGTTAGTTAGCCTACCAGAATAAAAGGTTTTGTATTCCAAGAGGTTTATTTAGAAAATTGGGTGGAATTGATTTCCTACTATACTCTTAAAAATAAAGGTGCTTAAAAGGTTCTTCAGAGCGATGCCATAGAAGAACCATTTAAAGAACCATAGATTCTTCAAAGAACCATCTCTTTCTTACCTTTATAATGTGAAGAACCTTCTTTCGCCACAAATAACCTTTTGTGAAACAGGAATGATCTCCAGATGTTAAAAAGGTTATTTTTGGAACCATACAGCAAAGTTATTTTATGACATTGTGAAGCATCTTTATTGTGTGTAAGGTGTGGTTTTACTGTTTCCAAACTACCAATCAAATTATCTTCCTTTCACCAACAGGTCTCGCTGTATTGGAAATTATCATACAATCACAATTTCACTCCACACAGAGCCCCAAAATGGAACAATAGGTTTATTCTATTTAGATATAAGTCTCTACGTATTCTTGATTGGCTTGAAAAGGGTGTTTGGACAGTTCTTCGTTTAATGAACGAGGATGGAAGTTTGTTATCCTTCAGTGACTTCTGTTCCAAATACAGTTTGTGCTGTGAACTTAAACAATGAGCACATTTTAAATGCCATTCCAAAAAGTTGTATAAATCTAGTACAAAACACTTTTGTTAACATAGATGGATCATGTGAACTCCTGTCACTTCTCTTTACTGGTAAAGACCTCAAAGCAATGCTTCCCAACAAACTTATTCACTCTTGTTGCAATTCTGTACTATGTCCAACATCCTTGTACCAAAACGGTATTGTGCAAGCTTATAAGCCAACTATTCAAAAAGTGTGAAAAGTATATTAGCTTTTCAGTGGCTTCTAAAGCAAAGGAAACAAATTTTAAATATTTAATAGTATATCCATCATCTGAGTTTTTAAGACACCGGTTTAATTTAGAAGAAAATGCAAAGGTTGACAGAGACAACTGATCATATTTTTTTTTTGTGTATTTGGAGACAAACAATCACTGACCAATTTTGTTAGAAAACACATTATGGTTGGAATGCTATTAGATTATAATGTTCTTTTTTTTTATTAACATAATATGGGCAAATGTTTTCTTCATAAATGCAAATGTATGAAGATGAAACCTTATTTTCTGTTTTTAAAAGAGACGTTATGCATAACTAGGCTTTCCATCATTGGAATAGCCTATATACAACTTAAAAATGCCCAGAAACTTGTTGGAATAATAAGACAACTTGATTTATTTGAAGAGGAATGAAGAGACCCCATACTTACACCATTTTATTTTTTCTCCTTTTCTTTCTCAGAATGTAAGTCAATAGGTACTTTGCTTTTATATTGTATATGTGTCTTGCTTAATATTTATTTATTTACATTCATCAGTGCCATAAGACAACTTCCGGGCAAATCGTCAGTCACATGACACGAGCTAAATGCTTAGCTCATGAATATTAATCATGAATTACGTGATATTCGCCGTTGTACTGATTTTTATGATGGACAATCTACTTTAAAAGAGCTTGGTTCACGAAATAGTAGTCAAAGCAAAAACTAACAACTAACTATAATAAACAAACGAACAAATAAATAAATAAGCAGCTCAGCACACCAAGCAACATACACACTAACGTTATCTATTAAATATTCATGAGATGCGCAGACAAAGGATTCGTTTGTTGGTTGCTAACAACCGCTAACACCAAGGTAACGGTCCTCCCTACAACAGAAGCGATTTATTCGTTGATCCTGTTATAACGTATACCAATTTCTACTTGATAAAAGGTTTGTTTCTAGTCTCAGGGCAAGCGATTATGCTTTGTTGTAAAGCTAAGGAGGGAAAGTAAAATAACGTTAAATAAAGCCCTCGTTATTCAGCTTTCTTTTGAGTTGTTGTGATAGCTTAAATCTGAGAATCATAAATAATGCCATTAAATTATTTTTAATCAATCAAATCTAATAACGGTGTAATGAATCGACTTGTGGAGCCCATTTACATTTGCTTGTTTTGGCCTCTTATTAGCCTACGGCCTACTCCAGTTGATCTGAACAAAACAAGTTTTTTATATAGAAAATATGGGATTTATCTGACCTTGAAACAGTATATCAAGCCTCTTGCGTTTTTCTACAAAGACCATGCGATATAGCCTATATTGAATTTGGTTGCTGTGTGCATCACAATATTTCTAGAACTTTTCATTTTAAAACGAACAAATCACCTTGCTTTATGTCTCTCTCATAGTTTATGTGATGCAGAAACCAACTGTGGTGAATACCAGCTTCAAGCCCATCATCATTAACAGAGTGGTGGTCCGAGACAAAGAGTTTCTGCACAGACTGGGCAAAGTGCTGAAACTTAAGTGGCTACTTGGCAAAGAAGTCCAGGCATGAATAGACTCAACAGTGCCAGTAGCACAATAATGACACATTAATTATTTTTTTTAGGCTGGAAACTTTATATTTGAACTTAACAATGATTATACAGACAGGTCTGTTATTCAAAAGAATAACTGTGCAGACACCTTAAATGTAATATTTTACGTCCAAATAGCTTTGATTCCATTCCTGATTTATTATTAATAACAAATTTAGACCAGTTCAACCTGTTCTTTGATAATATGTAAAGTTGACCTTTATATGAAACCTATTAATAATATATGTCCATTATGCTTGAAATTACTCTGCTATCTCTTAGATAAGGAGGTCGCTCGTTGACAGAATCATACCGTGTTTTGCTTGCGTAGCTGTGGAAAACAATGATTTCTTCTCTCTAAGCGCCCTCCTAGAGAAGGTTACTAAACTTCAGGTTACCTAAACAAAAAAATTGGACTGCAAAAATTTTGAATTTAAACCTATTTTGTACCTCAAGTGATTTCTTTATTATTTATTTAAAAGATGGATGCCAATTGCCGAACCTATGACAATGTAACACCTCTTCATACAGCCTGTGAGTTGGGGAACTTAGACATGCTTAAGTTCCTGCTAGCAAAGGGAGCGTCTCCTCATAAGGTGAACCGTTTTGGACACTGCCCATTTTACATGGCCATTAAGAACAGGTATTTACAGTACACCTCTGTGATCTGAAATCAGTTAATGGAGTTGATATTTTTTAGTAAAGTATGTCAACTTCTATTTCATCTATGTGTATGTGTTGCTCCTGTCTGGCGTTTAAAGAGTGCTGCAGGGGTGACATATTTTCGTCGGCCATAACCTGGAAATTAGTGAGCATTTCAGTGCTTCCAGTTCCATTGTCTCGAAGTCAACAGGATTTTTGGTTTAATGTCTGAAACTTTTAAGAAAAACTCTTGATCTTTTTAGAAAATGTTTTCACATATTATTCCACAGCATAAAATACATCAGTAATATGGTACCCCCTTGTTTTGTTTTTAAATAGGTCATTAATTCTACTCACTACATCTACACACTAGCTCACTTTTACAGCCTCATCGCACTCTCTCAAACTATTCAGACTAACTTTCAGGGAAAATGTTTTTAAATAAAGACCAAAAGAGTTGTCGGAATCATACACTTTTGTTAGGCCACATAGCTTATTTTCAACAAAAATATAAATAATGTTCTATGCAATTTCTTCCAAAAGCAAAATCCCATTGTTGTGGGAACTAGCACGAGAAGTTGGCCTACAAAAATGTCATCACTGCAGCCCTCTATTGACAGCATCCCATTTCACTATAGGGAATTTTTGCTCAATTTAATTCAAACTAACAATAGGGGGCAGTAAAACCATTTGTACATGCTCAGCTTGAACATGTCAGCAGGGCCATCGCTAGTGGGTTGAAAGGTTGTGACGATTATATGGGGCCAACGGCTGAATCGGGGCCCCTGGCGATCTCTACCGACTGGCTGAGGCCAGCCTAAAAGATGCTCAGGACAGTTGACGCTGCACGTCGTCACAAAAACTTATTTTTTGCACATGTTTTTAAGCCATGCCAATTTAAACATTCAAATTTTTTTAAAGCATTCAAACACCAGAAGCGGAAAAGCTGAGTAGGCTGCTTGCACACCGAACCGAGCTCTCCTTCGCATCCTCCTGCACCTGCACGAACAAATACAAATCGCAGTTTAAACATACAAACAGAAAAGATGTGAAAGAGCCCAATTCAGCACCCACGCATTGTGTTCTGTGCACACGGTGCATGAAGAGAGACGCGCCTTAAAGCACTTGAACATTGAATTTGCCTCTTCAGATGTGCATCATTATATTGGATGCATTGTCTCTTAAAATGACCGCGCCTGATTTATCTGCTGTTGGTACCTTAATGTTAATCCAAGAAAATGAAAGAAAGAAAATCACTCACTGCTCTTGACTGAATTACTTTGTAGTTTTAACGAAAATATATCCACAGTCAAACCAAAAATTATTCAGACACCAGATATAATTTTTTATATTTTTTTACTAGTGGGTGCAGGACACTATTTATGGAAGTGAGTACAGAGAAATAAAGTAAACAAACTATTATACCCAAAAGTTATTTATATAGTGGTGGACTACCAGTAAAATTGATTAATTGATTAACACAATTAAGCATTTCTTGGTAATTGTTCAACAAAGTATTGATAGTTGTGTAAATATTGTCATACTTACAGTTGTCTGAATTTTTGGATGATTGTAATCCATTACATACCTTTCTATCAAAGTTCTGACATCAAGATGCATTTGTTCTGGCAGAGTTTAACTCATATTTTATGACCATTTTCTAAACTATAGCAAATAAACTGTGATAATGTGAGAAATGTTGAAGGTGTCTGAATACATTTTTGTTTGACTGTATTTAATTTTTACAGTGAAAACTATGCAGTGATATTTTACATTTCATTTTTTATTTTCTGTACCTGGACACCTACAAATTTAAACATTGTGTAAATAGCACAAATAAATAAACAAAGATAAGAACAAACATACAAATGAAACAATTTCAAACAGGGCCCACTGGTACAACCTGCACCGGGGCCCCGCAAACCCCAGCTACGGCCCTGCATGTCAGTGTATCCAGCACATACATAGACTGGGGTTTCTTTTAGGCGCTGTCATGCTGTCAAACTCCTGAACATGAAAGAAGTCACTGTTAATCTGCACCCTGTGAGAATTGCCATGGAAATGATCCAGTAAGCATTAATCACAAAATATCTCACTGCTTCCCGTTGTAATATGCTTTATCATATATGTTTATGGGCTTATTTTTGTGTAATCTGTCTCTCTACAGAGTGGTACAGAACAGAAATTACCCTCTGCTGCATGCCTGGGCTCTATCAGGAGTCGACATGGACACTAAAGACTATGATGGACGGACAGTAATGCATGAGGCAGTTTATCTGAAAGACAAATCCATGATCACCAAACTACTGGAATATGGAGCCACACCACTGGTATGAACTACTATCTGATTGGACAATACATTTTTGTAGGCTTTTAATGTTTGTTTAAAAAAATGCATCCCTATTTTTTAACCTCTTCACTCTCAGGAGAAAGATGCGTGGGGACAGACAGCCATAGATAATGCTCGAAATGAGACTGAAATCATGGCTCTTTTTGACCCTCTTTTCACAATGTGTTGCCCCACTAAAGAGGACTATCTGCTGTACAAGGAAAATCATGCACCGATAAAAGAGTAGTCTTTTTGTCAGCATAACATTCTGCATTTGTGACTTTTTTCACTCTGCTATTGTTCTGTATGTATGAGGAACAATAAATACACTGCTAACAAATAGTATTAAATAAACTACTAAGAATAAATGTCATATTACTAAATGTGTGTCATGCTGTTAGCTTATGGTGCACACAATATCTGCTTTGTTTTTGTTTAGTTTTTTTTTTTACAATAAAGGTAGGACACAAACGCATGCGCCTTTTTCAAAGGTTTTCTAAAAGGTAAGCTTGGTCTTGACTTTCACAATTCTCATGTGGGGGGAATTCATGAGACGTTTCTTCCGGATAAAGTAAGACCGCGGAGTCTTGAGTCATCGGTAGGCGGCAGGGTTGCTCTTTCCCGGAAATAGGAAGCAGGCTTTGCTCCGGGAAAATGAACGCTTTATGGATACGTTTCTTAAAACTCGGGTTTATTAGTGAAGGATAGATCTGGCATCCTCCGTAACAGTATTTCTGATATAAAAATGCCCTGCTTAAACTTCATTTAATAATCATCAGGCGGAGACGCCTGACTCTTCATGTAGGACCTCAGTAGTATTGCCCGTCAGTTGTTTTCATGTTGTTTCTTTAACCCGTCGTTTGCGAGTAACACGAATACGAGTTTAACACTTGTTTGCGCCGGTGTGTTATAAGCGTAGTTAAAAGTACTTTTTAAAATGGGCCGGTGTTTTTATTTTACCACACTTGTGCTTTCAGTTTCATATCTATTGATACCGTTGTGTCACTCTTTGGAATGGGGCGAGCAGTCTAGTCCCCTAAAAAATGTTCGGTCCATTTTCACAAGTTTGTCCGAGGAAGCCCACAGTTGCCTGGTCTCTACATTTGGTGAAAAGAGAGTCCACCTGTCTCTCAAGGTGAGCTTACATTGTAAAACATAGTCTATCAAGTTTGTACTAAACATTGTGTGGCAATGTGTATAATTAATGCCTGCTCTATGAGAAACTTAGTGGCAACCAAGCAAAAATTGACAAAAACTCTGAAATTACCTTGAAACCAGAAAAGTGAAGCATAACTAAGTAATTTGCCACATGGTTTGCTGATGCAACGTACATGTGCCACTACATAATGATGTTTGATGTACTGGCAAGTTATTTTCTTTGGGGAAAAAGCATAATAATATTGCATTTGTTATTCATGGCATCAGTTTCTACAAAGTGGTGTAAAATGGCTGTCAGATGCCGTGGCATCAGCCCTTAATATGGTCATCCAGTATGTTACTGAAATCTTGGATTCAGCAGGAATTGACGGTAAATATACATCAAATCATACTTGACAGTTTCAATTTATTTAAACCAAAACACATTCTCACATGTATATTTTCATTCATGTTTTTATCTAGCCAAGCTACCTTTCCAAAAAGTTACTCCGGAGGGAGTGATTTTTGTCGCTCAGTGGGCCCTTCTGGTTGTTGTGGCCTACTGGATAATATCCTTCATCCTGAGTTTGCTTGTTGGAGCTATAAGGCAGGCTCTGTGGCTGCTGAAGGCCACTTTTGCCATAGGCATGTTTGGATTGATTCTCAGTGACACTGGAGCCTCTGCAGAAACCACAGCGATAAGACTAGCGGTCCTGGCATGTGTTTGTTTCCTGTTAGGAATAAGTACAACATCTGCAAAGCCAGATAGGCACCTCGAGAACAAAGTCAAGATGCTGGAGAGACGACTAGGAGAGATGGAGAAAAACAAAATGGATTGACAGGGATACTCTTGTCAGACCAGAAGAAACTAATTTTCTTTTCTCTTTGCTGCAGTTGTAAATCCAAGGATGGAATCCATTGTGACTCTGCAATAGATCGACATGTGCATTTTGTTTATCTAAACTTGAACGGTGCTTCAATATTCCAAGATAATTGATTCTCAAGTAAAACCTGTCTTAGGGTCCCATAGCACAATTGGATCTGGCATTCGAGGGGTTTAATTGTTAACAAACGGTCTGAATCTAATGTTTTCATATGTTTCTGGGGTCTTATGGTACAGAGAACAGCAAATGCCAACAGTACAACATGTATTGAATAAATTAATTATGTACATTTGTTGACAAAAGCCCTGTCCAGTAAATGGTCTTCTTGGCAGCGGTCCACTGCATTTTTTCCATGACTCTGTTTTGGAGTGAAAAAACCTAAGATGAATCCCTAAAGTCACAAAAACAACATTTGCTGTTGCAAATAACTGAAAAAATGTGCATCTGCATTCAATCTCATGCAGATGTAAATCCTCTACGCAAGTTCTGGAATCTCCACCATTTTATTGGAGATTCTATATCCCCTTGAATCCAGTGGAATCTTTTGTGTTATGGAGCAATTACTGAAATCTTACTGGTTGCAATGTCTGTTTTCATAAAATCATTGAGATGCTTGATTTTGACTATGTGCAGACATTAAAAATAACATGAATACTGATTATGATAATGATGTGTGTCATTCTTATTATAGTTCAACGTGTAACAAATTACATTTAACCTGTTCATAGTGTAAAATATAACAAGGGAAATGACATTGCCAGTTTGTGCTATATGTCAGACAAAAAAATAATACATATGAGAAATATAAAATAAAAACGGGAAATGCAATCCTGGTGCAGAAATTGATAGAAGAATTGCTTTTTATTAAAGAACAATGGTAGGTCTTTTTATTGTCTCAATATCCATTGTGATATGAGGGACAGTTAAAATAATGCATCTATATTCAGCTACAACATGAATCATAATATAAAATGTCACTAATATTTTCCATACATTATCAAGAATCAAGTATAAATTTTTGTTTGCAGCATTTTTTTTTATTTCAGCTAACTAACAGCACTATGAAAATGCCCTAAAGAAATGCAGCTACTGGCATGGTAGATGAGAAAATTCCCTGAAACACTGTTATTACATTTAAATTCACTTTCATGCATTAATGCTAACATGCATTATATGTATTTAACTAAACTAGCCATACATCATATAATGCTTTCACACATGTGTCAGATTCCTGGTTTACATGATGCTGTTTAAGCTGGGAAAAAAACAACATATATTTGAGTTTTCTAAGGTTACAGGTTTTTGTTGTTGTTGCACAACTCTACACCTCTCAGGAGACTGAGGTATACATACAATTTGACAAAAAGTAAAAAAACTGCTGTCAATAGTATATGGACATCTACAAAACAACATTGTACAATAATAAAATAATGGCTTAGTACAAGTAGTTTAACAGAAAAGTATAGAATATAGATAGCCTCTTTAGCCGGACTGACGGGAGCATTTTTGATTGCTTCTATTGTCCTCATTTGTAAGTCCCTTTGGATAAAAGCATCTGCTAAATGTAAGTATTAGATAAAGTGAAAATGGTGGCACAGCATCACCGTGAAACAAAACTTCAAGAAGGGCCATAAGTAGTGCGTGTTTACGGATATTTCTTGGTTTTTCAATAAACACATCTGTCAACAATAGGTGTTGCTGAAATCCCATTCAGAGGAAGAATACTTATTAGTTTGTCCAAATATCATGTGACTTTAAAGGCCACCTATTATGCCCCTTTTTACAAGATGTAATGTTGGTCTTGGGTGTCCCCAGAACATGCCAGCTCAAAATACCCCACATATCATTTATTATAACATCTGAAAGATGTCATTTTTGGGGCGTATCTACAAAATAACTATTTTGGTGTGTATCACTTTAAATGCAAATGAGCTACATATTCCTGCCCCGTTTTCAGAACAGGACATGGCGTATACATCTGGAACGCGGATTATTAAAATACTTCGATAGCGCATGCACACAAATATGGTTAAAACGCTAAGCACTATGATGACATGGCATACACAAAGCAGTTTGAGAGAAAATGACTTGCGCAGACATAAAAGTATTTAGGTAGATTTTGAGGCACATTACCTTCAAAAATAGAAGTAATCTGCTGTGTCCTCAGAGCTCAGATGTTGGGAGAAAATGAAGACTCTTATGTTCAGTCTTACATTCAAACACAAAACACCATGGAGGATTGCTTTGTGAGACATTGTTAATGTTGCAGCTGCTCAAACAAGGACAAATGGAGGACAGCATACAGCTGCTGAGGGCGGAAACTATGGCAATGCAAGGCCATAGTTGTAATTTTTTTATAATTGTAGGGTGGTTCACACAACACCAATGCACATTTATGTCCAACATGCATAATATGTGACCTTTAATATGAAAACATTTAGCTGAAAATATGGAGGTAGCTTTTTTTTCATTGGCATGATTCAACAGCTTTTATACTGCAGCAAAAGAGTGACCTTAAGAAGTGTAAGAAAGGACCCGGCTGGAACGATCCAATAACGGCAGTCGTTCCGCGGGTGAAGGGCTTTGCGTGTTAGTCTTTCCTTTTCACGACACAACAAGAACATTAAAATGGAACACTTCTTCTTATATATTTTATCTCGTTATTTCATCTGACTCCATAAATGAAAAGGTTTTAATGATATCTGTGCATCATTAAAATATGAAAACGAATGATTGATTATTCTTTTCAGCTCCGTTTAATACTTTACCCGTTCAGATGTAGGGAAACTATATCGCTCAGAGGCCCTGTTTTTCACAGGTCTCACGGACACAATCTCGTCAGGCCCGGTCATCAGTCAGAGGTAAATTATGGTTACGTATCTAAGATTTGCCGTAAATTCACACGTACACAATCAGAGACATCGAATAACCCTCATGGGGCACCCTCAGAACTCGAGTTCAATCGTTTACTTCAGTAAAGGGTTTTGGCCACTATCAGATATGTTAGCAGATCAATATACTACACTCGTAATAGCTTTGGGTTGGCCAAATCTTTGTTTAAAGTAACATTAAATCAAAAGTCAGAGGTGTGGACGCACGTGAATTCAGTCTGATCAGACGGCGCGTTCACCGTCACTGAACGGAATTAGCCCGTCCCTACACCCAAGCACACTTAAAGATGCGGATATTAGCCGTCGCTAAAACTGGCGCAGGCTTGCGGAAATATACGAATCCACTAATCTAGTAGAGAGAAAGCAATCTTCAGAGGCAGTTAGAATAGAATCAAACGTTACAATTTATTGACCAGGTAATCAAGACAATAATTCAAAGCTCCAATGTTACAAGAATAGAATCAACGGTTAACCATAACATAACAATAATTCAGGAATTGAAGAATTTGTAGAAATTACTACCTGGCAATGAAGAACTACACACAAGTGACATGTGCGGGCAATCAGCTTACTGACTCCCAACCATAGCTGGAAATGAAAACTACACACATGTGACATGTGCGGGCAGTCAAACCTACAGACGCCCAGAACTTTCTGTCCCTTCTCCTTATATACCCAGATAATCTAATAAACCTACCACATGGTGGTATCTTGTCATTATAATTAGTCTTCAGAATTGGCAACCAAAAGGCTTCTGGAGATCCTGTGGCCGGGATTACTTATTTACATACAGGAGGTGTTTTGAGTAGGAAATCAGGGGGAGGGCACGTCCCCCTGCTGTACACTATTCTTCTCAGATTTTAGAACTTCTTTTAGCTTTTCATTATGATTGGGAGGATGAGACCATTTTACCAGGTGCACTGAGACATTTCAAAAGATATCAAACATGTATGGTTACTTATTTGTACATATTACATTGCATGGATTTTTCAGTGAATTCTCGGTGGTGAGGGGAGGGGGAAATGATGAGACCGTCAGTACAGGGTGTGGATCCCAGTGTGCTGCACCCTGGATGTTACTGTTACATATGCAAGAGAC
This sequence comes from Gymnocypris eckloni scoliostomus, assembly GCA_027564155.1. Lineage (NCBI taxonomy): Eukaryota > Metazoa > Chordata > Actinopteri > Cypriniformes > Cyprinidae > Gymnocypris > Gymnocypris eckloni. Next base: position 26,800,424 of record CM050416.1, read on the forward strand.
AGCTTTGTGGATTCCCCCAGTGTGCTGCGTCCTGGATGACATATGCAAGAGACAGCTTTGTGGATTCCCCCAGTGGGGCCTTTTGTCCTCTAGAGGGGGGGGCCCAGACACATTGGCACCAGTCTTACAGTTCCTCCCTTTGGCACTGTTTGGGCCACTCACAGGCTTCCCTGCAATGTCACTTCAGTCGTTGTAAGGTGGTACTCTGTTTGGAGGATGACGTTCTGTACCAGGTCCATCGTGTTGATCAAGGCTTGTGTTCCGTGTTCATAAAAGGTGTCGTCCCACCATGGGGAGACCTCTGCGTCCTTTGGCATCCTTCTGAGGATGTCGATCTGGCCCATAGAAAAATCCTCTGTCACTTCCAAGCAAAATGAGTGATCAGCAGGACCGGTCAGTCCTCCATATGTGAACGAATTCATCTCACTGATGACACACCACTGTGTATGAGACACCTGAATAGCATTTGAATGGCCATGCAAAGATTCAACACTTATGAGTTTGCTATCATTGGGAGAGAAAGGTTGTAATGTGTTACATGTACAGACAACATAATTGTGAGTTTCATGACAAGTGCGACTGGTAAATAAGGTCTCAGTACCCTTCAACGTAGGTGATCCCATTTAATTACCTGATCTTTAACTACCGTGCCAATGGATCGAATATTAGTGGAATTTGGATAAACTTGATCTGGGTGGATTAAAGGAAAAGTGGCAAAAAATCCAATACAATCAATACATTCGTTTCCAGTATACATCACAATTGTGGATATTAATTCTGAATACTTTACATTTTTCATTTTTTCTGAAGAGAACCATCTTTGTAAATCTAAAACCTCAATTAAATCGTTCAAAACATGTCTCGGGGTCTTGTGAAGACGAAGCTAAAATTTCCTGTCTTGTTGCAGTGAATAAATCTTGTGCATATGATCTGCAGGCTAAGTCACGTTCGATGGTACGGGTCTGATTGAACAATGTGTGGTTGATCGTTAGAAGCGCCTGCGCCTCGGAACGAACCGCTTTGATAATATTATCATTGCTATTGGTGATGTGTTGGAAACCAGTGGCCATCTGATCTGTCAACCATGTAGAGAATTGAGATTGTTTGGTTATTTTATAAGTGTCGGCTGCTGAATTAATTGATCCGAACAGGCCGGCTATACTGCTGAGCAGGTCTCGTTTTGAGCGAGCAGGTGGAATTTGGACGGCAAGTCTGTCTTTGTAATCAGAAATTAAATCATCGATTCGTGACTGTAGCCATGCATACGACTCATCATTAGTAATACAATGTTTTGTATAAGCAGAAATGTTATAAGTTACATGTGTCATTACCAAATTTACATCATGTAATAAAGTAACAGTTGTGTGGATTGGTGAAATTGTCTATGCAATGCAAACATTCCCCGACACAATACATTCCTTCCTTTCGGTTGGTCCAGACAAGTACATTAGCTTGGTGAATCTCATATGTGTGTTATTATGCGTTTCTGTATGTGTGCACCTATATGTTGCAGGTTCCAAATTTTTAATATAGTGGTACAATTTTGGGTCTATGCCATTGTTTTAGATTTTTCGTGTAGTGTATGCATGTTACCTAATTGTGTCACCTGGATCTATTTTAAGTCGATACCAGGCAGTGAGGTTGTACATGAATTTGGTGCTCGAGTGTGTCCTGAAATGTTTCTTTGTAGGTGGGTGGGTGTTACCTGAACTACAACAAATTTGTGGTGTGCAATTTGGATCCGGTACTAATCCGGGAGGCCATGTAACTGTCTCTTTTGGTGCAACTGTGATTTTTGTGTGGATGGCCCTTGAGTGTTACGCAACACCCACCTCCCACATTTCAGGTTGTGTGTGAGTGATTGGTGCTCCCCAGAGTGGGAGGATTTGATTCGCTACTACTCGTGCCACTTTGTTTGCACTGTTAAATTGGAAAATTTGTCAGTTATCACAAGGCAATAACGATATCCCCTTTGGCACTAGGTAGTGGGCTTATGAAATCAATTGGAGTAACTCCCAAGGTCCCTTGGGTGGCTCTGGTCTACACAGTTTTGTATGGCCAGGCTTGCCTTGGTTAATGGTGGCACATACGATGCATGTGTCACACCATCTTTGAATGTCTGATGCCATTTTGATTGTATGGTGTCACTGTCACTTCTCCAACACAACACTAGGGGGAGCACTATCTACTCTCAGGCCTAAGTAAAGAGGACTTTACATTTGTATGCATTTATTTAATTTTAACTTAATAAAGTTATTTTAATTAATTATTATATATATATATTATTATTATTTTTATTTTTTTGAGTTAACCAGATCAGCTAGGGAAATGAAGTATGGCCTACAGGTAGTGCCAGACTTATGTTAAGTCTGAAATTAGAATTTGTGGTTTCTAATTAAAATTTATGATGTTGTAATTAAAATTAATAGGATCACTTAGGATTATAATTTACACGTGTAATCTGCAATTGAGTTGATAAATCAATATTGTTGCAAAATGTAAACAGGAAGTGTAATTAATTATTAAATGTAATTAGAATTTTCGAATTCATAATTAATTACTACATTAATTTACGGCTTCTAAATCACTAGTTTTGGATTCCCATAATAATAATTAAAATAGTTTCCAAACTTAGTCATTCCCCATTGTGTCATTAACATCATCATCAAAAAACAATAATAATAATCTGTTATCCTAATTACTTGTAAACGAAATTCAAATTTCTGTCCCTCTTGATAATAATAAAGGTTTTACTGTGATTGTCAAATTATAAGTTCGCTTGTGATTAATTCAGTGGATAATGTTGAAATCATTTTATTAATTTAAAATTAATTTGTAATCAATTATGACATTTAATTAACAATTAAAATTTCCTAACAATAGCAACTCATCCACTGAAGTGTTTAAAATCAGAAAAGCGGTTATAATTGAATGAAATCAAAATCACCATATTATCAAGATGATGAGGTAATACTAAATTATCTTCTAATAACCCACCAGTTATTAAGCTGGTACCCGCAAAATTTAAAAGACTTTAATCAAATATTAATTCAACCGACCTGTGAAATTTGTGTCTAGAGCATTCTTCGCATGTTAACGGGCGGCTGATTGTTGTGATTTCATCATCCGCATTTTTCATGGTTTTTAACACTGCGATTTTAACTGCTTTCTTTGGCGAGTCGTTTGATTTTGTTCGGGTCTTTATCGGGCTTCGCAGGCTCGGCTTTTTCTGGCCACAGGCTCACAAGAGCTCGGTTACGAGTTTCTCTGTATGGCCTAATGTTATACGCTAACGCAGATTTTGATTTTAGTTTGAGTCTCTAACTCAGTTTCATCCAGTGCTGCTGTGCTTTCCCTGAAAAGACATGTTTCTCGTCTAATTCTTATCACCACCGGGTTTTTCGGTTCCGGTCTCAAAAATGGGTATACCGACCCGTACTACAAATGTGTCTATATGGTGTAAACAACATTTCCCTCAACTTCTAAAAGGCAAAAAAATATATACTTACCACAGCAGCTGGATATCGATGAGAAAGAGATCAAACTTCATGTCCCAAGGAGAATTCAAGTCGGATGTCGCGGCTGGAATGACGTATTAGTCTCTGCGAGAATCACGTTCTCGTCTTTGCGAGAATCACGTGCGGGGTCACCACTGTAAGAAAGGACCCGGCTGGAACGATCCAATAACGGCAGTCGTTCCGCGGGTGAAGGGCTTTGCGTGTTAGTCTTTCCTTTTCACGACACAACAAGAACATTAAAATGGAACACTTCTTCTTATATATTTTATCTCGTTATTTCATCTGACTCCATAAATGAAAAGGTTTTAATGATATCTGTGCATCATTAAAATATGAAAACGAATGATTGATTATTCTTTTCAGCTCCGTTTAATACTTTACCCGTTCAGATGTAGGGAAACTATATCGCTCAGAGGCTCTGTTTTTCACAGGTCTCACGGACACAATCTCGTCAGGCCCGGTCATCAGTCAGAGGTAAATTATGGTTACGTATCTAAGATTTGCCGAATTCACACGTACACAATCAGAGACATCGAATAACCCTCATGGGGCACCCTCAGAACTCGAGTTCAATCGTTTACTTCAGTAAAGGGTTTTGGCCACTATCAGATATGTTAGCAGATCAATATACTACACTCGTAATAGCTTTGGGTTGGCCAAATCTTTGTTTAAAGTAACATTAAATCAAAAGTCAGAGGTGTGGACGTACCCGAATTCAGTCTGATCAGACGGCGTTCACCGTCACTGAACGGAATTAGCCCGTCCCTACACCCAAGCACACTTAAAAGATGCCGGATATTAGCCGTCGCTAAAACTGACGCAGGCTTGCGGAAATATACGAATCCACTAATCTAGTAGAGAGAAAGCAATCTTCAGAGGCAGTTAGAATAGAATCAAACGTTACAATTTATTGACCAGGTAATCAAGACAATAATTCAAAGCTCCAATGTTACAAGAATAGAATCAACGGTTAACCATAACATAACAATAATTCAGGAATTGAAGAATTTGTAGAAATTACTACCTGGCAATGAAGAACTACACACAAGTGACATGTGCGGGCAATCAGCTTACTGACTCCCAACCATAGCTGGAAATGAAAACCACACATGTGACATGTGCGGGCAGTCAAACCTACAGACGCCCAGAACTTTCTGTCCCTTCTCCTTATATACCCAGATAATCTAATAAACCTACCACATGGTGGTATCTTGTCATTATAATTAGTCTTCAGAATTGGCAACCAAAAGGCTTCTGGAGATCCTGTGGCCGGGATTACTTATTTACATACAGGAGGTGTTTTGAGTAGGAAATCAGGGGGATCAGCGTCCCCCTGCTGTACACTATTCTTCTCAGATTTTAGAACTTCTTTTAGCTTTTCATTATGATTGGGAGGATGAGACCATTTTACCAGGCGCACTGAGACATTTCAAAAGATATCAAACATGTATGGTTACTTATTTGTACATATTACATTGCATGGATTTTTCAGTGAATTCTCGGTGGTGAGGGGAGGGGGAAATGATGAGACCGTCAGTACAGGGTGTGGATCCCCCAGTGTGCTGCACCCCTGGATGTTACTGTTACATATGCAAGAGACAGCTTTGTGGATTCCCTCAGTGTGCTGCGTCCTGGATGACATATGCAAGAGACAGCTTTGTGGATTCCCCCAGTGGGGCCTTTTGTCCTCTAGAGGGGGGGGCCCAGACACATTGGCACCAGTCTTACAGAAGCAAGAAAAAGACACGCTTCTTTGAAAGCTTTTTTTTCTCCATTGGAAAAGTGTGTTAACAGGGATGTGAGGTACAGTACTTAATATACAGTATATATTTATTTTTAATTGTAATTTTAAAAAATCAGGACTCAAGTCTATTGCACTTTAGCTAGACTTGAGTACTGAAAGAATATGTCTCATCATAAACTATTGAAGAAGTAGTTTTAATTAAGGTCCTATTAGTTCTCAGGCTAAAATTATTATTTTTCTTTTTAAGGCTTGGATTTTGTATGAATCTAATGAACAGCTCAGTGTTTGTTTCTATATCCCTTGCAGTGTTAATTCAAGATTTTGGAGCAACTACAGGAAGTTGCTGCCAGAAGACTTTCCTTTGTTAACGTCAAACTGGACACCAGAGTCACTGGAGTTATGGACATCCATGGAAATGCTGCTCATAACAGACGGCTGCGACTAGAAAAAGACAGGTAAGAGTGTGAGACGGAGAGACCTTGGGAATATGAAATGTGTCAAAAGGCATAACACTTTACTTTTATAACATTCTTTTTCAGCAATGAGTGGCACATTTTTTGCAATTTGTTTAAAATAAAAGTAAAAATGTAACGTGAGGAGGCTGTAGCTGTAGGCCTGGACAGCTAAAACAGGCAGATGATAATAGAAAAAAATAAACATAAATACTATCATATGACCCCTTTAATGATTTAACAGACTGTCAAGGGCAGAAAAAGATCAGGTGGTACCTCAGGCTGAGGTGTGAGCAGTGGTACAGTTGGCGGCAATTAATTCATATTCATCCCAGGAGGAGCACTGTTCATTACTGGCGCATAGTTCTGAGGACACACACAGTATCATGTTATACAAATGTGTAATTTCATGTTATACAAATATAAACACAATTAACCACATAAACATAAAGACTGACTAAATTAATTTGAACTTAACTGTGACTTTGAAACAAAGTAACAAAGAAGAAATCACATATAGTAAATGTACATTGATTACATTTTTTATAGAAAGACAAATATTAGTAGAATTACAATTGTGTTATGAAAAATATTGAACCCTGTGTTGTCCCCTTCAGAACCATTAATGCATTTTAAATTGCTCTTTATCTCTACATATTACATTACAAATAAACATATAGAAATAAATGTAAAGCAAAGAGATTTGTATGTACCACAGGTGCAGAAGGGTTATACTGGGATGGGGGGGCATTCCACTGGGGCGGCTGAGGAGGGGGAAGTCCAGGTCCAAAGTCAGGAGGATAGACAGGGTTTTGAGGCCCATACTGAGGATAAACGCCCTTAAAAAGAGAACATGCACAAAACGGATTTTTACAATTTAACTTTAAATAAATAAATCAACTCTTTACTGTTTCATGTTCTCACTGCACTGAGTTTTACATGGCTATACTGGCTACTGGTAAGCTAAAAACCAAACCACAATTCATGTTGGTCTTCGGGACCTTGCACACACACAGTACATGTTTTTGCTTTCCACTGCTTGCTTCTACATTGTTTTCTATGTAATAGGGCTGCCCCCTAATAGTCGACTAATTGTTAGTCAGCCGGAAGAGGCTTAGACGATGTACATTTTATTAGTCACTTAGTCACAGAAAAAAACAAATCCACATTGGCGAAGTCACGCAGATCATTAAAGGCTGGTCTATGGTAGTAGAGTACATCCGGCAGGACATCCAAACGCTCTCCTATCATTCTTCCACCACAAATATGGCTTATCATCTGAAAGATGTAAGTATTAGCAACTTCACATGGCCGCTCAATCTATTGGTAACCTACAGAAATGTGCACTATTCAGGTGTCTGCGGAGTGTGGAAGCTGAACAGCTGCGCGCTCACCGCAGGACAGATGGAGGCGCCGGTGTGCTCACATGCTCTTAAAATACTCCGGCATTTTTGGTCATACAGAGAAGAGTAATACATCTTTCAAATCTGTAAAGACTCTACATTTATTTGTGTGCACTCACAATAACAACACAACATGCTTTTGTAAAATAATGAAAGCAAACAAGATGCACTTTCTGCTGTCTCGGTCTCTGTGAACATCACTACTACGGAGATGAGTCAGTGTCGCCGACTTCATCTCTTAAACCGAGAACAAAGAAAGCACGTGTTTATCAGTGAATTATTAAAATGTTAATGCAGCCTCCTTACTGTTTTTCATAATCATTACTTCTGTGCGCTGTGGCAAGCTTTATGCATGCGCTTATTAGGTTCTGTAGGCAATTAAAGGCTCATTATTTAAATGTTTATTGATAAACGTTCGATTAGTTGACTAATGCTTAAAATGAACGACTACTAGTCAACCAGAAACATCTTGTTTCAATGTAAACATGCATTAGATGGATGCCTTTGTCAATTGCCCTCGCATCTAGCACCTTTGCGGCAACATGACACATCGTTCCAAAACCATGTTGCTTGAATAAACTTGTTTAAAACGGGTCTCTGACCCTGCCTTATTTTCACATTCTGCTATTCTAAAGCTAACTAAACAAATTGGAACTTTGATTGAAAAATGTCCGAAGGTGCTGCCACCTCAGGATGAACTTTTTGTAACACTCCTTATTTGTCACTTTGGGTAGACGGATCTGCTGTCAGTCTCAGTGTATGTGAACTCACAGGGTTAGGAGGAACAGCAGGTTGTCCAATCGACCCTGGTGGATAAGGATAATGAATCTGACCTGGATCTGGATGAGGCGGATAACCAGCGATGTAGCTCTTTAGTCAGAAACAACAAATTATTAATAGTAATTACAATGTATACACCAGCTGCAGTCAGAATATTCTAATGTCACTTAGCATGGATCTGTCACAAAGAGTTTACAAAGTGTTTTTGTTCTTTTTGTTTACAGGGAAGTAGAGAATGGACAGGAAAGTGCAGGGAGAGAGCCAGACTCTATTTTACCTGTCCAGGGTCTCCAGGACCAACAGGATTAGTCACAGTGTTGCTGCAAGGAGACACTGGTTCGTCGTTGGACTGCCCTGTTTGTGTTTCTGATTTAGATGTCCGGCAGCTTTTGCAGATTCTCTTTCTGCAGCAGAAGCAGATTCCTCCAGGAATCCCAAGCAGCAGCAGAGCTATAAGACCTTTATTAGGCGCAAAGTCATGTTTATCTACAAAGATATTTGAAGAGACGAAAGAAGAACAGACATCAAGAGATGTAGTAATGCATGAAACCCAATTCTTTAAAAATAAAATACATTTTATTTGAATATACACAGCAACATTCAAACATTTAGGGTCGGTAAGATTTTTTTATTGTTTTGCAAGTTGTCTCTTATGCTGACCAAGGCTGCATTTTTGTATAAAGAATACTGTAAAAACTGTAAAATAATATTTACAATTTAAAATTAACTTTTCAATTCTAATACATTTTCAAAATGTAATTTATTCATGTGATGGCAAAGCCAAATTCCCAGCAGCCATTGCTCAAGTCTTCAGTGTCACATGATCCTTCAGAAATCATTCTAATATGCTGATTTTATGCTCACGAAACATTTCTTATTATTATTACTGCTAAAAATTGTGGAAAACGTGATATATAATTTTTGCAGTATTCTTTGATAGAATAAAGTTAGACAGAACAGCATTTATTTAAAATAAAAATGTTTTGTAACATTACAAATGCGTTTTGATTACTTTAAACTCACTTTTGATCATGCTGAATAAAAGTCCTTTTTTATATGTAATTTTAAAAGATTTAGTATTTTCTTACCCACTAGTATCATTATAATGTTTGAGACGAGTCTTCCTTTGAGATCGGTGAGCTTGTAGTTGCCTAAATCTGATGAATTTACTTTGAGAATCTGAATGGATTCGCTGTACACTTTAAGCCGGCTGACGTAGTCAGGATGGATCCGTCCCACAGGAACTCCATTCTCCACCAGGGTGACAGATGAATAATTGCTGTCAAAATGTAAGTGTGGCATCCCTCAGCTTGAGTCCTGCCAGAGGTATGCTCAAAGTTTCACCTGCGACACGATCAATGTATACTCTGCCGGCTGTAGAGAAGGACAGATAGTGAGGATATGTGGATAGTCACAGAGATATAGAGATAGAGGTTTAAATTAATACTCACGCTTGACCTTCACTATATAACTGGAGATAGTTGAGCCAAAGGTATTGTACAGGGTGTAGCTTCCCTGATCGTCAAACGTAACATGTCTGATTCTGAACGTCCATCCGCTTAGAGGCGCTGCTCACTTCGCCTTTACTGGGTTTACTAGGCCCGATAGAAGATTTTTGTATTCCCAGATATTAAATTTTTTACTCTCATCAGCACTACTAAACTCCAACCTCTTTGTCCTATCAGGAAGATCCAGAGTCAACTGTCGGCCGTGGATTACAAGCTTCTCAGATATCGCAGAGACTGACACTGAGGGAGAAATGTTCTTTAGAATGGCATGATGAGTAGGAGTTATTTTGAACTGGCAGTTAGCATTGTGTAGGCGGTTTATTTAAATGAACACATGATTCAACTTGTCCTGTTATTCTTGTGCATGTTCAGTATGGTTAATAAGCAAATGTTGTAATACCTGCACAAATAGCAGTTGCAAGGAGGATCCAAATACTCATCATCTGTTTGAGAAAAGATCTATCAGTATATTGCAGATAGATTCTGAAAACACATTACATTAGAACATCAACCTGATTGTCTTATACAAATTAAGCCAATATGCTTTCTAAAAATCAGAATAAATCAGATGCCTTATGCTTGCATTAATCAGAATTCAGGGCATTTAAAAACGTTTTTCAGAGTATTCCCGCTCTAAAAACACTGGGTAAGAAAAGCCATTTGGGTTGACTTTAGCTCAAGGGCTGGGGAATATAGGAAAGAACACATGTTGACATATGCCTGCATAAATCAGAATTATGGGTCATCTAAACACCTTGTTCAGCATATCTCCTGATCATTTTTATTTTACAAACAAAAGTAATACTGGCTGATATGAAACCTGTAAAGCCTGTCATATCATATTTGATACAAGAATTTCTAAGGTCTCTAAATTAACAGCATGATTAAAACTTTGTAGAAAAACTTATTGTACCCGATCTATTACATACCTTCTGTTATCTGATGGATAGTTCATAATTTTTTAATTTTTTAATTTTAAAAAGTAAAAGGCCTTCTAGTATCATTCTAAAAATGTCCACCTTTAGGATGAGGCACTTTTATAAATCTTTACTGATTTATAAAGTAAACTAGTGTTGTCAACGATTAATTTTGCATGATAAAACATTTTGTTTGCATAATATATGTGTGTTCTGTGTATATTTATTATGTACACACATACATATATATTGAAAATATTTACATGCATTTACATGTCTACATTTATGTTCATATAATTTATTTTATAAATAGATATATTTAATATATAAACATAATTTTTTCTGAAATATAAACATTTATGTGTGTGTATTTATATATACATAATAATTATACACAGCACACATATTTTGTAAACAAAAACTTCTATTTTGGATGCGATTAACCGTGATTAATCGTTTGACAGCACTGATGTAAACATATGAAAACCCTTTATTAGTAATATTTCAAGACAAACACTTACTGGACTGAAGCGACCTAAAGGTTTACTTGATGATCATCCATACATAATTATTTAGAAAAATCATGGTAAAATGTATCAGATATGATACACCAGGCTTTTAAAGAATGTTGAACATCTCTCAGTCATCATTGTTGCGCACTGCATTATGTTTTTGCCCCACAATAAAAACTACAGAGCTTTGATCGTAAAACAAAGCATTTAAATAGCATCCTACTAAGACATAGTTTGGGAGATATAAACTAGAGTGACAAGTTAACATGTATATGCATTTTATGCCAATTCAAAGTGATTTACATCCCAATCTGTCAGAATTACATACTTCTGCTCTGTTCGGGCCTCGTATATAATGTTTTCTCCTCAAACATTATATCTGATACAAAACATAAAAACATACATGTCGATTTTTTAAACAGATCTCAAAAACAGTTTAGTTATTTGTGAAAGATTCAAGTTTAAGTGTTAAACCACAAAACCCATAACTTACTCAAAATGCACGCATTTCTCTGCAAGTCAGTGCCTTACAGTTCAGCTGCAATTCTGGCTTCATTGTGCAATCTTTAAAGAAACGTATAGTACAGATAATGTATATCATATGGTGCATTAAACTGGGACGTCCACACACATGGCGTCTAGTGGTCTGCTTTCCTGAAGGGCGTTAGATCTTCAGTGACATCATTGTGCTACGCGCGAAATAATTAGATTTAGTTATGCCGAGAAACCCAATAAATGAAAGAAGAAACAACAACAGGTTATTAAATAAAAAAAGGTCACTACGTTGTATAAAGCTTACTCGTGTATGAGACGCACATCTGTCTGCGCTTTTAAGATTTTGGTTTTCATCTCAACAATGCTTCGAAAAAAAACATAAACCAAAAAAGCAGTGGGAAATGTTAGCAACAACGCAATGTTTGACAAATTATAGTCATATGCGCCAGTTAAAAATAGGAGGATGATTGTGTTAACAAAAAACGCTCACGCGCCTATTGCATGTGGATTAATTAATTTTATTGTAAAGAGAAAACAGATGTATTAGAATATCGTTGACAGATAGACGACTTTGCATAAGGAAAATAAGCTTTAAATCGCGTAATGTTAGCGTTAGGTTATTTTCGCAATTTGAACAAAGGTGATATTCTTCACACAAAACGATCAGCGCATACTCACAGTTTCATTAATATGATGGCTGTTTCCGTTGAATGTGTAGTTTGGCGTGTTTCGAGAGCTGTCGGTAGGGGTGTCTGGCAGAGTTGAACTCAGCCCCTCTGCTATATCATATGAACAAACCGCCCCGAGCACATTCCGCTCCTTTTTTCCTCACAACTTTGATGCAAGGGACGATTAATGCTTTTGTAAGAATTTATATATGTGTAGGCGTGGGCTGAGTGTTTGAAAGAAGAAAAATTCTCAAGAAATCTGTTAATCTTGCGAGAAGTATGATCATACCTTAAATGAGTCATTCTAAGAAACGGGTGCCATTTCCACTTTGCAATTTTCCACATTTTCATTAAGAACAAACTTTTTTTTTTTTTACTTACAACTTTAAATATATGTTAATCCTCCAAAAAAACATATTTTCCCACCTCAGGCACAAAATCCTTAATAATATTATCAATTTTATTCTGGCAAGAGAGTCTTTCTTTTACCACCCCGTCACGGACAATATGTATGCCATTAGAGTAGTAAAACAAGAAATATATTTTTTAAATCTAACGTTTTCCTAATAGTAAAATGTCCCTTTTTTGGAAACCATCAATAGAAAGTCTGTAAGCTTTGTAAGCACATTTTGGGACATTTTTGTGCCTTATGCATCTCATCAAATGTTGCGGACCCAAATGGCACCCGTTTCGTAGAATGACTCAAATGTCGAAGAGCAGAACTTTACAACATTGTTCCCTAAATGTGTGGTAGCTGACATTTTCCCTTCATTGTCATTGACTATTTGTTTTCTTGTGGAACGCTGATTGAGCTTTAGAGTATTTTTGGAACTTCAAGTAGCTATTAAGTAGCCTTCCTTTAACACCTTGGCTTTAACACAAGAATGTAATGTTGATTTAGTCATTTTAAAATAAATACAGGTGTAATTACCTGAGTCATCACATAAATTAATTAACTGTATTCCTCAAACCCAATTAATATTCCCAAATATAGAGGAGACGGAATGGAGCATCTATTTATGTTAGCGCTTCAGCCTTCAGCTGTTCATTCTATATTTCTGTAACAGCTATTGTCTCCATTCATAGACAAGCCCTAACAAACCCAACAGGATACATAGAGGCGTGGCTAAAGGACCCCTCCCCAGCTCCCAGCTTACATCTGTCTCAGTGCGTGCAATGCTTATGTTCCTGAGTACTTTGTGGGAGGGATGCATATGCCTTGTTACATATGCCTAAATACACAGTGTTGGGCAGTAACTAATTACTAGTAATTTAGTTACTGTAATAATATTAAATTTTGCAGTAAATAGTAGTGTAACTAATTCCGAATACGATTTCAGTAATAATATTACAGTTACTATCCAAAACCAGTTTAGTTACTTTTGATGCCTTAACCTCAGTGATTTATAATCTAACAATTCCTAGATTTATTTTCATAATTTTCACGAGTCGCACATGCAAGTGATGTCCCCAGTGCAACAGGCAAGCTTGGAATATAGAAAAGCTTACATTCAGCAAATATAAATATCGCATTATATTGATTTTGTCAATAAAAAAAAAATTATCTGAACACTGTTGTGTAAGTTGTGAATTTACTTTACTCTGGCATTGCATCTCACCCACATCCCTCTGATCAGCATTATATTACTATAATTCAAATATTTTTGGAAAATTAAATCGTTTCTTACAAACGTAAGTAATTTGATAAAGTACATAACTAAATATAATCGGATATATGGGTAACAAAAATATTACTTCAAGCTACACATGACAATTATTGAGATTAATACAACACTTCTACTTGAATGTTACTATCAATCACTATTTAGTGTCTGTAATAACTTCTGACTGCAATCCAATGTAGATTTTGGTCAAATGATGAGGAAGAAATATGTTATTAGTAACATTCTAGAATAATTTTATGTGGGAGATACACAGTTACAACTTCTGTGAGGCGTGAAGAGTAAATGTAGCCTAAAAGTAATGTAGCCTAACTAGTGTAACTAATTACTGTTGCCAGAAAGTAATAAGTAAAGTAACAATATTACTTTTGAAAGGAGTAAGTTGAGTAATATATTACATTATCTGAGTAACTAGCCCAACACTGCTAAATACAAATGTAACAATTCGCAATTCTGCATTCCTCGCAATCCTGAGATGTCGCAAGAAAAATTTCATGTGAGATATAAACTCAGAATTTAGAGAAAATAAGACCGAAATGTGAGATGCAAATTCAGAATGATGAGGGAAATAAATTCAGAATTGAAATAAATTCAGAATTGAGAGATATAAACTGGTCAATTGTGAGACAAATAGAAAAGCAGCAATTGTGAGATAGGCCCTTGAACTCAGAATTGTGAGAAAAATAGTCATAATTACGAAATATAAACTCAGATTTGCGAGAGATTGTGAGATAAAAAGTCATTAATTCATTTGTTTGTTTAATTATTGTTTGTTTGTTATTCCAGGACCGAAACAGGCTTCTATAATTCCTCAGTTTTTCCTTATGAATATGGTTTGAAAATGGAAACTCTGCTTCTGTAGCTTAATTTTGCTGAATATTTAAACTTTAAATATTGTCTTTGGGGAATATGGACTCTGGTCTTTTCAGACAAAAATAATCATTATCTTGTTCACATAAAATGGTAATTTAGGTGTTGCCATGTTGTCTTAACATATATGGATTTCACAACAACCCTTTTTATTTCACATAACTTTTAGTCTTAAAGGAAACACAGAAAAGTCGATGGTAGTTCACTCACTAAATGTTAAAGGTGTCTAACTTTCACTTTCTACCTTCCATGTGGTCCTCCAGGTTATAGTGCTGTATTCATTGGTGTGGTGTGTTGCCTGTGGCAACTGAATGCAGATCGTGAGAGCTTATGAGGCTGCTGTGATTCTTCATTCATGTCACCAGAGATTACCAGTCAACTCCTCTGAGGATCCGGTGACTAAAACACACCTATGTCTTTCTCATGCTGGGAGGCGCTCTGTGTTGTGATACTGAGCTTTGTCTGAAAGCCATAGTGGTCCAAATTCTTGCTCTCAGTGGCAAATATTGTAACTGGGGCAGACTTCCTCCCTTTCAAACTTCCTGTGTTTCTTTCATGTTTTAATGTGGGTTGGAGTGCTCAAACAGAAAACAGACGCTTTTATAACACTGCCAAAACCACTGTGTGTGTGTGTGTGTATGTATAGGGGGGAGGGAGGGGCATTGTCAGATAGTTTACATATTGTCATTGCTCCTTCTTTTATCATCAGAACAGGATTATCTTAATTTTTATATAAAAAGTATTCACTATTTTATATTATTATGTTAAATAAAGTTAAATAAATTAATAACATGTAAATAAAGCTCTTCTCGCTTCCATTCTGACCATCTTATATTTGGCCATGTGGAAGGCTGACTGTCAGAGGAACATCTGGAATTTAAAGGATCAAGTTAAAGTTACCAGTGTAACTTTCTCGTCACTCTGGACATTACCGTTTTTTGAGAGCATGTAATTGGCCACGGAAAAGTGTTCACACTAATTTGATTTGTATGCCATTCTCTCATTGCTTTTACTGAACAAAGTCTGATAGAATTAACAGAGTGAATGAAAATAGAGTATGTATTTTAGTCACAGTATTTTATATATTTAAATATAATATATTAAAAATATTACATATTAAAATATATTCTCCATTGATTTTTCCAAAATAGAAGGGACAAATACAGTGCCTAATGCGTTAAGAGCTAATAATGTAGCCTAAATCAAAATGGGTTACTTTGATGTGGTTGGATATCTTACATTTGCCATTGCAGATATTACTTTTTAATTTATCTCTTTTAAATTTTTTTGATAAATTATCTTCTAATTCTATTAAAATTGTATTTAATGAGGATTGGTTCTCTCATGAATGCATTGACATTTGTCAAATCTATTCATTTCACTATTTTGTTACTAGAAATTGTCAAAAAGACATGCTCCATTGAACTGGCATGATTATTTCCTCTATACAGCACACAGGGACTGAATGAGTGAAGCTCTTGGCTTATGTGCTGCTGCAGCAGGTCTAATTCAGTGGCTTAATCACATGGCAATGACTGGAGCTGGAGTAACGTTAATGAGAGGCCATGCGCTCAAAGATCTGCTGTTCACATCGCACAGCTTCAGAATACAACCGACCATGAGATCAAATTGTGGATAATTTTCCACAACGATAACCTTGGATCTATCCATCTCTCATACGGTAAGATCGGCTTGCAGTTTAAAGCGCATCTGAATTGAAATAATTCTGAAAACATTGAACAAATTCATTGAAACATATATTCTATAAATAGCGTTTATATAAACTAGGTGATTCAGAAGCAACAGAATCGCGTGTGTTCAGATGACAGGATGTCCTCATTAATGTCGGTCGTCGGGTTTTGTTTATGTTGCTACGCCATGCTTCTGCAGTAACGGGACACTGCCGCTATTATTAGGCTAACGTTAAGTGCTCTCAGACATCATTTTCATTAAATATGTAAAATGATCACTGTAAATGCTTTTAGCATGCACTGTGCTGAAAGACAATTAATGTATCTCGTTGTAGCTTTCTGGTAAATGCGAGAAAAGCTACAATACAGTATCAGTGTTGGCCTACATTTATAGTTATTGTTTATAAAGGTGTAACTGTTTTAATCAATTATTTGTCAATGCTAAAATCTTTAAGAGCTTTCATAGTTTATCGCATTTAATACTACATTTGTATTCCCAAATGTCTAATTCCGCTATTTCTCTTATTTTAATAGGCTATACAGATCATAGATTCCTTCTCAGATGAGTTTCAGATGACTCTAATTGAGATTCTGTTTATCTTTCATGACCTTTCATCACATGAGGATGGGAGAATCCCCTGTGAAATCTCAATTACATTACAAACTAACCAACATCACATGCAATGCAAACGATTTGTCTACAACCTTTATGCGTCAAAATGAAAAGAAAAGATAGATAGATAGATATATCCACTATGCACAATTATGACCATTAGTCATTGTATAAGCCCAAGAAATGCAACAATTAAGCAGACTTATCATTTGTTCCTCAATTTGCATGACGTATGTGTGTGTGTGTGTGTGAGAGAGAGAGAGAGATCATGTATGTATGTCTTTAGTTGTAACGTTTACATTGGACTGTTTATTGTTGAGGTCTGATATTTGAACACGTTATGTTTCAGGCTATCATGGGATGCCTCTTCCGAAGTGAGGAGATGTGTCTGGTCCAGCTCTTCCTCCCGGCAGGTTCAGCTTACAACTGCGTCAGTGAGCTTGGGGAGCTGGGCTTAGTCGAATTCAGAGATGTGAGTTTCATGGATACACTACTTTTCAGAAGCTTTTTAAAATGTTATGTATGCTTTTATTCACCAAGGACACATTCAATTGATCAAAAGTGAGTGATAAGATTTGTTTATTGTTATACTAATATTCTTTTGATGCACTGTATTTCGTTTGAACTTTCTATTCATCAAATTATCTTGAAAAAATTTATCACAGTTTCCACAATAATATTAAGCAGCAACTGTTCTAAACATTGATAGTAATAAGAAATGTTTCTTAAGCATAATCAACATATTAGATTGATTTCTAAAGGATCATGTGACACTGAAGACTGGAGTAATGATGCTAAAAATTCAGCTTTGCCATCACAGGAATAAATGACTTTTTAAAATATTAAAATAGAAATATTATTTTACAGTATAATACAATATTACAGTCTTTCTTTACTGTATTTAATAATAATAATAAAAACAAACCTGGTGAACTTAAGATACTTATTTAAAAAAAAAAATCTTATCGACCATGTTTTATGTCTGAAATTTCTGCTCATATGCTGCCATCACATTTGCAATCTGTCTTGCTCTTTTCCCCTCTTGTTCTGTCTCTCTTGAACCCAATCTTCACAGCTGAATCCAAATGTGAATGCCTTTCAAAGGAAGTTTGTTTCAGAAGTGAGAAGATGTGAGGAGCTGGAGAAAACCTTCAGTAAATCTCTAAATCCAACTATTATTTACCCATATTATTATGTAATCATAAAATATTCACCTTTCAATGACCAGCTATTCAGCAAGTATAATATAATTATTGTAGTCACTCTTTGACACTCATCTGTCAAATGTTTGTATCATAATCACTGTGCACATCCACTACATGTTTTCCTCTCCCTCTTTTCCGCAGAGTATCTGGAGCAAGAGATCAGTCGTTCTCTCCATCCTTCTCTGAAAGGTCCTTTACCTACAGCCATACCAATCCCATCAGCCCCACAGCCCAGAGAGCTGCTCTCCATTGAGGAGGAGAGCGAGAGACTGGCCAGAGAACTCCGAGAGGTGAGAGGAGAAAAGAGAAGTAGGCTAAATGGATATCTGGTGTTGCGGAAGGGATATCATGTAGTGCAAGTGGTGATCTTGACTCAGTTTGCATGTAGGTATCAAGAAACAGGGACAGTCTACGTAACCAGCTGAGCCAGCTCAGTCAGTACAGAGGGGTCCTGAAGCAGAGCATTTTACTACCAACCTCACAGGTAAAAACCTGGCTCTTATCATGCTTACCTTCATGTCTCTCAGATATCTACCAGTTCTTCTCATAATGTTCCTCAAGGTTCCACCTCCAACTCTTGAGACCACAGCACTATTGGACAGCAGGCAAGATATGCGCTTGAGGTGAGGACAATATCATCTAAAAGACAATGTGATGAACATTTTAATATTGTAAATAACTTTTTTTCCATTCTAAAGTATCATTCTGAATCTCAGTGAATCATTTTGAATCCCACTGAAAAGGATCCATGGATGATAAAGGTTCGGAACCATCAATGCGAATGAAGAAGCTTTATTTTTAAGAGTGCAGTGAGAAACAGAAATGTGAATTTCTGTTCGTTAACAGAATAACTTGAATGTTATGGTGCGGTCACATTAACCATTGTTCTGTAAAATTGTCTGGGCAAAATGGGGTCAGTCTAATAGAAATATGTCCATTTGTTAATTTCACATAAGTGTGAAAAAGTTGCCCTTGCAGATTTTGTGCATTTTCATGTGGGTCACTTGAATTCACCACACTGATCAATTGAGTTCTGTGTGAGCTGTGCTTTATATATCTCCAGACTATTGACAAGAGACAATGAACCTTTTCCCCCCACAGAATATCACTGAAATATCACTAATGTAAGGACTCCTTTAGACAAGATTTTCTAAAGTCACTTTCAACTTGAACATGAACAAAATCTGCTTTGGAAACTTTTTGCCCTCACCAAAACTCGCAGTCGCACAGAGTTCTATTGAAATGACTCAAATTCACCCACACAATTCCACAGAGCAGCGGTATATGTGACTGCATTTTTAGGCTGCAAGTCAAAGTATTTTCACATTTTAGTTGTTAACAAGTATGTAACAAGACACTAATAATGACACTAATAAAAGGCTGTGCAATTAATCGAATTAGATTAACTGGACAGTAAAGCCGGTTTCTTGATTAGCAGTAAATCTCCATCACATGTTTTCAGATGGAGCGGTAGTTAATACACAGAGCTGTAGTTCACTGACAAGCTACGCAATATTGCGTTCATAATCAAAGGCGATTCGTCTGCGATTACAAACGTGATATGTCCTAGCTTGTCAGTGAACAACGGCTCTGTGTAGTAAATGCCGCTCCATCTGAAAACAGGTGATGGAGATTTACTGCTAATCAAGAAACCGGCTTTACTGTCGAGATGCGCATGTTAATCGAATTCGAGTAATTGCACAGCCTTATTGTTGACATCTTTCCTGCACAGTTTTGTCACTGGCGTGGTCCATCCGTGGAAGGTTCCAGCATTCGAGAGGCTGCTGTGGAGGGCCTGTCGTGGTTACATCATTGTAGACTTCTGGGAGATGGAGGAAAGGCTGGAAGTGCCAGACACTGTAAGAGAGTTACATTAACTTAATCACATAACTCATTTTGATGAAATTGGCCATATATATATTAAGTTTTTCTTGCTCACAGGGAGAGATGATTCAGTGGACTGTCTTTGTGATCTCTTTTTGGGGAGAGCAGATTGGGCAGAAAGTGAAGAAGATCTGTGATTGGTACATTTATTGCTTAATTTAATTTAATTGTAGCTTACTATAGTACACTTTCATGAAATCACATATTTGTCTTTTCATAGTTTCCACACACATACCTTTGTGTATCCAGAGGTTTTGGAGGAGAGAGAAGGAGTACTTCAGGGGCTTGAAAGCAGGATAGTAGACATCAAAATGGTGACTGGAATGTTCCTTTCATTACACAATGACACTCACTTTGAAATAAGACCATGTAGCGGTATCAAAATGTTTTCAGGCACTGTAGAATCACTTAAAATGTATTAATTTCATTCCATTCAATAAAAAATAACAAGTGGTACTTCTTTATGGAAAGACCAGAACACAGAAAATCTGTGACTCATTTTACTTTTGTAATCTGATGTATTTCCAAGTGAGACGGGATATGTAACGAGAAAAAAAACATTATATACTATCATTCAAAAGTTTGGGGTTTGTATGTTTTAGTTAAGTTTTTTTCAGCAAAGACACATTAAATTGTTCAAAAGTGACAGTTAAGTTTAACATTGTACAAAATATTTGATTTCAAATACATGCTGTTTTTTTTTTACTTTCTATGTTTCAATAAATCCTGAAAAAAGGTTTCCACAAAAATATTAAGCAGCACAACTGTTTTCAACATTGGTAATAATAATAAATGCTGCAAATTAGCATATTAGAATTCATTCTGAAGGATCATGTGACAATGAAGACTGGCGTAATGATGCAGAAAACTCAAAACAATTTTAAATTGTAAGAATTTTCACAGTATAATAGTTTTTACTGTATTTTTGACTAAATAAATGCAGCCTTTGTAAGCACAAGATATTTCTTCCCAAAAGACCCCAAACATTTGAACAGTAGTATATACACTGAACAAAATTATAAACGCAACACTTTTGTTTTTGGCCTATTTCACAAAAGGCCTATTTCTCTCAAATATTGTTCACAAATCTGTCTAAATCTGTGTTAGTGAGCACTTCTCCTTTGCCGAGATAATCCATCCACCTCACAGGTGTGGCATATCAAGATGCTGATTAGGCAGCATGATTAATGCACAGGTGTGCCTTAGGCTGGCCACAGTAAAAGGCCACTTTAAAATGTGCAGTTTTATCACACAGTACAATGCCACAGATGTCGCACAGGATATTTTGTAAATAATATAAAAAGGAAAATGAAATAAAAACTATTTAACTATACTCTGCAGGTGCTGTCTCAGACGGAGCAGTATATGCAGCAGCTGCTGTCTCGCTGCGTGTGTCAGATGCCACTGTGGAAGATACGTGTGCAGAAGTGTAAAGCTGTGCAGATGGTGCTCAACCTCTGCAGCCCTTCAGTCACAGAGAAGTGTCTCATCGCAGAGGCCTGGTGCCCCGTGGCCAAACTGCCCCTGCTCCAGAGCGCTCTGATAGAAGGAACGGTGAGATAAGACTATTTAATAAACTATTTCACACAAAATATGTCACAAATTAGAGTTAATTTTCACGTGTTGAAGATGTATAGGGGACGAGGGATAGCAATGCAGGAAATGTATAATTTCTCATTTGCAGCAGGGTTCGGAGCAGTGAATTCTGCAATAGATGGTTTTTTGTCCTTTCTGTTTCTTAGAGAAAGAGTGGTAGCAGTGTGGACTCCTTCTACAACCATCTTCCTGCACCCACATCTCCTCCAACACACTTTATCACCAACACATTCACTTCCAGCTTCCAGAACATTGTGGAAGCTTATGGTGTGTCCAGTTACAGAGAGGTCAACCCAGGTAACTCTCACACACAGTCACATGGAAGCAGGCACAATTCATTTTAGTTAACTAAAGTTTGAGATAAACAACCTTTGAAAGACATGGAAACCCATCCTAGTAAATGTCTTGTATTTGTTCCCTTGTCAGCGGTGTACACCATCATTACTTTTCCCTTCCTGTTTGCGGTGATGTTTGGAGATGTTGGTCATGGTTTACTCATGACATTGGCTGCTCTGTGGATGATTCTGGAAGAAAGAGACCCTAAGATGAGGAATAACACTAATGAGGTTTCTTTCAATTTGATATACATTTTAATATCAAAAATAGTTGGGCTGCTTCATTTTTTTTGGGGGATTTCATTGATGAATATAAAGTGCAAAAGAACTGCATTTACAGGTGCATGTCAATAAATTGGAATGTCGTGGGAAAGTTCAGTAATCCAACTTAAATTGTGAAACGTGTATTAAATAAATTCAATGCACACAGACTGAAGTAGTTTAAGTCGTTGGTTCTTTTAATTGTGATGATTTTGGCTCACATTTAACAAAAACCCACCAATTCACTATCTCAACAAATTAGAATATGGCAGTTTGGTTCACTAGGCTACACAATCATGGGGAAGACTGCTGATCTGACAGTTATCCTGAAGACAATCATTGACACCCTTCACAAGCAGGATAAGCCACAAATATTCATTGCCAAATAAGCTGGCTGTTCAAAGAGTGCTGTATCCATGCATGTTAACAGAAAGTTGAGTGGAAGGAAATAGTGTGGATAAAAAAAGATGCACAACCAACCGAGAGAACCGCAGCCTTATGAGGATTGCCAAGCAAAATTGATTCAAGAATTTGGGTGAACTTCACAAGGAATGGACTGATGCTGGGGTCTGTTGCATACACTATGCTGTAATAACGAGACGGATACATGTAATGCCTTCTGTTAACTCTTTACTCCGGAACTGACGTCATGATAACTCGGTCACCTCCTCATAGGACCGTACAACATTATGCATCTCACTCTCAGTGTACCCTTTACAGAACAGGGTCAAGGCATCAAGAGCCACCACACACAGACGTGTCAAGGAATTTGGCTACAGTTGTTGTCAGAGGCTTCTTACCTGGGCTGAGGAGAAAAAAACTGGACTGCTGCCCAGTGGTCCAAAGTCCTCTTTTCAGATGAGAGCAAGTTTTGTATTTCATTTGGAAACCAAGGTCCTAGAGTCTGGAGGAAGGGTGGAGAAGCTCATAGCTCAAGTTGCTTGAAGTCCAGTGTGAAGTTTTCACAGTCTGTGATGATTTGGGGTGCAATGTCATCTGCTGGTGTTGGTCCATTGTGTTTTTTGAAAACCAACGTCACTGCACCCGTTTACCAAGAAATTTTGGAGCACTTTATGCTTCCTTCTGCTGACCAGCTTTTTTAAGATGCTGATTTCATTTTCCAGCAGGATATGACACCTGCCCACACTGCCAAAAGCACCAAAAGTTGGTTAAATGACCATGGTGTTGGTGTGCTTGACTGGCCAGCAAACACACCAGACCTGAACCCCATTGAGAATCTTATTGTCAAGAGGAAAATGAGAAACAAGAGACCAAAAAATGCAGATGAGCAGAAGGCCACTGTCAAAGAAACCTTGGTTTCCATACCACCTCAGCAGTGCCACAAACTGATCACCTCCATGCCACGCCGAATTGAGGCAGTAATTAAAGCAAAAGGAGCTCCTACCAAGTATTGACTACATATACAGTAAATTAACATACTTTCCAGAAGGCCAACAATTCACTAAAAATGTTTTTTGTATTGGTCTTATGAAGTATTCTAATTTGTTGAGATAGTGAATTGGTGGGTTTTTGTTAAATGTGAGCCTAAATCATCACAATTAAAAGAACCAAAGACTTAAACTACTTCAGTCTGTGTGCATTTAATTTATTTAATACACGAGTTTCACAATTTGAGTTGAATTACTGAAATAAATGAACTTTTCCACGACATTCTAATTTATTGAGATGCACCTGTATTGGAAATAGGAATCTTTTGAGAAATCGTCTTATAAATACCTTTACCTTTAATCAATGTTATGTATTCTTTCTGAATAAAATATTTCTTAAAATAATCATTAAAAATAAACATTAACCCAAACTTTTGAACAGTAGTGTATCTGTCTGTGTTCTGTCTCATCACTTTCTAGAATGTACTTCAGGTTTGTACAGAATTTTACACTTTCTTCTAGATTTGGCGTATGCTGTTTGGTGGAAGATATCTGATCCTTCTGATGGGGTTATTCTCCATCTATACTGGGGCTGTTTATAATGAGTGCTTCAGTAAAGGACTCAGTCCTTTTTCTTCTGGCTGGCACCTCAAACCCATGATGCAACACTACAACTGGAGGTACATGCACAATATTACATCCAAGACAAAGATGAACCATAAGCTAGATTTCAACTTAAATATTTAACAGTGTTCCAATGACAGGGATAGTAATGGTGGGAATGTTCAACAGCTTTTTTAGAGCAAGACTATAAAGAGTTAATTCACCCCCAAAAAATTAAATTCAGTGATTCATCCTCATATCATTCCAAACCCGTAAGACTTTCAAATGAAGACATATTCAATGAAACCTAAGAGATTGGTCAATGCAATGCCACCAAAACTTTATTGCTTTGAAAAGTTCATAAAGGTATTAAGAGCATTAAAACATAAAGCTCAATGTTTATGTGTGAATAAAAGTCAAAATTAATTTTGTTGTTCTTATAAAGTGACCATGGCTCTTCAGAAGACTTAGATTAAACCACTCAATTACTATGAATTACTTTTACAGTGTCTTTATTAACTTTCTTGAAGCATAAATGTTTTGATTGCGTAGACTTCAAATGGAGGGACAGAAATTGAAGATGAACTAAAGTCTTATGGGTTTGGAATAACATAATTTTAAATGATGACAGAATGTTTATTTTTGGGTGAACACTTCTTTTCTGGTATGTTTTTATGCAGAAATTAACTTTTAAAAATAATTCCACCCTGAAATATTCACTGGAGTGAACAGACAACCAGCCTCAAACTCCCCTATATCATTCATCACTACAAAAATATGTACATCAGACCACTAGAAGCACTAAATAAAACTGCAAATACATATTTTCTTTGCTACACAAGTGTCTCAAACAACCCTTTAGACACTTCTGCCTAGCTACTGAATGAAACCGAGTCAAAGCACAGAAATTCATTTTTTCTACAGTGTTAATTCCTCCTCCTGGCTGTTAGGAATTTCAAGACTTCCTTCCCTTAATGACATGGACAGACAAATATAGAACCTGCTTTCTTGGAATAAGACTGTTTACGGTGTGGTCACATTTACCATTGTTTGACATTTTCACAGACAAAATGCATTTCACCCATCTAAGTGCATGCTCACAGCAGTGAGTATTGAACACACACACTTTATGAACAAACATCTGGAGCAGTGGGCAGCCATTTTGCTGCAGCACCCAGGGAGCAATTGGGGGTTAGGTGCCTTGCTTAAGGGCGTAACGAGTGTGGATGAGAGCGCCACCTACAGTTCTTTCTGGTCCTGATACTCAAACTCATTACCTTTGAGTACAAGTCTGACTCATTAACCATTATTCCACAACTGCCCCTTTATACTAATTTTTATAGGAATCTGTGCAATTGGTAATTGGTAAAAAGTTCAAGCTGGACAAGCGGATTTGTCGTGTTGACCAATAGACAGTTGCTTGGTTTGAAAGTGTCTTCTGTGTGAGCTGTGCTTCATACCTCACTACACTATTGACAACAGATAGTGGATGCTAATGAGAACACACCTATTCTCTGTAAAACCTATCACTTAAGCTTGCCTGTTTGATCTCATTCTACACTCACACTCACTTGTGTCTTTTTTATTCTGGACTGGTTCAGTGATGAAACTTTGAGGAGTAACCAGTACCTCACTTTGGATCCGAACATAACTGGAGTATTCCAGGGACCATATCCTTTTGGCATTGACCCGGTAACCAGGCCTTTAAGCAAATCACCCTTATGTCTAGCTCTCTCTGAGGCTTGGATTTGACTGTATCTCGTTTCCTGGTCCTTAGATCTGGAGCCTTGCCAATAACCACCTCACCTTCCTCAACTCCTATAAGATGAAGATGTCAGTCATCATCGGAGTCATCCATATGACTTTTGGAGTCTGCTTGTCTTTCTTCAACTACATGTCAGTCCAGTTACGTAGGAATCATGTTTGTTTACATTGATTTGCTTCATATCTATGATCTGTTCTGTGGATTTTTTCTTGCCATTTTAATGGTATTTTTCCTCAGGCACTCTGGGGATGTGAGCAGAATGTTCCTGGTGTTGATTCCCGAGCTAGTGTTCATGCTCTGTCTTTTTGGGTACCTTGTCTTCATGGTGGTGTTTAAATGGATCGTGTTTGGACCTCAGGATTCAGACCGTGCTCCCAGCATCCTAATCCACTTCATTGACATGTTCGTGTTTGCCGAGAACCCAGACAACCCACCACTTTATTCAGGACAGGTAAGACATTCATTCAGTACACTGATTCTTTCAACTTTCTGATATTGTATAATAGTTTTCCATCATGACTAATGCGTACATGTCATCTCACTGTCTTCAGATGATAGTGCAGAGAGTATTAGTGTGCTTGGCACTGCTGGATGTTCCAGTGCTGTTACTGGGAAGACCACTCTTCCTGTACTTCAGGCACAGGAATAACAGGAGAATGGTAGGTATTTTAGTTTGTTGTTGCATCTTTGATAAAATAATGAATATATCAGGGTTCCCACGGGTCATGGAATTTCTGGAATATCATGGAATTTTTAAAGGTCCATTCCAGACATTGAGAGTCAGGGATTTTTATATATATTTTAGTACAAGTCATGGAATATCAGAGATTTTTGTCCTTCAGCTCCATTCAGTAGTCTACTTGCACGCTGTATTCTGTGTAAACAGCGTGTACAGACAGCCACGACTCTGACACGCATAAGCTCTGAATTGAGTTTCTCTCAGTGCCTTTCTTGCTCCTGAACAGGGTGTTGTACCCATTTCTGACCCCTTGCCAAATTATTACCCCTTTTGTTGAAATCGCTTTCTGATTGCCTAATCCTAACCCCTCTCCCACACCTAACCCTCAACCTACCAATACTAGGGAGGTAATAATTTGGCAGGGGTTTGAAATTGGGCACAACACCGGCCCATGGCATAGGCAACATAGGCAGTTGCCTAGGACGCAAAATGACTGGGGAGCTACAGAAAGTTTTTTTTTTTTTGGTCTTTCCTACACCCATATATTAAAGTCCACTTGAAACGGAAGGTGCTGCCGTCTTTATTTCAGTATGGTGACGTATTTTCAACTGAAATGGAATATTGAGTAGAGGGCAGGGTTTTATTTTTGCACTCCTCCTCTCATCTCTCACTCGCAGTGAACTAACGTTTGGAGGGGCAAAATAATTTCAGACAGTTAACAATTTTAGTACTGATCAATTATCAAACTAATTAAAATAATGTTTGAATAAAATTTAAATAAATTAAAAATTATACGATTTTACAACGTCATGTTGGATGCTATCTTCCAGAAAAGGTCGGAAGCGGGAACATCCGAGTTGAAATGTTCCACTTCCAACTTCAGTGCATTCCAGTCATTCCAGAGTGACCATGTGATGCCCTTACCAATAAGGGAATGTGGCTCTTTTTGTAGAAGTGAAGAATGTCCTTCCAGCAATTGTCATATTCGATATTGCAATTTCTCCCATACTGTCTGATTGAAAAGTATTGGCCCTGTTTCTCAGTTACAGGAGGAGCAGCGCCCCCTAGTCACAGACACCAGCTCTATAAACGCTCAACTAGGAGACCTAGAGGGAGGAAGA
Source organism: Gymnocypris eckloni scoliostomus (assembly GCA_027564155.1). NCBI lineage: Eukaryota > Metazoa > Chordata > Actinopteri > Cypriniformes > Cyprinidae > Gymnocypris > Gymnocypris eckloni. The sequence continues at coordinate 26,828,114 of CM050416.1, forward strand.
GGAAGAACAACAGAAGATCAGGTGAGAAAGAGAAACGATCAAGACAAATAAAGCTCAGCATTAGAAGAGTCAGGGAAAAAAAGAGGAAAGACTAACTTTCCGGTAGAAAGCATTAATTTTTCATTCTTTCATAGCGGAGCCACTAAATATATAGTATGCTTCTTAACCTTTACAGGAGTTTGATTGCACAGAGGTTTTTATGCACCAGGCGATCCACACCATAGAGTACTGCCTGGGCTGCATCTCTAACACCGCCTCGTACCTTCGACTTTGGGCCCTCAGCCTCGCACATGCACGTATGCAAACACTCACAAGCATTCACGAGTGTTTGGTTCACTTATCCACCTTAAATTTTTCATACAATTGAGTTCAGTCATTTGTAACTTGAATATGTAAGGCTAGTTTTAGTGTTTAGTGCACTTTGTTAATCTAATGAATTGGAAGTCTCACACTTTCACAGAAAATACATCTGCATTGCAAAATAAGGTGGATGCTTAATTAGTTTTGTATTTGTGTGCATTAGAGCTGTCTGAGGTTCTCTGGGTGATGGTGATGAGAATTTCACTCTCATGGCAAGGCTATGTGGGATCTGTGGTTCTGTCAGTCATCTTCTCTGTCTTCGCCATCCTCACTGTCTCAATCCTGCTGGTAATGGAGGGGCTGTCAGCCTTTCTGCATGCTCTGCGTCTGCACTGGTGAGAAAATCATAAACATAAACCAACTTGTGCAGTGGTTCTCAACCAGGGGCCGGGATCCACTACAAAGTGACGTATGGTCACCCATACTCGGAATATGTGCTCTGCATTTAAACCATCCAAGGTGCACACTCACACATCATGAACACACACCCGGAGCAGTGGGCAGCCATTTTATGCGGTAACCGGGGAGCAGTTGGGGGTTCGGTGACTTGCTCAAAGGCACCTCAGTCATGGTATTGAGGGAGGAGAGATCGCTGTGCATTCACTCCCTCCACCTACAATTCCTGCCGGACCGAGACTCGAACTCGCAACCTTTCGATTACGAGTCCGACTCTCTAATCATTAGGCCATGACTTCCCCAAGTAGGGGCCCCCAGTAAGATTTAGTTATATTATCTTAATTAAAATGAATATTTTATGAATACAATTTTTTTTTACATGGACAACATTAAACTGACATGTAATGTGTAAATAAACATATTTAAACATTTTAAATACATAAAGTATTTTTTATAGCCTTTAAATATTGACTTGGACAAAAGTGGGCCTTGGAGTAAAAGGTTGAGAACCACAAAACAAGTAATTGCACAGACTAGTCCGTCTGTTTGGTGACTATTTGACACATTAAATGGAGATTGATTTTAAAATTACAATTCAGTTTCTGGATTTGAATTGAGGTGGGAAATAGGAACTAACCATCATTTGAATTTGATTTGATTTTGATTTGGAGTCATAACAGCAAGCGCAGTATAGTGTGTGACGCGGTGATTAACAAAAGGTGGATGGGGTGGTTAGGCTCTTATCTGCACCATATGTGTAGTTCTAAGTGTAGCAGTTTACATTAGTTGATATTCATTGAAATATACACACTGAAGAATCAATCACCATTTGTGTGGATTTTGGCACCTTTACTGCATTTTTGAGGTGTGTGTAAAATTTACTCTTGATGAAGAGTTTAATTGTAATGTATTTTTCCCATATGATGCAGGGTGGAGTTTCAGAACAAATTCTACAGTGGCTCTGGATACAAGTTCAACCCGTTTTCCTTTGCATCAATTCAGCATCTAGACCAAATGTAAATATTCTCTGTAAAAATGTTTTTATACTTCATTTTAAAGCTGGATGTGTCAAAACCCCTGGTAGTAAAATATTATTCATTAGAGGGTTTGTTCACGCTGAAATGAAACTCTGTCCTCAACTCACCCTCATGTTGTTCCAAACATGTATGACTTGGTTCTGTGGAAAACAAAGTGAGATGTTTTGAAGAGAAGGTCCTCGATGCAGAGCCAATGGACAGAGCTTGATGTCCTATGTGTGGAGATTAAAGTCCCAAGCACACACAGATCTTAACGGATTAGTTCATTTTCAAATTAAAATTTCCTGATAATTTACTCACCCCCATGTCATCCAAGATGTTTATGTATTTCTTTCTTCAGTCGAAAAGAAATTAGTTTTTTTTGATGAAAACATTCCAGGATTTGTATCCATATAGTGAACCTCAATGGACTCCAAACGGTTGAAGGTCAAAATTACAGTTTCAGTGCAGCTTCAAAGGGGTATAAACGATACCAGATGATGAATAAGGGTCTTATCTGGCGAAACGATTGGTCATTTAAAGAACATTTTATACATGTATATGCTTTATAAACACACAAATGCTCGCCTGGTCTGTGATGTGCGGCCCAGACTTCATGTAACTCCATTGGAGTTCAGTATATGGATACAAATCCTGGGATTTTTTCATAAAAACCGTAATTTCTTTTCGACTGAATAAAGAAATACATAAACTTCTGGGGGTGAGTAAATAAGGAAATTCCTTTAATGCTGAGCATAATGTATGAATAAAAAAAAAATGCAGAATACTAATAAAGGCTTTTGTTACTTGAATATTTGTATTAATGATCACGGTTCTTCACAATCCCTTTACATGCTGCACGTTTTATCTGTTTTTTGTCCAAATGCAAATGTTTTAGCCCATTTATCTTCTTCAGAATAAGGTAAAACAAATGCACTCTTACCTTAAGGGTGTTATTGAGGTATTTAGGAGGAACACTGAAATAAACTAAAACAGAGCCATTAGGAACTAACCATTAAATGACTGATATTGTATGCTTATTTTAAATCAGTGTATTCAATGCAAGTCTGTCAGAAGCATAAATATAAATTGTTGGCATCAAAATGGATTAAACAGAATATTTGTATTCAAATATTCACACAGAATGGACTAGATGTTCATAAAGAGATTTTGTGTGCATCTTAGTTGTGATCATTAATTTGTTCATACATATACCAAAAAAAATTATGTATACACATCCAACACTTACTGAACAACTGAATCAGCACAATGTCATTTTTCCTTTCAATTTAATACAAAATCTTGTATGCTTACGTTGAGGCAAGAAAATCTGACCTCTTGTACAAACAAAGGAGGTCACATGGTCAACGTGACATTTGTTTAGTATACTAGAAATACAAATGGAATTATTTGTATTTTACACACTTTAATAAATAAACACTTTACCGGGAATAAATATCAGATTCTCAACATGGTTTCAGACTTATGACCCCCCTGCACTCTGGCCATTAAACCCCATGTCAGCGGACCAATATTATATTCATGAATTCTGTGCTGAAAGGCAATATGACAAATTGGTGCAAGTGAAGTCAAGCATGTTGTTTGCTTTCCACTTTTTATTTTTCTGCTTTTTCATGAAGAAAAAAAAGAACATTTGTTTAAAAAGTCCTCGGAAAATAATTGCTATTGTGTTGCTACAAGTTGCACTTAAATTATAGCTTTCCAAGGGTAAATGAACAATTGAGGCTTAACTGTGAGCAACCCTCTAAGTTTAGACAGGACAGGAGAATCGCCCGTTTGATGACAAGCAGAAGAACAAAACATCAGATGAAAGAAAACAGAAAGAGTGATTTTTGTTTGGTATGAATGAGTAAAAACTTAATGTGGTGTGTTAAATGTCTACAAACATCCAGGCAGCAGAACCTTCAGAAAGGTCGAACAACCAAAATTTGCGTTCAGACAAAGTCACTAATTGGTAAGCTGAAGTCTTTGATTCAGATTCAGATTCATCCTGTGCTGCCACTACATTCTTTGATCAAGTTGTGGCGGATGAGAACTATCAGGACATGCCATGTCTGTCATTTTCTTTCTCCTAGCTTCAATTCACTGCAACATCAGTGGCCACACCTGGACCGAATTTCTTGACCAAATCCCACCTGGGCTGGATTATGAAGCTTCAAGCATATCAGCAACACCTTCTGAAAGAGTCACTTTGGATTAGGCTGAATGCCCAGAGAAGAAGAAAAAGCCACACGCTGGATGTGTCTGCATCGGTCTCATGGGTTGTGGGAATAAAATCCTCTACTTAACTCTAAGACAGCGCTGAAAATAACCTCTCCCATCAGCCTGTTTTTACCCTTCTAGGACAGCGGCCATATCCTTCCATCCATCTGTTTTCTTCAGCCTCATCCTCCCATTCAGGCCCGATGAGCCTGCTTTGAGTGGGATGAAGCACTCGTGAGCTCGCTAAGCAGAGCTGTGCGGAGACTGTGTGTGTATGTATGCATGTGTGTGTGTGTTTGTGTGTGCATGTTATGATATTCTCTGAATGAGTTTGTCCTCGGTCAGACAGAATACGGTGCAGTAGGACAGGTCAGAGATGAAGTTTTCACAGCCACGTCGAGTCACGTTCCTACAACCCCGCAAATCCAACAGAGCCAGAGCCGATAGTCGCTTCATATAGGACAGACAAGCATCTGTCAACTTATTACAACCTAGAGAAAGAGAGAGAGAAGATTAAACCACCAACTGGGAGTACCAGACTGATCAAATTCAGCATTACATCACAGTAAATAATTGAGGTAAATAATAAAAAAATAAAAACATTTACATTACAGTAAAGTTTTTTTTTTTTTTAATCACAATAATTCACAAGTAATCCACATGACTCCAGTCCATCAATTAACATATGCATCGTTTACAAGCAAAAACAGTTCCAAGCAAATATGTCTGGGGATTTTGAAGTGAGAGGACAAAAGGGGACGGACTTTTCCTCTGGAAGAAGTGTTTTTGGCCAGAAGCAATTATTTAAACATAAAATACCTTCATGATAGATTTATTAGAAACTCAGCTTTTCACTTCACAAGCTGTTAACAGATAGCTTGGATTACTTGTTGATTATTGTGATGCTTTTATCAGCAGTTTGGACTCTGACGGCACCCATTCACTGCAGAGGATCCATTGGTGAGTAAGTGATGTAATGATGCAATAATCGCTAAATCTGTTCTGATGAAGAACTCGTTTACATCTCTGATGCCCTGAGGATGAGCAAATTGTCATCAAATTGACATTTTTGGGTAAACTACTACTTTAAGCCAAAAAGTTAAAGGGTTAGTTCACTCAAAAATGAAAATTAGCCTGTTTTACTCACCCTCAAAGCATCCTAGGTGTATATGACTTTCTTCTTTCAGACGAATCCATTCAGAGTTATATTAAAAATGTTCCTGGCCCCTCCAAGCCAATGGGGATAAGCGGGTGCTTTTTGTCAACAGTCCAGAAGACGTGAAATGCAGTGCGCGCATCCTTTATAAAGACTGGGTTTCCTTTGCTCCTGCATATCGCAAAAGTCATCCCCATGGACGGCTTCGCATATGACAGTCAGGGGAAGTAAAAAAAAAAGTTTATTGCGTTTGAAATATGGATATTAATCTTACAAAACTCATTGATTCACTACAAGGGATGTTTTATTACGAATGCGCACACTTTATTTCACGTCTTCCAAACTGTTGACAAAAAGCACCCACATACCCCATTGAAAGGCTTGGTGGGGACAGGACAATTTTTAATATAACTCCGATTGGAATCGTCTGAAAGAAGAAAGACACATACACCTAGGATGCTTTGAGGGCGAGTAAAACATAGACTAGTTTACATTTTTGGGTGAACTAACCCTTTAATATCATATATCCATATAGAACAAACAGAAATCTCTATATTGTGCTTAATTCAATTCTTATTAATTTCTTCTTGTGACAGGGCAAGAAAGGTTCATGTTCAATTAAATGCCAGGTAGAGTTTATGAAAGCAAAATACCAATAATTTCCAGGAGAACAGAGCTTTTCTGCATCATGTCTAACTTTGAAGTATAAAGAAGCTCAAAATACACAGGGACTCTTATTTTGAAATATACATGCTTACTTCCAGCTGGTAATTCAAAAATATGCACTCTTACAACCATTAACAATATATTACAATATTAAAACCATGAAGTAAACATTGTCATAATTCATCAATAGTAGATCATATTGCTTGGCATAAATGCACGGTAATCAGTAAATGCAACAGTGACAAGTTTTTACATTGCAACTTGCAGCACTTATTTAACAAACTAAATTAAAATAGTACGATTTTATGACTGGAACTGAGTTTAAGACATTAAGATTTTGGTCACTTTACTTTGGGGACCAATTCTCACTATTTGCCTCAAACTCCTAATTTGCTACTTTTTAATAGTAAGTCATTGCTGCATTTAGATATGGAGTAGAATTAAAGGATCTAAAATACGGTCATCCAGATTACAGCATTAATATGTGCTTTATAAGTACTAATAAACAGCGAGTATGCATGCTAATGAGCAACGAGTTAATTATAAGGTGAAAATTGGTCCCTAAACTAAAGTGTTACCAAGATTTTGTGTTTGCAGCACTAGTCGTGTTTTCTTGGGAAACACGAGGATAGCCTAAACACAATGTGGGAAGAACATATAGATACTTTCAGAAGATGGAGTGCACCTGAAAGATTGAGCTGTCTCAGTGTGTTGCGAGTGTTGCAGCCGGTAGCGGTGAGCAGGTTGATGGACTGGTCTGTGAGCCCCTGGCAGTGGGACAAATCTAACCGGCGCAGTGAAGGCATGTGTCTGATGATCATCTTCAGGGTGGAGTCATTCACATCCAAACCAGCCAAGCGCAAAGTAAACAAACCTCTCAGCCGACTGCGACTTTCACTGCCTGTGTGACAAGAGAAAGCAGAAGAGAATTTCAGCTCACACTAAACACACAGCCTCATTAATAATGATTATGAGTGTCTCACCTGGCTGCACAATGAGGTCTTTTATTTGTGAATCTTTGACACCCACGGCCCAGCTCAGGTCAAGTGTTCGTAAACCCGGACAGCTCTGTGTACTTAACGCCGACACACATAATGACGAGCAACCTGACATCGTTAGATCTTTTAAACCTGTGGAAAAGAAATGAGAGAGTATTTTAGTCTCGACTGTAGTTTTATCTCTAAGCAAAAGTCAAGACTGTTAGGATCAGTTTTACTAACAGCTTGCGCCAGCGCGAACCGTCGTTTGGCGTTACAATTGTACTGTCAGGTAGTGTTGTAGTACTCGAGACCGGTCTTGGTCTTGAGACTGGTCTTAAGACCATTTTTTGATGGTCTTGGTCTGGTCTCGATCGCATTTGAACTCAGTCTCGTCTCAGACTAAGAGGACTCAAGATTTTGTTTCAAGACCACAACTGCGGGGATATCACTTATTTTTCTGATTTATTTACAACCATCATTAACGTGATTGGATGTAAAACTTCCTGCTTTAAATGCAATCAATAACTACTTAAGTAAATAACAAAAATAAATAATTTGATTTAAACCAGTGGATCTCAAATTGTTTGACTTCACTGCCCCTCTATTGTCCACAACATTATTTGAAGGCCCCCCTCCACTCACCCAAAATATTTTAGAGCTTAGCATGACTAGAAAGATATATATTCATTATAAAAATAACCAAATACTAAGAAATGTCTTAGACGTTTACCCATTTTAATGCTTGTTTTATTTTAAACTATTTTAAGTCAGAACAATGGAAGCAATCAAAATCAACAAAATAGTAATGATATGCAAGTGCTATAACAAGTCTCATTTAGCTTAGCGCAGGACACGTAGCAAGTTTTTTTTTTATTACATATTAAAAAGCATATTAAAAGCTAACAGAAGCAGTAGCATTTACAAGTAACAGCGTATTTAAAAGTATGAGACAATAACAAACAAACCATTAAAAGCCGTGCTTGCACAGGTTCTGCGTGATTAGGGCTGCAGCGATTCGTCGACGTCATCGATTACGTCCATTATAAAAATACATTGATTAGCATGGAGTGCGTCGACGCGTCGCACCTTTAGCCACGCTCATCGCGCGAGCCTTTAGTTATCTCTACTTAACTGTTTTTCTGCCGTGTTTAACACAAACAAGACTCTAGAGCAGAAGGTAAAGGCTAGTATGGCAACACTTCACTTCATAGAGCATTATATTATCATACGACTGTCAGAACCGCATGTATATAGCTGAACTGACGCCTTTACATTGTCAGGATTCACTACCGCATACAAAGCTGCACTGAATGAACGGAACAGCACATCAAGTATTTGCCAAGCCATGTTATTTTTTAATTGCTTCAGGAAATAAAAGACATCTTGGAACCCTCAACTAGGAGTCACGCAATACTAGGTCTTTCCAAACTTCTAATAAACCTTCATTTTTTTTGCCTCCGTTTTTTTTTTTCAACGTACTGTGGTTTTCTTTATTTCTTTATTCTCGATTACGCTAATTTGCACTGCGCTTGGTATATAGCGTCGGACGATATGTAAATGACATGTTGCATCGGTGTTCTTTAATTTGAACAGTAAATCACCCGCAGACATTTCCCTCCCATTGGCGTGGTTTTGGAATTGCACTCTCGCGCTTATTTGCCCGGTTTAGTAAAACTGGCCCTTAAGGATCTATAAAAGGCTGAGATTTGGGTAAACTGTACTTGGGAGGTGATGAATGAGCCAGGCAATCTGTTTCTTTGATACTGGTGTCCAGGAGAGGTCAAGTGTCACAGGTTGTTGTTTTATGATGGCTGACAGAGCCTGAGGACTGAGTGCCCGACATCGACTCAGATCGATCTGTATCCATAAGCGCTTATCATAACACCTACAGCAGGAGAGAACCAAAATAATTACTCAGAGAAGGGGAAAAACAAAATTAACTGAATGATCAAGATCATGAACTATCACAACTATGAACCACAACTATGCCTTTTAAAAGTGCACTACTTTAGTGTACTACTGTAAAAATACTATCATCCTTTCAATACGTTACCTATGCAAATTAGTATTTTTAATCATATTCTGTTTTTGTCGACCCCAACATAGTGGTGAGCGATATATATATATTGTAATTGTTGTTTAAACAATATGCAATTATTTTTGAACATATCGCAAAAACCAAACCAAAGCTCACCCAGAGAGTGCAGGCATACACTACATGTAGGTTAGACTACTGAGCAAGCACATTTACACTTCCACGGCCTCATTTAGGAAAAATATGTCCTTTTTTTATTCAAGATAGGGGAGGAAAATGCCCCTGTATGACTTTTGTATTTATTTAATCTGATACAATTAATATCACATGAAGAGTGACGTTTTGCTTCAAATACCATCACGATTGCAAATATGATATTGATTTGATGAACAGCTCAATAAACAAGAACTAAAGAATAAGTGGCTTACATTTTACACACCACAGTTCTTGTTTTCACTGTATTTAGACAACAAAAACGGTTCCAAACAAAGCCACAGCAGAACTGTTTTGCATCTCTGAGCAACACACAATGGTGTTTCGTTACTGAATCAAGCGTAGGTTTGAACGAATCGGTTGAATGATTGACTCAATGACTCACTCATGCAGTGATTTGCTGCCACCTACTGGAAATTTTTGGTTTATATAACATACAGCTGTTATTGTCAAAAAAGCTGGCAACAAAACCGAGTACACCATAAGTGATAACAGCTATACATCGTTTAACCATGCAAAGCCACATGTCCTATTCATCATGTTCATGTTTTGTCTGCTTGACAGGACCATACAAATGTGTGTCCTTTGTTTTAGAGCAGTTCAAATTTGGTTCTTTGTGTACATTTCTCTTATACTGACAACTGGATGTTCGACATGGCACCTCATGCATGATGCATTTATATAGCGTTTTATTGTTGTACAACCAAAGCGCATTACAATCATGTGGGGGGGTCTCTCCTCAACCACCACCAGTGTGCAGCTGCCACAGGACAACGGCGCCAGTGCGCTCACCACACACCAGCTACAGGTGGAGAGGAGAGAGTCAATAAACCAAACAAGTGGAAGGGAATTATTGGGAGGCCATGATTGACAAGGGCCAGTGGTGGTAATTTGGCCAGGACACCGGGGTTACACCCTTACTCTTTTACGAGAAGTGCCATGGGATTTTTAATGACCACAGAGAGTCAGAACCTCAGTTTAACGTCTCATCCGAAGGATGGTGCTTTTTTTGACAGTATAGTGTATAGGACCCACAAAGACCGCAGGGTGAGCGCCACCTGCTGGTCTTACAAACACCTCTTCCAGCAGCAACCTAGTTTTTCCAGGATTTCTCCAATCCAGGTACTGACCAGGCTCAACCCTGCTTAGCTTCAGTGGGGAACCAGTCTTGGGCTGCAGGGTGATATGGCTGCCGGCGTGGAAAAGAAACCTCATGGCAAAGAACTCTGAGGATTTGAGAATTCAAATTGTTGCTCTCCACAAAGATGGGTTAGGCTACAAGAAATTTGTACAGTGGCCAGGGTCTTAGGTTTTCCAAGATGGGTTTCACTTGGAACAGGCTTTGCAAGGGTCGATCAAAGAAGTGGAGTCAGGTGCTGTGCGTCAGGTGCAGAAGCTGGCTTAAAAAAAAATGAGACGCATGAGTGCTGCCAGCATTGCTTTAGAGGTTGAAGAAGCAGAAGGTCAGCTTGTCAGTGCTCAGACCATACACCACACACTGCAACAAGTCAGTTTGCATGGCCGTCATCCGAGAAGGAAGCCTCTTCTGAAGCTGGCTCACAAAAAAAAGCCTGCAAACAGTTTGCCTAAGACAATGATTGGACGATGGAAATTATACTAAAATTTTTGCTGAGCATTAAATATAACCTAAAATTTGTATTTGAAAAAGCTTTGGGAGTCAGCTGTCCACAACAGTTCTAAAGCTGCCAAATTATCAGCACAACTTGCTCAGCAAAATATTGTCTAATTATTGTTATCGTCAATTTCGGAAAATATTTAAATATATTTTGTCATTATCGCACACCCCTACTGAAAACATGAGCTACTTGCATGTAAATGAACAGAGCCATGTTTCACTCTGAAACCCAAAGTGCATATATTTAATTACATAGAAGATTTTGAGATTTTATAATAGTAATAAAACATATCGCAATTTAAGTTTTATTTCGCTTAATCATTTATCTCTAGTGTGATAAAAACAAACAAACAAACAGTAAATTTAAAGGAAATATCCTAGCTCATTAAAAAGGATCTGTTGAGGCTTTAACTGTAACTACTACACTTACCACTTGTACCAAGCCTTGCAGACTCTCATACACACAGCCAAATCCATCCGACCCAAGTAACGGAACACAGACATCCAAATGTCCTTTTCACAGCCACGCTCATTTCCTACATCACGAAATGAGGGATGAGAGAGGAGGGAAGGAGGAGAACTGGTGATGGCTGGAGGAGGTGGTGGAGAAACAGAGGATCGAGAAGACATAGAGGACGGTGACGCTGTGTCTCTCTCTCGACTGTCCTGGTTGGAGCTCCGCCTCGTGTGGCGGCCGGACGAGGGGACGCTTTTGTACTGAGAGAGGCCATTTCCGGCTGGCGTTGAGGTGCTGTTCCTGAGACGGGTCTTGGGTAGCGTTTTGCGCTGGATGAAGCCAGGGCCGCTAGATGTTCGGGGAGACAGTTGCCCAAGTTGGTATGATTCGATAGGATCTTCATGAAATGTCTGTGACAAACACTTTGCTTAAAATTCAATGGTCGCATAGAACAACAATCTTTTTACCTTGTAAATAACAGCAACCCATTTTGGAGCATGTCTCTTTAAAGAGGTCATATGACGTTGCTAAAAATAACATTATTTTGTGTATTTGATTTAATGCAATGTGTTTGGGGTTTAAAGTTCAAAAAACTAAATTGTGCACATACTGTACATTAATGTTTCTCTTCTATGCCCCGCCTTTCTGAAACGCATAGATTTTTACAAAGCTCATTGTTCTGAGAAGCGAGGTGCACGCTGATTGGCCAGCTAGCCAGTACCTTGTGACTGGACGAATACCTCAAGCGTGTGACGGAAATGTTACGTCCCTTACCATATTGTGATGGCGTTTCCCGGCGTGACGAGACTAAAACAATAAAACCCATTATTTGTTGCATCCAGTGGGGACTTAATTATGGATTATAATGATTTATACTGTCTTTTTAACGCATCGCACCTCGTAAACATTACAATGTCTGCATTTGTGATTGGAGAAGCAACAAACAAGCACTACTCTACACTGCTCAAGCTGCAGTTGAATCATCAGTAGCAGAAACGTACTTACAGGCTGCGAGTCAGAAGCACCAGACAAAGTTGGAATTAGGGCTGTCTTGATTTGTCGATTTTAGTCGACTAGTTGATTTTTTTAAATCGTCGACTTCATTTTGCTCGCGTCGGCTAACTGACAAAATACCGGAAGTGGCGCATTTCACTGACAAGAATCCATAAAACACATTATTAAACTGTTTACCAACGCTGCATGATATATTAAACCCATTTAAATATCATAATTGTGAATTCATAAACGCTATGATTTAATTAAATAATGATATGCGCTTTACTTTGCATTTAGGTTAAATACATGCGTCACACAGCGTGTTCACAGTAATTCCACAGAAACATATCGTTTACATGTGGAGCGTATCAAACTCCATCTCTGCATGTTGTGAATTTGGGTTTATTAAAACATTTGTAAGGTAAATAATTTACAAACTAATGCAAATACATCGCGATTTTAAAATAAAAGCTCAGCGCCTCACTCTGACTTTACACGTTTTGATGTCCACATATTATTCAATTACAGTGGCTAGAGCATTTCTGTCCTAAAGAAATGGACAAATATTAAAGATTAAGTGGACATTTGAATTAAATGGTGCTTGGTAAATATTACACAAGAATTAGATCTGGCAGTAATGTGTAAAAATAATAATCAGGCGGTCAGCGCCCCCTGCAGGCCATTGCTGTAATGCGTAATGAACATTAGCGCTATTTATGTATTTTAACAGATTTGTTTAAAAAAAAACATGATTTCTTGCTTTTGATACTTTATTTGAACTAATTATTATAGCATCATTTGTATTATATATGTATTTTAAGTCATTTTAAAAGCTATTTTTAACTTGCATCTATTTTATTACCACAAAATTATTATAATTATAGGGCCCTATGAAATCCGTTTATTTCCAAACTCAGTTTTTTCCAATTAAATGTTTCTATACTATGGTTTAATGGTCAAATTAAATTGTATTAATCAAAAAGCCTGTTTAATTAACTAAGTTTTACAGTTTTATCTTTACCAAATTCTATTTTCTGGATTACATTTTAATGGTTCTATAAAATTGTAAAGAAATACTGCACATTGACATTTTTCACCTAAATACATTTGGATAAATAATATTTCTGCTAAATACTCCTTTAAAAAGTGTTTTTTGATTATAATTTGTATTATTAGTAGACTAGAACACGTGGATATGTTGTCATTGTTACACTATAATGCTGAACTTTGATTTCAGTGATTTGGACTGAGATGGATACTTGCACCCTCTGTTGCACTTTTGCTTTAAAAAAGGATTTCATAGTAATTTGGATTTAATTTTGTTTAATAAAATATTTTAAGTAAAATTGTTGATTTTTTTGTGGGAAATTAATAGTTTAGATTAATTAGTCGTTAGATTAATCGAAATAAAAATAGTCGTTAATGGCAGCCCTCGTTGAAATTGCGCCGGCGGCAGCAACAGTAACAGCGAGAATAAAAATCATGCCCCCTTTCTTTGCGTATACATTTGGGTGGTGTTTTGCAAATCTCCCCACTCGGTGACGTATACATTTGGGGGGGTGTTTGAGGGAGCTGTTTTAGAGGGCGTGGACAAGTCTTAACTTTTATAAAGAGTAAAGAAGTGAAAATTTCATCCGTTGTCCCCTTTAAATAAATGACAGAACAAATATAATTATCTCCAATGGAAAGAAATATAAGAGCTGAATGAAGCTCTGATTATACGCATATGCAGCATTTTCTAATCTGATTTGAGCGTGTTGAAATATCTGAACTTTTGCAGCTAGACAATATGCACGACAGGATGTATTCTACATTCATTTTCAATTTTACTTTTTTATTCACATGTCTTGATAGCTTGTCTATTATACTATATTTGTTATTATATTATAATTAACTTGAATCTAATCAAAACTATAAGCACAAGCTAAGAATTACCAAGTTTTTCCCTTCAGAAGTGTTGGTGGTAAGTGTTTAATTTGTGTGGATAAACAAACATGCAGTATTCATTCATTTTACCATGGTGAATCGACAGACCTTATCCCTGACAAATAGGAAAAGTTCTGTGTGACTGCCACTAGGGGGGTTAAATGCAATACATTTTGAATGTCAAAGGAACCCGTTTCCAAAAATATTTTATGATGAATCAAAAAAATAAAAAATAATAATAATTAAAAAAAAATTCAGAAACGGGCTACAACTTTGCTAAACAAGCCAATACTTTTTTTATTCTAAATAATTTATTTAGCAAAAGATAAGATATCACAGCAAAAGATAAGTCCACTTGCTGTCACAAACAACTAGTCCGAACAAAATTATTATATTTTACTTTTTCATTACAAATTAAGAAAATCTTTCAAGCACTGATAAACACAATCTTCTAAAAAATAAACTTTAAAAAAAATTAGATACGTACGTGTGTTTTACCACCTTCCAATTTTAGCTGCAAAACAGAATAACATGCTGTGGTTAATTATGAACTTGAATGAATGATACAACAGTGATGAACACATCAGGATCACTGAATGGAAACAGGCTGCGAACAGAAAGCTGATTCTGAAACCCGTAGTCAGTCAAAGCAGTGAGGCACAATGATGATGAACAGGGCAGGGTAGGAAAAAGAGAGAGAGAGCGAGAGAAGATACACATGGAAGAAAGATTAGGGGAGGGGGGGTTACTGCAAGAGGTAGAGAGAGCAGAGAAGGGAATACATAAATGCAGAGCAGTGCGGCTGTGCATGCGGCAGCAGTGGTGTGAGGAAGGCGGAGCCTCTCACCCGCTTCCTGAACTGCTGCTCAGGGGCTGCGGCCCGTTTCAGGAGCGACCCATGTGAGAGAGCCGAGGGGGGCCGCCCGACCCTGTGCCATGCCCCGCCCTCACCCCCTTGCCCCCCTGACCCATCCTGTGCTGTGATGTCATCACCGCTGCCTGACGACTGGCACACAGGAAAACAAGCATTATTGTTACACACACAGATCTGAGTGTGTACATCACAGTAAGCTCTCGGCATGCATCTTTCTACATGGTGTGAATGAGTGTGTATGTATGCAGGCCTGCAAAAGCTAGCAGCATTAGAACAAACACTCAAAGCGTCCTTCGTTTCAAAGGCTTGAATGAGTGTTCAAACAAGAGGGCGAGAAAATCTTTACAATTGTGGGTGAATGTTTTTGCTTGTAAAAATGTTACCTCAGAATCTGTGTCTTTGCCCAAAATACATTTAGGACACTCCCAGCAGCTTGGTAGGTCTTTGTTTATCACTCCCTCACCAGATACCTACACAGAGAGAAAATAAGATCATTACAACAGTCAAACTATTTTCTGTACAGGAGAAAACGCTATGGATTGGCATTGTACTCTTATCTATTTAAAAAAAATAATTTTAAGGTTTGTATATTTAATGAGAAAGGATAGTGGAGAGCTGACAGAAAAGCGTTGGGTGAAGAGAGGGGAGCGGGATCGGCAAAGGGCATCGAGATGGGAATCAAACTCGGCTTGCCGTGAGCACAGTATGTTGGCGCACTAACCACGAGGCTATCGGTGCCGACATTGTAGTCATATCTATAAGAACAAATAAAGCTGTCTGTCCCACAAAAAAAATAGCAAATTAAACTATTAAGTCTTTTAGTTTAAAGGTCTATCCTAAATATTACACAGTGCACCTTTAAGTGAACTAAGATTATACAAAAAAATATATATATACACATTACCAAACATTTTTTTTTTAGAAACTAATACTTTTATTCAGCAACGACGCATTCAATGGTAAATAATATATATTAAAAAAAATCTAATAAAGTCTGTTATTTTGAACATTCTATTTATCAAATCTTCATGGTTTTCCATAAAATTTTGAAACAGCACTACTATTAAAAATAGTACATATTTGTTGAGCACCACATCAGCATTTTATAATGATTTCTGAAGGATCGCGACACTGAATACTGGAGTAAAGGCTGCTGAAAATGAATCTGTCATTAAATAAATTAATTCAATTTTAAAATATTTAAGTATCCAAGATGTACCCAATGTAACATCAACTGCTCTGATTGGTGGATCTCTCTTGAAAACTCTGGGAAGTGTTGTTCTTAACTAGAAATTTGGCATTTAAACTGCTTCAAAACTCTTCAAAAGCCCAGGCAGGTCTGTCCTTGAAGTGCTTCTGCTTATACTCTACTAAAGAAGTCTTGCTATACTAATGAATTTCTCTATGGAGAACAAGTATAAGATTTTTACTTCCGAAAGCCAATTGTTATGCTCTGCTGTGTTGAAAATGGTTTTCTGATGTCCACACTTTGCAAAGCCTCTAGTCAAAATGCTCAAAGATGAATTATTCTGAATAAAACATTTTGAGACGTCTATTGAATTGCTGTCTGTACTAGGGGTTGAACGACTTCAGATTTTTTTTTCTAGTCGCTGATGACGTCATTAATAACCAAATATATCTGGAGCCATGACAAACACCTTGTGCACAGCTATAAAATATGACAGTGCTGCCCACATGACTATTGCACCTATAACAGCTTATTTTTATCAGTTCTTTAGTCTTTGGGTCATTATATTTCTCACAGATTCCTGCTTGTTCTAAATCAGATACAGATTAGTACAGTAAAGATTACATTCATATGAATGAATGCATTAATGAGAGTGGTTGCGTGTGTGAATTAATTCTACCTGGCAGCGTCTCTCTACTAGTAGTAAAGATGTGGGATTTAGTTATATGAAGAAATATATGCTTGAACTTTTCAGTTTCTAAGCTATTTTACCGAGAAATCACAGAACAGTGTTGACAATACATTTCCGCGCTAAATGATTCTGTGCGTGCGATCTGTGCGTGATGTATTGTACGCGCTACTGTCTGTAGCCTATGTGTGTGCGTTACAGTGCAGCAGTGCATTAGATTAGAACGTGATTAACTTACCTGTACAATAAGCTGTTTAAAATGTGCATTCTGCCGTTCAATTTCCAGCATCCAGTAATATAATCACACGTCTTGTGGAGCGCATTCAGAGTATGAATTAGTTTGTAATTTTAACTGTTTGGAAACGGAGTGTAAATGTGGATTTATTATCCTATTGCGCCCTCTATAGGACCAGCGACTAGTCGACTTCAAGCTTAAAGCGTCATGGCAGAGCACTGAAGTCGACTAGTCGATTAGTCTGTGCAACCCCTAGTCTATAGTAATAATGCTTGTACCTTCAAACAGCTAGGATGTGTAATCTGAGCACAGTTGGAGCACTCCATGAGCTCTTCACCAGTGTCCTGGTTGCCTTCCCCACAGATCTCACATACAGCAGAGAGCGGCAGACCAGGCTATTGAGAACACAGAAAGTCAAAGCGATATTAATCAATATATGCAAACAAAGGAAGGCTACATTGTAAGTAAAATGCACACTCACAGCGAGACACTGGCGCAGCACACAGGTCTGTTTGAGTTTACCAGGGCCACCAAATTTCTTCATGTCTCTGCAGAAGTTGCAGTCGCCACATTCTGTGCGCAGACATGCCTCACAGCGTTTACAGCGCACGCGACGCCGTCGTAGGACCGACATGTTAGAGGCTGGTTTCATTGGCCGAGGAATAATGGGAGTGATTGCCAGCTTGGGACGAATAACAGGTGGAGGGGGAGGAGGGGGCTGGTACCAGGGGGGCTTGGGAGAGGGACAAAGAGAAATCAGAAGTGCTGCTGTGTGGTGGGTTTAGGAGAGAATATTCAAACAGAATTGAATAAAATGCATCTTCCTCATCAATGCAAATTTTATAGTTTGTTTTATCCATCATGTCCCCTTTTGAAAGCAGTTAACTCAAGCTTCAGTTGTTTAATTCACATATTTAGACAGTCACAATTGTCAGTGCAGCAAAGAACATTTCATATATTGCTCACAATTAAATCAAAAGGAAGACAAAAAAATTTGATAGCACCGTTAATTTAATTTATGCTAGAACAAAATTTTCCCGAAAAAACTCATTTTAATTTAAGATTTTTTTGCAAATCAGGATGAAACATTTTAAAACCAAATACCATGATATTATTTACAAATAGAAATTTGTTCCAAATAACTAATTTGAATCAAATTCATTATTCCATGGTATGGGATGAAATTACGAACACTGACCACACAAATTACAATAACTGAAGGAAAAGAAAAACTCTAATATGTTAGTTATTAACATGATTCCCTTAATGCTTTTTCAGGAAATAAAATAAAAAAAATAACCATTTAAAGACACTAATAATGTGATCTTACCCTCTTTGGCCATCTGACAATAGGTTTTCCAGTGTAAGAGAGTTTAGGGATGTCATTGGCATGTTCTTTCAATAATGCCTAAAAGACAGAGAAAACAAAACACTTTCATTAAATTTCAAAACCACTGTGCCAACTAAATTCTTAAGCAACAAACCTAAAATTAACCACTGATATCCTGCATCTCAAATGACATTTTATAAGAAAATTTTATATATAAAAATCACAAATGCCACATCAGCAAGTACATCAAAATAACCAGCAGTGTAAAGCACAATGAGTTCTGACCCGTATGTCGTGTAGCAGGGCAGCAGCGTTGTGTATTCCTGAAGGCACACAATTCTTATGTGAGGGCAACGACTCCAGCTTCCCCACCAGTTGCCACAGCCCCTCCATCTCCAAAGAAGTCAAGTGAAGCTTTACCCCTGGTGCATTAGGTGGCGAGGGAGCATCGCTGTCATCTCTTTCCTCTTTAGCATGTCCATTTATTACCTCACAGCCTGATCCTTCCTGCTTCAAGCCTGTGTATTCGATTCAAAAAGAGAGAAGAGTTAAGCTTATCTGTGCTCAATACAATCAAATCTGTTGTTAAAGTACTGACCAATTCCCAGAGAGTATTTCTGGAACTCAGGGATGAGGTGGGAGGTGTTGGTTATGCTGTACAGATAACGCTCCAACACGTACCAGCACATCTCATAATAGAATGGATACCGGAACTTAGTTGGCACCTGGGGAACAACCAGAGACCATTATGATTTTTTATTCCCGGTCATGATTTATGAAAATTATGCACCTTTTCCTACCAAATTCCCAATAATTGTGTGAGAAAGAAACTCATTATCATTACTGTAAAGCAGTAAGGAAAATTCTCCAGATCAGTCAAAGGTTCTCATGTGTATAGTTTTCTTTTTTTAAATGTAAACAAACAAAATCAGTACAAGAAATACTACAATGATTATTGGATTGCGGTAATTACAATGATATTTACCTCTTAATTGTGATGAAAACTGAAAAGTGTGCATAATTTGCAAAATTGTACAAGCAGTCTAAATGTGGTACAAATAAAAAAAATAAAAATTCCCCTACTACTTAAGCTCTTAAATTTAGGGAGAAAGATGACCAGGTCATGTTATTGCAGGTTTTGTGAGATTTACTTATAAATTAGTAAGCCCATAAAAGCTCATGCAATGCAAGTTATAAAAGAAAATGGTGGTTGCAGTGAAATGCTGGACTCACCCGTGTCCTGTCCTCAATGCTGGAGATGTGCATTTGCATGGGGATGTTGAAACTATGTAAAAAGTTCCCACCAAACACAAGTGTGTCTACTGGAGTATACACTGCATGGATCCAACCTAACATTAAAAGGGTTAAGTTTAATTCACAGCAAACATGTAATTTAAGAAGGTTCAAACTAATCATTCAAAACTGAAACCATGAAAACACAGTAATCTAAGAGATTCCAAATAAATAAGCACAACATATAACAGTCAAGTGTTTGTTCATGTAAACAAATGTGTGTGCCTGCATGTGCTCACCTGATGGAATAACGAACGTGTAGCCCTGCTTGAGCTCAATCCTCTGGCAATCAGTGGCCTTGTCACCAAGGAAGATGTCGCCTTGTTTCCCTGACAACACCCAGTTCTCATAAAGCTCCAGGTTTTGTGGCGTGGGTGGGATTAACCAAAACACCTGTAGCAGTCAGACACATCCAAATCAAGCTCATCTAGGCCAAAGCCATTTTGGGGTGTTTTGACAGCAAACTAATTATACAACATACAACAGTTCATATGGTGTTATCAGTGAGCTCATGTCTACGCTACACTCGAAAAAACATCAATTTTAGCATGTATACTATTGTTCAGAGGACTGGGGTTTGAATATTTACGAAGCGGAGTGGTTATTTTCCTTCAGAATGGAGAGTAGAGACCTGCACTCCCGCGGGAATACCACGGGACCTAACGCAACAGGGTGCGGTACAGGACAACTCTTGATGGGCGAGTGCGGGTGGGAAGAGACTTGTGTGTGTGCGCGGGATAATACAATTATTCGCAAAATTGAAATGATCTAAACATAAAATGTCTACAACAAATTTGTATTTATCTGTTGCACAATTGCAAATGGAACAACTAATATTAACATTAAAAGGATTAACATGTGCAAACTAGGCAGACTTTCTATTTATAACACGTGTTTAAAGGGTATAGTGCAATGTAGTCAATCACAGACTCAGCTGTTGATTTCTGGAATGCAATGGCCAGTCAGAGGTGACTCACCACCATAGTGCGTGCTCACGAAGTCTCATTTTAATACAGGAAGTGTAGACATTGTGAAATGTTCACTGTGTTATAACAGAGCTTAATGAGATCGCAATGAACTGAGATGTCAGCTGATAATAAAGGAAGCTCTGCTTGCATTTTGCCATGCCTAACCATAAAGTGCTTTTCTGTTAAAAATAACAGTTTTATTGGTTTGTGAATGTTGATGCTTAGCCTAAATAACAAATATTTTATCAGGAGCGTTTATGCTGGGATGTTGTGGAGCTTAGATGTTACAAAACCATTTCATATACATTTCTTTGATGTACACAAAAAATCTATAGATTACTTTTATGCGGGCTATTGCGGGACAAAACATGAATGTAACAGCGGGAGCAGGACCATACATTTCTGCGGGAGTGGGTAAATGCAATCTTCAAAGGATCTTAAAATTAGCTTTTAGAAACATTAGCTTAGACAAACTATTGCTTTGCCTATTCCACAGATTCTCAAACTAGTAAATTACCAAAGGGCATTTTGGGTTGAGCGGCGCTGAGCGTATTGAGCTAGCGGAGCAGAAGCTTCAGAAAGGCGCTCTTCCCTCTGAAGGAAATATGACCGCTACGCTCCCCCCCGCTCACATGCTGATTGTGAAGGATATGGATTGTAATTGATTGTAAATTGTGTAGGATAGAAACTATTTGTAAGCATATTAATGTAGTTGTACAAAAATATTTTTTTCTTGATTCTTCAAGAAATTGTCCCTTTTTGACTTGCACTATATTCATTTACTAACTGCTTGTTAGAAAGCAAAAAAAAACACTAACACTAGCATGCTCTATTTTTTATTATATATATATATATATATATATATGTTTTCTTTTGATTTACTATATAATAATTAAAAAAAAAACTTACAACATTTACTGCGTTAGGCTAACTGAGACATGTCATAGCACTTGCATATGATTGCCCTTTTCTTGATTTTGATTTCTTACATTGTCCTCATTTGTAAGTTGCTTTGGATAAAAGTTTCTGCTAAATGACTACATGTAAATATAAAATAAATGCAGCCTTGGTGAGCATAAAACATTAAAAATATTACAAAATTCATACTGACCCCAAACGTTTGAACAGTAGTGTATTTATACAGTGTTCTCTGACCTTGCAGCCCCAGAGTATGTGGTACCACACCGATGTGCCTCCAAAGTCTATGTGGAAATCTGTGTAACAGCCCTGCACGCTCATTAGGCAGTACCTGGAAACGAAACAGGCAAATTTGAAATAGGAGAAAAGTGCTGTTTTGTTGAATAACAAGAATGAACAAAGAGTACTGTGTGAGACATGGGACATAAACATAATGCAGCAGACTTATTTCCCAGTGACCAAAACCTTTTTGTTTTAAAGCCTTCTCAAGATGTAAAATAAGACCAAGCTTCCATGAATGCAAACTATATTTAAGGATCTAATATATGCTCACTTCTGCACTTTGGGGTATTGCATCTCAGTGATAGAGTTAGTGGAATCTCTTTGTCTTTCTTTTAAGTGTCGTGGCCACATGTTGTCCACCCAGTCAATCATGTCCACCTGTAACAACATAGAAAAAATTATGACTATCACAGACAGATCTAAACATTAGTATTTTTTGATAATAAATACAAATGGTGTTTTAAATGAGAATGAAAGTTCTGTCATTAATTACTCTTTTGTATTGGAACGACATGAGGGTGAGTAATTAATGACAGAACTTTAATTTTGGGTGAACTATCCCTTTAAGCGTTAAGGTACATACCGTGGTAGGTCTTTTGACAAGGCTCTCTAGTTTAGTGTGGCTAAATTCAAGGCTGATAACATTATAAAGTTTCTCTCTCTGAGATGGAGGAGTCTCATAGTAGCGCCTCCATTGCGCCATTGACATCTCCGTCCCCTTCTGAGTAGTCACATCCATCACGTCAATCATACGTCGACTTCCTGTAAACAGAGACAAGATGCTGAAGCAACACTGATGCTAGTCAACATGAAATTCATTAGCATATCCAACCACAAAACCACTTACCTACAAACAACTTCACATCATTTACAGTGAAGTCTGGATCTGGCATTCTAAAAAGGAAATATTGCAACTTCAGATTAATATTAAATGTAAAACCTTCTAAACATTCTGAAAATGTGTAAAGAAAGAAGGAACCGTAAAGGACAGAGGAAAAATTACATTTAAAAAAAAAAGGACATTCTCTTACTTCATGCCAAGTCCATCGGGTCTCTCAAAGATAATGGGATCCCGGAGCCCATATCTCTGAATGTACTCAAATGTGAGGTCTAAAAAACAACAACAGGTAGTGTTAACTTACACACATTAAGATCTATGAAGAGTTCTAGAAAGAACTGCATCTATTCCTCACCTTTGCCCTCCATGCGTTTGATTCTGTCTGAGTTGAAGCGGTTGTTGTGAAGCTTCTCCTCCAGATCGAAAGTCCTCTTTCCATCGATTTCATCATCGGAAATACCATCGTCTTGGTAACGCCGCCGTGTGCCAGACCGCTGTAGAATTAGAGAGTGAGAGAATGAGACAATGAAAACCCAATGCCAGAGCAACACTATTTCACTACATTCACTCCTCCTCGTCTCCTGAATGCTGAACAAATGTTATATAACTACCACAGCTTCAACTCGTTGGGTTATTTGAGCGCACACCTACATGCTCACAATCTCACAAATACAGAGACTAAATAACTCACCCATCATGAGCACTTCAACATAAATCCAAATATAAATCAGCCTTACAAATAAATAAAACAATACTTAATGCAAAAATGTCACTGGACCACATTACTTAATGTAAAAAATAAATAAATACAAAATCATGTGCCATGGATAAATTACACAGAATAGTCTCTGACAATTAAATTATTTATTTAACCATATTGTTGATGAAAATAAGAAAAATAAAAGTGGTAGTTTATTATTATTAATATATCAATGACTTTGAAAAAGTAAATCAAAATCAAAGATTTTCAAATAGCAGCATGCAGCTTTAGCTTATGTTATGGATGCGCTCTTCCCGCTGAAACATGACAAATTAAACCAAAGAATTCACAACGTTTTATAATAGTATGTTCTCATAGTCCAATCATTTAATATTGTGGGCTGCTGTGAGCTACATGCGCTGAGCTAAAGATGATCACTGAAGCGCTCTATTAGCTTAACTAAACAAATTCTGTAGGCCTATGAGATAAATCAGATATATATGCATAAACAATATTACAGCAAAAAGACAGTTTAAATATGAATCCTGCATGTTCCGTTAGCACACGTGAACTCTGCATCTCACTACATGACGACATGAACACATGAACTCACAGGCTGAGAGTCACTTCATGAGAATTTAACCATTTCATTTGAGAAAACTAGCATCATATCATACTGTATACATACACACAGAAACTTCAAAGCAACCTGTCAAAATAAAAGTGTGGCTTTACATGTAACAGAAATATTACTCTTAAATTACTTTTGTACATCTCTTTATATATTCCATTTACTTTCAAATTTAAATAGAACAATTCAATGATAAAAATAATTACAACCACATTACCCGTAGAAAAAATACAATTATAACAAACTTTTTTAAAGAAATAATCACAATATTTCTACCATGTATTAATTTGAACAGCAAAGCACTGTTTGTTAGCCAAAAAAAAAAATGTTTTGATTCAAAATTAATGTTTAATGCGTTCATTTGATTATCAGAAAAAAATTAAACAAGAAATAAACAAGAATTGTAGGGCCCTTTTGTTCAAAATGTTGACATTTTTTACTTTTTTTTTTTCACTGAAATATGTTTTTGTTGTTACACAGAATAAAGTGCCGAAGAAAGGTACCCAACCCTAATTACAACCTACAAAAAGCTGCAAATACACAAGCGAACTCAACTGTGCTAGTCATGAATGTGTAGCGCCGTTGTGGATGCGTTCTTCCCGTAACAAAACACAAACACGGGCCCACAAAGATAATGGGAAATAATGCATCAGCTTTAATATATCTGCCAAATGGTATTATCGGTTTGATAACTATAACAGACAAATTAACATTTACCGGCCGATACCGATATGGTATTCAAAATTGTATACATTTTAAGACAACACTGTATGTATCCTTCACAGACAAGGCAAGTGTATTTAAGACTGAATTTAAAACAAGTGATACTTTAAAAAATGCCACTGCAGTACAGATGATCAAGTGATTTCTGCATTTCCTAGTATGTCAAAGCTACATTTTCAGCATCCATTACTCCAGTCTATATGTTCCTTCAGAAATCATTTTAATATGATTTGTTGCTAAACATAACTATTTCTTCTTCTTATTAAATTATTATTATTAACAGAAAACAGTTGTGCTAATTAATGTTTTTGTGGAAGGCATTCACATTGCTTTTCTTCTCAGGACTCTTTGATTAATAGAAAGTTCAAAAGGAAAGCAATTATTTGAAACAGAAATGTTTTCTTAAATTAAAAAGAACTTACTGACCCCAATATTTTAAACAGTAGCTTACAAATTGTGGATAGAACTTCTGTCTGACTCTGAAATAATGCTTGTTTGCAATGTTAATGATGCTGAGATGCACCACAGCTCACTGAGAGCAGGTGAGAGTACCACACACACACACACAGAACAAAACAATAAGACCCTCCTCTGCTCGCCCTTGCCTCTGTCCTCAATGTCTCTATGGTGATGTGGAACCACTAGCCAATCACACGCTTCCTAAAGCCCTGCCGTCACACCCTTTCAACGACATTGAGCAAAAAAAGTGGGGGGAGAAAAACTAAATCAATGAATTGGGTATGACTGTGCAGTATAATAGAATCCATTCAAAATAGAACTGATCAAACCATGTGCACCTATATGAGCAATGTAAACAAAGCCCTATAGATTAAAAACCTTCACATTACCAGACAATAGCCCAAACACAACAGATGATTACTTGTCTCATAACGCTTTATTCAACAATTGAAAATTGCACTAGTTTTACAAATATATTTCAGGACCTGCGTTCTGTTTCAATACATCAATTGTGTTTTGTCTAGTTGTTTCTGAATGCAAGGACATGTCCTGTGTGTACGCCATCTAAAACTGCTGTCACAGACTGAAAATAACCATGTACACCATGTTCCTATCCTTAACCAATCAGACAGCAAGGAACCACCCAAAACACAACATTAAGAAGATACATTTTAGAAGACACATTTATCGTGATGATTAACCAGTGTTGACTGTGCCAAGTATTTTAGGGCTTGTGCCCATCCCTAGCCAATGACGCTGCCGTTTTATTTTTTAACCTCCTCTGGGCCTGTGCGCAATCCCTGCATCTGTCACTACATCATTGCATCTCTTCTGTTCATAACTCTCAGATCTCCCACTGACAAAAGCAGCAAATGGTGAAACAGTACAACCTGTATTGCAATATGTGCCCATTTGACACCAATGACGGAGCACAATATGGGAACACAGGAGGGGGATGAATTAGGATGGAGTATAAAAGAAAAAAACTGAAGGACAATGCAACTGATGGCAGAATGAAAACCTTCCATGCACTCTTGTTATTCCCTAGCGTTTGATCACATCTCTCTAAGCTAGGCCCTAGACTGCAGTGCGCTAAGAGGAAGCCCTTGTGGAGGGCAATGAGACACTACACACCTCGCACCTTCAGTGTCACATCTTCATCCCTCTGCTCGTTTTTCCTCTTCCTGCCTCTGCGTCTCATCAACAACATCCCTCCGTCGACAAGCGTAAAGATCTCCTGCCCGTTCTCCATCCCGCATCTCTTTTAAAAGGAGAGAATCTGCCGTCTGTTCTCCTCTGTCATGCTTTCGCCTCTGCAGTGCCCCCTCCCACTCCTCTCCCCATTTCCGCATGTCTGATCACATGGTCTGCTCAACCAATCAAATCATTCGTCCTCCACCTCCCCAGCTCTACAAAAACAGTCTGCACACAACAATCCATCCAATCCTCCTTACTTTCAATCACTGTCCTGTTCTTCCGAAGGCAAATGTTACAATCCAGCCAACATTATGATTTCAAACCCCCCTAACATCATAGATGATACATTTTAAGCCCTAATCTATATAGAGCAAATGGCTGATAGATCTTTTTAGGGCTGCAAAATGATTCATTGCGATTCATTTTTTATGTATCAGGGATCGCAAAATCGCAAGCCAGACGTCCCGGGGCTATTGTGTTTTCCAGTCGGGCTAACAAAATCTTTCACTGCACTGCCCGACGGGCTACCTTAAAATACAGGGGTCCTTAAAAACTCTCAATTTAGTTGTATCAAACTTAAGGCCATAACGTTAAATACGTCAAATGGTATAAGACATGTCTTAATTATAATGTCAAGAGGTCTTACAGTTGGGGACAGAAAGACAAGAATGGCGATACCGCTGGATTAAACTTCAAAAAGGTAATGATGTCATTGAATAAATATGAGCGCTGCACGTTTCAAGTAAAAACCGATGCGGATGTCTTTATGTGAATGTATCTGAAGGGAACCGACTGTCCTCAGAAACATGTCGTTGGCATTTTTATTTCATCTTACCTATAATGCCTGATAAAGCAGCGTTTATGAACGCGGACGGTGCTGATTTGTGTACAGTCGCTAACGGGGAAACCGCTTTATTAAGCCGCTCCTAAAGCGCCACCTCGTGACGGAGAATGAATTTGCATTTCCAATAAGCCTTTCTTGCTGATTATGGTCAGATCAATGCAAATATCGACCCATGTTTTTTAGCAGCAAACACATGGAGTAAATGAGAAAGAAGTTAATGTGCCTTCTAAAAATATAAAAATTATACAGTAATATTTATTCTTTTTAATTTAATATAATCATTTATATGCTTGATTTATCCCTTTTCATAAAAATAGTCTAAAAGGCTGAAATCCTGTATCTGAACTGTAAATCATGTAATTTTATGGCTTAATACTGTGTTACTATAGACATTGTCTAACCCCGCTCATACGGTGTTCATTTTACTTGTGCAGCTCTTAAAATAGGTCATTAATTGCCTTAAATTAATTTTTTTACAATTCTGCAGACACCTTGTAAATTGTTAAATAAAACAATTATTTAGACTCCCATCTGATTTTTATATATTTATATATATATATATATATATATATTTTTTTTTTGGGTGTAGTTCAATTAATTTTCAGGATACCAAAATCTTTAGAGTGCCTGCCGGAAGGGATTTTGAAATTTTGCGAGCCCTGTGTATACATAAATACACACACACATATTGATATTTATTTTTTGTCTGGTCTGTTTTCTGTGTGTGGTATAATCTTACTCTTCTGTAAAGCAGTGACTGCGTCAGCAACTAACATTCAGCATTTTTTAAGCATCAAGTTGTCAATTGAAAATATTTTGTGGATTTAAGAATTCCAATAAGGGTGTTTTAAAATGCAACTTGATCAAACTGCCATGTGTGTTGGTTTGAATAAGATAATTACATATTATATAATTATGTATAACTAAATATGAATTTAATATTATGATATTGGTGGCTTTTCTCACATGTGATGTAAATGGTGTTGAATATGCTTTCAACTGAGGTATTGAGGTTAATACAAAAATATTTGAACATTAATAGAACGAAAGCAACCTATATTTTTCGATCAAGGAAAAATGACCAATTTAAATCAGGTAAACAAATAAAACAAACATTATAAACGTTATATAAGAACGGAGAAATACTTTTTATTTTTGTAAGACATATTAAGAGAAGATATTTGCCCAAAAAGAACGCTTTGTGAAATTATTACATGATTTTAGATGCGACAATGGAAATGTTTCTTCATCATGAAATTGTTATGGTCAGTGCTTTCTGGCACTTGCTGGTCACGTGGTTCATCTGCGAGTCAGACAAAAAAAATCTACTGTATCCAACCTCTCCACGAGAGTGCCAGACTTAACATAGTATTTAAGAAATATTTAACGGACATTGACATCTGTTCAACATGTTAAACCTCTGAGTGCGTTAAACCGATACAGAGGAAATAAAACGCTTAATAAATTGAGGTCATTTAAGTGACGCCTCGCAGATTCTTTTTCCCACTAGTGTAGTGAGCATTGCCGACATTTCAGCAGCTTAAGCTTCAGTCTAAACGCAGTATATGTACACACAATGTACCCTCCAAATCAAAGCATTTTATTTTCCAAGTATCCACTGCACTTACCAGTCTCTTGCTGTAACGCGGCTTGGGCTCGTCCATTGTCAGGATGAGGATTCGAGCGCAGCCCGCCCGTGCAAGCGGCGAGTCAAAAACGCGCTTCTGTCACTTTATCGCGTTAGAAATAACCGCCCAAACTGTGTTTGGTGGTCACTTAATACAGTATCCGTTCAATCGAAATTACGCTACGTTACATGAATACTTACTGTATAAAAAAAATCACTGTTTTCAAATAGTGAAGAACTCGTCAGCAGGTTCGTTAACAGAAGCGGGATTAACGATTTCCGCGTGTTCTTTAATACTACAACATTATTGTATTGAAATCTCACACAAGAATGAAAAGACAGCAGGTTATTGAAACAACCACGGAAGCTAGGTTGTCAAGCTAAGCGCTGCTGAGGATAGTGAACGAGCATCAGCACCAGCTAACCAGCACAGAAACACGGTCGTACAAACATTAAAATTACAAAGCGATATGGGGTCTTGCTACATACATACGGTTCATATGTACAGCGTCTAATATTTCAGTCAACCATAAAGAGTGAGTCGACAAATGAGGATCGTATATTTATCGAGTAACATACGTTAATCCTGGTTCAAGTTTCAAATAAAACCATATTTCCACAAGACTTAAACTCGGGTTCACAGTGGGGGAAATCCAGCGTTTAAAACAGTCCTCGTGTAATTTTAACTATTAAAATGTGCACTCCGGCTAGACTCGTCGAGTAACTTTTCTATTCTAAGTGAAAGTAAGCATTATTTAGACAGCTCCACTGTGTGGATTCACGACAAAGTTAATGTAGTAGATCATTCGCCGCCATTTTCACAAAGTCACAAAAACACCACGAAGTAAGCCCCGCCCATTACTGGTTCAGCACCCAATCACAGACACATGCGACGCCATCGCCTTTGCTCTCATTGGTTAGTATCACTGTCACTTCACTGAGACGCGGTGCTAAGAGACAAATAATTGTACACGTGACCACAGGAGCCACGCTCTCATTGGCTGGAGCTACACGCCGATCAATACAACTACACAAAGATTGGGTTTTTGTGCTGAAAGTGTCGCGTTCCCAACCAATCAAATATTAAATATCAACACTCACTTTACGCAAAGTTTCCGAAACAAAATTGCTTTAATCGTTATAAGCAATATTATTAAAGATATATATTTTTAAATACCTTCGATCTTCCGTGGCTTGAGGTCCCATCGCCTGCGGATGGCCACTCCATGACTGCATATAAAGATCTCGCTTGGGTCGTCTGGTCAAAGAAATCTACATTTCTTTCGAATTAGCCCAGTGACAAAGAACGAACTTCAAATAAGGTCTTCATTAAATACTCGACATTTCCTTTGGTCCAATAAACTGTCTGGAAGAAGTGTACACATTGAATTATCGGTAAGCCACCACAGGTAACTCCGCATGGTAAAACTTTTCGTTTAACCCAAGTGATCAGGAAGTAGTTGCTGATTGGTCAGCACAAGGTTTAACGCACAGCCACTCATTGGCCTAAACAGCTGTCGATGATAACTGCACCGTCCAAACCAAATGCAGAGGAGTTTCTCTCATAGATACAACTAACAATAATTTACTGTTTTAAGCCAGGACGAAAGAACGACTAATACAGATTTTTATACAACCCTGGTCTTTTAATCACAATTACTCAATCTAGACAACTCAAGTCAGACTATGGTATAATTACTTTAGTGTTTAAAAAATATAAAGTTCTAATATTATCCCTTTACACAAGAGAACAATACCAACTCAACCTAAGAATTAAGTGCTACTCATCTACACTAAATCAGCAAATGGTCAGTAAAGACAAGAACCATATTTATCCTCATTGAATCTTAAAATAATTTTGACTAATTATAGAATAAAAGTTAAACATAATGCAAATGTTTAAGAATTAAACCGTTTTTTTTCAACAAGAACAAAATATTAATCTAATGTCAATTGTTTCACTTGTCAGTTATAAAAAATGAAGCCTCAAAAAACAAAACTTAGCCTCTTATGTATCATTTATCATCATATATAGACTATATCATAAGTTCCCAAAAACAATTAAAAGCAATATTTCATACCACAGCCCTAAAATAAACACAGCTTGCACATCATATTTTACCGTGATGCCTCTAACATTGCAAGGCCAGTTGAAAAGACAGGAAGAACATAAAAGACGAAAAACTAAATTATGTGAAAATGAGATAAACAAGCACTGGAAAGAAAACATGTTTTGTGTGTAGGGATGTTTTGGGTTCATCTGCATTAAGATGCTTCTCTTGATTCTTGATAGAGACACGACTTGGAAAAGTAGACAAACTCTTCGCCTGGAAAAAACAGGAGGTTAATCACAAATGGTCAACACGCAGTTATATGAATTTAGTTTTATGAATGCTTACTTTGACGTTTATGTCAGCCAGCTATACACCAGAGAACCACCGATAACCGCAAGAATTGTGCAGCACAGCATGATCATCATTTTCTTCTACAAAGGTGTCAGTGGGCAGCCAGTGACAGCATGATAATGATATAATGATAGTGGAGGAAAGCAAGGGGAAAGGATGATTGGCAAGAAGAGATTTGGAAAGTGTGGAGAACAGACATACAGAGATGAGGTTGATATTATGAGGAAGAAACAGAGGACATCAATGCATGAAGAAAAATAGAAGATGGAACAATGAAAATAAAAATGCTGCAAAAAAAATTTCATTTGAGAATATCAGCACTGGTAGTCTACATTTAGTACAAAATATACTCTAAGTGAAATTGTAATTTATTATATGACAGAATTGTTGCATAACAACAAAAATGTCCTCATAATTTCCAAACTCACCCTCTGTGCTTCTTGTTGGTACTTGGCAGCCTTTTTAGTGTCAGCCACGGCTCTTTCCACAAAACCCACAGACTGGTCCATGTTGCTCTCAATCTTGTCAATCATGCTTCCCTGTTGGCAAATGAGAACAAAATGGTGTCCAAAAGCAGTTTTAATTCTAAGGTCTTCAAAACAGGGCTGTAGATTTGCTTTATTCTCTTGAAAATACAAACACATGTACCTGATTTTCCACCAGCACTGCAATGTCCACAAACATGTCGTGCAACTCTTTTATGCTGCTCTCCAGTCGCATAATATCTTTGTGTCGTGCCTCAATCTCACTTAGTGCCTGTTTTGATATCCCAGCGTCCATAATCTATAGAAAAAAATTAAAGTAAAAAATTGTTTTTAAAGTTTATGGTTCTTAAAAGAAAGCAGCATTTATTTGATGAAAATACAGTAAAAATAATAATATTGTTGAAATATTATTACGATTAAACCAATTATTTTTTCATTCTTGTGATGCAAAAATACATTTCAGTCCAGTCTTTAGTGTCACACGATCCTTCAGAAATCATTCTTATATGCTGATTTTCTGCTTAAGAAACATTTTCCATTTTGATCAATGTTGAAAACTTTGAATCTTAAATTTTTTGTACACCAGCATAATTATTTTCAGAATCCTTTGATGAATAGAAAATCTAAAATAAAAGTGATTATTAGAAGAAAAAAAATTATGTAACAGTGTTTCTGTCAATTTTTATGTGTCCGTTATAAATAAGAGTATTTATTTCTTTTAAAAAATCTTACTGACTCCAAACTAATGAACAACGGTCTAAGTAAAATATCTTATGCCCCATACAAATTACAGACAAGTTATATTCATACAACAAAATATCACACATAGATATATATGATATAATAGTACCCACTCCTGCTGTGAATACTGCAGCATTTCCTCCATCCAGCATTTCCTCCAGCTCTTCATCAGTAGTGGCTTTGCCAGCTGTAAGACAGGATTCAACATTGGCCTTAAACGTGTATATAACATTGTGATAACTGACTTTATTTTTAATCCAACCCTAAAGAAGGTCTGTGTATGTGTTTGTCACTCACTGATCTCCAGCTGTCTTTGGATGCGCCCTTTGCTCTTCTCTCTAAACTCCACTTGGGCTTCATTGTATTTGGTCATCACTTCTACAAACCTCTTAGCAAGAATGGCATGCTAAACAAAGGAGATAAACACTGTTTGATTAAAAAACAACTACTTGAGGAAATCCCTGTGCTTTATTGGAAGGGCTAGTGGTTACCTGAGATTTCTTTATCCGGATATCTGCTGAAACCCTCTCTTCAGTGTTAGATGCCAAACTCTGCTCAATGCCTGTTTTCAAGGTTGACAAAATAATTCATCTCAGAGTTTTGAATTATTGTGATGTAGCATATTGTCCAATTATCATTGGAGAAAAATGATTCATTTTCATCAACAAGCAAAAGAAGAACAGAAAGCTGACTTTTGAGTTTGTTGCGAGCATTGTTGGCCAGTTTCTTTATCTCATTGGTAACTGCTTCCAATTCATCCTGTGTCTCTGGTTGAGAAACGAGATGAGAGATATTTAAAGCATGAATGGGGTCGGGAAGTGATTGAGAAAATGATAAATAATTTATCAAATGAAGGTAAAATGTGATTAGACTAACTCTGGTCTGATGTAGGTGCAGAGAGGATGACAGAATACAGTCGCTTTATCTCGCCTACATTTTCATCAATCTTGTCTATACTGCTGCGGATTTCTTCAATCTGTACAACATACAGAAATGACTTTAAAAATGTCCATTTAACCGCACTCTTAAAAATAAAGGTTCTTTATTGACATTGGTGGTTCAATAAATAATCTTTAATATCCATGGAAACGTTCCATTGCACTAAAGTTTTTTTATTGGAAAATGGTTCTTTTGACTTAAAAAAATGGTTCTATTAAGAACTGTTCATTTAAAGGCTCTTTGGGGAACCCCAAAATGATGGTTCTTCTTTGGTCATAGCTGTTAAAACCCCCTTTTGGAACCTCTATTTTTAAGAATGCGTGACATTCAAATGTGCTTATTCGTTTGGATACAGTGTAGTTGATTCACATATAACGTACCTGTGCGAAGAACTCATCCATAAATTCTTTACTTTCCATTGGAATTTCCACATCATCAGGAGTTTGATCCGACTTCTGTTTTGACATAAACAAACATAGCAGAAAGTTTAATAACGTGGCAGAAATAGTGTTTCTAAGCAAGCTTTTTAGCTGGTTTGAGCTGGTCTTCCAGACTGCTGCTAAACTTAAAGGCCAGCTGGTCTCCCAGCCAACAGACCAGCTTGACCGGACTGAGGGACCGACCAAGACCAGCAAAATACATTAAGCTGGTTAAGATTTTTTTTTTCAGCAACCTGTGCTTGTTTTGCTCAGTAAGTTAAGAATCCATTGCAGCTTATCTTCACTAAACATTACAGAAATGTCACACTTTTATATGTAATACACCGAATTGCCCCCATGACAGGGCAGAAGGACACGGTTGCTATGGATACGCGGGTCTCTGAGCTCAACTATCAATCACACGCGTTTCTACTACGTGTCTGTTCTGCTTAATGGCAGTTGAGATACTGTTTACTCTTTTAACCTATTTGTTGTATAACAATGAGTCTTATCTCCGGATAATGACCTATCTATCGCTAACATTTACAGATAGATAACCTACCCGTAATTGACCATAACTCATTACAATGACCCTGGTAGATTGTTAGTCAATATTATCGAGCTCAGGACCTTCCAGGGAAAGGTCAAACAGTAGCAAACCAGTCCTCAAACCCCGTGTGTGTAATAATAAAATAATAGTTCAACATAAGAACATAAGTAAAAAAAATATCTTACCGCTTTTAGTTGTTCCAGTCGGTCCTTCATTTTCAGTTCAATGTGATGAGATTTAAGATTTCAAATGGCTGTAGTGGTCAATGTAGAAGATAAACAGCAGCGACGTCGTTTTCAGTCTGGATAAAGTTAGCTAGAAAATATGTTTATTATCGCATGAATGCAACAAGTTTCGGTAGAACCGTTCAGGATTCTTATTTTAGACACTCTCGAGAAAAAAAAAGTTGCGTTTTTATGGGAAAAACACAACAATATGGCAGTGTCGCTCTTGTCCTGTAGTTGTCCTAAGCCTATCCTCTCAGAGCGGATTAGAGCAACAGTTGTAGGCTGGCTGGCTAATCTTCCTCTGCCGAGGTGCTCCTTTTTCTCCGCTAATAACTGCCCCAAACTATGGGACTGAGACTTAAAAATAAGAAAATGTAAGTAATGTGTGGCATAAAAATTGACATAAATCACCTTTTAAATTAACAAGTTAAGACATTTAAAACGACTTAATGTACTTTTTAAAATGAAGTAAAAAAAAAGATAAAAGTAGATAAAATAATAATACAAAAATAAATACATTTTTTAAATTGAAAAAATGGTTATACTTAAAAAGATTTAATTTCTTCCATCCAACATAAAACAAAGTCAAGATTGGTCAGGGTGAGAGGGGCTTTTGAAAGTACTGAAAATTATTAAAATCTATTCGCTTTTTTTAAAGCAGTAACTGAAAGACTATTATAATCAAGATTGTAATTCATATTGTTATTTGGACAGTTAATCTATATTTCTTCTCCACCAGCACAAACGGTTTAAGAAAACCGTTTGTAGGATCAAAACTTCATAAATTTGATCCGTAAAACTTCAAGTAATATGCATCACAAAGCAGCACAGTCTGACAGCCTATATGAGACAAAACTGACAATGATTTCCCATCCCATTAAAAAGACAAACAAACCATATGAAAACTTCTTTAAGAGAAAGAAAATCTTCACATTAAACATACATTGCTCTTATGAGGAAACTAATGAAAATACAAGCTTGCAATATAAGAGGCCAGAGACTGTGAAAGATTTGGACAGAGCATTAATTTATTATATATGGTCCACAAGAATTTAGTCTTTGTACAGTTCTCAAGGACAAAAAAAAGTCTTAACCTGTAAGGATATAATGTGAGATATATACAGCACAACTGTCAAAGTGCTTTTGTTTCTTACAACTCTTCATTTAAATCCACTGAATGGTCAAAATATGAAAGGAAGAAGGGTGAAAATGGGAAGGATGGATCGACTGCCTCAAAATGACAATGTAACATTAGCCTTAAAGTAGTGCGTCAGCCTTGGTGGTTTTCAAGAATAACTTGGATATACTGCCATTAGACACGGTTTATTACACAACATACCTCAACATTTGCTGTGTGATGGTCATGCGGTGTTGAATGAAAAGTCAATACGACAGCTTTATATGTACATAAAATGTTTCAATGTGAGGCACCACTTTAAGGCTGCTGTAGTTTACACGGACATGAATGAGTGAACTTCATTTTAGATCTGATTATCTACATGTATGCTCGCCTCACACTGAAAGAAATCAAAAATTATGTGCATCTTCACAAATAACTCAGTCCCTGGGCTTTGAAAAAGTGCAGTCAGCACAACATTAGAACTGTCTAAAAGCAAATCTTCCATATGCAACTGAAACTGTGATTACTGGTAAGAGAGCATGGTGAGGAGTATATTGTCACTTTGTTGTAATGAGACAGTCCATGACATTTATTTATCTGTAGAGATAGTCAGCTTGGATGTTGGCAGCGATTTCAGTCTCCCACTTGTCTCCATTGTTGAGGAGTTTCTCCTTGTTATAAAGCAGCTCCTCATGGGTCTCTGTGGAGAACTCAAAGTTGGGACCCTAAGAAAAAGACACAGGAAAAGGCAGACATTAACTCCAGTAAATCAGGTCATATAGAATGTATTCATCTTATGGAGATTTTAATTTGACTCTCTTAAACACCTGCCTATTTTGTACATTTGAATTTTCATGCTGCTCAATATTACAATAACCTTAAAAATCTTACTGACCCCAAACTGTAAGTGTATGTTCTATTTGTTTTCTATCACTATATTGTATTGTGCTGTATTAATCGCCTTTTCCTCAAAACGTCCACAGTTCCACTAGAAACCAGTTTGAACACATTAAACAACCTGTCAAGAGACATGATGAGCAGTTGAAATGTACAATAGCATGATATAAGTGTCAAGATTTATTAGAATGAACAAGGGCGATCAGAAAGAAAGTATACCTGGGCTGGACAAATGGCCTCACAAAGCTTACAGGCAATGCACCGCTCCTCTCCAGAGGGGTACCTGCGCAGCACATGTTCCCCACGGAAACGGGGCGACAGAGGGCCCTTCTCGAAGGGGTAGTTGATTGTGGCAGGTTCACGGAAAAGATAGCTCATGGTCATTCCCAAACCTGCATCAAGACAAATATCAGCTGGTACCTACTTTGAGAGTTATTTGTGTGATGACTTTATGGAAGTGCTTTAGTTAAAGATAAAAGTCTCATGTTGTTACTGACCCCTGAACAGCTCTGTCCACAGAAGAGTCTGAGCCGCACGGTCCGTGATGGACTTCATATCTGTGGCATCCTCCTGATTATTGACATACTCTGCAAATAGAAAAAAAGTGATGATATATAGGAAAAGGTTTAAAACCAAGATCATATTGTGTATCATGTGATACTTACTAATCCCTGCTCTGTGTGCGGATAGGCTGAGAGGACGTGCAAGATTTTGACTGGCCAGAAATGATCCTAAGAATTAAGTACATGTTATAATCACTCATCTGAGAAACAAAACATATTTTGATAACATGTATAGACATACATAAATGTCACTGCATTTGTTGCTTTTTTAAGCTCGTGCATTGCTTCTATTCTAGGCTCACCTGGCCTGGATACGGTGTAGACCACACGTAACGCCGCAGACATCTCAGTGAAGTGCACTGTGAGTGAAATGGACAAAGATGAGGTTTGGTGTATTTATTTTCTCAGAGTACAACACTAAACATACTTGTGGACATACTGACACCTTTCAACTTAAAACAAATGTATGGTAAGAAACAGGCTCATTCAATACGGTTTTGCATTTTAATTGGGCGAAAAATGGGCAGTTACGCAAAACAGTGCGCCACGATTTACTTCCCCTTACATAACGTAAACAAAACCCGACAACATTGGTTCCGCTGACGCGAGGCAGCAGACACATGATATCTTTCATTAAAACACCACATATCAACTATCGCTATTTAATCTATAGACAACATGTAACACGTCCAACATAATAAAGAAACTGTTTGACTGGGCTGGCAACCACAGTTAGGACCGCAGAGCGGCTTAGGACAGGAGCTCAACATGTCCGTTTAAGTCGACTACGTTAGCTGCTTTCCACATATTTACTGTTTCTCCAATGCATTTAAAGTTTAATCTTTGCCTAAATATCTATAACTTTGTGTCATGTTAAAGTTGCCCGTAAGGTGTTTTAAGAAGTTTTAACGTTAGCCACAGGCTGATTTTTCTCAAGGACTTTCACAGAAGAGTTAGCATCGTATATCCTTTAAACCAATATTTGCGTTTCTAATATTGTGTTAATTATATCGGTTTTCACAAAATGCGGTGCATGTTCACTCAAAAGATAGATAGCGAATGCAGAGAGTTAAAAACAGTTAGAACTCACCGGTCACTCTATTTGGCCTTCTCAACCAGAACAGCGGACGATTGAGGTAATGCTGCAGAACGCCGGCAAGTGAAAAAAGTGATTTTTCCGTTTTACAAAATATAAGACATGAACACATCCGCGAGGAAAAAAACATATAAATAAGTAACATGTATAAACATACATAACATGTTCTTAAAACATAAATGTCACCTTGTTGCTTTTTAAACTCGTGCATTGCATCTTTATTATAAAATAGCGCACTGTGGTTCAGAATGTAGACCACACGTAACGCCGCAGACATCTCAGTGAAGTGCTCTGTGAGTGAAGTGGACAAAGATGAGGGATGGAAACTAGGGTTTGGTGTATTTATTTTCTCAGAGTACAACACTAAACATACTTGTGGACATACTGACACCTTTCAACAAAAACAAATGTAAAATGGTAAGAAAACAGGCTCATTCAATACGGTTTGCATTTAATTGGGCGAAAAAATTGGCAGTTACCCAGAACAGTGCGCCACGATTTACTGACAATACATAACGTAAACAAAACCCGAAAACATTGGTTCCGCTGACGCGAGGCAGCAGACACATGCATATCTTTCATTAAAACACCACATATCAATTATCGCTATTTAATCTATAGACAACATGTAACACGTCCAACATAATAAAGAAACTGTTTGACTGGGCAACCCAGAGACTGTAGGACCGCAGCAAGCGGCTTAGGACAGGAGCTCAAGCATGTCCGTTTAAGCCGACTAACGTTACTTAGCTTTCCACATATTTACTATTCGCTTTCTCCAATGTGCATTTAAAGTTTAATCTTTGCCTAAATATCTATAACTTTGTGCTTTTATTCAAAGTTAAAAGTTGCCCGTGAGGTGTTTTAAGAAGCTTAACGTTAGCCACAGGCTGATTTTCTCAAGGACTTTCAAAGACTATACTGCTATTAATCGTATATCGTTTAAACCAATATTTGCGTTTCTAATATTGTGTTAATTATATCGGTTTCACAAAATGCGGTGCATGTTCACTCAAAAGATAGATAGCGAATG
Organism: Gymnocypris eckloni scoliostomus; assembly: GCA_027564155.1. Classification (NCBI taxonomy): domain Eukaryota; kingdom Metazoa; phylum Chordata; class Actinopteri; order Cypriniformes; family Cyprinidae; genus Gymnocypris; species Gymnocypris eckloni. Next base: position 26,867,445 of record CM050416.1, read on the forward strand.
CAGAGAGTTAAAAAAAAACAGTTAGAACTCACCGGTCACTCGCTATTTGGCCTTCTCAACCAGAACAGCGGACGATTGAGGTAATGCACACGCAAAACGCCGGAAGTGAGTGTCTTTTTTCCGTTTTACAAAATATAAGACAGAACACATCCGCGAAAAAAAAGAAAAAACACAATAAATAAGTAAAATAAACATACAGAAAATAATACAGTTCTTAAAACCACCTTTATTATAAACGCGTGTTTCTTTATGATATAAAATAGCGAACACTGTGGTTCAGAATTATGCTCACTCCAATGACGGTGTCAATCTTGCTGTCAAAGATATGGATGACATATTTGAAAAATCAGCAAAACAATCCAAATTGTAAACAGAAAAAAATCAAATACTCAAAAATGACAAACATTGGCTTGATCAAAACTGCCAAACTATGCACAAAAATCTGAGAACATTGTAAAATCAGAAACACAAAGATCCAAATAATGCAGAGATCCGCCATCTTTACTGTGAAACACTAAAACAATGCAAACATACACCCAGAACCAAAAAAAGCACAATACACCCCAAAACAACTGACAATAATCGAGAAGCCAGTGAACACAAACCAATTTTGGGATTACATTTAGTCATTTAGCAGACGCTTTTATCCAAAGCGACTTACAATTGGGGAGTACATAAAGCGATTAATCTTGAAGAGGCAAACATACAGAGGAAGTTCCAATAACACTAAGTCTCAGGCATTGTTCAAATAAGTACAAACTAGCAAGGGAAGGAGAGAAAGATAAAGAGAAAGATGAAGATTTTGAAAAAGTGAAAGAATTTTTTTTTTTTTTTTTTTATGTAGTCAAGTAAAGTTGAAAGAGATGAGTTTTCAGTTGTTGCTTGAAAATTGACAGGGATCCAGCATTCCGGATGGGGATGGGAAGATCATTCCACCCTGCCAGGAACGGTGAAAGAGAATGTTCTGGAGAGTGATTTTGAGCCTCTGTGATGGTACCACGTCGCTCACTGCAGATCTCAGACTTCTGGAGGGATGTAAATTCGTAATAGTGGTGGAAGTAGGTGGGTGCTGAGCCTGTGGTTGTTCTATATGCAAGCATCAGTGTCTTGAACTGGATCGGAGCTGCAACTGGTAGCCAGTGCAAGGAGACAAAGAGAGGAGTAACATGGGCTCTTTTGGGCTCGTTGAAGACCAGTCGTGCCGCGAGATAGTCAGCTTGGGGATAATTGGAACAATCTGAAAAAAACTGATCATGAAGAATTGCCCATCCAAAATGGAGAAATATGGGAAAGTCATTTCCAAACATTGTTTAATAAAGTACCAACAGACACAAACAGTAATCAAAATCAACCAATTAGGAAAAACTAGAATTAACAATCAAAGATAACCAAAACCCATAGATTTCCCAATAACTGATAAAGAACTTAAAGAAAAAAATCTTAAACCTCCAACTCAAAAAAGCACCAGGAACTGATGGAATATTAAATGAAATGATAAAACACACAAGCAGCAAGTTCCAATTAGCATTCTAAAACTAATCAATGTGATACAGCGTGTAGGTCACTTCCCCGACATCTGGAATCAAGGCTTATAACACCAATCTTTAAAAACGGAGATAAATTTGATCCTATAACAACTACAGAGGCATCTGTGTGAGCAGCAACCTGGGAAAGTTATTATATAGCATAATAAACGCTCGACTATTAGACTTCATCACCACACACAATGTACTGAGCAGAAGTCAAATCTGATTTGTACCAAATTACTTTGGCAATACCAATGTATAGTTTTTGTCATGCTAATAAAGCACACTTAAATTGAATTGAGAGAGAGCGAGAGAGGTGAGAGTAGTGTCAGTAGGTTCGTTCCCCAAATATTGTAAGTAAAACAATACTTACAATGAATAGTGTATTGACTTTATTCTCAAAAGATAATTTACTTAAACATAAGTTGTATATTGTTTCTAATAGCCTATAATTTTCACAATTGTTAAACACTGTACTTTTAACAATTGTTTAACAGCTTAAACACTGTGTGTATTTATTTGATCCAAGTAATCATTTTCATGCCATAGTTTTGAAAATAGTTTAGTTTGAGACTTGAGTGAGATATGAGTTGATAAAATAAGATATGCAGCTGTTTAAATAGCTAAAATGACATTTGAGAGGGATTCTTTTTCTTACAAAGCCATTAGTGCTGTCACTGTGAAGAAAGCTGAATAAGTGTTTGATGGTTAAAGCTTAATGAAGCAGGATACGTTTAATTACAGAAAGCTCACTATACTCTGCATGTCATTTTCAGGTTTGATCCAGCAGAAATGCTGTGTGCAGTTTTCTGGGAAAGCAGTTACTCTGACATGCTGGTTTACATTCTCTGTGCCTTCTCCATCTCCATCTTCATCCCATTTCTCCTCATAATCTCCTGCACCATCCTGACTTGTGCTGGCCATGGGAAAGACTGTTCCAGGTTTGTAGAGTTAGAAACGGTGAACCACAGAATGCTGAAATTATTCATATGGATTTTTACTGGAATATTTCATTCAAAAATTAAAATTTTGCTAAAAATGTCCTCACCCTCAATCCATTCAAGAGTTTGTTTCATCGTTAGAGAAATGTATTATTACATCATTTGCTCACCAATGGATTCTCTGCAGTGAATGGGTGCCGTCAGAATCCAAACAGCTGATAAAAACATCACAATAATCCAGTCCATCATTTAATGCCCTGTGGAGCAAAAAGCTTCATGTTTGTTCGGATTATTGTTTTTTATCAGCTGTTTGGACTCTCATTCTGACGGCACCCATTCACTTGATATCCCAGTAATGCAACATTTCTCCCATTTTTCTGTCATAGTTTAAATGTCCACATTTGATCTGTTTGTAGCCCGGGTGACCTGTCCTCTATCACGCCACTGCTGGTGATCTTGTATCTGCTCTGCTATGCTTCATTTGCTGCATCTGAGGTGAGACAAATCTGTTAGTGTGGAATCATTTTCTCTTTTGTTCATATTTTTAGGAGTCAAAGGCTTGATTTGAATGTGTTTTTCCATGTTAACAATTCTGTTTATTCTTGTTTTGTTAGTTGGTTCTCCTTGGAAGACATGATTTGTCCCCATCCCCTGAATGGCTGCGATCGCTGTCATCAGTAATGGCGTATCTGGACTGTGGTTTAAACCCCTTTATCTACTGCACAAATAAAGACTTCCGAAAAGCAGTACTCATACTGTTCTGGAACAAAAGGAGATCATCTTTTCCCGATCCAGTGCTGACAGGCATAACAAGGCTTGAAATATGAAGATTTACAAGCAATAAGATTTTCTCCCCTTTGCAACACATTTTGTAATTCAACTCATCAGATGCATGCTGAGATTTCAGTATAGGCAAACATGCAGATAATAATAAATGATAAAGATGTTTTTGCTCAAAGTTTTATTTTAATGCATTAAGCTAAGGCATATATGCCAGGCAGTCCATAATTATATTGTGCATTTACATTCATTTTGTATTAATCTTCAACTTGACAAACCTGAGAATGAAGCTTAGGACATGACATCATGAAATACACACATTAAAATGCCTCAAATTGTGAGTTTGTATACACACACACACACACATACGTTTGTTTCTATGAATTGTAGACACACACACAATATATTGATATGATAATACTGCACTATATATAGATATTCAATCCAAGTATTTCACATAATTGACAGTTTTATTTCAAATACATTAATTAAAGTTATTTTCTGACACTGTTTTGAACATAAAACTGAACAAAAGCATCAAATTACTTTGTGATTTTACCAATCTTTGATCACATTCATTGATTACTGTTGAAGGCAAGACAAAATTAGGGTTCGTGCTTGTTATGTTCAATTGCCTTATTATTCAGCTAAATACATGTATGTGCGTTTATGATGAGCGTTTGTGTGCATTTTCACTAAGTCGCGTGAGAAAACAAAAGCTGTAATGAAACTGCAGAATGTCGCAAACTTTGGACCAGAAATGTCCAGTAAGATTTTGAAAAACCCAGTACTCTGCAAGAGAATGATCCAGAAGCTTGAGAAGCACGAAACCAGCGCAGGACAGCAGGGCCAAGCAGAGGTAGCGCATGGACGCAGTGTCTCCGAGGCTCATCTGCGCTCGGACGCCTTTGAACACGGCGAAGGCGATGTGAAACCCCAGAGCTGCTTCAAACCCTCGGTCGTGAAAGAGCGCCAGGCCATAGCTGAGGACAGAGCACGATTCCACCATCAAGGCGTAACGGGACGACCAGCCTTTCTCGATGACATGACACCACACCGGCACCCACGCAAAAATAGGTAAAGTGAACCACTGGTCCAAAACAGAGGGCGCGCGCCGCAAGGTGGCCAAACGGACCCACTGCACCGGGCCATAGGCGACTGCCATTAGCGCAAACACGTCTTTGGTGTAGACGGCTGCACAGGTGTCTCTATAGTCTGAGATCGGTTGCAAGATCCAGTAGATACCCAATAATATGTATCCCAGGTTGATCAGACAGTTAAAAGGCATGGCCAAGAAAGCAGGAAGGTTGTCAACTTTCTTTTCCGCATAGTGATCATAAGTGACATCCACCAAAACTCTGTCGAAAATGTCAGTGTTTGCAAGCGCAATGCAAAGAAGGAAGGGTATGAGAACGTGGACGAGCGCTGACATTGCCATTTTCAAATAAAAACGAGACAATCCAGTTCAAAAGCACAGTAGCAAAACACGTGGACTGTTGTGTACAAAGTACAAAACACTGGTTGGCTTCCGCAATCTAGATCACGTGACGGCCACAGTAGGTTTCGTTGGTTGCGTCAGTGAGCTGGGAATTCCTGTACAACCATTCTGCTCATAGTAGTATTGTATAATGCAGAATGAAGCTATTTGTGTACAGTGAGCAGATTTCCTGCAATACTGAATAGCCCAGGGCTGCAAAACTCAGTTCCTGTAAAGCACCCAATCGTTTAGGCTTACTGGAAAACTACAAAAAGTCCTGCTTCATGACGTGTGGAACAGGGTTGGAACGAAACTCTGCTTGGCTTGTGGACCTCCAGGAACTGAGTTTAGCACCACTGGATTATGCCAAAATATGCAAGCCATGTACATTTATGAAATTAAATACAATTATTTTTAAAAGTACATTAAATATACATTTTTTACTCCAAAATATTTTAATGGGGTATAAAAAAGTATGTGTGAGATATGTTTGTATATGAACACAAACTGTACATGGGTGATTAATGTTCACTTACGATCAAGAATGTAGTCCAAAGATTAAGTGGAAAGTTCCAGAAGGAGTTCCTCAGACATTCCTGTTTGTCAAGTTTGTCTCACCAATACTTCTAGCTGGCCAGTCCTCCTGCAGTGACAAAAGGTATCTTTGGCATTTCTGGTCTTGAATTCTCTAGGATTTTTTTTCTTAATCTTGATCTTGATCTGAACATCTTCATGAGATGTTTCCTGGTTTTCTGTTTACAGTAAAGACGGGAATCTACTGAGTTAAAAGCTTAAATTTATGAAGAATAACAGTATTAAGACACATTCGCATCATATTTTGACTGTAGGCAGTTATTGTTGAGTTAATATTTTACAGTTTTCCTGCCTCTATGTATTACATTCAGCTGCTCATTTTATAATATATACACTTTAATGCAAATCTGTTTAATGATGTAAAAAATGTATTGCAATGCTATTTAATGTAGATTTAACATTTCAAGCAAAAGTATATTCAAGAACTTATATTCATTTCATAGGCTATATGGGGAAAGAAGGTGTTCCACGTGAGATACGATTTGGAAAACAGGTTTTGGCAGTACAGAAATGCCTATAAAAGGAAGAAGGCAGTGACTGAGAGAGCAAGGCACAGAGTCAAGGTGCTTGACAGGTTGCACAACTGCTTTGTGTGTGCTATTGATTGGTTTGAAGAAAAGAGACCATAAGGTTTAATACACTTCAGAACGATGAAGCAATGCTGGATATGACTTGAAGGATGAATGTAAAGGAGCTGTAAAGGATGAATGAAATAAGAGACTATGGAGGAACAAACAGCAAAGGTATGAAAAATAGATGCTAGAGATAGATAAGATTGCGTTGCAAAAAATGCATTTAAGTTTCTAAAGAGGACAAAAAGATAAAATATGATAAGATTTGTATGATATATAATATATAAGATTAAATGGGATGTCACGAGTATTGTAAACAAAATACAAAGTAGTACTATTAGTACTAATACACTCTTAAAAATAAAGGTTTGTTGGGCATCAATGGAAGCTTTAACACTCATGGAATCTTTCCATTGCACAAAAAGTTTGTTATAGTGGAAAATGTTTCCTTAGATTATTAAAATGTTAATAAAAAAGGCATTTTTACAAGAACTGTTCACTGAAAGTGTGTAAAAAGGTAAATATGCCATAAACGATTATTATAAGAACATAATATGTCTTTTTTCATGCAGAGCGATGTGAGTAATGGTATTCCACGACTGCAGTCTATGCTGGAAAAACTTAATCTGAAACACCAACATCCCAAAACAGACTGTGTTAAATTACATCCAGAAGCAGCCTGTAAAGGTGTGTTTTACCATTCTCTGGAGCCTGAAGAAGGAATAAAAAATGAAGAAGACGGGAAAGATAGCAAAGTCAGATCTGATGAGGAGCAACCAGCTTGGAGTTCTGAAACAAAAGATGGAAAGGAAGCTGTTGAAGAAGTCAAAGAGCTTCCATATGTGTTTCCTAAATGGGAGAGGAAGAGTTTACTCCCTGACTCTTTGTCTATAGAAACCCAGGTGTCAGAATTAAGCCGTCAGCCAAGAGAAAGTGAGTCTTTGGTGGACAAAATGAGCAAAGAGAAGGAAGAGCATGTGGCTGGAGCAGCATTACTGCCTAACAATCGATCTCAAGAAACATCTACACACACCTCTTTCCTCTCTGTATCCTCAGATAAAGTAGATTCTGCTGCACAGGTGGGGCTGAAGCATGAACCACTAGATGAAGCTTGTGGTGGTCCTTCAAAACCAGTGGATATGAGCAGGGTTCTAACCCATCAAACTGCTGTGAATGTTACAGGCAAGACAACAAGGTCCGCTTCAGATCCTGTAACCCGCAAACTTAAGGAAGAGAGACCCTTTCAGCTCCAAGTATTTCAAACCTACGGGAATATGAAAAATATGAAGATTTTGCAAATGCAATGCCAGCTAAAAGCTTCAGCAAAGCTGCTAAGAGTTTGGGACAGGAGTATTCAGGCATGATCATCGGAAATGTGGAACATGACAAGTCGCTCGCAACGCAAAAGAAAGGTGTGAAAAACAAAATGAAGATTCTTACTCAAAAACTGATGGAAAAGCTTAAAGATAAACGTGATTTTGAGCACACTGGCAGCAAGAACACCCAAGATAGCGTGGAGGAAGAAGAAGGACAAAACGTATGTTTGCTTCCTCATACTTCTAATGAATGACGTAAATCAATGTTGTGACTTATAATTAACTTTTTTAGTTCATATTTAACTATTACACTTTTCATTGGGTTGTTTTTCAAACCTAAATCACAATGAATCCCCTTGCAGCTGAATTCCATGGAGGTGGAAGCCGAGGCTCAAGATATTCCACCACTACTTCCACCAAAAATGGGGAAATATGTTTTCTTAGACAGGTGGGACATTCTAAACATATAATCAGTGTTATTTTAGTATTATTTATACTCTGATATGGTATTTGTTGATCATTTGAATTCATTTTCAATTTTAGATACAGTTTTAGTCATGTTGTGCTCTTGTCATTTTCTTAAAAATATTTATGGGATTTTACAGTCCTGCCCCACATGTACATCCTATGTGCTTATAATGGTGATCACAATAACTGGGTAATGACTAGGTACTAACCCTGAACCTACCCCTAGACCTAACCTTAACCTTATACACAGTACTTTTTAGGTAATTACTTGTAAGCACACATACTGTAAAATAAAGTGCAACCAAAATATTTCTAAGAAAAATACATTTTTAGCAATTTTACAACTTTTTTATTTCAATGGCTTTTTTCATCTTTGTTTTATTTTATTTCATATTAATTTCAATAAACTAAAATTATTTTGAATAGTTTTTGGTTTAGTATATGACAACAACACCTCAAACAACAACATTTTCAGAACATTTTAATGGAGAGAATTACTTTGAATTGGACAGTTATGCATTTTAGATGATAAACAGCCAAATTATACTATATAGACCCTTGTTTTTGGCATATGCATATTATCTTTGAAACGTTGTTTCACAAAATCTACAACACTTCCTTGATTGTAGCATTGCCCAGTCAACCTATTTCAGATCACTTATTTCTAGTTCTGTGACATTCCTTTTATCTGAAGTGATGGAACAAATCAAACACAGCCCTTTCCAGCCCTTTTTCTCACTATAGTCTGGATAAGTACAGTTCTTGGAGAGTGGGGAGGGTTGTACCAATGATTCGCTCAGCAGTCCGGTCTACCCTCAAGGACCCTTCAAGGACCCTTCAAGGACACCTTAAAATAAAGTGTTACCAAGATCTGTTTCTCCTGCCCTTTAAAGTGCCCCTATTATGTTTTTTTTGAAAATGATCTTTCATGCAGTGTTCAACACAACTCTAAGTGAATGAAAATATCCTGCAAAGTTTTAAATCTGAAAGTGCACCGTGTATTAATTGTCTCTGAAAAGAAAGAGTCAACTCTGAATCATTGAAACGAGTCGTTTTTAAAACGAATCCCAAGCCGTTTCATGTTGACATCAACATGAAACATTGGCATATTGGCCGCCCACTTGTTGGTGTTTTCGCTTTGGTCTGAATGAAAATGCTAATTCATTCTCACCAGGTACCACTTTTGGAGAGGTATAAATAGCTGTTCCCTGGTAACGCTATACACAAAGCAGCACTGTGCTCACAACCCCTGCTTTAACAGGCATTACAGATATGATTACATGAAAATGAGACCAATCAGACCAATCACCGCAGATTAGCGTCACCCAAAGTAGGGGTTTGGAAAAATGAATCATTAAACGAATCGTTTGGGAGTCGTTGAGCAAATAAGGTAAAAATAAATGCATATTGACAATGAAAGGTTTTTTGCATGTCAGCCTGTTGTTGGGGACTCCCAAAACCAAAATATGAACCATTACCCATAATAGGGGCATTTTAATGCTGCATGTTAGTCCACATCAAATGAGACTCCTAAACAAGGAAACACTGTTCAAGTGAATGGCAATGATCTGTTAAAGGATTGACGGGGGAAATATAGCCTCTGGTAATATCTCAGGTTGCACACTAAGTGCATTGTTTATATGTTCATACTTTGAGGGAACAACAAAGGTTTTATTGACTTTACAAATATTAAATTTACGGATTAAAATACTTACAGTTTGTGCTAGGTAAAACCATTAAAATAAAACCATCAAACCTGTGTTTCAAGTTCAGTTGACTTATTAAATTAATCTAATATGTCTTGTCTTTCTGAGCAGAAGGTTTACCCTAAAAGACTTCAAACTCAATCTTGAACCGATCAACTTAATGGAAGAAATATTCACAGGCAGTGAATGGCTCAGATACTTGCCCATCAAAGAAAGTCCAGCTGAGAAAGACACTAGTGGTCAGTCAATGACAAATGATGTTCTACAACCAGAAAAGGGCATTCAGCTTGACGTTCCTCTTCCGGCACCAGAGCAAGACCAGTCAGAGGACATAAAGACACCAGAGCAGGACCAGTCAGAGGACATGAAGACACTAGAGCAGGACCAGTCAGAGGACATAAAGACACCAGAGCAGGACCAGTCAGAGGACATGAAGACACTAGAGCAGGACCAGTCAGAGGACATAAAGACACTAGAGCAGGACCAGTCAGAGGACATGAAGACACCGGAGCAGGACCAGTCAGAGGACATAAAGACACCGGAGCAGGACCAGTCAGAGGACATAAAGACACCGGAGCAGGACCAGTCAGAGGACATGAAGACACAAGAGCAGGACCAGTCAGAGGACATAAAGACACCGGAGCAGGACCAGTCAGAGGACATAAAGACACCAGAGCAGGACCAGTCAGAGGACATGAAGACACAAGAGCAGGACCAGTCAGAGGACATAAAGACACCGGAGCAGGACCAGTCAGAGGACATAAAGACACCGGAGCAGGACCAGTCAGAGGACATAAAGGAAAATCAAGACAGTGTTAGTGATCCTCAAGAGGACAGTGTAACAAAAGCGAACAATGACTTGGATGTAAAACAAGTGGACCGGGATGCAAACATATTTGCTATACCTAAGGCACTGCTAACAATTAATGCAATACAACAAAGGTCTTATGAGTCAAACAAATCAGATGACGTCTATGACTGTGTGGACATGTATATTATTCCCAAAAATGACTTTCCATTAATGAAAAGAAAGGCATCAGATGCTCCGCTGGACTTTTCAGCAATCAAGGTGGGGAACACTTTTGTACATTTTCTGTAGTGAAAGTAACTGGAATTGTATGTTAATATATGAGAGACAATGCTTTCTTTTAACTTAATATGTGGAATAAATAACAAAAAATGATCTCTCTCAGTCATTTGAATTGCTGGACAACTTTGCCCTCAAGAGTCGAGTTCGTCTTAGCAAAAAGAGACACCACCGACCACCTAAAAAGCACAAAAAAGGTGATGAAAAGCTGAGGAGGGTCGGAATGAATTTACTGAATGAGAGCAATGAACATGATATTTATTTAACTCATTTTCTCTTTCAGTAAAAACAGAAACGTTGAGCGCCATGTTTTACAAGATTCCCCGGTGATCCTGAATGAATCACCTGTCAGCGCATCTCCACCACGCCACAGCATCCCCTTTTCCACATCTCCACCTCTGCATTTACCATCACACACCACTCCTGACCAAACCAGATCTATCATCTGCATTTGTCAGGTCAGCAGTCATTATTAGTCTGTGAAACCCCAAAGCAAAGCACAAACAGAGAAAGACCGTGTTGCATTAAATCTATTTCATTGTTCATGTGATCATTGTTTTAATGCTGTGCCATGTTTTATACTTTCCTCTGCAGATTAAAAGATACCTCGACTGTAAAGACTGGACATTTACTGGTGTACAATAGATGGGGGACATTACAGTAGATAATACATTTAGAACAAACCTTTTTCACATAACAATTATTTTCTTAATTTTCAAAAAGTTATTAATATAATGATTTGTTATGTCAAAATACACATTTGTTTTACTACTGAAATTAATAATACACTTGTTCATTCACCACTGTTGACTAACTGTAAAGTACAGTAAATCATCAGTCTTTTTCCACAGTCCTTATTATGCAAAATATAATGTAGTATCATGCGTGTCTTTTGCTGTCTTTAGATTCCGCTAATGAATTGTAAATCACCAACATGTATTAAACTGTATTTTCATTTCCATCTGTTGAGTTGTTTATCACACTCCCTGAATTTAGTTTTGTGGTCAATGTGCTCATGAGAATTCTATCTAATTCTAGTGAAATACTGTATTCAAGTATTCCTGGATGACTATCCTTATCTATTTAACCTGGGTCTTTTTGTAGCATATGTTTGGATGAATAGCTTAAGGCAAATAGATTTGATATAAAACATTTTTATATACAGTAGTGGTCAAAATGATTAGAACACTAGTATTTTCACCAGCTAAAAATAAGTCAGTTATTTCTATCTTTTTCTGTATTGTGTGTCAGTAGGAAATATCGGTTTACATTTCCAAACAGAAGAAGAACTGTGGCAACGTCTCCAAGACCTTTCAAGAAACCTACCTGCAAAGCTACAAAACACTACAGCAAGAAATAACAGACTTAAAACCATTATCAGCTGGTGAAAAGACCAGTGTTCTAATAATTTTGGCCCAAACTGTATAAATTAGTTAGATTTGTCAGGAGAGATGAGGTCGAGGACTCAAGTGCAGAGGAAATAAGGTTAATACAATAAAATGAAACAAGAGCAACAAAAACCACCCCCAGGGGGAAGGAAGGAAGGACCCTGCAGGCAGGCAGGCAGGCAGGCAGGCAGGCAGGCAGGCAGGCAGGCAGGCAGGCAGGCAGGCAGGCAGGCAGGCAGGCAGGCAGGCAGGCAGGCAGGCAGGCAGGCGACTGGAGCACAGTCAAACATTAAACACTCACACGACGTAAGACAATGGACCAGCACAGGACTGCAGACACAAGGAGACTATATAGGGAGACAAACAAGGATAACGAGGGAGACACAGCTGGAGCCACTGAAACAATGATTAAGTAACAAGATGGGAGGGGACAGACAATCGACATGGGAGCACATGGCACCAACAAACAACAAGCCATGTGCTCAACACACAGAGACATCTGGTGGCCAGCCTGGGCACACCAGCAGGACCGTGACAAGATTAAGGATAGTGAGATAAATCCATATTTCCCCTGTACTTATAAAGTAGTGTAGGCTGCAAAATATTCCCAATAATCGTCATGCACTTATTATTTTTGAGGGAGCACAGGAGGTGTGGGGGGTCACACCAGTAGACTAATGTTTTACTTAATTTATCCCTTTTTAGACTATTCGAAATATTCCCAATAATTAAACTGTACGTAAATGCCTTTCGCACAGTTTATATATCATAGTTAATCTATGAAGGGCGATGGGCAAATAAGCCTTGTATCTCAACGGTAAATCAATTGCTATTTTGTGGTCTACAACATGAAAGAATAAAAGTGTCTGCTAAATGAATAAATGAAAATTAAAATTAAAGAATCCCATTATAACACGTACATGAAAAAATTTAGAAACATAGGACAGAACTACGGAAACCATTGTTGCAGCAGCAAGCATCAGACAAAAAAGGAATCTCAAGGTTGATCTCTAGATTAATGAGTGCAAATGTATAGGGCCCCATTCCTAAATTTGCCTGGGGCCCCTGAATCAAATACACATAAGATAAAGACAATTGCTGTGCTGTTATTTCGGCTATGCTTGCATGTAAAATTAGAGAAGCAAGCAACGTTATATCTGTGTTTAACTAAATTAAAGCGCTGCTCTTCTTTGCTGTGCGCTGAACAGAAACTGAGCAGACGCACAGAGAGAGAGAGAGAGAGAGAGAGAGAGAGAGAGAGAGAGAGAGAGAGAGAGGTGTGAGCGCGCTGAACAGAAACTGAGCAGACGCACAGAGAGAGAGAGAGAGAGAGAGAGAGAGAGAGAGAGGTGTGAGCGCGCTGAACAGAAACTGAGCAGACGCACAGAGAGAGAGAGAGAGAGAGAGAGAGAGAGGTGTGAGCACGCTGAACAGAAACTGAGCAGACGCACAGAGAGAGAGAGAGAGAGAATTTTTTTGAATTTTTACAATCCTTTATTACAAATATTACAATATTACAAATTACAATACTCATTTATAAAGAAAACCAAACCAACTCACAAATGTATAAAAACCAAATCACCTTCAACAACAGAACACAACGGAGAGAGAGAGAGAGAGAGAGAGAGAGAGAGAGAGAGAGAGAGAGAGAGAGACGGAGAGAGAGGTGTGAGCATGCTGAACAGAAACTGAGCAGACGCACAGAGAGAGAGAGAGAAAAGAAAACAAGAAATCTGTATCTATTTCTAAGTTATTTTTGAAAACAAGAACTCTATATCTTGAACTCTTGAAATGACTTTCAATATCAATGTGGAATATTCAAGGCTTGAATTCAACAGCATTTGGGCTGAAGAGTTTAAACACAGAATTCCAGAAGACCATCAAGGAGATGGACATTATAATTCTACAGGAGACATAGAGCAGGGCAGACGCAATCACCCACTGCCCACCCAACTACAGAGAAATCATCCTACCATCACAAAAACTCAACACAGTCCGACAGGGAAGAGACTCAGGAGGACAAATAATCTGGTACAGATCAAAATTCCACAACCACATCAACACAGTAAAGCAAGGCAAATACTACACCTGGCTTAAAATCCACAAGGAACTACTCTCATCTAGAAATATTTCTGTGTGCCATATACATCCCGACATCAGAGTCCCCCTACTACAGCGAAGACACGTTCTCCACATTAGAGGAAGAGACGAGCCACTTCCAGGCCCAGGGAAACGTGCTCATCTGCGGGGACCTGAACACAAGAACAGGACTAAAGCCGGACTTCACCGACACACACGGGAGCAAATACATCAACAACAAACTGACTGTTATTAATAACACATTCTCCCATATCCACAGAAATAACCATGATCATACAGTAAACAAGAATGGAAAAGACCTCCTGCAGCTCTGTCGAATCCTGGGTCTGTATATCATCAACGGTAGGTTACGAGGGGACACTTTAGGGAGATTCACATTTTGCAGACATCCTGCATCTCTCAGATCATTCACTGTTAGAGAACTGACCCCTCTGTCTGATCACAGTCAAATAACTGCATATCTCAAAAAGACTGAAAATAACATTAACACAAAGCCCAGTAAGCTGTACAACATCAGAAAACCATACAGATGGGCTGAAAACAGCGCTGAAGAATATCAGAAAGCACTTAGCAGCCAAAAAATACAAGCGTTGATATATAACTTCCTAAATAACACCCATGCTCACACCAATGAAGGTGTCAATCTTGCTGTCAAAGATATAAATTACATATTTGAAAAATCAGTAAAACAATCCAAATTGAAAATAAAAATGAAAAAATCCAATACTCAAAAATTACTAAAATTGTTTTGATCAGACCTGCCAAACTATTCGCAAAAACCTGAGAACATTGTCAAATCAGAAATATAACAATCCAAATAATGCAGAGATCCGCCATATTTACTGCCGAAACACTAAAACAATGCAAACATACACTCAGAACCAAAAAAACACAATGCACCCAAAAACAACTGACAATAATCGAGAAGTCAGTGAACACAAAACAATTTTGGGATGATTGGAAAAATCTGACAAAAACTGATCATGAAGAATTGACCATCCAAAATGGAGAAATATGGGAAAGTCATTTCCAAACATTGTTTAATAAAGTAAAACAGACACAAACTGTAAGCAAAATCAAACAATCAACCAATTAGAAATACTAGAATTAACAATCAAAGATAACCAAAACCCATATATTTCCCAATAACTGATAACGAACCTGCAGAAAAAATCTAAAACATCCAACTCAAAAAAGCATCAGGACCTGATGGATTATTAAATGAAATGATAAAACACACAAGCAGCAAGTTCCAATTAGCCATTCTAAAACTAATCAATGTGATACAGCGTGTAGGTCACTTCCCCGACATCTGGAATCAAGGCTTGACTCAATTTGGCACCAAGGACTATTCTACAAACGTATTGAAAGTGGAATAGGAGGTAAAACCTATGACCTTATCAAATCAATGTACACTGAAAGTAAATGTGGCGTAAAAATCAACACCAAACATACAAGGTATCTTTCCCAGGAGCGTGGAGAGAGACAGGGCTGCTGCTTAAGCCCAACATTGTTTGACATTTAATCAATGAACTGGTGCTCAGTCTGGAGTGATCTGCAGCCCCTGGCAGCCCCTCACTCTACACGACTTACAGATCAGGTGCCTGCTGTATGCAGATGATTTGGTTCTGAACCTGGACCTGCTGGAGCAATACTGCCAGACCTGGGCCCTGACAGTCAACCTGAAGAAAACCAACATTATCTTTCAGAAGAGATCCAGATCCCAGGGAACACAAAAAACATTTTTATTAGGCACTAACCAGATAACACACACATCACACTACAACTACCTGGGTTTGAAAATCACATCCACTGGAAACTTTAATCATGCTGTGAATGAACTGAAAGATAAAGCACGCAGGGCCTTCTATGCCATAAAACGGCAATGTCCTATAGAAATCCCTATTAGAATTTGGCTGAAAATATTAGAATCAGTAATTGAGCCATTGCAAATCCAAGTCAAGATCTCACCAAATGGGAAAAACACCTAATTGAGACCCTGCATGCAGAACTCTGTAAAAATATATTACACTTGCACCGGCACACAACAAATAACGCATGCAGGGCAGAATTAGGCAAATATCCTCTAATCATAAAGATACAAAAAAGGACAATTCAATTCTGGAAACATCTGAAACTAAGTGACCCCCAATTATACCACTATAAAGCCCTGCAATACTAAGATATGAGCAAAGAAAGCAAGCCCTTCCCTCAGCTGATCCAGAGCTTCAGTCCTGATGCTTCACTAACATCTACTGATGCTCTGAATCACAACATCAGAATCAATCAGATCACTGCACAAATCAAACAGAGGTACATCACTCAATGGCAAACCCAGACTCAACAACAGAGTAAAATGCAATGCTATCTGTCCCTAGAGAGAGTACAGTATGGCAAAGTATCTGTACACAGTGTCAGATAAGAAACTTAGAAGCACGTTGACCAGATACAGACTCAGTGGACACAAGCTGATGATAGAGATGGGCAGACACAGACAAACATGGCTGGCCCCGGAGCAGAGATTGTGTTCACACCGTGATCTGAATCAGATGGAAACAGAACTGCACTTCCTAAAGGAATGCTCCAAATACACAGATATATGGACAGTGTTTTATGACAAAATACAGCAGATCCATTCCACATTTAAAAAATGTCCAGACCAGGAGAAACTAGCGTATCTGTTCGGAGAACACAAGACCTGCTTTGTATTTGCTGCTCAATATGCTGTTACCATTGAAGAGAAACCACTCCATCTACCCTGAGCTGATGTTTCCATCACACGTAGAATATATTATGCATCCATATTACTCTATTAAATTACTTGAATATTTTGCCTCTGTAAATCTTATACTTTATCTTATTTAATTTTATTTCTAACACATACTTACATTAGTCATTCATTTTGCACTACATGCTTAATACTTTTTAAATATTTGTATTATTCCTATGACTATTATTATTTTTCTTTCTGTTAATTCAAATGTGCACTATTTGTAAGCAGCCCAGCTGCAATTGCTTTGACAATACAAATGTATCGTTTTTGTCATGCCAATAAAGCACACTTAAATTGAAATTTAAATTAAACTGAAAGCGAGAGAGAGGTGTGAGCGCGCTGAACAGAAACTGCGCAGACGCACAGACAGTGAGAGAGCGAGAGAGAGAGAGCGAGAGAGAGAGAGTGAGCGCGAGAGAGAGGTGTGAGCGCGCTGAACAGAAACTGAGCAGACGCACAGAGAGAGAGAGAGAGAGAGAGAGCGAGAGAGGTGTGAGCACGCTGAACAGAAATTGCGCAGACGCACAGAGAGAGAGAGAGAGCGAGAGAGAGGTGTGAGCGTGCTGGGACAACAAGACCTCTTGCTCGCGCGGCAGTACCGGCGATTCTCAGAGACTAAATAAGGCTTTGGGCGATTTTTTGAAGGGAAAAATGCCACCAAAGGGGTCTGCAATGTTGCTAAGCTGGCAACCCTGTGCATCTCCATTTCTCCAACTACGGTTTGGACCACGGGTCAAACAGAAAACATGCGCTGCGTTAATAAAATTAGTGCCGTTAAAATTAATTTGCATTAACGCGTTACTAAGCACTAGTTCTAATACAAGTAGCTTTGTTTTTTCATGAGGCCAGCTTTAAGGGATTTTATGTGTGATGAAGAACTGAGAACGAGATGTGAGAGAAATAGGAGGGGTTGTAAAAATTACTGCGGTACAAAGTAACTGGCACATTAATATAATTAAAATGAAGTGACAAAGTCATTCAGGTTGACAACTGTCACTGGCAGTGTCAAGTGGGGTTAAGATCACAACTGTATCTTCAACCACAAGAACTATTGGTTTCATTGTCTTGTAGTAGACTTTTCAGATGCTTGTCATTTACCATATTACCTCTTTCTGACCAATGCACTGTCTATAACAATAAACATTTAAATATATAAATATAATTATTAATACTTCATATGTTAATATTGTAGTAGGGTGTGTTGTTTTGTTGTTGTGATTGTTGTTGTTGATTGCTTTGTGTTATGTTTTTTGGATTCTTGTGCAATAGGAAGCCCTTGAAAACGAGATGATGCATCTCGGGGTTTATCCAAAAGAATAAAATTTGTTGCAATTGTACCCTGTTTTCTAATCACAATACTGATAGGATGGAGGGGAAAAATACAAGAGAAGGGTCATGGAAATGTAGGAAATAAGATGCAGATCTATTTCTTGTTTGGTTTGATCCACTACTTAAAGTTAAAAGTGCATAATGACTCAGGTTGTAATGAGAAGAGTACAGCGGGAATTAAATCCTTTAATGTCACGATCATATAATAAAAACAAGTAATCATGTTTAATCTTTCCTTCATTTGTTTATTCATTGAAATTTGAATGGGTTGATCCATGTAAACATTAACGATTTACACAAAAATACAAATTTTTCTTAATTATATTAAATATATTTATGTTGAAATGCTTCAGTCACTAGATGTGTGAAACAGTTTCCTGTGTGACGAAAAAAAAAACTGTTCTTCACCCTTAAGACAGTAAGACTGAGAGAAGAGGAGGAGTTGTGAAATCGAATGGAAAGGTATAAAATAAGGTGAGACAGATGCAAGAATATTGTGAGGACAGATAGACGACAGAAACTGATGAATTACAATGGCAAGTCTTTGTATCGGCTATATATATATATATATATATATATATATATATATATATACACAATTTGTGGTTATTAATCATATTCCACTTCTTTTTCAGGTCAAATCAGGATCTATAAGTTTTCTGTTGATGACTCTCCTTTTTGGGAGTGGAAACTTCTTAAGAATGGAGAGAGGTAATGTTTAATTCATACGAAAATGTATTTATGTTGAATTTTCATAATTTTATCCATTAATTGATGCACATTTCTTAATGAGCCCCTGATATTAAAGGTAAACCGTGTTGACCACATAGTTTGTGCATATATGGTTTATAAATTATTTGTTGAGATGACTTGCTTACATTGACAGTATTAGTAGATTAACAGAGTGATAAATTAAAAGTTTATCTTTTAAACAGGGAAGAAATACTACCCACATTTCATATTTATAAAATTCTTAGAGCTCAAATATGTGATTCTGTCATTTATGGTTTGTTGCAGGTCGTACAAATGTCACTGTGCCGTGTTATATGCCTAAAGCGTGTAATGTGTACGGCTTCACTGACTGGTACAAATTGGGCAGAGTCTGTGTCAAATACTTCAATGGACCTCTCAACTTCACTGACGCAGAGGTAGGTTTTTTGTCAATGCAATGGGAACAAAAATTAATATAATGTATAGTCATTAAACGTTCTTCCTTGTTCATATCCAGTTCAGCTGTAGGACCAAAGCCCCTGGTGCACACCTGGTGTCAGTACATAATAAAAATGATAATGATAACTTGCTCTGCATTGTGAAAAAATTCAACCCAAATAACCTGCGCATCTGGCTTGGAGCTTTCGAATTATTTAAGGTAAAAAAAGACAGAAATGTGCAGGCATTTATAAATAGAGAGTGCAAAGATAAATTACTGATTTTATGTTATTTCCTGGTTTTCAATGACATGCACGCACTACAGTTTCTCACTAACAACTTTTTTGAATGTTTTTATTTTTTGTCTTCTTTAAAATCTCATTCTCATTCTCTCAGTCTGGTAATTTTTTATGGCTTGATGGATCCTTCTGGAATTTTCAAATTTGGACACGTGGTGAACCCAACCATATGTACACTAGCATAGAGGAATGTGCAGAGATGAACTGGAAAGGTAAGAACAGAAAAACACTAATGGGTTATAGTATATGTTTTGCTAAATGATTTATTCCAGTGATGCTGTGAGGAATATTTGGTAAGACACACTTATAAAATAATATTTTCATTTCACTGTCCCTCATTTTCAGAGATTGGCAGATGGAATGACGACACTTGTTCTGTCAAGAAAAACTACGTATGTGCCTTCAAAGTAAAGGCTAGCTTGAAACCAGGCTTTGAGGAGATGGAGTAGTTTTATCTGGGTATCGTCCAATAAAACTTTCTGAATAAAAGGATTTTCTCTGCATCAACAAAAAAAACTTACAATAAAAAATAAATTCAATAAAAAACAATTCTTCAAATAGCTTTAAAATGCTAATAAAGAATGTTTGCAATCAAAATTACCAGTTTATTTTATTTTATTTATTGTTTATCTGATTATGGCTGACTGCAATGACTACACTCTTGAAAATAAAGGTCCAAAGGGGTATTTTTGCAGTGATGCAAAAACCGAGCTATTCATACCGAGCTGCAGCTGACACATATTAAATGACTTCACTTGGACCCATTGTGCAGCTGTGTCTTTAATACCGTGGTTTATATACACATTGCTACTGATTGGGCTGACATTTTTAACCCACCCACCAAACAAGAGAAAACGTATCTCAAACCCTGTTGCACACCGTTTCCAGGAAACATGTAATTCAACCCGGAAACCGTAGCAAAACGTGTGAGCTTGAACGTGCCCCAAATTTCTAAAATTGAAACCAGCGAGATTTCCTAGATCAGTAGTCAAATTATCATTAAAATCTTACTTCTTATTAAATATGATTATCTACGAATGAGAAACAGAATAAAATATTTGATTTGATTTATTTAATATATTCCATATATTATAGTAATATAATAATTCCTATAATCCCTACTATAGGCCTAATTATAATTATAATGAATTATGTTTTGAATTAGGGTTATTATTTTTAATTTTAGGCTCAGTTTGAAAATGTGATTTTGTAATTGTTTATAAAAAAAAAATTGTAGGCCTATATCATTTATTCGTATCGGAGTTGTGACGGTGGAACTTTAAGGAACGTTTAAAATTGTGTGCGAAAAAATTACACACTTTTCATGACTTGTTTTAGCTATAATACACATAAACAGTATTACTTTAATTTAACATTTAATAGTTTGTATGTGACTACCCTGAAACCGATTACGGAGTGTCATTTAATTATTGATTTTAGTAGCACTCTGCTCGTAGAGGTAAAGTTTTTAAGCGCCCTCTTTTGGTGGAAATAATAATGATACGATTGCTCCGATAACCAAGCGATTTGGGGACAGTGTGTTTACCAGGGGTGGATTTAGTGAATTTGGGGCCCAAGGTAAATTTAGGAATTGGGCCCTATACATTTGCACTCATTAATCTAGAGATCAACCTAGAGGATCCTTTTTTGTCGTGATGCTTGCTGCTGCAACAATGGTCCCCGTAGTTCTGTCCAATGTTTCTACATTTTTTCATGTACATGTTATAATGGGATTCTTTCACTTTCATTTATTAATTTAGCAGACACTTTTATTCTTTCATGTTGTAGACCACAAAATAGCAATTGATTTACCGTTGAGATACAAGTTTTAACAAAAAACTAAATAAATTATAAAATGATAAACCTCATAATGGAACCTTTTAAACATTTTTTAAAGAAAAGGGATGAGTCAGAAGTATAAATTATGATATTATTTAAAACGGGTTTATGTGGTGGATTTTCGCGTTGGTCTGAGCAAAAACTGCAGACTGGGTTATTGAAAATGCACATTCATTCTCTGCCAGTAGGAGGTGCTTTTGGAAAGTCCGAAATATAGCAGTTTCCTCGGTAACGGCTGTAAACAAAGCAGCGCTCAGCTCATAAATTATACTTTATCAGGTAAAATGAAAATGCCATCGAAACTTTTCTGAAGACAATCGGTTCCCTTCAGAGGTTCTTTCATATAAAACTTGAATTAGTGAGAATGAGAAAAGTGTGAAAAAATAAAGCCTATATTGGCCAGACAATTTCACTGCGTAAGCCTACATTTAATTTTAGTCATTTTAACTTAGTGCTGTCAATGGATTCAAATATTTCATCGTGATTAATCGCATGATTGTCATGAGTTAACTCGAATAATCACAACTTAATCACACATTTTTATCTGTTATAATTTTACCTTAAATTAATACTTTTCAAGTTTTTAATACTCTAATCAACATGGGCATGCACAAATATGGATGTTTTATGCAATATATGTTTAACATTGAGCAATTTAATGACACAAACCTGTTTATATTTTTGAATGACAGGGCAGCTTGCTTCTTCTGAAAATGCAAAATGTAAATTGTTTATTTATTATTTGTTTGCCTCTCTGTGACATATACTGTATTTTTTATGTAGCTAAAGTCTCAATAAAACAGTTTTCATTTGTATATTTTTCAGTTTCTGTTGTCAGACAATGGGATGAATATAAAATAGTTACTGAAACACGGCCCATTAAGACAAAACCAGCTCTCCCTTCCAAGATGTTAATCTGCACAAAAATCCTGATTTATAATCGAGTCGTCGTCGGTTAAAATCAAATAGGCTACACATAAGATAATGACAATATCTTTGCTGTAATTTCGGCTATACTTGCATGTAAAATTCGAGAAGCAACAACGTTTAACTGAAAGCGCACAGCTTGTTTCAGTCGCTCGCTGAAAAGAGCAGACGAACAGAGAGAGAAAGGGGTGTGTGTTTTGTGTTCTTTGGTGCATAGTGGCCAGTAGGTGGCAATAGAGGTTCGTGGGATATGTATGTTGGGAGGAGAAGAGTAAGGGGGTCAGAAGCGTTCCACCTGCTGCTGCATGTGCTGTACTATTCTGCTACTTAACTGACAATTAAAGTATTCTTGTTTTCCAAAATGCCTCTTCATTGCTTCTTACCAAGGATATAACAAATAGGCGACGAGGTACTTTTTGATTGAGGATGGCAGCTGTTTCTACGTTTCCCACGCCATTTTTGCCTTGTCCCGGAGTACCGGCTATCCCTTTTGACATGTGGCTATGGATGTTCAATAATTATTTGCTCGTTGTCGGTGCTTCTGGAGATGCATGGCCGGTCGAATGCAAACGAGCGCGGCTTCAACATTTTCTGGGGACTGAAGGACAGAGATTGTTTTATACCTTACCGAATCAAGGTGATTCAATGGAAGATGCGATTGCGACCTTGAAAGCACACTTTGCTCCTCGACGGAACATAGTAGCAGAGCGTCATGCTTTCAGGAAACGTGTTCAGGCACCAGGAGAAACCAGGAGTACGTAGCTGCTCTACGGGACTTAGCGGCTACATGTGACTTTACAGCTACTCTGGACGACATGTTGTGTGATCAGCTGGTGGAGAACGTGTCAAGTCATCGGATTAATCTTAATTAACTCTTGAAAAAGCCATTACTATTGCCACTCAAACAGAAGCTGCTAGTGAACAAGCCAAATTATTATCGAGTAATCGTTCAGTTCCTGTGCAAGTGATACATGCAAAGTCTCCTGCAGCTGCATGCACGTCACTGCCGTAGACCACCTTTAAAGCATCCGTCTACAGAGCGTTCTTCAAAGCCTTCATCTACAGTACCTGCTTCGTCGTCCCGTTAATGTTATCGGTGTGGATCTAAGAAACACCTCGCAAACGACCGTAGTTGTCCGGCTGCATCGGTACAGTGTAATAACTGTCAAAAGGTTGGACGTTATTCGTGGATGTGTCGTTCGGGACAGGTTCGCTCAGTGCGTAAAATTGACTTACCTGAGGTTCAGATCCTTTATATGCATGACTCGCTAACTGATCAAATTCAGTGCACTGCTGTCATTGCGACTGCAACTACGTCGGTGCCTGTGGAGCTTACCGTTGATTCTAGATCATCTGTTTCTATCTTGCCAAAAATTGTGTATGATACATGCTTTGCAGCCTCCTTCCATAAGATTGTTGACGTATTCTCGTGCTCCGATTCCCGTACTTGGATGCTTACCCATCACTGTCTCTAAGGATGACATCAGCTACTCCACGTCGTTCTTCGTGGTTGAATCTGGCACAGCTCTGCTTGGGATGGATCTGATCAATGGGCTACATCTTCGTTTCGAAGGCAATTCAATTTTGCCAGAGTGCACATCAGCTCCTGTCTTGCGGTTGTCTGATTCGAAACCCCTACCTGCTTTGGGATGTGCAAAGGTAACGATTTCGTCAGATGTGGCTCCTGTGCGTCAGAAACTCAGCCGCTTACCTTTGTGTGTTAGAGATGCAGTCAGTGAGGAAATTCATTGCCTTCTTGAGTTGGGCATTATAGAGAGAGTGGACGCTTCGCTGTGGGTCTCCCTGATAGTAGTAATACAGAAAAAGTCGGGTACTATTCGTATGTGTGTGAACTTGCGTGAGGCCAACAAGGCTGTAGTTACGGATAGATACCCCCTACCACACATTGAAGAGATGTTGTTTTTGTTACGAGGCGCAACTGTATTTTCCACTATCGATTTGGAGAGTGCTTACATTCAGTTGCCATTACACGAGGGGAGCCGTTCATTACTCACGAAGGACTTTTCAGATTTTGTCAGGTACCGTTTGGTCTTGCTTCAGCACCCTCCGCCTTTCAGAAAATGGTGGTAACAGTTTTGGGAGGACTTGTTGCCAATTACCTGGATGACGTTATTCTGTGGGGAAGCACACAAACGCTTACACGACGCTGGGTTAAACCAATCGAAGTGCCAATTCAACAAAACCAGTCTGCGCTTCCTGGGACATACAGTGAATGCGCAAGGAATTCAACCTGATGAGGATCACCTCTCAGGTATTCTACATGCACCTGCTCCGGAAGATGCGACCCAACTCGGCTCGTTCATTGGGCATAATGTTCCCTAATTAGAACATAATGCATTAGGTTGCATGAAGCATTAGTTATTCCAATTTCCCATTCACTATTAAAGCTAGAACATAACTGTCAAAAATAGTGTTTTGTTTGTTTTGTGCAAGATTACTTACATAAGAGATTCTTGTCTTACATTCACCATGCAAGAGTGTAGCCTTGACTAGGGGGAGCTGATGTTTCAGTGGCTCTACCTGTGTCTCCCTCGTTACCCTCGTTTGTCTCCCTATTTAGCTTCCTGGTGTCTGCAGTCCTGTGCTGATCCGTTGTCTTTCGTGTGTCTTTGATAAAGTGTGTCATATTTGACTGTTTACCAGTCTTCTGCCTGCCTGCCTGCTTGTTTTTTCCCGCTCAGGGTGGTTTTTGTTCTTTTGTTTAATTTTATTATTAAAAACCCTGATTCCTCTGCACTTGAGTCCTCGACCTCATCTCTCTCATGACAGAACGGATCAGCTAAGTTGAGGACTCAGCAGAGGAGGGGTTTGGGTCGCCCACCACCCGCCACTATCACCAGCACCCTATACCAATGCATCCTCCAGTTCAAGGCCCTGAGCTCCTGCCATTAGTAGGGCAATGAAGTGAGGAGGTTTGCCGTAGAGTTCAGTGGTGCAGCTGAGGGGTTAGGGTACAACGATGTGGCTCTCAAGGACCTCTTCAACAGTGCCCTGGATGAGTCCCTCAGCTTGTGGAGGATGAGGGGGCTGGACCACCTGACATTTGGGCAATTTGTGGAGTCTTTGGCACGTTCCCCAGCTGAAGTGGCTGGTGTGCCTCAGGTGGTGAGCGATGAAGCTACAGCGCCTCCAGTGGTGGCAGACGGAGCCGCGGCGCCCTTAGTGGCGGCCATTAGCCCCAGCGCCACCTGGTCCCACTTTAATTTATATCCTAATGATTTTTGGCATAAAAGAAAAATCTATAATTTTGACCCATACAATGTATGTTTGGCTATTGCTACAAATATACCTGTGCTGCTTATGACTGCTTTTGTGGTTCAGGGTCAGGGTATGTGATTTCATTCAGTTTTCTCCGTTCATAGAATTTCTTAGGCTACTATTTTATTTCAGCTTTAGCCTATTAACAAAAATATTTTAATAATTTTAATAAACTTTAATAACCTTACATGAATGGCAAAACATCCATATAATTGCAGTACAATTTCAATTTTCCAGCTGTTTCAAGCCGATATTCACAAATTATTTAATGCCGGTCTGGGGTGCATTTCCCAAAAGCATCATTAGCTATGGTAGTTAGTTCCATTGAACTCAACTGATAAGATGGAATTGGGACTGTAGTTGCTTTTGGGAAACGCACCCAGGAGTCTCACAGTCATCTAGGACACTTCAAAAACGTGAAGTGACATGAAATGACAAAAAAGGTGATCGTGATGAGTTAGGTGATCTGATGACTTGCTGCCATGAGATTGAGTTATGGATGGCACAGAAATGTTTACAATTAAATGAGGATAAAACAGAATGCCTAATATTTGGCTCCATTATACCGTCCTCACGTATGCTAACCGGTCTAATTCCTACTGCCTCAAATCAGCAAAAACAACCTGGGAGTGGTCTTCAATTCGGAGCTTAAATTTAATAAGCAAGTGAACTCTGTGGTAAAGGCGGGATATTTTAAGTTAAGAAATATTGCAAAAAAAAAAATAGTTGTTTGACAATTTGAAGTGTGTTATACGTGCTCTTATTATGTCAGGACTGGATTACTTTAATTAGTTTTACTTGGGGATTCCAGCTGTTCTGTTGAATCGCTGTTCCATTGCTTGATTATGTGGGGGAAGCCTTTGCAGCTAATGGGGGTGCTATGTACATTCTAGACCGTTGGCAAACTATTTGTCAGTTTGGTTCCCTGGCTTTAATAAATTAGTTTTTGGTAGCGGATATATCTACCCCTGATATTTAGTTGGGGATCAGTCTAAGACGGTAACAGTGCAAACAGACTCCTTAGTACAGCCACATAGTGAAGCTATTATTTCAGGGGTAGTAGAGGGGCTCCTTGCAGGACAGATAGCGGGAAGGTTGGAACAAATGCAACGCTTGTATTGTTGCATTTGCAAGACGAGGTACATGATCACATTAAGCAGATGCAAGATAATTGTATTTATTTATTTATTTAGTCATTTAGCAGACGCTTTTATCCAAAGCGACTTACAAATGAGGACATTATAGAAGCAATCAAAACCAACAAAAGAGCAATAACATGCAAGTGCCATTACAAGTCCTGGTTAGCCTAACGCAGTATATGTAGGAAGGATTTTTTTTTCTTTCAGAAAACTAGTATGTAAAATATATACAAAATTACACTTAGTGTTAGTTTTACAAGAAAAGCTAGCAGTTAGAGAATAAATATTCTCTATATAGACTCTATATGGACTATAAGTGATTAGTTTGTTAAGGTCGGCCTCTTATTATAGACGGTTTGTTAGGGGTTTTGCGCATATAGCACGTCCATTACAGCTAGTGATGTGGGGGCAGGGGCTGTGCTTTCATAAGAGGAGGGTGGGTTAGAGCGGGCCCTTACTAAAGAGGAGCGCAAGTATGCAACTACGAAGAAAGAATTGTTGGTGATGGTGACTTTCGCAAAGTACTTTAAGCATTTTTTTGCTAGGGAAAGAGTTTGTGTTGCGCACAGACCACAACTCTTTGAGATGGTTGCATAACTTTCAGGGTTCAGAGGGTCAGTTAGCTCGTTGCGTGGAACAATTGGCAAGCTTCCATTATAAAATTGTACATCGTCCTGGAAAGCAGCATGGCAATGCAGACGCCTCATCACCGCTACCAGCTTATATGGGGGCCAAGGAAGAAGACTCCATTGGCCCTATTCAGAGGCCAATTATATCAGTGTGTGCTGTTAGGAAGGGCCCTCAGGTGGTGCAGAATGAAGGGAATGTTGGGGAGGGTGATGATTTGGCACAGGCCCAGCGAGATGATCCAGAATTGGCACTTTTAATCCATCTCAAGCAGGTCTCCAACGATAATGATACTGAAAGACAGCAGGATGCTTACTTGAAGAATTATAGTTCTGTATGGGCCAATTGCAGCTGCAAAATCAGCGGTTGGTACGGGTGCCCCCGCCTTGCTCCGATGCAGCTTCAAAGGTACAGGTGGTGCTCCCTAAGATGCTGGTAGCATCTGTGTTAAATCAGCTTCACAGCTCAGTAACGGGAGGTCACCTGGGTTTTCAAAAATTGCAAGAAAAAGTAAGAGAACATTTTTATTGGCCAGGGTGGTTTGCAGATGTAAGACAGTGGTGTAGGCAATGTGTAGACTGTGCTTCTCGGAAGATGCATGGAAAGCCCCCTTGTGCCCCAATGAATCCTTCAGTGACCTCTCGTCCTCACAAATGTATTTTATTTGATATTTTGGGGCCTCTACCTGAAACGTCAAAAAAGCATAAGTATATCATTGTTGTGAGTGATTCTTTTTCTAAATGGACTGAGGCATTTCCCTTTCCCAACCAGGAGGTACAGACAGTTTCTTGTGTCCTGGTTGAGGAGTGGATATGTCGGTTTGGTACTCCCTGTAGCAGGGGCGCAATTTTGAGTCTACCCTGTTTAAAGTATTGTGCTGATTGTTGGATATGAGCAAGACGCGTAGCTCCCCATATCACCCACAATCTAATGGTTTAGTGGAGCGATTTAACTGTACTTTACTGTCGATGTTGAGTCTGTTTGTTAATGAGAATCAAACCAACTGGGACTGTTTATCGCCATATGTTATGATGGCTTATCGAAGTAGTGTCCATGCCAGCACAGGGTTTACACCTTATAAAATCTTGTTTAGACCGGAAATTGTTCTTCCTTTGGACGTGATGAATGTAGGTCATCATGAGCATTTTCTGTCAGCCAGTGAGTATGTGACTGGGTTAGCGGATACCTTATCCACAGTGGTAGAGGCAGTAAAGAGACATCAGGCTAAAGTCTCTGGGAAGCAGAAGGAGACTTTTGATCTTCGGGCTAATCTGCAGTTCTATTCTGTGGTGGAATGGGTGTGGGTACGGAATGAGGTTAAGAAAAAAGGTATTTGTCCAAAATTGCAAAGGCGCTATAGGGGCCCTTATGAAATTTTGAAGTGTATATCTGATGTATTGTATCATGTGGGGTTAGCAGAGGGGGGTCCTGAGATAGTGGTACATCATAACCGACTCAAATCATATGTTCTTTCTTCTCTCTCAGAAACATCGGCACCCTTGATCCTACCACAGGAGGGAGCTGAGTCATTGTGTACAAGTCAGAGGGTGGTTAACCAGCTAGAGCATCAGTCAGAGGTCCCCTTGGGGGCCAGCTGGGTTCATCAAAGGGCATCAGTGCTCCCTCGTAATTTGGAAGGACCAAGGGAAGGATCAGCATTAGTGTCTGCTGGCCCTAGACACCGGCCCGTCCAAGAGCCTGATATACAAGAGAAGGACGGACGACAGGATGGCTCTACAGTGGTCAAGTCAAGTCAAGTCACCTTTATTTATATAGCGCCTTTAACAATACAAATTGTAACAAAGCACTGCACAATATCAAAATAGGCAAATTTGTCAATAATGTAAAATGACAGGATTTAACACTCAATTATCTGCTGAATGCATTTCATTATTGAATTTAGTAGTGGCATTGTCCAGCTTAGTTCAGTTTAAATAATATCTGCGCAATCAAGTCGATGATTGTGCTGGAAATGAAGTGTCCCCAACTGAGCAAGCCAGCGGCGACAGCGGCAAGGAACGAAAACTCCATCGGTGACAGAATGGAGAAAAAACCTTGGGAGAAACCAGGCTCAGTCGGGGGGCCAGTTCCCCTCCGGCCAGACAAATCAGTAGTTTGTTCCAACTGCAGCAAAGTCAGAGTGTAAGTGGTCCACTGGTTCCAGGGTCTTTCCCGATGGATGTCTAGGTGACGAGGTCCTCACTGGAGATCTGTCTCTGGGGCTCATCTCGGAGGTCCTCGGAGGGGTTGTCATCGTCTCTTCTCAGGTGTTCGGTCATCTCTATCGTTTAAGGGTAGGATCCAGACTGAGGCTTGTGTAATTCCTAACTACCACGGGATGTTAATCCCGTGGCAGTAACATAGAAACAGTAAAACAATTAGCGTAGCGGCTCCATCCAGGAATAACCCTGGATGAAATTATCAGTATAACCCAAGCTAAAGCATAATAATGTGCATGTGTTCAGATGGACTGGCAGTACAAGATTGTGAGATGCATTATATGAATGCTTGGCTAAAGAGATGCGTCTTTAATCTAGATTTAAACAGAGAGAGTGTGTCTGAACCCCGAACGTTTTCAGGAAGGCTATTCCATAGTTTAGGAGCCAGATATGAAAAGTTCTACCTCCTTTGTGGACTTTGCTATCCTAGGTACTACCAAGAGTCCAGAGTTTTGCGACCTAAGGGAGCGGGTTGGATTGTAGCGTGATAAAAGATTAGTTAGGTACGCAGGAGCTAAATCATTTAGGGCCTTATAGGCAAGTAATAATATTTTGTAACTGATACGAAACTTAATAGGTAGCCAGTGCAGAGACTGTAAAATTGGAGTAATATGGTCATATTTTCTTGACCTGGTAAGGACTCTAGCCGCAGCATTTTGTACTATCTGTAGCTTGTTTATTGAGGATGCAGGACAACCACCTAGCAGTGCATTACAATAGTCCAGTCTAGAGGTCATGAATGCATGAACTAACTTTTCTGCATCAGAAACACTTAACATGTTCCGTAGCTTGGAAATGTTTCTAAGATGGAAGAATGCTGTTTTGTAACATTGGAAATATGATTTTCAAAAGATAGGTTGCTGTCTAATATAACACCCAGATTTTTAACTGTAGAGGAAGTAACAGTACATCCGTCTAGTTGCAGATTGTAATCCAAGAGATTCTGTGTACTGTTTTAGGTCCAACAAGTAATATCTCGGTCTTATCTGAATTTAATAGGAGAAAATTACTGGTCATCCAATCTTTTATATTTTTAACACACTCTGTTAGCTTAGATAGTTTCGAAGTTTCATCTGGTTTTGTTGAGATATATAGTTGAGTGTCATCAGCATAACAATGGAAACTAATCCCGTATTTTCTAATAATATTACCAAGGGGCAGCATATATAATGAAAATAATAGAGGACCTAGGACAGATCCTTGTGGTACTCCATACTTTACTGGTGATAATTGAGATGACTCCCCGTTTAAATAAACAAAGTGGTAGCGATCGGACAGGTAGGATCTAAACCATCTTAGAGCCTGCCCTTGAACACCTGTATAGTTTTGTAATCGATCTATCAGTATGTCATGATCTATAGTGTCGAACGCAGCACTAAGATCAAGTAAAACTAGCAACGAGATGCAGCCTTTGTCTGACGCAAGAAGCAAGTCATTTGTAATTTTAACAAGTGCAGTTTCTGTGCTATGGCGGGGCCTGAAACCTGACTGAAATTCTTCATAGATATAATTTTTTTGCAAAAAGCAACACAATTGAGCAGACACTACTTTTTCTAATATTTTCGACATAAACGGAAGATTTGAAATGGGTCTGTAATTTGCCAGTTCACAAGGATCTAATTTTGGTTTCTTAATAAGAGGCTTAATAACTGCCAGCTTAAATGGTTTTGGGACGTGACCTAAAGATAGCGAGGAGTTAATAATATTGAGAAGCGGTTGTTCTGCAACAGGTAACAACTCTTTCAATAGTTTAGTTGGTACAGGATCTAATAAACATGTTGTTGGTTTAGATGCAGTGATAAGTTTATTTAGCTCATCCTGTCCTATAGTTCTAAAGCACTGCAGTTTTTCTTTGGGTGCGATGAATGATGCTGAAGTACTAGACGCTGTAGAATCTACGTTTGTTATTGTATTTCTGATATTATCTATTTTATCAGTAAAGAAATTCATAAAGTCATTACTATTAAACTGTGAGGGAATATTTAGATCGGGTGACATCTGTTTATTTGTTAATCTAGCCACTGTGCTAAATAAAAACCTTGGATTGTTTTGGTGATTATCTATGAGTTTGGGATATACTCGGTTCTTGCAGTTTTTAGAGCCTGTCTATAGCTGGACATACTGTTTTTCCACGCAATTCTAAAGACTTCCAAGTTACTTTTTCTCCATTTGCGCTCAAGAATACGAGTTTCTTTCTTGAGAGAATGGGTATAACTGTTGTACCATGGCGCAGCACGTTTTTCTCTAACCTTTTTTAATTTGATGGGTGCAACAGTTTCTAACGTATTGGAGAAAATAGTTCCCATGTTGCTAGTAATTGTGTCTAGTTCATCTGTATTTATGGGTACACAGAGCAGTTGAGATAAATCAGGCAGGTTATTTGTGAATCTGTCTTTAGTGGCTGGAATAATAATTCTGCCTGGGCGATAGCGAGCCATATAGTTAATATCAGAAATATGCAGCATGCACGATACTAGGAAATGGTCAGTAACATCATCACTTTGAGGTATGATATCTATATCAGTTAGATCAATTCCATGCGATATTATTAAATCTAGCGTATGATTAAAACGATGCGTGGGCCGGTGACATTTTGCTTGACACCAAAAGAGTTTATTAGGTCAGTAAACGCAAGTCCTAACGCATCATTTGTATTATCAACGTGAATGTTAAAATCTCCAACAATTAGTGCTTTATCTACAGTAACCAATAGGTCTGAGAGGAAATCTGCAAATTCTTTAAGAAAATCTGTATATGGCCCTGGCGGTCTATACACAGTAGCCAGAACAGCGATAGGACAGATTTATTTTGCTTATCTGACAGTTTAACATTAAGCATAAGTATTTCGAATGAGTCAAACCTGTATCCTGTTTTCTGAGTAACATTGAGAATATCACTATATATTGTTGCGACACCGCCGCCACGACCAGTCTCACGAGGCTCGTGCTTATAACAGTAGCTTGGTGGAGTAGATTCATTTAGACCAAAATAATCATTTGTTTTAAGCCAGGTTTCAGTCAGACAGAGTACATCAAAACTATTATCTGTGATTATTTCATTTACAATAACTGCTTTCGGTGTGAGTGATCGGATATTTAGGAGCCCAAGTTTTAAAAATTGTTTTTGTTCATTTATTTTGCATTTTTCTGGTTTAATCACGATCAGATTTGTTCTAGATCCTGCATTAAATTTATATTTTGAACTCAATATTCGGGGAACAGACACAGTCTGTATAGATTGGACACTACAAGTACCTTTATCTTTTAAGTGGGTAGAACAAAAGTCATCATAGCTGTTATTGGAGAATTGGCTTACTAGTCAGATGGAGCGTAGCGTCCTGGTGATGTTGTCCGACAGGAGTTCCGCACCGACTCTGCTGGGGTGCAGGCCATCAGCACGAAATAGCCTAGGACGCTCCCAGAAAAGATTCCAATTATTGACAAAGAGAATTTTCTGCTCTGTACACCATGAAAACAACCATTCATTTAAAGCAAACAGTCTACTGAACCGTTCGTGTCCTCGTCGATACGTGGGAAGAGGTCCTGACACGATGATCGTCGTCGCTGGCGATGTGCTGCGTACTGTCTCGATCAGGCTCCTGAAGTCCCTCTTCAGTGTTTCCGTCTGCCGCAGCTTGGTGTCGTTAGCCCCCGCGTGAATCACAACAGCTGCAACGCTCTCGACATCCTTCAGGATCGCGGGTATCTGCACAGAAACATCAAGAACACGAGCACCAGGGAGACAATGAGTGTGCACTTTACCTTCAGCTAATGTAGCACGGACATGCCGGACGATTGAGTCTCCGATGACCACAGTGTCACGATCAGTCTCGCAGAGAGGGGCGAAGCGGTTCCGGGATGAGATGTCGAAGACCGGTGGGGGAGAAGTCGTCGCCCGGGGCCTGGATCGCGTCTTCCGCTGCTGCACCCAGGGTCCGTGGTTTCCCGGCGCCGGAGTGAAGGCCATCTGTGACGATCGCGTCCCGGGTGCACGGGGCCTGTGCAGAGAAACACACGGAGTAGAGGTGGTGGGAGCGTTAGCAGCGCGTTGCATACTTACCCCGGACTTATGAGCATCAGCCCGAGATGTTTCCAGCGTTGCTATCCGTTTCCTCAGCTGGGCCTGTTTCCCAAGCAGCTCGCGGATCCGTGTCTCCACGGCCTCCAGCTCCAGCTGCGCCGAATGCAGCTCGAACGTGTCCTCACCTGCACACAAAGGTAGACACGAATCTGCCATTTAAGCAAGTAACAGTGAAACAATGTTAAATGTGTGTATGCGTGTGTGAAATAGGGGTATTAGCTGTGTTAGCGGAACCCGCGCTGGCTTTGCTAACGGGCTATAAGCTAATAGCGGACTTGGGAAATCAAAATAAAACTTGCGATAACAAGCCGCTCTGATTATTCTCGTTGCAGAATGCGATCGGGAATATATTCACACGTTATAGAAACACAAATTATTGTGTATCAAATCGGAATTTAAGATAGAAAATAGACGATAAACAATTGGCTTGGCGGAGATTCAGCTCAGAACACGCGTCAACGACAAACCGGAAGTAAATCAGCGTGTTTGCCGTTGCCGTGTGTGTGGCCTGGTGATGCATCAGTCAAAGTTGCAGCGCCCGGTACGAGAACGACGTCTACCTGGGTGGACGCAGGATTGTGAGATGGCTTCAGTATGACTCGGGACGAGTCTATTGCATTGGGAGGGGATAGTGTGATGCACGTTGTGTTTTCTGACAGTAATTAATGAGACTGAACACCATACTGACAACTAATTAATGAGACTAATTGGGGAACGAGGAACACCGGGGTAGGATCTGTATATTCAGAAACTGGGGTGAGAAGGATGGAAAAGAGTGAAATAGAGAATGGAGGAGGCTGGCTGGTGGTCTATTCACAAGCCGAAATAGGACGGCGGTAGTCAGATATTGTTGGGAGGGGGGTGTCGTTTGCGGTCGTTTAGGGCCGCCGGCAATGAAGACAGATAGATAGCTGGGATTGGGTGAGAATAAGTAGGGACAGGGAGTTAGGAGTGCCGTCGTTCATTATTGGTGTGCCATTTAATTGCTGAACTTCCAGAGCATGCCAGTGAATGGACCGTGCTCATTCTGTACAGGCTTTTATGGCTGTTCTTTCTTTCTGTGGCTGAGACTGTTATGTGCAGAAATCTTTGT
This sequence comes from Gymnocypris eckloni scoliostomus, assembly GCA_027564155.1. Classification (NCBI taxonomy): domain Eukaryota; kingdom Metazoa; phylum Chordata; class Actinopteri; order Cypriniformes; family Cyprinidae; genus Gymnocypris; species Gymnocypris eckloni. Next base: position 26,902,153 of record CM050416.1, read on the forward strand.
GAGTGTTTTGAACTGATGACACGCAGCTCACATTTCTCTTTATGGAATGGGGTGCAAGTGACACGCAGTGTTCTACAGACGGCACCAAGCTTCTTATCAAGCAGGTATCATTTTGCACATGCATGAGGTTTTATATGAGCTTGAAGTGTCACTGTTTGTCGTTGAATCTTATGGAATGTCACCAATGAAGTGAGTGAATTTATGTAGCACACGGCCCTAAGGCTTCCTGGGTTGTGTTTAGCCTGTCCTTGTCAGACTTTGTGTTCCCTGTGACCCAGTTTCTTCCTCATGTTGATTGTTTAATTTGATTCCAGGTGTGTCTCGTTCTTCCCTGATTGTGTTTAAAAGCCTCAGTCCATTCAGTTAGTGTTTGTCGGTTCTCGAATGTCTTCCGTGTGTTCTATGTTCCCTGTTTGTTAAATTAAAACCTCTAGTTTTTGTGAACTCCTCGTTCCTTGCTCCAGCGGACGTGACAGTCCTGCAGTCCCCTCTCTTAATAAAATGATCTGATGTGATTGAAGTTGTGGTGGTGTGTTGTCTTCTGGTGCCAGACCACACTGGCTTAAACAATTAAAGGTGGTGGCAGTGGCTTCTTAAATACAGAAAATATTACAATATATTAAATAAATAAATAAAATAAAATATTTTATTCCTGTTTTTAATTCGTAGATAATCATATTTAATAAGACTGGTTTCACTGGTCACTGGTTTCAATTTTAGAAATTTGGTGCACGTTCAAGCTCACACGTAGCCCAATGTTTTGCTATGGTTTTCGGGTTGAATGACATGTTTCCTGGCAACGGTGTGCAACAGGGTTTGAGATACGTTTTTTCTTGTTGGGTGGGTGTGTCAAAAATGTCAGCCCAATCAGTAGCAATGTGTACATAAACCACGCTGTATTAAAGACACAGCTGCACAATGGGTCCAAGTGAAGTCATTTAATATGTGTCAGCTGCAGCTCGGCAACAATTGAAGATATTAGAAGACATGTTTGTTGTAAGAGCTTTATAGTAACATAGCATATCAACATGATGCTGATGCATTTGTAAGTAAATGTAATTAACCTCCAAATAAATTCACAAGAGCAAGTATATTGTTTTCACATGTTTACTTACATTAAAGGCAAAATAACTGAAATAAGATCACAAGTATAGATCTGGAAATTCTTTAAGTCTGTCTAAATATCATGTAGTAATTGCATTGTCTTCTGGTCCATATCCCTTCCTTAGGAAGGTGTGCTAGACACTGATTAATGCATATAACATAAAAATACTACACATACTTATATATTTTGCTATTGTATTGTGGAGTGACACTTTCAAAAACGTTTCTATGCTCCTCTGATTATATAATGGTAAATATTACAATATCATAGCACAAAAACAGTGATCAGCAATAATGATAAGCCTAATATTCACAATAAAAATATTAAGGTCATATAGACCATAAGACATTCTCGGAGGTAAGAAGTGGATTATCCTTCACCTGAAATGTATTTTCATCCTGAAATGCGAGGCAAATGTTGGAACCACGGTTTCCACAAATCCCTTCACTCGATTGGGATGTTTTCTTTTATTCTGGACGGCAAGGGCAGTGACTGTAACATTGAGTGTATTTTGCAGTATTAAACACGTATTTATAATGATTTCATCAGGCTCCAAAAATTCATCCAAAAGAACACAAAAAATGATCTTCTCAGCTGCCAACGTCAATCTTGCGTCATCAGTACAGGATGTTCAATGCATCACCGTAATAAACGTTTTGCATCGTTTTTTCGGGGCTGAACGCAGCCCTGGTCTCCTATATATATATACAATCTCTTAAAAATAAAGGTTCTTTATTGGCATCAATATTCTATGAACATCCATGGAACCTTTCAAATGCAGAAAAGGTTCTTTATATTAGAAAACGGTCCTTTATATTTTTACGTTCTTAAAAATGTTTAATTTAGGAACTTTTCACTGAAAGGTTCTACTAGGCATCACTGCAAAAAAAAAAACTAACTTTTGGGACCTTTATTTTCAAGAGAGTAGTCATTGCAGTCAGTCATAATCAGATAAACAATAAAGAAAAGAAAATCAACTCATAATTTTGATTGCAAACATTCTTTATTAGCATTTTAAAGCTATTTGAAGATTTTATATTTATTTCATGTATTTCATTTTCATTTTCATTGTAAGTTTTTTTGTTGATGCAGAGAAAATCATTTTATTCAGAAAGTTTTATGGGACGATACCCAGATAAAACTACTCCATCTCCTCAAAGCCTGGTTTCATAGCCTGTACTTTGAAGGCACAAACGTAGTTTTTCTTGACAGAACAAGTGTCGTCATTCCATCTGCCAATCTCTGAAAATGAGGGACAGTGAAATGAAAATATTATTTTATAAGTGTGTCTTACCAAATATTCCTCACAGCATCACTGGAATAAATCATTTAGCAAAACATATATTATAACCCATTAGTGTTTCTCTGTTCTTACCTTTCCAGTTCATCTCTGCACATTCCTCTATGCTAGTGTACATATGGTTGGGTTCACCACGTGTCCAAATTTGAAAATCCCAGAAGGATCCATCAAGCCATAAAAATTGACCAGACTGAGAGAATGAGAATGAGATTTTTAAGAAGAATAAAAAAGAAAAAATACAAAAATTTGTTCGTGAGAAACTGTAGTGCGTGCATGTCATTGAAAACCAGGAAATAACATCAAATCAGTAATTTCTCTTTGCACTCTCTATTTATAAATGCCAGCACATTTCTGTCTTTTTTTACCTTTAAAAATTCGAAAGCTCCAAGCCAGATGCGCAGGTCATTTGGGTTGAATTTTTCCACAATGCAGAGCAAGTTATCATTATCATTTTTATTATGTACTGACACCAGGTGTGCACCAAGGGCTTTGGTCCTACAGCTGAACTGGATATGAACAAGGAAGAACATTTAATGACTACATATTACATTGATTTTTTTTTCACATTGCATTAACAAAAAACCTACCTCTGCGTCAGTGAAGTTGAGAGGTCCATTGAAGTATTTGACACAGACTCTGCCCAATTGGTACCAGTCAGTGAAGCCATGCACATTACACGCTTTAGGCATATAACATGGCACAGTGACATTTGTACGACCTGCAACAAACCATAAATGACAGAATCACATATTTGAGCTCTAAGAATTTTATAAATATGAAATGTGAGTAGTATTTCTTCCCTGTTTAAAAGATAAACTTTTAATTGATCACTCTGTTAATCTACTAATACTGTCAATGTAAGCAAGTCATCTCAACAAATAATTTATAAACCATATGCACAAACTATGTGATCAACACGGTTTGCCTTTAATATCAGGGGCTCATTAAGAAATGTGCGTCAATTAATGGATAAAACTATGAAAATTCAACATAAATACATTTTCGTATGAATTAAACATTACCTCTCTCCATTCTTAAGAAGTTTCCACTCCCAAAAAGGAGAGTCATCAACAGAACACTTATAGATCCTGATTTGACCTGAAAAAGAAGTGGAATATGATTAATAACCACAAATTGTGTATATATATATATATATATATATGATACAAAGACTTGCCATTGTAATTCATCAGTTTCTGTCGTCTATCTGTCCTCACGATATTCTTGCATCTGTCTCACCTTATTTTATACCTTTCCATTCGATTTCTCAACTCCTCCTCTTCTCTCAGTCTTACTGTCTTAAGGGTGAAGAACTGTTTTTTTTTTCGTCACACAGGAAACTGTTTCACACATCTAGTGACTGAAGCATTTCAACATAAATATATTTAATATAATTAAGAAAAATTTGTATTTTATGTGTAAATCGTCAATGTTTACACAGATCAACCCATTCAAATTTCAATGAATAAACAAATGAAGGAAAGAATGAGAAGAGAGAGACCGTGTCCTGGTGGATTGAAACATGATTACTTGTTTTTATTATATGATCGTGACATTAAAGGATTTAATTCCCGCTGCACTCTTCTCATTACAACCTGAGTCATTATGCACTTTTAACTTTAAGTAATGGTTCAAACCAAACAAGAAATAGATCTGCATCTTATTTCCTACTTTTCCATGACCCTTCTCTTGTATTTTTTCCCCTCCATCCTATCAGTATTGTGATTGGAAAACAGGCTACAATTGCAAAAAATTGTATTCTTTTGGATAAACCCCTTGAGATGCATCATCTCGTTTTCAAGGGCTTCCTATTGCACAAGAATCCAAAAAACATAACACAAAGCAATCAACAACAACAATCACAACAACAAAACAACACACCCTTCTACAATATTAATACATTAATAATTATATTTATATTATTTAAAATTTGAATTTATATAGATAGTGCATTGGTCAGAAAGAGGTAATCTGGTAAATGACAAGCATCTGAAAAGTCTACTACAAGACAATGAAACCAATAGTTCTTGTGGTTGAAGAGACAGTTGTGATCTTAACCCCACTTGACACTGCCAGTGACAGTTGTCAACCTGAATGACTTTGTCACTTAATTTTAATTAAATTCATGTGCCAGTTACTTTGTACCGCTGTAATTTTTACAACCCCTCCTATTTCTCTCACATCTCTTTCTCAGTTCTTCATCACACATAAAAACCCTTAAATCTGGCCTCATGATGCCTCATGAAAAAACAAATCTACTTGTTTTAGAACTAGTGCTTAATAACGCATTAATGCAAATTCATTTTAACGGCACTAATTTTATTAACGCACAATTAACACAGCGCATGTTTTCCGTTTGACCCGTGGCCCAACCCGTAGTTGGAGAAATGGAGATGCACAGTGTTGCCAACTTAACAACATTGCAGACCCCTTTAGTGACTTTTTCCCTTCAAAACAGCACCCAAACCTTATTTTGTCTCTGAGAATCGCCAGTACTGCCGCGCGAGCGAGAGGTCTTGCTGTCCCAGCGCGCTTACACCTCTCTCTCTCTCTCTCTCTCTCTCTCTCTGTGCGTCTGCGCAGTTTCTGTTCAGCGTGCGGCAAAGAAGAGCCGCTTTAATTCAGTTAAACACAGATATAATGTTGCTTGCTTCTCTAATTTTACATGCAAGCATAGCCTAAATAACAGCACAGCAATTGTCTTTGTCTTATGTGTATTTGATTCAGGGGCGGATTTTGTGAATTGGGGGCCCCAGGCAAATAAATGGGGCCCTATACATTTGCACTCATTAATCTAGAGATCAACCTTGAAGTTCCTTTTTTGTCGTGATGCTTGCTGCTGCAACAATGGTTCCCCGTAGTTCTGTCCAATGTTTCTACATTTTTTCATGTACATGTTAAAATGGGATTCTTTAATTTTCATTTACATTTATTCATTTAGCAGACACTTTTATTATTTCATGTTGTAGACCACAAAATAGCATTTGATTTACTGTTGAGATACAAGTTTAAAAAAAAAACTAAATAAATCATAAAATGATAAACCTCATAATTGAACCTTTAAAAAAAAAATTAAGAAAAGAGATGAGTCAGAAGTATAAATTATGATATTATTTAAAACGGGTTTATGTGGGTGGATTTTCGAAAAAAACTGCAGACTGGGTTATTGAAAATGCACATTCATTCTCTGCCAGTAGGAGGTGCTTTTGGAAAGTCAGAAATATAGCAGTTTCCTCGGTAACAAAGCAGCGCAACAAAGCAGCGCTCAGCTCATAAATGATACTTTATCAGGTAAAATGAAAATGCCATCGAAACTTTTCTGAAGACAATCAGTTCCCTTCAGAGGTTCTTTCATATAAAACTTGAATTAGTGAGAATGAGAGAAGTGTGAAAAAATAAAGCCTATATTGGCCAGACAATTTCACTGATGAAATCAGCGTAAGCCTAAATACAATTTTAGTAATTTTAACTTAGGGCTGTCAATGGATTCAAATATTTAATTGTGATTAAATCGCATGATTGTCATGAGATAACTCACGAATAATCACAACTTAATCACAAATGTACCTTAAATTAATACTTTTCAAGTTTTTAATACTCTAATCAACATGGGCATGCACAAATAAGGATGCTTTATGCAAAACATGTTTCTTATTAGTAAAACCATAGTTAACATACACTGTTAGACTTTTTATTGTATTTTTGCGGTAACTTACTGGCAGCACTGTTGCCAGTAAGTTACTGTAACTGTCCCTTTACAGTACTTTAACTGTAAATGTGTTTTACAGTATGATGCCCTTACCGCAGTTTCATTTTGCAGTATGATGCTCTTACCGCAGTATCATTTTACAGTACAATAACCTTACATAACTTAGTTTTACAGTATATTGCTACAGCAATTTTACTATAATTTATTTTACACTATTTATTATACTATATCTTTATTTTGAATATTTTACATGAATGCTATTGAATTTAATAAATTCCAAAGAAGTAACTTGAGTCAATGCACAGCAGTAAATTTTTATTCACTGTCACTGTCAATTACATTTATTTTATTTACTTATTTATTTAATCATTGTGATGCAACATTACAAATATATATATATATATATATATAGGGACTAAATTCATAACAAATCGCATATAGAACTGAATTTATATAATTTAAATCATAACAATGTGTTAACAATACATAAAAAAAAAAAACTACAACAAAAAACAAACATGTAAAGCATCCCAGTTGGCTGACCTCCATGCTGGTAAGCCACTGATGGCTATATAACTGAATTCATAACAACAAATCATGACAATATCTAAACAAAAAACATGAACAAAGCATCCCAGTTGGCTGGCCACCATACGGGTAAAACACTGATGGCTGATCTGAAACAAAACAGAGGGAAAATGAGGGAGAAATTAGTTTATCTCGTTATGTTATACTTTACGTAACAACTTGTGCAACAGCAGTTATTGCCAGTATTGTTTCTGTTTAAATAGTATAGTTTTTTTGCACATCCTTGTCAGTAAACGCCATTAATTGCCTGAATGTACAATGACGTTAAAGGTACACTAAGTAAAAGTGTTTTTTGCTTTCAGTAACATTGTAACTGTATTTTTGATGGTTAGACATTCTGTTGACTATATATAACAATGTCTGTGTTTTCGGTGCATGTGGGATCTAAATGGCAAAAAAGTTTTAAAGGAAGCAGGACATTGCTCATTTCCACAAGCAAACCTATGGTTTGCTGTGTGCTGATGTTTTTTCACATGTGTCACGTGAGATGAGGTCGAGGACTCAAAGGCAGGGGAAAAAGTTCTTTTTAATAATAAAATAAAACAAAGAAGAATAAAAACCAGCCCGAAGGGGAAAAACAAGCAGGCAGGCAGAAGACTGGGGCACAGTCAGACATGAAACACTCACACGACATTAGACACACGAAAGACAACGGATCAGCACAGGACTGCAGACACAAGGAGAACTATATAGGGAGACAAACGAGGGTAACGAGGGAGACACAGCTGGAGCCACTGAAACAATGATTAAGTAACAAGATGGGAGGGACAGACAATCGACATGGGAGCACATGGCACCAACAAACAACAAGCCATGTGCTCAACACAGAGACATCTGGTGGCCAGCCTGGGCACACCAGCAGGACCGTGACATAACCCCCTTTAAGGAGCGGATCCCAGACGCCCACACACACACTAAACAGAAAAATGTCTAGGAGGGAGGTGGGCCAGGCCCGTGGAGTGGAAGAGGGCCTGGAGCAATGGGCACACAGGGGTGCCAAGGTGGGGCTGGCCCTGAGCGGGCTCTGTGAGTTCCCAGACCGGAGCGGTGTCCAGGACTGGAGTGGACTGCATGGGCTCCCGGACTGGAGCGTGCTCTGGAGCGGACTCTGTCGGCTCACGGGCGGAGCGGCTCTGAGCGGACTCCGGGCTCCCGGAACGGAGCGGACCGTGGGCTCCCGGATCGGAGCGGACTGCGTGGGCTCCCGGAACGGAGCGGACTGCGTGGGTTCCCGGAAAGGAGCGGACTGCATGGGCTCCCGGAACAGAGCGGACTGCGTGGGCTCACGGGGCGGAGCGGGCTCTGGAGCGGACTCTGTCGGCTCCCGGAACGGAGCGGGCTCTGGAGCGGACTCTGTCGGCTCCCGGAACGGAGCGGGCTCTGGAGCAGACTGCGTGGGCTCCCGAAACGGAGCGGACTGTGTGGGCTCCCGGAACGGAGCGGACTGTGTGGGCTCCCGGAACGGAGCGGATCCTGGAGCGGACTCCGTGGGCTCCCGTACTGGAGCGTTTCTGGAGCGGACTGCGGGCTCCCGGAACGGAGCGGGCCCTGGAGCGGATTCCGTCGGCTCCCGGAACGGAGCGGGCCCTGAAGCGGACTCCGTCGGCTCCCAGAACGGAGCGGGCTCTGGAGCAGATTCCATGGGCTCCAGGAACGGAGGCGGGTTCTGGAGCGGACTCTGTCGGCTCCCGGAACGGAGCGGGCTCTGGAGCGGAGTACGTGGGCTCCCGGACCGGAGCGAACGTGGGCTTCCAGACCGAGCGGAATGCGTGGGCTCGGAACGGAGCGGAGTGCGTGGGCTCACGGAACGGAGCAGGCCCTGGAGCGGATTCCGTCGGCTCCCGGAACGGAGCGGGCCCTGAAGCGGACTCCGTCGCCTCCCGGAACGGAGCGGGCTCTGGAGCAGATTCCATGGGCTCCAGGAACGGAGCGGGCTCTGGAGCGGACTCTGTCGGCTCCCGGAACGGAGCGGGCTCTGGAGCGGAGTACGTGGGCTCCCGGACCGGAGCGGAACGCGTGGGCTTCAGACCGGGCGGAATGCGTGGGATCCCGGAACGGAGCGGAGTGCGTGGGCTCCCGGAACGGAGCGGGCCCTGGAGCGACTGCGTGGCTCACGGGCGGAGCGGGCTCTGGAGCGGACTCTGTCGGCTCACGGGGTAGAGCGGGCTCTGGACTGCGCCGGCTCCCAGAACGGAGCGGCTCGGGAGTGGACTGCGTGGCTCCCGGAACGGAGTGGGACTGCGTGGCTCCCGGAACGGCAGCGGACTCTGGAGGGGACTCCGTGGGCTCCAGGAACGGAGCGGGCTCTGGAGCGGACTGCGTCGGCTCCCGGAACGGAGCGGGCTTTGGAGCGGACTGCATCGGCTCCCGGAACGGAGCGGGCTCTGGAGCGGACTCTGTCGGCTCCCGGAACGGAGCGGGCTCTGGAGCGGACTCTGTCGGCTCCCGGAACAGAGCGGGCTCTGGAGCGGATTCTGTCAGCTCACGGGGCGGAGCGGGCTCTGGAGCGGACTCTGTGACCACCGGGCTGGAGTTTACTGGAGACATGCCGGCTGCCCGTACAGACCTCATGGGGGGATCCTCCAGCTTACATACCCGCCTCGGGATCCCAGGGTGCGCTGCAGCTTTGACGGCCACCAATAGGGGCACTGCAGCGCCATCTGCCGCCACTGGAGGAGCTGCAGCCTTGTCGCCCACCACCTGAGGCACACCAGCCACCTTAGCTGGGGAACGTGCCAAAGCCTCAACAAATTCCCCAAATGTGAGGTGGTCCAGCCCCCTCATCCTCCACCAGCTGAGGGGTTCATCAAGGGCGCTGTTGAAGAGGTCCTTGAGGGCCTCATCATTGTAATCTAGCCCCTCAGCTGCACCACTGAACTCCACGGCAAACCTCCTCACGTCATTGCCCTGCTGACGGCAGGAGCTCAGGGCCTCAAACTGGAGGATGCGTTGGTATAGGGGGCTGGAGATAGTGGCGGGTGGTGGGTGGTCCAAACCCCTCCTCTGCTGAGTCCTCATCTTGGCTGATCCGTTCTGTCACGTGAGATGAGGTCGAGGACTCAAATGCAGGGGAAAAAGTTCTTTTTAATAATAAAATAAAACAAAGAAGAACAAAAACCACCCCGAAGGGGAAAAACAAGCAGGCAGGCAGAAGACTGGGGCACAGTGAGACATGAAACACTCACACGACATTAGACACACGAAAGACAACGGATCAGCACAGGACTGCAGACACAAGGAGAACTATATAGGGAGACAAACGAGGGTAACGAGGGAGACACAGCTGGAGCCACTGAAACAATGATTAAGTAACAAGATGGGAGGGGACAGACAATCGACATGGGAGCACATGGCACCAACAAACAACAAGCCATGTGCTCAACACAGAGACATCTGGTGGCCAGCCTGGGCACACCAGCAGGACCGTGACAACATGACTGCAGAAAATTCTTAAATCTGAAACACACAAGCTGCAATACTTGCACCTGTACATACTTGCATGTGCTCTGTTTTTGTTAAATTTTTTCCTGGTGGCTTTGCTGACGTGTTGTGGATGTGTTGGTCCACCTTTGTCCGTTTCTCAAACTATTCCTTACTCTCTTTCTCTCTCTCTGTTTTCTGGTGTGGCCCTTAAAAGAGCCTTTGGGTTCGTAGGTAGTGCCTGGACACAAAAGCAAAAATGAGGAAATGAGGAAACTTCACTGAACATGGGAGAGATGTTGTATATGTTTGTGTAAAACTTTTTCCATCAATGACTATTTACTAATCTGTATGTTATGAACATGGAAAATCACAGATGTGGGATGTTTGATCATCTGTCTTTACAATACATTTCTGATGACTCTAGTTGTTGCATAACATGCAGTTAATCTAATGTCAAATACTGTATCTGATAGTAAGTCAAAACATATACTTAGCCAAAGATGCTCAGTGGTGTGGCCCTTAAAAGAGTATTTAGGGTGTAGTGCCTGCCTGACACAAAATCAAAAGAGAGAGAAAGAATAAACATAATTTTCATCAGTGATTATTGACTATCACCATATGTTATGAACATGATAAATCACAGATCTAGGCTGACTGCTAAATGTATCACTTACACAATAAGATGACAGTCAACACTGAAAGAAAAGATAGAAGAGAATATTTAGCATACAACAGCATGTAAAATGTAATTACTGGTACTATGAAAATTTAAATGCACTGACTTTGAGACCTTCCTTCTATTAACAAATAAGAAGCCATAATAAAGAACGATTCTTAATTATTTAATGATTTGTAATTTTTCATGAAATTACATTTAATTGGAATTGCTATAAGTAATGTATATGTTAGAGATACTGTCTGCTGTTTTTTCTCTCTCTTATTTTGTACTCATTTATTATCTCCTTTATTACTTTGGTGGTGTAAATATATTCTGTATTTTACACATACTTCAAATCTTTGGCAATACTTTAATTAAAATGTAATGCCAGTAAAGCAACTTGAACTTGTGTGTGTTCCTGAATAGAGCAGACGCACAGAGAGAGAGAGAGAGAGAGAGAGAGAGAGAGAGAGAGAGAGAGAGAGAGCAAGGGGTTACGAGCGACGAGAGAGCGCGCAAGGGGTTAAGGCGCACGAGAGAGAGCCTTTGAGGCCGCGCTACTTCAAATGACGTCACACGCATTTAACGGCATTTAACGGTAACGTTATTCGTTTAATTGACGAGTAAAATAGGCCTACACCATAACTGGCCGTAAAAGGACGGAAAACCATTATTCGTGTAAATATATTACATTGATGCGTCTACTGGAAATGGCAGTCAAAGCAGCAGTTTTTGAGGAAAGCGAACAGTCCTGCTTGTCATAGCCAATAATTCGATTTTATTATTTGCTTTCTTCATATATTTTGATTGAATTGATATTGGTAATGCTACGATCAAAAATAACTAATAAAATACATTTGTTGAAAGTTTGTAAACATAAATAAAAGTAGCCTACTTACCTCAGGAAAATCTGCAGCTGGCGTCTGGCGATCCATTAATAAGGGACGTCCGTTATGCGCGCACTGGACACAAACCTCAGTTTATATAACCTCTGCCAGGTTGTTGCGGGCTTTGCAGCGAGTAACAGTTTAAATTGTGTGATGTGTAAGTAAAGTTTATATATATATATTTTGTTTGTAATAATTTACAAATTACATTTGTATCACCACTTGTGTATTACCATGACATTACAAAATAATAATAAAATTAAATTATACCAGTCTGTATTTTTTCTGATAGCCTATTTTGAAAAACGGTGGGAACCCAATTGTGGATTTATTATTATTTATTATTATTATTATTGTTTTTTATTATTTCGTTATTTATTATAAATACTAATAGAACATGCGTATGGGTGTGTGATTTTTTAAATAAATTTTAAAATGAGAAAAATGAATGCAGATTCATGATTTTCTTTCGAACAAGATTATAAACTATAAAACATTATCATATGACATTTTAATAGGCCTATATGTGCATATTGTCTTGATGTTTTCAAGAATCAATTGAAATCGAATTGGATCGAATTAAAGAATCGGCTAAAACACATCTCTTCTATCTTTATTTGACCCTCTAACTCTAGAAATCTCTATTCTAATTCTATGCTTTAAAAACTAACAGTAGCATTTCTAATATTTTTGTATTCTGTTTTCTTTTTGTTTATCATACAATTAACAAAAGCAAAAATGCCTCTAACACTAGCTTGCTCTATTCTTTTCTGCTCTATCGGTTTTCTTTTTATTTATTATATATAAAAAACCTTGTTAGTGTACTGCCTAAAGCTAACTGAGACTTGTCATAGCTCTTGTATATCATTGCTCTTTTGTTGATTGCTTCCATTGTCCTCATCTGTAAGTCGCTTTGGATAAAAGTGTCTGCTAAATGACTAAATGTAAATGTATGTTTAGGCCTATTAAAATGTCCAGCACATTCAAGAAACCTGTCTTCTTCATTTACAGTAGCACTACTGCTTTTGTGTAAACAGTAAAATACTGCAAATTCACATATACAGTAAATTACTGTAAACTTAATAAAAATACCCATAATGCAGTGTGTATTACAGTAGTTAACCGTAAATCATATATATGGTATTTTACTGGACTTTTACAGTAAATAACTGTAAAATTACAGCAAAATACTGTAAATTCCCATATACAGTAAATTACTGTAAAATTAATACAGAAATACCCATAATGCAGTGTGTATTACAGTAGTTAACCGTAAATCATATATATGGTATTTTACTGTACTTTTTTACAGTAAGTAACTGTAAAATTACAGCAAAGTCTAACAGTGTAGAGCAGACAAGTTTCAAAGGTCATATATGTTTTTCAAAGAACTTGTTCGTGTCTATTGGACACATGGCAGACACTTTTATCCAAAGAGACTTGCCGTGCATTCAGGCTATACAGTTTTCAACATGTGTGTTTGCTGGGAATTGAACCCACAACATTTTGTGCTGTTTACACAATGCTCTACCACTGAGCCACAAGAACATCACTTCTCTTTCTTTGCATTGAGCAATTTAGTGACACAAACCTGTTTACATTTTTGCATGACAGGGCAGCTCGCTACTTCTGAACATGCAAAATGTACATTTTTTATTTATAATTTATTATTACATTTGTTTGCCTCTCTGCGTCGCATAATGTATTTTGATGTAGCTAAATTCTCAATAAAACTGTTTTCATTTGTATATTTTTCTGTTTCTGTTGTCAGACAACGGGATGAATATAAAATAGTTACTGAAACATGGCCCATTAAGACTATATATCCAGCTCTCCCTTCCAAGATGTTAATCTGCACAAAAATCCTGATTTATAATCGAGTCGTCATCGTCGGTTAAAATCATTTAGGCTACACCTAAGATAATGACAATAGCTGTGCTGTGATTTCGGCTATACTTGCATGTAAAATTAGAGAAGCAACAACGTTTAACTGAAAGCGCACAGCTTGTTTCAGCCGTTCTCTGAACAGAGCAGACGAACAGAGAGAGAAAGGGATGCGTGCTGGGAAAGAGAGACCTCCCTCTCATGCGGCAGTCTGCTTTCAGATGCATAATATTTTCATTTGCTACAAGCAGGATACACAAGAAGCACGTTCAACTTGGACACGCAGATGGTTGTCGTGGTAATAAACGTTTATGGCACCACACTTAATGTGTATCTGGTATATGAAAAGCGTTTTAGGGGGCCCTTGGCTTTTGGGGGCCCAAGGCAGTCGCCTACCTTTACACCAGGGGCAGATTTAGTGAATTGGGGGCCCCAGGCAAAAATAGGAATGGGGCCCTATACATTTGCACACATTAATCTAGAGATCAACCTAGAAGTTCCTTTTTTGTCGTGATGCTTGCTGCTGCAACAATGGATCCCCGTAGTTCTGTCCAATGTTTCTACATTTGTTCATGTACATGTTAAAATGGGATTCTTTAATTTTCATTTACATTTATTCATTTAGCAGACACTTTTATTCTTTCATGTTGTAGACCACAAAATAGCAATTGATTTACTGTTGAGATACAAGTTTTAACAAAAAACGAAATAAATTATAAAATGATAAACCTCATAGTTGAACCTTTAAAATAAAAATTAAGAAAACAGATGAGTCAGAAGTATAAATTATGATATTTTTTAAAACAGGTTTATGTGGGTGGATTTTCGCATTGGTCTGAACAAAACCGCAGACTGGGTTATTGAAAATGCACATTCATTCTCTGCCAGTAGGAGGTGCTTTTGGAAAGTCAGAAATATATCAGTTTCCTCGGTAACGGCTGTAAACAAAGCAGCGCTCAGCTCATAAATGATACTTTATCAGGTAAAATGAAAATGCCATCGAAACTTTTCTGAAGACAATTGGTTCCCTTCAGAGGTTCTTTCATATAAAACTTGAATTAGTGAGAATGAGAAAAGTGTGAAAAAATAAAGCCTCTATTGGCCAGGAAATTTCACTGCGTAAGTCTACATTTAATTTTAGTCATTTTAACTCAGGGCTGTCAATGGATTAAAATATTTAATCGTGATTAAATCGCATGATTGTCATGAGTTAACTCACGAATAATCACAACTTAATCACACATTTGTATCTGTCCTAAATGTACCTTAAATTAATACTTTTCATGTTTTTCATACTCTAATCAACATGGGCATGCACAAATAAGGATGCTTTATGCAAAACATGTTTCTTATTAGTGAAACCATAGTTAACATAGAGCATGAAGAGTAGACAAGTTTTAAAGGCCATATATGTTTTTCAAAGAACTTGTTCATGTCTATTAGACACATGGAAGACACTTTTATCCAAAGAGACTTGCCGTGCATTCAGGCTATACAGTTTTCAGCATGTGTGTTTCCTGAGAATTGAACCCACAACATCTTGCGCTGTTTACACAATGCTCTACCACTGAGCCACAAGAACATCACTTCTCTTTCTTTGCATTGAGCAATTTAGTGACACAAACCTGTTTACATTTTCATATGACAGGGCAGCTCGCTTCTTCTGAACATGCACATTTTTTTATTTTATTTATTATTGCATTTGTTTGCCTCTCTGTGTCGCATACTGTATTTTAATGTAGCTAAATTCTCAATAAAACTGTTTTCATTTATATATTTTTCTGTTTCTGTTGTCAGACAACGGGATGAAAATGAAATAGTTATTGAAACACGACCCATTAAGACTACATATCCAGCTCTCCCTTCAAAGATCTTAATCTGCACAAAAATCCTGATTTATAATCGAGCCATCGTCGGTTAAAATTAACCTAGAGATCAACCTAGAAGTTCCTTTTTTGTCGTGATGCTTGCTGCTGCAACAATGGTTCCCCGTATTTCTGTCCAATGTTTCTAAATTTTTTCATGTACATGTTAAAATGGGATTCTTTAATTTTCCATTTACATTTTATTCATTTAGCAGACACTTTTATTCTTTCATGTTGTAGACCACAAAATATCAATTGATTTACTGTTGAGATACAAGTTTTAACAAATAACTAAATAAATTATAAAATGATAAACCTCATAATTGAACCTTTAAAACATTTTTTTAAGAAAAGGGATGAGTCAGAAGTATAAATTATGATATTATTTAAAACGGGTTTATGTAGGTGGATTTTCGCATTGGTCTGAACAAAAACCGCAGACTGGGTTATTGAAAATGCACATTCATTCTCTGCCAGTAGGAGGTGCTTTTGGAAAGTCAGAAATATAGCAGTTTCCTCGGTAACGGCTGTTAACAAAGCAGCGCTCAGCTCATAAATGAAACTCTATCAGGTAAAATGAAAATGCCATCGAAACTTTTCTGAAGGCAATCGGTTCCCTTCATAGGTTCTTTCATATAAAACTTGAAATAGTGAGAATGAGAAAAGTGTGAAAAAATAAAGCCTATATTAGCCAGGAAGTTTTACTGATATTTACAGAAATTTTTATTTGCCTTTACTGCCGAATGCCGAAACAAGCTCATAGACAAATGAGAGCGAACCAGCTGCAGTGACACATGCTGAACTGAACTAAAGCTAATGGCCTCTCGAAGAACTGTCACTTTAAGAGCTGAACGTGGTATTTCCAGTATTTCTCACCCATCTTCTTTGGACATCTATAGACTTAAAAGCATGAACTGCTTTCTCAGAAGTATTTTTAATCAGGTTATTAAAATTCAGGTTATACATATTTTGTCAGCATTTCATATACTGTCATATCTCCTTTATTAGTTAATTTTAACCTTAGCAATAGTCGTCAACAGAAATACAGCGTGATTATCAGAAAGACGGTGCTTTGCAACACAGACTGGGTGAATTTATGAAAGAACTTGTGAAAGGGTGTCACAAAACGATGTATATAATAGATAGTACTTATTCAATAGATACTATTACACATTTATTGTATACTTGTACTTATTTGAAATGTTACAAGTAAGATTTTTTATTTTACTAGTAAATGTTTTAATTGAACTCTACTGTAGCCATTTGTACTAGTCATAACATAAGACGGGTAAAAAGGCAGATTTGACTATTAAGATAAAAAATGTACTAGTAGTAATTACAAAAGATATTAGAGTCTAATAAATAAGGACTACCTTATGAATAACTACTAGTATCTATTAATAGGTACTAGTATCCAATGAATAAGTATCAGTATCTAAAATAAGTACTAGTATCTAATGAATGCTTACTAGTAATATTTAAATAGAAAGTCACTATTGCAATAATTACTAGTCAGAAATCAAAAGATGATTTCAAAAACAGAATGACTACCACTACCTGTTCATTTGGAGATATCTTCAACCTCATAAAGAACTAGTAAGAATGTATTTGGAGATATCTTAATTCAAACAAATCATTACATAAACACGAGTACCTCTCAACCGTCCAATCGGAGTCCACGTGGCAATACACACAATTAATATGCGTAATTAATTTGATTGTTAAGTGGCCTTGTATGTTAGCCTACCTTGCTAATTGGTTACCATAAAAACACAAATAAAAGATTACAAACCTGTGTTTGACATGTATTTACTTCAATTTCACATCATAACATCAGTCGAGAATTTGAAATAACTTCCATAAGCGTATTATGGGCGAAACTTCTTCGCTTGTACATTCACGGTTTACTGCTCCGTTTCAGGGGCAGTGACTGTGATATCCGCCTGCTGACAGTGATGAATCACTGGCACCACAATTCTAATGTGATCATTAACATTAAAGAAACATGCAAACTGACAAAGATTAAAATATAATGGCACAAATAGGAAAATAGCTCTTAGAATAGGTTTGTTATCGCATCCTGCCACTAGAGGTCACTCGTATAATGAGCAACAAATACATACGGCTAGGCTACTATATTAAAAATACAATTCAGAGGTGGACAAGTACATAACATAACTTCCTTTCTTGAGTGAAAGTACAGATACTGTTGATCAAATATTACTCCATTACAAGTGAATGTTGTAAAGAAAGTTTTTTATTTACATTTGCTTTTTTTGTTTTGTTAATGTGTTCATTTCTTTTAAGTCAAATAGCCTATATTTCGCGATAGGGCTATTTATAATTTTTTTATATGTGACCCTGGAGCACAAAACCAGTCATAAAGGTACATTTTTCAAAATTGATTCAAGTTTCATAGCCTACATCATCTGACATCTGAATAAATAAGCTTTCTATTGATATGGTTTGTTATGATATGACAATATTTGGCTGAGATACAACTCTTTGAAAATCTGGAATCTGAGGGTGTAAAAAAATCTAAATATTGAGAAAATCGCCTTCAAAGTTGTCCAAATGAAGTTCTTAGCCATGCACATTACTAATCAAAAATTAAGTTTTGATATATTTACAGTAGGACATTTACAAAATATCTTCATGGAACACGATCTTTACTTAATATACTAATGATTTTTGGCATAAAAGAAAAATAAATAATTTTGACCCATACAATGTATTTTGGCTATTGCTACAAATACACCTGTGCTGCTTATGACTGCTTTTGTGGTCCAGGGTCACATATGTGATTTCATTCAGTTTTCTCTGTTCATAGAATTGCTTAGGCTACTATTTTATTTCAGCTTTAGCCTATTAACAAAAATATTTTAATAGTTTTAGTTAACTTTAATAACCTTCGTTGAATGGCAAAACATCCATATAATTGCAGTACAATTTAAATTTTCCAGCTGTTTCAAGCCACGATATTCACAAACCATTTAATGCCGGTCTGGGGTTCATTTCCCAAAAGCATCGTTAGCTATGGTCGTTAGTTACTTTTAAGATTAAGGACAGAAATGTTGGCAAAGTGAGAACAATGTTGGCTAGGCCTATATCTTTTGTGTGCAAATTCTCTACTTTATATCGGCTTTATATTTGTATATTTGTATAAGCACTTCTGCCATGTTGCACCTTCTTTTTTTTCCTTCTCATCCTCTTCTTTCTGTCTCCTTATTTCCGTTTCCTGTCTAATCTCTCTCTCTTATATGTTGGTTCATTAATATTCAACATACTATTAGCATACTGAGCAGAAATGCAATTTTAAACAGTACTAGTATTTATTTAGTTCAGGATATCTTTGGTCTAGAAAGTAACTAGTAACAAAAAATAACTACTAGTTCTAATTTTTCATAACAAGTAAAGTTTAATTAAGTACTAGTCACTATTGCAATACGTACTAGTATCTAATGAAAATGTTTCCGGTTACTATCGTAACCTCGGTTCCCTGAGAGCGGGAACGAGACATCACGGAGAAACTCTCCGTTATGGGAACTCCTTCCCTCTAACCTTTCCTGAAGTCCTATTGGCTCACGCCAGTCTAACTGACTGGCCAATTGTCGCGACGCATGCAAATAAGCCGAGCTCGAGAGGCAGTATAAATGCAGAGCCCACGACAATTACGTCAGAATCTGATACTGAACGCCGCTTGGCTGGACGAGCAGTGATCACTGCCGCTCTCACGGCCGCTCTCAGGGAACCGAGGTTACGATAGTAACCGGAGACGTTCCCTATCGAGCTTTCACAAGACATCACGGAGAAACTCTCCGTTATGGGAACGCTATTCAATCCCGCCGTGAGAGAGACTACGGACAGCCTGTACCAGTTACACCGCACGGCAGCATTCCCACCAATAACGGCACTCATAGGGCGGGCTCACAGCTGATAGTTGGAGATAAGCCAATGAGCGCCTACACCACAGGTATACTAAATTTGCATATCTGGCAAAAGATAACTGCACTGAGAGCAGGGCAGAACAGTTTAGCAATAACAGTATAAGGGGCTGCACAGAGTTAACTGTGTGAACAGCATACCATAACATAACCATGTAAGCGGCACTGAACCCAGGACCGACAATAATAACAATCTCATAGAGGGCTACGTAAGTAGTACTGTACAAGCAGACCCCCAGAAATAAAGGAAGGAACTTAAATCAGTTACTCACCGACAGCACTTGGGAGGCTAAGGACTGAACGTCCAGCTTGTAAAACCTAGCAAAGGTATTCTGCGAAGACCAGTCAGCTGCCAAGCAAATATCTTGAATAGACATACCTCTTGACCCCGCCCAGGAGGAGGCGATAGCCCTCGTTGAATGTCCCCTAATGTGTAGAGGGCATTCCAAACCTTGGCTCGTATATGCAGCCGTGATAGCGTCCACAATCTAGTGTGACAGTCTTTGTTTCGACACTGCTCGGCCCTTCGTACAACCACCATAGCACACAAACAGCTGGTCCGATTGCTGAAAAAGGTCCGAACGGTCAATGTATATCCTCAATGCCCTGACGGGGCACACTGTATTCTGGACGTTCGACTCCGTGAGGGCGATGACTCAGTAGAAAGGGCTGACAGCGAAACCGTCTGCGTCCTGAAGGTGGGTAGACAGTGATTTAGGCACATAGCCCAGCCTCGGCCAGGGAGTGACACTGCAGTCCCCGGGTCCGAACCGCATACAGTCGTTGTTCACAGAAAAGGCGTGTAAATCCCCTATGCGCTTAGCCGAAGCGAGAGCAAGAAGGAGTGTAATTTTAAGTGATAGCTCCTTCAAACCTACGGATGTTAAAGGCTCAAATGGTGGGTGTGAGAGAGCTCTTAACACCACCTCCAGGTCCCAGGGCGGAACTAAAGGTGGACGTGGGCGATGTAGTCTTTTTGCTCCCTTAAGAAAACTCACCACCAAAGCGTTTTTACCGAACGATTGCCCGCTCAGCGGGGAACGAAACGCGGTAATGGCCGCCACATAGACTTTCAGTGTCGAAGGTAACGATCCACTATCCAGTCTGTACTGCAGGAAACTCAGAACATCCGATACGGTGCAGGTAGCTGGGTCGATATGAGCCTGACCGCACCATTTCACAAACACTCCCCATTTTAAGGCATACAAACATCTTGTCGAGGGTGCTCTCGCTTCCATGAGCGTGTCGATCACGCGAGACTGTAAGGCGCTCATCTCCTCTGATGACCCTGAAGCGGCCACACATGGAGGCTCCATAATTCCGGGTTGGGGTGGCACACCGAGCCATCCACCTGGGATAGTATATCCTTCCTGATGGGAATCAGCTAAGGCGGTGCCTCCAGCAGCTCCATCAAGTCTGGGAACCAAGGCTGGTTTGGCCAGTTCGGGGCGATGAGAATCACGCTTGCTCCTCTCTGATCTTGCATAACACCAGTGGCAAAATCTTGATAGGAGGAAATGCATACAGCCTGGCCGCTGGCCAGTGCGATGTCAGCGCGTCCCCTTCCAGACAGGGAGAAAAACAGCAGGCAATGCGCATTCTCGCTTGGCGAACAAATCCACTTCCGCTCTCCCGTAGCATTTCCGAATCATCCGAACAGACTCAGGGTGCAGTCTCCACTCTCCTTGAGGAATTCCCTTTCTCGAAAGCATGTCCGCCCCATGGTTCAGGAGACCGGGGATGTGCGTTGCTCTGATTGAGAGGAGGTGATGGTCTGCCCATAGCAGGAGATTCGTTGCGCCCTGGAGCGAATTCCTCCCTGGTGATTTATATATGAACCCACAGACGTATTGTCGGTGCGAATCAGTACATGCTGCTGCTCCAGCTGTGGCTGAAAATCCTTTAGAGCTAAGAAGACTGCTTCCATCTCTAAGCGGTTTATGTGCCACCGGCTCTGCAGTTCCGACCACAGTCCCGAAGCTGGCGTTCCCTTGCACACTGCTCCCCAGCCGTGAGACGATGCATCTGTCGCGACCACCACGCGTGATGCTACCGAGCCCAGGGGAACTCAACGGCTGAAGAGATCTGGGTTGCACCACGGTGTCAGAGCTTCTATGCAGCCGCGGGTGACCGCGATGCTCAAACATCCCGAAGTCCACGCTGTCCACGGGACTCGAGATTTCAGCCATAGCTGCAGTGGGCGCATGTGTAATAAGCCCAGGTGACACACTGCTGAAGCCGCTGCCATGAGTCCGAGCAGCCTCTGAAAATTCTTCAACTGAACAGAGCTGCTTTGTCTGAAATGGCGCAGGGAAGACAAAATGGCCGCCGCACACTCTCGCGAGAGGCGGGCTCTCATCTCCACGGAGTCTAAACATAGTCCCAGATATGTTATGGACTGACTCGGGGCAAGAATGCTCTTCTGCATGTTGACACATAGCCCTAGGGACTCCAAGTGAATATGCAGCGAGTCTATGTGGCTGATAAGCGTGTCCTGGGACTGAGCTAAAATTAGCCAATCGTCTAGATAGTTGAGAATGCGCATCCCACTCGCTCTGAGGGGGGAAAGTGCTGCATCCATGCACTTCGAAACGGTGCGTGGGGCTAAAGCCAGCCCGAACGGGAGAACATAGTATTGGTACGCTGTGCCCTCGAAAACAAACCTCAGAAACTGTCTGTGATGCGGTGCTATCTGAATGTGAAAGTACACGTCCTTTAAATCCACGGACGCAAACCAGTCCCCGGGGCGAATTTGTGCCAGGATCTGTTTCAGCGTTAACATCCTGAACGGACGCTTCCCAAGCGCTCTGTTGATTGGTCTGAGATCTAGAATTGGGCGGAGCCCCCCGTCTCTTTTGGGTATCACGAAATAGCTGCTGTAAAACCCTTAATCTTTTGGTTTTTCTATACATAATGTGGAAATTGCTAACACCCTTTTATCGGATCACAAACCTGTAATTTTGAATGTTTGTTTTAATGCTTCGTCGGGCAATCTTCAGAGCTGTAAGCTTGTAGGAAATGGTTGAGGGCCATCAGTCCCTTCACTGCCAGTCAGTTTGTAGAGGCATATGATATTGCTGAGACTTCTAGGTCAACTATTTCATATTTTGGTCATATGTTTACTGAATCATTGATTTTGTGGTTTAACACAACATGCACTGATATTTTAAATTGGTGTGCACCTGCAAAAATGGTATTACCTAAAACCAGACAACAGCCATGGCTTAACTAAAGCACACGTGTTATTAGATGAGAATGGAGGAGAGCCGAGAGGCAATGGAAAAAATATCAACTTCAAGTATCTTATGACATTGTTAAAGATCGTATGATTAATTATTAACGTGAAGTTAAGGCAGCTAAAGCGTAGTATTTTTCAGATTTAATTAATAGGTATTCTCATAATCCAAAAGTTTTATTAAGTACGATAAACTCTATTAAATACATTAACACGCATTCTGCTAAATCTACAGATCCTACTAAAGAGGCCTGTGATAATTCTCCTGTGCTTGCTTACCCTAAAACCTTTATATTGGATACAGATTCTAGTGATGTGGGGGTAGGGGCTAGGGTTGGGTATCGTTTGAATTTTATCGATTTCGATTTCGATTCCGATTCTGCTTATCGATTCCGATTCTTTTCGATTCCCAGTTTCGATTCCAATGTGATTAAATAATGATATCAAACATTTATCCTGTGTCTCTTTTTAGCAAACCATTTATTGGAGCTGAATACCATGAACAGGCTACATAAAAACTGGACTCTTTAAGAGCTGTTTGTGTGCAAAATAGAACTGCATGATTCTGGATAAATATATATTTTTATTTTTCCCCAATGGAAGTTGTGGTTCTCTCTATTAATGATACTTTGACTACTGATCTAGGAAATCTAGTATCAATTTAATAAATTTGGGACTCATTCAAGCTCACACCGGTGCCCAACGTTTTGCTACGGTTTCCAGGTTGAATGAAATGTGTCCTGGAAACGGTGTGCAACAGGGTTTGAGATACGTTTTCTCTTGTTTGGTGGGTGTGTCAAAAATGTCAGCCCAATCAGTAGCAATGTGTACATAAACCACGCTGTATTAAAGACACAGCTGCATAATGGGTCCAAGTGAATTCATTTAATATGTGTCAGCTGCAGCTCGGCAACAATTGAAGATATTAGAAGACATGTTTGTTGTAAGAGCTTTATAGTAACATAGCATATCAACATGATGCTGATGAATTTGTAAGTAAATGTAATTAACCTCCAAATAAATTCACAAGAGCAAGTATATTGTTTTCACATGTTTACTTACATTAAAGGCAAAATAACTGAAATAAGATCACAAGTATAGATCTGGAAATTCTTTAAGTCTGTCTAAATATCATGTAGTGATTGCATTGTCTTCTGGTCCATATCCCTTCCTTAGGAAGGTGTGCTAGACACTGATTAATGCATATAACATAAAAATACTACACATACAGTATTTATATATTTTGCTATTGTATTGTGGAGTGACACTTTCAAAAACGTTTCTATGCTCATCTGATTATATAATGGTAAATATTAAAATATCATAGCACAAAAACAGTGATCAGCAATAATGATAAGCCTAATACTCACAATAAAAAGAAAAAGGTCATATTTTAATTAATAAGACATTCTCGGAGGTAAGAAGTGGATTATCCTTCACCTGAAATGTATTTTCATCCTGAAATGCGAGGCAAATGTTGGAACCACGGTTTCCACAAATACCTTCACTCGATTGGGATGTTTTCTTTTATTCTGGACGGCAAGGGCAGCTGCCAACGTCAATCTTGCGTCATCAGTACAGGATGTTCAATGCATCACCGTAATAAACGTTTTGCATCTTTTTTCGGGGCTGAACGCAGCCCTGGTCTCCTAAATATTTACAAACTCTTAAAAATTAAGGCTCTTTATTGGCATCAATATTCTATGAACATCCATGGATACTTTCAAATGCAGAAAAGGTTCTTTATATTCGAAAACAGTCCTTTATATTTTACGTTCTTAAAAAGGTTTAATTTAGGAACTTTTCACTGAAAGGTTCTACTAGGCATCACTGCAAAAACAACAACATTTGGGACCTTTATTTTCAAGAGAGTAGTCATTGCAGTCAGTCATAATCAGATAAACAATAAAGAAAAGAAAATCAACTCATAATTTTGATTGCAAACATTCTTTATTAGCATTTTAAAGCTATTTGAAGATTTTTTATTTATTTCATGTATTTAATTTTCATTTTCATTGTAAGTTTTTTTGTTGATGCAGAGAAAATCATTTTATTCAGAAAGTTTTATTGGACGATACCCAGATAAAACTACTCCATCTCCTCAAAGCCTGGTTTCAAGCTAGCCTGTACTTTGAAGGCACATACGTAGTTTTTCTTGACAGAACAATTGGCGTCATTCCATCCGCCAGTCTCTGAAAATGAGGGACAGTGAAATGAAAATATTATTTTATAAGTGTGTCTTACCAAATATTCCTCACAGCATCACTGGAATAAATCATTTAGTAAAACATATACTATAACCCATTAGTGTTTCTCTGTTCTTACCTTTCCAGTTCATCTCTGCACATTCCTCTGTGTTAGTGTACAAATGGTTGGGTTCACCACATGTCCAATTTTTAAAATCCCAGAAGGATCCATCAAGCCATAAAAAATGACCAGACTGAGAGAATGAGAAGGAGATTTTAAAAAAGAAGATAAAAATATATATAATTTGTTAGCGAGAAACTTCAGTGTGTGCATGTCATAGAAAAACAGGAAATAACATCAAATCAGTAATTTCTCTTTGCACTCCCTATTTGTAAATGTCTGTTTTTACCTTAAAAATTTCGAAAGCTCCAAGCCAGATGCGCAGGTCATTTGGGTTCAATTGTTTCACAATGCAGAGCAAGTTATCATTATCATTTTTATTATGTACTGACACCAGGTGTGCACCAGGGGCTTTGGTCCTACAGCTGAACTGGATATGAACAAGGAAGAACATTTAATGACTACACATTATATTAATTTTTGTTCCCATTGCATTGACAAAAAACCTACCTCTGCGTCAGTGAAGTTGAGAGGTCCATTGAAGTATTTGACACAGACTCTGCCCAATTTGTACCAGTCAGTGAAGCCGTACACATTACACGCTTTAGGCATATAACACGGCACAGTGACATTTGTACGACCTGCAACAAACCATTAATGACAGAATCACATATTTGAGCTCTAATAATTTTATAAATATGAAATGTGGGTAGTATTTCTTCCCTGTTTAAAAGATAAACTTTTAATTGATCACTCTGTTAATCTACTAATACTGTCAATGTAAGCAAGTCATCTCAACAAATAATTTATAAACCATATGCACAAACTATGTGGTCAACACGGTTTACCTTTAATATCAGGGTCTCATTAAGAAATGTGCGTCAATTAATGGATAAAATTATGAAAATTCAACATAAATACATTTTCGTATGAATTAAACATTACCTCTCTCCATTCTTAAGAAGTTTCCACTCCCAAAAAGGAGAGTCATCAACAGAACACTTATAGATCCTGATTTGACCTGAAATGAAGTGGAATATGATTAATAACCACAAATTGTGTATATATATATATATATATATATATATGATACAAAGACTTGCCATTGTAATTCATCAGTTTCTGTCGTCTATCTGTCCTCACGATATTCTTGCATCTGTCTCACCTTATTTTATACCTTTCCATTCGATTTCACAACTCCTCCTCTTCTCTCAGTCTTACTGTCTTAAGGGTGAAGAACTATTTTTTCATCACATAGGAAACTGTTTCACACATCTAGTGACTGAAGCATTTCAACATAAATATATTTAATGTAATTAAGTAAAAAGAAAATGGTATTTTTTGTGCGAACCGTTAAAGTTTACACAGATCAACCTATGCATTCAAATTTCAATGAATAAACAAATGAAGGAAAGAATGAGAAGAGAGAGACCTTGTCCTGGTGGATTGAAACATGATTACTTGTTTTTATTATATGATCGTGACATTAAAGGATTTAATTCCCGCTGCACTCTTCTCATTACAACCTGAGTCATTATGCACTTTTAACTTTAAGTAATGGTTCAAACCAAACAAGAAATAGATCTGCATCTTATTTCCTACTTTTCCATGACCCTTCTCTTGATTTTTTTCCCCTCCACCCTATCAGTATTGTGATTAGAAAACAGGCTACAATTGCAACAAATTTTATTCTTTGGGATAAACCCCTTGAGATGCATCATCTCGTTTTCAAGGGCTTCCTATTGCACAAGAATCCAAAAAACATAACACAAAGCAATCAACAACAACAATCACAACAACAAAACAACACACCCTACTACAATATTAACATATGAAGTATTAATAATTATATTTATATATTTAAATGTTTTATTTTTATAGACAGTGCATTGGTCAGAAAGAGGTAATATGGTAAATAACAAGCATCTGAAAAGTCTACTACAAGACAATGAAACCAATAGTTCTTGTGGTTGAAGAGACAGTTGTGATCTTAACCCCACTTGACACTGCCAGTGACAGTTGTCAACCTGAATGACTTTGTCACTTAATTTTAATTAAATTAATGTGCCAGTGACTTTGTACTGCTATCATTTTTACAACCCCTCTTATTTCTCTCACATCTTTTTCTCAGTTCTTCATCACACATAAAAAATCCTTAAAGCTGGCCTCATGATGCCTCATGAAAAAAACAAAGCTACTTGTATTAGAACATAATGCATTAGGTTGCATGAAGCATTAGTTGTGCCAATTTCTTATTCACTATAGCTTGAACATAACTGTCAAAAATAGTGTTTTGTTTGTTTTAGGCAAGATTACTTACATAAGAGATTCTTGTCTTACATTCACTATGTAAGAGTGTAGCCTTGACTAGGAGGAGCTGATGTCATCAGACGTCCTTTGGTGTTTCGACCCTGGACCATAACACCCTCATATTGGTGGGTTGGCAGTGGTGGCCAAATCACTACTATTCTTCTCCTCCTTGATTCCAACAATGCTCCTCTCTCCTATTACATAACCAGCAAGAGACACTGTCCGCTGCCTCCCCCATCCTGCAGACTGCTACCTTCCTCTCCTTCCCTGTTAGTGAACATTCTCCATACCGACTGGGCCATGAATCCTCTACATCCAACCTCGACTGGGACTACAGTCATGGCCAAAAATATCGGCACCCTTGGTAAATATGACCAAAGAAGTCTGTGAAAATTAATCTGCATTGTTAATCCTTTTGATCTTTTATTAAAACAAATCACAAAAATCTAACCTTTCATTAGATAAAAATAATTTAAAATCGGGGAAATATCATCATGAAATAAATGTTTTTCTCTAATACACATTGGCCACAATTAACGGCACCCTTTTATTCAATACTTTTTGAAACCTCCATTTGCCAGTTTAACAGCTTTACATTTTCTCCCATAATGCCTGATGAGGTTAGAGAACACCTGACAAGAGATCAGAGACCATTCCTTCATCCAGAATCACTCCAGACCCTTTAAATTCCCAGCTCCATGTTGGTGCTTCTCTTTAGTTCACCCCACTCATTTTCTACAGGCTTCAGGTCAGAGGACTGAATTGGCCATAGCAGATGCTTGGTTTTGTGCTCAGTGACCAATTTTTGTGTTGTTTTTGAGGTTTGTGTTTGGATTATGGTACGGTTGGAAGATCCAAACATGGCCCATTATAAGATTTTTAACAGAGTCAGTCACTTATTGATTTTTATATGTTGGTATTTGATAGAATCCATGATGCCATGTGTCTAAACACAATGTCCAGGATCTCCAGCAGAAATATAGGCCCACAACATCAAATACACAGCAGTATATTTAATTGTACACATGGGGTACATTTTATCCCTGTTCACCAAACCCATCTTGAGTGTTTGCTGCTAAAAAGCTTTTTTTGTTGTTGTTTCATCTGACCATAGAAGCCAGTCCCATTTGAAGTTCCATTCGTGTCTGATAACTGAATATGCTGGAGTTTGTTTTTGGATGAGCGAGGATAACTGTTCTTGAAACCCTCCCAAACAACATATGGTGATGTAAGTGACTGTTTGACATATTTTTAAAGGTTTTCTGACCCTGCGACTCAACTATTTTCTGCAATTCTCCAGCTGTGGTCCTTGGAGAGTCTTTAGCTACTCAAACTCTCCTTCTCACCATGCATTATAGAACGATATAGACACACGTCCTCTTCCAGGCAGTTTGACATTTTATGTTGATTGGGAATTCTTAATTATTGCCCTGATGGTGGAAATGAGAATTTTCACTGCTCTAGCTTTTCTTAAAGCCACTTCACTAATTTGTGAAGCTCAATTATCTTTTGCTGCACATCAGAAATATATTCTTTGTTTTTTCTCATTGTGATGGATGATTAAGGGAATTTGGGCTTTGTTTTCTCTCCTATTTATATTTCTGTGAAACAGGATAATGATGGCTGGATAATTTTATGTTCATAATCACCCTGGAGTGCTCAAAATTGTGAATATGAATGGGAATATACTTCAGAGATATTTTACTCATAAGAATTTCTAGAGGTGACAATAATTGTGTCCAACGTGTATTTGAGAAAAACAGTTATTTCATAATGATATTTTCCCCCCATTTAAAATTCTTATTATCCTATGAAAGGTTAGATTTTTGTGAATTTTTGAATTAACAATTCAGATTACTTTTCACAGCCTTCTTTGGTCATATTTACCAAGGGTGCCAATATTTTTGGCCATGACTATACTTGGGGAACTGCAATCTTCCTCCCAGATCTACCTCATCTCCCATACCTGGCCCTTTTGTAATATGTTGTTTGTTGTTGCTGTAGTTGGTGGTTTTTCACCTTCTCCTACAAACCTAATCATCGTTGTTGGTTCTTTGCACCTCTCTTTTGCTTTATTGCTGAGAAATTCGTTACATATGGGTCTTCTTTAAATTGGCTACATATCACAGTTAAGGGTTCATGATACTGCTTAAATATATATATATATATATATATATATATATATTATAGCCTAATAATTTATTTAGGCACAGCTAAAATAAATGTGTTTAAACTTTCCAAATGTTAAAAATTATCCTTAGCTGATGTACAGGATGATAAAACGTGTAATTAAAAAACTAGTTGGTAATTTAAAGCCAGCTAAATTTAAAACATACTTTGGCCTGTATGTGCGTTTCACTATGCCACAGTCAATGGATGCTTACTATGCTTACTATGCTTATGCTTACACAGTCCAGGTAGGTGTTTAAGGTTATCGAATCAGAAACTTTTATTGGTCCCTAGATCTAGGCTGAACAAAAAAGGTGACCGGGCTTTTGCCATTGCTGGCCCTAAACTGTGGAACAGCCTTCCAGTCTCTATTAAAACAATTGAACAGAATCACTTTTTAAAACAAGGCTTAAAGCCTACTTCTTTGAGAGGGCTTTCAATGTATGACCCAACAGGAGTTTATTATTTCAGAGTATTTTTTTAAATGTATTTTGATTCCTTTTAAACTATATTGTTCAGCACAATGGTCAACCATTGTTGTTTTATTGTGCTTTATAAATAAAATAAATGAAATGAAATGTCTATCTGTCCTCTCAGGATCTATCTAACCTAATTTTATATCTTTCCATCTGTTTTCACAACTCCTCCTCTTTTCATACTCATCCTTATCTTTCAGGGTGTGTATGTGTCTTCATCAAACAGGAAACAGTTATTTTTTCATTTAGTGCCTGAAATACTAATTCTTTTACGCAATACTAATATAATCAGAGGTAAAACTCAATTATATGTGTTCACATTTCATTAGAATGAAGCAATAAATGAGAAGATCAATGGAAAAGTGTCCAGGTGGGCAAATTATTATTGATCAGTTTTCTTAGCACACACTTTTGTGAAAAGATGGGGAATTTCCTTTCATTTGAAAAGTTTCCTAACACGTACAGAATGTATCACATGGAAGTAAATTTAAGATTAGTTTGGCCCTACTTCTCCAAGGTACTCTTGCTCAGACCTCGTCTTTCCTATCTCACGGAGAGTGAAGAAGTACATCTGCGTTCGAAACATGGCTCGAGGTGGAGAGGGGTAAACTTTGACCCCTCATCTATACTCTGTCTTTAAAACTACAGACAGACATGTCTCCGTCTTTAGAAAGGTGCTCCGACAACATCCTACTGATGGCACTGATGAATGCAAGGTCTATTGTTAATAAGATTTCTTAATGACTTTATTTTATCTTGCGGGTTGGACTTTTTATTTGTGACTGAAGCATGGCTAAATGTGGATGAAATCAATCCTCTTTTTGAGATGGCTCCTGAATCGCTTAACATTTTGAGTACTCCCAGGCAGAGGTGGAAAGAGTACAAAAATATTCTACTCAAGTAAAAGTACCATTACATTACTGAAATTTTACATAAGTACAAGTAAAAGTACCAGTCTAAAAATATACTCAAGTAAAAGTAAAAAGTAGCTTATTTAAAATATACTCTGAGTAAAAATTACTTAGTTACATTTTAACAGTGGGAGGGAGGAAAAAATGGGATAGACCAAAGGTGTCAAACTCAGTTCCCGGAGGGCCACAGCCCTATACAGTGTAGATATTACCCTAATTAAACACATCTGATCCATGTGATGTTGACTTACTATATTAAATTATATAAATATATACATTTTCTGCTTCTATATCTTCAATTTTGTGATAATTCTAAATGCATTTTAACAGACTGAATCACGCAGTGAAAGAAAGCACGCGGATTAGTCTTATCTAACGTTACTAGATTTACTGTTTAGAGTGATTTGTTTGGTTTTTGGCAAAATACTGATAATGTCAAATCGCACATCGTTAAAACAACAATTATTATATTATCGCAGACGATATTGTACACCCTGCACCACTTTCTTTTTGGCTCATTTGTGCAAAACCTTTTGCTAAACCGTCAAAGCTTAATTTTAACCACCAATGCAACGATGCAAGTATTTACCTTATTTCTACATGTTTGCGAAGGGTTGATGTCGAGACGTTATAAGCTGCTAGTTCGGTCTCCCGAGGCAAACACAGCTTACACTGCATAATAGAGCATGAATATATGGCCAGGGGTTCACTTCATTCCTTCGAGTTCAACTTCAGCAGAATACGACGGGGTTTGGTTTTCAGCTGGGTCTGCTCTATAACACCTGTCTTGTCCATCTGCATCTTTCTTGTGATTGTATCGCCAGTTTCTTCTTCTGCCCATTATTTGCTGCAGTTGTTTCCACGGAGCGATTTTTTTTTTACTCAGTAATTAATCTGTTTTAAAATGTAGCGAAGTACAATACTTAACACAAAATATACTTAAGTAAAAGTAAAATTACAGATTAAAAAAAATACTTAAAAAAGTACAAGTACACAAAAAAGCTACTCAATTACAGTAACGCGAGTAAATGTAATTCGTTACTTTCCACCTCTGCTCCCAGGAAAAAGGGCAGGGGTAGAGGGGTAGCTACGATTTTTAAATGTTTTAAATGTCGAATGTGTTCAGTTGGATGTTATAGTGGTTTCGAGGTACAGGTGTTTAAGATTGATCTGGTAAATCCAGTCCTCTCTGCACTTATTTACAGACCACCTAAATACAATAAGGTTTTTATAAATGAGTTTTCAGACTTTTTGTCAACTGATTTCTAGTAATGACACTCTTTTAATATTGGGTCATTTTAATATTCACATCTGCTGCCCTGAAAAAACCTTTGGTTAAAGAATTTTTAGATCTTGTGGACTCATTCAGTCTTATGCAGTCTGTTTTGGAGCCCACTCATAGTCATGGGCATACATTGGACTTGATTTTATCTTTTGGTTTTGGTTTTGGTTTCAAAGAAAAGATAGGACCATTCAATCCGATCAAACGCCTTCTCCGCATCCAAAGACAGTACTAGCCCATCTATGGATTTCACTTTAAAGGTGTAAATAACATTTAAAAGGTGTCTAATATTATCAGATGAATTCATACTCTGTATAAATCCTGTTTGATCAGTCCCAATTATCGTAGGCAAAAATAGTTCAAGGCGCATTGATAAAATCTTAGAAAGCAATTTCCAGTCAACATTTAGTAATGCAATTGGCCTGTAAGAAGAACACCTGTCAGGACTTTTACCATTCTTTAATATAAGTGAGATATAAGCCTCTTCAAGGGTCTTTGGTAATTCTTTAACCACAAACGAATAGTCAAACATATTAAGCGATGGGTCTGCAAGCAACTCTTGAAATTCCTTAAAGAACTCCCCGCAAAACCTATCTAGCCCTGGTGATTTACCATTCTTTAGAGCATTAATAGCATTAATAACCTCCTGTCTAGTAATATGGCCATTGAGAAATTATTTTTGTGCAACTGAAATTGTTGGAAGATTAATCTCAGAAAAAAAGTAAACCATTTGTTTGAGATGGTCACCTGTTTTCTCAGAAGAATATAGATTTATATAAAAATCTCTAAATGAATTATTAATATTCTTATTATCATGGAAAATATTATCATCTGAATCAACAATTGTAGCAATATACTGAGATGCTGCACGTTGTTTGGCAACATATGCTAGAAATTTCCCAGGCTTGTCTCCGTGCTCATAAAATCTTTGTTTTGAGTATCTTATTTTCTTCTCTGCATCCACAGCGAGAAGACAATCTAGAGCTGCTCTAACTGCTTGTAATTCTTTCAATAAATCTGCTGAAGGAGATCTGTTATACATTTTTTCTTTAACCAATAATTGAGCTTCCAAGGCCCTTTGATTCGCCATTTTTTGGAGGAAGTATATTAAATAATTAGCCCCCTTGCATAAACTTTACAAGTTTCCCATAATAAAGATGGATTATCTGTGGATAAAGAATTAACAGATAGAAAATATTTAAATTCAGAAGAAAAGTAAACTGAAAATGTCTCTGAGGGTTGCAATATTAAGTCTCCACTGTATAGAATAGTCCACAGTATTTCTAAATTGAAGCTCCATAGTGACACTGGTATGATCTGACAGTAAAATACTTTGTATAGTACAAGATAATACTAAATGCAAATCTGTTTTTGGGATAAAAAAGTAATCTAACCTTGAGTGACAATGATAGGAAGTAGAAAAAAAATGTATTTTCCTTATCAGCAGGGTGAAGAGATCTCCAGACATCTACAAAACCAAGATCTTGACACATATTCTAAAGAGATCTCGCCTGAGTAGTTAGAGATAGAGAGCTATGTGGTTGCTTCTACAAGAGAATTCATTACACAATTAAAAACTCCCCCAACAATAGTTAAATCTGCTGGCCTGACAATCATGTCTAAAACACTTTAGTAACAAAGTCAGATGGATGAGCTGGAGTATAATACATGTTTATGAGAATAGTTTTACCTTACCACACACCTTCAATAATAACATAGCGACCGTCTCTATCTTTAATACAGTTTAAAACGTTGAATGGTAAATTATGTTTAATGAGAATAGCAACACCTCTACTTCTAGATGTAAAAGATGAAAAATATATCTGCCCAAAAACACCCTGTTGTAGGTTTAAATGTTCTATGTCACTCAAATGAGTCTCTTGTAAAAGAGCAATTTTGATATTTTCCCTTTTCAAAAAAGTAAGTATCTTTCTTCGTTTCACAGGATTATGGATACCTCGAATATTCCAAGTACAAATCCTAAGCACTCTAACCTTAGACATTAAATACTGTACAGACAATCAGTGTATAGGCCAACATAATACAGATAATCACAAAATACATTCCTGTAAGTGTACCCTTTAGAAATTTGAGCTTTAAACAAAAAAATAAATAAAAATAAAACACATAAAACTATACAAGGGAACAAACCTGCCAAACATGCAGAAAGGACTATTCTTACTCTTTTCTTCTGCAGGCAACTGCCTACCCCCCAAACACCACCCACATCCTTGAACATAGGGTAAACACAAACCTCACCAAGCTCCCAGCAACATGATGCAACTTCTTCACTCAGTGAATTATTCTATTCATGCAACTTTACCACATAACTACCCGCAAAGGTCTGTCAAGCTAGCCCAGGCTGTCAATGAACACAGTCACATCATCCAGTGAGGCGAAGCATTTCATTTTCCCGTTGATAGTCAGCCTCAGAGTTTCAGGATACAACAGGGCATATTCGATCTTCATCTTCTGCAGTCGTTTTTTGACATTGTCGAAAGCTTTGCGTTTCTTTATCACTATCGCAGAATATCATTGAAGAATGAAATCCTCGGTCCTGCGTCAGAGCTCCTCTCGGGATCCCTGCCAACATGACGAGCTGCGTTCAACATTCGCTGCTTGTCCGTAAAGTTATGGAACTTTATGATGACAGGTCTGAGTCGTTGCGCAGGTCCTGGCAATGGCCCCAAAGAGCGATGAACACGATCAAGCTTGATTCGCCCTGCTTTCGTTGTAATCTTCAAGTAATCGGGTATCCACTTTTCGATGAAATGCACCGGATTACTGCATTCGGGTCCCTTGGGCAACCCAAGTAGACGCAAATTACACCTGCGCCCGCGATTCTCCAGATCGTCGATATGCGTTGACATGCGTTGACCCTTCCTGCTGACCTTGATATTACGAACCCACCACATAGGACCCAGCAGAATGAGTCTCCGGATCCTCCCACCTGCAAATTCTCAGGAGAGACGGGCCCGCCAGCGAGTACTGGGAGCTGTTCGTCAGCAGGGGCTGGAGGTGAGGGCCTTCACTCAGATCTTTTGGACTATGTCCAGGGGCCTTGAGTACCAGGATTCAGCCCTTAAGGATATCTTCAACCTCTGTTTAGACAATCCACTGCCTCAGTGGGAAATGGAACAGTTGAGGATTTTGGAATTTTTCCAACTATGTGCATCACTGCAAGGTTTGGCAAATCCTTTTGCCACCAGAGTCCACTTGCACTGACCAACCCACCGTCCCGATTAGTGATCGACCGATATTGATTTTTAAACCGATACCGAGACCGATTATTTGCATGTTATTGTACCCGATAACCGATATTCAGAACCGATATTTATTTACTGTTATAAAGTAAATAAATAACAGAGTGAAGTAAGTCCATTCTTCACTTTGGTTTTCCTCCTTTCAGTCATCTTAACAACAACAAAAACTGTTGAAAATGAACATTCTTTCATGTAAAATTTGATCTTCAAATTACAACAATGAAAATATTTTATTTATAAAAGCATCATCAGCAACACTGATATTAACAATAAGCAAAAGAATGCCTGATGTTGTCAGAAGAAACAGAGGATCCAGGTGCAAAGGTAAGTTCTGAATGGCTTTTAATGAATAATAAACACAGGCAGTCTGTCGAGCAAAGACACAGAACTGGAACAAACACAAAGTAGATAAATTCCTCGGTAAAGGAAGACTCCTGTCTTGAGGATAGACAGCAGAGCTGGAACTTTTCGTAGGGCAGAAACACAGTCCTTGTACGAGGTCACACGCAGCAGGATGACAGAGACACGAAAGCACACAAGACAAGTGCAACTCCTCTGGACTTGATTAAACAGGACAAGACAGGGTAAATGATCAAGTCGATAGCATAACACACAAGCATGACTCAGGTACACACGAAATAATCCGACAAAGAACAAAGGGAAACAGATGCTAGAAGTAGAGAGAAAGTAATGAGACAAGTGAGAACAGGTGTGACAGAAGCAGCACAAGCGCTAATTGCAATGATGAACAGGTGGGGAAGAATAGACAGGCAGGGCCCAGGCGAGAGAGAGAGAGAGAGAAAGAGAGAGAACAAACCCAGCTCATGACAGTACCCTTCCCTCAACGAGCGCCCAGGCGCCTCCAAGGAGACTGACGAGCACGGTAGAAATCGTCGATGAGCGAGCGATCCAGGACATCCCGGGCCGGGATCCACCGCCTCTCCTCAGGACCGTACCCCTCCCAATCCACCAAAAACTGGTGGCCCCGCCTCGAGGACAACGCGTCAAGCAGCCTCCTCCTGTAGATGGAAGACCCTCATCCAGGGCAGGAGGTGGACGGGTGGGGCGGGTGGGAATACGAATAATAACAGGTTTGATACAGGATACGTGGAATACAGGATGAACCCGACGCAACTGGTTCGACAATCTGAGCTTAACAGCTACCGGGCTGAGAACCTTGACAATAGAAAAGGCCCGATGAAACGGGCATCAGTTTGCGGAACTAACCTGAAGTGGTAAATTCTGAGTGGAAAGCCACACCTTCTGACCGCAAACGTATCTGGGAGCCTTAACCCGGTGTCGATTAGCGGCCCGTCGAGTACGCACTCTGGAACGACACAGAGCTGACCTCACCCTCCTCCAGGTGCGCCTACACCTTTGAATGAACGCCTGCACTGAAGGCACGGAGGACTCAGTCTCCTGGGAAGTGAATAGTGGAGGCTGGTAACCGAGGCAAGCATGGAATGGGGATAAACCTGTGGCGGTCGACGGTAGTATTGTGGGCGATTCAGCCCAGGAAAGTTGGTCGCACCAGGAAGCAGGACTCTGAGACGTCAGACTACGCAACATGCGACCAAGAATCTGGTTGGTACGCTCAGCCTGCCCATTGGTCTGGGGATGGAATCCTGACGACAGACTGGAAGATGCCCCAATCAGTCGACAGAATTCCCCCCAGAACTGGGAGGTAAACTGTGGCCCCCTATCTGAAACGACGTCAGTCGGAAGCCCATGGATCTTAAAAACGTGATCGACCATCAGCTGCGCGGTCTCTTTAGCGGACGGTAATTTGGGAAGTGGAATAAAATGAGCTGCCTTAGAGAATCGATCTACCACTGTCAAAACTACCGTGTTCCCCGCTGACGGCGGAAGACCAGTGACAAAGTCCAGAGCGATGTGCGACCACGGGCGAGAAGGAATGGGAAGTGGTCTAAGAAAACCCACAGGTGGAGAATTACTCGACTTAGTCTGGGCGCAGACAGGACATGAAGCTACAAAACGACGTATGTCGCGCTCTCTAGTAGGCCACCAAAATCTTTGGCGAATGATGGCCAGCGTTCCTCTAACACCGGGATGGACGGCTAATTTAGAGGAATGACCCCACCGTAGAACGGCCAAGCGAGCGGCTTCGGGAACAAACAAAGCTCCCTCAGGAGCTCGAGGCGATCTCGTCACATGCGAAAGAGCCCTCTTCACAGTCTGCTCGACTCCCCAGACGGCAGCCCCGACCACACAATGGTGTGGTAGGATAACCTCCTTGGAGGATGCCCCTTCAGTCGAGCCGAACTGACGTGAGAGCATCAGGAGCTTACCATTCTTTGAGCCGGGTCTGTAGGAGATGGAAAACTCGAACCGACCAAAGAATAGCGCCCAGGCTTGTCGGCGCTTCAACCTCTTAGCGGAACGAATGTACTCTAAATTACGGTGATCGGTCCAAACAATGAAGGGAACATTGGCCCCTCCAGCCAGTGGCGCCACTCCCCAGAGCCAAACGGATCGCCAAAAGTTCACGGTTACCGACATCATAATTACGCTCCGCGGATGTGAGGCGATGTGAAAAAAAAGCACATGGATGAACCTTGTCATCCCGCGAGGAGCGTTGGGAAAGTATTGCCCCCACCCCTACGTCGGAAGCATCGACCTCGACGATGAACTGTCTCGTGGGATCCGGAGTGATCAAAATGGGAGCGGAGGTGAACAACCTCTTGAGGTGATCAAACGCGTTCTGAGCCACCTCGGACCAGGTAAAATGAGACCTGACTGAGGTGAGCGCTGTCAGCGGGGCGGCAACCTGGCTAAAATTACGGATAAACCGGCGGTAGAAATTAGCGAACCCCAAAAACCGTTGGAGTGCAATGCGAGAGTCCGGAACGGGCCATTCTATGACTGCACGAACCTTGTCGGGGTCCATGCTGATCCCCTCTGCCGACACAACAGATCCGAGGAACGTGACCGATCGAGAGTGGAACATACACTTCTCGGCCTTAACAAAAAGGCGATTTTCGAGTAAACGTTGCAGAACGCGACGCACATGTTGAACGTGCACCTGGAGAGAGGGTGAAAAAATCAAAATATCGTCCAGATAAACGAACACGAATACGTTAATCATGTCCCGCAGGACATCATTAACTAAGGCTTGGAACACGGCGGGGGCGTTGACCAGACCGAACGGTAAAACGCGATATTCAAAGTGCCCAACCGGCGTATTGAACGCAGTCTTCCATTCGTCTCCCTCCTTAATACGCACGAGATGGTACGCGTTGCGCAAGTCCAACTTCGTGAAGATCTTTGCGCCCTGCAAGATCTCGAAGGCTGACGACATAAGAGGCAACGGATACCGATTCTTGACCGTTATGTCGTTCAGCCCCCGATAATCTATGCAGGGACCCAAAGAGCCGTCTTTCTTCTTCACGAAGAAGAACCCGGCGGGAGAGGAGGATGGGACAATGATCTGAGCGGAGAGACTCAGTGAGATACTTCTCCAAAGCCTCGCTCGGGCGCAGAAAGGGAATATAGCCGAGGTGGCATGGTGCCCGGAAGGAGATCGATACTGCAATCGCACGGTCGATGAGGAGGCAAAGATGTGGCCCGGAACGGCTGAAACCGATCGAGGTATTCCTCCACTCAGACAAATCACCAGGTTCATCCTGAAACACAGAGACAGAGGAGACAGCAGGAACAGCAGATACTAAACAATTAATATGACAAGCAAGTTTCCAAGAAAGAATTATGCCCTTGTCCCAGTTAATCAGCGGGTTATGTTGGGTAAGCCATGGATGGCCTAAAACAATAGGGGTAAAAGGGGACTGAAAAATATAAAAAGAAATTGTCTCTTGATGATTCCCTGAGACTGTGAGACTCACCGGGATGGTGACACGGTGAACAGTAGAGAGCACCCTGCCATCCAGTGCAAAGACAGTAGTAGTGTCTTCTAAATCCACTAGGGGGATGTCATGATCACGAGCCCATCTCTCGTCAATGAAATTCCTCCGCTCCAGAGTCGATGAGCGCGAACAGGAAACGGAGAAACCAGCCCATCGAAGAACAGCAGGAAAGGTGGTACGAGTCTTTGGCGGTGAGGAAAGAACAGTTGCGCTCGCCAGTACTCCCCTGTCTACTGACGAGCTCTGGCTTTTAACTGACACGAAGAGGCAAAGTGGCCAGCCGCACCACAATAAAGACAGAGGCGATTAATGATACGTCCGCTGTCGCTCAGTCGGAGAGAGGCGAATGCCACCCAACTGCATGGGTTCGGGTTCTGGTCTGGAAACAGATGAATCAAAAGCTGAAGGCGGGGCTTCTCGCTGTCTGGAAACAGATCCTCGGACGCGCCTCCGTTGCTCAAAGCATCTTTCCAGACGAATAGCTAGCTCAACTAACTGATCAAACTGAGCAGGCGGTTCACGAGCGTAAATCTCCTCCCTTAGATCAATGTTAAGTCCCTCCAAAAAGTGAGCGACTAAAGCAGGCTCATTCCACTCACAAGTGGTAGCCAGAGTCCGGAACTCGATGGCGAAATCTGCAACCGATCTCTCCCCCTGGTGCAGCACCGCAAGAAGGCGCGAGGCTTCACGTCCGTAAACAGATCGATCGAAGACCTTGATCATCTCCCCCTTGAACAACTCGTAGTGACCACAGCAGGAAGCCCGCGCCCCAGGCAGCCGTTGCCCAACCGCCAGCGCCCAGTCAGCAAAGAGATCACATAGGCGATCCGAGCACGATCCACTGCATAAGTCTGAGGTTGAAGTGAAAAACCACCTCGCATTGCGTTAAAAATGCTCTGCATTTAGTGGGCTCACCCGCATAGCAAGGAGGATTATTGAGCCTTCCACAGGGTCTGGAGACAGACAACTCCTCTTCATGCCGAGCATGGCCCCTGCAACTCATTCTGAGGAATGAGTTCCTTCGCTGGATCCATCTTGGTCGGATTATTCTGTCAGAAGAAACAGAGGATCCAGGTGCAAAGGTAAGTTCTGAATGGCTTTAATGAATAATAAACACAGCAGAGCTCAAAGACACAGAACTGAGCAAACACAAAGTAGATAAATTCCTCGGTAAAGGAAGACTCCTGTCTTGAGGATAGACAGCAGAGCTGGAACTTCTCGTAGGGCAGAAACACAGTCCTTGTACGAGGTCACAGCAGGATGACAGAGACACGAAAGCACACAAGACGATAGTGCAACTCCTCTGGACTTGATTAAACAGGACAAGACAGGGTAAATGATCGATGGTCGAGCATAACACAAGCTCATGACACATAAATAATCCGACAAAGAACAAAGGGAAACAGATGCTAGAAGTAGAGAGAAAGTAATGAGACAAGTGAGAACAGGTGTGACAGAAGCAGCACAAGCGCTAATTGCAATGATGAACAGGTGGGGAAGAATAGACAGGCAGGGCCCAGGCGAGAGAGAGAGAGAGAGAAAGAGAGAGAACAAACCCAGCTCATGACAGATGTTTTCAAATGGAGAAAATAAAGGACAGAAGTCAAATCAACTTCATTTTAAACTACAGTTTTAGTAGGTTTATAAGCTGTTTAATAAAGACTAACGAGTGAAGAATAATTCACTGAATAATATTCTCTGGAATATTGAAATAAGCTATAACAAACAAAACATTGTATTTTATTGCATTTCTTAACTGGCATGTTTTATCAGAATTATTCAAATGTTTTTGTCATTCTAGATTATGAAATAACTGCTGACAGCGGTTTATCTATGCATTTACACAGAACTATACTCAAACTTTCACTGCTGGTTATTCTGTATAATAATAAAAATAATAATAAAAAAACGTTTTTTTTTTTTTTACAAAACCGATAACCGATTATGGTAAAATGCTTAAATATCAGGAAAAATATCGGTAAACCTATATATCGGTCGATCTCTATTTAAGATGATTATTTGTTTGTTTTTGTTTTTACAATTTGTATGTATTTTGATTCCTTTTAAACTATATTGTTCAGCACAATGGTCAACCATTGTTGTTTTATTGTGCTTTATAAATAAAATAAATTAAATTAAATGTCTATCTGTCCTCTCAGGATCTATCTAACCTAATTTTATATCTTTCCATCTGTTTTCACAACTCCTCCTCTTTTCATACTCATCCTTATCTTTCAGGGTGTGTATGTGTCTTCATCAAACAGGAAACAGTTATTTTTTCATTTAGTGCCTGAAATACTTTTACGCAATACTAATGTAATCAGAGGTAAAACTCAATTATATGTGTTCACATTTCATTAGAATGAAGCAATAAATGAGAAGATCAATGGAAAAGTGTCCAGGTGGGCAAATTATTATTGATCAGTTTTCTTAGCACACACTTTTGTGAAAAGATGGGGAATTTCTTTTCATTTGAAAAGTTTAATAACACGTACAGAATGTATCACATGGAAGTAAATTTGTGACTAGTTTGGCCCTACTTCTCCAAGGTACTCTTGCTCAGACCTGGTTAAAGAGTTTTTAGATCTTGTGGACTCATTCAGTCTTATGCAGTCGGTT
Organism: Gymnocypris eckloni scoliostomus; assembly: GCA_027564155.1. Taxonomy (NCBI): domain Eukaryota; kingdom Metazoa; phylum Chordata; class Actinopteri; order Cypriniformes; family Cyprinidae; genus Gymnocypris; species Gymnocypris eckloni. Next base: position 26,943,969 of record CM050416.1, read on the forward strand.
TTGGAGCCCACTCATAGTCATGGGCATACATTGGACTTGATTTTATCTTTTGGTTTTTCTATACATAATGTGGAAATTGCTAACACCCTTTTATCGGATCACAAACCTGTAATTTTGAATGTTTCTTTTAATGCTTCGTCGGGCAATCTTCAGAGCTGTAAGCTTGTAGGAAATGGTTGAGGGCCATCAGTCCCTTCACTGCCAGTCAGTTTGTAGAGGCATATGATATTGCTGAGACTTCTAGGTCAACTATTTCATATTTTGGTCATATGTTTACTGAATCTTTTACTGAATTTTGTGGTTTAACACAACATGCACTGATATTTTAAATTGGTGTGCACCTGCAAAAATAGTATTACCTGAAACCAGACAACAGCCATGGCTTAACTAAAGCACACGTGTTATTAGATGAGAATGGAGGAGAGCCGAGAGGCAATGGAAAAATATCAACTTCAAGTATCTTATGACATTGTTAAAGATCGTATGATTAATTATTAACGTGAAGTTAAGGCAGATAAAGCGCAGTAGTTTTCAGATTGAATTAATAGGTAATCTCATAATCCAAATGTTTTATATAGTACAATAAAGTCTGTATTAAATCCATTAACACGCATTTACCCAGATCCTACTAAAGAGGGCAAAGAGATCCTACTTATCTTGTGTGTATTATTGGATTTCATTAGACGACGGCTCAATAAAATTATAAATTAGGATTTTTGTCGAGACTAACTTCTTGGAAGGGAGAGCTGGTTAAAGGGCTGTGTTTCAGTCACTATTTCATATTCATCCCATTGACTGACAAATAAAATATATAAAGGAAAACTTTTATTGAGAATTTGGCTGCATTCATATGAGCACAGAGAGACAAACAAATGTAAACGTCAAGACGACGCGATGACGTCATGAATATGCTAATTATGCGTATGCGTCATTTAGCGACATTTAGCAACTTTTCAAACTGACTTCTTTTAGCTACTTTCCATCGAAAGAAGTTGGCAACACTGAGTGCTTGCTGTAGCAGTTGCAGCATTTGATAGTTCCAGGAGGAACCATCAGTCCAGGTGAATCTACCAGACTTAAAGCTGCATTATTCGTAACTTCTTTTGGTTAAAAATTATCCGAAATCAATATTTGAGAAAGTACATAACCAGCCAGTGTTCAAAACTATCGCCTTACTTTAGCCCGATTATCAACGGTTAGCTTATAATAATGATTTCTAATATGAGTGGTACAGGTAGGTTTCCGCGGGAAATTCGAGCATGGCACTGCGTCATTACATCACGCCTGTAAACATAAAGAAGTTGTCCTGGCTATCAGGCAATGGCATGTGAAGATCCTGCAGGTGATCGTTTATGGCCTTTTCTCACAGCAGCTAGAATAATTAAATGTGTCATTTTGATGGCGGATTGTAATGTTTATTAAACACCTTATGTTTTATTTATCACCATTATGTGAATGAAATTCAATTATATTCCAGTTTTAAATGTGCTTCTGATTACAGATAGCCTGGGATTACACAAGATTTGTAAGAAAACCAGTTCAAAGGGAGCATAATTTGCTTTTTGGGTTAAAAGAATTTCTTAATATGAAATTCGAATGGTATGTCAATTAGATATTAGACTGTAGAGAAATTGAAATCTACACTCTATTACACACTATGCCCATAGTCACTCAAATTGTTCAACATAATTAAGAAAGCTTGTTCCTTTACCACACTAGACCATTTTACCAGTGCTATGTGGTTACAGAAAGTTAGTGATCTCTTAACATTTGAAACTACAGATAATGGAAATCACAAGCTGAATGCCTGCACTGTTAATCTGACTCCAAAATGTGATATTTTCAAGAAAGACTAAGAATGACTGTAGAGCTTCTTATCTTCTCTCATTTATATTTCTCATTGTGTAAAATACTTGTACGTTCATATTTTACAACTTCTACTTCTCACTTTTTCTTACTGCATTTGAACTGTGATACTTATTCAGTCTTCACACTGAAAACCAAATGCTTTTATTAATGTTCACTTTCTAATGTTAACATGTACTTTTTACTCTTACATAGAATGTTCCTTCATTGATAGAGATATGTTATCAGTCTTTTTTCTCTGTCATAAAGCAATCATTCAGATATGAACATTTTATTTATATTATAAATGACAAGTAAATGTACATTTTATTATTGCCCTGAGCCTCCTCATAACCTGCATCAAAGTTTACAAGCAATATAATGGAATTAGTGGTAGTATTTAAAAAAAAGTATTAACAACATATAATAGTTCAGGAAAAAATATTGATCATGCAATGTTACCATCCATACTTATAATGTTAGTGTATTGGTCTAGACTGTTCTATGTGGAAGGGTCTAGGTTTAGCGAAAAACAAATGATATCAATTATTACTTATATGAAGTGAAATTAATGAAGAAATATGATTCTTCCCGAAGTGCTGTGATCAGCATTATTAACTATAACGTTCAATGGAAAATGCTCCGGAGTCGCTGGATAACTTCTCATCAGTTTTGATTGAATGCTGGCTGTGGTCTCTGGTCTTGTACAATGAATAACTGCTCTGAATTTGTGAATCTGATACCTACAAACAGAGCAAGAGACAGACCGGTAAAGATTATTTTCATTTTCATCCTAACTAGATAGATGTAATGCTGTTGTCGACTTGCTCGCAAAATGCAAACCTCTTCAAATTTCTTGGCCTTGTATTGGTCAGCTCCTTTCAAGAAGTTCAGCAGAATGATGTCACAAAGCACTGTACCCTAAAATATAAAAACATCAAGAAAAAGTGACAGTTTTGTCAACTGAAATGAGGCCTTATATTCTTATATGTAATCTTTCTATCATTCAGATGTTAACAAATATGAATAATGCATCCATTAATGTCATGCTTTCTTGGAAATGCATGCTAATGCTTTAAAAATATTATCAAAACAAAATTAAAAAATTGGCGCATCTCCAAATGTACTTTAATGATGTTCAAGAGGAGGACGGAGGTAAATTTATAGTTATATATAAAAAGATTAAAATACAGTATATTATACAAAGAACTGGCATGTTCTCTGAGACATTCCCAGGTTTCCTTAAAGTGTCTCCATTATGCAGGTAAATTATGTCTATACTGATCGATCTTTCCTGAAGACCTGGGGCCAGTCAGGCGGTTTGCTCACTTCTCACTTGGGTCACATTTCAGATGACTTAACATATTTTCATTATTTGAGTTATTTCATTACATGCTTACACTGGTCAGAACTGCGGTAAAAGTGTTGTGCTTAGTAACTGGCAGGACAGGGCAGGACTGACACACACATTTTTTTCTTAGACTCTGCTACCATATTTGCTTTGCTTTAAAGTTTTTTCTAAGAATAGTCTATGCCAAAAATGTAAATACACTGAATAAGTTCAACTAAAATATATATTTGGATTGGATTTTGCAATTTAAGGTTTAATGTTCATGCACAAAATCTAGTAACCAAGACACATACCACACCAACAGAGGTGAAGGCAGCAACCATGTTGATAAGAGTTGGGATCATGTTAAATTGTCCTGCCTTTAAAGAGAAGATGTAATGAGCTTTTATACTCACACTTACATTGAAAATACACAAAACATGTTAATATGAACTCACATCACCATTAACCAGCACATCAAATCTGATGGCGTAGGCTTTCAGCAGAGTGCGATACTCGGTCCCGTTCTCCATTTTAAAATACTTTGCGTACCTAAAGACAAATAAAGATTTCAACAAGGATTATCCAACCGTTTAACTTTGAATGATGTGGTGCCTTTTTCATTTATTTTATAGTATTGGGGCCAGTCTAAAAATTTGGCAAGTAACAAAGATGAACATCAGGAATTAGTTTTGTGAGAAACATAACAAAGCGTTTGCTTTGTAGAGCTCTGCAGACTGCAGCATTCTTCATTCAACTTTAAGGTAGAAACAAAAGCTTCCAGAACCTGAAGTTGTATCCTGGAGACACAGTGGTCTTCAATGACATGGCGTCCAGGCGAGTGAAGGAGTAGGCCGGCTTGCACTCATCATCTGCCTTGTCTAAATCACAAACCCACGCTATTTTTATCCCTATCACTCCCCCCTGAGAGAGAGAGAGAGAGAGAGAGAGAGATACCTTACACAAATCCAATTTAACTTTGCACTTAAGGAGGAATAAAGATAATGCAATTTTTTGAGAGAAAATTCAGAATTTTATACAACACTTATTAGATACTTTTATAAAACAGTTATTATCAAATTTGTTATAGAATTATTGTACAGAAGCAGTGTAACACTCACAAAAATAAATAAATAACAGTAAGAAAGCAAGGGTGGAAACTACCCCCCCCCCCCCCAACAAGCAAAATATAACAATAACACTCACTTTTTCAGCAAGAGTAGTAAAGTTCTGTTGTGCAAATCGGATCACATCCCCCACTTTGAATATTGGACAATACATGTTACTCTCAAAGTCAAAATTACACTGCTTTATGTAGGAACTATTGATGTTGGGCAAAAAGTTTCCCCTGAAAGGAAAATACAAATATTTAATAAAAAACATCGGAAATGCAGATATGAAACAATGTATTTGTGTTTAATTGGCATTACTTTCTGAAGTTAAAACGTGGGAAGCGAATGCTGTTCTTGATGAAGATGGTAAAGTTCTCCACCTCCATCATGGGCTTTCTGAGTAAGGAAAGACTTCATCAGTCCTTTTATTCAACCATTTACACATCTTTCATTTGTTCATTTACAAGCAGACTCACGGGTGAATGTCATCAATCTCTGCAGGACACCATCCTTTGATCTCACAGGTTTTGTGGGTAAGATTGAAGTTCAGACATCGTCCTGTCAGCAACCCTTGAGACACAGCAATGGCAAATGAACATGGTAATGAGTTTTTGGCTCAGGGTCTGTATTTAAAGTCACACCAGAAGTGTTCAGCTGGGATTAGGACTTGGCTTTCTGCAGACCAGTCAAGTTCTTCCACACTGACTGAATCATCATTTCTCTTTGATCCTTGTCTTATACACAGAGACACTGTCATGTTAGAATAGAAAAGGGTTCTGTCCAAACTGTTGCTATAAAATTAGAAGCACACAATTCCCTAGAATATCATTATATGCTTAAACATTAAGATTTGTACTCATGGAAATTACTAAAGTAGTCAAACCTTTCATTAGAAGGGGGTGACCCAATACTTTTGACAATATAGTGTATGTCCTAATTCAATGGGTACATCCTTTGATGGCTGCTTCCGTCACCAGTGCACAATGAACAGTGTAATAGTCTATACCACAAAGGATTCATCTGTTGCATCCTTCATTGCATCGAAAGGGATTTCATTGCACGAAATACAACAGTTGAAGCCTTTGTGGCCCAGACTATCCCATGGTTTGCTGTGCACTGGTGATTATAGGATTTGTTTTGTTGGGGAGAAAACCCTGGGTTCATCAGCCTTGTGGGCAGCACGCTGACATATGAGATCGAATCCTGCCTGGTGGCCCTTTCCTGTTCCCACAAACCCATCACCCTCTCCCACTTACTTCCGGTCATATCTCTACTGTCCTATCATAGAAAAATGCAAAAACGCCAAAACAAAAAACACACAAAATGTCGGATTACACTGTTAAATTAAGTATTGGGTTTAAAAAACAGCATATAGTTAATACTTTTTATTATGTAAATAAATCCACGGTGAACATATTTAGACTTTCAGACTGTTGAACTGAACTAGTACTAACAGCAATGCCTCTCGACATCTGTTACGGTTAGTAGCAGTAAAGAGCAATCCTCCTTAAACTAGACCGTCCCATTAAACAATGACCTTAACAATGACGAATGTCTGACTTTGCAGCCCTTGAAGACGTGGCTTAAGTCTGCATGCTTTAAAGGATGCAGCTTCTGAATTGGAACACAGCTAGAAACTTCCAGGCAAGTGTGTTGGAGCTGGTCTGAGCTAAACTAAGTTTACAGGATGTTGCGCCTTCAAGATCAGGTTTGGACACCCCTGATATAGACCTTACTGTGATAATTTTGAACTCTGAACAAATAGACCATTAAGGGGGTCAAATTTTAATCAATTTATATTTTTATGACATTACTAGGTTGAATAGGTTTCCCTTGACAATTTCAGGATCAAAAGCAATGAAACAGTAAGATTAAATTCAAGTAATTTAAAACTATAATTTTTACTTGTTGTTGTTTTTTTTTTATGTGATGATTCCTAATGAGTTTGTCTTTCAATAAACTCAAAGAAAATACAAGAAAAATCTTACCATTGCTAGGTGGTTTTGACATCAGCTTCTTACAAGTACTGTCATTCTTACATTGAATTTCATCTCGCTCTGAAGAGTTAGATGTACAAACACATGAGCACACACAGAGACAAGAATCAATCAAATTCATGTAGATTAATCTTGACAGATTTCAGTGTCCTCACTCACCTCTGGACAGTGTCCTTGAACTTGATTTTCTGTCGTGATGAGCTTCGTGATGATGCAGAACACTGACGCCCCCTGGTACACACACACACGCTGCGCGCGTACACACACACACACACACACACGCACGTAAACATATTATTTACATAAGACATACTATAAAATAAAGACATTTGAATGTAAAATAGTACACAGTATTTGCTGCATTTGTGAACAGAATTTCCAAATCAGAACATCCTCAAATGTCTCCAAAGGGAGATTTTTTTATACTTAATTATCTTTTCATGACAATCCCGTAATCAAACAATGTGATATGTTATATAAACAAAAATAATTATATGTAGTATACAGTATATGTACTGTATTAAAGTATACTGTATATATAATTTAAAAAGTATATATATATATATATATATATATATACACCTCTAAATATTTAAAAACTGCTTGAGATTTACTTGAGTAGGCGTGACATAATCGGCTACATCCATGATCCGGTTGCTATACTTTCCAAACCCTTTCACTTTAGTCATGACTGATGATTCGATAGCTGTGTCTCTCACTTGATACGCTTTCTCATACAAAAACACCCAGCTGAGGGAGGAAATAGAGAGAGGGAGGGGGAAACAGATATAGAGGGTGATTTAATTCCTTTCTTTAATGTAAAACACTCACAAATATTACAAAATACAAAAAACGTATCCCATGCTGTCCAAACACTTTTTTAGTAAGATCAAAAAAATGATTCCTACTCTCATAAAATTGACTTTTACTAAGTACTTTGCTTTAATTATATTAAAACAAAAAGACTAAACACAAGCCATTTAATTGTCTAGTGATGATTAATCAAATTGACTATAATATATTTCACTTTACAATGTTTTTACACAGAAACCAGTTAGATTTTTTATTTGTTTGGGCACAATCTTAAATCCATCTGATCCACTGACATTGTAAAAACATAGTCTCAAAACAACTCACCCAATGAAGTATGTGATGATGAGGAGTTGGACGACACGGTTTATGATGCCAATAGTCCAGCTCTTTACCACCACGGACTTGGTCGTCTCATAGGTAAAGAAATCTGTTATGAAGTTCCACATTTTTCCAGAACCCTGCTGCATTCACAAAAATTACACTCCGTGTATCAATGTATTTGTGTGAATATTTGGTTAGGAATATAGTGTAGCTGCTTCGGATATATCCGTCCAAATGCTTGATCCTGTTTTTTTTATAATCGAAAACTCATGGATTGTCAATAAAAGTCAAAAAAGCTCTTCAATAAACTTCCTTATTTGTTTGCCTGATAAAAAGTCTCCACATATTGAGAGAAGATGCTTTCATAGAAGTCCCCCTCTCTTCCTCTCAGTCCCTCCCCTGTTCCTCCCTCTTTCCTCATTCTTCCTCCTTCAGTAATTCAGTCCTTTGGTCGGAAATACAATTTACATGTTACACTTTTATCAGATGCTTTCTTACCACGTAATTTACAAAACAAACCAAAGTCACAATCAAAGTTAAGTATTAGTCCCAAATAAATTCCTAACGACTTCTAATGTACATAAGCATACAGCATCCATAACCCAACAACTGAAACAGATGCAGGGTATTAGGAGCGCATGAATATGCTAGATGTGCAGTGTGTGAGAGGTGTGGAATAAATTACATGCACATTATATCATGACCACATGATAGCACCATGTTTCACACTGGAAGCTCCATTAGCATGGCATTAAAGATGTTAACTAGATTGCATCTATGCCTTCTTATGAGTTGATGGACCATATGTAGTCATTTGCAATATTAGCTTGTTATCTAAACCATCATGTTCTGATGCGATTGACTGATGGTTTTTATGCTTGGAGGCACATAATGTTGTAAAAACCATAGTAATAATATTATCAGTAAAAATGTTAGTTGCATTCATTTATAATAATATTTAGAATTATTAGCAATAATATCAGTTTTCATTTTACTGATATTATGTATTTTTAATTATCCCTTTTATCTTCTAACATTCAAAAGTTTAGGGAAAATATATAATTGTTTTTCCAAAAAAGTCCCTTATGCCCATCCATTATTAATGTTATTAATAATTGGTATTAACTCTGATTCCAATTAGGCGAATGGAAAAAATGCGATTAGGATCCATCCCACAACAAGCACTAACAGATACACACACTTTAACCACAACTGAGAGGTACCATTAACCTGTGGTTACCTCACTCTAGAAGTACAATACATCTGGGACTCGCTTCCCCGCAAAAACACACTAAGCAGGAGTAACGCATGACAGAGGACCAAATCAAATGAGACTGCAGAGTGAGGCTAAGCTCAAGTACTGCTGGAGTATTTGAAGATGTCTATCAGTCAAGGATAATGTTGAGTGTTAGATGTCTCATGATGATTCGATTGTCTTGAAACAGGATCTTGAGATGAAGGGAGGGCACAGAGTGAAAAGAGGGTAGAGAGAAAGAGACTGAGGAAATGGACGGGACTCAATACAAGTTGCTGAACAAAGTCATCAATGCGCCAAATGCAATAATGAGCAAAGTGGTTTGAGAGGCATTATTGAGAGAGAGACAAAATCCACAGAAACGTAAGATACGAACAGTGGGAGTGATGCAAAAGAAAAGACTAAAGGGAAATGGGAGCAAGCGAGACATAAACGGAGGGGAGCGATGTGTTGCATACACCAGAAATAAGAAGACAAAGTGATTGGAAAATTTACACTAAGAAGGATGTAGAGCCCAAAGGATCATTTGATAGAATATTTGGCCAGCATATATATATATATATAATAATGGTGGTCTAAAGTGAGTTATAATAATGGGATAAATCCTAATAATGGGATAACAACAACATCAATGACAATAACAATGGTTAACATTTTTCTCCTTTGTAACCTCACCACAAAGGAATGGTTCTACTTGTAACACTTCTCTCCAAAGTGCAAATGAGTTATTAAAACGTGTAATATTATAATATTAATAATAACATGTAAAATGTATGCCAAGTAAGAACGAAATGGCGCCTTTGTAGTGGACTGGCCATTAATCAATCTGTTGTTTACTTTTTCCTTCATAACATCAGAAAAGAACGTGTGGACATTATAACACTGTGCTTGAGCTGATATTCACATTGTATTTCTTATGCGTACCAGCTGAAAGTTAAATGACGTCACACTTTCCAGAACATTCCACATCCATTAGCTAAACAGACTCTCAGTTGTTGGGTTTGTTGGCTTTTTACTATGCTTAAATCCTTTTACTGTTGATGCAACCATATTAACTTAAAAACCACACTACATTACCGTTACATTCCAGAGAACTGATGAGCATGTTAACAAGCTAGGGTTGTGAAATATTGAGTTGCTGTTTTCATGACATGATGAATATTCACTTGAGTCATAAATTAATGAGTTATTTGAATTTGTTTAATAATTTCTTAGAAACAATGACATGTAGTGTTACAACAATTACAACGTGTACAATTAGTAATGTGTGTATGAAAAATACTGTATAAAATAAATGGTGAGCTCAGATCAAACTCAAAATGTAGGCGTACATGATGAATACAAATCTAAAAAACGTTTTTAAATTTAAGTAATTTTTTTCATGACTTGTTATTCAAATGCGAATACATAGAGCAAGCTCAATAGCGGTGCCAAAGATACAGTTTCTGTTGTGTTTGGAAAGCAGCACGGTAAAATATCTGTACAAGCAGGTATCTGAACAAGGACAGGACAACATAAAATACACATTATTTTAAAGAAATAGATCACCCATGTTTTGTAACCATTAGTACCATAAAAATTGGCTGATTCAAGAATGAAACATTCAAACCTATTTTGTAAATTAGATTAGCTGATTCACTGAAAAGATAGCTCAAAAGAATGATTTGTCGATGGAACAGACATTTCTACTTTCGTGAATGCGCCAAGGAGAGCTAAGGTGCGGAATACAGCGTACTAGTCGTATGGACTGATTTTGATACCTTTATGGTGACTTATAAAGCTAAAGTCCTCATTCGTTGTAATTGCATGGAAAAAAACTCAACAGTTTTGTTTGTCAAAATCTGTCCTTTTTCATTCCATAGAAGAAAACGTCCTATGGGTTTGGAACAACATGATGGTAAGTAAATAATGCCAGATCTTTTCATTTCTGGGTGAACTATTCCATTAACATCAACACTACCAAGGTATTTACAAAAGTGTTTATGAAAGTCTTGACAACTAAAACAACACTTAAACAAGTTATGCTGTAATATGCACTGTATTAGAATTGTTTCAGGTCATGTGCACTATAATGATGAAAGGGAAATGTTTTTTTCTTCCACTCCCCTTTTAATGTGTCTGTCTTTAGTGACTTTTAGTCTGAGACGGACTCTTCAGAGCTAGGCGGTGTGCTGACCACTTCCTCTTCATCATCAGACCCCTGCATAAAGACAGCACGAATAGAGAGTGACCGGGAGACAATGAATACATTTTTCCTAATACATACTTGCATATGATTAAAACTAAATAAGGAAAATCAAATGTTCAACAGTCAAAAAGTCAAGAATTCTGGATGTATAAATTGTAAAAACTACACACAAATATTTGTTTCATATTAAGGCTAGAATCAAAAATTTGACTTTTTATTGATCTGAATCAGTGTTAATTAACTAATTATATTACATGAGCTCAATTTGGATTAAACAAAATTTTAATTAAAACGGCAGTTTTTATTTAATTACATTTATTAACTGCTCTTTTTAAATCCCTATTGAGGTAAATCTTGAAAGAATTCATTAGTTGTGTATCTAAATTTGGACAGAATTTTGCATTGTTTTATTTTCATGTGAAAGTGTTAGCGTGCTTACTGCCTCAACATTAAGGTGTTGTAAGTGGTTTTAAGTATCAAATGTCATTGATGGTGTCACAAATTCTCAAGGAGCGATGGAACGAGGAGACGCAGGAGTAGCTCAATTCACACGGTTTTAATGAAAACAATCTCAACAGAATACAACTCAGGAACAAAGGCGGACATTCAATCTAGGAATACTGGAAGACATTGAGAAGGCATTTCACACCGGACGCGGGACATTGAAAAACACAGGGCTTAAGCATTAGGAACTAAACGAGGAAATTAATCAATCACAGCTGAAACCAAGGAACAACCAAACACGAGGGAGAAACTAGGTCACGGGAAGCCACATGGGGAGAAAAACACAAGACACAGGAACACAGGACTGACAGATAGGGTATCCTGGGTGTTTAAATAGATGTTTTTTGCCAGTTTGTAACATTTGCCAGGCACAATTCGCAAGTCTCTAATTCACAAGCTATGTGATTTGAAGTATCAAGAGGTTTTAAACGATGCAGCACAAACTATAAACCAAAGTTTAATACCTACATTTAAGAGTTTGTTCATGTATGAGAAATAAATAGTAATAATAACGTGTGCCTTTGCTTATATGAAAGAATTCTTTAGTTGTGTATCTAAATTTGGACAGAATTTCGCATTATGTTTTATTTTACATTCAATATAGTAAGATATAGGCAACATGTCAAGGAAAAAAATGACTGCTTGTTAAACTGTGGACACACGAATCTTTGAGCATCAGTCGTGATATAAATTTGCAGGTTCGAGTTCACCAAACTTGAACTTGGGAATGCAGGGAAATGCAAAACACGTTTGCCTGAGCTTGCACTCCCCTGCCCCACATTCGCATACTCATGAATGAAAATGGACCTCCCCTACTGAAAATGAGAACTGCTGAGAAGTGCTTAAAAAAGAAAAATCTGTTATTCAGGAAAAAGATCAATTTTGACAGCCTAACTTCTCAGGATGTGATGTACCCAATACTCCGTAATCTTTTTCTGAGCAGCCACCTATACATTACCCACCAGTAAAGATGTAATGTAATGTTAATGCAGACTAATGTTAATGAATGAAACTAATCTGTGAAGTGTGTGTGTTAGTGTGTTACCTTGCGCTTCCGTCCCTTGCCTTTGTCTGTCTCTGATGAGCTCTCCTCGCTGGATATGAACTCTCGACTCTTAAAGCTGTCGTTGCCTGTAGCTCGCTCCTTCTCTTTTTCCTTACCACCACCTGACTTCCTTGTACTCTTTTCTTCATTCTTCCCTCCTTTCTTCTTCCTCTCCCTTCAGGAATGAAATGTGGGGAAAACGGTAAGTAATAGCCAGTTACTTAATGCTAAAATCATATTTTGAACAATATGATGGTGAGTAAATGAGCTGTCCATTCAAAGTGAGGCGCAGGAAAAAGTTGTGGATATTTTGAGTACTTTTTTGAGCTGCCCGAGGAGCCTCCGCCGCTCTCCTTGTACTCTCTCATCGCTCGATCATACTCTTTCTTTGCTACCTCTGCTTTTGCTTCCCACTCCTGATGGAAAAACGAGATATCAGTTCCAGTTCAAAGTGAGACTGAATGAGAAACAACATCTAAAACATTAATATTATGGAAAGTCTAGTGAATGTGCCAGTGGTAGAGAGTGCATGTCACCTCTTTCTTCTCTTTGCTAATTTGTTTCCACATTTCTCCAGCCTTTTTGGAGATTTCTGTAATAGAGATGCCCGGGTTGTCTGATTTAATACGGTCTCTGCTAGCGTTCAGCCAGAGCATGTAGGCACTCATTGGCCTCTTGGGTGCGTTGCTGTCCTTTACCTTTTTCTAGACACAAGAACACACAAGTAGCATTGCATTGTGCGAGTAAAAAAATAAATGAACTTTAAATAAAGGAGTTCGATTCAATTTCCGCATAAGTGAATGCAAGGCTACATAAATGAATGGTGAAGTTTTAAGCTCGCTGGTCATGTGGCTCATGGCTTTAAGTGGAGGAGGGGATTTAGTCTATGCATTCATTCGTTGTCTGTCCTGCTATACCTTATTTTGTCATTTTGTGAACCTCCTGTAATATGAGAGCTTCTGGTACAATATATAAAGACATGTTTTCCCCTAGAATAAATGAGTTTGAAAGCCATGATGCCTCTCTGTGTCTTGTCTTTGTTCTTGAAAGACTTCTTTCACAACATCGAACATATATATCTGATTTGATTTTAGAAGTGATCCAAAACATAGAAAGAAACTTTATGTTCATAAGGAACTTGAAGTTTTACAATTGGTAAATAACCAGTGTGCAAACTCTGTCGCCCACATATTTTATCCTTCCATCTTCTCACCTCTTTCTTTCTTGGTTTTCTTTCTTTTACAAATTTAGCTTTCTTGGCTGGTTTCTTCTTCCGATCGCCATCACTGTCCCCGTCATCAGCGCTGCTTTCACTGGCAGAGGCCTTGCTGTCATACCTGACACAAATATGACTTAATGATTTATCACCCTTATCATTAAATAAGTATTTGAACTAGATTTGGTTCTTTTTCTGTAAAAAGTGTAAGCGTGCTTGCTGCCTCAACAGTAAGGTGTTCTGAGTGGTTTTTAATATTAAATGTCATAATTGATAGGGTTTTCTGGGTGGTTTTATAAATATTTTTTGCCCGTTTGTAATGTTTGCCAGGCAAAAATCTCTCCTTACCAAGCCATGTAATTTGAAGTATCAAGAGGTTTTAAACGATGCAGCACGAACTATACACCAAAGTTTAATACTTACATTTAAGAGTTTGCTCATGTATGAGAAATAAATAGTAATAATAACTTTTGCCTTTGCTAAAACTATGCCATATCAAACAAAGCCCCTTACTCCTCTGCAATTTCATCATCTTCTTCTCCAGGATTAAAAGACTCGTCTAAAAAACAAAAAAAGTCAAATGTTAATGTTTCACACAAAACATATTCCTATCAGTTATCATTTATGAAATCTACCTGAACATCTGCACCTAGAGATGGGCGATATGGCCAAAGTTTTGTGTCACGATATGAGTAATTTTAATTCACAATAACAATACCTATCTTCACAATATAGTTTCTGGAAAACGATTGTTACGATACCAACATTTTAGATACCACTGACATTGCACAGTTCTCAACACCACTTTTGATATCACAACAAAACCAATACTAGTCTAATTAACATGAATAAAAAGTTATCACGCTTACAGAAGATTAGTAAATAAACAGTCATCAATAAATAAATAATAATAATAATTTCAAGCGATAGGATAAATCAATGTAACAGTACATACAAAGACAATTTAAATAAAGTGTTGTTTTTAATTGAAGTCTAAAGGAATAAATACTACAGAAACTGAAGTACCTATTTGAGTTTCTTTTGTGACATATTGCGCCATTTTATATACTTGTTGCATTTAAAATAGCAAGGCTTGAAAACACAACTTATGTGAGCATGCAGCATTATAAAATGACATGAACGCAACTGAGATACATGCAATCTAAAATCTCTACAGACTGACACATTTCTACCGGTTTATTGTGTCTACACCTGTCATCTAAACACAAAATCATATTTAGTTTGTTGACTGATTGGCTCAGAGAGATGCCACTCACCACTCTCGCCATCTGAGTCGTCACTGTCATTGCCCTCCTCGCGGATCTTGCCCTCTTCTTTCATGCGCTCCAGGTATGCATCATGCTGGTCCTCGTCTGAGTCACTGTACATGTCATTACTACCTTTCATGCCCTGACAGAGTACAAATTAAAATGACATCAATACAACATCAACATGTCATTGCAAAGTTAGTATTTGTAACAAAGCAGACACAGGAAAGCCCTCTCCAAGCAAAAGATTTCAAACCCACTCATGTTCTCATACTCACCAGCCTTTCTCTCTCACACACACACACACACACACATTCATATAAGCAATCAGTGTTAACTCATTCAAAAGCACTCCCTTGAGCAGTGCTGTCTTCATAGCGCACAGAATTGTCTAGCATACAAAAGGTTTTCTCGTAAAGTGACCACAAAATGATATTCAGTTTTCAGACAAAATACTATTGTGGTCCTAATGAAACTCTGTGTGATCTGAACACAGCGTTAAGCTGGTCAAATCATAACCAGCAGAGAGCCTTTCCACATTTTGTTGGATGAGACATCTGCCTTAAGCCATCAAAGATAAGAAAGAACACATGTGACGCTCGAGTTGTGATTGAGACACGCAAACAAACACCATGCAAGCAAGTTATAGGAGCACCAACACCAGATCAAACTGCAGGGCAATACCAACCTTTTTCTACATGAACACAATACAAACATACACCACAAACACAAAGAGTAGAATAAGTGTCCGTCCACGGTGTGAGGGGTCTATGGACATGAATATTGTGGATGAATAAAGTGGATGAATATTATGTACTGCTTGATAGGATGCAAGAAGAACTGTAGACATACCTCTTTGAAGCCTCTGTTCTTGATGCTTAACTTCTTAGCATTGACGAAGTCAAAGAGTTTCCCATATTCCTCCCTGAAGAAGATGGAGGCAGATTAAACAAACAGAGGATAAAGACTCTTTTAGTGAGTTAAAGCTTGTTCACACCAAGAACGATAACTCTATGTGACCCTGGACAACAAAACCAGTCATAAGTAGCAAAGGTACATTTGTATCAATAGCCAACAATACATTGTATGGGTCAAAATTATTTTATCCCAAAAATCATTTGTATATTAAGTGAAGATATTTTGTAAAATTCCTAAAGTAAATAAATCAAAACTTCATTTTTGATCAGTAATATGCATTGCTGAGGACTTAATTTGGACAACTTTAAAGCCGATTTTCTCAATACTTAGATTTTTTTTGCACCCTCAGATTCCAGATTTTCAAATAGTTGTATCTCATTTTCAAAAAACTGACCCTTATGATTGGTTTTGTGTTCCAGGGTCACATATTAGGGTTCACACCAATGGATGATAAAGTTAAAGTTTATTATAAAGGTGTCCTGCGGTTTCGTCATCTTTAAATGCTTGAGCTCTTTAAAGTTGGGTGGATTCTGATTGGCTGTCAATGTTTTCGTTCATAAGCTGGAAAAAAAGAGGAAAGTGATTCAATCAATGTCATTCCTCTGTGTTGTTATCATTATGGCTGTGGTGTGTGGACATCCCTATTCAATTTTGTAATTGAATAACTATCTTTAGTATGTTATATAGGGACATTTTGAATGTTTAGTGAGATATGTATTTATATAGTAGCTTATTAGATATGAAACACAGTATGATTACAATGAGAAATGTGCTAGAACAATGAGAGTTGTGTGTAGCATTTTTACAAAAACAACGTATCATAATGTAGTGTAAAAGTGTGAAAGTTTGCTCAAAAAATGACCTGTCATCGTTTACACACCCTCGTGTCTTTTCAAACCTGTATGACTTACTTTATTCAGTGGAACACATAATATGATATTTTTAAAGAAATCTCAAAAGTGTTTTTACATAATAAAAGTCAGTGGGGTCCAGTTTTGCTTGGACAAAAACAGAAAGTCATAAAGGTTTGGAATAGCATGAGAATGAGTAAATAAATAATTTTTGGGTAACTATCCCTTTTAGTTTTGCAGAAAGTGTTGGTTATAACACATTAGTTTGATGTGATGAACTGACGCCTTGGTGTATAGATTCGGTCATAATGTGTGTTAAATAGAAAACGCTTTAATGTGCATAAAGTAGCATTGATTTTTCCCTTAACATCTAATGTAAAAGGGGTCAGGTCACTAAAAGAGAGGGGCACTTTTACTCCAGAATAACAAATACAATCACCACAAAGAGGCAGCACAGACCTTCTATGGCAGATGGGGGTAAGTGCTCAAGGACTTAATGGCAGGAAGTGTCTTAAACAGGATATGGACACTGGCCTTTTCATTACTGGTGTGGTCTAGTTCCCACAAAGCGATGTTCTCAACAATTGGACAAGACTAGCATTGGGCTCATGGGTACCTCTCGATGCTGCTAAAGGTGTATTGATTTCCCTGCTTGGTCTCGATCTCGAAATCAAAGGAGCGGGTGGTGGTGGTTCCACGGGCAAAGTTCACGCAGGCGATCTCCTCAAAGCGCAGGTGCACTGGGGGCTTGTGCACGTAGATGAAACCTCTTTCCAGAGGATACAACAGCCCTGAAGTGGCCTTATATGAACATGTTATACACTGAGCACCTGAGTGACTAGAGAGAAGAGAGGGAGAGAAATAATATTTTCACAAAAATACAGGCTTCACTGAATTTGTATAGATGTTTTTGTTTGTTCTACTACATAATGTTAGAGTATACACTGATGTCTGAAACTTTTTAAAGAAATTCATACTTTTATGCAGCAAGGACGTATTAAATTGATCAAATGAGACAGCAAAGATAACACAAATTCTCCTTCAAATGATGCCTTTCTATTCATTAAATAATCCTGAAAAAATATCTAATAGTTTCAAAAACATATTAAGCAGCACAACTGTTCCAAACATTGATAATAACGAGAAATGTTTCTTGAGCAGCAAATCAGTATGCTAGATTGATTTCTGAACGATCATGTGACAATGAAGACTGGAGAAATGCTGCTGAAAATTCAGCGCTGCATCACAGGAATAAATTACATTTACAAATATATTCAAATAGAAAACAGTTATTTTATATTGCAATAGTTTTTCATAATATTGTGTTTTTATTTTTGATCAAACAAACTTGTTGAGCAAAAGAAACTTTAAAAAAACTGAAATGTTGGATATAACTGACCCCAAACGTTTGAATGGCAGTGTATCTGAATCTTTTGTTCAAATTACTGTTAAAAAAATTAATCAGGAAGATTTGCTGCAATGGCATTGTATCAGACATTACGGAAGAGCATTTTGGTGTATATTATACTATATTTTTGTATTTTTATACTTTTTAATCTTTAAAAACATAATATTAACAATATGTAAATGTAGGTATATAATGTTTTGTTTAAAATGATGTAAGGTCATTTATACTTTTAACGTACAAAAAAAGTTATGTTCTTTCACTGAAACATTTTTACAGTGTTTACCCTTGGAAATTTCCCGGCACTGTGATCTTTCTGTTGACCAGGGCCTTCATGACTCTGCTGACCATCTCATAGAGAGAGCCAGACATGTTTTTTTGAAGTTTCCCCTCAAAACGTCTCTCCACCTCATCCCTGCAGAACATAAGAGAGAAAAACAGTACTGCTGGATGGCAACACACTTTGAAGAATGAGTGTAAATTATGGTATAAGTTTGAGTGACATTATTTAATCCCAGGTCGCTCCGATGTCATTGTCCCTGTAATAAGTGTACTGTAAGTTGCTTAGGATAAATGCATCTGCTAAATGACTTCTTGCTCTAAATTAATTTGCTGAAATGAAATGAAGCTACTTTTCTACTTTTAGTCTTGGCAGCAAATGTAAAGAGTTTATTTCTGACATCCATCACATCTTTCAGTGTCCCTCATTCACACTCAATCGCTCACTCACTCACTCACTCTCACTCACTCACTCACTCACTCACTCACTCACTCTCTCTCTCACTCACTCACTCACTCTCACTCTCTCACTCACTCACTCACTCACTCACTCACTCTCTCTCACTCACTCACTCCTCACTCACTCTCTCACTCACTCACTCACTCACTCTCACTCACTCACTCTCTCTCACTCACTCACTCTCTCACTCTCTCACTCACTCACTCACTCACTCTCTCACTCACCTCTCTCTCTCTCTCTCTCACTCACTCACTCACTCACTCACTCACTCTCCACTCACTCTCTCACTCACTCACTCACTCACTCACTCACTCACTCTCTCTCTCTCACTCACTCACTCACTCACTCACTCACTCTCTCTCTCTCTCTCTCTCTCTCACACTCACTCACTCACTCACTCACTCGTTCATGTTGAGAGTAAGGCTGATATCCTCTTCCTTGGAAAACAGAAGAATGAGAAAATGATAGCGGGTTTGACCTTGTTTAATGGGCGGGTCCAGACTGATCTGAAACAGACACGAGGTCGCAGCTATTAACACAGAGGTCTTATATCATCACAATTCTCAAATGTAGTATAGAATGTAGACAGAAAGCAGAGATTGTTAAACAGACTATGATGCCGCACTTACCACGAAGAACATCTGACGCTGGTCCTTATGAGGCAACAGGAAAAGGCGGAGCACTGTGGTGTAAGGGATCTTGTAGTCAAATGTCTTACCATGCAGATGGAGGAAAGTCGGATAAATGCGGATATCATACCTACAGAGAGCAAAAACCATTAAACTTTGCAAGTTCACATAATATTTTAATAAGAAAACAAAAAGGTGTGATGTTATGTGTATGTATATGTACCTGCCCCTAGGTGTGAGGCACTGCAACTCTCTGAAGATACACACAGCATCTCCTGTAGCCTGAATGACATCTGCCTTTGACAGAATGTTCTGAGCAAATGCCTAAAACAGCAGAGAAGAGTACTGTGACCAAATTATTTTTTAGTTGAAGTGGCCTTATGGATACAAAGAGTTTACTTTAGGGCTGTAACTGAGGTCTGTGGAAAGGTTTAGAGAAAAACTGAAAACATTTAAGAAATGTAATTAAAAATAGTGCTGTCAAATGATTCATTGCGATTAATCGCATCCAAAATAGAAGATTTTGTTGACATAATATGCTGTGTTTGTACTGTGTATATGTATTATGTATATATAAATACACATACATACAGTATATATTTAGAAAATATTTACATGTATTTGCATGTATATTTATATTCATATAAGTTATACTATATAAAAATATATATAATATATAAACATAACATATTTTCCGAAATATATACATGCATGTGTGTGTTTTATATATACATAATAAATATACACAGTACACAGCACATACACTCACCAGCCACTTTATTAGGTACACCTGTTCAATTGATTGGTAACACAAATTGCTAATCAATCAATCACATGGCAGCAACTCAATACATGTAGGCATCTAGATGTGGTGAAGACGACTTGCTGAAGTTCAAACCGAGCATCAGAATGGAGAAGAAAGGGCTTAAATTGAACGTGGTATGGTTGTTGGTGCCAGACAGGCTGGTCTGAGTATTTCAAAAACTGCTGATCTAATGGGATTTTCACGCACAACCATCTCTAAGGGTTTACAGTGAATGCTCCGAAAAAGAGAAAATATCCAGTGAGTGGCAGTTGTGTAGACAAAGACCACACCGGGTGCCATTCTTGTCAGCTAAGAACAGGAAACGGAGGCTACAATTCGCACAGGCTCACCAAAATTGGACAAAAGATTGGAAAAACTTTGCCTGGTCTGATGAGTCTCGATTTCTGCTGCAATATTCAGATGGTAGGGTCAGAATTTGCCGTAAAGAACATGAAAGCATGGATCCAACCTGCCTTGTCTCAACAGTTCAGGCTGGTGGTGGTGGTGTAATGGTGTGGGGGATATTTTATTGGCACACTTTGGGCCCCTTAGTACCAACTTAGCATTGTTTAAATGCCACAGCCTACCTGAGTATTGTTGCTGACTATGTCCATCCCTTTATGACTACAGTGTACCCATCTACTGATGGCTACTTCCAGCAGGATAATGCATCATGTCACAAAGCCCAAATCCTCTCAGACTGGTTTCTTGAACATGACAATGAGTTCACTTTACTCAAATGGCCTCCAGTCACCAGATCTCAATCCAATAGAGCACCTTTGGGATGTGGTGGAATGGGAGATTCACATCATGGATGTGCAGCCGACAAATCTGCATCAACTGCGTGATGCTGTCATGTCAATATGGACCAAAATCTCTGAGGAATGTTTCCAACACCTTGTTGAATCTATGCCATGAAGAATTGAGGCAGTTCTGAAGGCAAAAGAGGGTCCAACTCGGTACTAGCAAGGTGTACCTATTAAAGTGGCCATTGAGTGTATATTATGTAAACAAAAACTTTTATTTTGGATGCGATTAATCGTTAATCATAATCATAATTGTTAATCACTAATTATAAAATTTAATTAAACTGAGCGTGCAAATAAAAATGACTATTACAATTTCAAGATAAAATAACTAAAATAATATTACAATAAAAATACTAATGAAATAAATAATACAACTAACAGTAAAGTACTGTACAAATCTATATAACAAAAAAAATCATTATTTTCTAAATAATATTAAAAATGTATAATATTAATATTTTCAAATCAAATTAGATTCAATTGGGTCTTTTAACATGAAAATGTACAGCTTAATTTTAGAATGGGTGCCACTCACACAAGGATGATCATATTTTTCAATCTAAAGCAGGGGTCTCCAACCCTGCTCCTGGAGAGCTACCGTCCTGCAGACTTCAGCTCCAACCCTGCTGCACACCTGTCTATAATTATCAAGTAGCCCTGAACACCTTGATTAGCTGGTTCAGGTGTGTTTGATTGGGGTTGGAGCTGAAATCTTCAGGATGGTAGCTCTCCAGGAGCAGGGTTGGAGACCCCTGATCTAAAGATTGAAAACCCCTGCTTTATTGGCATGTTATGATTATTACTTTGTAAACTATGCCCTCTGTTGGTGACTGTTAGGTAGTGGCGCACACACGAGCATGCACACTTACCTCCACAGGGTCTGAGCCCTCGTCCCCTGTTGTGGGTGGGACATAGAAGCGCACCTCCATGAGGGATACCTCTGTGTCATCATTCTGATGAAACTCCAAAGTGACCTCATTCTTTCCCGTTGCACACTGGGACACACTGGCGAGCGGAACCTCAAACGCAGGACTCTCATTCACCTCAAATGAAAGCAACGGCCCTGAAAAGCCACAGAAGGACAAAATGTTTAATACTTGAATATGGCTGCGAAAGCTAAAAATGTTTTTAATGCAAAGCTGATTAGCTATTAACAGTCTTCTATTATTTCTATTAATTGTTATGCATTAATTTATTATTTCTAGTGGTCAACCAATACAGTCTTTTTATCACAAATGGTGGTGTCTTAGAAATCAGAATGGCTGATAGCTGATATAAAGCTAATAAATGATATCACTGTGTTTTATTTAAAGATTCCAAGTAATACATGCAAGTTCTGTAATTCAATTTGTATTTTTTCTCTACATAATATTTACTAAATTAGAAATAAATAATTTGGAAATTATTCAGTATTTAAAAAAATAATTTTAAATTGATTAAAAAATAAACCTGTAAAATAAAAAGATTGATACTTAGCTATGCTTGATTCTGTAATGCTATTATAGTATATTTCACAAATAAAGAATTTGCTGAATGTGAGAACTGGGGAGGGATTCCCACGGTAAATATGACACAGCACAGCAGTTTAAAATCAAAGATTTAAAGTTGGTATATAAGGAAGTATTATAGTGTTTGCCTGTCTATTATATATTATTATTATATATTATATTACTAATAATATATTAGTAATCTAGTAATATGTATAATAGTAATCTATTAATACTTTCTATTATTACTAATAATTTAGTTAACTTAAGAACTGTTAAACAAAGTAAATTAATAAAGAATGAGCACTCCAGAGTGTCTCGCTTAAGCTAAACTTATCGGTCGAAAAGAAAAACTTGTCAGTTAAGGCCAATAATTTAAAAAGTGGCTAATATCAGCAAATATATATCAAGGTCACTATAAAATATGCTGTACATATCTCAGAAATGGTGTTGCATTAGGAATGCACTGACCATTAAATTTAGCAGTGCCCCAATTCCAGCCCTTCACACACATATCTTTCTCAACCAGCTCCACTTTGTAGTTGGCTTTGAAGTACTCTGAGATCTTCTCAAGGTCCTGTGCATAAAAAGAGAGCGGGAAATTTAAGACATGTAACGAAACAGTGGGGTATAGAGCAAATTGACCTACTTTAATTGAAAGTTTTTGTATCTCGGACTCACAGTGTCTTTGAAGCCATCATATTTGTAGATGTTTCCAGTGCTGGTGCACAGCTTGATGCCATGACCCAGACAGACTCTCCTCCACTGGGCTTGAGTGAGCTCAGGCACCGGAATGCTGTCCACCTTCCCAGTCTTACTGTTTTTATACACCACTGTCTGCTTACTGAAGCGAATTCGCCCATCGTTCTGTAGAGAGAGATCAGTCAGACACTTTTAAGAATGACATCTCAGATTCGACAGCAGACTGTTGCAGCATCTACTCACCCAGGAGCCCTTGACCTCCTGATAAATTTCATTGAATTCCAGAGTGTCACTCATGTCTGCCACTCCAGCTTAGACAGAGCGGACCAAAATCATAAATATACATTATACAGTATTCATATAGATTTTTATATATTCTCATCTCTGCATGTGGCTTAATGAGGTAACGTTTCAAGAGTTGTCAATGATAGACATTTCCTAATAGACATTGCGGCACACGTTTTACTGCAGGATGACTAGGATGTCATTTAGCTTTGTGTTATAAAATTAGTCTTTGCCTATCTGAATATCGTGGAGGGACACTTTTTTCTAAATCTAAACAAATAAAAGAGAGCTAGCGAAGCTAACGTTACCATATTCTGGAATGCAATACGGCAATACCAGCTAGTGTTTTTCTGTTTTTGTGACGAACGACGCATTTTAAATTGACAGTACATTTCTAACAGGACTAGATTATTTCGAACACTTTTATTGCATTAAAATGAAATGTGTGAGATATTTGAATCAGTATTACTGTTATTCGGCGAGAGGATCGAGGCCGAGTCCCGTGTGCGTGGATTTGCGCAGTGCTTATAATAACGCGTTCGTCATGACGCCATAACGCTCTGTGCGTAGCCCCGCCCTTCCTATTCAATGTCCGTATGTTTTGTAAACGATCGAGCCACAAAGCGAAAGTTAAAAGGCTTTATTGTTGAAGACTGCTGTCAACATTGGCAAATAATTTATCGAACGACAGCATCCTAGCAGCATTCAGGTACGCCGTGAATTTTATATATATGTAAGGGGATGCACGTAAGTTACAATTTGACAAAAGCTTTAGTCCACTCGGAAGCAGTGTTAATGCCTTTTTTAAACTCTACACAAAAATGAATTGTTTGTAGGCTACTTTGCTACCTAACGTTACGTGAGCATATTTGACTAAATATACTTTACTCTGCGCTGCTGCGATGTTTCCTATTAACAAAATTAATAAAACACAAGTGAATGAGAGAATGAGAATTAACTTTATTGCCAGCTATGTTTACACATACGATGAATTTGTTATTGTGACAGAAGCTTCACAGTGCAACAGAAATACATCAACAGGACAGGACAGAGATAATAAAAGAATAATATACAAAATAGCCAATATACAAAAAAGCAAAAACACAATATATAATAATATAGAAAATTATGTATGTACAGGTATGATATGTGCAAATTTGAAATGTAAATAAGTATGTGTGATTAATAATGATGTATAATAGTGTTGTGTGTTACACGTTATTGTCACGTGTTCATGAGATGGATTGCTTGGGGGAAGAAACTGTTTCTGTGTCTGGTCGTTCAGGTGCTCAGAGCTCTGTAGGGTCGACCAGACGGTAACAGTTCATAGAGGGAGAGTGCTGGATGTGAGCGGTCCAGAGTGATTTTGCCAGCCTGTTTGCTCACTCTGGATAAGTACAGTTCTTGGAGAGTGGGGAGGTTTGTACCAATGATTCTCTCAGCAGTCCTGACAACCGTCTGTAGTCTTCTGAGGTCAGATTTGGTAGTTGAGCTGAACCACACAGTTATTGACGTGCAGAGGACGGATTCAATGATGGCAGTTGGACTGTTTCAGCAGCTCCTGTGGCAGGTTTAACTTTCTCAGCAGGTGAAGGAAGTGAGTGTCCCACTTCAGGTCCTGGGAGATGGTGCTGCCCAGCAATCTGAATGACTCCAATGCAGTCACAGTGCTGTTCATGATGGTGGGGGGGGGTCATCTCCACTGTTTTGAGCGTGTTAAGCTCCGGGTTGTTAAGACTGCATCAGACATTCAGCTCCTTGACCTCCTGTCTGTAAGCAGACTCGTCACCGTCCTGAATGAGGCCGATGACTGTGGTGTCATCTGCAAACTTTAGGAGCTTGACGGAGGGGTCTCTAGATGTGCAGTCGTTCGTGTACAGGGAGAAGAGCAGTGGGGAGAGAACACAGCCCTGAGGAGCTCCAGTGCTGATAGTACAGGTGCTGGATGAGAATTTTCCCAGCCTCACTAGTCGCTGCGTGTCTGTCTGGACGCTGGTAAACCACTGACAGATAGAGGTGGGTACAGAGAGATTAGTTAATTTGGGCTGAAGGAGTGATGGGATGATGGTTTTAAAAGTGGAGCTGAAGTCTACAAACAGGATCCTCACATAAGTCCCTGGTCTGTCCAGATGCTGCAGGATGAAGTGCAGTCCCATGTTGACTGCATCATCCACAGACCTGTTTGCTCTGTAGGCAAACTGCAGGGGCTCCAGTAAGGGTCAAGTGGTGTCCTTCAGATAAGCCAAAACCAGTCTTTCAAATGATTTCATGGCCACAGACGTTAGAGCCACAGGTCTGTAGGCATTAAGTCCAGTAATTTTCGGTTTCTTTGGGACGGGGATGATGGTAGAGCGTTTGAACCATGAGGGGACTTCGCACAGCTCCAGTGATCTGTTGAATATCTGTGTGAAAATGGGGGCCAGCTGGTCAGCACAGGATTTCAGACAGACTGGTGTCACACCGTCTGGGCCTGGTGCCTTCCTTCTTTTATTCATTCTGAAGACCTGGCACATGTCATCTTCTCTTATCTGCAGTGTAGGTGTGGGGGAGAAGGGGGTTGCCAGAGGTGTGAAAGGTATTTTTTCAAACATACAATAGAACTCACTCTGATCGTCAACCAGTTGTTGATTCTCTACAGTGCTGGGGGATGGTGTCTTGTAATTGGTGATGTCTTTCAGACCTTTCCACATTGAAGCAGAACCACTGGAAAAAAAATACAAGACTTTGTCCCCCTTCTTGTAGGTGTCTTCTTTGGCCTGATGGAGCTGTCTGAGTTGAACCAAGGTCAAAACAAGCTTTTAAATCTTGGTCTGCTTCATTAGTCCATCTTTTAACAGTTCTTAATACAGCTGATTTCAGTTTCTGCCTGTAGGTTGGTATAAGATGAACAGTGATAAGAGAGTCCTAAGTGTTGTGTATACAATAACATTATGCATTTATAACATACTTGATGAATGAGCTGAAGATGAATTATTATGAGTATGGACATATCCTCATGATGCAAAGCTGTATGACTTCAGTTAACTAACTACATCATTTTTTACATTGTTAGTTCAAGTTAACTAAAGTGTTACTCACTGTCCTTTAATTTTAGATATGACACCTAAGCGTGGCCTCATAACTGACTCCTTCAAGGTTGTGAAGAAAGCAAGGAGTGGGGCAAGAGAGACAAGTCTCCTTCACCGCCAAAAGCAGGTGAGACAGGATGTTTGTTCCTGTTTGTGTATGTGCATATTTCAGTGAAAGCAGAGATCTGCAATATGTCATCATATTCCTAAACTGCAAATTATTTAGAGGAGCATGCAAATGCACCAGTGATGCAGCAGCATTTATAACAATGTTATAACTTATCAGAGCCTGAGCCCCCACAACTGAGTGAAGATCTACAAGATCTACAAGAACTGAAGAAGTTTGATCTGGACTGGAAATTCGGACCATGCACAGGTGCATTATTCATTTTATTAACCAATCTCTATGTGCAACTTTATGTCAGTATTTTTGTTTTGTGGTTTCTTTGGCGTGTAAAGCAATAAAATCCTGAAATGTATCAGCTGTGTAACTTTGAGCTCTTGAATTATCTTCAAGATAAAAAAAAACTAATAGTGTTGTGTGCGTGTGTGTTTTAGGGATCAATCGACTGCAGAGATGGGAGAGGGCAGCACTGCATGGGCTGAATCCCCTGCAGGAGATTAAAGACATTTTACTGAAGGAGAGCACTGACCCAGAGTACACACAGAGGTATTACTAACATGCACTCACATACTCTCTCTCTCTCCCTTTTATACAAGCAGACACAATCAAAAACCAGCCAATGCCTGTCACTATAACGCTCATTTTCTTTCTCTGTTTCAGTCTCTGGTGTGACTATCCTCTGAAAAACTGATGGAGAAAAGATGACAAAAGAAGAAATACCTTTGTAGTGTTTGATATGTTCTACTATGTTTGCTTTGTTTTTTATTACACCAAATTGTATTAAACATTTTATACTCAAAAGTTATTGTTGAGTCATGAATAACAATATCAATCACACATATCCTTATATGCTTTTTAAAATGTATACCACCTTATTTGTATGTTCTCTGTCACTTTTTATACATTTGTGTTACATTTCATATTTTGTAAGTAACTTATAAGCAGTGTTGGGGAGTAACTAGTTACATGTAACGGTGTTACGTAATTTAATTACAAAATAAATTTAACTATAGTTGTAACTGAAAAAATGTGTAGTTAAATTACAGTTACTTATGAAAATGTTAACGATTACAAAGGGGGTTACATTTGAATATTTATACACATCCACATACAGATTTAACTGATTTCTTTCCCAAATTGCACTGACCACTCTAAAACAGGAATACTCAAATTTGGCTAGCGAGATCCACTTTCCTTTAGAGTTTAGCTCTAACCCTAGCGAAAAAGGCCCAGCAGAGGTACTTCCTTTGCCAGCTGAGGATGTTCAACCTGCCACAGGAGCTGCTGAAACAGTTCTACTCTGCCATCATTGAATCCGTCCTCTGCACATTAATAACTGTCTGGTTCAGCTCAACTACCAAATCTGACCTCAGAAGACTACAGACGGTTGTCAGGACTGCTGAGAGAATCATTGGTACAAACCTCCCCACTCTCCATGAACTGTACTTATCCAGAGTGAGCAAAAGGGCTGGAAAAATCACTCCGGACCCCTCACATCCAGCACACTCCCTCTTTGAACTGTTACCGTCTGGTCGACGCTACAGAGCTCTGAGCACCAGAACGACCAGACACAGAAACAGTTTCTTACCCCAAGCAATCCATGAACACCTGACATTAAACGTGGAACACACAACACTATGATACATTATTTATTCATCACACATACTTATTTTTCGTTTCAAATTTGCACATTCACACATTAGCATTCGCACAGAAACACACAGCATCTCCCTGACATGGCTGCATCAACACTACTGCGGTTACTGAAACCACACCTTCTTTCTTTATGTGAACATTTGGGTGGCATTTCAAATTTTGAACAAATTTTCAAATATTTCCACATCGTGACGTAGACATGTGGGGGCATGTTTGAATGAGCCGTTTTAACCCGGTCTGGATCAGCCTTCTCTTTTATATAGAATAAATCCTTTTGTGGGAGACTTTGAGCTTTGTAACTCTGCAGATCGTATACATGCACAAACAGTTACATGACACACTAAAGAAAAGGAAAACAAGAAATCGCATCATATAACCTCTTTAAAATTATTTATAAAGAAATTAAAATGGCCGTGCTACACAAAAATTCACTGCCTTATGCGATATTATAATTCTGCATAAATCCATTTGTTTGTGTAATGCTCAGCATCTTTTATGGCTAATTATCCTCTGTGGTGTGTGGTGCAATATTTCCTTATGAACAAAATATATATATATATATATATAAATATATATACAGTGCCCTCCACTAATATTGGCACCCTTGATAAATATGACCAAAGGCGGCTGTGAAAATAAATCTGCATTGTTTATCCTTTTTATCTTTCATTCAAAATTCCAACCTATCATTGAAGTAAAACAATTGAAAGTGGGGAGAAAATCTCATGATGAAATAAATGCTTTTACTATTTCATGTTGGCCACAATTATTGGCACCCAATTATTGCAACGTCCTTTTCCCAGGGTAACAGCTCTGAGTTTTCTCCTATAATGCCTGAAGAGTTTGGAGAACACCTGATAAAAATCAGAGACCATTCCTTCATAGAGAATCTCCCCAGATCCTCCAGATTCACAGCTCCATGTTAGTACTTTTTCTCTTCAGTTCTCCCCACTCATTTTCTGTAAGGTTCAGGTCAGAGGACAGAGACAGTAATGGTAAAAGATTCATTTTGTGCTCAGTGACCCATTTTTGTGTTTATTTTGATGTTTGTTTTGGATTGTTGTCCTGCTGGAAGATCAAAACATGGCCCATTATAAGATTTCTAACAGAGGCAGTCAGATTTAGATTTTTTATCTGTTGGTATTTGATAGAATCCATGATGCCATGCATCTGAACAAGATGTCCAGGACCTCCAGCAGAAAAACAGGCCCACAACATTAAAGATCCAGCAGTATATTTAACCGTGGACATGGGGTACTTTTTTATCCCTGTTTGTACTAAACTCATCTGGTGGGGTTGCTGCCAAAAAGCTATTTTTTCAGTTTCATCTGACAATAGAAGCCAGTCCCATTTGAAGTTCCAGTCGTGTCTGATAACTGAATTTGCTGGAGTTTGTTTTTGGATGAGTGAGGAGATTTTTTCTTGAAACCCTCCCGAACAACATGTGGTGATTTAGGGGATGTTTGATTTTTTTTTTTTTTGGTTTCTGACCCCAAGACTCAACTAATCTCTGCAATTCTCCAGCTGTGATCGTTGGAGAGTCTCTGGCTACTCAAACTCTCATCCTCAGCATTCATTAGGACGATATAGACACACGTCCTCTTTCAGGCAGATTTTTAACATTTTTAGTTGATTGGAACCTCTTAATTATTACCCTGATGGTGGGAATGGAGATGTTCAATGTTTTAACTCTTTTCTTACAGCCACTTTCTATTTTGTGATGCTCAACAATCTTGTTCTTCACATCAGAAATATATTTTGATTTTTTTCTCATTGTGATGGATGATAAAGGGAATTTGACCTTTGTGTTCCTCAT
This sequence comes from Gymnocypris eckloni scoliostomus, assembly GCA_027564155.1. Classification (NCBI taxonomy): domain Eukaryota; kingdom Metazoa; phylum Chordata; class Actinopteri; order Cypriniformes; family Cyprinidae; genus Gymnocypris; species Gymnocypris eckloni. The sequence goes on from CM050416.1 coordinate 26,974,157, forward strand.
ATTTATAATCCTGTGGAACAGAAAGTCATGGCTGGGCAATTTCATGCTAGTCACCCTGGTGTGCTAAAAAATGTAAATATGAATGGGAATATACTTCAGAGATATTTTACTCATAAGAATTTCTAGGGGTGCCAATAATTGTGGCCAACATTCATTGGAGAAAAACATTTATTTCATCATGAGATTTTCTCCCCACTTTCAATTGTTTTGCTTCAATGATAGGTTAGAATTTTGTGAATTTATTGAGTGAAAGATCAAAAGGATAAACAATGCAGATTTATTTTCACCCGCCTTTGCTCATATTTATCAAAGGGTGCCAATATTAGTGGAGGGCACTGTATATATATATATATATATATATATATATATATATATATATATATATATATAAACATTTTTATTTTAAATCATAGACACGTTATCAATCATTCACTAGACAATTGCAATTTAAGATTATTTCTTATCTTCTAGCTGTTAAAATATATTTACAGTAAGGCATATGTATATGTAACATATATGCAGTATGCATATGCAGGAATTACAACAGCCCCTCTCGAGAATTATATTAATTAGGGGCAGATAATTATGGCAACCACGGAAATAGGTCAGATCCCTTTCCACCCCATCAACCTGCGTGTTTGACTGGAATTCATTATAATATCGTCCCATCGACGTGGATTATGGGTTTGACCAAATTTGCTGGTTCTTCATATCGACCTCATTCAAATCATATCCTCAAGCGCGTCGTTAGCTACAATATTCCTCCCTTGAGTGACAGATGGATGCGGGGGAGGGGCTGTATTATTGACCCAAGTGACGTATCCTGCCTCTTCGGTTAGAGCTGTTTCTCATTGGTTCACAGCAGCGTCACTTTTAACATTCGCGCAGCCTGAGTGGTTTATGTAAATGTATTATATGGCGTATACTGTCGCATGCAACGGTCACTGGTTAAACAGAAAGCCTCAGTGCGAGTGGAAGCCCCACCCTCCTGCTGCAAGAACGAGTAGGCGGGATTATCAATAGAAGAACGAAGCTGATTTGTCCATTCCATCCGGTCAGGATGATGTTTTGATCGCTCATTGGCTGCGGCGCTGCCCATCGATGCTGCGGCTGAAGTGCCTACGGTAATAATGTCGCCCAGTGACCTAGTATAAAATAAAGCGACGGTTATGTAGATAGGAGGCAGCGGCGGATTATAGCATCGGCTTGGCCATTTTAAATACTGCCGATACATTCAAGAAGACTTGACAGCGTCGAAAATCTTCTAAAAAAATCAATCATTCATCCCGCCGTGAATTATTTTTGTATAATATTCCGGATCATGCTGAAATCAGAAGGAAAACGCATAGCAGAAAATCGTCATTTGCCTTGAGCAGCGCTGCAGTGCGATCTCTCTGCCCGATTGGATTTCATCAGCAGATCGATCTACAATAGCACACCGCACTGGGTTTTAACTGGGATATATTCTCTCTTGTCGCGGTTTAGCACATCGGTTTGGTGTAACGTTAACGGAAGTTATTGGTTTACAGAGGACTGAATTACAGTTTGGTGAGTAAGGTGTTGTCGGTATTATACCGTGTCTGATGATAATACAGTAGATTGGGAGGGTTATCGATCACAGTGCCTGCAGGATCAGTCATTTAGAGGTTTTGCTCAGTCAGCTGTAAGCCAAATTGTCAGGAAGATACACAATTCACAGCTTGTAACGTTAATCACTCGCTATTACTTACATTTGCATCGTCATTGGCATAAAATGAACCGAAACATTTGGCCTCGGATATTTATGCGTGAGACCCATCGAGTTAAATATTATCTTGAATGGTTCTATTCAGAAAGTCATCATAATAACTAATCCTGCAGGTAACGCTCAGTAACAGGTGCGCAGTTTCGCGTCTTAATACCGTTTCCTGAAAATATAACATCCTGGGTCTTTTATTCAGGCAGGTAATCACAGATACACAAGTGCACGCGGGTGTTTACTGTAGTGACGTTACGTTTACGTTAGGATTATGTGCTTTTTGTTATAATATCGAAAGTTCCCTCTAGAAAGAGCCTCGTTTGAAAACGAAAGGTATAATTCAGATGTTTTTTTAATTTGACATTTTTAATCCCTCGTGCTGGTCCAAACCTGAAGATGTCAGACAGAAAGACTCAGTCACCAATCACTTTCATTGTTTCTTTTGTTAATGCAGTCAAAGTGGACAGTGACTGCGACTGTGATTTTTTTTTTACATGAGAAGGTTGTTATTCTTTGAATGGTAACAGATAAGGCTAAGTAAATGATGATATTCGATTTTGAGGTATATTTTTTCTTCCAGGGATGGACAATGCCCATACAAAGACGGTTGAGGAGGTGCTGGGATATTTCGGTGTCAATGAGACAACGGGACTGAGCTTTGAGCAATTAAGGAAGAGCAGAGATGGATGGGGCCCCAATGGTACTGCATCACTTGCATAAATACAGCAACTGTTTTGTGCATTATGAACAATAGAAAATGTCATGATGAGATTTAATTTAACCTTTATATTTTATCTTCTGCCCATTTTTCTTTTATTTTGCTATAACCTGTGCCACAGAGTTACCTGCAGAAGAAGGTGAGCGCTCCCTTGTGTTTGTGTAATTATTAGCAGATCTTTCATCATATTGTCTAAGTCTCTCTGAGCTTACCTTTGTTGCATGGGAGATGCTGCTAGTGTGGATAATTAGTTCTTAATGGATTCCCTTGAGGAGGTTGGGTAAGGGTTGCACTCTGCTCGTAGATGAATAGATTTTGATTAAATGTCTCTTAAAGATGTATTTGTAAAGGTTTCTAATTGTTTACATGTTCCAGGTTTTAGTTTTCTGAGAGTTCTTTTTCACCTAATGGAAAGTGAGGTTTAAACTTTGTGGCCACTGTAGGTCTTTATCATTTTTTTGTTGTGTTTACAGGTAAGTCACTATGGGAACTTGTTCTGGAGCAGTTTGAGGATCTGCTAGTTCGGATTCTCCTTCTTGCCGCCTGTATTTCCTTTGTAAGTATAAATCAAAGACTGTGTTTACTCTCACACTGTTAAGCAAGAGTAGTGCTGGTACAGAACAATAGAACAAGCTTTTCACATTCATAAATGCCAAACACAGATACAATAATTCTACAAAACTCTAGCAATCTTCTTATTACTTATTCTTATTACTGCCAAATATCTATCTATCTATCTATCTATCTATCTATCTATCTATCTATCTATCTATCTATCTATCTATCTATCTATCTATCTATCTATCTATCTATGTCTGTCTGTCTGTCTGTCTGTCTGTCTGTCTGTCTGTCTGTCTGTCTGTCTGTCTATCTATCTCTATCTCTCTATAATCTGGTTCAATTATTTATGGAACAAATATTGTGTTAAAATTATTAACATATTTAATGCACCTTTGCCCAGCCCAGAGCTTTTTGTGATCTTGCATTGCATACAACATTTGTTAATACAAATGATGCAGGACAACGACTGACTGTGTGATGTAGTCTATTAGAATGAAGTGTTACATGCCCCTAAAATTCAAGATATGATACCATAATTATCGTTAAGCATATAACACAAGCAATAGTGTTATTTTCTTGAATATCTGCATGATTGCAAATATAAGTCGCCACCTGTTGGCGGTTTTAATTTCATATTTAGACTATCATTTTATTTAAAACAAATGTATATATTTCAGTATTAAATAAAAAAACATTATTGCCCATTTAAACCCATTAATGGCATTATTTATTACATTTAATTTAGAACCAACTTAAAGCCTTAATTAGAATCATTACCCATCTTCAAGAAACGGCTAAAAACACATCTCTTCCATCTTTATTTGACCCTCTAACTCTAGCACTCTCTATTCTAAATTTATTTGATCTAATCTGTCTTCTTTTTATAAAAAAATACACAAACATTTGACCCTCTATCAATTGCATATTTATTCTCTAACTGCTAGCATTTATTGTAAAACTAACATTAAGTATAATTGTGCTATATTTTACATACTAGTTAAAAAAAAAAAAAAAAATCCTTCCTACGTGTACTGCGTTAGGCTAACCAGGACTTGTAATCGTACTTGCATGTAAATAAAATGTCTCTATGCAGTTGTTGTGAATCTGGTGTAACTTTTGCGTGGTAACATGGTTTACATTCTATTGTTACCACAGCTTTGAGAAAAATTAGCAATGCCCATGTTTCTCTCTCTCTCTCTCTCTCTCTCTCTCTTTCAGACTCTGGCCTGGTTTGAGGAAGGTGAAGGAACCATCACAGCCTTCGTGGAGCCATTTGTCATCCTCCTCATTCTTATTGCCAATGCCATTGTAGGAGTGTGGCAGGTACAGCCTGTGTAAATTATTAAATACCTCTTAAATATGTTAATATAAAGCCTGTGGATGAGACAATAATGCAGGACAATTTGCTAGAAATGACAACTCCTGGTGTGTATGATTCTGTAGGAGCGTAATGCAGAAAATGCCATTGAAGCCCTAAAACAATATGAGCCTGAAATGGGGAAGGTGTACAGACAGGACAGGAAGAGTGTTCAGAGGGTCAAAGCCAGGGACATTGTGCCTGGAGACATTGTGGAGGTGGCTGGTAAGAACAAGAACTAGATTTCTACATCACTTTTTTTTAATTGACCAAAATAAAATGTATTTAATGAGAGATTCTGTACGCTGATGTTTCATTTTTGTCCCAGTTGCCTTTCATAATTTGTTTCTTAGAGGCTGGAGTAAGAGTTATAGAAAATGGCAGTGTTTCCGTAAAGAAAAAAAGAGAGGTCCACTCCCAAAGGATATGTCTGGAGATAATTTTAGGACATTGCTAAATAGAGATGGTTGTGTTCTGATTGTTTATAAAAGCCAGTCAAAACTGCCTAGCACAGTCTGTCTCAAATGCATTAAGGATGTTTCTCAAGAAAATAGCCAGCTGTTCCCACAGTTAGGCAAAGTATTGTTAAATAAATGTTTGGCATAGTTTGATTCTTTCCAAAAACCACGCACATTGATTATTTGAAGTAATGACTCCTGTGAGACTGTTGCCCAAAACATCACACGTCCCAACCATATTTAAAATTTGGCAAGACTATGTGGGTTTCTCCAGACTTTATGAAAAATGTATCATCAGTCTATTGAACTTTTTTTTTATTATTGAACAGGGGTTTAGTTTCTTTAAACAGGTTATGTATTCTTTTGCAATAAAACTGCCATTGCCAGATATTCCATGTTTAGGAGGTTTGTTTTAAATACTGTTAACATTTTGGAAATTATGCTCGGGCTTTAGGCCAGTTATGCATTGAGCTGTTTTAGTATTATTGTTAGTGATCTGCAACTTGCAGCCACAGTTTCTTTTGCGTCAGTTAATTTTTCCAGATATATTTGCACATGTTATTTTTATAGGCTATTTCCCTGGATGCATTAAATGTGCCACATTCTGTGTTACTGATGCACCTGCAACTGTGGCACTTGCCCTCTTTTGAACTCTGTTAGTTGCCTCCTGTTGCTTTGAAAACATCAAAGTCTTAATTGTTTGAACCCATTTATAGCTGATGCTTGCTGCTAATTGGCAATCAACCTAATTTGACTCTCCTTTGCGGCTGCATTTGCAATTATCATTTGTTCACTTCAAAGTAAATCTCTTATTCATTTACATGCATGTGCATATACTGTGAAAATCTAAGTATTCAAAATCTAATTTAAACCTGAAAAAGATTGTTTTAAGATTTTAATCATTCATCCATCTATCCATTCTCCTCCTATGTAGGGTCACATCGAGTATTTTAAATAGTTAGATGTCACTAATCAAATAAGCAAACTTGTGACACTGACAATGTGAACTCCTTTTATTTCAGTCATTCACTCAAATTATTATGCTGATAATACATGATGTATTTTTATTTTAACCAATTTTGTTTATAGACTTTAGTACCAGATTTAATTTGACAGAAAGCGTTAAGACCCAGTCTCAGAATTTTCTTGGCCTCCCCTCAAAGTTCTATTCTAAGAATCCCAAAGCTAATGAAAAAAATAAGGTTGATTGATGTCTTTTTTTGCGTCGATCTGTATCTTGACTGACATTGGTTTCTAAAGATGGATTGTAAAGTATGGGATACTAATCAGCAATGTTGTAGTTTAAACCTCAGAGTCCCACTGTAGCAAAATGACAGTAATTATTTAAAGCAATTAAATAATACAAAATTCTCAATTCCCAACATTTAGTAATAGAAAACATTCCAATACAGCCTTTTTTTCCTTTTTTTCTATTCTGAAAGGGGTCATATAATGCGATATCATGTTTTCCTTTGTCTTTGGAGTGTTACAAGCTGTTTGTATATATATACGATCTGTAAAATTGCAAATATTAATGTCTCAAACCCAATGAGATGTCCTTTATAAAAGTTAAGACTCTGCCACACCCCTAAAACGAATCATTCAAACACGCCCCCACATATCTACGTCACGGTGTGGGAAGATTTGCATTACACCGCTCAAACTTATACGCAATGAAAGAAGGCAGAACTTTTATATTCGCTGTAGTATTGTTGTTGTCGGCACCATGTCCTGAGATGCTGTTTCATTGCTACTCTTATCTACTCTATGCTGACTAAGGTTTCAATAATAATAAACATACATTTGCATAAAGCATCCATATTTGTCCATGCCCATATTGATTAGAGTATTAAAAACTTGAAAAGTATTCATTTAAGGTACGATTTGAACAAATAAAAATGCGATTAATTGCGAGTTAAACTCATGACAATCATGCGATTTTAAATATTTTAATCGATTGACAGCCCTAGTTTTAATATGTTCTTATACATTACCTAAACCATTTCTCATTTGTATTGATTACATATTGGTTGTGTTTCTGTAAAATATGTATATCTTTGATGCCTTTACTGTTCTGTTATAGCATAACATGCCTGATAAAAATGACACAAGTCTCTTTTTTGCACCTGCTTTTCTCCAGTTGGTGATAAGGTCCCAGCAGACATCCGACTGACCTCCATATGCTCTACTACTCTGAGAGTGGACCAGTCCATCCTGACGGGGGAGTCTGTATCCATCCTAAAACACACAGACCCAGTGCCTGACCCCCGTGCCGTCAACCAGGATAAGAAAAACATGCTCTTTTCTGTAAGATTATATGGAGTGATTATGTTAGTTATCTGTCCATCTGCAGCTATTCTTTATAAATTTCAGTTTTTTTTTTGTTTTGTTACATGTGGCAATTAGGCACTGGATTAAACGCGACCAGATGTGGATGTGTACGATGGTTTGTGTACTGTAGTGGATTATGTCCGGCAGTCGAGTCTGTGTGTTGAATAATACATCACTCATATTGTTTGCTCCCACATGGCTATAGACTGAGTCATCACATCACGCAGGCTTTGAGCTCTCAGATGGAAAATGACCAGAGAGTACCAGCCTCAAAGACTCCACCCCCACACCCACACACGCACGCTAAAGGCTCCATTACTTCTGTCCTGCTGAGAAAGTCTTATGGATGTCTGGCCATGTAAAGACAGGAACATAAACAGTGACTTGAAGGACCCATGCAAAATGAAAAGCAAAACTTTGAATGAAATGGGTAGCCCTTTATTTTATAGTCCTGTTCCGCTTATACATACTTTATGTATGTTAGGGATGGGAATTTTAAGCAAAAGTAATATTCGATAATCGCTGGGTATTATTCAATTACTATTCAAAAATCGAGTGAATTAATGAATTAGAGAATAGTCTATCTTAACCCAAGCCAATTAATGGTTGTAAGGTATGATTGCTAAAACATATTAATATAACATAACCGAATGACAGCATTGTTATAACCGAACAGTCCGTCGATTATCAACTTCTCATAAGGCTAGGACATTTCTATTTAAATAATGAGCATGAACATTTAGATTATTTAAAAAAAATCTTAACAGTTTGATTAATTAATCAATGAATATTAGGCTTAAAACATATTGCGCACTAAACAAAATATCATTCTTAAAACATATTACGTGTTAAAACATATCGTGAACAGCTTGAATGACGGCACTTATTATGTGAACATTAATTTTAACATCTGTCTTCATAACAATAACCTATTTCATATATATATATATATATATATATTTTAAATGAACATGTTCACATGCTCGGGAAGAAGACGGGAGTGCAATCTGTTCACAATTAGTCCGGGGAACTTTTAATTGAAACGAGGGAACGGATATAGAGCCCTGCAGCTTCTCAGAATTCTCCGCCTGAGTCCGACCGGAGCCCGTGTCTTTCTCTCTCTCTATCTCCTCCCAAAGTGGTCATTTATTTTGTTTAGTTTCTTTAATTTAATTCAGAAATGTGATTGGAACATTTTATGTTTGTTAAATTCAAGTTTTTTTTTTAAATACCACACAGCCAGCGCAAGTTTGATCAGTTTATCCTTCTCAAATAAATAAGATTAACGTTATAATATTTTAAGAATAAAGTCAAAATTACGATAATAAAATCATGTTACATTGTGTGAAGTTAAAGTGAAAATGACACCTGCATACTCCACCAAAAAAAAAAAAAGTCTGTGGCATCCAACCTGTCATTTTTCACATTTAACATGAAAACCAGCACAACTCTTTTGCATATAAATATTTATGGTTATCAACCAGTGGAATATTACATTATTCTTTCAACAAAAAACAAATAATTTGAATGCAGCGAGCTTGTAATCACGACTTCATAAGTGGTAAACAGGACGTTTCCGATAGCACGTGGAGGTGGCAGAGAAGCGCTTTCGCTCAGCACAGTGGAGTTCATCGTTTTGTTAACTTTGTGGTTTATTATTTTGAGTTGTTTGGGATGCTGTAACAAACGGCCCTCTCACAATATATTGGTTTACAGGTCTATTGTTCACGCAATCAGGCTGCACATATCAGAAGTTCCGTGCTCCGGCGCAGTTAGCGCTCACACTACATGTGTACCATGCCTGAGTCCAACTGAACCACACTCTGGTCCACCTCTTGCAACCAAGCCAGGGTCTGCTAAACGAACCGCGCCCGAGCGCGGCACGGAGCGATCACATTAGTCAAACGAACAGGTCTTTGGGGCTCAGACGCGCTCGTGCACGGTACAAAACACCCAGTGTTCACCCAGTGAGTACACCTTTAGAAAATAATCGCACAACCTAATCGATATTCTACAATTAAATCAACTAATCGAATATTCGAAAATCGTGACCCATTCATAATGTATGTATTATAACAATTCTTATAACTGGGTAATAACTAGGTACTAACCCCGAACCTACCCCTAAATCTAACCTCAACCATGTAGTTACCTTATATTACCCAGTACTTGCTTAGGTAAGCGCACTGTTACCATGATATGACTTTAAATATCACACATCTAGGCTCCAAAAATAACTTTTTGCCTCAGTGGACAATGGTAGGTGTTAAAAACGTACCTATGTAGTACCTACTAAGTGCTATGAAGCTATATCAAATATATATGTATAGCATTTTTTTTATGTATGTGTCAATGGCGTGTGCCAGTCACTCTATGAAATGCCACCTGCTACAAAAACACCTTGACATGATGTTACTTTGTTCTTTATTATTTCGTTTTGATAGCTTAAAGTCAGGAATATGTTTCCCCATAAATTTCTCAAGTTGGTACATTTTCAACTGAAGTAAAAGTTGAGGTAAAAAATACATTCTCTTTTAGTAGATAATTTGTACTGCTTTGATTTGATTTAAATGACTTGTCATTTATACATTGCATTTTAAATAATGTATTATGTCACAATTCCTGTCCAACTGGCCAATAACAATTTTATTAATTTGTTAATTTTATTCAATCTCTTAATTCCTAAACTTGGTATAAGTACTTTAGGTGATGTTTATTCAATTACGCTCATAGTAATTACTCTGTGACCGTTCTTCTGATCCACGTGTGAATGTGTGTTTGTGTAGGGGACGAACATTGCAGCAGGGCGCGCGATAGGTGTTGTAGTGGCCACTGGTGTACACACAGAGATCGGGAAGATCAGAGATGAGATGGCAGCCACCGATCCAGAGAGAACCCCTCTGCAGCAGAAACTAGACCAGTTTGGAGAGCAACTCTCTAAGGTAGGAAACTCAATTATCTGTGCTCTCTCCGTTTATTTTTACCTTCACTATATTGTTTGTGGAATAACTATGCTCCTTGTATTTCTGTGCACATTTTCTGTATGGATACAATACACTACTACGTTTGTGTAAATGTGCAGTATAAAGCAAAGCACTGTGCTCAATGTGATTCTCCATTTCAAGTTTGATGAATGAACTGAAAGTGTGATTTTACACATTTTTCTTCGATTTATTAGTGGACTGAACTACTAAATTCAATTTTTAAACAAAATGTGATTTAAAAATACAAAATAATCATATTTATTTTTGAAATATGCAAAATGTTAGCATATATTTAATTGTGCGTGTGCATGTGACTTTTTAAAAACTAGTTGGCTCTTTAATATATACTGTGCATTATACAGATGCATCTCAATAAATTAGAATGTCGTGGAAAAGTTCATTTATTTCAGTAATTCAACTTAAATTGTGAAACTTGTGTATTAAATTAAATGCACACAGACTGAAGTAGTTTAAGTCTTTGGTTCTTTTAATTGTGATGATTTTGGCTCACATTTAACAAAAACCCAACAATTCACTCAACAAATCTCAACAAATTAGAATATGGTGACATGACAATCAGCTAATCAACTCAAAACACCTGCAAAGGTTTCCTGAGCCTTCAAAATTATCTCTCAGTTTGGTTCACTAGGCTACACAATCATGGGGAAGACTGCTGATCTGACAGTAGTCCAGAAGACAATCATTGACACCCTTCACAAGGAGGATAAGCCACAAACATTCATTGCCAAAGACACTGGCTGTTCACAGAGTGCTGTATCCAAGCATGTTAACAGAAAGTTGAGTGGAAGGAAAACGTGTGGAAGAAAAAGATGCACAACCAACTGAGAGAACCGCAGCCTTATGAGAATTGTCAAGCAAAATCGATTCAAGAATTTAGGTGAACTTTACAAGGAATGGACTGAGGCTGGGGTCAAGGCATCAAGAGCCACCACACACAGACGTGTCAAGGAATTTGGCTACAGTTGTCGTCAGAGGCGTCTTACCTGGGCTAAGGAGAAGAACTGGACTGTTGCCCAGTGGTCCAAAGTCCTCTTTTCAGATGAGAACAAGTTTTGTATTTCATTTGGAAACCAAGGTCCTAGAGTCTGGAGGAAGGGTGGAGAAGCTCATAGCCCAAGTTGCTTGAAGTCCAGTGTTAAGTTTCCACAGTCTGTGATGATTTGGGGTGCAATGTCATCTGCTGCTGTTGGTCCATTGTGTTTTTTGAAAACCAACGTCACTGCACCCGTTTACCAATACATTTTGAAGCACTTCATGCTTCCTTCTGCTAACCAGCTTTTTAAAGATGCTGATTTCATTTTCCAGCAGGATTTGGCACCTGCCCACACTGCCAAAAGCACCAAAAGTTGGTTAAATGACCATGGTGTTGGTTTGCTTGACTGGCCAGCAAACTCACCAGACCTGAACCCCATAGAGAATCAATGGGGTATTGTCAAGAGGAAAATGAGAAACAAGAGACCAAAAAATGCAGATGAGCTGAAGGCCACTGTCAAAGAAACCTGGGCTTCCATACCACCTCAACAGTGCCACAAACTGATCACCTCCATGCCACGCCGAATTGAGGCAGTAAATAAAGCAAAAGGAGCCCCTACCAAGTATTAAGTACATACACAGTAAATTAACATACTTTCCAGAAGGCCAACAATTCACTAGAATTTTTTTTTTATTGGTATTTTGAAGTATTCTAATTTGTTGAGATAGTGAATTGTTGGGTTTTTGTTAAATGTGAGCCTAAATCATCACAATTAAAATAACCAAAGACTTAAACTACTTCAGTCTGTGTGCATTTAATTGATTTAATACACAAATTTCACAATTTGAGTTGAATTACTGAAATAAATGAACTTTTCCACGACATTCTAATTTATTGAGATGCACCTGTATATTCCAAACGAGTAAGAAATAACACACAAAATCTGTATCCTAATCCATATTCAGCCGTTTGGATAATTTTGCTATTTCCTGCTAAACTTGAACTCAGTGCACCTAGAGTTTTTTTTAGAGCATATCATTTGCACTGATGGTAATTTGCCATTTTTGTACCTCATTATTTCAGTCCTTTTTGCAAATTTTTACTATTCATGAACTCACTGCACCTTTTATATTTATACACATTGCCATTTACACTATAATTGTCATCTGCCATTTATACATCATTATCACTGTATCTGCACCCTCTCTTATTTTTTTCTTTGTCATTTGCATTTAACTTATCTCTTGCCATCTATACCTAATACCATATAACTTATTTTATTGGCTGTGTACTTGTATTCTAATCTAATCTAATCTAATCTAGTATTCTACTCGTAAAACACAGCTTGTGTTAAATAAATGAACCAAAAAATACAATACAAATGTAAAAATACATTTACAGTATTTCATTTACAGATCTTCTCATTTGTTACATAACAGTTAGCATTCACTCTGCTGCAATTTGTCAGAGGTTGGGTCAGAAGTAACAGTTTGAATGAGAGTCATTCTTTGTCTTTCTCTTTCTGTCTGAAGGTGATCACATTGATCTGTGTGGCGGTTTGGGCTATTAACATCGGTCACTTCAGTGACCCAGTGCATGGAGGCAGCTGGTTGCGTGGAGCTGTGTACTACTTTAAGATCGCAGTGGCTCTGGCTGTAGCCGCCATTCCTGAGGGTGCGCAAATGTTAACCTATTTTTTTCTCTTTGCCAAATCCAAATTATTTCAATCTCCAGAATGCTATATGTTGAGATCCAGATGTCTGGAAACTTTTTGACAATCTAAAATTATAACATTTACCTACAGAACAGAATATTTTTGGATTTTGAAAAATGTAAAGTTAGGACAAAATGAAGAAAATAATATAATTCGTTTTTGCCATGGACCCTTTTCACATTCCCGGGTTCCCAGAAGTGGAAGTCATCATAGTTCTATAGTGGTAATCGGGTATACTGCAAAAAATATTATTTATGTGTTCCCATTTACTCGTATAAAAAACCTTTCTATGACTTTACACAAGAGGACAAAATATGAAGAAGGATTATGTTGGGCATATAAATTATTTTAGTTAAGTCATTTTGTGTTTTCTCATATATATATTTAATATGTCTATTTTTAAATAATTTGTATCCAGTTTTAGTTATTTCAGTACATCAGGTTAAACTAAATGTTGCTTTGGCTGAAATAAAATAAGTTTAGGTTTTTGTTCATATTATTCTTTGATTTCAGTTAGTGCTTGATTTTATTTCAAGTAACAAAAATGGGTTTTATGGTTTTAGTTTTATTGAACTATAATAACCCTGACACATTAAGTGGCATTAACTAGTATTCTGTAGAATAACTGGAAACATGTCATATCTGTGAAAAGGATCCATTAATCAAATTTGTGACATGATCATGAGAACTCTTTTGTACAAAAGTCAGATGCATTTTGGATAATTATTGTAAACATGAACATCCGGTTTTACTTTCAGTTTGAGATAGCTTTTAAAGATAGCAAATGCTAAATAAAAAAAATTATATTCACCTTTGCTGTTAAAAATAACTTGTATTGAAATATTTCCTAGTAAATTAGAAAAAAGTGCACAATAGAAACCCACTGGGCCCTATCATACACCCCGGCGCAAGGCGCAGCGCAAGTGTTTTAGCTAGTTTCAGCCCAACACAGTTCTCAATTTCCCGTCCTGCGCCGCATTGTTTAAATAGCAAATGCAGTTGCGCCTATTTGTGCACCCATGCTGGTCTGAAAACGAGGTGTGTTCAGGCGCATTGTTGGCATGTTTCTATTTTGAGGAACTGAAATGGCGCACCATAGACCAACTCAAACCTGGTCTAAAATCTAAAGTCAATGTAAAAGAATATTATTATGTAGGCTTCATAAATATATAAATGGCATAATAGATAGTCATTGCGTGTAAGAATTAGCCTACTTATGTGCTCGCGCATGAGCAGATACGTTTGCTGTCTGTTCACGTTCAGTCTGTGCACCTTAAAATTCCACCGCCCTGGCACGAGCGCAACTAGCTCGAATGGGAGATGAGACTCTGATTGGTTAATTGTATGTTACGCTCCAAAAACACCCATTACTCATTAAGAGAATAGGGACAACCCGTTTAGACCATGCGCCCGGGCGCGCCGACCGTTTTCCCATCGTTAAACTAACAAAAGTGGATTCGGACACAACCTGAGTGCACTTTAGACCAAGCGCTTAGATCGTTAAAATAGGGCCCACTGTGTTCTAAAGCTTCCTGAAAATGTAATTTCATATACATAAGAATACAGCATTTAAATCTACATGCATTGTTTCCCAAAGGTTGATTTTCATAAAAATTAGAGGGATTTAAAGAATTATTGTTTAATATCTCATTGTAAAATAGTACATTTTACTGTGCTCCACTCCTGTCCCTTTTCTCATAGCTTACTCACTGATGTCTTTGTTCTTTCTCACAGGTCTTCCTGCTGTCATTACCACATGCCTGGCGCTTGGCACACGCCGCATGGCCCGCAAAAATGCTATAGTCCGTTCCCTCCCATCTGTAGAGACGCTTGGCTGTACCTCCGTCATCTGCTCTGACAAAACAGGAACTCTCACTACCAACCAGATGTCTGTCTGCAGGGTGAGAGAGACGTGTGTCCAGTGCAACAGTTTTACTCTAATACTTAAGTAGTTTTAAATGATGTACTTATAATAATCATTTCTAATAGTGTATAATAGAGCTAACAGATGCATTGTGGGATTTTATTATTCTATGATAGCTTGGACGATTATTAACACGGAATGATGCGTTAAATTCAAACTAACTAATATTGTGTGTTTCTGTGTGTGTTTGTGTATGCATGGCTGTGCATGTGTGTTTGTCTGGGTGCAGATGTTTATTGTGGACAACGTCGCAGGTGAGCGGTGTTCACTGAACGAATTTACAGTAACTGGATCTTTTTACGCCCCTGAAGGAGAAGTGTGAGTTTATTTCACATCTAACTATGCTCACATATAAACACACTCACATGAATCTCTTCTGAACTAACCTGTGGTTTGCCTAAACATTTTCCTAATTGATCCTTTTTTTTACACTGTACCCATTATTTTCTCTATGTTCAGTTCTGAATTTTGTATTTGCAGTCCTCCTCCAATCCATCCCATCCTCTTTTTGTCTCTGTTTCAGGTATAAGGACGGTGTAATGGTACGCTGCAGTCAGTATGAAGGGCTGGTGGAAATGGCCTCTATCTGTGCCCTGTGTAACGACTCTTCGCTGGATTACAACGAGGTGCGTGTGCACATCTTCATACTCTCTCTGTCATGATGAAGCTGTAGAGACCTGATTTTCTCTGTATTTCCTCTCAGAGTAAAGGTGTGTTTGAGAAAGTGGGAGAAGCGACTGAGACGGCTCTCTGTTGTCTGGTGGAGAAGATGAACGTGTTTGACACAGACCTGAGAGACCTCTCACCTCCTGAAAGAGCAACCGCCTGCTGTTCAGTGAGTCTTCATATAGTAATATGTTTTGTGCACACACAGTATCTCCACTCAGTCACGGCAGTATGATATGGTATATTACATTTACATTTATGCATTTAGCAGACGCTTTTATCCAAAGCGACTTACAGTGCATTCAGGTTATACATTTTTTGTCAGTATATGCGCTTGGTCTACATGCATATTACATGTAGAACTATTTTAAACATAATATTTCTCACTCTGTATTGTTTATATTATTTTATGTTCATTCTAAATGTATTTGTGGTTTCATCACATTTCAAATGCACTTTAAAAGATTCTCTTTATTCTATATAGTTTGTTTGTCAACAGTAGATGAATGCACATTTTAGCATGATACATTTTTTACAGAGTCAATTTGCTTTTTTAATATTTGCAAAACTTCACCCACAAGAAACTGAAAACACAACACTGGATTTTTTCATCATCAGCAAAGAAAATTGGAAAAAAGTGTGCATATTTTGTGTGGATCTAATAAATGGTTTATTTTGGTGGTTTTTGGCTTGCAGGATGTTTTTTTAACTGCTGCTTGTGAAATTACAGTCACTATTAATGACAGTGAGTTAAAGAACCCATCTAGAATGTATTCCTCCACCACTTCTCTCTCACACACATGCTTCTTCTCTCAGGTCATAAAGCAGTTAATGAGGAAAGAGATGACTCTGGAGTTTTCTCGAGACAGGAAGTCCATGTCTGTTTTCTGCTCTCCAAACAAACTCACTCGCTCTGCTTCAGGTGCCAAGATGTTTGTCAAGG
This sequence comes from Gymnocypris eckloni scoliostomus, assembly GCA_027564155.1. Classification (NCBI taxonomy): domain Eukaryota; kingdom Metazoa; phylum Chordata; class Actinopteri; order Cypriniformes; family Cyprinidae; genus Gymnocypris; species Gymnocypris eckloni. Next base: position 26,990,545 of record CM050416.1, read on the forward strand.
TCTGGTTTTCATCTTTCTTTAAAGCTTTCTCTTTTTCCATGCCTTTCGTTTTGCGTTTTTGTTGGAGGATCACTGAATGTAACTGTAACTGCATCTTTAAACAAAATAGATTAATACAAAACAACCTATTTTAGCAAGAACAAATATATTTTTTTAAAGATTATTTAACAAGTAGACATACCGCAGCCAACATTTAAAATGTCTTTGTGCCTTTAAAAGTGGCGCATCAACTCAAAATTAGAGATGGGAATCTTTAGGAATGTAACGATTGTGATTTCATTTCCACTTTACTTGGACATCGTTGTTTTATATATAATATTTCTATATATCTATTTTCAGCTGTGTCACTTGATTCTGATCATTCTAATATGCTGATTTTATCAACGTTGAAAAGTTCTGAAGCCTAATATTTTTGTGGAAATAGTGATGCATTTTTTCTGGGTTATTTAATGAATAGAAAGTTGAAAAGAACAGCATTTATAATCATGATTTTTTTTGTAACATTAAAAATGCCTTTATTGTCACTTTTGACTTTTCTTAATCCCTTCTTAATATTAATTGGTTCTCGCGGTGTGAAATGTATCATTGCCCATCCATCTACAATTCTACATGCATTTTATCTCTTGGTGTTATTTATGGATTCTAATTAAGACTATTAATTGGTTTTCGATTCTTGAACTTTTTCCTCACAATTATGCATGCATTTTATCTCTTAATCCTGACTTCATAGGGGGCGCCAGAGAGTGTGCTGGAGCGTTGCCGCTGGATACGGGTAGGAGGTGGTACACGGGTACCGCTGACCTCTGACCTAAGGGAGCAGCTCTTAAGCACAGTAAGAGAGTGGAGCTCGGGACGTGATACACTTCGCTGCCTTGCCATGGCAACTAGAGATTCACCCCCTGACCCTCGAACCCTGAACGTAGAGAACTCTGCAGTCTTCTCAGAATATGAGGTGAGCAAGTTTGGGTACAATTAAAAAAATCTGAAATCATGAGAATCAGTTTAGAAAATAATCACACGATATTAATTATACATGAAGTAAAACATATTTAAAGATATATATTTGAGTGCTATAACTTGAACACTTTATTTTTTGTCTCACAGTCGGACTTGACATTCGTAGGCTGTGTGGGAATGTTAGATCCACCCAGGAAGGAAGTACTGCATGCAGTGCGTATGTGCAGACAGGCTGGTATACGGGTCATTATGATCACAGGTGGGTTAAACACACTTGTAGAAGTGATTTTAAAGGCATAGTTCACCCAAAAAATGTTATTTCTGCCATCATTTGCCTACCCTCATGTCATTCCAAACCCACAAGACTTTGGTTAATTTTGACTATTTTGGAGTCGGCACCCATAGCCTTGTCCCGTCTTGTGAACCTTTCCCAATCATGCTCCCCCTCGCTCTCTCCCACTTTGCCTTCTGTCCGCTAACTGTCCTATTAAAATAATAGGCAAAAAATCTTCTGTTGTGAGTTTTAGTTACCTGGCCTTTTTAAAGGAGGGATAGAAACCTTCAGTTTTAATAAAAAATATCTTGTGTTAACCAAAGTCTTTTACGGCAGAGTTGTGGTAACGCATTACTAGCAATGCTAGTTACGTAATCTGATTACCTTTTTCAAGTAACTTGTAGAGTAATGCATTGTAGGTGACAATAAGGGCACTGCCCTGTCTATCTGTCGTCGAGTGGGCATCATTACTGAACAGGAGGAAGAGGAGGCTGAAGGTGGGCCGTTTGGCAGCGGCCTCACAGGACGGGAGTTTGATGAGCTACCTCCCCACATGCAGCGACAGGCCTGCCGCACCACCCGCTGTTTCGCCCGCGTCGAGCCAACCCACAAGAGCCGCATTGTAGAATACTTGCAAAGCCTCAATGATATCACAGCGATGGTAAGTGTTACCAGACATATAAGAGTGCAAAAGTGCAAAAAACTTAAAATGAATGAACGTTTGTGTTTTGTGTTCAGACGGGTGATGGTGTGAATGATGCCCCGGCTTTGAAGAAGGCTGAGATTGGCATTGCTATGGGCTCAGGCACAGCCGTGGCTAAATCTGCTTCAGAGATGATCTTGGCAGACGATAACTTTTCAACCATCGTAGCTGCAGTGGAGGGCCGAGCCATTTACAACAACATGAAACAGTTCATCCGTTACCTCATTTCTTCTAACATTGGAGAGGTAGTCTGGTATGTACAGACTAAAATCACTGTAAAGCCATTGTTACACTATACTTTGAGCAAGCAGAATTTCTGCAGACACTGCAACCGTTGTAATATGACGTCACACTCTGTGGCATCTTTTCAGAAAACATATCCAGGGCTTAAAGTTCTCCGACACCGTGCCAGATCTCCGGTGTGCAGCGTTTGGCTGAGGACAAAAATAATCCTACATAAAAAAAAAAATACTTTCCCTCTCAACCAAACTAACATAACTAGCCGATCAGAATTCTTTCCTCTTATAAACACGAAATGCTTATAATAGTATCAGCAGCCCTGATGAATGGAGAATTGGGACAAAAGCTGCGAGGCGCAATGGTCAAATATGTCATCTAGTGCATATTTACATAGAAAAATGAATTAAAAAGCAGCGGAGCTTTGTAAACCGCTCAGAGTAATCATGTCATCTCCATGAGAACAATATGATTGCCAGAACAAATTTGCCTGTATTTTTTAATGTCCGGTTCACACATGATCTCTTAATGGAAACTAACCGGTAATTTACCAGTAAAGGCTGTATGTGTGAAAGGGGCTAAACTCTTCTTCTGTAGATGCTGTGAGAATTACTTAACGTTCATCTGGGAAAACTGTGTGCAATTATCTCATTAGATTTGTAACGTAAATCATTAAACCTTGGCCAACACAGGAGAATCTATCTATTTCTAAATATGCCATTTATTGTACATCGCGATTTCAAAATAAAAGTTTCTGAGTTTGCATGTGGCCAGATATTACAATTTAATTTTAGCTTTGTTTAATCACGCTGTAAAGTGAAACGTTGATGCCGTCTTTAGGTAGTTGTTATAATACATAATGTACAGTTGGTTATGTGCATATTATGTATAGGCATATTACATTATGTATTTTAACAATGTTGTTCAATAAAACCATGCAGTTACTTTTGATATTTTATTTGAGCCAATTATTATTGCCTCATCGTTAGTTTATATATAAATAGTCATAGTAAAGCTTGGTTTTTACTTAGGCCTGTTTTTGTTACTAAAAATATCAGATTACTCAATTGTCAAAATAATCAGTAGATTACTTGATTACCAAAAAATAATCATTAGATACAGCCCTAGATTAGTTAAAATATTTCAAAATACAACTGCATTGTTTTACTTTTTGTAATTAAAAGACATTGAAAAAATTGTTTTATTAAAATATTGTCTCGTTCTAGTGAACAATGTATCTGTATTTTGTTTCATCTCGTGAGCTAAGTGCATTGTCACACCCCTAGTGTCGATAAGCGGTGATATCGTTCATAATTTTCCAAGTGTATGATATAGCTTTCATTCTTCAGGTAAACCATATCTTCATGAAAACAAATCTTCAAATGTTTAAGTTGCCACAGTCATTGCTGTGATTGCCAAATGTAGCTGCCCCCCCTCACATGAAATTACATTTCCGAAAGAACATAAAGTTTCCAGTTTCAAAGAACACACAAAAAAAATTCCTCCCATCTCATATTTTTTTCCAGTACCACGTCCTCTTGGCGCAGATTCCCAATTACACAGATTTCCATTGAAATGACTGGATTTCGTCTGCAACATTAGCATTTTAAGCATTGTATTTTTCTCTCTGTCTCTCAGTATTTTCCTCACAGCTGCTTTGGGAATGCCTGAGGCTCTGATCCCAGTCCAGTTGCTGTGGGTCAATCTGGTGACGGATGGTTTCCCAGCTACAGCTCTCGGTTTCAACCCCCCTGACCTGGACATCATGTCCAGACCCCCACGCTCACCTAAAGAACCACTCATTTCGGGTTGGCTCTTCTGCAGATACCTCATCATCGGCTGTGAGTCATTTACACACATCACTCTTTGTTATTAAGATTAAAACCTTTCATTACTGTTTATAGGATAATGTTATTGATCTGGTTAATCAGATTCTATAATACAGTGCAGTCATTACTTGTACATAACTTAATGATGCAGAAAAAGACCCTCATCTTACCCCGTCTTCTTAGGTTATCCACTAAAGTGCAGGGTTTTTCTTTATGACATTCCTTGTTACAGAGACGAACATGCTCTTAAATTTGAACATTTATGCCAGACAAGCAGAGCAAATGTGGTATACATGTGAAACGGATCCAATTTGTCCCATGTGTCTAACAAACAGCTTTGTGTGAGGTGTGCAGCTGTGATTAGATTTGGTCTGAGCCATCTGGCCCATTCTAATCCAAACATGATCAGCAATCACACCTATATTTGTCATCTTTCACCGTTATTTTGTTCAAAACGTAAACCCTCATCGATGTCCTTGGCAACATGTTAAAAATCAAGAAATGACCAATGAAAAGATTGCTATTTGTTTTTTCAATTTATTGTAGAAATATTTGACATTTTAAATGGTGGCTGTCATAAAAAGTTGTTTTTATCCAACTGATTGATTGATTTATTCAAACGTGCAGTAAATGAGATATCATTAACAGGTTAAAGGAATAGTTCACCCAAAGATGGAAATTCTGTCATTAATTACTCACCCTGATGTCGTTCCAAATCTGTAAGATTTTTGTTTATCGTGGCAAAACAAATTAAGATATTTTTGGTAAAATCCAAGAGCTTGCTGACCCTGCATAGACAGCAACACAAATGACACATTCAAGACCCAGAAAGGTAGTAAGAACATGGTAAAAAATAGTCCATGTGACATCAGTGGTTTAACCGCAAAGTTATGAAGGTTTGATAATACTTTTTGTCCACAAAGAAAACCTAAATAACAACTTTATTCAACAATTTCTTCTCTTCCGTGTCAGTCTTTGACACGTTTTGTAAAATTGAGTACATTATATATTTGTTTTCTTTGTGCACGAAAAGTATTCTCATAGGTTCATGAAATTACGGTTGAACCACTGATGCCACATTAACCATTTTAACGATGTTCTTACAACATTTCTGGGCCTTGAATGTTTCAGTTATGTTGCTGTCTATGAGAGGCTACAGGGCTGCCACTAACGACTATTTTTATTTCGATTCATTTATCGATTAATCTAAATGATTAATTTCCCACAAAAAACTACAATTTTACTTAATAGTATTTTATTAAACCAAATGAAATCCAAATTTCTATGACATTCTTTTTTTACAGTAAAAGTAACAACAGAGTGTCTGTAACAAAAAAGTAACAACAAAGTTCAGTATTATAGTGTAACAGTGACAACATATCCACGTGTTCTAGTCTACTAATAATTATATTCTATTCAAAAAACACTTTAAAGGAGGATTTACCAGAAATATTATTTACCTGAATTTATTTGGGTGAAAAATGTAAATGTGCAGTATTTCTGACAAAAAATGTTTTTTTAAATATAAAATAAATTCATTGGAGATGCTTTTGATTATGAAAATGTAATGGAACCATTAAAATGGAATCCAGAAAATAATGGAAAACAGAATTTGGTAAAGATAAAACTGTAAAACTCAACTAGACAGGCTTTTTGATGAATACAATTTAAATTTAACAATTAAAACGGAGTATAGAAAAATATTAATTAAATGAATATGAAAATGAATTTTGAAATTAAACGGATTTTATAGGGCCCTATAGTTATAATAAAAAATGTTGTGGTCATAAAAATAGATGTAAGTGAATAGTAGGGCTGCAGCTAGCGATTATTTTTATCATCGATTATTCGTTCAATTTGTCGACTAATCTATAGATTATTTCCCAATTAATCTATTTATCATTTTCTTATCAGTTGATGTATTCTGTAATTAAACTATCAATAAATAATAACAGTAACTTCTTTTAATATTTGATTCATTCATTTTCTCATAATTAATACTTTACATAACAACAAAGAAAGAAAGAGAGAAAGAAAAAAAGAATTACATCTGTATATGACTGAAAAGCTGAAGTCACAACCGCATTCAGGACACGAGAGCGACAGAATCAAAAATGGCGTCATAACACCGGGAAGTTTTATCACAGCTGACAGCCCGTTTTTAAATAAATGAGCTCAGTTGAGGCTTGTCCAATCCATCACACATTAATCAACTATCAATGACTTTAAAAGCTTTGTTAGCGAATTCAATTTAAAGAACCTATGAACTCACTCTGAATATGTTGATATAAGTTGCATTGCCATCTCTCTCTCTCTCTGTCTCTCTCTCTCTCTCTCTCTCTCTCTGTGTCTCTCTCTGTCTCTGTGTGTGTTTTGTAGGTTATGTTGGGGCAGCAACAGTTGGAGCTGCTGCCTGGTGGTTCATGGCAGCTCATGATGGACCAAAGCTCAATTTCTACCAGCTGGTAATAAACAATTAGTTCTCAAAAACAAAATAATTTACTGCAGTGTCAAAGAGTAAAATTTGAATCTTTTTTTTTTTTTTTTTTATCAGAGAGTTTTAATTTTTGGTTGGCCCTGCGTTACAGTAAATGTAATTTTTCTCTGTTGTTTCTTCTATAGTCTCACTATCTGCAGTGCAGTGAAGGTCATGCTGAGTTTGCAGGAGTGCAGTGCTCAGTGTTCGAATCTCCATATCCCATGACTATGGCGCTGTCTGTGCTGGTTACTATAGAGATGTGCAATGCCCTCAACAGGTATGTGATTTTATTTTTTATCTTGTAATGACAGACAATCATTGCTAAAAGTGGAGAATAGCACACATGACTATATATACAGTCAAAACTATATATATATATATATATATATATATATATAGTTTTAACTTGTTTTTTTTTTTCATGTCAAGTTTCTAAAAACCACTTGCACTACAGTGTTAGTTATTATTTGTATACAGTATTTTACATCAGTGTTTTGTATATCTAATACATATGCTATCATGCTAAATTTTAGGGTCTTTAAGATTTTTTATGGTTTTAGTCTCACCAAGACAAAAATACAGTAAAATCAGTAAGATTGTAAAATACTGCATATATTACATACACTCACCGGCCACTTTATTAGGTACACCTGTTCAATTGCTTGGTAACACAAATTGCTAATCAGCCAATCACATGGCAGCAACTCAATGCATTTAGGAATCTAGATGTGGTGAAGACGACTTGCTGAAGTTCAAACTGAGCATCAGAATGGGGAAGAAAGGGGATTTAAGTGACTTTGAACATGACATGGTTGTTGGTGCCAGATGGGCTGGTCTGAGTATTTCAAAAACTGATCATCTCTTGGGATTTCCACGACCAACCATCTCTAGGGTTTACAGAGAATGGTCCGAAAAATATTAAATATCCAGTGAGTGGCAGTTGTGCGGACGAAAATGCTTTGTTAATGTCAGAGGTCAGAGGAGAATGGCCAGACTGGTTAGAGATGATATAAAGGCAACAGTAACTCAAATAACCTCTCGTTACAACCAAGGTATGCAGAATACCATCTCTGAATGCACAACATGTCGAACCCTGAAGCAGATGGGCTACAGCAGCAGAAGACCATACCGGGTGCCGCACCTGTCAGCTAAGAACAGGAAACGGAGGCTACAATTCGCACAGGCTCACCAAAATTAGACAATAGAAGACTGGAAAAATGTTGCCTGGTCTGATGAGTCTCGATTTCTACTACGGCATTCAGATGGTAGGGGCAGAATTTGGCGTAAAGAACATGAACGCATGGATTCATCCTGCCTTGTCTCAATGGTTTAGGCTGGTGGTGGTGGTGTAATGGTGTGAGGGATATTTTCTTGGCACACTTTGGGCCCCTTAGTACCAACTGAGCATCGTTTAAACGCCACATCCTACCTCAGTATTGTTGCTGACAATGTCCATCCCTTTATGACTACAGTGTACCCATCTACTGATGGCTACTTCCAGCAGGATAATGCATCATGTCAATGCCCAAATAATTTCAGACTGGTTTCTTGAACATGACAATGAGTTCACTTTACTCAAATGGCCTCCACAGTCACCAGATCTCAATCCAATAGAGCACCTTTGGGATGTGGTTGAACGGGAGATTCGCATCATGGATGTGCACCTCGACAAATCTGCATCAACTGCGTGATGCTATCATGTCAATATGGACCAAAATCTCTGAGGAATGTTTCCAACAGCTTGTTGAATCTATGCCACGAAGAATTAAGGCAGTTCTGAAGGCAAAAGAGGGTCCAACCCGGTACTAGCAAGGTGTACCTATTAAAGTGGCCATTGAGTGTATATTACTAATATAAATTTTTTAAATAGCTTTGTATTTTTAAATGTAATTTTTAAATATATAAAAATAGTAAAAATTGTCACATGATCCTTCAGAAATCATTCTGAAATGCTGATTCACTGGTCATTCCTTATTCCTCATTCCTTATTATCAGCAATGCTGAATACAGTGCTGCTTATTGATTTTGTGGAAACCGTGATACATTTTCTTCAAGATTTTTAATGAATAGAACACAATTTTCTGGAAATTAAAAGTTTTAGTTTCTTTCCAAAAAAAGGTTATTGACTCCAAACCTTTAAACAGTAGTGTAAACACATTTACGTAAATGTCATTAATGTAATTTTGATTTTGAAAGGATATGTTTGTCTGAACAGTAATATAATGAAATGGCAGATCACTCTACCTATGTTTGACTTTTAAGACCGCAGGGAAGCGTGGACTGCTCTTATTGTCTTTGTGTGTGTGTGTTTCAGTTTGTCAGAAAATCAATCTCTACTCAAAATGCCACCGTGGTCAAACCCCTGGCTGGTGGGAGCCATCTGTCTCTCCATGGCCCTACACTTCCTCATCTTATATGTGGACCCTCTTCCTGTAAGTATGCATCTGTGGACTTGTGCATGCATGTCTGTCATAAACCATAAAGAAAGTAGTTGCCTAATAAATCAGGAAATGATGTATTTGACATTTCACAATGATGAAAGGCTTTCCAAAATAAACTAAGGAAATGACAGTAATACAGTAAATCATAACCCCCTCATATCTTGTAATATTGTAAAATACTATTAACATTTAAAATAACTGTTTTCTTTTTTAAATAAATTTTAAAATGTAATTACTTTCTATAACAGCAAAGCTGAATTTTCAGCATCATTACTCCAGTCTACAGCACATGATCCTTCAGAAATCATTTTAAAATGCTGATTTGGTGCTCAGAATTTGTTTATGAATACAAAGTGAAAAATTTGAAATAGTAATTTGTAACAATTAAAAAGTCTTTACTGTTACTTTACATTAATTTAAATCATCCTTTCTGAACAAAAGTATTAATTTCTTTAAAAAAAACTTTTACTGACCCTCTTTCAAACTACAGTGTGTCATTCAAAACCTTTAACCTCAGAGACCATGTGGTCACTTAATATGGGCAGCAGAGAAAATCAGGTATTTGTGACCTACACAAAGCTACTGCTGTGCTTTAGTAGTGTCCAATAGCATAGAAAAACTTCCTGGCACATTTAACTGCTTGGTGTTCTGTGGAAGAAGGGTTTGGAATGATCGGAGGATGAGTAAATGATGACAGAACTTTCAGGTTTAAGGGAACTATTCCAGTAAGCATTAGCTATGTTTGTCTCTGTAGGTCATATTTCAGATCCGGCCGTTGTCTTGGCCCCAGTGGGTGACTGTACTCAAGATGTCTCTGCCTGTTATTTTAATGGATGAAGCCCTGAAGTTCTTGGCCAGAAACTACATCGAGCCTGGCAGCGATCTGCAGCTGGATGATGATGGAAACACAGACACAGGAGTGATTGGCAAGCTGCGACGGGCATTTAGGGGTGTGTCCTGGTCTTTTGTGCTCATCTCTGGCCCATTGCTAGTCTGGATCTTCAGCCTGGACTCAGACATTACCAACATCTTCTGGGATTAGAAAAGAGGAGTGTGTGTGTGAGTGTGTGTGTGTGAGTATGTCTGAGAGAGAGGCAGACAGAAAAGTGGCTGATGAACAGAAGCAGTGCACACACCCAATGTAGAAAGAATTTGAAGAAATGTAAAGCGGGACCAGGACAATCACAGATAAAGGAATGCTGGGAAACGCTAGGGACAGATAGAGGAAGGGAAATTGAATTCAGTCTCATAAATTACAAGTTTTGTGCTCATGACAAACTTCTACAGCTTATCTGTGTCAATTATTTGTGCATTTTCCTTTTTTTATTATTTGTATTATTTATTTATGAAAATAAGTTGAAAAAACACATACATCTGTATTCATTTTAGCCTAATCTTTTATACAATTAGTTGCTTTTTAAAGGCTATGTGTGTAATTTCTGTACTAGTGACACCAAATGCCTTATTTGACTAGCTGAGACAAGAGCGTTGGCTCATTCATTGGAATTAATTTGGACTATCCTTTTAACTGACCTATTAAAGACAGTGGACACATTTGGTACTGCTATTGGTACAGAAATGACACACTTACCTTTTAAGCAGTATAGCTTAAATACTGTGGTCAAATGATTTTACCACATACCGTCACATATCCCTGATTTAATTATTTTTTCATGTATATGTCTTATTTGGGCCCTAAAACATTTTAATTAAATGTTTAGGGGTGTTGCTTTTAAGTAGCAGGTTCATAAAGTAAATTAACCAAGAAGAGAGTTAAATATTTGTTTAACCTCTGGAGGAATAATACCAAAATCTATTAGTTACCTCACTTGCTTGCTTTTGCAGAATACAATACTCTTATGTTTTCTGGCAATTACTTTTTATTATTTGGTCGCATCTCTATTTTGTCCTGCCATTTATTAAAATTTCCTCCGATTCCCACAGTCATGTGACCGTGCAGAAAGCTAAACATTTCAGCATCTCACCCGAACGCTTCCTTGTAACTAACTCATTTTGAAAACTGTCACTCTCTTATATGCCTACTATTCAGCAATGCATCAAATTTAAAATTATGAAATACTATTTACATTCTTCAAACCATGTGGCTTTTATTCGGGTATGCCAGCTAAACTGTGCTTCATTAAAACTCTTTATACAAGTCACCGCTTGCAGTCACATCTCTCATTGTCTTTCTTGTGGGGCTGGGGTTTTGAAACACGCATGCTCACGTTGAATCATTACTTTCGAAATGATTTTCTGAAATATTTTCAATGTGACTGCTTTTGTTTTATTGCTGTGCCTGTATGATGGGAAAAGTTGTTTTGCCTGCCTTTTTCTCCTTTAAAAAGACCCTCGTCTGACCAGGGGCCAATTCATTTTTATTAAGACCAAACATCATTATCAGGTGTCCGATCATTATATTCTGGTCATCAGGCGGATGCTGAATACTTTTGGCAATAGCATCTGTACTTGATCAGATCCTAAAAAAGAACGTTTTCTAGAGTTCCAGAATTGGTTGATGATTATTTGTTGTTAAGAACAGAAAAAACAGGGAGCGATTAAGTTGAATTCCGTAATAAGCTGTCAAGTTCCAGGGGAAAAGGGACAGGTTCATGTTCATCATCGGTTTATTTCATCGTTGAGTCTTAGTGTTTGTTTTTTCATTGAAAACCATTCCACAAAAAGGAGCTTTATAAAAGAGCAAAACCCCTGTTCTTTCTATTTCTGTCATTTAGATTCTATTTATTTCCTGTTTCTTGAAAATTAATACAATTTGAATTTTGTAGTATTTTGTTATTCATACAGTTGATCCCATAACTGTCGTTTCATTAACAGGGAAATGTAAACCGCTTCATGAAATGAAAAATAAACTCTTGATTTGAAATTCACTTGCTGTGTATTTAATTTTTTTTTTGCATTTTTAAACATGTTGAAACAGATCAAATATAAATATAAAAAAGTAAATTAATAAAAAAAGCATATTTACAATATATACCAGAAGAAATGTCAGATGCACAAACAAAGTATAAAACATATCATATAAAAAAACATACATTAAATGATAAATAAATATAAAAATGTCAAGATATTCGCAGTGCAATTCACTTTTTAAGACGATTTAGGACACACATGTTGCATTGTATGTAAACACGCCCGACCTGATCCACAAATGCTTTAGTTTTGTCCCACATAGAGAGTTGTTGAATCTCCGAGGGGCACGAGAGATTTGATAAATTACACGTTTTTTCTTCATCTGAGCATCTGTGCATCTGCAAATATAAAGAAACATTGTAACCCATCTTGTGTTACGTATGCATATGAACTGCATCCATCTATAACACTTCATTACCTGTAAGTTATCAATTAGGCCTTGAATTTCGTTCTTGATTTTATTGCCATCATTCTGGAATGTCACCTCGCAGTTATAATAATCACCAAGTGTCTGTAAAACTACACACTTTGCCTGAATAAAGAATAAATGCATATGGTATCAGATACAGTACAGTGGCTTAGCATTTCCAATCTAAATCTAAAAGAAACTGTCAAAAGTAAAATGTCAACCAGTTACTTACCACTCCACAATCATTTTCTGAACAGATAGTACTGCTTGGTGTAGATATGAACTACATATACAAATGGAATTAGCATTAGATTATAAACCGACCAAACACAGATGAACATTTATGACACAAACTCACTTACATTTTCATTGATTAACATTTCTATTATCCTTTCAGCCTGCAGCCAAATATGTTCGCTGGTTTCTAGACTCCTTTTATCCAAAGTGTGGTTTCCATATGGTGCAAATCTACCAGATCTCACGCACAGCATCAGTAGAAATATTAAAATCATCGAACGCACTGTAAAACAAAACATATCATGCTTGCTCATTAACAGAAACCAGAACACAAACTAATTCAGTCATATACTTCATCGTATAAAGACTTACTTGTCTCTTCTTTGTTGGTTTGTGTCTTCAAATCCAGGGTTTTAATAGTTGGTACTCTCGTCTTCCTCTATGCCAAGACTTCTGCAAATGTTCCCGAATTTCCATCTTATATATCTAGAGGTCCGTTCCCTTTAAACTTCCAGCAGTGACCTCAAAACTTTCATAGAAAACTTCTGAAGTCATCAACGGTCTCGCCCACCTACACAGTGTATGTGGTTTTCTCGTGGGTGGGTGTGAAGAGTGATTGGACATGTCTCAGCGATATTAGTTTCGTTAGAATTTCTGAGCCCCCCTGTTATAATAATTGCTTGTCACTTCCAAAAGCCTTTTGTTATGTTGTAATAATGGGATAGTGTTCCAGAAAGCTTTACCCACTACAATCTGACATGCAGCTGCTCATACAGGTTAATCGATGACAGTATATCTCTGACACTGCATATTGTGGAAGAGCATTTGGATGGTTAGTCAACTTTGTTAAGATACTTGTTACCGATTCTTCCCAATAAAAATTGGGCTTATGTATTTATAAGATACTAGATTTCTTGACACATTTTGGGTGGGTAACATTTTCTTTTTACAGCAAGACATTCTACATCAGGTTTTTTTCACATCTTTCTCTTGTCCTTGAAGATGGATTTCTAGTCCTAACTTTTGACTTCACTGTCTGGTACAGCAATGCACTGCATATTTTTATATTGTACATTTGTATAAAACACTTATATCTGAACACCCCCCCCACACACACACACACACACAGTGGCTGATTTATTTATTTGTTACTGCTAAATTGCTACGAAATCGTGTTGCTTACCAATAAAGCACTCAATAACCTGGCTCCCGTTTATCTTTCAGATCTTTTTCAGTTGTACATTCCTTCACGTTCTTTGAGATCATCCTCTGCAGAATCATTGAGAGTTCCAAATTTTAAGTTGAGGTCCTTTGGTGGTAGGGTTTTTAGCCCTATTATACAATTCTTTGACACTGCATATTCGCCAGCTGCATTCTATTTCCATTTTTAAAGCTCAGATCAAAACTCATCTGTTTAGATTAGCTTTTAGTGATTTGATTGTTTGATTTGTATGCTTTGTATAACTCTGTATTTTGGATTGTTTTATATTGGTGTTTTTCTTTTATAATGCGTGGTGTCCTTGAGTGCACCGAAATGCGCCTAAAAAGGTAAAGGTATTATTATTATTATCTTTGTTAATGTTGTTATTAGAAGTTTTAGCCTATATATACCGCGGCCTTTTATTGTGGCCAGCCTAAGACACACCTGTGCATTAATCATGCTGTCTAATCAGCATCTTGACATGCCAAACCGGTGAGGTGGATGGATTATCTCGGCAAAGGAGAAGGGCTCACTAACACAGATTTAGACAGATTTGTGAACAATATAATTTGAGAGAAATAGGCCTTTTGTGTACATAGAAAAAGTCTTAGATCTTTGAGTTCAGCTCATGAAAAATGGGGGCAAAAACAAAAGTGTTGCGTTTATAATTTTGTTCAGTGTATAATAGGCTACATCATGATGAATCGGTTAGTCTTGACTGGCAACGCGATTTCGGCTCGCTCGCGCACGCTCCGCATCTCTGCCAAAAGGTTTCTACCAGAGTAATCAATGAAAGAGACTCGAGAATGGAGTGGATCAGAGCAGAGAGGCAAAACTACTGACCACTTCATGACTTCAAGTGCAGGTCAGTTTCATTTGTAAATAGGCTGTAGTTTTTGTTTACTTTAAGAATTAAACAGATAGCAACTCTTAGCAGTAGCAGCCAGATTATTAATAATAGTCTACTGTAAACTAAACTAAATTACTATCATCACTCAATATACTGTATGATAAAGAACATCATTATTATCTACTGTAAAGTGACAAATGTTATAAAACATCATGGAAAACGAAGAGACTGAAAAAGAAAATGGAAGTGAAGGTGCAGTTCAATAGAGAACCTTTCATTATTTTGCATGGCGTAAGGCTAAGGTTTTAAACATTTTTTTTAAATGTGATGGTCATACAACAAAATTGAATTAGGGTTATCCGTGGTTTCAGAATTTGTTGTGGGTGTATGGGATGGCCCGGATGAGTGCAAGATTTCCTTACCTTACCTTTCCTTACTCTATTGAGAAACGGCCCGTTGCACATCGTTTCCAAGAAGCATGTCATTTAACCCGGAAACCTAAAACGTTGGGTACCGGTATGAGCTTGAACATGCCCCTGGTTTTGTATAAATAGACGCTTTTTTGTTTAAACTAAACACTAGCTGTTGATCAACAAATATTTAAAAATCGAAATATTGTTTTATTTTAGATTAATAAAATATTAATTTAGATTGTTGTTTTTCCCCTGTAGGCTATTAAACACTAACCAGCTAAAAAAAAATTCAAATGTGACTAAGCGCATATGTTTTTTCCTGTAAATGATATCAATCAGTAGCTGCGTCACAGGGATAGAGTGTAGAGCCGCCAACAGCATTAGCAATGGAGGTTTTGCACCTACATAAATAAAAGCATATATATATATATATATATATTAGTGGTGGGCCGTTATCGGCGTTAACGTGCTGCGTTAACGCGAGACTCTTATCGGCGATAAAAAAAATATCGCCGTTAATCTATTCTCAAAGTTGGGTTGGGAGCTGGGTCTATACTACGCAACCTATGATGACTTTCACCCTGATATTTTAGCGCGGATGTATACCTAGCCGAATTGCACTGTAGGGCGAGCGAGTCTTGAACTAGAGGCTCGCAGTCCGTGATGGACAGATTGTTAACGGCTGGTCTATGTGGTAATACAATCGAGCACGACATCCAAACGCTCATCTATCATTCATCAACCTCAAATATGGCTTTTCATCTGAAAGATGTATGTAGTAGCAACTTTACATGGCCGCTCAATATGATGTTAACCTAGAGAAATGTGCGCTATTGAAGTGTTCGTGTGGAAGCGCGTTTGCGCAGGACAGGCTCCGGTGCGCTCACTTGCTCTTAAAATCTCCGTCATTCTTGGTCATACAGATAAAAGTAGCCTAATACATCTTTCGAATCTGTAAAGACTCTACGTTTATTTGTGTGCACTCAGAATAACAACGAAACGTTGCTTTTAAGCAAACAGGATGCGCTTTAGGTCTCATGTGAACTTGAGAATTCACTCCCGTGTCACCCTCTGCTTGAACCTGTGTGTATGCCTAACGTTACTGTGAAATTACCACATCAGGCGTGACGCTAACATGGATGCAGCTATGAAACGCGGGTTTGCTTCAGGGAAAATTTATTTTAAGAAGCTTCCCAATGGAAACTGTAAACAGTTCATCACGACCTCTTATGTAGGCCTACAGTTCAAAATTCATGTTTAACTGAATAAACAGTTAGTAAACACAAGTACATCTTATTGAACATAGTTTATTTTCATCGCCAATTATCATAGTAGAACAGCTTTCTCAAGCAGTTTGTGATGCATTTTGGAAACAGGAGATGAGCACCTGGTCTAATCGCCACCTGGCTTGAGAAACCCGTTCTCAAAGACTTACTTTAGCCATTATTTGGGTAGCACACATATTCTGAATGCCTTCGGCAGAATTCAAATGAGCCATTTTAATCTAGATTAATCTAGATTAATTCCAAAATTAATCTAGATTAATCTAGATTAAAAAAATTAATCTATGCCCACCCCTAATATATATATATATGAACTTGCTGTTGAATTTTGTATTTTTGAAAGTTCAATATTAAAAAAAACTTGCCGGACGGATTCATTACCCCGCTTTGTTCCGGGACCTCACAATTTACAGATTAAGCAGTGCTTACAATATTTGTTAATTTAAAATTTAAGTACAATTTTTTTATTATTTAAAAAAAATAACAAATAATAATAACATAATTGAGGCATTCAAGGCCAGAACACGCCGTCTCGCCCTTTGAGCAGCTAACAGGCACCATTAAATGTACTGTGCTATGTTGTTGGCGATCCTGAATGTAATGTATAAAAAATATTTTACTGCTTTCTCTAATGTGTCTTGCAAGACATCTATTCAAGATTGTTTATTCCACCAAAAGTAATTTCAAAGGAACATTATATGTAGGCCCGTGTAGGCTACAGTTTAAGTCACCTTTGCAGGATGTGCAAAATATTAATGAGTTAATAAAAGGAGGGATTATTTAAAAGCATTTTGTTTTTATTTAGTAGAGCAGCTACAGCTGTTTTTACATAATATATGTTTACATAGCCTTAGTCACTGAAGTCAATGATTATTCTTTGATAAAGTAAATGTGCTTTGCTCACTGTATAATTTGTTCGTTGTTTGAATAACCGTGGAAATGCGGTGTTATAATTAGAAACTTAAAATGTATTTTTATTAAACCTGTGATCATCAGGTTAAATAGGAGTTTAGTCTTATTAAAATATGTGACATAAATTGTACTTGCCTAAAAGGGGTTTATGATGTGTGTAGTTAATGATTAGGCTACAGTGAGCGCGTTTGACCAGAGCGCAGTTAAAGAGCTGTTCTAGGTTATACTGTATGTGATTGTCGGTGACCCTCTTGAGCGAGAAAGCTTCGGAAAATGGAAAAAAACAACAACAACAAAAATATAGCTGCAAGCAGCGATAACCAGGGTTCAAGAATTTTAAGGCCTAAGGTGGTATGCTTTTAGGGTCTAGGCCAACAGTTGGATGCATAGCTGACAGTGAAACTCATCGAAAATGGACAATAGGCTCACAGAAACACACACACACACAAATAGAAATGAAATGGTTAAACTATCATATTAATAATCATTAAGCTTGCTTACACAGATACACACACAGACACACTCATATACGGACATACATGCACACATATTTTGTTGCAGATATAGATATTTGAAATAAATGACAGGTGACAATACTCTTTGCAAGTCTTCTTTTTAAGAGTTTATATCAGATCTCAACCCTGCTCCTGAGAGCTTTCAGTTACAACCCTGCTCCAACACACCTGTCTGAAATTAACAAGTAGCCTTGAAGACTGTGATTAGCTGGTTCAGTTGTGTTTGATTGGGGTTGGAGCTGAAATCTGTAGGACGGTAGCTCTCCAGGAGCAGGGTTGGAGACCCCTGGTAGGCCAATGTGAAATGCAGGGCTGACAATAGAACACATTCACAATGGAGAATTCATTAAAACTGTCTCTCTCTCTGTCACATACACACACACACACACACACTCACTCACTTTGTTGCAGATATAAAATAGTTATTTTCAAAGACATCCAAAACGGAGAATAGGTTAACAGACACATGTAGCCTACACACAAATGAAATGGTTAAACTAACATATTAATACCCAATAAGCATGTTTTTTTTGTTTTGTTTTCTCTCCTCGCATTAATCTGACAATAAATGTGGCACACCCAGTTTTTCTGATGCACATCCAGAGTCTCCTTTCTGGCTACGCTCCTGGTTAGCAGTGAAGAGCAGTTATCGCTGTAGAAGTTTTTGTAGTGTAGAGTTAGCCTGGCAACATTTTTAAAAGAGACAGAACCCAGCCAAGGTCCATTGTCAGTGTACAATTTGATAGTTTGTTTTTTCAATTTGAAATGAAATAGGCAGAAATGAGAAAACAGTTGTTTTTTCAAGCGCTATACCATAGACAGCGCAGATTGGAAGAGAAGCACAGATAAAAAAAAAATAGATGTAGCGGTCTCCCAGATATTTTAATTTTGTAAAAAAAAGTTACTATGATCTGAATTACTTAAATCTGATGAAGTTCACGTATAGTTAGGATAAGGTACATTTCGTTAATTGATTATTTACTGTCATCCGTATGAAAGAAATCTGTTTTTAGGCCATCAAAATGTAAATGCTTCTACTACAACATCTCTATAGACAGCTAAGCGCATGATATCATTTAGGGCAGGGGTCGGCATGTAAGTTTGGCATCGGGCCAAAAAACATTTTGCCACTAGTTGGCGGGCTAAAATATAGTCAAAGGATAATAAGTGACTTATTGGAACGCTGGTGTGCAAACATTTCTTTCCACATCCACATGACAAGCTAATAACATGGTTGACAGCATTGTAATAGCTGCATTTTGTGGTGCTAATTTAGTTTATAATGAAAATAACTACGTTTTCGTCAGTTATTTTACCTACGGATCGATGCATTTCTTACAGTTTTCTGCTCATTTGAAATTGGATACAGATGAATTAGCACTGTTAAGATTACATTTATTTGAATGCATTATTGAGAGAGTGATTGCGTGTGAACAAGTGTTGTAGTACTTGTTATAATCATGCATTCAGCTGAAAATATTCAGTATCTAGACTAGAAGCAACAAACAAATTCCTTGAGAACTATAATTTACCGCTCATGTCCATTGCTGTCATCATATAGCCTTCACATTCGTCTGATTTGAGTGATCCTTCTCTATCAAGCTAGCTAAATATTAACATGTGAATTCTTGCTAAATATGCAGTTATATTACGGGTTGGCATGAATTGTAGCCTACTTGTGATGGTGGTGCAGGCCCAGTGCGGTTCTACGGCTGCTAAGCACCCTCAAATGAAATCAAAAGCACCCTCAGTTAAAGCTGTAATAATGGCATTTTATTGCAGATTTGGCAAACTATGCAGCGTGTTATGGTTTGCGATCTGGAGATCAGTTTCTATTTCAATGTGTTTTTTCAGCGTTGAGCATTGTATCCAATCACAGACATAACTGTAGATTTATTGAACCTAACAGCAAATCAGAGGCGTTTGAGATATAATCCACTAACCGCTTAAATTGAGTTTTTGTTCAGGTGTTATGTTCCGTACGAATAATCTCATTAAGTGTAGACACGATGTAAATAAGAGATTCACTGTGCAGCGCAGAAAACTTAATTAATTATAACGTAAGTTTGTTAGATCACGATGAACTAAGATGAATGACAGCCTTTTAGTGATTAGAAAGGGAGTCATGTGTGTGTGACCAGTGCTAGCAAATGAGTCGGTAATGAGCAAATTTTCCACAATTATTTATTTTTATTTTCACATTCTCCGTTAAAATACCTAATGATATGATTTGTTGGAATTTGACAAAAAATGACTGCGCAAATGGGTTTGAAGGCGAAAGAGTCAGCAGATTCTGATAAATATTGTTTAAGTTATCTAGATAGGCCTATAGGCTAAACATAAATATATTCTAGAGATATTCTCAGAATTAGGAGTTTATATCTCGCAATTCTGCCTTTTTTCTCAAAATTGTGAGATATAAAGTGCGTGTTAAAGCCCAGTTTGGGGGGGGGGGTTATATTCTCAGAATTGCAGAGCTGCCAACTCTCATGCTTTCGCCGTGTGACACACGATTTTGCCTGTTTTCAACGCACTCACGCCACACATACAATTACTCAAAAAAAAAAAAAAAAAAACACACGATCTTGGGCCGAGACTCGTTCGTTCCTTTTCAAACTCCCCGATGGTACTAGATGGCCCTGATGGCGTCTATGGCTGGCTGCACCAGTTAGCGACAGAAGAGAGATACCGAGAGAAAGCGACCACCTCGAGAAGTCTGATGATGAATCTGAGCTGAGACTAGGTGTGTAACAATGAAATCTCGTCCAATTGTGTACTCACTCTCTTAAACTTTAAATCTTGAAATAAATAATTTGTTTGTGTTTGTGCGTGTATGGCAAGCCGTTTTAGCCTAAAATATACTAAGTGTTACTCGTCGTAATTGCATTTTTACTAGTAACAATTAAATTAGAGAGCTCTACAATTCAGTTATTACTAGTAATAATTACAATTAGAGAGCTCTCTGAATCAATATTTACTAGTAACAATTGTAGAGAGCTCTCTAACCGAATTAGAGAGCTCTGCAATTGCATTCTTACTAGTAACAATTTAATTAGAGAGCTCTACAATTCAATTCTTACTAGTAACAATGCCAATTAGAGAGCTCTCTAATTCAATTCTTACTAGTAACAATTAAATTATAGAGCTCTCTAATTAAATTAAAGAGCTCTGTAATTGCATTCTTACTAGTAAGAACTGAATTAGAGAGCTCTACAATTCGATTCTTACTAGTAATAATTACAATTAGAGAGCTCTTTAATGCAATTCTTACTAGTAACAATGCCAATTAGAGAGCTCTCTAATTCAGTTCTCACTAGCAAAAATGTAATTACAGAGCTCTCTAATTCAATTCTTACTAGTAAGAAATCCAGTTACAGAGCTCCACAATTGCATTCTTACTAGTAAAACCTGTATTAATTAGATGCAAAACGGATTTTCGATTACACCTATTGCCTTACTGATATACTTCAAAATAAAAGCCCCATGAATTAATAGCATTTTCATTGTGTCAGAATGACCTTTAAAGTGAGATGACAGCTTGGATATGTTTTGTTTAAAAAAAAAATTAATCATTAAATTAATTTACATCTTTATGGTCTGCTTACAAGTGAAGAAGACACACACATGTTTCTTTAAAAATGCTAGTCTTTGTCAAAATGTCTGGTAATAATGACATCATCTCATTTTGGTGTTTATTATGCACTGTAACATGCAGGAAGAATTAACATCTATTGGCTAATTGGCCAGTGGTCACTCCTGACAAAATGAGTTAGAATTTCTTGCTTTCTTTCTTTCTTTTTATTTATTTATTTATTTGGTCATACAGTTATGATATTAATATGGAAACCACATTATAAATTAAACAAAAACATGTCCCTTTTTTTAATTTGTAGATAACTTGCCTAATTACAAGTGAGATTTCAATAATATTTTGACCACTGAACTAGGAAGTGTCCCCGGTTTTTTATTCATAAATCTGGTTAACATTTTTGAGAAAGTGTATTTTTCGTGTTTTGCTAATATCCCTATTAAAACGTTTACACAGTGTTAATAAAGACATTTACGATGCAAGATGTTAGCATGGAGATTGCTTGTAAATCTGCTGTTTATGAGTATGTTTATCAGATATTGCTTCATTATTAGAAGCGTTCGTCAGCAGGCATTATGAAGAGGTTTGCTAATAAATGTTGAATAAAGATGCAAAATATGTCAATATTGTAGATGTAATCTTTGACCAAAACTTCAAAGGCATGTCATTCTCCTATAATTAATGTGTTTTTTTGTCATTTTGCGTTGGCAGATGGTCATTTTAATGTTTTTTTTTTGTATTTAAAGACAAAAGTACAATCTGTCAATCAGTCCTACAACTTTTTTACAATCTGTAAATAATCAATACAAACAAACATAAAGAACAGCAGCTTACAGTATATATGTGCAAAAATAAACTTCTGGTTACAAGTACAAACCTTTAAAATATTGACCATATTCAATATAAACACAATGTATAAAATAACTATAACATTTCTGCTATGGTCAGTTATTGTTTCTACGTATCTTTCTTCGTAATCTCCGTAGTAACAACAAATACAGCGCAATTGCCTTTCTTCTATCTACAATCCGTACTGCACATAAACACAGATGCACATGTACAGTGTAAATAAAACAAATACAGTAAAATAAACTATTCTATTAATAAATCAAGACCAATTGTATTTAAAATTAGATTCGAATTTACCCATTCTGTACAGAAGACGCTGTTCAGCCGCAGCAGCGCACAGGTGTGAAAGGGCAATGGGCTGCTGCTCTGCTCTTCTGCACGCACTGCTCACGCTGCTCCGCTGTGCCGGGCGTGAAACGGCGTGAGTGGCTCGTGCGGTGTTTCCGCAGCAGCGGTGCCGTCAGCGCAGCTGAAGAGTTCTGCTTTCAAATACACGCAATAAAGCCGTAAAGGCCTTTTTAGCATTTTAAGTAAGCATTTAAAGGCCAAGTTTTGTAGCATTTTAAAATGCTGGTTTACTGTACTACTAACTAGACGATAAAAGACAAACCAGACCAGAATATTAACAAACCAATATGTTTTCCTCCCTTTCGAAAATGGCAATAAACAGTTTATAGACTAAATTAAGACAGACAGTTAAAGTTCATATTTTGGGTTAGTCAGTTTTTTGCCTTATTAGTAAGCTGTGTACAGAATGTAATCTTTAATACTGTATCGGTGCATGAGAGGAAATGCGCTGCGTGTTGTTTGTTTTGGGTTTATGTGAACCTGCACATAGTATGCTTTATAATTTTGTCTAATCACTATTGGTACCTTAAGCAACATTTGTATTAAGCCGTATATCCCTGTTCAAGTTCGCTAATTCACAAGCCGGTGAGAATCATACTCGCAAAATAATGTTAATTATTAAACCAAACAAAATCAAAACTTTCAAAAACATGCAGCAATACGATTATTTTATTAAGTGACAGATGGTGGGTTTAATCAGTGACATTATTAATAGATTTTCCGGTCTTCTTCTCATCTCCTCGACCTGCTTCCCTTGGGGTTTTACAGAGAAAGGGCGAAAAAAATAATGCACTGTCCAGGTTTCTCTGGAAGTACTGGAGTTACTTTTGCAATTTTCGTTGCGGCATGAATGACATAATATGGTGACATTTTCCACAATCACGACAGAAAATCAAATACTGCCCTGAATTCAATAGTGGAGAGGTGTCGCGATTTTCCCAGTAAGGCGAAAAAAAAAAAACAGCTTCCCAGAACTCAACACGGCGTGAGGTCAGCTTCACATTCTCAGCCAGATGAATATGCATGAGGCTAATTATCATAATGAGGTCGCTTTAAATAGAGAGCTCTACAATGCAATTCTTACTAGTAAGAATCGCTATTGTAGAACTCTACAATTATTTTACTAGTAAGAATGCTATTACACAGCTCTACAACTTCATTCTTACTAGTAACAATTCGATTAGAGAGCTCTGTAACTGAATTAGAGAGCTCTGCATTTTTACTAGTAACAATTAGAGAGCTCTTACAATTATTACTAGTAATAATTACAATTAAGAGAGCTCTTTAATTTAAATTCTTACTAGTAACAATTGTATTAGAGAGCTCTCTAACTGAATTAGAGAGCTCTGCATTGCATTCTTACTAGTAACAATTAAATTAGAGAGCTCTACAATTCAATTCTTACTAGTAACATGCCAATTAGAGATTCAATGCAATTCTTGAGTAAAAACTGAATTAGAGAGCTCTTTAATTCAATTAGAGAGCTCTCTAATTCAGTTTACTAGTAAGCAATTAGAGCTCTCTAATTCAGTTGTTACTAGTAAAATTTTGGCCTAAGAAGTTTTATATGCTAAGTGTTACTTGTCGTAATTGCATTTTTACTAGTAACAATTCAATTAGAGAGCTCTACAATTCAATTATTACTAGTAACAATTACAATTAGAGCTCTCTAAATCAATATTTACTAGTAACAATTACAATTAGAGAGCTCTCTAACCGAATTAGAGAGCTCTGCATTGCAATTCATTCTAGTAACAATTTAATTAGAGTAAATCAATTCTTACTAGTAACAATGCCAATTAGAGAGCTCTCTAATTCAATTGTTACTAGAAGACTGCAGTGAAACTCTCTAATTCAGTTAGAGCTCTAATACAATTGTTACTAGTAAGAACTGAATTAGAGAGCTCTACAATTCGATTCTTACTAGTAATAATTACAATTAGAGAGCTCTTTAATGCAATTCTTAGTAACAAATGTAATATTAGAGCTCTCTAACTTTTCAGAAATATCATTGCATCTTACTAGTAACAATATTAGAGAGCTCTACAATGCAATTCTTACTAGTAACAATGCCAATTAGAGAGCTCTCTAATTCAGTTCTCACTAGCAAAATGTAATTACAGAGCTCTCTAATTCAATTCTTACTAGTAAGAAATCAGTTACACTCCACAATTTCATTCTTACTAGTAAAAAACTGTATTAATTAGATGCAAAACGGATTTTCGATTACACCCATTGCCTTACCAAATCCCGCCTGTGGTGATATACTTCAAAATAAAAGCCCCATGAATTAATACCATTTTCATTGTGTCAGAATGACCTTTAAAGTGAGATGACAGCTTGGATATGTCTTGTTTAAAAAAAAAAAAATCATTAAATTAATTTACATCTTTATGGTCTGCTTACAAGTGAAGAAGACACACACATATATTTCCCGAACAAGACGTATCTGGCAGATTAACCAGCATATTTATTTAAGCCCATATATTTTACTAACTACTATGCTTCTAACTACAGGTTGAGCACTGTTCCACACACAGCAGCCAATAAAACCAATCAGTTTTGGTGTTTATGGCTGTTTATATGGTTAATTGGCTATTTATTTCCATTACTTTATTAAGTTAATTTAGAAATATGATTGGAACATTTTATAGCTATAAATTCAAGGAAGCGGTGCAGCCAGATAGTGAATTGAGCATAGCTATGTTTGATCAGTTTAGCCTTTTCAAATAAACGATTGAGACATAAAAATGTAAAAATTAAGATAAATGTTTGATAAATATACAATCGTTTGTGCAAAGAGTGGAAGCTGAAGCGTGTTTTGAAGGGCATGGCAGCGCCGATCACTTGCGCAGAGTTGGGGCGATTCTAAGGGCCCGGCGATAGGGGGCCCCGAGGGAAAATTTCTACCGGACGCTGAAACCCTGCATTTCAGCCCGGCCCGATTTTTACCAGGCTTGGGCCAATTTTTCATAGTTCAGACGCGCGGCTGGGCCTCGGGCCTGTTTAGGCTTCTCCTTATTTATATTTAGACATCCATCAATTAGTGATAAAAAACTGCCGTTTTTCATCACTAATAACATATAAACCTATATGTTGGCATAGAAGCAGATGTCATGCTGACAACAGGCATCATCAACAAAGCGCGTGACAGCGCCCGGTAGCCAGGCGGGGTCTTCAGAGTACACCTGGAAGATGACCTAATGGGCGACACTCGGCTCATCGTAGCAGTGGAAAACAAAAGTTATTTATGACCCAAAAATGTAATGTATAAGGACTTACAAGCCAAAGAATAGGCATGGGATGCAGTGGATTGATCATTTGATAATACACTAGTGACAAACGAATAAATACATATTCATTACGTCACACATAAATATACACATACCTTCGCCAAATAAGTCTATGATGTGGGCGACTTGTTTGAATGTGTGTTTTCGTGTGTTTGCTAATATCCCTATTACAACGTTTACATTTTACGTGTTAATAAAGACATTCAAGATGCATGTTGAAGATGTTAGCTTGGATAGTTAGCTTGCTGTTTATGAGTGTATGTTTAGTATGTTTATCATTATTAAAGCGTTGTCAGCAAATTATGAGTTTGCTAATAAATGTTGAATAAAGATGCAAAATATGTCAATATTGTAGATGTAATCTTTTGACCAAAACTTCAAAGGCATGTCATTCTCCTATAATTAATGTTTTTTTGTCATTTTGCGTTGGCAGATGGTCGTCATTTTTTTGTGTTTTTTTTTGTATTTAAAGACAAAAGTACAATCTGTCCAATCAGTACAACTTTTACAATCTGTAAATAACAATCAATACAAACAAACATAAAGAACAGCAGCTTACAGTATATATGTGCAAAATGAAACTTCTGGTTACAAGTACAAACCTTTAAAATATTGACCATATTCAATATAAACACAATGTATAAAATAACTATAACATTTCTGCTATGGTCAGTTATTGTTTTGTGCTGTTCCCTTGCCTGGGGGCACCCAAAATCTACATCGTATCCTTCTTCGTAATCTCCGTAGTAACAAATACAGCGCAATTGCCTTTCTTCTATCTACAATCCATACTGAACATAAACACAGATGCACATGTACAGTGTAAATAAAACAAATACAGTAAAATAAACTATTCTAATAATAAATCAAGACCAATTGTATTTAAAATTAGATTCGAATTTACCCATTCTGTACAGAAGACGCTGTTCAGCGCTGCAAACGCTACAGGTGTGAAAGGGCAATGGTGCGCGCTGCTCCTGCTCTGCACGCACGCTTCTGCGCCGCTCACGCTGCTCACGCTTGCAGTGTGAAACACCTGAAACCGGCGTGAGAATGGCTTGACGGTGTTTAGAGTCCCGCGGCGAGTGCCGTCAGCGCAGCTGAAGAGTTCTGCTTTCAAATACACGCAATAAAGCCGTAAGGCCTTTTTAGCATTTTAAGTAAGCATTTAAAGGCCAAGTTTTGTAGCATTTTAAAATGCTGGTTTACTGTAGCCTACTAAGTGATGATAAAAGACAAACGAGACCAGAATATTAACGCAATAATGTTTTCCTCCCTTTCGAAAATGGCAATAAACAGACATAACAACAGTTAAATAAACAGTTTATAGACTAAATTAAGACAGACAGTTAAAGTTCATATTTTGGGTTAGTCAGTTTTTTTGCCTTATTAGTAGGCTAAGCTGTGTACAGAATGTAATCTTTAATACTGTATCGGTGCATGAGAGGGAAACGCGCTGCGTGTTGTTTTGTTTTGGGTTTATGTGAATCTGCACATAGTATGCTTTATCATTTTGTCTAATCACTATTGGTACCTTAAGCAACATTTTTATTAAGCCTTATATCCCTGTTCAAGTTCGCTAATTCACAAGCCGAGTGAGAATCATACTCGCAAAATAATGTTAATTATTAAACCAAACAAAATCAAAACTTTAAAAAACATGCAGCAATACGATTATTTTATTAAGTGACAGATGGTGGGTTTAATCAGTGACATTATTAATAGATTTACTCTCCGGTGTCTTCTTCTCATCTCCTGTACATGTGCATATGTGTTTTGTGCAGTAACGGATTGTAGATAGAAGAAAGGCAATTGCGCTGTATTTGTTAATACAGATTACAAAAGGATACGACGAGATTTCCTGATGCCCCAGGCAAGGGAACAGTACAAAACAATAACTGTACCATAGCAGAAATGTTATAGTTATTTTATACATTGTGTTTATATTGAATATGGTCAATACTTTAAAGGTTTGTGAATTGTAACTAGAAGTTTACTTTTTATATATACTCTGTAAGCTGCTGTTCTTTATGTTTGTTTGTATTAGAATTGTTATTTACAGATTGTAAAGGCAAGTTGTAGTTTGAGTGATTGGACAGATTGTACTTTTTAGTCTTTAAATACAAAAAAAAAAACATTAAAAAATGACGTATTATCTGCCAACGCTAAATGACAAAACACATTAATTATAGGAGAATGACATGCCTTTGAAGTTTTGGTCAAAAGATTACATCTACAATATTGACATATTTTGCATCTTTATTCAACATTTATTAGCAAACCTCTTCATAATGCCTGAGACAGAACGCTTCTTTAATAATGAAGCAATATCTGATAAACATACTTAGTAAACAGCAGATTTACAAGCATGCTAACATCTTGCATCGTAAATGTCTTTATTAACACTGTGTAAACGCTTTTAATAGATATTAGAAAACAATAAAAATACACTTTCTCAAAAATGTTAACCAGATTTATGAATAATAAAAAAAAACGGGGGACACTTCCTAGTTCAGTGGTCAAAATATTATTGAAATCTCACTTGTAATTAGGCCGGTTATCTACAAATTAAAAAAGCAGGGGACATGTTTTTGTTTGTTTTATAATTGTTGTGGTTTCATATTAATATCATAACTGTATGACCAAATAAATAAATAAATAAATAAATAAAAGAAAAGAAAGAAAGCAAGAAATTCTAAAACTCATTTTGTCAGGAGTGACCACTGGCCAATTAGCCAATAGATGTTAATTCTTCCTGCATGTTACAGTGCATAATAAACACCAAATGAGATGTCATTATTACCAGACATTTTGACAAAGACTAGTATTTTTACTAAACATGTGTGTCTTCTTCACTTGTAAAGACCATAAAGATGTAAATTAATTTAATGATTAAATATATTTTTTAAACAAAACATATCCAAGCTGTCATCTCACTTTAAAGGTCATTCTGACACAATGAAAATGCTATTAATTCATGGGGCTTTTATTTTGAAGTATATCACACAGGCGGGATTTGTAAGGCAATGGTGTAATCGAAAATCCGTTTGCATCTAATTAATACAGGTTTTTACTAGTAAGAATGCAATTGTGGAGCTCTGTAACTGGATTTCTTACTAGTAAGAATTGAATTAGAGAGCTCTGTAATTACATTTTTGCTAGTGAGAACTGAATTAGAGAGCTCTCTAATTGGCATTGTTACTAGTAAGAATTGTGTAGAGCCTCTAATTCAATTGTTACTATAAGAATGCAGAGCTCTCTAATTCAGTTAGAGAGTTCTCTAACAATTGTTACTAGTAAGAATTGCATTAAAGAGCTCTCTAATTGTAATTATTACTAGTAAGAATCGAACTTCAGTTCTTACTAGTAAGAATGCAATTACAGAGCTCTTTAATTTAATTAGAGAGCTCTATAATTTAATTAATTGAACGAGAGCTTTACTAGTAAGAATGCAATTGCAGAGAGAGCTCTCTAATACAATTGTTACTAGTAAATATTTTCAAATAACCAATGAAATCGGACTGTATCATAAATTTTGTTTCTTTTGCTCAAATGGCATTATAAAAAGCTTATTTTTCAGGCTAGATCAGCCAGCTTGCATACAGTCCTGAGGGTGCGTCTCAGAGCGCAACCAGGACTTCTAACGGCAGCTGCAGTGAAGTGCTGACTTTATCGATTGGCTCTTTCATTCAGAAGGCGGAGCTTCCTGCGATTGAGCATTGCATTTTCCCCATTCAAAATTATACAAGTGACGTATCTTTGGTTTATATCACGCAATTATGAGAAAAAAAGTCAGAATTGTAAGATAAAAGTCGCAATAACCTTTTTTATTAACCTTTATTTATTTTTTATTCAGTGTCGGAAACGGGCTATACTACTATTAAGACCTAATGCACGGATCCAATATAATGTTACACATCGGACTTTCCCCCAGCAATTAACTAAACTTTCACGTAAGACAACATTATGCTTGTGTGAATCTTGCCAAGCCATATTTCACAATAGGATTAAAATTAATGTTTTAAAATATTAAACCTCATCTGGGAGAGACAAACCCCTCTCTGCAGCCAGGTAAGGTACATTTCTTAGATTATGACCACATGAGGGCGCCGCTGACACTGTGAATGATCTTACAGGCTTCTGCACGAGCAATCCAGTCGCGTGTGCTCTTTGGGAAACGTCCATAAATTGAGTTTGGCTTGGAAAGGTGGGGAGGAGGGTCAATGCCGAGAGCCATTTATAGACAAAACGAGCAGGGAGAGAGAAAGAGCATACAAAACTTGACATATCGTTTTTAGTTTCTACAAACGTGTGCAAGTACAACCTG
Source organism: Gymnocypris eckloni scoliostomus (assembly GCA_027564155.1). Taxonomy (NCBI): domain Eukaryota; kingdom Metazoa; phylum Chordata; class Actinopteri; order Cypriniformes; family Cyprinidae; genus Gymnocypris; species Gymnocypris eckloni. Next base: position 27,020,622 of record CM050416.1, read on the forward strand.
GAGAGCACGAACAGAAAAACGCTCAAATATAGAACCACTTACGCGCTGGAAAGGATAAGTAACACTGAGGAAAACCAGACACTTGCCATTGCTATAAATAACAGTACGTAAGACAGCGGTAAGTTTACTCCCTTCATGTTTCTAAGATTTTAGAAACTTGTTTAAAGAGCCAAGTTGATAAATGAATGTTTTTTTTTTAATCATTTTTTAAGATTTGTAAATGCATTTTATTAACAGCAGTTTTTTTAAATCTCTTATCACTTAATAACGACTGTAAATTTGTGACAATCTTTTTTTTCTAATTTATGAAGTAAAATGACTGCACTAGCTTTTTAAATCTCAAAGTGTATATTTTAATTTATATTTTTATAATCAGATTATGTTCGGGGCGTGCGTTTTAGAGCATGATGACATTCATTTACAAACACACCAGATTACATTGTCCAATGCGATAATGAGCATTATTTTCTGTACTATTAATTAAATTACCTTAGAACTGATAGGCATTTTCAATGGTCCCATGTGCGGGCGGTGTTTTTTCCTTTAGGAAACTGAAATGCGCACGCGGCACTTACAGTGAGCTGCTGAGCACGCGGTAGCAGCTGCAGTCAGTGTGAAGGAAAACACAGTCAGTCAGTGTGTGTGTGTGGAGGCTTTTGACCTTTTGAAAACAGTTGATCTGTCTTGAATGGACGCGCTTGGTAGCCTAAGTTGCACAATTAATACATTCTTAATAAATAAAAATAAATACAACAAAGTAAAATTCTTAATTAGGTACGGAGCCCATAAAAGGCCTCGGTGATGGAATAAAATAAATCCATTGAGAAAAATCATTCGTTTTTCCCCGAAAAACGTTTTGTGTGAGCTCGAAAAGCTTGCCATGTTTCTTGCTGTCCTGTATAAAAAATAAAAATAAAAATGATGTTCTCAGAATTGCGAGTTTATATTTCACTGACTTAATAACTTGCAATTGCGTCTTAAAGTAAGAATTGCGATATATAAACTCGCATTTCTGAGACAAAAATTGCAAGTTTATATAGCCTATCAGAATTAAATATTTGTGCAGAAACAGTTAATAAGTTGACTGCCTGTCTACTATTCTTCAATATGTCTATCGGTAACATTCAGTTAGGAGTTTGTAGTTAGATTGGGAAAGTATTACTTTGTTTACAACCCGAATTCCGGAAATGTTGGGACATTTTTTTTATTTGGAATAAAATGAAAACTAAATGGACTTTCAAATCACATGAGCCAATATTTTATTCACAACTGAACATAGAGAACATAATAAATGTTTAAACGGATACATTTTACACTATTATCCACTAAATGAGCTCATTTCAAATTTGACGCCTGCTACAGGTCTCAAAAAAGTTGGCATGGGGGCAAAAAAGGACTGAAAAAGCAATACATTGTGGAATACTTTAAAAACAACGTCCCTCAACGTCAAATTGTAATCGCTTTGCAAATCTCATCATCTACAGTGCATAACATCATCAAAAGATTCAGAGAAACTGTAGAAATATCTGTGTGTAAGGGACAAGGCCGAAGACCTTTGTTGGATGCCCGTGGTCTTCGGGCCCTAAGACAACACTGCATCACTAATGATTCTGTCATTGACATTACTAAATGGGCCCAGGAATACTTCCAGAAACCACTGTCAGTAAACACAATCCGCTTTGCCATCTGCAGATGCCAACTAAAGCTCTATCATGGAAAAGGGAAGCCATATTTAAATATGGTCAGGAAGCGCCGTCGTGTCCTGTGGTCTAATGCTCGTTTAAAATGGACTGTTTCAAAGTGGAAAAGTGTTCTATGGTCAGAGGAGTCCAAATGTGACATTCTTGTTGGAAATCACGGACGCCGTGTCTCCGGGCTAAAGAGGAGGGATGACCTTCCAGCGTGTTATCAGCATTCAGTTCAAAAGCCAGCATCTCTGATGGTATGGGGATGCATAAGTGCATACGTTATGGGCAGCTTCCATGTTTTGGAAGGCACTATAAATGCTGAAAGTTATATAAAGGTTTTAGAGCAACATATGCTCCCCTACAGACAACGTCTATTTTAGGGAAGGCCTTGTGTATTTCAGCAGGACAATGCAAAACCACATACTGCAGCTATTACAACAGCATGGCTTCATAGTAGAAGAGTCTGGGTGCTGAATTGACCTGCCTGCAGTCCAGATCTTTCACATATAGAGAACATTTGGTGTATCATTAATCGAAAAATACATCAAAGATTACCACGAACTCTTCAGCAGCTGGAAACCTATATCAGGCACGAATGGGACCAAATTCCAACACCAAAACTGCTGAAATTCATAACCTCGATGCCCAGACATCTTCAAACTGTTTTTAAAAGAAGAGATGCTACACCGTGGTAAATATGCCCTCATCCCAACTATTTTGAGACCTGTGGCAGGCATCAAATATGAAAATGTTAATTTTGTGCATACAATTGTAATGTTTCTTAGTTTAAACATTTTCTATTTTGAATAGAATATTGGCTCATGTGATTTGAAATTATTTTAGTTTTCATTTTATTCAACAAAAAAAAAAAAACATCCCAAAAGTTCCGGAATTTAAGTTGTACAATGAATTAGAGAATTTGTCTGTCATTACTGTTCATTCTAATGGTAATAATCTGGAATGGATACACATTACAGCAAGATCCAACTCCATATTAATTACAGCAATGTTTATTCTGTGTGTTGGTGAAATCATTCATACCGGTGATGATCATGGTGTGCCATGAAGGTCTGTGACTATTTCTGGTGTCAGCAGGACACGGGGTGTGTGGACATGTGCTCTATGCATAATAAAAATACTTCGGCCTGCTTTATCCATGTGATGAGGACAAGTAGAAAAAGCTGCGTTCAAACCATAAACAGAAATAAATCACACGGAAACTCATGGACTTGAGCAATCATCTGCACTCTGTCCAAATTCACTGTCTCCCATTTCATTTTGCTACTTACCACAGACATGCTGTTCAAGAATGTTCTGAACAAAGAGGACAAATCCTGACATAAATTTGTTACAGTCCTGTTCCCTCCTTACCCCCCTGAATTCTTCTCACTGTGGCTGTTCACACTCCAATCAAAGAATAAACCTTGGTGTTCTGAATGAGTGCAAGATCATGGTGTGAAAAGGTGTCTGTTTATAAATTCTTACATTAACATTTGTGGTCTTCAGTACACATTCAAGCATGAATGAGTCTCAGATGCAGGAAGTTTTTTTATGAATTTGTTGTGTATAAATTTAGGCAAGTAGGGTCTGAAAGTGTAGATCACTTTTCTCCAAGACATGCAGAAAAGTGTGAAATCTTCACTTCCATTTTATGTTTGCATTTAAAAGGAATTAAGTGTTCAAATGTTTTGTGTTGCATTAACTTAACCAAATCAAACAAAGAAAGATGTCCCTGCCCCTTCTGATATCATTTTGCATTTATGATTTAAGAAACCCCATTCTGATTGTACAATACTGAATTGTTGTATTAACATCATGCTGCATCATGTATTAATGAACCTTTCTTGTGCTTTCTTTCATTCTCCAGTGCAATGGCTCCGTCTCTCTCGCAGGCCTACAGGAGGCGCTGGTGGATGGCTGTCACATCAATCATAGAAAACCTGTTCTTCTCTGCTGTATTGTTGGGTTGGGGCTCTCTTCTTATCATGCTGAAGAATGAGGGCTTCTACTCACACGTGTGTACAGGTAAATGATTGGAAGACATCCACAGTGACAGGCTTATTCATGAGCAGTTTTATAAAACAGCGACCTGCAGAGGTTTAAAGTATCTAATTCTTCCTATGATACTAGAGAATGTCACAGAGACTCACAGTAACGTGAGTTTGACGGAACGGACGGTTTGGGTGAGCTGTATTGAGCAGGAGGAGATTCTGAATCTGGGCTTTACGATTGGCTCGTTCATCATCAGCGCAGCCACTCTGCCGCTAGGTGTCCTGATGGACAAGTTTGGACCACGTCCAATCAGATTGTTTGGCAGGTGAGAGACATACAGCTATTGGTTTGAATCTAGAAAAGCAATGTTCCTCAAAACTAATGTAGAATGTTGGCTTGACAAAGTTTTCAGTAAACTTTATAAGGTCAGCATTAAAACCTACTTTCAACACTACTCATGCCCTGCAACCCACATCTTGGTCACTCCCACCAACCCTCTGTTTTTATGACTCTTGTAGTTCGTGTTTTGCATTGTCCATGGCTTTGATTGCAGTAGCATCTTATGATCCAAAAGGTCAGTATTAAGCCACGTTTAATGGTTTCAGGTGTTCCACAGTCAGAACCAAATTATTGTATATATACAGCATGTACTGTAGAAGTATAAATTAAATTATATATACATACACACACACACACACATAGTTAAATAATTCCACAGACCATTCATTTGTAAATGTAATGTTTTATAAGTAATGAAGGCATTGTTTCTTCTTTTCATTCACAGTGTTATCTTCTATCATATTTATTGCTGTGTCCATGAATGGGTTCGGAGGAATCTGTCTAACCTTCACTTCACTAACAGTAAGACACAGTTGCAAAGTTGCCATTTGACCTGTTCTATATTCGGAGGTCCTATTGATGTTTTAATGTATTTTGGTTCAGTTTAATTGTTTTTATCAGTGGGTGGTGGTCATGTTGACATTTAACTCTCTATTGGTGTGTGTGTGTGTGTGTGTGTGTGTGTGTGTGTGTGTGTGCGTGTGCGTGTGTGTGCGTGTGCGTGCGTGTGCGTGTGCGTGTGCTATTCTAAATGTTGTTGTTTAAAATGTATTTTAGAAATATATATATATATATGACTATAATTTAAAATAAAGGTTTTCCATTTGAATATATTTTAAAATACATTTTATTCCTGTGCTGGCAAAGCTACATTTTCAGCATCATTATTTCAGTCTTCAGTGTCACATGATCCTTCTTTGCTGCTCAAGAAACATTTCTTATTATTATGAATGTTGCCATAATTTTTACTGCAATACACTACCCCTTAAAAGTTAGGAGTTGATAAGATTTAAAAAATAAATATATAAAAATAATAATGATAATAATAATTTTCTATTCATGAAAAAATACTGGAAAACAAAACAAAAAAGTTATTAAGCTGTTAGTTATTAAACTATTAAGCTGCATAAACCTTGCACACTGAAAATGCAGCTTTTGCCATGACCGGAAGAAATTACATTTGAAAATATATTACAATAGAAAACAGTGATTTTAAATTATAATATATATTTTACAACATTACTGCTTTATTGTGTTTGATCAATAAATGATGCCTTAGTGAGCCTTTTTTAAGTGACTTTAAAAAGTTAGTATGCATACTTGGTAAGTATATGTGTGTGCATCTGATAGAGGTTAGGATCATTTCTGTATGTAGTGTATGCTACACTTATTTAACATAATTGCTATTAAACATTTGAATACTGATCCTCATTGCATAACACATGATTGTTGCATTTCTTGTCGTGCATATAAGATGCCAATTTCTGCTCTTGCGTGAGAGTTACTGCTCTTGCTCTTGTCTGTTGCGGATCATTTCAGTGTTGCACATGTTTTCCATCCTCTCACACTACAGTTTGTCATGCTGATCTCAGCCAATCACAGCACAGATCTGTCTTCACGCCCTCTACTCCACCAAGCCCACCGTCTCCCAACATAACATGCACTGTCCTTGCTTTCCCTCATGCGTCCCTCTTATTTTTACAGTCTAATATTGTAGATTTAGATTTCTAATACATGTATTATTATGGTGAATTTATATCTGGATTATGTGGGTATTTCTGTCATTCCAAAGTTCACAACTCATTTTACGTGAAAATTATTCCATTATCCAACATAGAACATTTTCAACAAGGAACATTTTTATGGAATTTATTAATCTGGATTTGGCTGGATGATAAAAGGAGGCTGTTAAAGCAGAAACTGTTTGTTTCTTGGTTGTTTTGTGCTTTACTTGTAGATTTGAAACATTATTTGCCAGTTAGATTATTTTGTTTTAAAGACATGCAAACATTGCCACAATGTCCCCCTTTTAGTTTATCAACTGCACTGAACTCTTCCACCCTCCTCGTTCTGTCCTCTTGTGTTCTTTGTGTGTTTACTGTCCAGACCGTCAAATTTCATAGTTACATACTGGCACACACACACACACACACACACACACACATGCACGAAAGCATGACTTGGATAAAAACCTGAATCATGTTTTAATATGAGCTCTGCTCCGCATGTACTGTATATGACCTGCATGTTTTATATAAACAAACTAGCAAATTACTGTTTAAATAGTTTTAGATGGAGTATGGCATGTCAAACTGAAGCATATGTCAGTTTCCTGAAAGTATTTCATTTCAGCAACCTATTTATATACTAAAATAGTAAGGTTACATTTAAGAGCTAGCACTGAACTGTTTGTCTTTACGTCAGTCAGAATAGGGACATCTATGTTTGCATGTGTGTGTGTGTGTGTGTGTGTGTGTGTGCGCTTATCTACTTTGAGTGGTAGAGCATTGTTGGCACAACACCACTGTGTATGTATGCATGTATATTAATATATATATATATATATATATATTTATATTTTTTTGCATTTAATTTATTTAAAGTACTACATATACAGTAAAAGCAAATATGTATAATAATTATATTTAAATAATAAATTAGTTACATTTTGCATGTATTTATTGATGTACATATCATGGTCATCAGACTTTTTAAGTATAAGCAGTAGAATCTCTACAGACTATAACATCGCTGCATGAGCAGCTGAAGGCTATTTCTAACTTCAGGCTCACAATGCTCTCTAGTGGCAATAAACAAACGTTACAGTTTGAATGCATACAGTAATATGTTCATTTATGATTCTTTTCTTCATGTTTGATTTTCTCAGTTGCCAAATATGTTTGGAAATGTGCGGTCTACGATTCTTTCGCTCATGATTGGCTCGTACGCCTCCTCTGCCGTCACCTTTCCAGGAGTCAAGGTAGAGAGAGTTTAATTACTAACAAGATCAGACAACTTGTTTGTATCTGGACATTATGCACAAATACATATGAAGCTGAATGTCCTCTGTCTGTCTTGTCCTCTAGCTGATCTATGATGTGGGCGTCTCTTTTGCTGTCATATTCTGGTTGTGGGCAGCGTTTGCCTGCTTCGTCTTCCTCAACTGCTTTATTAACTGGCCAGGAGAATCTTTTCCTGGCCCTGAGGACATCAGATACAAGTCAGTACATGCCAAATACATACACTATATGCCTAAACATCACACCTAATGTGATTATCTTTTTTTACTTTTACAAGTGTTTCTAAACTAGCATTCAAAAGTTTGGAGTTGAAATTAATATTTTATTCAGCAAGGATACATTAAATTGATCAAAAGTGACTGAAGACTAATACATACTATTACAAAAGATTTATATTTTAAAACTGTTCTTTTGAACTTTCTATTCATCTAAAATCCTGAAAAAGTATCACCAAAAGATTAAGCTGCACAACTGTGTTCAGCTGCAGCAAATCAGAATATTATAATTATTTTATCAGTAATATAAAACGAAAAGCAGCTGTGCAAATTTAGAACCCAACCTATCCCACCAGGGGGGTAGACTTAAAAAATATATAATAATGATAATTAATATTAACAGATAAATAAATAACAATAAAATAATGTTTACAGGATTTTAGAAAAGATGACACAACATTAAAAGCTGAATGCCATGAATTTACAGTTTTCACATTAGATCCATGTATATGAGAAGTTAAGAGTTCCATCGAGAGAATGTCCAACAGATACACAGTCCAGGTTCGTCTGTCCATTGTGTGAGGAGGATTTCAACGGTTGATAGCTATTTATTTTGCTGCTGTGAGAGCAGCTAACAGGAAACATCTTTGTTGGACGGACAGGGTGAAGTCCCAAAAGTCATTCATGAAAAAATGGCACGGAGTCAAACATATCTCAGTCCCCGACAAATATGATAGGTCCTGTGAGAGCGGAGTCCAAAAAAGTGAGAGAGAGAGGGGCATTAAATGATTTCTGAAGGATCATGTGACACTGAAGACTGGAGTAATGATGCTGAAAATTCAGCTTTGCCATCACAGGAATAAATTATATTTTACAATATTAAAAATAAAAAAACAGTCTAAAGTCTCATACATTTTTATAATAATAATGTTTTATTGTATTGTAATTGTAATTATTGTAATGTATTTATTGTTTTATTTGACTTTAATAACATTCACCCCAAACTTTTGAACAGTGGCATCAGGAGAATATAACAATTCAATTATACAACATTCACAAACAATTGTGTCTATTGGTGTAAAACTGTACATGCATTTCTTTCACAGTACAATGGTGAAGTTGAGAAGTGAAGTAGTGGACCAAAAGATGACTGAAGAAAGTTCTTTCTCTCAGGAGACTCCTAAAGAGCAAGAGGTGAGCAAACAACAGCCTTCCACTGATGAAGCACCCAGCGATGGAACAGCTGCTCCGAGCCAGGGCAAGTCTCACAAACACGGTCTATGAAAACACCAAAGAATTATGACTTTGATAATTAAATAATGCTGTCATCAATTTTATTTTGCTACAGCAGAATCCCCTCCCTTTCATCGTTCTGTGTGCTCACCTATTTTCCTGTGGACCATCATCACAATGGCGATGACCCAGCTCCGTGTCATTTTTTTCATGGGTGCCATGAATAAGATCTTGGAGTTCATGGTTACCCATGGTGACCCTAATCGTGAGCATCAGCTAAATGTTTTAATCATTAGTTTTGAATGAGATTGGAAAATGTGAAAGAAAAAGATTTGCTCTTCTAAAAGAGGCTTTGCTTAAGAACAGATGGGTAAATTACGCAGCTTACAGGCGTTTGCTATAGTTTTGCAGAAGCATGTGTTAGTGGTGGGTGTTTGTAAGGGGGTAGTAAGATTAGTTGTTTAAATTGGCTTTATATTGCATTATTTTCACTGCCTGTTTGCGTCTGTTTAGCCTCAGAGGATTTGGTGAAGGAGGCAGAGGAGAAAGGTAAGAAAAGGCATATTATTTTCAACAAACCATTATACTGTATTGTTTATTTTGGTTTTTGTAACAAACATATATTTGAACACTTATGGCACACTTAAAGGGACAGTTCACCCACAAATAAAAATTCTTCAAATACTCACTTGTTCCAAACCTGTATGAGTTTCTTTCTTCTTTTGAACTCAAAATATGTTTTGAAGAATGTCAGTAAACAAACAGTTGACTGTAGCCATTGATTTCCATGGCATTGGGAACAAACTATCATGTAAGTCGATGGCTACCGTCAACTATTTGGTTGCAAACATTCTTCAAATCATCTTTGTGTTCAGCAGAAGAAAGAAACTCTTTCAGGTTTAGAACAAGTGGACGGTCAGTAAATAATGACAGATGTTTAATTTTTGGGTGAACTGTCACTTTAATGTATCAATGATATTGCATTAGAAAACAAAATATCAAACCTGGGAGCAGTTTGAAGGAAGATAGCTCAATCAAGCAAGACATTTCACAAACACTTTTTTTGACCTTGACACCAGTTGGTAAAAGTTTCTAAATGTCTCTCTGAAATTAAGTTACTTCTGATAAATAATATAGTATCGTTTATCTGGCTTAATGTGTTTAATATGTAATGTATCAGACAATATCAATATCAATAATAGCAATATCAGGATTATATGGCAACATTATTCTAGGAAGTGCTTGTATAGTGAACGGAATACAATGGCAGTCGTGTGTGTGTGTGTGTGTGTGTGTGTGTGTGTGTGTGTGTGTGTGTGTGTTTCAGTGAATCTCTACTCGTCCATCTTTGGCACTCTTCAGCTGCTCTGCCTGGTCTCCTGTCCTCTGATTGGCTACATCATGGACTGGAGAATGAAGGAGTGTGAGGACGTGGTGAATTCAGCTGAAGGAGAAAAAGGGTGAAGGTGGTGAAAGAGAAGGAGAGAAGTGTTAAATTACTTTGATATGTCACTTACATTGTTACCTGTTTCCTTGCGTTGTTTTCTTCAGTCCCGCTGGGCCTCCAAAAAGGGACAGAAAGATCCAAAAACTCACGAACGCCATCAGTGCTTTCATCCTTACTAACACTCTGCTAGTCCTCTTCGGCATCATCTCTCTCATAGACAATCTACCCGTACAGGTTAGACACGGTCACAAATGTACTTGTTTTTCCAGAAATATTGCCAAGTGTTATTTAATGATATTTAATTACAATTGTATTTATTTGTATTGTATTTTATTATATATACAATTGCACTCATACTTTTAATTAAATTTTATTATTTAATTAAATTGACCATATATGACTTTGCACTCACATAATTTTATTTGCATATGAATATATAATTTTGTACTCGTACATAATTTTAATAAAATGTATATGTTCATATATAATATTGCACTCATAAATAATGTAAGTATATAATCATATTAAATTAAATTAAATCAATTTTTTAAAATTAAAAACTTTAGACCCTGCACACATTACGCTGCAAACATTATGCTGAGAAACACATTTCCATGAGCTCTTTAAAGCTACATGAAAAAATGTGATGACTGTTAATTATTATATACTCATATTCATTCATTCATATGTGACTGTGGACCAAACATGTAAATTGCACTTCAATGCAGTTTTTCAATTAACTTATAAATTATACAATTTCTATTTGTTGGGTCATTTTTTTATTGAGATGTATTCATCATCTGAAAGCTGAATAAATAAGCTTTCCATTGATGTATGGTTTGTTAGACAATAAGACAATATTTGGATGAAATACAACTATTTGGAAATCTGGAATCTTGAGGGTGCAAAAAAAAATCTAAATATTGAGGAAATCGCTTTTAAAGCTGTCTAAATGAAGTTCTTAGCAATGCATATTACTGATCAAAAATGAAGTTTTGATATATTTACGTTAGGAAATTTACTACATATATTCATGGTACATGATCTCTTAATACCCTAATGATTTTTGTCACAAAAGAAAAATCTATAATTTTGACCCATAAAATGTATTGTGATACTATTGCTATACCTGTGTGACTTATGACTGGTTTTGTGCTCCAGGGTCACATGTATTTCTCTCTTTCTTTCTGTCTCAGGTGGTGTCATTTGTTCTTCACACTGCAGTTCGAGGTTTTATTCACTCCTGCTGTGGTGGGCTCTACGCTGCTGTGTGAGTTTTACTCATCGAAATCTATAAATGTCATGTACTGCTTAAGGACTGAAGATCAGGGCAATAATTCTAGGCAAAAAGCGAAAATGAATCATTTGAATTAGTGCTATTTTAGTATCACTGATGTATTATAGTTTCTGTTAATATTTTGAATTAGATTTAATGTTTTTTAATATCAATGGTCTTTATTAAGGTTTAGTTTTAGTTATTATAATGCATAAACGAAATGAAAACGAGAAATGTTGTCTTGGCATTTAGGTGACATTAAGATGATTAATTCATTTGTGTATTTAGCTACCCAACCAATCACTTTGGGACACTGACGGGCTTGCAGTCCATGATCAGTGCTGTGTTTGCCCTCCTACAACAACCACTCTTCATGTGGATGGTGGGACCATTGAAGGGTGATCCTTACTGGGTGAGACAAACACTGTTCAGATCCATGCGCAAAGCAAATGTGTATTTAGATTTAAACAGTGCAGTTTCACAGAATCAAGATTCTGAACAAAGTACCAAAACTGACACCTTTTGAATCAACAGATCAACTTGGGCCTGCTTGTGTTCTCATTGGTTGGATTCCTTCTGCCGGGATACCTCTTCTACCACCAGAGACAGATTATAAAGAAGGCAGCGCTTGAGAGTCTGTCAATGAGCCAGTCAGCGCCGGAGAGCAACAGCCTCAACCAAACCAATGATTCAGCAAAATATCAAACGAACGGGAACGTCTGAGGCGGAAAACACTTAGAATTGAGATGTGTGAATTATAGACCTGATTTATGGGTTATTATATCACGGCACTTTAGAGATGGAATTATTGGACTTCATGTTCAGTCTTGACTAATATAAAACAAGCAAATGTGTAATTTAAAGCATCGTTGAAGGCTTTGACCATGTGACTGGGCAGCATGTATTTTCAGAAAAACATTATGCCATGACCTACAATATATAGTTAGCAGTTTTCTTCAGTTATTATTATTGCATTGACACTTTGAGCTGTCCAATAAAATAGTAGTAGAACCAGAAGGAAGTCTTAATATGATCTGAACTTCCTTCTCGTGAAGCACGTCCAGTATGAATCAAAATTACTTTCTTAAGAAAATCAGTGTTGTTGTGCACAATTTATCAGTGCATTTTATACCAAAGACAATCATTTTGTGTTCATAATCTTTAATCAAAACTTGCTGAGATACCATAAAAGTGGAACTTGACCTTCAGTCTCATGTCTCGATCAAAAAGCCTCCTTGAAAGTCTATGCCGGAGTTTTCAAGAGAGGAGCTCACAAATGACTGTGAACTTGTATTCTACCATGTTATGATCTTCATTGTGTGTGTGCAGGACACAGACATATTCAAATTCTCTAGTATGCGTAGTCAAAGATAATACTTGCCATTTATGAAATGTAGAGAATGTAAAGTTTTCCTTCAAGTAAATCTGTGTTCCTGTGTGGCTCAGTGGTAGCATTGCGTCACTTTACCAATGGATCAGCATTAATATGAACACACATACTAATGAAGTGTATGGAAATGCAGCTTTATATGACAAATGGTAAATGCAGATGATTCGTTTTATTGCAGAGGCCAGTTTTGCACTATATTCTTTGTTTCAAAAGTGCTGTTCTGTATGTTACAGAACTGAAATCGTGTTTTCAATGATTCTACTGATTGTACAACATAATAGTGCGTGTACTGTGCTCATGACTGTAAATATGCCTGAAAGAAAAAAAATCTAATAAATTCAAATATTTTCTCACAAATCAGCCCATTTCTCATCTGATTGTTTTATTAGTAAAAAAGCTTTTTAAAAAGTTGAATGATTTTTTCATCATACTCATAAATAGACACAGAGGCACTTACAAATCTAACAGATGAGATGTTTACCAGGTGTTCTGGTCCATTACATAATGATACACACACACACATATGAGTCACTGTAACATTAAAGCTGTGACGTCCCAGAAAAGGCCCAATTGTTCAGCTTGTGCGTCTCTTCATCTCGTTCCTCTGTTTTTATCTCAGACTGCTGCTGTTGGGTTGAGCTCCAGTCATGCCTGGGTGATCAGGGCTATGGCGATTCTGAACATGGAGAAATAACAATATTGTATTTATTAGCGATATCAGGTATACTATTTATCAGAAATGAATCACTAATGTATGAGCAAATCAAAAACACTCTACTGTTAGAAGCTTTACGGTCTGCACAATTTAAAACGAATCCTTTCATTTACCAAAGATGCATTAAACAAATCAAAAGTTACAGTAAAGACATTTAATGTGCTACAAAATATTTGAACTTTCTATTAATCAGAATAATGGTTTCCGTAAAAATATTAAGCAGCATCTCTGCTTTGAACTTTGACAATAATAAGAAATGTTTCTTGAGCAGCAAATCAGTATATTAAGGACTGAAGTAGTGATGCTGAAAATTCTACAACATTACTGTTTTTGATCAAATAAATGCCGCCTTGGTGAGCATAAGATACTTTAAACCAGAGCTGTCCAAACTCGGTCCCGGAGGGCCGGTGTCCTGCAGAGTTTAGCTCCAGCTTGCCTCAAAACACCTGCAAGGATCTTCTAGTATGCTTGGTAAGAGCTTGATTAGCTGTTTCAGTTGTGTTTAATTAGGGTTGGAGCTAAACTCTGCAGACACCGGCCCTCCAGGACCGAGTTTGGACAGTCCTGCTTTAAACCATTAAAAAAATCTTACTGACCCCAAAGTTTTGAACAGTAGTTTAAAAGACTGCTTATAAATTAAGGCCAATTGTAATCTGTACTGTCATATGAAGACCATAATAACTCCAATTCACCTTTTTCTTCTTCTTATCTTTCTTCTTTTTCTTTCTGTCCGGGTCATCATCCTTCTTTTTCTTCTTCTTCTTATGGTCTGAATCTGATGGAGTTTCTGTGGTAAAGACGTGAGATTGACAGTTAAGATTTAAGAAAGCAGATGTTCCTTTCTTTGTGTGTTCGTGTTTGACTGTCACCTGGCGGTAAGGGATCCTGAGGCCGATGATGTTTATGCTTGTGTTTGTTCTTCTTCTTCGGTGGTTGAATGTGCATCAGTCTGTACTGCTCTGGTAACTTTGTCAGGACAGAGAGAGTCACATAAAACGCATGCAAAACAACAATAAATGTCTGACCCACAAAACCTACAGTCAGTACAGTCTGTACAGAGTACAGTCAAAGCAGAGGCAGCATCAGTTACACTTGCCTCCCTAAACTTTAGCATCTCTCTCTCTCTCTCTCTCTCTCTCTCTCTCTCTCTCACACACACACACTCTCTCTCTCTCTCTCTCTCACACACACACACACAAACTCACTTACACAAACTCACTCACACACACACACACCTTCTCTCTCTCTACACACACACACACACACACACACACACACACACACACACACACACACACACACACACACACACACTTACAGGGCCAGTGTGCAGCCTGAAGCCGGTGAGCATAGCCCCAGTGAGAGGACTGAACGAGTTGTTGCACACTGGTGGCTTCTCGATGAGAGATCGCAGAGAGCTGTTGTCATGAATGCCTGGGCTGTCAATCATACCTGTAATACAGAAGCATAACAAAAACTGTCATTTCAATACAGGCAGTGGCGGGTTTTTTACTTAAAGGGATAGTTCACCTAAATATAGAAAAAAGAATGTTGGTAACCAAACAGTCGACGATTCTTAGCCATAGATTCCATATCATTTATTTCATACTATGAAACGCATTATAATGTAAGTCAATGGCTACTGTCAACTGTTTGGTTACCGACATTCAGAATATCTTCTTTTGTGTTCAAATGACAAAGAAACAAGTGGCGGGTGAGTAGTGAAGGGCAGTGAAAGGTAGAAGCACGCATACACACCAGGAAGCTCAGGAAGGAAGTTGCTGAGTTTCTCCTTCACCTTCTTTCCGCAGAACTTGTTATAAGCGTGCTCCAGGTTGTAGTGTGTGATGAGATTAGTGTGTCCTGTCAGCTCATTCTCCACTGGGAAGAAGATATGTGAGTTACCAGGATCATAAAGGTGACATAAACATCTCCATAACCTCTAAAATAACCCACTACCATGATGACATTTTATCATAGTAACAGTTTTTGACTCCAAGGCTAATTGGTTTCGTTTGGTACATCTGCTGTAATGACTGTTTTGTTTCATCATAAATAACAACAAGTACCTAACAATAATGAAAATTAAAATAATGTAATTTTAGAATTTCCTAAAATTTTAAATGCAAAATGTTCTTCAGGGATCCCACTCTTTTTAACCAATATATAGCTAGCAGAACGATATGTCATGTAGATTCATGATAAAAATAGGCAATTAGTTGTACGATTTTTTAGTAATATTCATTAAAGTACATGACTGTTCCACTCCGAGGAATCACACTTTATTTAGTTTTTGTTGTTTATCTTATTTTAAAGCTTGTTTCGTGTCAGAGGCCCTCTGGGAAGTTTGCTGAGGCCCCCTAGTGGCCCCGGCTCCCTGGTTAAAAACTATACAACAAAAGAATAAAAACAAAACCATGACAAACGAATGAGTGATTTTCCGTTTATTTTTTTAAATAACAGTGATGCGGTTAACCATTGTTACTAGGGTAATCTTAGTAAGGGTCATACATGACATGACATATATTGCATGGTATGGTACTATATGTTACCATGGAAAAGTACCATGGTTATTTGGACATAGTCCCGTGGTATTCTTTGAAGTGCCATGTAAAATACACGAGTAAGGTTACATGCTATACAATCACTCTAGAAGGACGCTGACACCGACACAGTAACGTACTTTATTATATAGTATTAAGACGAAATCAATAACATCCCCAATATTAAAATCCCAAAGAGGCGCTCACTGGGCAGTTCTCGCAGCAGGTAGAAGGGCTCGTTCATCGCGGCGGGTTTTCTGATCGGACCCGCTTCATCCACCATCTGATGCGGGAAACACATCGGGCCCATGTTTTGGGGTCCCTGAGGTTTCCCAGACCCAAAGCCAAGCGCAGAGGGCCCTGCTGGACCCTGTGAATCAGACTGGCCATACAGAGAGGAGAAGATTTCTGTCATGATGGCAAAACTACACCACGATGTTGTTATTATTGTGTGGGCGTTTGTCTTGGCTTTGCTACTATCTGTTGACAATTGCTTCCGGTTGTTTGGGGAAATTTACCGTAATGTATCAAGTACGTGATCTTATTGTACCCAGTTCCTAAACTGCACCAAATATAACGTTACTCATATAATTGTAATGCATAATATTTTAGTTTATCTGCATAAATAAATATATAAGATAGACAAATAATTTACCTTTGTGTCAATGACGCATATCAAAATTGTTGCTGGGAGTTTATTTATTACGGTAAAGAATAAAAAGCGACACGCTTCCTCATGTCCTTCCCTTTATGTGACATCACGACCAATAAACGACGTCGTTTCAGGAAAGCGACCAATCAATGGGCGCGCTTTAAAGAGGCGGGGCTGGTGTTTTCTTCGTCCGCAGTGACCTCTATCCCTTTAAATCGTTTAATTCATTTGCCGACGAATATTGTCTCGCATTGATGCAGACTCTGCTGTCTCGGATCTCCGCAGCTCTCGTTTTCTAAAAATAAAAAAAGAACAATGGCGATATTAACTACTCTGTTTGCGTTTCTGTATCATTTGCCGCAGGTTTACAAATGGCTGCTAAAGCCATACTACATCACCTCGTTATTTATGTCTGTCGCGTTCCTGCTTGTCCGCAAAACGCCTGGGATCTGCGAGCATCTTTCGACGCAGCGCGAGGATGGCAATTCATGCGATTTTGACTGGGTATGTATAAAGCAGAGCTTTGGGGTTTAATACACGATTAATGATAACCGATACAGCTAACCTGCTTGGTAACAAGGGGACTGGGCAGTGGCCTGCAGAATTTGGGGGTCGCTATTTAGTTGCCAAGAACAAAAAGAACAAAAACAAGCCCAAATCATGGTAAAAGAGTTTGGAATACCATGCATATAAATGATGCACGTGGAAATAATAAACCTGGCAACGTGTCCCACGTGTGGTGCATCTGCATCATTCACTGTTGTCTTTATATTTCTTTATATTTGATAAAATATGGCACACAGTGGATTTCAAAACCCTGAACAATACAAGGTAAATCTGGGCACTGTTAAATTAACAGAAGTGTGTTGGATTTTCAGTAATTTGAAACAAGCATATTAAAACTACTGTCATTTAGTATAAATTATCATGCATTTATTTTATATATATATCACTTTATATTATTAAGTGTCTTTTCTATGCACTTGACTATGTCACATTTAAATGAATGTCAGCCTTTGTTTGTTAATTTTTTCAGAGAGAGGTGGAGATACTGATGTTTTTAAGTGCTATAGTCATGATGAAGAACCGAAGAGCAAGTAAGAGTTCCTCCCTCTTGAAACACTCTTTCCCATCTTTGTGCAATTCGTTTTCTCAATAGCATTTTTTTATTGACATTCAAACGTCAGCAAATAATCTCTTAAGCCTCGTCATTATGCAGAGGTTGAGTGTGAAGGTCTTGTTTAGACACTAAACATTTGTGCACCTGTGAGTCTTTGTGACGGTTGCTGTTGTGTTTGTTGTTAAATCAGCTTTCTTTGTCATTCAGTGTTACTCTCTCCCTCTCCAGCTCTGCTGTTCAACTCGACCCCTTTGAGCATGCGTTTCCATATCACAAAGCTGTGCAATATTAAAATCTGTTGTTTTTGTTTCATTTCTGCTCCCCAGTTACCATCGAGCAGCATTTGGGCAACATCATCCTCTTTAGCAAAGTGGCCAATGTGATTCTGTTCTTCAGACTGGACATACGTTTGGGGCTTCTCTACTTGACATTGTGTATTGGTCAGTATTTTATTAATCTTTCACAAGATTGCAAACAATTGGAAACATGTAACTGGAGCCCTCTTCCTTTGAAAGAACTGTAGACAAAAAAAAAAATAATAATAAATATGAAAAATGGAATTTAATTCAAATGAAAACGGAACATATATGTCAAATTTAATTAAAAAGAATATGAACAAAAATTATAATAGCGTATAATTTATACTATAATACCACTGATGTATTATGACGGCTGTTAATATTCTCTTATCATTGATGCAGTTTGCCTGATGACCTGCAAACCTCCGCTCTACATGGGCCCTGAATACATCAAGTACTTCAGTGATAAAACCATTGATGTGAGTACGAGTTCATATTACATTTATATTTACATTTATGCATTTAGCAGACTTACAGGTTATACATTTCTATTATATTAGCCAGTTTACTTTAGACACAAGTACTTTAAACGCACTTCATGAGCTGCTGAGAACGGTTGGGGAGATGTATTCTAGAAGAGCATCAGTGACGGGCACACTTTATTCTGGGATGTCTCGTTGCATACTAATCACTGACTCAAAACATCGAAGGGAACTAGCTTGAGTGTGCTTGGCTTATTAGTAACAAGAATTCAAAGGCCATAATTGCAGCCCAATATTCTTAGTAAATAAGCCCTTTTCAAATGTCATCCACATTCATAGTTGAAGTTTAACTTCAGCGGCCTGAGGGGATGTAGAGTTCAGATACATGTTGAACCGGTTCAGTTTATGCTAGTGCGTGTAGATGCTCACTTTCTGTTGTTTTTAGGAGGAGCTGGAGAAGGATAAGCGAGTGACCTGGATCGTGGAGTTCTTTGCTAACTGGTCACCAGAGTGTCAGTCTTTAGCCTCCGTCTATGCTGATCTGTCCTTGAAGTAAGAATGTTGCTCTTCACTATGGTTTAAACGTTTTTAGGGAATTTTATGCAGAAAAGACAAATTCAGAAACGACAGTAAAACATTGATAATTTGACAGAATATTTCTATTTCAAATAAACACTCGCTACTTGTGAACTTTCTATTCATCAAAGAATCCTGAAATAAAAAACATTTAAAACGGTATAATGTAATATATTTCAACTTATAATAAAAAAATCCTTAAGCAGCACAACGGTTTTCAAAATACATTTTCTTGATCAACAAGAAGCACTCAACCCTGAAAGTCAGTGTCATATTCATTTCTGTTATAAACTCTTATATTAATGACATGTGGCAGATGGAATGGGATGAATGTCACAAAAATAAGCTATATGAAATAAATCCTAGTGTAAGAAAAATATTTATACTAATTTTAAAACTAAGTATGACCAAGGTGTCTTTTAGGTCATACACGACTTGCACATAGATATATGTGACCCAGGACCAGTCATAAGTAGCACGGGTATAATTGCAGCAATAGCCAACAATGCATTGCATGGGTCAAAATTATCAATTTTTCTTTTATGCCAAAAGTCATTAGGGTATTAAGTTTAAGGGCACAAATATATTTTGTAAATTTCCTACCGTAAATATATCAACACTTAGTTTTTGATTAGTAATATGCATGGCTAAGTTCATTTGGACAACTTTAAAGTAATTTTTTGCACCCTCAGATTCCAGATTTCAAATAGTTGACCAAATATTGTCCAATCCTAACAGACCACATATAAATGGAAAGCTTATTTATTCATTTGTATAAAAAAGATTTTTTTATACCATTATGACTGTTTTTTCACATTTATTAAAAGGTGAAGAACCACCGTCATGCCTTACCTGCCAAACAAAAATCACCGTGAAGCATATTTTATTAGATTGGACTGTTTTTAAAGTTTCCTTATTATGCCATTTCTAAGGTTGCTAATATAGTTTTGAGTGTCCTAAAACAGGTTTACATGCATGTGAGGTCAAAAACACTTTAGTGTCCTCAAAAATAGCTTTAATTTGACCTAAATCATTCCTAAACGACTCGTGCACAGTTTGAAGAATCGGTCTCTCTAAACCCCTCCTTTCACTGCTGTGATTGGTCAGATGGCGCAGTCCTTTGTGATTGGTCTACCGCGTACCCATGGGCGGACATTATGCACGTGTTACTTCGTGATGTACAGCCGTAAAATAATAAGATTCGAATTTCTGACGACTCGTTTAGGCGTTTTTTATCACTGTCGGCTTCACAACTTTACAGAAAGTTTATGTTCACATACAGCTACATGACACACTGCATAAAAGTTCATATTCAAAAAGGCATTATAGGGGCACTTTAATGTAAATAGACAAGTTTTCCAGAGGTGTGTTTAACTGATTTATTACAAAATGTATCCCCTGAATAAATTTTAGAGATTTTGTCTAGTGTAGATTTGAAATCTCTTTTATAACGTTTTATTAATTGTATAACTTGAATTGTATGTCCATGAATATAGCCTTGATGCTGGCATGGCGTTAAAAAGGTGAATCTTAATATGCAAATCGGCATATTAGAATGATTTCTGAAGAATCAAATTACTGAAAATGAGAGTAATGGCTGCTAAAAATTCAGCTTTGCCATCAGTTATACATTACATTTGAAATTGTATTTAAATAGAAAACAGTTCTTTTAAATTGTATTTCATAATATTACTGTATTTGACTAAATAAATTAATTTAAAATATATATAAAAATCTTACTGACCTCAATCTTTTGACTTGTACTGTTCATCCAGCATCAGTTTCTATAAATATAAATCTTCTGAATAGAATTGATTAACTTCTCTCTCACTCAGGTACAACAGTGCAGGGCTCAAATTTGGCAAAGTGGACATCGGTCGTTACAGCGAAGTAGCCAAAAAGTAAGTAGCTCTGCTGTGTCTCTGAGCTAATTGTAACAGACTTTGACAAACGTGCAATGTTTGCTTTCCCCTCAGATACAGGGTCAGCACCTCTCCTCTCTCAAAGCAGCTGCCCTCTCTAGTGCTCTTCCAGGGAGGAAACGAAATTATGAGACGCCCTCAGGTGGACAAAAAGGGACGGGCAGTGTCTTGGACCTTCACAGAGGTGAGGCTTAATCATCCAAAAAAGACCTTCAGGAGTGGAAACATCCTTCAAACACCTCAGCGGTCTATATTCTCTGTTTCTAGATAAGTGTCGTGACTAGTGTTTTTCATTTGTTTCCAGGAAAACATCATCCGAGAGTTTAACCTCAACGAGTTGTATCAGAAGTCAAAGAAGCTTGGTAAGACCAAAGGAGAGAAGTTCGAGAGGTTCAGTGAGTCTGTGTTTTCCCCTGTGCCTGAAGAGGAGGAACCGGAGGCCGAGACTATCACCGCGATGGACACCGAGAGCAAGAAGGACAAATAGAAAGTGCATGCTGATGAAGGGCACTGTGAATCACTATGGGACTGGAGCAGAATGTGCTAATGTTCAGTATGCAGTGAGAAAGAGAGCGTGGGAAGTTATAAACAGAATGATTGCTATTGTTTCATTTTGTATAACATATTAATTAAGTGCAGAATCAGTCCAATAATGTAGTACATCCTTCTATTAATATGTATTAAACAATTTTTAACTGGACACGATATTTGGGACATGATATTCAATCTGTCAGCGGTTTAATTTAAAATCGAACATCTACCTCTAATAGTGAGGTGATCATTAGTAAGGGGTTAATGTTGCATCGCATCGGGGAACTAACTTTATATCAGTTGTATTGTTAATCCTGTCATTCCATGCTCACTCCTAGTATTTAATTTTCTAGTTTTTTACTATTCTGAGACGTAGCTTGGTTGTGTGATGGTACTGACTACTTGACTGAATTCAGTGGTCCAAAAAGAGTGGGTCTTTAATGCCAACCGTTCATATTTTATTCAGCGTGAGATCAAGATAATATTCAGTTGTTACCTTTGATGTTGAGACCCAGTTACACTTTTCATTTCAGAGAAAATATACTGCTGTAAAACTGTTTTGTATATGAAGCTAATTAAAATTTTCTTTGCACTGAATGATTAAATTAACTTTTTAATTGTATTCAAAACTGACAGGCACAGAAGAACGCTTCATGTTTTCACCTTTTCCAGTCATTACTTTCACTGTTGGAAGCTTTTGTCAGTTTGTTCATGCAGAATCTTGTCATTCATTTTCCCACAAAAAGGGCAATATTGTTTTAGTTACCTATTGAGTTAATAGTCTTGATTTTTCACTAATCTTTAATGAATTGATGTCTTAAAGATGACCAAGTGCTTTGAGCGGTTGTGAACGGAAGGTTTTTTTGCCATTCCAATAAAACACTTTGTTCTTCACATCCTGTTTTCAGCTTGTGCATTTCAAAAAATTGCTCCAAATTTTGACTTAACCAAGCAGATATTTGACCATTTTCATAAGCGCACATCTAAATGACTCATCAAAGTGCACAATTAGCGTTCAAACAGTCAAAGCGTTCTCAACGATGACAAACCATGTGCAGTGGCTACCAAAAATATACCCAAGTTACATAAAACCGTTCCTGGTAGACCTTTCAGAGTAACCACAGGTTGTTTCAAAATGATACATCTTTTTGATGAAAATTTTGTTTTGGTGTATAGTCTCCCAACTCATTTTATCTATTAAAACAGGAGCGATGCACAAAGGGGAAATTAAAGTCAAAATCATAACCGATTTATAAAGAGTTTATTACCAATGCTCTCACACACACACACACACATTCACAACCATGTTCACTCACACAGAACTATACAGTACACATTCTTTTTTTCTTTCCCTCCCTCCCCTCAATCCATCTTTTGATCTAAAATATTCATACGAGTGTATTCATTGGCTTTGTGTCAGTCAGCAAATACACTGTCCGCTGATTGGCCAGCTCTGATCTAAATGTTGATCAACACCCCTGACAAGACAGACCATGATTGAAATGAGTCCTACACAATGTCACAATCTGCTCGAATGCAATAGGTAAGAATAAAATGATTAAAAATAAAAGGCTTTCACTGATTGATAATGACGGCAAGCTTCCACTGACTGGTTCAACTGCTGTCCAATCAGAGGGCACTGATATGGTTCCCCTCCGTTCTGTGGCACAGGGCGCTTTAAATCCTACATGGCTGGCTAGTCAAGGCCACCGGCGAGATTTGGCGCTCACATATTACTATAACAAAATAAAAAAAAATAGATCTAAGAGACAGCCAATTAATGTTTACAGGATCAAATTTGAAATATGCCCCCCTCAGATTGGGCTTCACCATATCAAATGCATTTTATGCTACGATTAACCCTCTGATTACCGGCTGATCTCTCTCCAGCTAGAGCGGCCATCAGCTCTTTATCCCAGCTCTTTATTAGACAAGTCCATTCAGAACAAATATCAGCCTTTGTAGAAAACAACATCTTATCAATAGCCATTTATAAAATCATATAAAATAACACTTTCAAAATTAAATAAAAACGTCCTTGAATTTCCAAGGCCATTGCTCAGAAAACACTACTTGCACTTGGAAAGGCTGCGGTCACTTAAATAATGCATTAGTCCATTTCCTAATCTTTTCTACTGTTTTGCTTCCCTGCTGCTGATTGGATACAGACGCAACATTGTCGCATGCCAAACACAGTGGTCTGAAATGGCTACTGAATGCCACAGGTCCCCTTTTGAAAAACTCGAATTAGACTCGGTGATAAAAAAAGCCCAAAACTGATCTTTTTTTCTCTATACAGAACAATTTACACATTTATGTTGGATACAAATCTTTTTGTTGTTATGTACTGAAATGTTTTCAAGGCAATCCGGTCCTTTGCCGTCACACTGATTATAAGCTTCAGCTCCTTAGTGGCGAGGAGTCCTGAAGTCCCACGGTGTCACGGCTTGAATGACCCCCTCCTCCTCCTCCTCCTCCTCCTCGGTCATATCTAACCAAAACCTGCTGCTCAGCATCATTTCCTTTTCAAAAAATAACAGCAGAGGTCAGAAGTTTTCAGATCTTTCCTGTAGGCACCAATAAACGTCCACCAAACAGAACTTTCTCTCCTGTGTCTGTGAAGAAAATGAGTCCAGGGCTCCATTCTTGACAACACGGGTCAAAACAGCGTCTCTCACACTGATATCTCGTAAGTGGTGCCTCCGACGCCTGTCACCTTCTTCACCCCGCCTCCAGGCTTGTGGGCGGGGCTCTGAGAAGAGCCAGCACTGGAATACGCCTGACCTGGGCGAGTGGACACGCTGACAGGATGAGAGGGGGACGAGGGGGTGGAAGAAGGCTTCGGCTGCCCGTTTGTCCGACTATACGACTTCATCTGAATCTCGTCCCTGAACCAGAGAAACAGAGATGTTAGAGAAAGATATCGATTCGAATGCAGTTTTATAGTACTTACACTACTGTTCAAAAGTTTGTTTTGTCATTAAATTGATGGAAGTGGCAATAAAAGACATTCATTTATATTTTAAATAAATGATACGAAGACTGCTGGGAATTCAGCTTTGCATCACAAGAATAAATCACATTTTAAAACATTAAAATAGAAAACAGTTCTAATAATATTTCATAATATCACTGCATTGTTTTGTAAATAAATAAACTTGGTGAGCATGAGAGACATAAAAAAACGTTGAGCTCTAGTGTATTTTAGAGTAAAAGTATGATGATTCTGTAGCATGCATTCAAACCAAACACAAGCCTGTATTATGAAACATTAATAGGGTCAACATTAATGTGGTGTGACATGTGCAATTTTGTGTAGTCATGAATATTTCACTCCCACAGTTAAATAAATAAAAGCATCATAATGTAACCAAAAAAAAGAAGTCAACACAAGAAGGGATTACAATATGATAACTGATGATAATATACATCAGAAGATGCATAATTATGTCAAATTCACTTCCTGTGATATGATCCAGAGGTCAGTTAAACAGCCTCCCAGAGCAGATGTCAGTTCAGAAAACAGTGCAAAAAGGCAATGACTAAAAGTGTAGCCAGAAAGGCAGATCCTGCTTTGCCTGCCAGTAAATGTATATTTCTCTGCCACACTGTCTGGAAAGGAAACATTCTCTTAAGCATTGAAGCATTGCAGGTTTATTCTAACCATCAGCATGCCTCTGAAACGACCGTTAATGATGAGGGAGCACTGCTTGGCCCAAATAACAATGCATACGTCAACTTCAAATATAAAGCTCTTATGGGTTTCATTTTGTTTTCTCCCTCATTCTAAGCAACAACGTTTCCTGTAAAGATTTATTCTCTGCTGCTTATTGAAGGCCAGGTTGATTTTATTGCTTTTAAAAAGCTGACTAATAACTCGAAGTAAAGCAGGCTTTCCAGACCTCTAAATGAGCAGTGATGAAGTTTTCTCGGTCTCTCAGATCTATCCATTTAGTCATTTTGCCAGTGATTAAAACGTTTGTTGAAGAGTAAACAATATCCAGTTTATCAACCTAGGTTGCCATGGTAACAACTTAAACGGCAGTATGATGTCATGAGATTTAAAAATATAGTTTTCCATCCTGTCTCTCCACATAGACAAGCGCTTTATTTGATTGTGTTCATGTTTACTATGACATCATGATATGGCATTGACACAACTAAGGAACATGAGACCGAGGCATTGCTAATTTTATGCATTCATGCGGACCCTGTCCTCAATTACGAGAAAAACTACCTGAAATCCGACCTGATTATTCAGATTGAATAAATGAAATAATATTTATTGTGTTTGTTTTTAATAAAAAAAATATTATTATGCTTGTATGAACAAAGGCTTTGATTTCTTAAAAAAACGTAATGTTGAATGGACATATACAATTAGAGGATGTTTTAAATTAGAACTTTAATAATATATATTTTTTTTACTTTTTATTTAGATTTTATGTTGTTTTTTATGCTTTGCCAATGTTGTCAATTTTATTTATAAATATATAAAATAACAAAAATAATAATAACAATATTAATAATGAAATTTAAAATCTAAATAAAGACTTTACAATTTAAAAGGAAATGGTTGTGAATATGTTCAATTAAATGTCATTAGTAATATTATTCAAATAAATAATAAAATAATGATAATAACAATAAATATATATATACATAAATATTAGGGGTACCGAACCGTACGGTTCACTGGGCAAGTTCCAAATGGAAGTGATCATCACTATCCCCTTGGAGTGGGGACTTTGGAGTGAGCAGGGCACATGCGTGCAATTATTTCATTGTTTGAAATGCACTTGGCAAAGGGAGCGGTCTCATTTCCTCATAATCTTCAGCTTTTGAAAGATCTTTTAAAAAATCTTTCAAAAAAGTCCCTTGACTATTTAATTAATTTATTAATACTATTTTAATACTTTGTGTTGAATGTTAGTGAATCATAATTGTCAATGACATCAAGCAGCAGAAAGCAACAGATGATCACCGATGAAAGTATAAAACTACTGGCGTGTCGACTCGACAGAATGAGTTTAGACTGATGGAAAAATGCAGAAGGAAGAAAGAAGTGAAAGAGATACACTCACAGGAGTCTGGGAGGAGGAGGAGGAAGAGTAGGAGGAAGGAGGCAGCAGGCTGCGCAGAGCGTCGTAAGGTTGAGGGGGAGGTACTCACTTTGGCGCCTGTATGCCCCCTCCCCCGACTGAGGCCGAGGCTTTGCGGACCAGGCGGTACTGCATCTCAGCAGCGGCAGCGCTAGAGTAAGACAGAGACTTGCCCAGCGGCGGGGGGTGCGGCGAGCGTGGAGGGTGAGTTGTGGGTGGCTGGGCCGTGTCAGTGGAGCGCGTGCGGTACGGATATGAAGGCTGAGGTGGGCCCGAGTCAGAGAGCAGAGGGGGTCGAGAGAAGCGGGGCGGCCGATGGTGATGATGGTGATGGTGGTGGTGGTGATGCTGAGAGTCGAGCATCAGGCGTTCCCGCTCGCGTTCAGGTGGAGCGTGATGTGAGGAGGTGGAGCCACGTAGATAGCCGGCGTGCTGCTGGGAGGCGAGGAGGGCGGCGCTGGAGGCAGACGGCTGGTGGAGCTCCGCCTCCCGCTGCTGAGCGATCTGTGCCGACAGGAAGGGCGAACTGTATCCCACTACAGGTGTGCACGGTCGGCCTTGTGACATCTCAGGCGCTGCAGACTCAAAATCTTGGCTTTCGGATGGCGTGAGCAGACTATTGTACGACAGACTGCCGTTCCGAGGAGTCGGCGGTGGCATCTGATTGGCTAAGCTCTTGTAGCTGGAGGCTTCGGATGGTAGGGCATTGTGGGAAGAGCGAGCACTGGAAGATCGCGAGGCCCCTCCGGGGAGAACTGTGGAATCAGAGAAGGAGGGATACGAATGCCCTCCTAGGGAGTATCCGGTGATCCCTGAGCCTGGAGGTGCTCCAGGACCCCCAGCTGTTCGCTCTGGCCCGCTTTGCTCTGCTCCTCCACCCCCCTCGCGCCCATCCAGACTGGGCTCAGAGCGATAGCCTGGCTGGTGACTGGACTGGAGGAGAGAGGAAGAGGACTCTTTAAGACTGTCCCCACGACTCATCTACAGAGAGAGCGAGAGAGAGACAGCAAGCAGAAGAGTTGTTAAAGTTTCAAAGGAAATCTGAAAGCTAAATTCAAAGGGATGATGTCAAGGACAAAACCCTTGGGGTAAGGATCTTGTGGACCACTGGGGAGAGATGATTTCAGAAAGCGCTTTTTTCCTATAGCTATAATAAAGAGCCAGCGTTGTGACAAACAGGGAGGCTAAGTTTGGAAAGCCAGGGAACAAAGGCAGACACACTGAAGGCAGAGCACCGGAGTTTGAATGAGTGTCATTTTAGCATTTGTTTCAGTATAGCACACCACATCAAATGAACAATGTTAAAAATCAAAAGACCACAACATCTATCTTTTCTTACCTTGTGGTCTTTGTTGGCAAGGGGATAAAAAGCCTTGGGGCATCATGTACAAAAAGTAAGCTACAAGCAAGCATGACATTTACCCTGTTTGGCTTCTTAGCCTAAAATTGTAGATTTGATTGTAGCCAACTGAGTGACTGTGCATAATTCATCCATTTAACTTGCAGGTACCTCTTAGTTCACAGAACAAAACATAGCTCTGCTCATGAATACCTAGTTTTTGTTTGCTACTAAATGATTTAACCAAAACTGAACATTGTATATGCGATTTATTTAACATCCTACCAGACTGATAAAAGTCCCGTGCCTGCGTTTTTCACAAGATATCATGCGATATTATTGTAGGTGTAGTATTGACAAAATATTAATATTTCATTTTTTACATATCACAGTTACCAACACACTGGTGTATTGCTATTAAAAGGGAGACTATTGTTCAATTCAGACTTAAACCTAACCCTGACCTAGTTATAAATTATATTATTTAAATCTAAACCTTGTGTACACACTTCCATAATGGAAACTCAGTAAAGTTTTATTCATGAGGCCTCAGGTCTTTCAGAATCAATCAAAATCACATGGTGTATTTCCTATCTAATATATCCTAATCCAACATCATAGAGCCAAAACCGGCACACCCCCACAGCTACAACCAGCACATTGTCTTGCCCAGCCACTCTGTAAGGAGATTAGCTGTTTGTGTTGACACACTGTAGGCTTTACTAACACTACTAAAGTATAATTAAACAAATGGAACAAATTATATTTTTTATTTTGGTTTTCTTTTGTATAAGCTGTGGCCTTTTGAGAAAGCAATATGGCTTACAACATCTTTATATAATATAACCCTTCATTTTTCAAGTTATAGATATGAAATAAGTACTATGGTGATAAACTAAATAGTGAGAGATTCATAAAACAATGACAATTAAATAGAAACTCAGCTGCAATAAGCTGCATTTAAAAAGGTATGCATATGAACACAGACAGATACTAGATAAAGGAAAGGATCATTGGAACATAATATCACACACACACACACACACACACACAGAGTAGACAAACAGAAAAAGTAGTACAGTGTAAACTTACTGATACTGGTCAACTGAAAGCCACTGAGTCAACCAAATTGGAGGGGAAAACAATTTAATGGATTGAACAAAATATTAGAGAAAAAAATACTTAAACGTATGTGGTATAAAGGAAATAATAATTACAGTCATGCAAAAGAATGTAAATGATGTCAAAGTAAATGTTGTGAATCACCACCATAGATTGTGAATGAACACAAAGACCTCTTAACTTTGAATAAACAACGCGTGAATCAACAGAGAAAAGTTACCTGGTTGGCATAGGCATGTGTGAGGGCAGTGTGGTTCTTGCCCGGGCTGCTGTATGTGGGCCTGTACTTGAACATGGTGGGAGTGGGCGGGGCTTTATTCAACAGACTACTCTCTGCAAACAAAGAAAAGAGAGAGATCACACATTCGAGGAATGTAAAAGTGAATTAAGCTGAAACAACAGCACTGCAACAGGTAATCGTTATCTTAAGACTTGTTCACACCAAAGATGAAAACCACAACTATAATGATAATGACACAAAGGTACACTATCATTTGAAGCTGATGAACATTAAAAAGAAAATTGACAGTCAATCACAATTCACTAGATTTGAGATTTTAATGCACTAGACTCGAGCATTTAAAATGGCACACAAGATAACGGCAGTGCCTGCTTATAATAAACATTAATATGCTTTGGAGTAGACACTAATATATTTATCATAGCTACATTTACAGTTATCATTCTTGCTGTGATCAGGCCTTTATATACAAAATACTCATATTAGATTCATAAATGGTATTTGCAAGGAAATATATGCAAGGAAGACAAGTATTGTGATGACATCTCTGCTGTAATACACCATCCAACTAAAGCCAAATCTTAAATGTAATCGGTAACTTAGCTCAAATAAGGCAGAAAGGATCTATGACTGTTTGAGAGAATCAGAATGCTACTGAGGTTTGCTCTAACCCTCAGAGTGTCCGGCAGGTCCCCGTGACAGCCCAGGGTATCTGAGCTCTGGTTTAGGTGGAGGTGGAGGTGGAGGCTCGGCGTCAGCAGACTGACTCTCCATCAAACTGCTCTTAGACTGAAAGATAGCAAAAGAGAAGATAAAACACAAACAGACAAAACAGCTGACTAAAGGTATTTTCTGATTCATATAATGTCCAATAGGAAAAACACTCATTCAAATTATGACTTCTTCCTCCTCAATGCCAAAGTCACAGAAAAATGGTTACACTGTTGACGTTACATTGCCTGAACCAGCAAACTGTGCTTAAGTGTTGCACATTGCTATCCTGGTCAGGTTTGGCTAAATTATGTATTTGTTCGTTCTACATTTTTAGTACTTGTTTAGCTTTGGTTTACCATGCTAGGGTTGTGTGATAAATCATTTTAATTGTGATTCTGGTTTATGCTTCTGGTTTTAGCTTTTGAGAGAAGCTTCTTGTACCAGTTTTCATGTAAAGAGTGTTTTATTTATATGATAATACTTCAGGAAACTAGATGAGATCAAATAAACCATGCGAGTTGACATTCTCTTGATTGATGATTTGCGATGAATACTTTATTAGCCTTCATAATAATCATGACTATAATTTGAGCAAAGTAATTGTGATTTTAAGATCGTGGAAGCCCTATACCATGCAACCCAATTTGGTGCAGACCAACAGGTTGCTGGGTGTGGCAACATGAACACACTTTAGGCTCTTTCTCAGGCTTTGGACATCTGGCGTGCCAAACTTTCCATGAGTAACTGGTTACAGCAGACACACCTTTCTTATAATTTGAACTAGGGCAATGGTATCACGGCAGAGGATGCCAAAAGATTCAGCAACCTAATCAGAGGGATAAGACCGGGACTTCTGAAGATAATGGGAGGAAAAATGAATGAACATTTCCAATAATCAGTTCCTTCCTTCCATTTCTGCACAGTGGTGCACATTTATCAAGCAGCTCTCTCTGCCATACTGTACCTCCTTCTGCCCTCTCACTATCAGTGCTTATAACTCAGCAAGCTACAAGCTGATCCTTTCACTTTAGAAACCATTAACGAAGAAATCCATGTATTGCCAAAAAACATGACTAACCTTTCTCATAACTCCAGGTTGTAAAGTTGAAAAATGTCAAAAACATGTAATGAAGTGCTCCAAACTTATTGAAAATTAATGTATTCTTAAAGAACAGAAATCATTTCAGAGCACAACCTTTCATTATGGAATAAGAAAGTATTTTTGACAGTTTAAAAGCCAGTCTACGTTTCATCCATATTAACGCAAGCCTGTCAGTGTCAGCCGTTCTCAATCAGATGGTAAATGCACAAACAGATATTTTTTGAGCTGCGTCTGCCAGAAAGGGGAATTGGAGCCAGTTGCTTGGAAAATAGTCTAACGCACTCTCTGACACTCTGTGACAGAATCATGCACCTCAGTGGTAGAGTTAATACTCATTGCCTCATTCAAACATTGCAAGTCGTGAATTTCCATGGCCTATCTAGTTCCCAGATACGTCATAATGACTCATTAAGGACAAGTTGTGAATCACTGAACAATTTATTAGCAAGAACAGACTCTAAGAAACAACTTGCTCACAATAGTACAAGAGTAATATCTACAATTTCATTCATTTCCTTGGCTTTGTCTGGCCTGGAGCCTTGAGAGCACTTAAGAAAATAAGTAAAAAGGCTTTATTTACTTACCCGGTGAAGGTCTCCATGGATTCCGTTGTCAAGCACCTTGGCAGCCAGCTGAGCCTCAGTAAGCTGCGGTCGGAGGAAAGGAGGCTGAACAGACACTGTCTGAGCCTTCCTCTTTCTACCCAGATACCTGAGAGATCAGAATACAACACTGTGTTAAAGCCTCAATAAGAAATGACAACATTTAGGTCAAAGTTATGAATGTGGGGGAAAACATACCTGGGGACCTGTGAGCTGCACAGAACGTGAGAGACGTTCTTCGAGCAGCCGTTTGTGAAGGGGTTCACGCCTCCCCTGAACTTCCCGGTTACCTACAAACACAGAGTTGACCATTAAACGGTATAATAGTCTTTATTAGTGATTTGACAAAAAAACATTTAAAAATAATAACAAAAGACATGGAATGAGGCAGTAAGGAAGAATAGTGAGACAATAAGATACAAAAGTGTGCCCATGTGGTCAACACAAAGAGGAAAAGAGATGGGCAGAAACTGGTTTGGGAAGCGGATTAAGATGAGATTACAATCTAAAGGAGGGCTGAGAGAAGGTCATATTTTGTAGGATTATAAAACTACTTAATAGGGAGGGATTTTAATCCCAGTTCACCACCACCAAAAACATAGTTATTGACAGGAAAACAAACACAACAACAGAAGATTATGAATGCGCATGTCACAACCTGCTCATTGGTGGTCCTGCCTCTTGCCACCAGAACGACATGGAAACCAGTGAGACCTGCTACTGGGATGAAGAAAAGCCCAGCGACACCCATGACAGCCATACTGATAAAGAGTCAAGGAGAAACCATGAACCATAATACAAATCAGCTCTCAAGTTCAGCTCTCACTCAAAGACACTGTTGCACAGTCTGAATTTTGGCCAAAATGTTTTGATGTGAGCGCATGTAAAATGAAACAATTGTTTGAGGATACGTGACCGCCGAATGCACTCTGTCCAGCTGCTGGGTGTGGTAGAGAATGAAAAGCAGGCCGAAGCCAAACACTCCCATTATGTGAGCCGTCAAAGAGACCAGGAACAAAAAGAAGTAACGGTAATTCCTCCGGCCGATACAGTTGTTGACCCACGGACAGTGATGATCAAAATCCTGCAAGGAGAGGAGAGGCAGGTTGCATGTGTGTGTCATAATTATGAAAGATAGAGAAAAGCTTAAAGCTGTACAAAGCAAGCACACTTCTCTATTTAATTAACACAAATCGATTAGTCTAGTCTGCAAAGCATTAGTCAGAGCAAGAGTGGACAGACTGATTAATGAAGATTTACCCTTAGAAAAAAAGAAACAAGAAATGCAAATGTTTGGAATTGCTGTATTGTAATGTCATTTGTTTTGTCAATGCAAAATAGTAGAGTCACAGCTGAACAATGACTGGAATAAGGTGTGTGTGTGTGTTTACCTCCACACAGTTGTCACACACGGAGCAGTGTGAGCAACGCGGGGGTCTGTAGAAACGGCAGGTGGAGCACCACTTCATCCGCACTTGAATGCCTCGAATCTCCACAGTTTTGTAAAGAGGAGCCCGGAAATCATCCTCTTTATCCTCATCATCCTCAGCTACAACACACACACACACACACAGTTTACTTTGACCGGTGTGCTCTTTAACACACGTCTTCTTGTGCACAATTCATTAGTGCATGTTACTCCAAATGAATAAAAAATAATGTCTTAATAATATTTCATTAAAATGTAATAAAATAAACCGATTTTTCAAGTGACATCACCTAGGCCACACAGACAAAGAAAATAACTAATAGCCAATTAATATACAGCAGTTTTTAAATTTGTTTTCCCTTGTTGAATATTACATTTCACTTAGAAACATTAGGGAAGTGAAATGGACTGGGAATCATTTTCAGGTTGACTTTAAGACAGTTATGTTAGTATATACTATTATAGTATTGATTAACATTTAAAATTAGATTTATTTTTGTGTTTAATTTTTTGTAGTTTGAGTACTTCAACTTCAACAAAGTTTATAATCTTTATTTAGGTTTTTTATTTTTAAAAGTCTATATACATTTTATTGTATTTCTATTCAAAATGTCATATCATAATATTTTGTTCGTTTTAGTTAACAATAAAAACACTGCTTTAAGGTTGATACAGCTGATGTTTGGTAAGTCAAGGTCAGTTAAATGAAAAAAATATATTATATTCATCGACTGAAATACAGTCTGAAGTATAGACTAAAAGAAGATGATGTGGAAAAAAATATGATGCGGTTTATATATAAAGTGGTTTGTTTTTCCAATAAGACAGCCACACATTCTACTACAGCTGTATACATTACTCACACACAGACACATCATATCGCAGATTGTTTTACTACCTCTAGGGAAGATGCCAGGATCCATAAATGTGGCCATACAAAAGTTGGCCAGAACAAACAGAAATATAATGCCATTGTATATTGGCACAGCGACGGAAAACTGCTCTGAAAGCCAAGGGCACCTGAGGGAAAAAAAGAGACATGAATGAAACACAGAAAGAGACTGAAATCACACACTTCATGTATGCTTTAATAAGTCTTTGACAAATCCGCTTAACAGTCCTAATTTAGGAAAATAGCTGTTTGTCAAGGCAACACACTGACTGATAATGTTTTAGCCACATTCTTACTACAAGCAACATAGACACAGGGATAACCATACAATTTCTCCTGTGAAAGAGAGGTACCACAAAACATACAATGTGTGCGAACACAAAAACAGGCAGAAGATAGAAATTAAAGAAGAAAATAAGAGAGAGGGAATGGCACTTTATGACAGATGCTGTCCTATTTCCATTGCCTTTCAGTGTTTAATCTGAGGGGTTGGTGAGAAGAGAGGGATCAGAGGGGGGCAAATGACAAGAATGAACAGACGTGACACAGCATCTGACTTAAGCCCCCCAGATTTCCTCTTGTGTGCCAACTGAAAGGCAGATGACATGGCAGGGCATGATGACTATTTCATGTTCCCGTTATATTTATAGGTCACGACTTGCAGGGCAAAAGTCATCAACAGGAAGCTGATGTGATTTCTCAATTTCATCAAAAAGAAACAGTGCTGACTGCACTTTAAATGCTGATGCTAAATAAACACACGATCTCATCAGTTTATGTGTGCACAAGCAATTCAATGTATCATTAAGGAACATATCATTAAGGAAACTATCATTAAGAAATTTTGTTTATGTAAACATGCATTTATATAAACTTCAACATCATGTCCATACGTCAATCTATTAACTTCGTAGGGGACTTTGGCATGGATGCTGTAAAAAACAAAGTCCAATGTACTCTAAACTGTAAGTAACATTGGCAGGAAGGTGACTCCTAAGACCAGAAATCCTTTTTGGATTTACATCCGTCTTACTGTGTCAAAATGTATAAATCCTCACTAGAAAAATATTTTATATTACTTCAAGTAAGAAATAAACTAGGACACAGAGACTAATTTACATTAGACCAGAATTGTTAAAAGTTGTGAATATTTTGTAAATCAAGCAAAATCTATAGAAGATTGATCTGGTCATTATTCAAAACATTTAATATAGATTATTAATATGCAAAGAAGCCTTTTAATACAGCAGAGGCTATGCAAATTATGTTATTCTAAGCTGTGTGAAAAATCTGTCTGATATTTAAGAGACAGCCTGCTGTATTAAACATTAACTTATGAACTGAGGATATTATTAGAAGCGTATTGCTTAGATGTATGCTGTCAAAAAAAAAAAGACAAAACTATTCCAGATCTTTTAACACTGAAACTAAAATCATTCTCAGATGTGGCTCATTTAATGATAAAAGTCTGAAATAAATGACACTAGCTGTACTGTCCTACCCTGCAACTGCTGACACGTTCATCATCATCACATTTTGTAACATAAAATAATGAAATCCTGAGCGCTTGGATAGTTTTATACAGGTTTTTATATAAATTCATGTGTAGATATATTTTGTCGGTTACAGCGGTGATATAAGATACACGTAGTAAAGTGATATTAAAAAAGGGACATGTTTAGTAATATATTTTGTTTAAATAAGTCACAAAAAGAGAATGCTGTTACCCCTCATTCCCCTATGAATATGCTGAACATTAGTAAGAATGTCACAACATTTTACTTAAAGTATTAATTTAGGTTACAGATATATTTGTACAGTAACGGTATGCATACTCACAATACAAAGCTTTTCTAAAATAATGCCAATAGATTACTGTTCGCACGCTGTTTGTATAATCTACAGGGTTGGCTTGATGTTTACACTCATACGCAATACTGATATGCAATAAAGATAGCATTCAAATTTTATAACTATTTTTGCCATTGTAGGTTTCACCTAGCTTGTGTGCGCAGCGGTTACACTCACAAGCAAGTGAACACACACTACTAGGGCTGCACGATATGACGCATGCGATATTTAAGGAAATTATCAGGAAATTACTGCTGATTACAGGACCGGCTTTACTGACAAGATGCGCATTAATATCGCATGCGATATATCGTGCAGCCCTACTAATCTTAATGAACCGTGCCAGCAAAAATCAGTTCCAGGGAGAATAATTTGGTGCTTCTGAATGAGTTCTAGGCAAAAACCTGCCATTACTCACTCCACAGCGCAGCAATACATTTTTGATCACTGTTATTTACCAGTACATGTTGACTCATCCGTCATAAATGATTGCAGCAATCAGAGTCAGTAAACGTGCTTGTGTACTCACGTGAAGCAGAAGAAGAGGGTGGTTGCTCCGACCAAGAAGGCTGTTGCCGCAGAGACTGGTACGTAGCGACTAGGCCGGAGAGGTCTGGATGGAACAGTGGGGTGGGGTGGGGAAGTGGGTCCAGACACGCCCCCACTCATGCTGCCGCTCGGCATCACCCAGGTGGCAGGATGGCAGCGTGCACCGGAAAATGATCCGTTTGGGAGTGTGTTTGTGTTGTCAAGACAGCACAAACGCAAAGAAAGACTAGGGGAGAAGTCGTTGTCCTTTCAGCATTATACAAAAAGGCCACAAGATGAGCATTGTTGCAAAAACACAAAAAAATTCTCAAAAGTTGAAAATTATTAAAAAATAATAATAAAAAACCCGTAGTAAACTGAGGAAATGTGGGATTTTAACAAATTCAGTTTCTGAGATTTAAACTCTAGCTTATAAATTATTAAACCATTTAACACAATTTTACAAATTGCTCAAAACCTTTAAAGTCTAAATATTTTTGGGTCATTTAAAACAGTTACATAAAAAACATAGGATAAAGTTTAAAAAGTGCCACAAAACAAGACTTGAATATGGGAACTGCTTTGAAAAATAAAATAAAAAATGGCTTCAACCAGTTCTTTAGTGGTGCTTTAAAAAAAAATTCAACGTTTGGTGTTACTGTATAAAATAAGAGGTTACTGTATAAAATAAGAGGTAGAGGAGAGCAATGGGTATGAATTAGTTTTTTTCTTGGTTGACAAATATTTAAAAAATATATTTGAGTTTGATGTTTTGATAAGCAGCACTGTAGTCAGTTAATGTTTTTCAGCTGTGAACTGGGAGTTGAAAAAGAAAAAGACCAAAACACACAAAAAAAAATGAAACCGCAAAAGACAAAAAGAGGGACAGGAGGATTTTTCTGTTTTTGTGTAGTTCAGTTTTGAAGGGAGCAATGACAACGAAGGAATCAACCGTTAACAATTTCCCCCCACCATCCACACTCAGAAAATATAAAAATGTCTTTCCTTCATTTCAACCAACAAGTGCGCTACACCACCTTTAAAAATGGAACCTCATGTGTCTCTCTCCTGAGTCGAAGCATTGCTGATCCACAGGTTAGTTTCGAAGGACAGGCCAGTATCTTCCCAAGCAAACAGGCTTACACCTGCATGGCTGATTAGATCAAATTCTCGCTTTCTGAGAGCAGAGGCATGAAACGAGAGGAATGCTCGCGCCAAAACACCTCTCTTGATGAAGCTTGCACAAAAAAAAAAAAACAGGTGAAAGAGCAGCGCTTAGCTTGCACACACCTCAAAACTCTTGGAAACCGATCCAGGTCAGTGGTGCAATTCCGAAAAGAAGACTTTGGAGCTCAGAGGAATCCTGGGATTCACAGGTGATTATGTGATTGAGGGAGGACGAGGTCAAAGAGAAAACAATGGACAGGAGTTCAACTTCTTCCTTGGGACACTTCAGAGACTTCCTTAAATGTGCACGCGTGAGTGTATTAGGCCCAGCTGCCGTCTATTAGCTGATGAGGAGGCATTACATAAGGACCTCTGGGGGACGCGGTCTCAAGGGAGTGCCTTGAGCCATGCTTATGCATTCTTCTCTGACTCTGGAGTTCTCTCGTCTTTCAGCTGACCAGACGCGCACTCAAACACAGAGTATCCACGCACTCAGCCAATGTTGGGGCCTTCCAGTGGGTGTGCTAGAGAGAATGGAAATAAACTCCACCTGAAAAGAACAAAAGACAAAAAATAAATACAAAATCTGAATTCTGAGCCAAAAAAGGCTAGAGCATCAAAATTTAAATGGCAGGCTTGACACAAACAACAAATTATGGTAAATAAAGTGCTTATTATTTATTCAAACTATGTGAGCATTTGCTTCTATGAAACATTCTGTGAGTTGAAAGTGAAAATGTGCACTACAAATAATCATTCTTTATGCTGATTTGGTGCTCATTTATTTAGGTGCTCATACTGGTGCTCAATTGCAGGGCTCTAGACTAACGTTTTGCACTGGTTGCACTGGTGCGCCTAACTTTTTTTCTTAGGTGCACCAGCACAAAAGTTAGGTGCACCCAAATTTTCATATGGGCAATATTGTCTTGTAAATGATTAACTAACAATCTGGTCAGCATAAAGTTCTTTAGCACAATTCTACAAGAAAGGTAACTTACTGAAAAAGTGAACTGAAATTTAAACTTAAAACATCTCAAGGTAAATGAAAACACGATTTAGAAACAGCACGAGACTCTTGCTAGATAAAATCCTTTTGTGCAAAACCATTGAACTTTATTTGCAGATCAAATATAATGGGAACAGTGGAGAGAGTTTATCGTCTTGACTCTAGTAACCGAACACGGCACGCAGTTTGAAAGCTGAATAGAGGATGAAGGACAGCTGCAGCGGAGAGAAGTGTTTACGTGAACTTAAATATTAATCTATACCTCACATTAAATTATGTAACAGCTTCAGAACACTTGAAATATAGTGCACGAAAACTTTATGCGGTTTTATGTGTTTGTGGCTTTTGTGGGGCTTAACAATAACACAATATTAGCTATGCAGAATATCGAATTTGGATCGGTCTCGTCAGACCGATACCCCGATCCAGCAGGAAATGTCAATATCGAAGTGATACCGATCCTGAATATCGGATCGGCGCACCCCTAACAGTAGGGATGCGCAGTATACCGGTACTATAAAAAGTACCGGTATCTATTATATTTCAAACGGTCCGATATCATAATTTTGCACAATTCGGTATTTCATACGCTGCTGTTCCGAAGTTCACCTGTAGGTGGCAGTGCTTCTCAAATTGCTGCGCATCTGGTAAATGTGACAGAACAAATGAACAACATGATGGATCAAACAGATTATATCATTAGCGCTCGAAACAAACAAATGAGAACAGTAGAAGTAAAAGCGTGATTTTAAATATTACTTTGACTTAGGGGTGTGCGGTTTGACTATTTTTGATCGTGGATGATAAAAATGCCTCCACGATCTGGTGTTCTGACGCCGCCATCTTTATACATGTAAGTTTCTGTACAACGCCACATCCATTCAGTGTTAACTCAGTGGTAGATTGGATGATGATCAATCCCTTTGTATTCTTTTTAGTTCACTTATTTTTTGAGGCTGGTTATTTGTCACCTATGGTATCGATACCAAGGTATTACATTCTGGTATCGTACCGAAGCCAAAATTATGGTATCGAGCCATCCCTTCATCACAGGCCAGCCTGTAGAATAACTCTTTCTCTGACACTAAACCGAAGTGGAGAAAAAACCCTGACCTTAATTACAGAGACATCTGTAGGGCAATACCAAACCAGTTTTTTTCTTAGTTCACAAAACACACAATGAAATGACATCACATAAGCTTTCACTATCAAATCTTATGCAAACAAAGGTGATTTCTGAATGTTTGCAAAGCCGCAAAGCATTCTGACATGGTGCACACTTATTAGGGCTGGGAATTGCCAACTACATCATGAATATCATTCATGAATACCACACACACATATTTTTCTGGTTAACCACTGTGCCAATACCCCCCCCGCCCGCAACATTAAAACATTTCTTGAACAATAGCTATAAAAAGTGTGACCATACTGAACACCACTGTGTGTGTGAGAGAGACAAGGACAATGTATTAAAACCGTTCAGATTAATCACCGTTCTATCTTAATTCACACACCACTCACACACAGACATGAGACATCTGAGATCATATTCAGAAGCTCATAAACTTCTTGTCAGTACTAGGGGTCGACCGATATGTGTTTTTCAGGGCCGATACCGATTATTACAGATCAAGTAGACCGATAACCGATATTTTGAACCGATATACGTGTCTGGTGTAAAAATGAAAATTAATGCCAAAATTAATAATAACAAGAGCTCTGACAAAAAAACGTTCTTTAAATGCTTTTAAACATGTCTTTAATTCTGAAAACTGTTAATAACAACAACATTAAATAAACAGTAATATTAAAAATATTAATAATAACATAAGTACAGAGATCACCCAGAAGCATTCTGTAAACATTTTGTAAAACTTAAAGTAAACGATATTTAGCGTGACAGGTGATTATTCTCAACAAAAGTTGTAATAATTGTTGTAGTTGTATTACGATATAGTAATATATTCGGCTAAACCGAACTTATATTTTGACAGGTTGCCATGAGGACCTTTTAAGTTTCTGTAGCCTATGTATATATGATATGACGATCGTTTTACTCAAATGAAACGGTCAAATGCTCATGAAGAGACTCTGCGAGCAGTTCTGGGGATGTTGTTCATGTATTTATGTCCTCATTTAGTGAGACGGCAGACGCTGAAGTCACCGCGAGCAGCACGCGCTTCAGTATGTGTGTGTGCAGTAAACGAAACCGCACGTCTGTGTCATTCATTAACAGAGATGCAGAACATGCAGGATTCATATTTAAAGTGTTTTTGCGGCTTAATATTAATAGATACTAGTCCATAGCGTGAGTCGATTTAAGTGTACTGACCTACTTTTGATTAATTCATCCAAACTTCGACACATTCCGTGACATTCCGCGTTATACGGTAAATTCCATTATATGACTGCATTCCGCGATTCCGCCCGCATTTTCCGCATCGCGGACATCATGGGTTATATTGAGGTGTTTTGCAACTGCAGCAACGTCTGCTGCTGCTTTACCTTTGAGAGACAACTGATGCGTGATCACTGAGGCAGCTCCAGTTAGCAAGTGCTCTCGGTGTGAGACTGCCTTCAGTTTTCCGCGTTGATTGGTCGGACTCGTGACTCTCTACATATCAGATGAGCGGTGGGCGGAGATTGCTCTCAGAGATTGAGAGATCGCCTCACTCTCACAGAGTGTTGAGCTCAGACAGGCTGCATCGAGCCAAATAGTGCATTTAAACATTAAATAGTTTCACCTGTATTATTTATTCATCAATAAATAATGTCACCTGTAAATAGTATGTGTGTTTGCAAAAAAAAGAAAAAAGAAAGAAAGACAAAAAATTATCGGCAAATCTGTTTTTAAAATGGCCGATATCGATAATCGGTAAAATGCTTAATATCGGCGCCGATAATCGGCCAGGCCGATAATCGGTCGACCCCTAGTCAGTACTGCCACGCGACTTGTATTAATCGCAGTGGTGGACAAAGTACACAGATCAAGTACTTGAGTAAAAGTACAGATACGCATAATAAAATATTACTCCAGTAAAAGTAAAAGTACTGCTTTTTCAATTTTACTCGAGTGAAAGTACAAAAGTACTCAATTTTTTATGTACTTAAGTAAAAAAGTACTGATAGACAGATTTATTGTGCAATTTTGTATAGACTACTTTATTTAATTTTATATTAGCACATATTTTTATAATCCTACTGCCCAAAATACCTGGGTTTTTCCCAAAATAACCACTATATAGAGTCAAGAT
Source organism: Gymnocypris eckloni scoliostomus (assembly GCA_027564155.1). NCBI lineage: Eukaryota > Metazoa > Chordata > Actinopteri > Cypriniformes > Cyprinidae > Gymnocypris > Gymnocypris eckloni. Next base: position 27,062,414 of record CM050416.1, read on the forward strand.
ATATATTTTGTTGATATGGACTACATTGATGAGAGTGATGTAGTAGTTCACTGTGAAGCTTACACTGCCATGTACCTGAGAGAAAACAGATTTCACCATCTAATCTTCACCAGTAAGAAAAAAGTGTTTTAGAACTTGTTGTTTTGCAGAACGTCAGTTATATATGACATGAGAATTAGGCCTGAAATTAGGAAGAACATTTTAAGGAAAATCTAATTATATTTTCATAATGATTTTTTTTTCTTCTCAAACTTTGTCTGTGGTGTAAAAACACCCCTGACCAAATGCCCCAGAGGGCATCACTTCCCACTCTGATAATTACTGTAGTTACTATGTTCTGAACATCACATCCTTTCTTTTTCCCTCAGATGGAATCTATCTAGGTGGCTGAATAAAGATATTTGGACTTTATATCAAAAAATTTCCTCAACTTACACCAGCAAGCTTGTTAGCTAGACAGTTAGCATCAGCTAACAATATTTACTTATTTTCAGTATGGTTATGAATAAACATTCATATCTGTCTACTCGGCTAGTTGATCTAAACAATATAAAAACAGACGTCACATAGGTCTAAATGCGTAGCATTTTAATAAAACTGCTAACGTTACAGCAGCGGGCAATCACCCTTTACAGCAGATTTAGTTCACAAACAACTGACAGTTTTGACCTAAATATTATTTTCAGTTATAATAATTAATCCTAAAATTCGACATTAGTAACGTACTTTTCACAGCATCAGTAACGCGCGCTCACAAGATCTCCCGGTTCTTTACTTGCGAGTTCAGTTCACTGAAGAAGACTCGCTCTAAACGGATCATTTGAATCAGTGAGTTTTCGACTAGAGAACAGCTGCAATCGGATCATTGCAGTTCGTGAATGAATCGTTTGTTGCGATTTGCGAACCGATTGAACAGGTTCATTGAAAAGAATCAGTTTGTTCATGAATCAGACACCGCTTCTGCGTCTCTGAGCACGTGATGTATTATAAGGAGTAACGATATGTTTTATGAAATGTAGTGAAGTAAAAATTACGATCTTATGCTTTGGAATGTAGTGAAGTAAAAGTAAAAGTTACTCAAAATAAAACTACTCCAGTAAAGTACAGATACTTGAAAAATGTACTTAAGTACAGTAACGAAGTAGTTATACTTCGTTACTGACCACCACTGATTAATCCATACTGAATCGCTATATTATATTTCTCAGCAAAAAGTTGACTTATTAAATGATTTGCAGCTTCATCTTACCTCGCTCTCTTTCAACGTTAAACAGACGCTTCACGCTCAGCCTCTGTGAATGGTAAACCCCGCCTACTTTGATTTGATTGGCCATCTGAATCATTTTGACATTGACGAGTGCTCTTAGACCGCTGAGGCTTTGATCTGAAGCGCCTATGTGCAATGATCATGTGTGCATCCGTAGACTAGGGCAAGTTAATTCTCACACTTTAATAGTATTTATAGCTCCTAACAGGCTGTGTGACTATGAGAAGTTATTGCATCAAAATGTACGTCAGCATGCAGTTTTCCCTATTCCAAATTCCCTATTTCCCTCACGTACCAGCGATTGTTCCTCTGCATAACACTGTTGCCACGCATGCTGTAGGTTGCCGACTCCTGATGAAGACAGTGATACTGTCACAGCTAAATTGTGAACCTGCACACATTTATATCTGATAAAAGTTCATTCTACCAGCTTTCAACATATAGATGCCCCACGAACACAAAAGCCTTTTTAAATCAAGGGGTCTTTATTGAATTTAACCAGTCTGCATTGTGTATAAAAAAAATACACAATCACAACAGAGAGGTGATAATGCAAGAGGAGACGGCTGAAAATAAAGGAGAAGGATGTTAAAGTAACAGCCGTTAGGTGACAGCTGACAGATGTCCTCATTAATTATTAAATACAGGTGTGAAGGTGCAATTTAAAATAGCAATTCAATACAGTAACTAACTCCTCCAGGAAGAGCCTAGCATTACTATGTCTAATCTAAAAAAGACAGCTAAGAAAAAATATTTCTCTCATCAATACTCATAAGATATCATGGAAGTAATTGTTATTTTTAGGGTAAACCACTCGCTTTCAAAATGCCATGATTATATGTGAAAGCAGACAGACAAAACATAACCTTGAAATGCTAAAGCATTCTGGAAAACCACTAAATAACAATACTTGATCTTTCAGTGTGATTACCTTACTGTTATTATGCCCAAACTTACGTTTTGTATGTTTTATAACTCGTTTTAATTGAGTCCAACCTTTATGACCAACTCAACGTTCAACACAGACCTGTGCTATTATTTGTTCTCCCAACACAATAAAAAATAAAATAAAACATTAGTTCTATTAAGTCAAAGTATTCAGTTCTAATGCTATTATGCTGAAACGCACATTCACCTCATTTAACCTTCTCCCGCAGCATCTCATTCTGTTTCCTCCACTATTTTTAGATGCATTTTGTCCATAGGAATGTATTATTCAGTGCTGTGATTTGAGCAACCGGCTTAAGTTGGACGTGTACTGTGGGCAGACCCGACTAATCGATAATGAGAATCGTTGTCAAAGATTTTCATAATTGATAATAATTTATTTTATTGATTAGTTGTTGCAGCCCTACTATTATTCACCGGTCCAGTGTGGTCTATGGTCAGTTTTGGGCATAATTTTATTTTAGATTTGTTGAATTAAACCTGCTCAGCCGAGAAGTTCAAGCTAATTTCAGACAGCCTTGTTATCAGTTTAGCTATGCTTGACATTTGGTAATCTGACCCAGGGTTTGGTCTAAAAATGCCATAGCTGCATAACCCCGCATAAGGTCCAATGGACAACACTCCAAAGGGTGGAGCTGCCAATCCGAACAGCTTGTAGACATAACCTTTGTAAAGTCTGATCCTAGATCAGCATGCACTGGTGCAGTGCATCCTACAGCGAGAAACTTTGTTAAAGGCTGTATCAACCGCTGGATCAGGGTCCAGTCAATGTGGTTGAGTCAGTAACAGACAGGAAATGGTCTGGCTGACATTTTGACCAGTATTTAGGAAAGGCTTGGTATGGGTTAAGTGTGTATTGTTAAGTGAAAGAGAAAGAGTCTACAAGAGAACAGAATGGCAGAGATTAATCATTCAGAGAGGTCCGTCTTTCTTCATTCTCTTGCTTTTAGTTTCATTATGGTCAATGTGTTATAATCATAAGTGCGGCTTATAAATTATGGTTATTTTCATAACCAGACAATAAAAATACTTGCAAAGCCACATTTCCTACACTGGTCTATATGGAAATCAGATTTTTTACTTTAAATCAATTATAAACTACTTGATTATTAGAATGTTTAAATTATATGAATCATTACCAACTAGTCAGCTGACATTCACAATCGTCCTCAAATCATGCTTAAAGGGGTCATGAACTGCCCATTTCTATTATTTTGTACTGTTCTGAGGTCTGGGACACACCAAGTCGACGGTTGGTCAACGTCGGGCCAACGGTGAGTGTCTGTATGGCTAGTTTATTTTGTTTGGTGTGCTCCACGAGTCGCCTCTCATTGGCGTCAGCGAGAGTAAGTTTAGCGAACGAGTCAGTGCCCGAGAATTAAAGCAAATATGATGAAAATTACAAAGTAAATGAAGGCTGCACAGATAGAAGACTGTTCTAATGTTACGCAATCTTACCTAAGCATTCCAATATGCGAATATTTTCATAACAACATGAGCGGATTCAATTTAAGTTGTCAACATAATGGATATTCAAAATGTTAAGCTAGCACTGCTTCGTTTACATGTTGAATATCAGTGTATATCTTGTACATCCTTGTTTCGGTTTCTCCTTTTAAATAACGAATATTTACTACTGATTAGGGCTGTCAAATTGGATGAAAAACTACATTCAATTTTTTAAATAAAATATAAAATTTGCATTATATTCGATTTTAAAAGGCATAAATTGAGTTAGGAAAAAATAAGCTTTTGGCTTCTCTCCTGAGGCCACAAGAGAGCGAATCGAGCAAAATATGACCAAATGCACATTTCTTCAAAGTAGTGCTGGGAAATATGAGCAAAAATGTATATATCTGTATTTTTGTCCTAATTTGCGGTAAACTGTACATATCTCGGCATTTAGTATTTGGATTAAACAAATAAATAAAGTGAATGTAACCATGTAGGCATATATAATGTGCAAAAAGGGTTAAAATTAGGGATGCATCGATCCGATACTGAGGATCGGTATCGGCTCCGATCCAGTCATTTTCTGCGGTCAGACGAGACCGATCCAAATCCGATCCTGTGCTTATATAATATTCTGTGTTGTTGTTAAGTCCCACTGAAGTCACAAAAACACCATAAAGCACCATAAAATGTTTGAACACTATATTTGAAGTGTTCTGAACCTGTTCCATAGTTTAATCTGAGGTACAGATGAATATTTAAGTCGTTAAATTCAAGTCCACGTGAACTTCTCTCTCCGCTGCTGCGTCTGTCTGTCATTCTCCATTCAGCATTCAAACCGTGCATCACGTTAGGTTACTACAGTCAAACTCTCTTCAAGAGCGCACAGTAAATGAGGTTTAAAACTGTTAAAAGAAAAGGCTCAAAGTAAACTAACTCACAGATTTAATACGCTTTGGAACAATATCTCTTCCCTCTGTACTTTTTTCTATGCGGACTCGGAGGGCTGCGCAGCCTGTGTGCTGTGACTCTGTGTTTCAAGAGCATCATTCTGCGCACGGGATGTGCATTGCGCCGCTCTGTAATGGAACATTTTGTTTTATAATACTTCTGCGCAATGAAAGATAATAATAGTCTTTCTTGTTCTGTCCCATCTATAATATGTTGCTGCCTTATTATTGTGTTATACATTTAAAATACGTTTATTTGAATTTTATATTAAATATTTATATATAAATGTATTTGCTTGTTTTTTTAAATGTATTTTATAATACAAAGAGCAAGATTTATTCGTACACTTATTCACTTTTATTTGTAAATAAAAATATTTCACTAGGTTATATAAAACAAATCGAGTTTATTTCACAAAAATTAACCCACCATGTCGACCCACCATGCAGAACATAATAAAAAAATCCTTTCAGTTATACAATTAATTTTTAGTTTTGACATTTATTAAAAAATATACGAAACAAATAAAAGCTATGTTTTTGTTATGTCAAATAATACATTTTTTCATATATTATTTTTAGACATGAGCAGACTATATGCACTCATGTAATTAATGTTATGCATTTAACAAGCACGCACTTTGGCAGAATTTAATTCAGATAGTCATCAGCAGCCATTCGTTCGGTAAAATTGAGCATCAGCATGGACACTCTTGTTAAGGGAGGAAACGAAAAGTTTTTGAAAAAGTAACTCAGATATTTTCTAGTAAATTTAAAAATAATGCGTTACTTTACTAGTTACTTTAAAAAAGTAATATTATTCCATCTACCCCAGTTAGATTGACGTGGATGTCATACTTGCTGGACAGTATGGACAGTAAAAAATACAATTTTGTTTGGACCTTATTGACACTGTATCAGACCTAGCGAAATCCTGAGGTGTTGTTGTTTTATGTAAACCTGTGTTTTTTATTTATTTTTTTATGGGCAGATCTTGGGCTCTACTGTATATAGTTATAAATCAAAAATGTTTAATAAATAAAGAATAAAAAAAAATAAAAAAAAAGTAATATTATTATGTAACTCGCGTTACTTGTAATGCGTTACCCCCAACACTGGCTGTAGGCTACTTTTATTGTACTGTACTGCTGCATGCTTGTAGTTTCTGCACTTTAGTGAAGTTATATAACGTTACAGTGTGGTGCTGCGCGTAAGTGCTATAGAAGAGCACGCGCCACCAGCACAGTATAACATCTGACAGGACAGTTTGTTTTTTTCTGAGGTGAGATACTTATTAATTCATAAGTTACGAAAATAACGGTAGAATAATGCCACTGATATTAAACCTGTCAACATCTCATCTGACCTCAGATACTGAATTGGGACAGCGCGTTTTTCTCAAGCACTCTTTCTTTCCTTAGACTGCATCTGAGTAAGATGATCTGACAGTGTCAACAGCTTTCCGGCACTTCTTTTAAAATAAAAGTCTCGCATCAGAAAAGCATTTAGAATTACGTTTTTTGTTGATGTCGTTTCTTCGGCCGTAAACTATCCGTGACCCTCTCAGAACGGTCTCACAACACACTTTTGGGCTGCATACCCAGCACTTTTGACCGACCAGTTGAGAAACACTGTAATAGATTGTGTTTAACACACAGAAGAGTGATGATCGGTCAACACAGAAAAGTATAGAAATTCTAAGTTAAATAATAATAAAAAAAATTAATTAAAAAAACTGCGCTGGTATCGGATTGGATCGGTATCGGCCGATCCTCAGATTTTGTGGTATCGGATCGGTTCTGAAAAAATGGTATCGTTGCATCCCTAGTTAAAATCACATTACATTCTAACATTTTGATCTATTTACTAAACAAAAAAATGAAGAAAAAAAAAAGATACAAAAAACAGACTAGGCTAATTGAGTAAAAAGGCTATTTTGATTACCCCATTACAGTCACTTTACAGTTAGTGCTATCATACAAATACACTTACTTGTAGGTTTAAAATGTCCAACTACAAACATTTCAGCAAAATTTATATTTTAATCAGAGTTATTATGCTCATATTTCATTGCGCTCTGTCTGTTTGGCACGCGGCGGCGCGTTCAGAACCAAGTCTGTGGAGTTTAGCGGAGAATCGCTAGATGAAAATATTTCCATGGCTCTCTAACATTTACAAATGGAGAATATACCTGTGAAATGTAAGTTATGCATTTAGGAAAAGAGCACATAGCTCAAAACAGCGCGTCTCTGTCAGAGCACATGCAGCCTTTCTGTCAGAGCCGCTTTAAACTCAAAGATAGATCATTGCTGATACACGTTATTTATTAACTTTTAATCATATGATCGCAAGGTTCATGTTAATGTTGTTAATATGCACATTCGCTAGCAAGCTAATTTCTTAATCTAGTAATTACATGTTTTTTTTCAAGTTGAACTTACATGAATTTGACATGTCTTTGGGCTCTCTTGTGTGAGACGCGAGTGCAACGATGATAGATGTCCCTCTAGAAAATACAATAAATATGCATTCTGTGTGAATGGCTTGGTTTCAGTTTTGAGGTAAACAACATCTTCTCCACATTGATGTTCTCTTTTTCCAAAATATTTTGAATGTGCAGCACCGCATCGAGTGGGTTCAACTGGACAGGCAAAAAAAGCTTTAAATGTGGAATAGTGTGTTTTTTGTCAATAAAATAAAATAATTGTATTTAATCTGATTAATCGAAAGAATAATCTACCAACTTATCAAAATAACCGTTAGTTGCAGCCCTAGTACAAAGTGAAGTAGACTTTGTCCTTTATGGTCAAATCTTGTGACATGACGTACTGTTTTAGTTTAATTTAGATATCTTCAGTCCGTGTTGCATTCATATATCAGACAAACTGCACTACAGTTTGTTTGGAAGCAGACCAATAGGTGGATCTCTGTCCGCTTGTTGAGTGCACAGCAAGGGTTAGATGGCAGCGTTCACACTTACTCAAATTAACCACACTAACAGAACAATTAAACCAGAGTTTATTTAATTAAAACAATCTTGCCAAGTGTGAACACGCCATAAAAATCCGGTTGCATTAGGAATTGTTGTCTGACCAATTTAAACGACACAAAATCATGCTTGTGTTGCTATAGGAGTATGCAATCCTGTATTTTGTTTCAGGTTTGAATGATTCCTTCACTTCATTACATCCTTTTCATGCGAGTTCTCTCTCTCGAATCCTCCTCACCATCCTCTTACAACAGAATGACTGAAACCTAAAGCCATGTGGCATTACACTTCTTGCCAACTGAAGCAACCTGCATTTCCCACAATCCACTAAATGCCTTCCAAATTTACAGTGACAGTGAAACAAAGCATCTCTTTGATTCTATGAGAAAAGAGAGATCTGTCACATACCCTTTGAACGTTTTCATTTTCCAGACACGCCCCTTAAAAAGAGACAAACACCAGATCTAACCTGGTATAGCTAGTTAAGCGACCTTCCCTACACTTACAAAATAATACAATAGACCACAGCCAGAAACCGTTTGATTTCCACCAGCACAGCTCAAATTCACCACGTTTTAATTCAGTTAGTCAGTGATTGCAAGTAACCTAATTAGTGTCCTGTTATGATTTCATTTGAAAACAATGACTGCTAATTTACACTTATTGTTAACTTAAGTAATAATAGGGCATTAATTGGCAGGTGATCTACAAATGAATGACTCGCACATGATTAAAACACAAAACGAGTCATAAACATGACCTAATTATGATCAGGTGAGAGGATTAAATGGCTAAGATGAATCAAAAGGCAGTGCAGGGTTGTTTTACTTTGAGGCGGTGTGTATCTTTTGGGTGTGTTTCGCTGCAGCTGCACTGTTGTCATCGGTTTTAGGCCCTGACATGAATTTGCGCGACGCCGATACTGAACGCGCGGTGAAGGCGGTGGCGTCGCGCGAAGCATAACGGGGCCTCGATCGATTACCTCAGTGAAACTGCAACAAAAACGGCATTTAATCCGAATATATCAGGCTTTGCCTGAAAATGCAACGATACATGTCAATATAAAGTCTATCTGTGGTCACCCGCTTAAAGCATGACTTAATCTTCTACACGAGGAATGACAGCAAAGGCAGGCCTTGAATAAATGTCTCGCATGTTAAAAGAAATCAATACGTTATTAGATATTGATGCGTTGGGTTGAAATATAATCATTAACGTTAGTAGTAGCAGCACCACTGGGCAGGACTATTAGCATGACAGCTAGCATTATATCGGGCTTTTTCAAAATAATGTTTACGTTAAAATACAATAACACCACTGCGACCTACCTGTCAGTTCATTGGCGTCGCTGCTTTAGATGATTGACGTGTGTGGCATTGGTTATCCTCTTTAATAGATTAGATGATGGCTTTAATCTCCATTTCAATCTTTGGGTGGTGGGGTCTTGGCGACGGATCACTTAGCCTGCGTCCAAACTATGAATCTTCCGCCTTATTTTTGCAAACACTAGAGCTTATATAATGTCACTCAAGTTTTTGGGTCCTCTCGATACTGGTTTAAATCTATATTCTGTCGCGTACGACCTGCTAAAGCTCGCGTAGTTTGAAGCTAGCGACAGGTTTGCCGTATTTTCATGCAGCTCAGCTCAGCGCAGCGGCACGAGCTCCAGTCCACATCATCCACGAGCCTCCCGGAGCAGTCTGACGTCTCCACCCTCCTGTACGCTCATTGGATGAGAGCTGCTGTCAGTCCATCCCGAGTGACCAATGAAAAGACGCAAGAGAGCGTTTGACGGGAGGGACTTGTCAAATTCATTCCAATCTCAGGTGTTGATGAAAGAGCGTAAAGAACGGACACCTGAACGCAACGCTGGTGTACAGGAATTGTGAGAACGAGCAGTGTTATGACTAACAAATTGTTCATATGTTTACAGCTACTTTTTAGCCTGTAATGAACTGACAGACATAAACAGCTTAATAAAGGATAAAAAGTGACACAGTGTCATGTTAAATACGTGTGTCTGAGAGGGAGGCAGACATACAATTTGTTTGTGTTGCTCTGAGGATTAAACGGACAGCAGGAGTTTTACAGATAAGCGTCTATCCCACCCTAATATCCCTACAAATCTGACCAACATCTGCCACACCACCTCTTTTAGACCAAATAACACAAATCTACTGCTCTGTGTACAACACACATAAAATACAAGCACCCTGACAGATGCCAGGGCTAAACAGACTGTAATTTCCTGTGAAATATACAGGAAAACATAAATACTCTGAAATGCCTAGATAAGGTCCAAATGACAATGAATGTAAAAATAGAGCAGCCAAATAGAATAGTTGTGTCTGGCAGTGGCATATGCATATCATACCCTACACATGATGTGTGACCCATTTCCAAACAAGTTCATCATAACAGACTGTTAATCCAAGATCACTAGATGATCATGTATTCATATAAACAGACCCTGAATTTGGGGATAACTCAATTTTATTCAGTGGTCCTTGAGCTGGAACAATAGGGAACCTCTCAGAATCAGAAACATTTACAAAGAAAGGCTTACTCATTATTAAAAACCAACAAGGCAATTGTAGTCTATTGACATATGAAAATATATTTGAATATAGTAACCCTTATAATAGTATGATCTACTGTAATGCTATGACGAGCACAATGAACTAGAGATGAATCCAACTGAGATTTATTTCAGTAATTGCTAATAAAGTTAAAACAGGTAATGGTTAATAATGGATAAAGAGTATAACAACACATGCAGAAATTCAGGTCACTGGAATGTTATATATTTTATGTATTTATATATTTTTGACAAATCGTAGTATTAGATATCATACACTAAAACAATGGTTGTAGAAACAGTTTTCACTCAATTGCTAAATAAAGAAAGTGCAAGTATCACATTGAAATAAATGTGACATTTTTAGGTAGAAAAACTAAAATAGTATTTTCTTGTAAAACATACTCCATCTTTATTTACAACTTTAAAAAATATCACAGTGTAATGCTCAATTTTTATAAAGTACTCTTTTGTGTCTCTCATGATTAAAATATGTCATTTAGGCAAGGTAAGTTCATTTATCACATTTCATGGTAATTCAAAGTGCTTTAAAAGGAAGTAAAATAATAATACAAATATAATCATAACAATAATAACAAGGAATTTAGGCCCAAGATGTTTAAACATTTACATAATTTTAATAAAAGATCACATATTGTTTTAGTTTCATATAAAAGGATGTTGCTTATTTACTTCTCTGCTCTCATCTTATGATGTGTATATTTGTGCATTTTTACTGTCTCCGTACTATATAATTGTCATTTGAAGGCTTTGATTGAGCTTTTTCAAGAATGTCTGATATTTGAAAAACAAAACTTCAAAAAGCACAAATCATAAAAGTCATATGGCTTGTGGGCCCGTACTGTATGTGCACCCATACTGCAAGTCTTCTGAAGCTTCAGGTTCATTGTGTTGTGTGTGGGCTTGGGAGTAACACATTACAAAAGTAACACCCTTACAGTAATGCATTATTTTGTGCTGTAATATAACGCATTACTAATACAATTTTGGTAATATTATACAAAAACAAACAAACAAACAAACAAAAAACAAACAAAAAAACTAAAGACTCAGTAACGCATTACAACAACTTAAACATTTTTTTTTTTCATATTACGATTCATATTAAGGATGTAATGCATTATGCACCCCGAGCCGGTTGAAAATCGATAAAACTATGTGACGATTCATGCTGGTTATGAATATGAATGTATCTCTGAGGGAAACTGACTGTCTTTAAAAAAGTTTAGATTTTCTTTTCATCTTGCCTCTTTATAATGCACATTAAACAGCAGTAGCCTGCTTTGTTTACGGTAACACAGGAAAGGCTGTATTGCTGCTGTTCAGAAAGTGAATATGTGTTCTCATTCAGCCTGTCTGTTTCGTTCAGGTATGTTTAATGTAGCGTAGTTTTACAAAACTAAGGTCAAACATTCTGTCTTTGCTTCAAATTTCTAAATTATACAATCTAATCTAAATATATACAGCATCTTTGTTTGGATCATGATTCAAACGCATGGTTGCCTCCAATAAATGCATGCCAGGTTTGTGCTATGAACTTGAATTTAAATAAAATAAAATAAATAGAAGTTGTGCGTCTTGTAATATTATTAGGCTATAGGTTGCATTATAGTGTCTACATTGTGTTTGGTATCTCTACCATAACTGACCAGACTTTGATTGTTTGTCTAATTTTTTGTGTACTTGTGATTCTAACAGAGAATGTTACTCAAATCAAATCAAATCAAATCAAATCAAATCAAATCACTTTTATTGTCACATCACCACAGCACAAGTGCCTTGGTGAGTGAAATTCTTATGAGCGTGCTCCAGACAGTGCAAAAAAAAAACAACAACAACAGTTTACATATGGACAGACAGTGCAAAAAAACAACAAACAATTTACAGATGGACAGACAGTGCAAAAAAACAACAACGATTTACATATGGACAGACAGTGCAAAAAAAAACAAAAAACAATTTACATATGGACAGACAGTGCAAAAAAAAATGTTGTATTGTGTTGTATTGTGTTGTATTGTGCCATGACCCTCACTATGCCTATTACAATATGTTGTTAGTAGGCTTGGGGCCTACACAGGCATTATGCTACATTGCCCTTCACTGGATGAAAAATGAGCTGCATTTTAACTTTTCAGAATGCTTAGTCATATTTCTGTGGTTATTTTGGTGAAAGTAGCTAACACAAAAGTAGTGTAGCACATCGTAATACAGAGAGTAATATTGTAAAGTAACTAACTACTTTCAAATGACAGTAACTAGTAATATGTAATGCATGACATTTTGGAATTGTGGAGTAGATGGGAATCATTTTCAGTACAGTCTGTTCTACATGCTAAGCTATTTTTGGATGACTTTAAATATATTTAACAAATCATATGGACCATTTTATGTGTTTGTGTTTTTTCCACAAATTTCTCCCTTTGTGTTCCACAGACAAAACAACATCATGCTTGATTGGAATCACATGAGAGTGAGTAAATAATCATAGCATTTTTATATAATATTTTTTATTTAAGTATTTCGTTGTCCTTTAGATTTTTGTTAGTGTATTTATCCAAAGCCTGAAGGGGTAATGTATTTATACAAAACATTTTTAAGTAGTCACACATAAACAGCAGAACTAAAATTTAACAGTTATATCTGAATAATGCTTTTATTGTCATGTTTGTGTCCATTGTTTGCTTCTTGCATAACAAGCCAATGCTTGTTATGAATCATGCAGTGTTCACGGATGGCTTCTGTTCCTTGAATGTACACTACATGATTAGATCTGAACATATCTTTCTTGTGCGTTTAAATATTGTTTAAATATTTCTTATAAAACTTAAGGAATCCTTTGATTATATTTGTACAATGCTGCCTCCACGTGGCATGTATGTGTATTATCATTATTATTAATATTCGGTGGCAAGGTGTATCAGACTTGAGGGCAGAAGAAAGCCCAATATTCTTAGTATCTAATAAACAACTAAGTAGATAAATATTGATATTCATCTGGGGGAAAAAAATGTAAATATACTTTAATTAATATAACCATCACTAAAAATTGTTGATCTGTATACATATACCGGAGCGTTTTCACATCAACCACAACTTTCATGCCTTCAGGCATTCACTGTCTTCATTTGTAGTCGTTGTTGTTTTAAATGTTTTTAGTGAATATGCTACACAATTCTAGGTTATGATATGAAAAGAGGCATTATAAACAGGCATTATAAACGCATTATAATGCGTTCCCATAGACCTAATCAAGAGATTTCTAATATTACTAAAAACCAAGAGCAGCAGAGGAAAATCTGAGTTATTGCATAAGTCTGTTGCAAACTTTCACCTCTTGAGGGCATCGGAAGCCCATGAAACACTGCAAATGATTATCAGGACCAGACGGTGATCTCTATCTATCTGTCTGTCTATCGGTCTGTCTGTCTGTCTGTCTGTCTGTCTGTCTGTCTGTCTGTCTGTCTGTCTGTCTATCTATTGTCTGTCTGTCTGTCTGTCTGTCTGTCTGTCTATCGGTCTGTCTGTCTGTCTGTCTGTCTGTCTGTTCGTCTGTCTGTCTGTCTGTCTGTCTGTCTGTCTGTCTGTCTATCTATTGTCTGTCTGTCTGTTCTGTCTGTCTGTCTGTCGTCTGTCTGTCTATCGGTCTGTCTGTCTGTCTGTCTGTCTGTCTGTCTGTCTATCGGTCTGTCTGTCTGTCTGTCTATCTATTATCTGTCTGTCTGTCTGTCTGTCTGTCTATCTATTATCTGTCTGTCTGTCTGTCTGTCTGTCTGTCTGTCTGTCTGTCTGTCTGTCTGTCTGTCTGTCTGTCTGTCTGTCTGTCTGTCTATCTATTATCTGTCTGTCTGTCTGTCTGTCTGTCTGTCTGTCTGTCTGTCTCTGTCTGTCTGTGTCGGAAGAAGAGAGTTGATTCTTTAATAGTGCACCGGCTGCAAGGCAGATGAATGGAGAGAGGCAGCGGATGACTCATTATTGTCGGCCATCTTGAGAGGGATGATAGGGGATCTGTGAGTGTCCCAGGGCACAACTCTGCATCTGTCCTGGGTTATTTTTGACTCACTGAGATCCTTCTACGCACTGCCTAGACAGGCACGGGCTAAAATAGGCTGAGGCGGGAAGTAGAACAAAGAGCCATAGAGTTTGAAGAGGAGAGATGGGTGGAGACGGAGAAGAGGCAGGAGTTTAAACAAAAGAGAATAGGATGACGAAAACAGCAGCAGGGAGGACGTAGACAAGATGATGCAGAGAAAGACAGTGTGCGTGAAGTGGAAGATGGGGGATTGAAAATTGCAAAGACTTGATTAGGAACGCAGGAAGGAAGCATGAATATGGTCATAGACATAGGATTGATTAAATAGCTTTAAGATTTAATCAAAGCTTTAAAAACGTTATTAAAGCCTAAAATATAATAGCATTCTGAAAAATCTATTTTTTGAAATGGAACAGTTTATTGAACATCTAGATAAAACCTTTGTTGAGTATAATATTTGATACATCAGGCTTTTATTTAAAGTAAAATGAACAACTGAACAATTTTCTGATATTCATATGGCCAAAAGATATGCACCAAAAATACATGCACCACAACCTGAAGGTGAACATTATTAGAATTATACTAAAAGACCTTTAACTTGAATAAAACAGTATAAACTATCAATCAGACAAAATAAAACATTTTGAAGACTGTGTGCAGCAAGTTTTTCAGCTAAACATTAATAATTTAGAGGCCTTAGAAATGTGTATGAAATATGATACAGTATAATTAATAAGTTAAGGACACATAAACAGTGTTAGGTTTAATAAACATCACAGCACAAATAAAATGTATTGATTTTTGCCCGCTTGGAACAACTCATTTATATTTGCAAATCTATTGGTACATTGGCCTAGAGAACATACATTACATGATGTAATGAAACTACCTTGTAAAGTTATGTATAATGTATAATAATGTATACATATAAATGTATAATTGTAAAGATGCAAACAGTATTACAGGCTAAAATTCAGATAAAGAGGAGGACTGTGATATATTTATTATGTCAAGTACAGCAGACAGTCTAGCTTCTGTGTGTAACTGTTGACTGGGATGTAATCCAGTGGCATAGGTTTTTAATCATGCATATGATATTGAATGTTGTAAAATGTCCCAAACTTTGGATATAGCCCAAAAGTGCAAAATAAGCGAGTCTGTCATTATAGTTTCACCATTCAAGGCACAAAAAGGGATGACACTTTATTTGTTCATCTGTGTCGTCACCAACTGTGGCAAAACATGTATTAATAGTGTGGTGTAGGTCGACGGCAAGCAAAACTGAAATATTCCTCACAAGACTCAACTGATAGTGTGTGACAAAATATGTCACTATTAAGAAGAAAAACAGCACTAAACTGTTATAAATATACATTTATATATATATAAATATACATACATATACATACATATATATATATATATATATATATATATATATATTCTTCATGGCATAGATTCAACAAGGTGTTGGAAACATTCCTCAGAGATTTTGGTCCATATTGACATGATAGCATCACGCAGTTGCTGCAGATTTGTCGGCTGCACATTCATGATGCGAATCTCCCGTCCAACCACATCCCAAAGGTGCTCTATTGGATTGAGATCTGGTGACTGAGGAGGCCATTTGAGTGAAGTGAACTCATTATCATGTTCAAGAAACCAGTCTGAGATGATTTGAGCTTTGTGACATGGTGCATTATCCTGCTGGAAGTAGCCATCAGAAGATACACTGTAGTCATAAAGGGATGGACATGGTCAGAAACAATACTCAGGTAGACTGTGGCGTTTAAACGATGCTCAGTTGGTACTAAGGGGCCCAAAGTGTGCCAAGCAAATATCCCCCACACCATTACACCACCACCAGCCTGAACCGTTGAGACAAGGCAGGATGGATCCATGCTTATATGTTCTTTACACCAAATTCTGCCCCTACTATCTGAATGTCGCAGCAGAAATTGAGACTCATCAGACCAGGCAACGTTTTTCCAATCTTCTATTGTCCAACTCTGGTGAGCCTGTGTGAATTGTAGCCTCCGTTTCCTGTTCTTATCTGACAGGAGCGGCACCCGGTATGGTCTTCTGCTGCTGTAGCCCGTCTGCTTCAGGGTTCGACATGTTGTGCGTTCAGAGATGGTATTCTGCATACCTTGGTTGTAACGAGAGGTTATTTGAGTTACTGTTGCCTTTCTTTCGTCTCTAACCAGTCTGCCCATGCTCCTCTGACCTCTGACATCAACAAAGCATTTTCGTCCGCACAACTGCCACTCACTGGCTATTTTCTCTTTTTCGGACCATTCTATGTGAACCCTAGAGATGGTTGGTCATGGAAATCCCAGTAGATCAGTTTTTGAAATACTCAGACCAGCCCGTCTGGCACCAACAACCATTCCTCGTTCAAATTCACTTAAATCCCCTTTTTCCCCATTCTGATGCTCGGTTTGAACTTCAGCAAGACATCTTCACCACATCTAGATGCCTAAATCCATTGAGTTGCTGCCATGTGATTGGCTGATTAGCAATTTGTGTTACCAAGCAATTGAACAGGTGTACCTAATAAAGTGGCCGCTGAGTGTCATGTCTAGTTAAGAATAGTTCAGCTTTGAAAAGAAAAAAAAACATCTGGAGACGTTTGGAGATCTGTCTCCTGTGTGTTCTGCTCTGTCTAGATGTTTGGAATGCAATGCATGAACAGCCCCTTGGAGATAAAAGTGTGCATCTTATTTCTGCTGTTAGATCCAACTTGGATACTGAGTTGGTCTTCATGCAAGCAAAAGTGTGTGATCTAGCTTTGCAGAAATAACTGCAAGCAGATGGTACTCGAACGCCTATTCAGTGACACTCCTGTGTATTCACCTTTTGTGGCAGCTGGCTTGTTGCATCACCATGGTGCGTCCTTTGTAGCCTGCATTTCACATAATAATTCACACATGATAAGCTGTCGCTGCTTTACATGTCATGTCAGCTACCCAGAAATGTCACATGCATAAAACCAAATGCATTAATATAGTGGACTCACAAAAAAAATAAAAACATCCACTCACATATGTAACCTGTGTCTGAATATGCGGTAATACTTTATTTTGATGGTCCCTTTTGAGCATTCTGTTGACACAAACTATTAGGCTATTAGACTATTAGTAGACTGCGTACTTAATAACTGCTAACGCTTTAATGTGATGGTCTCCCAACATACACTCTTTTGACTATAAGTAACTTTGCAAGTACATCTCCACTTATTCTAACCATAACCCTACCAGTCTATTAATACTCTACTAACACTCTAGTGAGAGTTAGTAGACATGTAAGGGCAACTTTACTCATAGTCAACAGAATGTGTTAAAGGGACCATCAAAATAAAGTAAAATCGAATATGCATTAATATCTAATAGATAATATACACAAAGCAGTATGCATTATATGGAGAGGTCAGACTGGAAGAGTTGGAAAACAAAAGATGGCAAACAACTGTAAATTCTAAGGGAGTGTTCTCAAATTTGGTCACTTTTATAACAGTTTTCTGCCGAAAGGTTTTTTATATAGTTGGTGTACTTGGTTGCCAATGAGATGGAAGTTTCAGAGCATGCTTGCAAAAAACAACAACAACAGAATATGTTATTTTAGGTCATTTCTTAATCAACCTGTAATTGTGTTCAATTATGCAAGAAGTGCAAAACCTATTATTTAATTGTAAGTGTTTGAATTACATAAAATGCTAGCTATGAAATGCTAGCATGTCAAACCAAGTCTGTAATTTTCTTCCACCATCATTTCCACAACTGAAATCAGTTAAACACAATACATAATTTGGGACGTGTTTAAAATGACAAATTCTTTCACAGCTATCTGAAAAAATGACAGAATTCTCCTTCAATGCATTCATTTCACTACTTGATATTGCTAATTAAACAAATTAAATAAAGTGTAATAACTGTAAGTCCTGTATTACCAAGAATTCCTTGTAATTAAATTTTACTTGATTCAGAGCAGGGGTCACCAGACTTGGTCCTAGAGGAAGCTTCAAGTGTACCTAGCAAGACCTTGATTATCTCATTCAGGTGTATTTGATTAGGGTAAGATCTACACTCTGCTGGACCAAGTTTGGTGACACCTGCAATAGAGTGTATTTTGCAATAATGGTCATGTCGTAGGTGAGAAAACAGTGTCAAAATATCTCGCGTAAAATGGGAAATTATTTTCTGAAAATAACTAATTTATTGGTCCCAAAGCCCAATCTTATATCTACCTCAAGCTTAACCATACTCTGCTGCTGAATTACTTGCTTTTTTTACAACCAGTCAGGTCTTGAACACAAAACAAGACATTTTGAAGCATGTTGGTAACTAAACAGTTGCTGGTAGCCATTGACTTCCACAGTATAGAAAAAAAATTAATTAATACGCAAGTCAATGCCTATCAACAACTGTTTGGTAACATTTGCATTTACATTTTGTCATTTTGTAGACACTTTTATCCAAAGCGACTTACAATTGGGGAATTCATAAAGCAATTCATCTTGAAGAGGCAAACAGACAGAGGAAGTGCTCGTAATACCAAGTCTCAGGCATTGTGCAAATAAGTACAAGCTAGCAAGGGAAGGAGAGAAAGATAAAGATAAAGATGAAGTTTTTTTTTTGTTTAGGATGAAGTCAAGTAGTGTCGAAAGAGATGAGTTTTCAGTTGTTGCTTGAAGATTGACAGGGATCCAGCATTCCGGATGGGGTGGGAAGATCATTTCACCAGCCAGGAACGGTGAAAGAGAATGTTCTGGAGAGTGATTTTGAGCCTCTCTGTGATGGTACCACGAGGCGTCGCTCACTAGCAGATCTCAGACTTCTGGAGGGGGTGTAAATTCGTAATAGTGAGTGGAAGTAGGTGGGTGCTGAGCCTGTGGTTGTTCTATATGCAAGCATCAGTGTCTTGAACTTGATGAGAGCTGCAACTGGTAGCTAGTGCAAGGAGACAAAGAGAGGTCTAACATGGGTAACATGGGTTCTCGTTGAAGACCAATTGTGCCGCTGCATTCTGAATCATTTGTAGAGGTTTGATTGTGCATGATGGTAGTCCAGCCAGAAGAGCATTGCAGTAGTCCAACCTAGAAATGACAAGGGCCTGGACAAGAAGTTGTGCAGCTTGCTCTGTCAGAAAGGGCCTGATCTTTCTGATGTTGTGTGGTGCAAACCTGCAAGGTCGGCTGGTCATCAAAGATTACACCAAGATTTGTTGTATTACACCAAGTTGATGGTGTAATTGTTGATGAACCAACTGAATCATGAAGTCATGCTGTAGAGTTGGAGTGGCAGGGAAGACAAGAAGCTCAGTCTTTGCCAGGTTGGTAACCAACATTCTCCAAAATATCTTCTTTTGTACTCAACAGAAGAAAGAAACTCATATAGGTTTGGAGCAAATTTAGAGTGAGTAAATGATGACAGAATTTTCAATTTGGGGTAAACTATCCCCCTTAATTAGCTTTAATAGTCTTGAATGAGTGCAGTGAATATGGATGTTTAAGATTAATATCTTTGCTTTAAGTTGACACAAAAACAGTATCGTCAGTTAAGTTACAGGTATTTGTGTAAGATTTGCAACTCGGGCAGTGGAGGCACGTGAACCCTCCACGGTCCACTGATGAGAGTGATGACGCACTCCATTTGAAAACGTCTGCCTCACTGCGGGAAGAGTGCAGCGCTCTGCGAATGTGTGATTAGAGCTAAATGATTGTGTATGTGTGCACCCGCGCAAGTATGCGACTTTGCATACGCAATTCATAAACTCTCCAAATGTCTGTGGCGCCGGAATCTGCCAAGATTGTGACTCAAATATCTCACATCTCCTCTCACTCCTCTCTGCATTTTATTCACCGTTTCACACACTATTTCAGCCCTGCTGATGTCTCTTGCAGTCTGTCTTTCTCTCTCCGTCTCCCTTCTGGTTCCCTTTCAAGTTTTAACGTCAGCCACTGCCTCTTTCCTCCATTTACGCAGAGCAATATGAGTTTTACACCTCTCTCCTTTACCCTTTGAAAACACATCAAAACATATGAGAAAAAAAAACTGTCACTGTGTTCACTGGGTGAATGGGAGTTGACGCATCAAATAAGCACCCCCACCACTTTTTATTTTCCTCCTTCAACAGCCATGCTGGTAATCATCATGATCATCCAGGTGGATGCTGTACATTGGTGGTGGATGAGGACATACCCCCCTTACTATGTAAAGCGTTTTTAGTGTCTAAAAAGCGCTTTATAAAAGTAACAAATTATTATTATTATTAATCATTAGGAGGAGACATCATTCAATTCTGGGCCTTGGGTTCATTATTCAACAGCACTGGGCTCAGAACACCTATAGTTAAGCCCAAAAAATGGGAGAAAAGAGGGGAGAGTCAAGGAAGATGAGTGATATATAGGAAGAGAAAGGTGACATGCTCATGTCAAGAAGAGCTGGAAAAGGTGAGGAAACTAAGGGAGTGAATTGAAAAATGAAATATAGAAAGGTGAGGGAGGGGTGAGAGAGGAGCTGATGATGACAAACCGAGCCGAAAGACCGAAAGAAGAGAGTGTGAAAAAAAACAGAATATGTAACAAAGAGCGAGAGCTTTGAGCTGTGCTGAACTGCATGCTAGACAGAGATGTGGGAATGTATTAAAATCATTGCTAATTTATACTGAATGAAACCCCAGCAGCAGCTACAAATGAGAAATTTGTGCTTATAAGTTTTGTAATCATGTTCCATAGAGAGAAAATGCAATTTCAGCTCACAAAAGTTTGCATGTTAAATAAACTGAACAACACAGCAAAGGGGTGTCCATGTGTTTGTGTCGATATGTACCAGTAACTGTATGTATTTGACATTTCTTTTCATGGGGGCGATTACCAACACTTCCAAACTCTTGCTGTGATGAGCAACTTCCGGTAAACTCACTCACACACATGCACATACAAATAAAAAACAGAAAGCAAGTCGTTGCCTCCCATTTCTTTCTTCCTCACACATATTCCCCATTCACGTGACTCATTCTTCATCTAATATTTAGCGATATTGACGTGGTCACCACCTCTCGATTGCCAGCCAACTCATTGTGTCTCATTGTTGAGTAGCGTGGCCGACAGCCAATGGGCACGCAGATGGTGGGTGGCATGATGAAGGGACTATTTGCGCAACTGTACTCCATCCAATGGGGGCATCGAGATGCAGATGTCTTCCATTCAAAGGCCTGATTCAGAAAATAGCCTTGTGCATCATAATCGGCGATACACAGATTACTCGGTTGATTAGTTGAATAATAGAGTAATTGTAGTCTACAAAATTTTGACAAGAACGTGATTCACATCACACTGATATCTTTAATCCGCAATCAGTGCTATTTGTAATGCAAACAGGCTGAAGATTGAGCATTGGATGGAAAATGAAACAGCCTGTTGGCAGTAGTTTTCATGGTAGATTTACTGTGGAATTGAGAGAAAAGGCACTTGAGCCTTTCACTGGGACTTACACGTATGTGTGTGTCTGTGTGTGTGTGTGTGTGTGTGTGTGTGTGTGCGTACATGCTTGTGTTAAGCAAAGCCTGTCTTTGCACATGGTGGGAGACTGGAGCAAACTCGGCATCTTGCTGCTCTTTCAGTGAGAGCCATCTGCTAAAAACTGAAAGAAAAATAAATCTTTCCTGAATTAACAATAACCATTCAATACCACAACTGGAGTGCTTTGTGAATACCTTTTCCAATAACATCATCTTTTAGTCAGTCTCAGGGGTGCGTTTACTCACGCACACTTCTTGCATACTCTGCAACCCTGAATTGAAGCTTTGAATGGTGGCCAGTGCGTTGCATGGTAACTGCATGTTATAGTGAATGATGTTGCCTTCAAAGAACTTTACAAGCGGTAAGAAGTAGAGCGTGTGTGTGCGCGTGTGTGTGTGTGTATGTGTGTGTGTCTGTCTATTTGTCTGTCTGTCTGTATGTGTCAAGGGAGGTCAGACTGAGAGATGCGAGGGAGAGAAGGCACATGTGAGATTCTGCTGTAGAGCCGTGGCGTTGGAGATATAAAGAAAGTACGCCCACACCAGAGTTGTTTCGTATTCACAGATAAGCATTTATTCTTTTGTCATGCTTTCTGTCCATCACTTTGTGTTGTAGTGAAAAGATTGAACAGCTCATTCTTTCACATTCTTACATTCGATTGCACATGATGCATACATTCTGGGTAATAGGTATAACTAATGCTTTGGTCATCTGTGAGCAACCTCACAAACATGGTCACTCGAGAGCACCTTAAGGCAGTTTGACCTTACCCGTTCTGCTGAGATATACATTCACACATCATACAAACATTGTAAGACATAAATGTGTCATGGTAACATCGGAGGGACAAAAATATCAGTATTATTTTCAGTACTGTCTCAGGGTAAACAAAAAACAGGATATTGCTGAAATGAACAGTAGATCTTTACCTATTATATTAAGGAAATTTAGATTGCATTTCTCTTAATCAGTATGTCCATCCTTTATCATCCATCTCTTCGCCTCTACCGCCCACATCCACCCCTGCTTTCTGTGTATTTCTTTTTCTTTTTCTCTCCTTTCCTTTCCTCTCTGCTCTTGTCCTCGCCCTCTCTGTTTGTTTTCCCCAAAGCAATTCGATTCTTTATTAAAATTTGAACGAGGAGGAAAAGGGAATAGGCAAAGACCACCAAATAAAGCTATTGCCTTCAGCAAGCCCACCAAGAGCAGCCCAGACCGTCAGTATTTGCACCTTCCCTCCTCACATGTTCATGACCAATGGTAGACATTAATCTGAATGTCAACCAATCTGTCAGTAAGCACATTTTTCAACAGTAGCCAACTCATTTCAAGAAACAGTCTTTCCACAGTGTCCTTCATATATAGCCTTGTCTTGGATTCAGTCCTAGTTTTTAGCATTTTGCCAATTCTTTTTTTTTTTTTACTATAGCTGCAAGCTGTTGACTGGTTTAATTTTAAATCGATTCTTTAAATGAGAAAGGATGGAATTTGCTGGAATATTCAGATTCAATCAGTTACATTTGAATTTGAAAAGAAGAATAAACAAAGGGAAGTCTTGGAACAAAGTAGGTAGTGTATTTTACAGTAATAATTCAACATATTAACAGTATTTTGAAAGACATACAGTAAAAAAGGACATTCACACTCTCTCACGCCATTGATTGATCTTTCCATGCACTGACCATAGAAATAATATCACAGACATTACTCGCAGTGACATTCTTGGCCATTCAGAACAGTGTCAAGCATAAGGCCTTTCATAGCGTTATTTACAGCTCCCTCTACCAAGATGTCATATTTACACAAGTGATCATTTCTGTCATAGCTGGTGGGTGATGTAATGAGTTCTTTCGCCTTCTCTCGTGCGTGCTCTCTATCTCTCCTGCACATGCTTTCGCTCTCTCCATGGATCTTAAATTATAGCTGTATTGCAACACTTTCAAACTCATCGCTCCATTGTGCTTTGTCTATCTTGCTTCACTGCTGCACGCCATTCCTTTTGTGCTTTTCAAGCCCTGAATGATTTTGAGACCCTTCTGTTATAATAGATGAAATATAACAACATTCGATTGCTGTGTTCCAAAGGGAATCAAAAGATTTGCTCATGCTATTGTTACCAACTAACTACTGAAATAATGGAGCTGTGGCGCTGTTGGAAAGAGGGTGTCGTAGTGACATCACAAGCTTTAATTACAACTATCATAGAAGCACTTAGAGTGGCTGAAAAGTCTAAAAGCATACAAATATTGTACGTAAACCTAAGATGGAAATTTCAATCCTCTGCCTGCACTTACTGTGACAGAGATGGCTTAGAATACACATGTCCTCAAAAAGTAGGACTGAGTATCTACTTAACTAAACCAAGCCCTCTGAACAGCTTTCATTACTTTCCATTAAGGGCCTGTACTGCCCAACGTTCCCTGCCTACCCACTGTATCCTAAATCAGTCTAGTGCCCTCTAGATACCAGGAACTAGAGGCTCGAACTGAACAGAACAGAGATACAGGTGAGGCTGATAGTAAACAGGAATCAAGGCATTGCAGAGTTAAATTGAGCAAACAGGGTTTTCCCTCCTCCAGAGAGGAGAAAAATTATGGGGAAGAGTGTTCTTTTTGAGATAAACAGATTCAGCCAAAAAGAAGATGGATGCAGACAGTCAAGATAGACATGGAGAGTAGCAAGAGAACAGAAGATGTGGAGCAAGAAGTAGAGGAAAATGGTGGCAGAGTGTCGAATTCGGGAGGACACTCAAGCTCAAAGCAGCGCAGAGAGGTGATGCCCGCATCTTCATTGCCATAGTTGGCCCAGTACTCTTCTTGGTCAAGCTTGGGAAGAAGAGCCTCTTCCTCCCCGAGCTCATACTTTGTGGACGTAGATGTGATTGAGGGATGCTGGGACTTGAAGGGGTACGCCTTGGTCTCGGAGGTCTTCTCAAAGATTCCCTTGGAAGTGCTGATGGGCTTGTGCTTGGAGAACCACCAGCGGGTCTTGGTGCTGAAGGTAGTGGTGGTAGTGCCAGAGAGGGAGCTGGGGTCGGAAAGTGGGCACAGGGCAAAGTCCATCTCCCTCAGAAAGCGCAGGTCCTCTCCACGACGAGATGCTGGGGAGGCGCACAGAACCTCGGAGCTGGACAGACGGGCGCCTCTGAAGAACTCCCACAGGGGACGAGCCTCGCAGCCGCAGGCCCAGGGGTTGTTGTTCAGCCGCAGGAACTCGATGGAGGAGATGTCACGCATGGCCTGACCGGGCAGCTCTGCCAGGGAGTTGTTGAAGAGGAAGAGCATGGTCAGCCGGCCCAGGTCACGGAAAGCACGGCGATTGACCTGACGGACCCTGTTGTCATGCAGCAGCAGACGGTCGAGGTTGACCAGGCCATGGAACACGTTCTCGGACAGAGTGCGGATGCGGTTGCCGTGCAGGAAGAGCTGGCTGAGGTTGATCAGGTCAGCGAAGAGATCATCCTGGATGAAGTGGAGCTGGTTCTCCTGCAGGTAGAGGAAATTCAGGCTGTAGAGCTTGTGGAAGATGTCATGGGGAAGGGCGGCCAGCCGGCAGCGGTGCATGTGGAGGCTCTGGAGCTTCTCCAGGCCGCGGAAAGCTCCACCCTCAAGGCGTTGCAGGTGAGGGTTGTCACCCAGATCGAGCTCCTCCAGATCACGCATCTCGCTGAATGTACCGCCCTCAATCCAGGTAATGTTGTTGGAGAAGAGCCACAAAACCTGGTATGTGATGAATTGATAGACAGAAAGGAAAGGAAAAGGGAGAGGGAGATGTAATGAGGTGAAGATATTGAGAAGGAATACAAATTTGTAAATATCTCATAAACATTCTCTCAAAATGTATATTCACATATGTAAATATCAAATGTTACATTCTGTCTCACACATAGAGCCTACATACACTTCCTTACCTGTGTGCCAAAAGCAAAAGACCCCACTCTCAGTTCAGTGATTCGGTTGTTCTGCAGAAAAACGCGCTGGGATTCGTAGGGCATGCCGTGGGGCACAATAGTGAAGTTCTGCGCCTGGCAGCTCACTGTCATGGGGGTCGGGTAACACACGCACCGGTGAGGGCAGTTCTGTGCAGGCACAGGTTTTACCACGACCAGCCAGACAACCAGCCAGAGCGAGAGCGCGCCTGATGGAAAGAGAAGAGCACGTCACATCACAAAGTCTTAGTAGCTAAAGCGCACATTTCCATTATGGAGAGCTCTCCAAAATGGTCTGTAAGTCTCATCTTATCATTTACATTAATTCATGACAATAAAACGATTTGATGTTGAAATATTCACGAATCTCCAAACTTCTACAAAGACACTAATATGTTTTAATCATTATTACAACATTCCATCCATTTGCGTTGTGACAATAATGTCTCATTAAGAACTTATCGTAATTTCAGTTCATTAGTCAATTATTTTAAATGGGTCGGAAAAAGTGCGATTTAACTTTGTATTAATTGTATTGTTGTAACTTGAATTTTAGTGGCAGATTTTAAGCACAATTTTTACAGCCAACCGCTCCAAATATTTTTCTCTTGATCCCTTTGAATATAAATGTAATTCCAAATGTAACTTTCAACTTTTCAATATATGCGTACATTTGCTAAGACTTGTTTGAATAAAGTCATAATTCAAAGCACTAAAGCATACATGCAAAACATTTTACGCATCAAGCACAAAATATATATTCTAACATGCTGCGTAAAACCAAGCATTCTCGAAAGCCAGTTTGATCATATTCTAAATCCTTAAATTATTTTAAATGCATTTATTTAAGTTACTTAAAAATAGAATAGTTAGAAAATTCAGCATTTCAAAGGCATATTCATAATAAAGATGAACAGAGAAGAAGCAGACACTTACTCTTAAAGTTGTGCGCAAAGGAGCTGCGTTGGCTCCGCGTAAAAGTTGATGTTTCCATTCCGAACCAAAGACGAGAGCGAGTTAGCCTGAGCAGTTTAGCGACTGATTCCCTGCTATCTGCGCTGAAGCTCTGGTTCCCGAGTCGGAGCGACTGAGAGAGTACCGAATGATGGATCCAGGTCCAATTTATACTCGAGCGCAGCGCGCGCCTACGGCTGTGGGCACCACGGAATCTCTCCTACGTCACCAGTCGGGTCAAGCCCATGCGAGGGTGGCAAGCGGAAAAGGCGGTACGGATAGAGAAGGGGAGGGCTCTCGCGCACCAGTTTGGACAGAGGGAAGTCGGACGTCTTAGCTCAGAGTTACGAGTGTGGAGACGTAGTTGGAAAGGGCGGGGGAGCGCAAGCACGGTAATGACTGAACTGAGAGCATGCGAGGAGGATCGCACGAGGCACATGAAAGAGGCACGCAGCTCGGTTCTTGGCTTTGCTTACGCGTCCCTTTAGATTATCTTGTCCTCCGCATTATTGAGACATGAATGAAACAAACGCATTGTTTGTAGGGGAGACTTTATGCTCTGGAGACACAAGTCATGACTTCAAATATAGAAATATAAAGCTATAACACTGAGGTAATCGTTAAGGGATTTGATAATGGTGACTAAAGAATGCAATTACTGTCACTTACTAATGGAAGGAAAGACAAACCAATGCCAAATTTGTGGTCTCAGCATCTCCTATTTGGGCAGCTTCCTGGAATCGGCTAAACTATCAGCCACTTTCCTTTGAGTATCTCATTTAGGTGCTCCAAAGCTTTTTGCATTATGCTGTATTCACAACACTAGTACATTCATAGAATCATTAAAACAAATAATAATATATTTTGTGACAATTACATTGATTACTTTAAAAGTGTACATGTGTAAAGTGCTTCTTATGGTCATTTAGCGCCATTTCTGTAAGGAATAATGTAATGTAAGTCAGCAATTTATTAATGCCAAATAAAGCCGGGCAGGTTGATCATGACTCTGGCACAAAAATAAACAAATAAATGGACATGAAATATTGCTTTGACTTGATGAGAAAAAAGTGTGTCCAGGAAAACAGAACTCAATCAATCATTGTTCATTGTCTTTTAGTCTTCTTGTAGAGACTCTGAAGAGAACAAACATAAGCACAGCTATGTAGGAAACATTGGATTTCTGTGTGAGTGGTCAGTTACACAGCGCTACCCTGGTCAGTGCCACGACTGACCAATCAGAATCCAGTATTCCAGAGATCCTTGTAATAAACAGACAGACAAACCGAAAGACAACAGTAGACCCGAGGATGTCCATGTTGTTATTTAGCACCTCCTCCATTCGCTCATGTTCTGGAAGCCTCTTTCTTTTCCTCCTCCCTCTCCACCTCCACAAAAACTCAAGATGACTGGACGAACAGGCTTTCCCCGCTCCACCTACACCTACCAGCTGGACGTGTGAGTGTGTGTGTGTGTGAGGGTTTCATGTCTCATTGTATATAACCCTATCGCCAACAACAGTCAGCCGAGTGAATGCCATGACTGACAGCTTGGGTCGTGGTACAGTTGTGTATGAAAACGAATTACCGAGCAACAACAAAAAGACTATGACGCGGGAAGAGGAAGTACAAAGTGTGGTTGGAAAGGAGGGGTTTATGGAATCAAAAACAAGGCAAAGAAGTGACACATGACTCATAGATAGTGGAACGAGAGGGATATGGGACTGCACTTAGTGGGATGTTGCGCATAAGGCTTGATTAGTGTGCGGGCCAGCAGCCTAATGCATTAAAGCTGTATCCCTCTAGTGTTCCAAGAGTGGCTTTGTAGTGCCCTAAGGGAGTGCTCTACAGTACCAGCCCACATATAATGACAGATTTGCCTTGCCCTGTTGCATAGAGATAGCGGAATAAAATCAGCTCTGATAACTTTAGAGTCCTGCGTCATGAACCTCATTAGTTTGCTGTGCATCTGAGAAGTAATGGAGGGCCAAGGGGAGGTTTGGAGGAGTCTCACTCCCAAATTTAAGGGAAAGTTTACCCAAAAGTGAAAATTCTGACATTATTCACCCTGATGTTGTTTTAAAGCTGCATGACTGTGAAACATAAAATAAGTTATTTTGAAAAATGGCTTAAATGATGACTGAAATTTCATTTGTTTACATATTTTTGTAATTTTTAATTTACTTTAAAGGGGTTTAAAGGAGTCAAATGAAAAGGTTTTGGAAAAGTAATTACTGAACAACATTTATAAACTGAAAATAAAACAAAGTTTAAAATAAAAAGTTGCATTGACATGAAATATATTTCCCCCTTTTTACTTAATCTTTCTTTTTTTCCCATGCTTCTCCCTGATGACATCTCCAATCATTTAGTCTGCTTAAACTCCACCACTTTCTGCTTTCATCCAATGCACAACTGATGGATAAAAGCAATCCCCGATCGTTCTTTTCTTTTCACCCAGATGTATGTCATAATATGAAAGAAAGGATCTGTCGCTATTTCTGTTTCATCACAGCTTTAAATTACCAGCACCTCTGTGTTAAAATTAATTTAAAAACACACACAGGAATAATTGGGGGACAGTTTATTCCCTTCCAAACACTGACTATCCATTCAGGCTATCTCTTACACCCAAATTGTATTTTGGCAGCTCATATTTCTCTAGACACAGTGAGACACAGTGAGCTGCCAAAATACAATTTGGATGTGAGAGACTAACATAAAGGGATCATGCCCTGAAATGTGTATATATATATATTTATATAAGTCATTTTTCGCACACTTTAAAAGTAAATATATATTTTACTTAGCAATCAGTGTTATTTTAGTTTCATTGATATATTATTCGTTTTGTAAAAAAAAAAAAAATTGAGATTTTTTTACTTTAATTTTAGTCAACGTTTTAGTTGTTAGTCTAAAATGTTAGTCATTTTATTATTTTTTGTAAAAAACAACATGTACTGTCTATAGTTTATTCTATTTTATTCATTTATTCCTTTTAGTTTAGTTTATTATTTTCGTACCCAAACTTAAACTAAACAAAAATTAGAAATGTTGTCTCGGCATCTAAATATAGTTTATTTAGGCCGAAATAAGTTTAATTTCAGTATTTCAGTATTTAGACATTTTTGATGCTTTTAGTTTGATGTAGTATTGAGTCTAGTTATCTATGTTGTTTATATTCTGTGAGTGGAGTGAGGAATGTTATACATTACGGATGTGATCTCATACACTGAGGCTGTCACTGTTCTCTTCCTGTGTGCCCTTAGCTCTGTTAGTCTGGATACAAGAATAGTTACAACAAAAGCCCAGAGCGCTGTAATCAGGTTTCAGGAGAATCTAATGATGCAGAAGCACAATCAAACGTTAAAAACCCTCGTGGTACCTTCACAGCCCCCTTTACTCTCTGTCTCTCTCTTTCTCTATCTCTCTGTTTCCCCTGCTTGCTCATTATTTCTTCCATTATAAGCTCTTTATATATTGCTGCTTCTTTCCCCAGGGTCTTTTCATACTTCCCTGTGCAAAGTTTATATGTTTATTATCAATGTTTTTTTGTTGATTAGAACATTCATGTATATGTTCACATATTTGAATTAGTGTAAAATTCTGAGGTGGTATTATCAGGATCCTAACATGTTAATGTAAACTGTCATCACACCTACTCCCATCAATTAATTACATAATTATTTATGAATATTTATAGTCTATAGGTGTAAATAACCTATAAACATGCTATATGTGTGATTGAGAATGTCTACAGCAGCTAGTATAACATATGGATTATATTTCTATCAGATGTGTCTTATATGACTCTTCTGTAACTGTCTCTATATGTCTCTTGTAGAGCATCTGCTCCAATGAAAGTGTGCTTTGATTGCTCTGATTAGATGAAATCCATCTTAGACACATTCGCTGGCCGTCTCAAAACAAAGTGCCCACTAGAGATTTGGCAGAAAATTGATGTTGGCTCAAGTGGCTCATCTTGAAGACTGTAAAATATAATAATCACGTTGCCTCGACTGCGTAAGAAAGAACAATCCCAGTTGGATTATATGACTAAAATAGAGTGAGATACTTGTTCAGTAAAGTCACAGAATGACCCAAATCTTATATTCAAGTGTTCATTCAATAATGAATAATGAATCTCCTTTTGGTCCAGTCAAAATTAAATGTCCCATAAAAAATATTCTGTCATTTGTTTCCTCCCAATTTGTTTTGAACAAATTACATTTCCATCATCAAATATAAATTGTTCAGGTTGGGGTCAAAATGACATTTATAGAATAAAATGGCAGACTCCTTCTGCTTGTGAATGATCATTTTATAACTAGCATTTTAGAACTCAAATACAAAACTGGATGTGTAAAGTTTGTATACAAACGTTAATGCTGGCTTAGCCTTAGATAGACAGACAGACAGACAGACAGACAGACAGACAGACAGACAGACAGACAGACAGACAGACAGACAGACAGACAGACAGACAGACAGACAGACAGATAGATAGATAGATAGATAGATAGATAGATAGACAGACAGACAGACAGACAGATAGACAGACAGACAGACAGACAGACAGACAGACAGACAGACAGACAGACAGACAGACAGATAGATAGATAGACAGACAGACAGACAGACAGACAGACAGATAGACAGACAGACAGACAGACAGACAGACAGACAGACAGACAGACAGACAGACAGACAGACAGACAGACAGATAATAGACAGACAGACAGACAGACAGACAGACAGACAGACAGAAATAGACAGACAGACAGACAGACAGACAGACAGACAGACAGACAGACAGACAGACAGACAGATATATAGATCTATCTAAAGTGAACTATCAACATAAAGTGTTACCGATCATTTTTAATTTACCGATCTCAATTGCTCAATTAAATAATATTTTTGTATTCTTATTTTACGCAATTATAGCTTTGATATGACTCAAAATGAAACTATTCTGTTCGCAAGTGATATTTCTCTGCTTTTGTTCACACATTTCATATTTCTCATACCATATTTTCTTCAAGTCTCATATTTCATGATATTATTGCTCTTTACCAGCACTGGAGGGTCCTTGGAAAACAAGTGCAAATAAAACCTTTATTAGTAGCAAGATTCTAGGTCATATTACACCAGAACTGAGGGACAGTGACAAAAAGTGATCTAACAAAAACGAAAAAGTGAAAATGTGTTTGTTGTAATAAATTCAACCGCTGCATGGGATGTAAAAGTGCTTTTAGTTATAGAAACACCCATTTGAATCTGGAAAGTTCTTCAGTCTAATACATCACTTCCTGCTATGACAACACAAGATTATAATTAGGTAGAGACTTCCAGTCACGCTTCAGCTAATAAGACAAGACAAGCTGTCAGACTTTTCCTATCCATCTTGACAGAAGCATTGTGTTTGGTTAATTGTTGTCTTTCTTTCTCCTCTGCCTACTTACAGACCCAGTTCCTCTCCGTGTTTCTCACACAGCAGTCGTGCACTCTGCACTGGCCATTATTTACTGATTTGATCTATTTCTGTAACAATGCACTCAATCTACAGAAAAGTGTTTTGACCTTTGACACTTTAAAATGACTGTCACCTTACAACTACATAAATATCAAATCAGATGTCATTTATTTTAAAGGAAAGATAGCTTAAGCACACTTTTCCAACAAAATGTTTTGTTGTTGGGATATGATTCTTCTACACTTCCTCTTGTCCACAACTTGTCCATTGTAAATGAGATGAACTACACTTGTGGTTATTCTGCTAGGGCACATGTGAAATTTGAGCAAAACTGATTTTTATACATCCACTAAAAATCATATTGAGAACAAAAAATGGCTCAGTTTGTCGTAGAAGTTACACTTTATTTGGATAGTTCACTGTAACTAACTCTTATTTAAGTATCAGTGGACTATTAGGTTAGAGTTATTAGAGTAAGTTGAGATGTACTTATAGTCAGTATATTGTCTGTTGGGGACCATCAAAATAAAATGTTATCCGATATTAAGCAAACAGTCGTACTAATACTTTAATGACTTGTAGTTCTGATGTTACTTAGTTAGTAGAATGTCTGAAGTGGACTATCAAAACAAAGCGTTACCATTGTAGATGCCACTTATTTCGATATTTAGTTAATATCATACCTTTTTAAAGTATTCTTAGGTGTCCAAATAGTTTTTGAGGCCAGAGTAAATCAAACTGTAAAGGCACATAATTAAGTATACAGTAAGTTGAATGTAAACATAATACACTGAATGTGTCACAATACTAAAATACACACAGATATCTTTATGTGTATGAATGATGACATCAACCAAGCAAAAAGAAAAAAAGAAAGAGCAGCCTAGCGACGCAATCAGACGCTTTGTGTTCAAATGCCTGATGTGACTTTGATTTAACTTGAAAAGCTTTTTTTTTGTTTTACATAGCGTGCTGTGGTTTTTGTCACCATTGTATGCCATGCTGAGAATAATACAATCATGAAAAGACCTTCATGTGATTCAATGTGAATAAAGGAGGCTAGAAAGTGTTCATCTGACTCTCTCAAATCTTTGTACAGGGTTAGATGGATTATTAATTATGCATCGCGAAGTGCGAAGTGTGTCTCTGGTACACTAAGAAGCTGAACGTCACTGATGTTTTTGTAAAGTATTTCTGGTAAAGTCTGCGTCACTGTGCTGTGGTTTTCATTGTTTTTTTTTTTTTATCATAATCTAGCAAAATGATTTATATACTCAAGTTGTATCTGAAATGCAAAACTGCATATGGGTTGTCTTTGTGTTTTTACAATTGAATGATTTAGTCAATTATTTCATGCATTATAAATATAGATATGCGCACTATATCTACAGAAACATACACCTGTCTATACCTACATCTGCGTCTTCATTTATCATTTATA
This sequence comes from Gymnocypris eckloni scoliostomus, assembly GCA_027564155.1. Lineage (NCBI taxonomy): Eukaryota > Metazoa > Chordata > Actinopteri > Cypriniformes > Cyprinidae > Gymnocypris > Gymnocypris eckloni. The sequence continues at coordinate 27,095,975 of CM050416.1, forward strand.
TGTATGTATAGGCATATTTCTGTATCAAATTCTTTATCTATATATGTAAGTATCTATCTATATCAATAACTACATCTAAATCTATCAATTGTCACATCTATATCTCTCTAGGCCACTGATTCTCAACTGGTTTTGATTTCGAATCTAAATGTTGTGCCGTAAATCATTTGGCAACCAAACCCAGGAGCAAAATGATAGAAAAGTTAACAAAATTGTTTTCATTATTATTTTATATAAATAAATATTTAAACATGAAACTTTAATGATCCTAATATTAAATTATATAAATGGGAAGTGTTTTGGCATCAGTTTTAAAGATTGCATATTTATCCTGTCTTAAAAAAGCTTGATTATTTAGCAGCATTTTTTTCTTGCTGTCTTTGGCTCAATCATTTGAGAACCACTTCTTCATAGGCTAAATCCACATCTACTGTAAATAGATCTATTGTAAATAGATCTAGCCATCTCTCTGTAAGACTTGGAGAACCTCAGACACTTTGATCTTTTGAGATACAGACATTACAAACACAGTGCATACAGACATCTGTTTCCACATCTCACTGAGAGAAGATGCTATTTGGAGGATGTTTGTCTTGGTCTGAGTACTTAAAGAGATGTTGCAAGAAGATCGTGGGGCTGTAGATGAGCCCGTAGTGAGTGTGTCCACACATTCAATGCTATGTATTTTTCCGAAGTCCTTCACTCTTAGATTTATCTTTGAGCATTTGATGTCTTGTTTTGATTTGATATCTTTGAATTGATTATGTAATTGGCATAATACATTTTACCTGACTAATAATAAATTGTCACATTTTGTATTACTCTGATATTATTGACTAGTAGATTACATTAAGTCCACAAAACCACACAGGTTAGGAACGGACTAAAATGATGTTTTAGAGCTAATGCATTGGCATTAGTCATGTGTACTTAGACTGTAGATGCTAATAATAGGTTTTCAGCTTATGACATCAGAGTGAGAGCCTCAACCTCTGATTACTGTAATATTATTCTAACTAAGTGTAAGTGGGAAACCATGGTAGAGGAAGTTAAGTTGGTTCTATGGTAATGGTCATGACCTCTGATGGGTTTGTGAGTATGATATCCATATAACATGACTGGCATGAGACTCAAAGTGTTATAGGAATCCGAATGAGCGAGTACAATATGATTAAAGAGTTAAATACAATAATCAGATGTCTAGATTAATTGTCCTATGAATAATAATAATTGCCATTCTAACCTAAATTAGAGGTCATAATAAGATGACTTAGTAACTTAATAACCGAAACCTTCCAACACCATTGGATACCTTCATTGGGCCAATTGGGTGGACCTTAAATTACTTATCTATCTAGCCAGCTATCTATATTTACATCTATCAGCATCTATCTACATCTCTATTTTTAACTATATGTACACATCTATATCTCACTAGGCTATATGTATATCTACAGGAACCCATATATGTCTACGTCTGTATCTACATCTATATCTACACCTACACCCATGCGTAGCAAACTCTTCACTCCTTGGGTTCTCTTTGCAGATGTTGCATAACCCTGACCCACATCTTTCAGTCCATTTCTCTGTTATATTCTCACTCGTCTGCTTCCTCTGTCATTGATGATCCACAGTCGCTGCTGAGTGTCAGCTTTCATTTCTCTTTAATAAATCCCTCAAAGCACAGTTTTGCTTTCTGCGAATCCCTCTTTCTGTTTTTTTGTCAGGCACATCATTCTCTCTGGCTCTCTCTCACATGTGCTTTTTTGAGATTACAGTTCTTCCTAACTCTTCCTGCCTTGTTCTTTTTCTCCTTTTTGTTTTCTTTGTCTTTTGGTGACATCCTCACTTTCCTTCTCTACTGTACTGTTTTTCTCTCTCTCGCTCCTTCTTTTCTTTGTCAGACTCAAAGAGGAATGCAAGTGTTAGTTTGCTCACTGCCTTCTGTGTGTGTGTGATCGGTGTGTGGGCAAGTGTTCTGAGGGCAAAATGTGTAATGTTTGTGTTTGTGTACAGACACAGTAAAACTGACCCTGCGTGTGCATTGTGGAAATGTGCTAGTGTGATACTCAGCTTGATCTGTACTCATGTCTCTGTGTGAATGTGACAATGTGTCAAATAGAGGTGTCATTGCCTGGTTTTTATACAACAGTTTGTTCCAGTTCTCTGATTTGATTGGCCAAGCCATTTTCTAAGAGTCATATCAGAGACCTCTAAGGAGGAGGAGACTGACCACACATAGAAAAATGATTGAGTTACTGCTCTAAAATACTCATATGTGCAACTACTGGAAAACATAGCTAAATGTACCTGTAGTATTAATTAAATATTGCTACATAAGCTTAGCCTTTGGCTTTCAGGATCTTCTGACTATTAAGTATCGGAGCTGCCTAAAATAGTTGCCAATTGACTTGGCATAAAGGGACTTTTATAACATTTTGTTAAACATCATGGTTTGTAAACTATCCCATATCATGTGGTTTTGCCTGAGGAAAATAGTGTTTTTAAAAGTCAGAATTTCTGTGTTTTTGTTTATTGCTCTAAGATCGCAGTGAGGCTTGGAAAACACATGCAACAGCTTGTGAGCTTTGTGCCTTTGCTTTTTTTCAAACTATTTGTGTTAGTGGGGAAAAAAGCTGATTATTCCACCAGATTTGATCTGAAACGATAGGTACTTGATACTAACTTGTGGTTTATTGGACTGTTGTATAAGGCTGTGTCTGAAAGCTGAAAAATGCTGTGTCCGCAGGCAGCACACGGAGGTAGGAAGCCAGCAAGGCACATCCAAATCCAATGATCCTTTCACATCCTGTGCCCTAGGATACCTTCTTCTGATTCATTTTTGAAGGCAGCGTAGATGCATTCTTCGACTGTCTGATATGCACTATCCTGTGCGATTTCATTACAATTGAACATAACTAAAACATTGGCATCTGGAAGTCGCAGCTGCCATTCAGTTTGTGTATAAATGTAAGCTTTTTTGCCATTTTCAACTTAATACTTAATTACTTGCGAGAAATTAGTATAGTAGTTATTCAGTATGTGTGTGGTTATGACCAAAGTTATCTCTGTTTATTTATAGATCATTATACAGTTATGCTGTCTCAGAAGCGCGTTCGGAATCAGTTTCACGAGGTACCTTCAAGCTGAGAAGTCACTGGCTGAAAGGCTGTGACACACCAAGCCGACGGTCAGCTGTCGGCCAATGCCAGACTGTTGGCTTGGCTTTTGCAGTGAATTGGTTTTGGCCAGATTGTGAGACAGATCACTCTGACTGGCTGTTCAGCTTAGCAGATGAAAGTAAAAAGTGAATGTAAAGAAAGCAAGCAAGCAAGCAAACAGCAAAGTCAAGAGGGTACATACAGTACAGATGGCTCTTCTAATTTTACATCTTCTTCTTACCTGAGCAATCCGATATGCAATATTACAATATTTTCATAATGAGATGGCAGCCTGGCATGAAGAAAGTGAAGACCGACTGATGAACAAGATCACACATAAACAACTAGTATGTTCAGAAAATACACGCTATTTGTCTCTTGTCTGTAGTTTTTTTAGCCAATGATTCCTCAGCAGCAAGGCAACAAGTTTAAGCTTTCAGATTCAAACAAAACCTCTGAAAATACCTCTTCCATGAGCACACAATAACTAGCTAGACCTTTTGCTCAACCTTTTTGCTTACACTTCTACCACTGGTGCGTGCAGGAATTTAGCATTGAAGTAAAAGTGTTGCTTTTTATTTTGTTACCTTGTCTGGTATATTTATTTTGCTTGCATTTCAGATTCGTTGCTTTGGATAAAAGCATTTAAAAAAAATGAATAAATGTAAAACCACATTTGCGATAATGATACATGATTATTATCATTAACTAAAACGAAAATGATCGAAAAAACATTTTCATTACTTAAATTATTTTTTATTTAAAATATATAGATGTAAATGTTAACTGAAATAAAATAAAATTGAAAAGCCTTATATTGTGTCAGCTAGATTAGTTTAACTTAAGTACTAAAACAACCAAAACTACTAAATAAAAGTGATATATATATAAATCAAGGTTACTAAAACTTTATAATCAAAGTGAAAACAAAAAAATATATCCTAGATATATCTGTAGCTATATCCTATACACCTATCTAACACTAACTCGTATTCTCCTGCTAAAAATACCCTGTCTTCACACATGGCTCTTCCCCCAGATTCCTCAGACTTGTCCCAGCATCCCAACGCAGTTTCTGGCCTCTCAGCCTCATGCACTCCCTCACACACACGCGCTCTCACCCCTCTCTGCTCTTTATTTTTAACCCAGTCAATCAGACACTGCTCACCGATGACGCAGATCCACATGCAGCACTGACACCATCAGCCAGAATGAGAGGGAGGCTGGCAAAACAGGGACAAGCTGTGGCAAAGAGAGGAGACGGAGGGAGAACAAAGTGCCAGATAATAATCGAAGATGAAAATCCTTGAAATGTACAACTCAATGACAAGTGCATTGTTCAAATATTTTGTCAGGTAGCATCTAAATGAATTGGTTTCATTCAAATTATGATCTGTATTGTTGATTTAACCACCAAAAAAGTCCCTGTTAAGAGTCAGATAAGGTAGAAGCGCGCTTCTCAAGGTAACACCTGTACATTTTCACCTTTTGTATCCAGTGTATGTAAGATAAATATGCTGCTTTGTAGGTGTCTTCACTCTTTGCCTATTCTCCACTATCTCTCTGTCACTTTCTCTCTAACTCTCTCTATCTTACTGATAGGTTCACACCCACTCGTTTGTTAAACACCGAGACAATTCGCTTACATCACTCGGCGGAAAGACTTTTTAGGTAGTTCCAGAAAAAGAAACGCTTCTCCCCCAGCTAACTCACAACACAGCCGTGACGCAAGAAAGAGACACACACACACACACACACACACACACACACACACACGCACACACAGCTCTTTCAGGCTCTGTGTACGCTTGTGGTTCAAAAGCAGAGAGATGAAACGGCAAAATACATCTCTGTAGATTTCTCTCTCTCTCTCTCTCTATCTGTGTGTGTGTGTGTGTGTGTGTGTGTGTGTGTGTGTTTGCTGAAATGGAATACAGAAAATCCATCAGTGAAAGAGGTTACTGCACTGTAAAAGGGTTTTCTCAGGCAACCTAATGTGTTTATCTAATTTAACTGATCACTAATATGATTCTAAATAGCTAAACTATATTAGTTTCTGCTAATGAAGTATTTTTAAAAGTCAGATTAGTTAGAAATAGATCACAACTGCACATTTGCACCGTATGTGTGTAGATGAGAAGCCATGCTGTTGTTGACGTCGTCATGACGTATTTCTCGAATGCTGTGAATAGGAAGCAACTACAATTATTTCAAAGTGCAGAAAAATGTGTTACAGGAACACAAGAATAGGAACAATAAGTGGACTGACAAAACACAATTGTTAGTACCTTCATGTGGTGGTTGTGTGGTACTACAAGAGTGAGATCCAATTACCTCAGAATCCCACTGAGTCTATCTTCCCTCTAAATCATTCCAGCATGTGTCCTAAATCATGCTCTGTCTTCTCTTCATTACCTCTCCGAGTGTGAGGATGAGAAAAGAGTGAGAGAGACGGGATGATCACACACTTAGGATGTGGAGTTACTAGATTTCCCAAGGTGCTTGGGTGTGTGTGTGTGTGTGTGTGTGTGTGTGTGTGTGTGTGTTTACGCCAGCGAGCTTCGGGGCGACTGACGTCAATGGAAAGGCTGGAGCTGGGATGAATCTTAATTGTGTCTGTGTGTGTGTTTTGGCCTTATGTGGGAAGTATGACATCAATTTCAAATAAAATATTAATTCATTCAGGAAGGTTTAGAATTATGTTATGTTAGGATAATATAAACTCATGCATGTGTATGGATAAACTGGTCAGGTGTTATATGAACCCACAATCATTCTGTGTATGGAGAAACTGGTCAGGTGTTATATGAACCCACAATCATTCTGTGTATGATGACAGAAGCCTATATCTGTCTTATTTTGCATATTATTTTAAATGCAATGAAATCCAATAGAACTGACAGGTTAAACAAACACTGATTTATATTCAGTGCACAGGCAGCACATGCTCCAAAACTGTTAATTATTATGCAATCTTAGTTTTATTATATTTGACAGCTCACTCAGAATCTTAGACTAGAACCCTAGACTATTGCTGTATTTAACTAGTTTAAATGGGTCATATCATAATTTTAGATACTTACATTATATGCAGCATATCTCTAAAAATATAAATATTAATATGAATTATTTAGGTGCCTTTCAAATCATTGGTGCCTTTCAAAAGGTGCTAATATTCATTTGAGTACTTTTCAAGCATTTCTGTCTTGCACACGACAGCAGCGAGCTAAAGATACTCAGTGTGCATAATGTGCCCCCCCCCCTCACTCAGTTATTAGTGATTTAAACACCGTACCACATTTTGTTTGTGTAGTATTTTTTATTATTAAGGTCAGTTATTGGACTGCATTTATGCCGCCTTTAAAATAAAATACTGTTAAAAAAGGTATTTTCTTAAATTCTTCAAAATTCATATACAACCCATTTGCTTCCCCACTGCCAGGAAATACACAATGCGAGACTTTGTACAAAAATGTATGGCTGAGGTTTCATTATTTAATTTTGTATTATTTTTTGTTGGTGTGAGTAGGAATTTGCGAATGTACGAATTGCTGTAAATGTTTCAGTGTTATTTCAGTATCATTGAGATATAACTATAGCTTTTATTGATATTTTGCAGTTAGTTTTTAGTATTATCTTATGTTTTCATTTGAATTTTAGTTAAATTTAATACATTTTGTTGTGTTTTTGTCATTTTTATAATTTAAAATGTATCTATATTTATTTTATTTCAGTTTTGTTTTTTTTTTTTTAGTTCATCAAGTTATACTAAATGAAAAAAGAAATATAGCTGAAATTATCTAAAAGTTTTTTTTGTTTGTTTTATTTAACTATAATACACCTGTAGCTTGATATTATCAGTATATACCAACTTTTGCCGCTTAGTTTCAATAAAGTTTCAGATTTCATTGTATGAATGTTTTAGAGAACTAAAAGATCAAGGACATATAAGGACCCCTTTAAAGATATGTTTGCAATTGGTCCATGTCTTTCTCTTGAAGGTGTTGGATAGTGGATTGAATTTTTGGGAATGTGGTGATATGAGAGGCCTGATATATTGATATTGAAAATAAAATGCCATGGACACAGATCAGCAGTGATAACAAGGAACAATGGTCACAGGTGTCGCTTTTATTACCGTTCCAAAAGGATGTGGAGGTTTTACACGGCCTTTAGGCCAAAACACCCCTCGCTCTGCTACCCATTGTCCCGCCCCCAACCCACCCTTGTCAATCATCATCCCTGACCCCCACGAGCCAGACATCAGTTAAGACTCTTTGTGATGGACTGATTTCCTCGGGGGAAAAGTGAATGGAGGATGAGAAAGGGGAGGAAGAGGGAAGAAAGAAGAAGATGGGAGAAGAGGTGAAGGGTAGAGAGAGAATCAAGAAGGTGGGGAAGTAGAAGCTGTGTTTTTATCGTTTATCAACAGACACATTTTCTATTGTGACGTTTTTTCTGCTAGGCTGCTGGTCGTACCTGACTGACCTCCACCCTTCTCTACTTCTTTCCTTTCCTAGGATGACTCATACAGGTGGTGCGCTCCTCCTCTCCTTCTTGGCCCTCCCCCCTCCCCTTCCTTCATCGTCTCCTCCTCCTCTCTTTCTCTCTCCCCTGTTCCCTCTCTTTCTTGTCCTCCCTAGCCCTCACTTGGAGCCCACAGTGTAGCAGCCGTCTGGGTGCCACTGCATGTCACGGATGCGCCTGACGGACTGAAACTGGGGATGACGAGCGCCGTACTCGTTAAAGTGACGGTAGTCGCCCTTCTCCAGCAGGTACTGGCTGCCACGGTAACCAGGATACTGGTAGCCCACCCAACTAAGACAAGAAAGAAGAGGAAAGACAAACAAACATAGAGAATGAAGAAAACTTAAGTACAGAATTGAGAATAAAGAAGAGACTCTTTTTCAATTCTGTATTGCCAAAATTAGCACAATGGAAATGATTTTATTGAAATATTAAGAGCAATGATACTGTTTGTTTATCTAGGTTGAGTAACTATAACTGAAACTAAAACTCAAGTGTGTAATTCAAGACAAATGTGACTGTTTTCAAACAGGTTTCCAGAAAGTCTGCCACTATAGTCAGAGTCAGACAAAGACAATCTCGTGGTAATTCATAACAATTGTATGATTTGACCAATTGGCTAATTCATAAAAAAAAATTGTTCAGTCTGATTTGTATGATCTGCTCAGGCCATAACGACAAAAAAAATCTTCACGCTTTTTTGGAAAATCATACATTTTTGTATGATTCACATTATATGAAATTGCCACTAGATTGGGTTGGTCATAATAAAAAAAAGTCTGCCATTAGTCAGACAAACAATCTCATGGTAATTCATAACTATTTTACATTTTGGAGATTACTAGTGAACAAATTCATTCGAATTCATTTTGTCACTTTCGTACAATTAGCTTTTCCTTCAGTAATGGTTATGTTAAAGAGTGGACCTTCATGCTTACTTTATAAAAAAAATATTATTATGTATTATTTGAATTCATGTATGAATTACATATTAACTCATATAAAATTTAGCACCTGGTAAATCAGTTTTTCCCATGAGAATGTGTTGACCACCCCCCAGAAAAGAGCAATGTTTTGATAGTGCCACATTTTATACGCTTTTCAGTAGATAGAAGAAAGTGTTTTAACATGAAAAACTGCACATTTCTGTTTTAAACTCAGTGGATTTAGGAAGTGAGGGTATGACTTATAGATCACAGACTTCAAATTTCTCTCCTATCAGATCTATTTTTTATGTTGAGATCTCATTTTTATGTTCAGATATCAGAGTCTACTCAGATTTCTTTGATGAGAGACCACTTACGTGCCACAGCTGACCATGATGCTGCCCACGCGGTCGGTAAAGCCGAAGGTGTACATACTGGGAACATCGTCATCGATGATCTCCATCTTACGGCCCTTGAATTCACCAACTTCAAACAGACAGATCTTATGCTTCTCTGGGTCCTGTGAGGAGCACAAACCAGAGGAGATCAAGGTATAATTTTTACTAATAAATGCATAAGATTTCAAAAAACAAATATGTTTTTGGCCTTTTAGCCACTTTTATGGATATAGTGAGTGCGACAGGACGGGAAATGATGGGAGGAAAGAGACTAAGAAATCTTGGGAGCTAGATTCAAACTTACACTATCTTCAAAAACTCATGGCTCAATGTGTCAGGAAATATATCCATGAATGTGGATTTAAAAATATAGCTATGTATTTTTTCCTTTTCAGGTTATCTGTAGCTGAACAGGAATCAAACTCGCTTTTCTGAATGAGCACCATGGCTTAGTGAAACATTATCTGAATAATGTTGGAATGATTTGACTAAAAATGGAAGGAAAACATTCTAAACAAAACCAGAAATGTGTATAATGAATAAAAGGGATGGATACCATTCTGACAGGTCTGAAGGACAGCAGGTAGTCGTTCCTGTGGCAGTTGCTCCAGCAGTCCCAGCGGGGGTACTCGCCCTTCTCCAGGATGTACATCTCTCCGCAGAAGTTCATCTGCTCCCAACCCACCCAACTAAAAAAGAGAGGAATGGAGGAAGCGTTAAAAGGCACTACTGGTGAGTCACTCATATATCTGTATCACGGGAACACTCACGGGCCGCACTCCACGCGGAGGGAACGCACTCTATCCATGCCCATTTCACACACGTTCATGCACTCATTGGAGATCTCGATCATGCGGCCCTGAAAGTTCTCCTGATCATACACATACATCTGAGAGATAAAAAAGGAGAAGAAAATCAGGTCAGTTTTGCTTGTTAGCCAACTTTCAATTAAAGTTGTCAGTTTAGCTTGGTGTAAACATAAAGCATACATACAACTCCCACATCATAGTTCCTGCTTCTATTTATAGAATCTATAGCTATTTGCACTTAGTGTAAATAGCATCTATCGCTAAGAAAATATGTTATAGTGCAAATAGCCGCTGCCTTAAGTGATTCTATAACGGGTTACATTTGAGAGATATTGAGTTAGAAAATACAGTAAATGAAGTCGCCTATAAGGTGATTAGTCTGATTTACATGACACAAAGAGACATATACTCAAATTGAAGAATTCTGTTTTTCAGGTTTCTAGATTCTAGGGTTATGTGTATCATTGTCATGTTATAAATTTAGCGTTCTGCTCTTTTTATGTAGCTTTCTAGTATTTTAGTTCATACAATAATCTATATTTATTTCAACCCCCTGCTGAAAAATACAAATAAAAACCAGCACATAATGTGTAATGGTTTTACTGATCATAATAGAATTGTATTGGTTTAATGGAAACTGCCATGGCACCTGTTGGTCTCTACTGTGTAATATGTCCCAAAACACACAACAGGAAACCATTATTGAATTGTTTTAATGGTTAAAAGTTGATAGTTTGTAGTGTTTGTAATGGTATTTGTAGTGGAAATCATTCAAATTTCTGTGATGGTTTCTATTGTTTTTGTCAGCAGGGTCATGGATTTTGTGATGTTATTTGCCATAAATGCGACAGGATTGCTGTAATATTGTGAGATATAGCGACTGTTTGTACTGTAGTTGTGGTGGGCCTATTTGGGAGAAAATACAGGGCCGTTTTTACTCCCAGTCCATCCCTGCTTGCACTACATAATACATAGTTCATAAAAAATAACATAACATTAACATGTCTATAAACAGTAATGGTATTAGTTAGATGACAGATATGTTAGTCTGTGTATTTCTATGCCATTGGTTCTCCCAGGATTCTGAAAACAAACATTAGACAACCAAACAATGTAATTTACTTTCGTTTCTCACTAAATGTTCTATGTAATGTCATAAATGAGACTATTTATAAATGTATAAAATGTTGTAAATGAATATATTTAAAAATATGTGTTAATTTAAATAAATTAATTAGGCTATGTCAAAAAATATTTTGAAAAAATAAATAAATGAAGACTTGTTTCGTCCAGAGTTTTTGCACGAATCTCTTGAATGATTCAGGCATTAAATACATTTACCAGTCACTGTTTGCCACCTACTGTTGTCTAATGTTTGTTTTCAGAATCCTGGGAGAATCATGGCTTAAAAATACATAGACTAACATATCTGGCATCTAACTAAAACCATTAGTACCGTTTTTAGCCTATTATGTTATATTATGCATGTTTATGAACTATGTTTGTATTATGTATTTTAGTTTTGCACCCCCACCACCCGCCCTCCCCTTCTTTTGGTTTGTTCTGCGACCTCAAACGTAACCCGGGCCCATCTATTTCAATGGAAACTGAATTGATGCTTAGTTTGGCACAGTTGTTTGCTATCGTGCACCTTTCATCAGTCATCATGTGCAACTTTTCTGCATCTGTAAATATGGTACGCCGGTACATACTCTGTAGTTTCCCACGTCCATCTCAGTTTTCTTCTGAGTTTGAGCAGCCTTCCCATCAGGCTGGGAGGCAGGCTTGGACTTCTCTCCACCAGTGGACATGATGACTACAACAAGAGAGTGGAGAAACAGGAATGATTAGCAGCCTTTTGCTGGAAACATCTATTGTTGGACATGTAGTGATGTGAAGGGTTAAATATTGCTCAAAGCAAGTGATGAAACCCATTCCAACAAATCATCGAGTACATTTATAGCCCTTGAATGAATTCTTCACCCACTTACTTTGCAACACTTATACAATAGTGTTACAGACGTACAATGCTCATGCGTAACAATTTGACCGGGATGACTAATTTACAAATATATCACAAAATGGTACATTATAATGGCTGAATATTAAAAGTGAAACATGGAATGAGACCCTTAAGGTGTCCGATGGAAAACTGAGGAAATATTGGATGATACAATTCTTGTTACTTCTTCAAAATATTTGCGTAAGATATTAAATTAACCTAGACCCAGATGCTCACAAGGCTTCAAACAGCCCTTTTTAATTAAAATAACACCCACCCCAAGTAATTAGCAGTCATTTAAATGTGAGACTGTGTTTAATAAATGATTAAAAACCTGCATCACTTGGTACTGCATTTTTATATGTTATTTAACACACCACCTATAATTCATTTCTCTCTCTCTTTCTCTCTCTCATCATATCCACAGCTTTTTTGTATTCATTTTTCTGTTTTGACAAAAAGGTTACAGTTCACCCCGATGATGAATAAAGTGCTATGCTCACAAAAGGATTACATTTTAATTGCTTTCTACCGGTGACTAATGTGTCAAAGCTGTTAGAGATATTCTTACACAAGCCCATGCTGGGGTTTCCTTGCTGTATATGCAACCAGACTAAACGTGGGATCAACTCTCTCCCAGTTTGTTTTTGCTCACAGACCACAGTCTCTTACCTGTATGTTAGTCAGTAGCCGCTCTCTGTCTCAATCAGCGCGTCAGCGTGTGTATTGAAAGCAAACATGTGTCCCTTTTATAGGCTGGCGCCCAGCATGGGGGGATTAGGCCCACAGAAACAAACTCGCTGAGCTCACCAACCCACACACAGAAAAGAAATCACCCCATCATCAAACACAGAGAGAGAGAGAGAGAGAGAGAGAGAGAGAGAGAGAGAATAGTATACTAAGTATACTTATTTCTCAAACCCAAGAACTCTTTTTCATAATCATGGAAGCTTACCTTTTGTCTGTGTGTGTGTCTGGTTCTGAATACAAGCTATAAAATACAAGCTATTGAGTGCCATTACAGCAGTACTTCCAGTTAAATTAAGTACATGAAACTAGATCAAAGTAAACCAAAGGAAAAATACCAGCAACAAAGATACCAAAGTGAAGGCTTGGATTGGAATATTTTCACTCTTATGTCGGATCTATGATATTTTACATAAAAGCCTAATTCATTTAGTGGTAGTAGAAGTTCATCATTTTAAAACTACATTATTAGCCTGCTTCCACGGCACACTAAAATGGACAAAAACTAAATCTCATTTGTCAGTGTAATGGAACACCATCGGGCCAAAGCCAAACCATCAGGCGGCAAATTGAAGACTTGGCGAATTTCCAAATGTACACTGAATTTATTATATTTTTCATAAAATACATCTAATTTGGTGCCAATAAAAGTTCATTTTTGTCTCATTTACAAAGTGCATTAACCTGTGTATGCGGCCCATATGTTGTGTTAAAACTCTGGCAACTGTGCTGCCAACTGTGAAAGTTAGTTTTTAAGGATAATATGCCAACAAAACTGCACCGATTACAACTTAAGATTCTTGGTTGAGTGATGCTGTTAGCCTAATAATTGTAGCCTAAAAACATGTTACAAGAACATACAGTCTATCTTATGTGGAACGTGTTCTTTTACACACAAGGCACTCTTATTTATGTAGCAGAAGGTGAAGATGTTACTTCACTGGCTATGTTCAAAACAGCAATAAATCCCATAATGCAATGAGTTTGACTGTGATGGATGAACCAAAAGTAATATCAGCCATAGTTTGAAACCTCTTTCCTTAAAATTTGTCAGTTTGATGACACAGTAAGATATTTTTAGGCAAAACTGGGGGGAAAATGCTAATAACAGTACTTTCAAGATGATAACTTATGAATTATGCAACATGGTATACGATCCGTAATTCCTGCTATTTCATTTAGGCCTACCATTTCTCATGCATTATAAATTGCATTAGTATTCAGAAAACAGTGAGCTAGTAATCTAGTCTAAACCACATTCCCATCACTTTAACATTTCTGGGTCCTCATGGGTCATATAAGGTGAGGACAATGAGGAGCAGCCAGTATGTAGCACATGTTCCTAATGCAACACTATATCCTAAAGTGTCGGTTATGGATTTATTATGAGTTTAGTATAGTACACTTTATTATAAAGGAAAAGGGTCTTGTTGCATTACAAGAACATTATAAAAATGTTATTTAAGATGCAAAAAAGTTCTGTTTACAATTAACGAGGACTGATAGAATTCCAGGTTGCAATGTTTTTGTAAAACAGAAAAGAGGGTGGGGGCAGGGCCGGGTCTACGATCATCCACTGGATACTTAAAAAAAATCTAAACATGAAATTATTTACATATTAAAATGACTAGCGATATAGTGCAGTTGTATTTTTCTTGCGTGTCTCGCAACACCTGTTCTACAGCTTCCACACACTGACAGAATTGAATGTGAAATGTTCAAGCCATATTACCATCGTTTTAGATTCCGACTTGTAAAAAACATTCACGTCTTCGTCCTTTTTATGAGCCGTTTTCCAAAGCTTTCTCGCTTCTCAAGATGGCCAAAAACTCGTAAAAAGAAATATGATGCACTGGTTGCAGATCTAAATTTAATGCCGAAATACACTTTTCATTTAATTTTCCCTTTTTTTGCGACACACTCTCATAAGTTTACATACACCTTGCATAATATGCTATACATTAATAGCCTAAAAAGAAGGGGAAAAATGTTAGGTTTTGTGCTGCCCTGAATAAGCTTTTTCACATAACATATGTTTACATATAGTCCATGTATGCATTTACACAAATTAAGCAGTTTAAAAGTTTACTTGCGCTTATATATTAAATATATTAGACAAATATATTAGCCTATATAAAATAGCTGTAGGCCTACTAAAAACAAAATACATTAAATAATAATTTTAAAATCATTAACATTTTGCAGATCCTGCAATGGTGACTTCAACTGTACATACATTTAATGTTCCTTTGAATTGACTTTTGGTGGTATGAAAACGATCGTTGCGAGATGCTGAAAATGCCGGTTTATTTGTATTTATTTTTGTTTTTAATAGCAATATCTGCCAACACTGCATCGATGGCACTCAAACTGACAGTAATCAAAAAAGCCCATGGACAGGTTATTGCTGACATGATACTATACTCGGTAAGGGAAAAGCGAAAATATCATGATATTATCTGTCAGAAACGTTATCAACTCTGTCAAAAACAGTATTTAACACTACACAGATCTGCAGAACAAGTAGGTTACATAATGAAGTGATTTTAAACCTCAAAGTGAAAACAAAGCTAATTCAAGATTCATAAATCCAATGTTTAATGTGTGGATTCGCCACTAAAAAATACTAAACTACTGTTTTAAAAAGCTTAAGACAGCAGACAAACTACTAACATGTTTCTGAGCTTTTAAAGAGAGGACGTTCACTGTGTGCAGTGGGTCAAATCCCTGTATTCTCCACATATAGGCCGCTCATTGTGTAGCATACGATGCACAGTGCTGACCGATAGGAATACAGGCGCGTGCGCTCCATTGTGTCTGCATTCACACGAGCCGCGGGAGTGCGCGCGCGCTCGCGGATATATCAAATCCAGTGCGCTGACGGCGCAAAATACTCCACTACTCTGGACTCACAATAAAGAGAATGATCTCACAACCCCCACACACACACACACACACACACATTCCCTCCCTCACAGATCCTTCCATTAATTTCAGCGTCGCGACGTGCACCCAACTTTGATGGTCGCTATAAAATAGAAGCGTCAAATAATCATAAAACTCCTCTCCGAACGGGACTGACGAGCATCACTGCAAAGTAGGACAGGTGGAAATTCAGGTAAGATAAAGTTAGAGTAATAGATGGATTTATGGATATCTATAAAGACAAAATAAAAATTTTATTAAAACCAATTTTAAAAACGCCAATTAATTTCTATTAGCTATCAGGTGAAGTGTCAAATAGAATTGCACGTTGTCGCCTTGGCGGTTGTGTTTGGGGCATTAAACAACAGGAACTTCTTTGCAGTGTATAGCATGTATATTAAAGCTTCCGCTAGGAAACATCAGTGCTAAAATATCAGCCTAGCAACGAACGCTGAAACAATATTTTATTTCTAGTTTTGTTCTGTTTACATATTTTTACATGCAATATGTTAAGTGCAATTTGAATCTGCAAATCCACTTTCTATGGACGAGTTAGCAACAATGCTGCAATGTAACATCTTTTCTCTCATATAGCCTCAAATTTGTCTCACTGGTTATTCATTCTTCTAAATACGGTCTTTTTCTTTTTAGTGAGCGTCTAGCAATGTGTTGCCAAATTTGTACTGCAAAGGTGGCACAAAAGCACTTCTCAAGTGTCTTTCGAAAAGTTACCAGCATAAGCGATACTGAAGACCACAAAGAATATCTAATATCTAACGTAAAATGTTACCAATCTGCTATTCTAACTTTTTTAGCATTTGTATGAAAAAGAGAGCTCGCTGAGGGATACAATTAGGGACATGAAAGTATAGCACTGGTTTGTTATCAGAATCAAGTATTCGGCAGAGCAGTAATGTACAATTATGTATTATAAATATGATTTAACATATGTATTTATATACTCTTTTATTTTTGATCCAATACGGATTGGACTTTTGATAGCAATTCCATTAGCACTCCTTATGTTTTCCCAAATGTATGTCATTTGAATGTAGGCTACGTCAAATGTAGTGTATGAAACGTAACTGTACATCTCCCAAAGTTTGTAAAATACTTTTGAAGAAGTTTTCGGCTTTGGTTCTTGCAGGAAAGAAGATGAACAGAGATACTAAGACCCAAACAAACCCAACACCTGGGATAGACATGGCTCCTTGCTTTAAGGTAAAAGCCTCACCACACTTTCTCTCTAGTGAGCAGAACAATGAAATAGTAAGAAACAAGCTATTGATTCTTTGTCTGAGCGTGAGAAACAAGGCGCCAAACTATCAATATTTTAACAAAGGCTTCTTCTGCTTAGGTATTGATTTTGAGACTTTAAAGATGAATACTCTGTGGATGATTGCTGCTTCTTGTCCAAGATGTGCAGAAGTAGGAGAAGAATTCTGGATTTTTTAAAGGGATAGTTCACTGGAAATGAACATAATCGATTTGTCCCAAACATATATGAATTTCTTTCTTCTCTGGAACACAAGGGAAGATGTTTTGAAGAATGTGGGTAACCAAACCGTTTCTGGTCCCCATTGACTTCCATAGTATTTTTATATTTTTAATTCTATGGAAGTCATTGGGGACCAGCAACTTCTTTGGTTACCCACATTCTTCAAAATATCTTCCCTTGTGTCTCAGAGAAGAAAGAAATTAATATATGTTTGGGACAACTCGATGATGTTCATTTCCGGTGAACTATCCCTTTAACAGGTAGATAGGGGACATAATAAAAGGACAGGAGACCAGTGGTTTTGTGTGTGTAGGAGAGAGACATTTCTCCAAATTAGAAAATGGAGCTGTGGCATGTGCATGTGTGTTTGTCAGGTGACCGTGTTCGATCAGGAGCATTTCCAAGGCAAATGTCAGGAGCTCACCTCAGAGTGCCACAACATCCAGGAGCGTGGGTTTGACAACATCCGCTCTATCCGTGTGGAGAGCGGCGCGTGAGTCGCCCACTCTGTGTGAATGATTGCAAAATCTTGACAGTTTTAGATGTTTTTGAAAGCTTTTGGGTGTTTCATCCTGAAATGTGTGTTGGGAAGTGTGCTTTCTAATGAAATATGATTGAGATGCCTCAAGATTACTTGAATATTGGTTTTGTCTTGCTTCCTGAAGGCTACCCAGGAAGAAAAACAAAATATGTATAAGCACAGTGCTTATTATAATACCTTAATGTGTATTTTTTATGAAAACAAAACATCATAAATACCCCTAAACCCATTGTGAGTACTTTATAAATGTTTAATTCTCTGCAGCTGGGTAGGATACGAGCACCATGACTTCCAGGGACAGCAGTTTGTCCTGGAAAAAGGAGAATATCCTCATTGGGATGCCTACAGCGGCAGTCTGGGCTACCATGTGGAGAGGATGATGTCACTGCGCCCCATCTGCAGCGCTGTGAGTGTGTGAGCACATTCTGATGCTCTCTTCTATCTCTTTTATCTTGTATTTTCAAACTTTCCAAAGCAGTTGGACTGATTTTGCCTGACAATTAAACAAGATGAGAAAATCTCTTGCGATGAAGAGCTCAGCCATATCTGTGGACCAGAATATCATAGACTCTTTTGGCCAAGAAACTACACTTAAAAATAAAGGCTTTGTTGGCTTTAATGGTTCCACGGTGAACCTTTAACATCCGTGGATACTTTCCACTGCACAAAAATCAAAAGTGGAAAAGATTGTTATAATGTTCTTCTCTCTCTCACACACACACACACACACACACACACACTTTGGCTCTCTGTGAAAACCCTTTTGAAACCTTAGTTTTTTTAGTGTAGCAACAGGCAAGATTGATGGTAATCGGGATGTTTTTTGGTGTTCTGTTCAAATTAATTCAAGCAAACTGTCTCTAAAACCATGCATTGTTTTTCTCTTCAAAGTTTTTTCTTCTCCATATCCTTCCTCCAAACTCTCTCTCAATTTGTAGCACCACCAGAGTAGTCACATGGTCATCTATGAGAAGGAGAAATTCATAGGCCGCAACGTAGAGCTGTGTGACGATTACCCGTCTCTGCAGGCCATGGGCTGGTGCGACAAGCAAGTGGGCTCCATGCATGTACAGTGTGGCGCGTGAGTAACGCTTGACAAAACACCATTAATGCCAAACTACTGCTCTCCAGAACTGCACATTTATCATGCTCAGCAGCTGTGCTGACAATACACTCAACACAACACAGATGAGACCAGCAGCGTCATTGGCTCATAGGATCCAGTCCTTGTATTTGAGAAGTGTTAATGATTTTGCTTTCACAATACAGTCAAGTGTAACATACCGTCAGATGAAACATCTTTCTTTGACTGCACATTCCTCACTTGGTGCATCAGACGCACTCACATGATAGCAATACTGTACCTGTGACTGCCACATGTTATGTAATGACGTTATATCAATATTTCACTGCATGTCATTGCAGAAACTGATCATTTAACACAGTGATAATTTACCATACCATACATGGCAGAAGGACTTTCTAGTGAGCAGAACAATGAAATAGTAATCCAAATTTGCAAAGCTATTGATTCTTTTGTCTGAGCGTGAGAAACAAGGCGCCAAACTATCAATATTTTAACAAAGGCTTCTTCTGCTTAGGTATTGATTTTGAGACTTTAAAGATGAATAGTTGTAGGTATTGAGTAGGATTAAGGGATGTAGAATAAGGTCATGTAGAATATGTGCTTTATAAGTACTTATAAACAGTCAATAGGCATGCTAATAAGCAACTAGTTAATAGTGAGAATTGGTACCTAAACTAAGGTGTTACCTATATTTCTAATGTACATTTGATTAATCCAGCCAAATTAGTTAATTCAAGATCCTCACTTTCTATTAAAACACTTTTTCATGCCCTTCCACACAGCTTGTCATATTCACTCGCCACCTCCTCCTCATTTCCTGTCATGGTCTGTTTCCCTGCAGCTTCGTGTGTTACGAGTACCCTGGCTATCGAGGACAGCAGTACGTTATGGAGTGTGACCGGCACAGCGGAGACTACCAGCACTGGAGAGACTGGGGCTCCCACTGCCAGACCCCTCAGATCCAGTCCATCCGCAGAATCCATCAGTGACGCCTGAGGGCGCAAGGAAGGAAACAGAAAGCGTGCAGAGTGTGGAAGCAGAGGAGTCACACCAGTCATTCTAGGAGCAGTCACTTTATGAGGTGCAGTGTGGCACATTGTAAGACCTTCACTGGCTGCACGTAGTTTCCACTTGCGGGAAAAAAATTAATAAAAAACCAAGCATGCACAACTAAACATCAATGAGTGTTCAACAAAATTCACCAGCTCACATTCATCCCCACATGTGATCCAACGTCAAGTAGTAGCGTATAAAAACTATTCATATGAGACTAATAATTGGTTTAATCTTCTCATGGTTTCATCTATTCTATATGAAACCATGTCATATCACAGAAGCACAGTGTCTCCCACTGTGCTTCTGACATGGTTTCATATACATATACACATCTTGCCTTGATTGAGTATCTGTATATGAAACCATGTCACGTCTCTGTGACGTTTGAGTGCCATATGGGGACAGATGGGAGTGTGTGTTAGACCATTCGGAGGAGGAGGACTACGATTGACTAATAAAAACATACTCGCCTCAAACTATCTTTGTCTCTTTGTAAAAAGATTGTAACGGTACTCTTTTTTTATGATTTCAGACTACATATAAATAAAACATGCAAAAATAATAAAATTATAATATAACAGCAAAGACATGAAACACCTGCGAATCATTACAGGCGTTTCAATATATTAGATATAATAAGCTTTTTATGACAGAAATAAGGCCCTAATACACAATAAGGCTGTCATTTTCTTTTGGGGGGGGGATTCTGATTGACCACCATTCAGAGCAAATCGTACTGTAGCGTCAATGCATGCTCTATTTATTTCTGTCTGAAACTCACAAGGGGCAGTTCACATTATTGTGCATTATTACATCCCACTGTTTATGTAAACATGATGTGCTACATTTTTTGGCTGTTGCAGTGCCCTCGAGTCTTGCATCTTTTGCCGAATCTCGCACAACTCAAGCAAATTTTAACCAACTTAAACCAGTTTCAAAATCTGCTTGGGGAAATATTTCACCCTCACAAGAATTCCTATTGAAATAACGTTGATTTCACCAAGGAAAATTCCCCCGAAAAGTGGTAAATGTGAAAAACTAAAATAAAACAGCTCAAAATATCTTCATTCCACTGCCCTGCCTCTCATATTTTCAAATGCAAAAACGCATTGAACTTATTTTAACTTGAGTACTGCATTTTTAGAACGCAGTGTCATGCACTAATTGCTGTGTCTTGCACTTAAGTCCATCTAGTGCATGTTTACATGAATAAAAAAACAATGGAACAATTACAAACTACCAAAATGTATTCTGTGTGAATGGCCCCCTAAGAATATCACTGCATAAAATACATTATCCAATGCAGATGAAAGAGAAACACTGCGAACTCTAAATAAAAGAGCTGCAGTATTATGCTTTTCACATTCTAGCACATCATACATTGGTTTAGAACATTCCAAAACGGGCAGAAGTAGAATTTTAAATCATATATCACCTCTATTTTATCTTTATTACAAATGTCAAACATTTTATAACATCATATAAGAAAATGAAACGTAACACTTAATTTTTAAATGGAGAGAACTTGGGTTCTTCAGTTACAATGATGAAAACAGCTATGAATTGGATAAAGAATTAGTGAACAGAAAAGCATTAGAATGAAATACACAACTCAAGTACATCACCTTGACCAAGTTCGAAATAGAGAATATCCATTTCTATGGCAACAAACCACCTAACCTTACAAGGTATCTGCAGTTTCCTCTTGTCACTTCCCATTTCAATGAAATGCTTGGTTCACTTCTACTTTCTTTCTTTCTTTTTCTTTCTTTCTGTGAACTACCCTTTGACCTTCATTTTTAATCGGTGTCCCACACTTTTCCTTTCCAAAGAAAAAAGCCTTATTTAATATAAAAGTAAGTAAACGTTTCCCATACGCTTCTCTTTCAATCTGGCTATTCAGTATTTTACAGCTTCCTCTCATCTCTTTCCAATCCCCAATCGTACCTTTTCACCTCCTTTTCTAGTCCCTCGTGTGTTGGACATAGTCCTCTCTCTCTCCGGCCTGTTCGTAGGCAGCGTTGTCATGTTTCTTCCTGCGGTCCCTAACCCTGCTCCTCTCCGGTCCCGGTGAACCCTGGGAACCGTCGTCTGTATTTCTGTCCTCCTCAACCAACCTTCTCTCATCCTCCTCTTTCTCGTCAGCATCAGCATCAGCATCACTAAAATCTGTGTCGGATTCATCAGAATTTTCTTCCTCAAGGTATCGGTAGCCTTTGACCTTTGAGGAACAGAATAGTAACGCAAGACATTAGCAATGAGAGTGATATGGAAGTATGATAATCCAAATTGAGGATGAGTCAATCAGGAGCGTAGCCAGAAAGGAGACTCTGGATGTGCATCAGAAAAACTGGGTGTGCCACATTTATTGTCAGATTAATGCAAAAAAAAAAAAAAAAACATGCTTATTGGGTATTATTATGTTAGTTTAACCATTTCATTTTTAGTGTTTGTTAACCTATTCTGTGTGTGTATCTGTGTAAGCAAGCTTAATGATTATTAATATGATAGTTTAACCATTTCATTTCTATTTGTGTGTGTGTGTGTGTGTGTGTGTGTGTGTGTGTGTGTGTGTGTGTGTGTGTGTGTGTGTGTGTGTGTGTGTGTGTGTGTGTGTTTCTGTGAGCCTATTGTCCATTTTCGATGAGTTTCACTGTCAGCTATGTTGGCCTAGACTCTAAAAGCATACCACCTTAGGCCTTAAAATTCTTGAACCCTGGTTATCGCTGCTTGCAGCTATATTTTGTTGTTGTTGTTTTTTCCATTTTCAAGCTTTCTCGCTCAAGAGGGTCACCGACAATCACATACAGTATAACCTACAACAGCTCTTTAACTGCGCTCTAGTCAAACGCGCTCACTGTAGCCTAATCATTAACTACACACATCATAAACCCCTTTTAGGCCCCTTTTATTTTATTTTAATAAGACTAAACTCCTATTTAACCTGATGATCACAGGTTTAATAAAAATACATTTTAAGTTTCTAATTATAACACCGCATTTCCACGGTTATTCAAACAACGAACAAATTATACAGTGAGCAAAGCACATTTACTTTATCAAAGAATAATCATTGACTTCAGTGACTAGGCTATGTACAAATCTATTAAGCTGTAGCTGCTGTACTAAATAAAAACAAAATGCTTTTAAATAATCCCTCCTTTTATTAAATCATTAACATTTTGCACATCCTGCAATGGTGACTTAAACTGTATGGGCCTACATATAATGTTCCTTTGAAATTACTTTTGGTGGAATAAACAATCTTGAATAGATGTCTTGCAAGACACATTAGAGAAAGCAGTAAAATATGTTTTATACATTACATTCAGGATCGCCAACAACATAGCAGAGTACATTTAATGGTGCCTGTTAGCTGCTCAACGGGCGAGACGGCGTGTTCTGGCCTTGAATGCCTCAATTATGTTATTATTACTTAATTTTTTTTTTAAATAATGTACAATTTTAATTGAATTTTAAATTAACAAATATTGTAAGCACTGCTTAATCTGTAAATTGTGAGGTCCTGGAACAAAGCGGGGTAATGAATCCGTCCGGCAAGTTTTTTTATATTATTATTTGACTGACTTTCAAAAATACAAAATTCAACAGCATGTTCATATATATATGCTTTTATTTATGTAGGCTACACAGAGAAACAATAGAGAAACAAGATGTGCTTTCTGCCGTCTCGTGCAGTCTCCGTGAAATGGAGCGTCACAGCAATGAACCGGCTACTTTATTAAACGAACGAACCAACCAAAAAAATAAACATCTTTAATTACGTAGTCGGAATGAAAAGGTACATTTCTTTATTAAAGTCAGCGTCGCATTCTGCAACTTTATCTTTTCAGCCGACACTGACTGAGAAGAAATCACTAGTTTATTAACGAATAATTAAAATGTTTTATTTTGCCTTTCCCCCAACATTCATAATCATTTGCCTACTTTTGCCGTTGCAAGCTTTAGACGTGCGCTTGTGCGCGGAATAGGCTATACGCCTGTATATTAAAGGATGGTTAGTAGCCTAAGTTATTATGTTAATCAATGTATGTGTGACTAGTGAAATCTTTAGTCGGGGACAGGCCTTCTTGGCACAAGGAACCGATCATTTTTTTAAATAAAATGCTGTCAATTCGAAAAGTGCGCCTGCTAATCACGCATCACGTTATATTGCAATGCAGAGTTATGAATGCGTAATAATAAGTAAAATGTTTTTAATTTATTCATTTCTTATGGGTGCAATGGTGGTGCTTTGGTCTTTCTTGGGGGTGCTGAAGCATCTGCTAGCCCCTCCTTTGCGCTGCCCATGTTTATTACGATTAAAAAAATAATAATTCTGCATCTGTTTTTAGGTGTGCCAGCTGCCACTGTGGGTGGCACCGGCACACCCTGGCACACCCGTGGCTACGCCCCTGGAGTCAATATTTTTGTGAGGTAATCGACAGATTCTGTCAATTAAGTTGTTTTGAACCTGGAAATGTTAATTTTTTATTTTACAGAATAAATTAATTCTACTTCTAACATTAACAGAAGACACTGACGAGGCTTTTCTTTTATAAAATCACTTTAAAGCCTCCAGGGACTCACTGCAGTGACACATTAATAGCTGAATTACCTTGTGTCGAGGACGGGGAATCCGGGGCAACCTGAAGGGAATTTTCTTCGCCAGGCGACGCTCCATCACCACGTAGCAGAAACATGCCACTATGAGAGTCAACAATAGGAGTCCAAGCTTCGCCTTAAAAAGAGACCAGAGGCAATGTTCAGCTCACTTTTCTCAAACATCGATTTTTGTGTAAACCAAAAATGTGAATAAATCTCAACATATTTAATGGAATTTCATGAACAAAATCCAGTCACTTCAACAGGAATCTGTGCTGCCGGGAGTTTCGCATGAGTGTGAACAAGCCCCCCGTGCAGAATTCACAATGTTCACGTTTGTCACGCAAATTAAAGCTGCTGGTTTTGAAGGAACTCCTGTGTGAACTGTGCTTCATATAACAAAGTTTGCTGCAATATCGCTAATGTGGTCACTCCTTTACACAGAACTCCAGACTACGACTAAACTCACCACCAAAGTGTGACAAAAAGCATTTGACAACAGTTTAATGTGTTCGATTAGATCTCAGTGTTTTCTGTGCTCAATAACAGTGTGATGTCCAATTCACTAACTAAAAACCCTTATTCATCAGTAGTTTTTTTTTGTTAAAATTTGGTCACATTAGCAAAATTTTGTGGACAAAAATAGTCTATTGTAAATTGTCAATTATAGTGTATTGATATATAAAATCACAACCCACATAAAGGTCAATTTCGAACCAAACAACTGTCTGTTGGCCAATGTCGCAACTTTGCATGACTAATCGTTTATCCTCATGTAAAATTCCCTGATCATGTGGGTTCCTTCCTACTAAAATGACTGAAAGGCTTTAAACGGGGATAAATCAGGCATCTTTAGTCAAAAGGATTCATGAAACAGCTTTAAAATTGCTTGTTTAAATCATTCATTAATTCAAGTTGTTACTAAGCTCACAACTGACTCCCTTAAACTGCTAGTTACTAACAGTATATCCAATCTGAAATGAACTGAGAACCGTACATTACTGTATTAACTTAATCATTCTCGTGTGAACATAGTTTTGACTACATGATCAATTTATAATAGGACTCTAAAAGAAATACAGTACATTGAAATATTTTATTAAATATTAATGCTTATGGTTTCTGGGATTTAAAGGGATAGTTCACCCAAAAATTAAAATTACCCCATGATTTATCAAGCTATCCTAAGTATTTATGACTTTTTCCAACTTTTATATGTCCTGGCTCTTCCAAGCTTTATAATGGAGCTTACACTACGCCTACGTCCTGCGTCATCACCTGGAACGCCACTCTCTCGTAAACACATAGAAAGATTTAAACATGGATATTATTTTTACACAAATGCATCACCTCAGAAAGCATTTATTATCCATGTTGAGTACTTTTTATGATGGATTTATGCACTTTATTTTGCTTCAGGTGACATGTTGGAAGCATAATTGACATTTTGTAAACTAAAAAGCAAATAATGTTTTGCCTGGTGTCGTTACAGTAAATGCAAAGTATGCAGTCAAAACCCACAACAAAATAATAATAAAGACTTTACCCGCATAGGCAATGCAGACCAAAGATAGACGATGAAGATTGCAATGGCCTGCCACCAGTGGTAGATGGTATACACAAAGTCTAGTCGCTCCTTGTCTTCATACAGCATCCCCAGCAGAGCTACACACAACAACGTTATGTTATATTGGTGTTAGTGCAATCTTGAAATGGGTGTAAGGTTAACGTGGAAAAGGCACTTGTACTCACTGCTCAGTCCAGTCTTGTTGAGCGCAGTGCCCAGACCCCAGAGGGCAGTGATCACCAACAGATACGGAAGATAGCTAGGTTCTCGTGGTTGGGGCGACCAGCACATAAGGGCTATAATTATCACAAAGTGTATGAAGGCGCCCCCCAAAAGAATAATCGGCCTGGGCAAGCGCAGCAGCGTCAGGGACAGGCCCGAACAGATGGAGGATGAAAAACCATACACCATAACCAACAACCACAGCTTCTCCATCCCTACTGTACACACTCCATACGACTGAGAAAGACAAAAATTCTGTTTAGGTAATGAGTGATTGCATGCTCTTCCTTTAATAGCTTAATTAAGCTAAATAGCAGGCAAATTGGTTTACTTGCAGTGTCTTCGTAAGCTTAATATTGCAGAACAGCAACCAAAAACAGCTTCTTAAGCTAAAAAATCCTCAGCTGACACTGTGTGATTTTGGTTTTACCTGTGTATTTCAGCTACACAGTCTATTTTTCTCACCAGTATGAGTCCCTGGATGGCGAAGAGCGCTTCAAAGCCAGAGTAGACGAAGAACGGACAGAGCAGACGGAGACGGTAGTCTCGTAAGTGCTTGAAGGGCAGCTGGAAGATGTTCCCCCAGCCGATGCTGCGGAGGTCAATCTCCTCAGTGGGCCGATATGCAGCTCCACACAACACCAGGAACTGTTAGGAACATTGGCAGCACACTGATAAAAGGCGAAGTTCAATACAAGATGAAAATTCTTGTTTAAAGTGGAACATGAAGTTTGATGAATTATGAGCAGTTCATACCACTTGTGCCCTACATGATAAAACATGATAGCCTTGTGTGAAGAACAGGCCAAAATATATGTTTGCTGATATCAAACCAGAGCATAAGATACATTTTTTCTTGACGTAATACATAATTAATTAAAAACATAATTGATTTTTTATGCAGTATGGGCATTATTAAATATTTGAATAGCCAGCAATTATTTAGTGATTCACTTTCATTCACTTATATGGAAATTAATTTTCAAAAAGAAAAAAACATTATTTTAATGTGTCTTTGTTACCATGTAATTACAGAAATATGTGCCGAGTAATATAAATTAACAACATGTAATTACTATACTAATTGCTTGTATAGTAATTACTGACTTATTTCTTGCAATGATGCATAACGTACAGTTATTTCTATAGTAAATACATGTAATGTGTAACAAGCACACATTAAAAAGTGTTAACAGAAAGTTAAGATTCAGAATAGCATGAGGCTATATAAAAGATTTTCATTTCTGGGTGAAAGATTACTTTTTTAATTATCACTTGATTTACTAAAAACTAAATAACAATCCGTGTGAAATATCTATGTGAAAAGACTATCAACGTCAAATCGCCCTTGACTACAGATTGATGTAATCCTATTTTATAAGACGCTGTGGAGGATAGAGACGTCATAGAGATGATGATGATGATGACAGTCTTACGATAAGCATGGCGAGGAAGGCTGCCCCCATGAGCACACTCTCCACCTCGATAAGCAGCAGAGAGCGGGGCAAGCTGAGCAAAACTGTCTTGTTTAAATTCTCTATCACCCCTTTCCCGGAGGCTCCTGAGAGAGAGAGAGAAGATAAGATGAGACAAGAGAAAATAATGCATCGTACAAAACTGCAAGACGGTTTTATATCACATTTTAGATCTAGATGCATAGATTTCTTAAAGACGTCAGACTTCAAACAGCTTGAGAGCCAGACACAGCAGAGCCCTGAGGAGCAGATGTGCTGACGCCCCGGTTTGCAGGAAGTCAGAAGTGTGATGTTTCTAATTGCTAAATGACTTTTTCAACTGTAAATATTCTTAACACATTTGATTCTATTTCACAAGCTAACGCCTTGTTCGACATTCTCGTTATTAACACTTGAGACTACCATGCCTTCAAGATGATTTTGATTGATTATT
This sequence comes from Gymnocypris eckloni scoliostomus, assembly GCA_027564155.1. NCBI lineage: Eukaryota > Metazoa > Chordata > Actinopteri > Cypriniformes > Cyprinidae > Gymnocypris > Gymnocypris eckloni. Next base: position 27,123,957 of record CM050416.1, read on the forward strand.
TTTAACTATTTTCTTCGGTGATAAATGGAGTTGATTGAGGCAAATTTATTTTCGGTGCAATTAAGTAAATATAGTGGAAGTAATGAATTAAGTATTTGGACACTACTACATATCTACATATACACAATGTATTCATTTAAATTAATTAGAATGACAAAATAAATAAACAAACCAAGTAGCATCTAGAAATGTATTATTCTACAGAACTAACTTCACTTTTCAGAATGAATTTTTCTATTGTTTACTGCATTACTTATGAACACGATTCACTAACATTTGACAACCTCTAAATAATAGTCCAATATGTTTTGTCTTAATTATGAACCATCCATAAATAGTTTTATAAAAAAAAAAAAAAATGGCAAACATTCAAAAGTTTGGGATCAGTGCATTTTTTTTCCATAAAAATAATAAGCAGCGTCAAATCAGCATGTTATAATGATTTCTGATGGATCATGTGACTAAAGACTGGAGTAATGATGCTGAAAATTCAGCTTTGCCATCACAGGAATAAATTATATTTTAAAATATGTTAAAATAGAATAAATATAGTTTTTACTGTATTTTGATCAAATAAATGCAGCCTTGGTGAGCATAATAAAAAAGTTTTTACAAAAATCTTACAGACAAACATTAGATTGACCCTTGTCCTGATATTGTTCTTTTTCTGCCGTTGGTTACTCATTTCCATAGCAAGTCTGCTTGGTATTCAAGAGGTGTATATTGTTTCTCCACAGTGTCAGTTTTGTTTTTATGTCCTGTTGCTCCCTTATAAATATGTATGCCTTATGTTTAATGTGGTGGTTTTTATTTTTATAGGTGTTCTAACCCACAAAAGTGAATAACTTTTTAAAAGTCTCTCCGGTGAGCGCAGCAAGAACTTCAGTTTTGAAAGTCTGGAGCATTCATACAAGTCTTTCTTGACTATTCTTACTTCTACATTATGCATCAAGCATGTGAAAATGTCACAAAGGGATATGAGAACTAATGCAAATACCACACCGAGCAGCTGCTCAATCTGCGAACGACACGAGCCTTTAAAAATATAAGTGTGTATAGCTAAAAAGAGGACAAGATCGAGAGAGAGAGGATTTTACCACACTGTGTGACTTTGTAGAGAGTGTGTTTGTAATCATTCAGATATTTATTGAGGAACAGCACCATGGGGAACTCTGCAAACACGAAACTCAGCTGCAGGAGAGAAGAGAGACAGAGCGAACGCTATAAATAACTGTATATTAATGCACAAACCCACATATGCAGCCGGTATCTGACACATACACACACACACACACACGCAGCAGTGAATACATAGCAATACTTCAGGGGAAAACACAACTAATGAAAGGTTAACTTGTACTGAATTACAGCAACTTACAGCATTACACACATTTTAGTGGAAGTGCCTTAAACTGAGCAGCTTTACTCACATGGAAAATGATGTAGAAGACGGACTGGAAAATGATGATGTAAGAATGGAAGGCTCCTTTGGGGGGCTTCTTCTGCTCCTGGACATGTTCGTCCTTATAGTTCACATACTCATAATACTGCTGGGCCATTCTGATAAGCACACAAAACAAAGAGGAGGGAGTGGGTGGGGAGTTAGTTCACTCTTATGTATTTTCAAGCCTGAAATACTCAATAACTGAGCGTATAACTGAGAATTGAGCTTTTGTTTATGCTAAGACAATGTGAGGCGGTATTATTGATAATTGATAAATGCATAATCTGAAAAATAATGACTAAGTAGGTTTCCCTGTCTACCGATTCACAGTGCTGCTTTGTTGGGTCGATGTTGCAATATCGGAAATGATCCTACAAATGGCTCGGCTATAGTTTCTCCAACAGAACTGGGATCATTTTACATTTAGTCATTTAGCAGATGCTTTTATCCAAAGCGACTTACAAATGAGGACAATAGATGCAATTAAACCAACAAAAGAGTCATAATATGTAAGTGCTGTGACAAGCCCAGGTTAGTCTAACGCAGTACACGTAGAAAGTTTTTTTTAAAATAATAAATAAAAAGACAACAATTGGATAGAGTAGAAAAAGATTAAACAAATTCCAGTGGCAGTGGGTACTTTTATACAATGAATAAAAAGAAAACAAGTAGATAGAATAGAAAAACAATAGTAAATGCTAGGGTTAGAAGGTCAGTTTTCTTTTTGTATTACAAATATTACACAGCAAAGGATTCGCCACCATTACAATTCTGCTCAAAACTAATTAATCAATACCAGTAATCGTTTTTATGTTGTGGCCAGTTACTGCAAAATACACATTCAAAAATCTCTGATATCGGCCAATAATCAATATAGTGCTGATAAATTGTGCATCACAGCTGCATGATCTTCAGTTCTGCTTTTATTTTGCTATATTAAGCTCAATAAATTTGTGGAAAATTGAGATAATTTCCAATAAAATAGCAATATGCTTAAAATGACTGACAAATACATCATCGTTCAAAAATTCTGTACGTTTTTTAAATGCTTCTGAAAGAAGAATTCTTAAAAACACCAAAATTGTGAAATATTACTACAATTTAAAATCACTGTTTTATATTTTAATATACTTTAAATGTTATTATTTCCTGTGATGTAAAACTGCATTTTCAGCATCATTACTCCAATGTCACATGCTCCTTTAGAAATCATTCTAACATGCTTAGTGAAACATTACTTATTAAATATGACAAAAGATGTGCTGCTTAATATACATTTTTCAGGATTCCTTGTTGAATATACTGCTACTTTTGCTCAATTTAAAGCACACTTGCTCAATACAAGCATTCATTTCTTCCTCAAACTTTCAAGCAACATTGTACATCCCTGATCCGTGCACCTTCAGCACCTGCACAGCCTCACCTGGTGATGTAGTTTCCCAGTGACGCCCAAAGAGGAACAATGACAACACCGATGGCCACAGCTGACGGTACAAGAGTGTAATATCGCTCCCAGTAATTGGTTGAAACAAAGAGAGCATAGATGCCTGATGCCAAGAACATCATCCACTTAGTGCCAAGAAATCTGAGAAAGAAATCGAGAAAAACTATTAAATCGGAAAATAAAGGGTGTGGGATTACTGGACTGTAAATATCACCAGTCATTTTTAGTTAACACCACGGGTGTAAGAAGACCTTTGGTGCCAAAACCGCTCAAGCATTAAGTGGACAGTAGATGAACCGCAGACGCACTGCTAATAACTGTGGTGGCGGGTGACAAACATCCAAAGAACCAAACTAATTGAGCAAAACGGAAAAACGTAGGTTGCATGAGCATTATGAAACAAAAGAGAAATGCAATGAAAGACAAAAACTCAACCTAATGAGCAGCGGCGTATAAAGCAGGCCGACAATAGGTGTAACGTTGATGCCCATCAGCATTTTGTTGTCGATATCCTCCAGCCCCAAGGTGCCATACTTGACCTCTCTATACGTCTCATCGTAGTGCAGAATTAACTGCATCTGTAACAGACCTACAGAGAAACAGCTCATCATGAAACATGCACAACTCTCCAAAAACCTTCTTTTGTTTTTGGCATGTGACAAGATGTCCCAGATTTGTCAGCTGTCCCTCGATTTCACAGTCTCTGAGACATCTTTGTGTGTGTGCATGCCAATGAACTTGCTAAAAATGGCCAAAAGAGTGAAGAGTCAGTGAAGTATGCCATCGACAAAGCATGTCATATTTCTTTGCACTGCAGTCAGACAGTGCATAATGAAATCACACTGATACAACAGCGTGACATAAGTAGAGTCCTACACAGTGTCGTATTTAGAGTAAGATATTTTTATAGCAGCATGCAGACTTTGAGGAGTGTGAGGTCATCACTGGACTGAATCATGTTATGTGCCTGTGGTGTGTAATGCGCAATGGCTGACCCATGTAAACACTGTAGACGATCATTCCTCCGCAACTGGCCCCCACTACGTTCTTCACAACACCCAGCCTCTTCCGTCTGTAGTACTTGCGCTCTTCCTCCTCCTCATCGTAGTCAGGATGTGGGCCGAGAAACTCCTCCACCTGCCAGAGGAAGAAATTTCCGAAAGTTTGAGACCTCACTGAAAATTCCAGATTGTGTTGTTTATATGTATACATGGACATAAAGTTTCAGGGTTTCAAAAATTAAACAGAAAAGTTATGAGGTAAAATTGAATATTTGAGATCCTGCAGTTTTTAGCACGTTCGTGACATGGACTATGTAATCTCTAATCAATATTTTACTCATGGTGTCATACTGATAATATACAGTACTTTTTAAAAGTATAGAGTCAATAACATTTTCTGAGAAATTAAATCTTTATTTTCTGAAAGATCATGTGACACGGAAGACCAGAGGAATGGCTGCTGAAAAATCAGCTTTGCCAGCACAGGAATAAATTATGTTTTAATATATGTGACCCTGGACCACAAAACCAGTCATAAGCAGCACAGGTATGTTTGTAGCAATAGCCAAAAATACTGTATGGGTCAAAATTATAGATTTTTCTTTTATGCCAAAAATCGTTGGGATACTAATTAAAGATCATGTTCCATGAAAATATTTTGTCAATTTCTTACCGTAAATATATTCAAACTTAATTTTTGATTAGTAATACGCATAGCTATGGACTTAATTTGGACAAATTTAAAGATGATTTCCTCAATATTTAGATTTTTTTAAACTCTCAGATTCCAGATATTCTAATAGTTGTTTATCGGCCAAATATTGTCCTATCCTAACAAACCATACATCGATGGAAAGCTTATTTATTCAGCTTTCAGATTATGTATAAATCAAAATTTTGAAAAATTGTCCCTTATGACTGGTTTTGTGGTCACATATATTGAAAAATAAAAAAGTTATTTTAAATTGTAATAATGTTTCACAATATTATTTTTTATGTATTTTTTACTCCTTTCATTTTTTAAACTCTTGAACAGTAATGTAATTTGTAAAGAAAATGTTGTAAAAAATATAAAACAGACTTTATACTTTTGAACTTCACTGCACATCAGAATATGTAATTCGCAAATATAAATTCTGAGTATTTAAAGGGAAAAAAACAAGGAGTCTGCAAGAAAATTTAAAATTAAAACAGTTTAACCTAATTAAAACGATTTCTGATGTATGATATCATATTAAAATGTCCCCCAAACCACTGTTTCTGTATAGAAGAACATATTTCTGGAATCATAAAATTAAGAGTGGTTACTTATTTATTCTGTAGATTATTTCGTTAACAAAACGTTTTAAGCAATACGTCCGATAAATGGTAGCCTACACGCTGAAGACTGAAGATGCTACCTGTCCCTGTATGTTTGGCTCAGGAGCGGGCAGCTGCACTTGATCCTGTCCATCAGCAGGCGGCGCTCCGTTCACCTCCGCCTCGCTGTAGACGTTATCGTCAGTGATCACTGCTGCCATCTGCCGGCCGCGCTGCTCTCTCGCCTCAGCAATGCAGGGAGATCAAAAACACAATTTCAGACCACAAGAAACACTTTAAGTGACAGCAAAGAAGGAGAAGAAGAAGAATACAAAACTGTGGCGATTGTGAGCCTGTAATTTTGAATTAAATATTACATAAACTTTTTCCTGGAGTTAATAAAAACAAGGTTTGTGGGCGGAAGGTCCACTACAGGTGTAACGTTACGACACTATAACACAACGACTTTTTAACGCATTTATTATTGGTAACGTTAATGTTGTATATGTAATGAAGCTTGACGATCACGCAGGGCGAAGTAAACATTAACCATTAACTAAGAGCAAATATAACTCACCAAAGTGGAAACGATGAACGTCGCTATAGGGACAAAGGCTGCAAAGTCGTTTGAAAGATTAAAACCTAACGCTAATGAACTTTTATCGAGCCTCTAATGAAACTTTCGCCTCATAAACACGTGCCTGTATGTTTTATTAAGAAAACAGAAGGAAATGAAAGTCTTCTCCCTAGTTCCCCATTTCATTTTCTTAAAGGGACAGTGCCTCGAAATATGGGCTATTCACATATGACACAAGGCGGTTAAAAGACGGCCTGTTTGCCTTCTCTTGCTCAATGTTTGTGAAAGGAAATTAACAATGAAGAAAAAGAACATTGCTGGCAACACACCAGTGTTACTAGGCACCGTCTCAATTTAACACACATTGATAAAACTTAAAATGAAACTTTGGAAATATAACAATTATCATTTGGTTTACCCCCAAAATAAAAATTGTGTTAGTACTTATGTTGTACCAAAGCTGTATGCGTTTGTTTTACTTCCATGAAGATTCTTCTAGCAGCTGTTTTCCATACAAATGTCAGTTTATGGTGACCTATAGTGACCAAAACTGAACAGGAAACATCTCTTCGAAAACTGAGAATTTGTTACATAACTGGTTCATTAAGATTAATTTAAGCGACTCTTCTCTCTTGTTTTTTAGCAAACCAACAGTCCATTGGCTGCTGTTAACATGCTGTCAGCACATTAAACTAGTCTCTAGGAAGCTGATACTTTATATTAATCCTCTTTAAACATTACAAAAATAAATATAAAACTACATTCTAAAAGGAGCCATCCAGACACAATTGAATTAAATATTTTTTTGTTTTAAATAACACAACACACTGTTTTTTGCTCATTTTAAAGAAAGAGTCAGAAGAGAGACAGAATGGTAAACGTTTTAATTATATTGCGCAATAAAGGTACACTTTGTAAAATGACACAGATAACGTCAGCAATTACAATGTCAACATAAAAAAAGTCTCAAACAAGTTCACAAGGACATATTTTCACAATGCTTCACAAATCTCCCTACCCAGAAAAATGCTTTATTCCTGTGATGTTAATAATGTTCATGCCAACAAACTATCAATGACTAGTAGGGCAAAATATATCCCACCTCCTTCCAAAAGTCTTGATCTTTTAGTGGCATGTCTATCATCAGTGGATCAATATTTGTCACAATAGCTCATATTCATGTTATATTGTTTATATCCGTAGCCATGTTGCCCGATTTCCCCCTTTAGTGTCCACAGTGCCCATTCCTCCCATACACCCCATCCACAGGCCTTCAGCCCCACCCTTAGAGTCTGTAGGGGGTCTATCCAGTGCTTGCAGCAGCCTTCCTCATCACCTCCTCATCCTGAACAGAGAGCTCAGTGAGCTTCCGACCAAGTCTCTCATGCAAGTCCAAGTACTTGGCAACACAGCGGTCCAGACACACAGCTTCCCCCTTTGAAAGTTCTGCCTCCTTGTAATGAGGTGGAACACATTTCCTGTGACATGCGTTGGTCATTCTGCATGAGGGAAAAAGCACAGCACAAATGAGATCATACACATTTGGTTGTGTAATGTAATGTATAATCTAATCAAACAGAAATGTTCATCTTCATGAATGATTCAAGACAAGTACTATAATCTTTATTAATCAATGCCATTATTTTGTAGACTACATACTAGGTATGCAACAATTAATCAACAGCTTGGCCAGTCTTGCCATTTTTCACTAAAGAATAAATCCTTTCTATGGACAAAACTCAACTGAAATGGATATAGATTGAGCTGCTGTATGTCTGCAGTAATTCTGAATAAAACATATATTTTGATATGTTAAATGTATAATTAAATTGCTACATGTAGCACAATTAATTTAATTTTTATGAGAGCAGTAACAGTAAAGAGAATATTGTAATGGGGTACAGACATAATTACTATGATCAGATTCAGCCTCTTACCACTTAACATTAATAACAGAGCTTTTGTTTTTATTTTTTTAATTGTTTTAATATAGTGATTTTAACTTTCAATGTAAATGTGCCATGTATAGCATAGGCTTCATAGATACATTCACTAGATTTGTTTTCATAGCCTTCAATTTGTAGGATGTGACAATAAAATTTGGCTTTTCATCTGATTAACTATTGAATAACTGATTAACTGAAGAATAAATAGTTTGAAGTTGCAGTCCAACTACAAACATTAAGCTACATACCAGGAATGAATGCAATGCATGGAAACTTAATTTTCTAAACATATAGTTTAGGCTGTGCTGCACACAGTACTTGCCATTTAAAACATGTTTTTAAGTCACCTGCTATAATAGTGCTTCTGCTAATGGCAAAAACAGTCACTATGCAAATCTAAGACGCTTCTCTCAGGGCACAGGTCAGCAGTTTGAGTTTTATATACTCAAAATGATTGGTCTATCTGCTCTGACGGAGGCCAGAGAAGGTGAACATGATTCGAGCTGTACGATTGTATACATACAGGATGAATTGAACTATATGAGTGCATACAGCTTGAAGTAATACTAATAAAGTAACTTTACTGATATGACGGGAACGGAAGAAGACAGTGACCTGCTGAATAACTGAACACATTAAACGGGTTCAGACGACACAGGGCGACAAGACCACTATCGTTACTGACTGTATGTCGCATAGTAAAGCAAAAGGCGAGTTTAGTCGTGTTCTAAATAACGTTAATCAAATGTGATACTGAGCAAAGCCTGGTGTCTAAATGAGATATAATAACAGCATCACAAAACGTGTAGCCTGACGATGGCCGTGTAACGTTAGTTGATTGTAGTACTAACGTTACGCTGCATCTGCAGAATACTATTCAATAGCGTAATCCACTACATAAATCCATATTTCGTATGTTAAATGTCGAGAAGGGGAGTAATCTGACAGAAAGTATGCTATTACACATCAAAGACCACCGTAGTATTCTTACCGGTTATACATGTCAGCCATCATTTCAACCTCCAGCTCCGCGGCGAGCTGCTGCGCTTTCATGGGGTCCATCTCTGCAAATGACCTTTCGGTTTACCCTCGCTAAAACCCACCGGACAACGCGCGAGTCCCGTTCAACAAAGAGCTCTGACAGCTTGCTTGCTTAACCTTCAGTGAGCGCGCTTGACCGGAGGAAGTACCCACGTGCACCCTATCCATCCAGCAAATTGGTACTTCCGCTGACAATAAAGTTTTCTATTCAAAACCACTGCTGTTTGCTTCATTTCTAAACGAAGCTATACTTTGATTAAAGTATTGTGTGAAATTACAATATCCCTTTTATTACATGTAACGTTATAGTTTTTTATTCCTTATTTTAATTATTTTATTTTCACCATTATCGTGATTCTCGCTTTTTTTTTTACCAATTTCTATGACTTCCAGTTACTAGATAAAGATTGGTAAAAGCTCTCCAAATTGATAACTGATTGACTCGTTTATTAGCTACGCCAATAGAACAATGTATATTTACTATCACATTCTTTCAAATTTCCTAATATTTCTAGGGAATTTAATATTTTCACATTAGAAAAGCCATTTTATGCTATATTTTACGCTTTCACGATTATTTCATTTAAATATAAAGATACACACAAAGTCAGACTAAAATAATTAACACCAAATAGGTATCGTAATATATTTTAAATAAAGCACACATACAAAAGTGTAATATGAACTTATATAAATTAATTTACATAATTTTAATATGTAACTGTATACATGTATGAGACAATCCAAAATAAATTGAATGAATTTATAGGCTAACTCACATAAACAATGTCAAATTGACAAAAAAAAGCGGGAATTCTTCTCACCATTTGATATATTAAACCTTGGGTTAAGAACTTGGCTCAAACATCTGCTCATGAATTCAAAATGCTAAACATGTATTCTCAACATGAACATAAATATCATTCAGTATCTTCTCCAGTGACATCTACCTCCTCTTCTTCAGTGGCATCCGACTCGTCCTCTTGCTCCATTACACACTCAACAGCAAGTGTGACAAACTCTCTAGATGCCAAAAGCCATAAAGGATCTTCTACAGACCCATCGACAACATCTACTTCAATATATTGTTCATCTGCTGATTCTGAATTGGACGTCGCCATTGAGATATTCTCACTGCACACTCTGGGATAGTTTGACTGAATCAACACTTCAGTCTGGACAGACAGAGCATCTCTGCTTATTGTTTCTTCTGTGTTATTAAGTGGCAGGGCTATGAGGATAAAACCAAAATCAGGAACATGGATTATTAATAACAGAGTATACAAAAATGTTGAGTTAGAATTCTAAGTTTAGCCATGTTACCTCTGTGTGATGCATCATCTTCAACCCCAGCACTCGCGATGTGGCCTTCACTCGATTCATCTTCCTCCAGTAGGGTCTGTTCATCAATCTTCCCAGCACTGTACTGGTCCCCCTCCTCATTCATATCATCATCATCCCATGCATTGGTGGTTTCCCAACACCTATCATCTGAAGAAGGCAGAGCATTTTCCTCCACAAGCTCATTTGCCCCCAGAAATTCAGCTTCTTCTTCCTCTATAGTTTCTTCAATCATCTGAACCTCTTTGTTCCAACTTAAATCCTCATCTTTCTCCAAACAATCAGCCACACAGCTAACATCCTGGGTATTAACACCATGTGCTGCCTGAACGTCTTTGTCCATGTTTGATGTTGCCTCAAATGAACACTCATTAGAAACCTCATCTTCTAGGTTTTGTTCATCTCTGAGATCTTCTGCTGGTGTACTATCAGGATTCGTACAGTAATTAATTTCGATTCCCTCCATCACTGTCAGTTCATTGGTAGAAACATCACAGTCTTTCTCTGTGGGCGACTTGGCACGATCAGCCGGCATCATAATTTCCTTCAGTATGTCCTCCTCAGCTGTTAACGGCACAGAAATCTCAGTCATTTGGTCCTGGATGTCTTTTCCCATCTCATTTTGGGAATCACTATTCTGTAACACACTGGCTTGTCTGCTCGAGTTCTCCTCAATTTCTCCATCTTTAACCAAACATTTCACGTTATCTAGCACGTCTCCACTAGACAACAGTGACTCTACTTGCTTGTCAGATACCTCCATGTCTTCATTCTTGTTTATCAGCACAGACGTCTCTGCTTTTTTTGTACCACAAATGCCCTTATAGATCACTTCACTGCTATTCATCATTAATTTACTATTCTCGTCTTCACTTTTCCCTCCTTGGAATTTTTGAAGGCTAAAAGACGTGTCTCGCAGGCTTGATGTTAGCGGCTGATCAATATTCAGAGAACTCCTACAAGCTAGACTTTCAACACTTGGAAAAGTCTGATGGAAAATTGTATCAATGATATTCGGTCCTTTTGCCTGACCAGCATATTTTAAGTGAGAATTCAGTGTTGTCTGTGCAAAATTGCTGTTAACATCTGCTTCTTCCATTTCTGAGTCTTTCTCCTGCTGTGTATTTGATTTTTGCTCATTACACTGCTCAATCTCACAGTCTTTCTTAGGTTTTTCCACTTCACAGTCATCTTGTCCTGAGGTGGGCAATTTCTCTGCACTGTTGCACAAGTCAGCTACAGTGGTGATTTGGGATCTAGGGGGTCTACCACGCCCACGTTTTACAATACCAGTGCATTTTGGTTTAGGTAAAACATTATGTGTTTCACTGTCAGTAGTCAATGGAGGCATTTTCTTACTGATAGTTGAAGAAGTTTCTTTTTTTCTCTTCACACCTGCCATTGCTTTTCTGTTCGCATTGGTTATCCGGGCACTGATTCTACGTGCTTTAGAAGTTGATGGCTTAACATCTTCACAGTGGGGATCATCATCACACTTTAATATCCTCGGTTGAACCTGATCCTGATTTTCTAGGTTTGAATCCCCATTCACTTCTGACTTTTGAGTTGCAAGCCTCCGTCTTCTCGTCTTTCTCTGCTTTGGGTGCTCACTAGCATCTTTCACATCATGCTGAATGGTGTTTGACCTACTCCCACTTAATACATCATCTTGTAAAAAGGAAGTCTTCAATTCTTGCGTTTCTGCAAGGTCAGGGCACGATCGATTTTGGCAGGCGATGAGGTCAGGCTGTGGATGTGGGTAGGAGGAATCAATCATCGAGCTTAGAGGGAAGTCCAATTTCAGTGGTGACTCAGAAAGCCACAAGGGAAAGTTTTGCATTTCTAAGTTCTGTCTGTGTGGTGGTTCTTGTGCAGGAACATCACGGTCTCCCATATCTGATTGAAGGGGGGAAAGGCATCGCAGTAGTTTGAATTCTGGCCTGTCGTCCAGTATGCTGGTCATACCAAGACGTGGCATTTCACCTGCAGCCGGAGAAGGGTTAGCTGGGACAGTTGTGTCTTTTGAGGTTAAAAACACGTCTTCTACCAGTGAGGGGGTGGAGTTACTTGCCACAGCTGCCAGATTCTTATCTTTGTTCAAGTCGTCTCGTCCAGGTGACTGAGTCATGAAAGTATTGAATCTGGACTTATTATGAAAGCCTGAGTGGTCTAAAAAACAAGGAGTAAAGTCAGAAATAGTGCTCAATGACATATAGACATTAAATATTGTAAAAGCCAACATGAAATCAGAGTCCACTTCTAAGATCTTGGCAATTGTGTATTAAGACAGATTTTATTTCTATATTTTCTTTATCATGGACACTCTTATTTTTCATTGACCCAAAGACTAAGGTAAGCATATCACACACTGTTTGGGTTACAATAAGCATGTGAAGAGCACTGAGCTGAGAATGTTGGATGTTTGATGAATGTAAGTGCAATACTAAAAACATAAGAAAGAAAGCTGGAAGCACCACAACATGATGAATGTACACATGCATGGTCAAAAGCACACAAACCCAAGTCATTTCAAGATGATGCTTTACCTTCATCTCTTTGTCCTGGTGACCCATCTGATCCTGCTGTTTTTCTAACATCAGATCCCTTCATCTCTGGCTCACAGCTTTGCATGTAAAGACAAACACCTTGAGCAGATGCTTCAGCAGCCCTCTGCTGACCTTTAGGATTCAGAAGAGGACCGAGCTGGTCTTGCTCATCCAGATTTTTGTCTATTGGCATCAATGGCAGGATGTTTAAATCCATCAACATATCATCCAACAACTTTGCAATATGTTCATCAGATTCATCTGCTTGGGGAGGGCTTGCAGATAAAGTTGGTATTGCCAAAGGGGAAGAGACAGAAACGTGGTGTGGAGTACGAAGACATTTATCTGAAGAGACATGCGTGGAAGAATTGGAGGGTGAAATAGGCAGGTCCGTCGGTGGAGTGAGAGTCCCATGAATTTGACCAGGAAGCACACTCGGTGGGCAGCTCTTCAGTCAGAAAAAATACAATTATGAAATGAACAAGAGAAAATATTGAATAGACAGTTTTGCTATATATATATATACTGTAACATTTTCAGCCAAATGTGTATGCTCATATATATGCAGTTATATGTAGTTTGTATTATATATGCAATTGCAATCAAAAATATTAAACGCTCATAGACTATAAAAATCACAAATGTAAATTTTCTTGAGTTAAATAAGGCCATCTATGACATTTTAGTGGCATATTAATAGAGTTAGTAAATATGTAATTTAATATTTCTGAATAATGTGTTTTTTTTTGTAATACAAACAGGTCGTAATTATTCAACCCCTACTCAATATTTGGCAGGGTGCAATATTGTGTTAAAACACTATGAAGCCGTTGGAAACTACAACAACACTTGACTTGATTAGCTACAAGAAGATTTCCAAGTCACTGAAAGCTGTAGAGACACAGCAAACATATTCATAAGTTTAAAATGTGTTACATCTGAAAACCTTTGAGGCAATTGAAAAAAGCGCAATATCATCAAAGGGAATAAAATACTTTTTCAGAGCAACTGAAAAAAAACATTTGTTTTACTGCAAAATACTTGCAAGATAACCTGATGTAAGAGGGGGGGGTCTACAAAGAGTATGAGAAGAACAACAAACATCTTGCTGAACACCTCTCTTGATCAAGAAGATATAAAAGGCTGACTTTAATGAACTAAATTCATTTGGATAGAGCTGTTGAGTTCTGAAATAATTGTTATGAAGTGGCCAGTTCAGCCTTCAGATTTAATTCTCATTTAATCTGGAAGACTTCAAATCTAATTTAATCGTGGAATTTGAAGAAAGAATATCAGTGATCTGAAAGCTTTCTCAAGCAAGTAATGGGGCAATCGGGGCAGCGTTTCTTGGAGATTATTAAAAATAAAATGATTCTCTACAAAATTAACTGTTGGGGTTGTATAATTTTGTGCCTGAAAGTTGAGCCTTTTTATCAACTTTACGTACTGATCAAATGTGTATTAATGACTTTCCTTTTATATTTTAGTGATGCCTTGTTTGAACTTTTTACAGCAGTCTCATGTCAAGAGGGTTGAATAATTTTGATTGCAACTGTGCGTGTTCTGACCGCATATTGGGAAAAAATGATATAAGCATACATACACATATACACACACACACACACACACACACATATATGTGTGACTCTCTCTGTGAAAACCCAGCTAAAGTCTTTTTTTTTTTTTTGATTTAGTATTGTCTGCATAAAATCATCCTACATATTGTAAAGAACATTCTATGAACATATATTCTTGGTATATTTAATATTGACTGAATAAGGCCATGTCAAAGATTGAAATCAGTGTAATTAACGCTTGTAATCAAACTTTGATGCTCGTTATCTCTGAATTAGACTTTAAGACTGTTTTTTAAAGAGAGGGTCACACACATATACACATATACAGGTGTGTGTGTGTGTGTGTGTGTGTGTGTGTGTGTGTGTGTGTGTGTGAAAATATTTTCACAACCATTAAATGTTTTTTTTTTCAGGATGCATATATGTATTTCAATATATCGATGTAAACTATGCTTTATTTGTCTAAAATAAATTCAGAATTAAAGATAAATCTTTACCTGAGTTTGAAGTCCACACTCTTTCATTTCTTCTGGGTTCTTCTCGCTCTCACCTTGGACAGAAACGAGAAGGTCGCTCTTCCAGCAAGCCCCGCTCTTCCTCAGTTTTATCCTAACTTTAAGCTGGTCCAACTTGGCCTCCTTTTGTTCAACAGTAGCACTTTTTTGCCTATTATCTGCCTCTAAAAGTCTCTGGAAGTTTTTGCCTGAAACATTCATTTGTTGCCGAGTTAATTTTTTTAAATGGCTTTCTCTCTTTGCCATTTTCCACCTCTTCTTAGCCTTTGTTTTATTATGATTTATTACAGATGCTTCTGTCACGACAGCGAGGGAAGGATCAGTGGCATTACTGGTCCGATTAAAACCTGCAGTTGGACTAGCTTCATCAAGTAATGACAATGAGGACAAATCAGCTTCCAATAAGCCACAAGTTTGCACTGGAAGAGTGCTGCTCTGTATCCTTAATGGCTCAGACACAATTTCACTTTCCTGGCTATTCACATCTTCTGTCTGTAAACCAATCTCTCTCCAATGTTTCACAACATCCTCAACTCCTCTTTCCACGCACACTCTCTTTTTTTCCAAAAGGTTTTTAAGTCCAAGTCTGAAGGCAGCAGCCATTACCTCCTCATGTTCGCTCCGACTCTTGATCTCCATTTCCCCCGTGTACAGGAACTTAACTAGCTTTAGTAAGGCATGAGATCCCACAGCCTCAAGGCTCAGAAGCCTGTTCTGCCCTGCCTGCGGAGCAGGGGAAGTGGAAAGCACTCTTGACAGGACAGGGCTTAGAGCAGCTAACACACAACTGTGAGCTGGAATACAGACACCTGAAGAGTTGAACATATATATATTTCTTAATTAGAAGAAAAGCATAGAAAAAAATGTGTCTATAGATTCTTAAAAAAAAAAAAAAAGTAAAATGTTGTGTAAAATAACTGTTCAGAAACAAAATGATTAATTCCCCCTAACAAATGGCTTTTTCAATTCTTAAAATGTCAAATTTAAAAGGATTTTAAATCACAAAAATGGCCATATATCATCAAATTAATCTAAATGTTA
This sequence comes from Gymnocypris eckloni scoliostomus, assembly GCA_027564155.1. Lineage (NCBI taxonomy): Eukaryota > Metazoa > Chordata > Actinopteri > Cypriniformes > Cyprinidae > Gymnocypris > Gymnocypris eckloni. Next base: position 27,139,729 of record CM050416.1, read on the forward strand.
TTGGAACTTTTATTGATGTTGCATCAGGAGCATAAAACACTAATAAATTAGCGAAATTTACTAAACTTTACTGAAAAAGTTTAGTATTGATTTTTTTTTTATACCTATAATTTCACTTCTATAAAAAAATTTATATCTAATTTATAATTTTCTTTATATGATTTGTTTACAAGGTGCTAGTTCTAAAGTTGACAGCTTTTTTCGATGACACAGAGAGCTAGCTCTCTCCAGCACAGAAGACCTCGGATCTCTTACCGTCTGTCTGCAGAAGTGTGTCACAGAAGATGCTTCCCTGCTGCTGCTTCTGAAGTTCACCAAGCAGGAATATAGCAAAGTCATGATGCTGATACTGCCACATGCTGGTAGCGACTTCAGACTAAAACACATTTAGAAACTACAAAACAAAAGTTAAAGATCCAGAAATAACAACTTTCTTCAATTTTACAATATAAGATTGATTTTGTGTAATCAATTCAGATCCAACAGCTGATATAAGCAGATAATGTTTAGAGAAGACAGACGGACCTGTGTATGAACGTGAGGTAATTGTGATCTCAGTTTAACGTCTTCATGTTGTTTGGTATTAAATGGCAAAGAAAGGCTAGCTGAGCCGTACTCTCGATATCTAAAGTCAACTGAGACTGATGTCGCGAGGATTCATCTATATTAATACTGCAAATCCGTCTTGTTTTTAAACGCTATGTGCACGTTGTTCGTCAAACTTGCTAAAACACCACATTATAATCCAATACAGACACAAATAATTTGACATACGCAGACACAGGTGATCTGTAGGACACGTGACCCGCTGAAACACAAACCAAGTCAAGCGACTCTCTCTCTCTCTCTCTCGAGCTCCACTCATCATCATCTAGATGTGAAGTGAGCTTTTCAGTGTCGCGAATCTTTTGAATCAGTTCACCAAAATGATTCATTCACTGATTTGTTCAGTGGCCTGCACAGTCACGCGAGTAGATGGCGCTATGGGCTGCATTTAGAAAGAGTCTGTTGAATAATTCATTCAAACTATTCGTTAAAAACACCAGCAGTTTCATGACTTTTTTTATTTTTATTTGTGCAACTGAGATCTGACTAAGATTAATAAGATAATTCCTAAATAAAAAATAGAACTTTGACATTTCCATAACTGCATTTATTGGTTTAAAAGTTGTCTCCAACATAAAGTCTCATTTAAACAGTTCTACTTTGTGAATTCAGGCAGAGGAAATGTGTTTTACAAGTGAATTAAGCAGTGAACCTATAGAGAAATGTAATGTAGTGTTTTGTCTCAGTGGTTCTAAACAGGGAGGCTGAAAATAATTAAAACAACCCTGTTAAAAAAACAATAGAAGCCAAATAGACATAAATTCTAATGGTTTTCATTAAAATACCATTAGCTTTTTCCAGTAAAATCATTACAAAATTCCATTTTGTAGTGTTTTTGGCATTTTTTCCCAATAGAATTTAACATCCCACCAATAGAATCCATCGCATATCAGTAGACACCATTATACAGGTACATCAAAACAAATTTTATATCATGAAAAAGGACAATATTTTTTGTCACTCATTTCTGAAAGTGAAACCCATATATTATATAGATTCAATACACAGAGGGAAATATTTCAAGCCTTTATTTCTTGACATTTTTATGATTATGGCTTACAGATAATGAAAACCCAAAATTCAGTGTCTCGGAAAATTTAAATATTACATAAGATCAATAAAAAAGGATGTTATAAACAGAAATGCCAGGCTTCTGGCAAGTATGTTCATTTCTATGCTCTCAATACTTGGTTGGGTCTCCTTTTGCATGAATTACTGCATCAATGCAGCGTGGCATGGAGCCTGTGGCACTGCTCAGGTGTAATAGAAGACCAGGTTGCTTTGATAGCGGCCTTCAGGTCATCTGCATTGTTGGGTCTGGTGTCTCTCTTCTAGATTCTCTATGGGGTTCAGGTCAGGCAAGTTTGCTGGCCATTCAAACACAGTAAAACCATGGTCATTGAACCAGCATTTGGTACCTTTGGCAGTGTGGGCAGGTGCCAAGTCCTGCTGGAAAATGAAGTCAGAATCTCCGTAAAGCTTGTCAGCAGAAGGAAGCATGAAGTGCTCTAAAATTTCCTGAAGATGTCTGAGCGTGGTGACTCTTGATGCACTCACTCCAGCTTCAGTCCACTCCTTGTGAAGCTCTCCCAAGTGTTTGAATCTGCTTTGCTTGACAGTATTCTCAAGCTTGGGGTCAGCCCTGTTGCTTGACTCAAATGTAAATATTCTAATATTTTGAAATACTGTATTTTTGACTTTCATGAGCTGTAAGCTCTAATCATCAAAATTAAAACAAAACACATTTTAAATGTTTTCCAAATGCTAATTTTTTGAGCTGCACCTGTGGTTTCCATTAAAACCAATACATCCATGAAATCCATTACATTTTCTATTGTGGTTTGGGCAGGGTTCGATTGTTTTTTTCCACATGGATGGCAAAATAAGCATGAGTACAAGTTAAAACAAATAAACTTCATTTTAAGTTTACCTTCTCAAAATAAGTTTTTCATCTTTGAACATATGAGGTAGCCTAAATTTTAGAAACGTTTTTTCTAGAATGGTCATGTAATTAATCAAATTTGAAAACTCTGGGCATTTTTATAACAACCGTCTAGTTATGCCAAGCACACTAAAATAATTATTAGGTAGAAATTATGAGAGAAACAACTTGAAGACTTGTGTATTTGGTAAAAAGAGATAGGAACATTGCTGTGGACAATATTCAACAAAAGGTTGTAAACCACTGGTTAATTTGCTTTCAAGTAATTTAAGATGACAACTAGCAGTTTACAACCCCCAATTCAGTTTAACATGTTAAGTTCTCAATGTCTCAACTAGTTTGAAATTTGACAAGTTTTTAGAGAAATACTCTCGTTAAGTTGAGTCAATTCAATAACGATACAGTGTGCATCAAACATTTCCCAGTAAGCAGCTACTCTGTATATGGTGAAATGCATAACATTGCGCAATATTACTTAATTGCACTGACCAGGGCGAGCCGGTGTGCCAGGGTGTGCGGTGCCACCCACAGTGGCAGCTGGCACACCTAAAAACAGATGCAGAATAATATTTTTTAATCGTAATAAACATGGGCAGCGCAAAGGAGGGGCTAGCAGATGCTTCAGCACCCCAAGAAAGACCAAAGCACTGTCATTGCACCCATAAGAAATGAAATAAATTAAAAACATTTTACTTATTATTACGCATTCATAACTCTGCATTGCAATATAACGTGACGTGATTAGCAGGCGCACTTTTCGAATTTGACAGCATTTTATTAAAAACTGATCGGTTCCTTGTGCCAAGAAGGCCTGTCCCGACTAAAGATTTCCTAGTCACACATAAATTGATTAATATAATAATCTACTAACTATCCTTTAATATATAGGCGTATAGCCTATTCCGTAAGCGCCGTCTAAAAGCTTGCAATGGCTAATGATTATGAATGTTGGGGAAAGGCAAAATAAAACATTTGAATTATTCGTTAATAAACTAGTGATTTCTTCTCAGTCAGTGTCGGCTGAAAATGTAAAGTTGCAGAATGCGACGCTGACTTTAATAAATTAATGCACCTTTTCATTCCGACTATGTAATTAAAGATGTTTATTTTTTGGTTCGTTTGTTCGTTTAATAAAGTAGCGGTTCATTGCTGTGACGCTCCATTTCACGGAGACTGCATGAGACGGCAGAAAGCACATCTTGTTTCTCTATTGTTTCTCTGTGTAGCCTACATAAATAAAAGCATATATATATATATGAACTTGCTGTTGAATTTTGTATTTTTGAAAGTTCAATAATAATATAAAAAAACTTGCCGGACGGATTCATTACCCCGCTTTGTTCCGGGACCTCACAATTTACAGATTAAGCAGTGCTTATAATATTTGTTAATTTAAAATGTAATTACAATTTTAAATTATTTTCAAAATAAATAAATAATAATAACATAATTGAGGCATTCAAGGCCAGACCACGCCGTCTCGCCCTTTGAGCAGCTAACAGGCACCATTAAATGTACTCTGCTATGTTGTTGGCGATCCTGAATGTAATGTATAAAAAATATTTTACTGCTTTCTCTAATGTGTCTTGCAAGACATCTATTCAAGATTGTTTATTCCACCAAAAGTAATTTCAAAGGAACATTATATGTAGGCCAATGTACAGTTTAAGTCACCATTGCAGGATGTGCAAAATGTTAATGATTTAATAAAAGGAGGGATTATTTAAAAGCATTTTGTTTTTATTTAGTAGAGCAGCTACAGCTGTTTTTACATAATAGATTTTTACATAGCCTAGTCACTGAAGTCAATGATTATTCTTTGATAAAGTAAATGTGCTTTGCTCACTGTATAATTTGTTCGTTGTTTGAATAACCGTGGAAATGCGGTGTTATAATTAGAAACTTAAAATGTATTTTTATTAAACCTGTGATCATCAGGTTAAATAGGAGTTTAGTCTTATTAAAATATGTGACATAAATTGTACTTGCCTAAAGGGGTTTATGATGTGTGTAGTTAATGATTAGGCTACAGTGAGCGCGTTTGACTAGAGCGCAGTTAAAGAGCTGTTGTAGGTTATACTGTATGTGATTGTCGGTGACCCTCTTGAGCGAGAAAGCTTCGGAAAATGGAAAAAAACAACAAAAACAATATAGCTGCAAGCAGCGATAACCAGGGTTCAAGAATTTTAAGGCCTAAGGTGGTATGCTTTTAGGGTCTAGGCCAACAGCTGGATGCATAGCTGACAGTGAAACTCATCGAAAATGGACAATAGGCTCACAGAAACACACACACACACACACACACACACACACACAAATAGAAATGAAATGGTTAAACTATCATATTAATAATCATTAAGCTTGCTTACACAGATACACACACAGACACACTCATATACATGCACACATATTTTGTTGCAGATATAGATATTTGAAATAAATGACAGGTGACAATACTCTTTGCAAGTCTTCTCTTTTTAAGAGTTTATATCAGGGATCTCCAACCCTGCTCCTGGAGAGCTACCATCCTGCAGATTTCAGTTCCAACCCTGCTCCAACACACCTGTCTGAAATTAACAAGTAGCCTTGAAGACTGTGATTAGCTGGTTCAGGTGTGTTTGATTGGGGTTGGAGCTGAAATCTGTAGGACGTAGCTCTCCAGGAGCAGGGTTGAAGACCCCTGGTAGGCCAATGTGAAATGCAGGGCTGACAATTGAACACATTCACAATGGAGAATTCATTAAAACTGTCTCTCTCTCTGTCACATACACACACACACACACAAACACGCAGAAATGAAAGGTTTAAAAATGCTTAATAAACAGTAAGCATACAAACACAGACACACAGACATACGCAGAAATGAAAGGTTTAATAATACTAAATATACAGCATGCTAACACACACACACACACACTCACTTTGTTGCAGATATAAAATAGTGATTTTCAAAGACATCCAAAATGGAGAATAGGTTAACAGACACATGTAGCCTACACAAAAATGAAATGGTTAAACTAACATATTAATACCCAATAAGCATGCTTGTTTTTTTGTTTTTTTTTGCGCATTAATCTGACAATAAATGTGGCACACCCAGTTTTTCTGATGCACATCCAGAGTCTCCTTTCTGGCTACACTCCTGGCACTGACGTTACGAAAATAAAGAATTCTAATCAAATTAATGTATTAAGTGTTAAAACATTGCGAACCACACAAAAATTCACCATCAGAAACTTGGAAAAAATCATTCTTTTATTTAAAAAAAAAATACAGTATTGCTAAGTTACATGTTCAATCCATGAGAGAAAGGTGCAACGTTTAAGACCAAAGGTAAAGTGTTGAAATATCAGAATTATGACTCAAGATCCACATGTTAGTGTTGCAGAAACATGTCAACTGACAGCACAAGACAAATTATGTTTCCTTTAATCTTTAATTAAAAGATATAAACCGTAAATGCATTTATTTAAGAATAAAACTGATTGCATATGCATTCACCCACAACACCCCAGAAAAACAAAATCAGCCCCAATTATAAAATATAGAAAAAATGAGCAACAGAACAAAAACCAAAGAAGAAAAAAAATAATTAAAATTAACAAATATTCTCTGGTATATATAGTTAAATGTGCTTTTATTTTATCTAACTTATTTTCTCATCAAGCTAGAATCAAAATCTGGCTAAATCCTGCCTGAAAGAGAAGCAATTTTCTTGTAATTAAAAGATTCATTTATCTGGCTCCCTCAACACTGAACAATCGATTGATTCCTCGAACTTGTGAACAGCCTCCTGTATCAGGACTCGGGACTTCTGGCTCACATCAACCTTTCCTTTACTGACTGCAGCGTCTCGAAGGATTGGCAGACAGGGAATTAAAAAGGCATGGGGGGGGGGTTCTTAAAAAAGAAAAGAAAAAAAACATCCATTACCCCTAGTGCTAAAGTTTCCATTCAGTAAATATCTACAACAGACTTACTGTGCATTTTTAATTATGCAGTCTAAGGAACAAGCACTGTACTTATGGATCTCAGAAAAAAAAAGCATATACATCCTCAAATGTACACTCGTTCACTCTCTACACTGACAGGCACTGAAACCAAGAGGCAGAAGGGTGTCCGAACGTCCCGGTTCACCGCTCCTCACAAACACACTCGAACGACGCGCTGAGCAAGCGAGGCACTCCAAGTATTCAGAGTGGATTTGTGAGACACGGTCATATTTACATTCATTTATATTCAGACATCGAAGACCAGGGCTACAATTTCTCTCAAGAGTTAAAGGCTCTTTTGTGGCTATTTAATTGTACTTTTTATAAATGAGGAACTTTCGAGTTCCCACACAGAAACTAATCGTTAGTGACTATTTCAAAGACAAAACAAAGGAGGAAAGATTTTATCCCAAAACAGATTTCCCACTCTGGAATGCTTTGCACATTTGACAACTGAATGAATAAAACCACTCTCACCTACCACTAGAGAACTTTCTTGAATGCTTCTGGTTTTAACAACAAAACAAATCTCCCAATCAAATATCCCTCTGCCTCTTTTGTAATGCTTCATCCATGCGTTCACAACAACCTAGAGACCGAACACTCCACGAGACCATCCACAAAACCACAGATGGATAACTTAAGAGGAATCAGTGGTCGTCTAGCGCTTTTAGAAAACGACAAAAAATAGGCCTCATGCCCGTTGCAATGCATAGAGACAAAACTTACTGACAAATTAAATACATAATTGTTTTGCAGGCCACATATGACTGATGTAATTTGGCATTACCTTTTTATCAATGTGAACCACAAAGCAGGATGACGCAAAATAATCAAAACACCAATGCCATACTATACTAGTGTTCTCATAGATGCATAAGCAAAAAACAATAAAAAGGAAATTATTTATAAAGCTCAATAAGCTGGGGATGTGACTAAACAGAGCTTGTAGTCCCCTAGTGTTTCCATTATTTGACAAAAAAAGGAGTCCGTTTGAAGTAGTGGCTGTTCTCAATCACATTGATCTCAATGAGAGCAGGAGAGTGACAACATGAGATTGTTGAAAACTACAGAAGGGTCGTTGCAATTAGTGGCTATGGTCCCGTAAGCGATGAGATCAGAGGCTCAGCAGGGACAGTAGGCAGGAGGAGGAAACTCACGGCGGGTGATGCACACGATCAGTTTTTCTGTGGACAGAGACGTGAAGGTCAGACCTGGCACTCGCTTACATTAGGTTTGCTAATAACACAGGAAAGTGATTCAGTAATGTGTCATCAAAGAGCTGTGATGGGAATTTGTGCGCACTACACAAAATTCACATCACCCATTTTATGTGGCAGTGATGACAGATACAACCAGCGAAACATCAGTCATGTGACCAAAGTGGACACATGAGAGGAAGAGATCAGTGTTGGGGAGTAACTAACTGAAAAGTAGCAACACTGCTAATCGAACGAGGCACTCACTGAGCTGTTTTCCAAACATTTTTGAGATTTTTATTGTCATTTAAAGATCTACATTCACTATTTTTGCAGTGAAATATTTCAGTCATTTGTTTCCGACTAGTTGTTCACTGTAAATTTGTTTCAGTAAAGCAGATTAAAAGCACAAAAATCTGATCAATTGAAAAATTATATTTTAATTTAAAGCAGTCATCCTATCTGACATCCTTGTTTTTGCACCAGATGAAAAAAGGCTCTAATTGATTTTTTCAGGAAATGTTAAAAGAAATTACAATTTGAGTCCATTTTACATTTACCAGTGAAGGCAAAAATATATAATTATTATTTGATTTCTTTCATTTATATACATACACATATATCGGTCCCTCTAAAAGTCACCAAATTGACTTTTCAGTTGTTTATTTTTGTGCAACTTAAAGCCGTCTTCCTATTTGAGATCATTACTTATGTATGAGATAAATATGGCAAAATATCTTCATGGAACATGATCTTTACTTAGTATCCTAATGATTTTTGGCATAAAAGAAAAATCTATAATTTTGACCCATACAATGTATTTTTGGCTATTGCTACAAATATACCCTAGCGACATAAGACTGCTTTTGTGGACCAGGGTCACATTTCAGTAGTTGTAGCTTAATTCAACTACTGTGAAACTATAGCTTCCCAACTACAAGCCACAACAAATTTAAAGAAGCTTCCCCAACACTGGACGAGTTTTACGGAGATTAGTAAAAACCATTTCCACTCAAGTACAGAATAACAAAATACAGTTAATGAGGGTTAGAACCACAAATACACGGAGCGGCACACATACACTTAAATATCCACATGAAGGCCATGCAGAAGGTGGACACACATACCATGCGTGCTCATGCACTGAGTGGGGGGGAGTGGCCTAACCATCATAAGAGTCCAACAGAGGCAAAGAGCCCCGCCTCTCCCCATACATTCCTCCCTGAGAGTCAAAGAAAGAGAGATTGACAGAGGAAGAAAGAAAGGGAAAAGGCATTGAAGAGGTGAGTGATAATAGAAGAGGGGCGTGTGAGAGAGTTAGTTGAGGTGAGACCCCTCCTAGTGTTATTAGTGAAATCACAGTAGGTTAATAATACGTTTCAGGTGGTGTAGTGTGTGGGTTTGGAGATGTCTGGTGTGCTGAGTTGCTTGTGAGGGAAGTTTAGTGAGAACAAGTTGTTTGTTGTTTGTAACTGCACAGGAGAGGATGTTCCCTTGCAGGTGTGTGTTACCTGAGGCGTCTCTCTGTCAGAGCGATCCAGAGTGTCGTCTAAAGTGTTTCTCCGTCCTCTCTGGTCTAGCGTAGAGTAAGCGTCTGGCACCACAGATAAAAAGTATTTTGAGTTGGGGAAATACTTGATTTTGCTTTCAAGAAAGTGACACTTGTATTCAGCAAAGATGCTACATTTATCATTTGTAACACTATAAGTGCGTTACTATTCCTTTTTCACAAAATTCTGTTAAAATCATCATATTAGAGTGATTTCTGAAGATCATGTGACACTGAAGACTGGAGTAATGATGATGAAAATTCAGCTTTTCCATCAGGAATAAATTACATTTCTAAATATATAAAAGAAAACAGTCGTTTTAAATTGTACATTATTTCACAATATTACAGTTTTTATTGCATTTTTGAGCAAATAAATGAATCCTTGGTGAGCATCACCAAGACACTTAATTGAAAACCTAAAAAAAAAAAATTGTATACTTTATATGTAACATTTTATAATTACATTTTAAAGTGCAAACTGAAGTAAAAAGACAAGTTGAAAATGAGATTTGGGAAAACCTCATCCACCACTGGAAAATGCTTGTGTATAAGCATAACCCATGATACCACAATAAAGTATGTTTTTTTTACCTGGTCCCATGTCATTAAGAGGAATCATGTCTCTGTCCTGTTTGCCCCCTAACAAAGAGACCCAAACAAAATCAGATCACAGAAGCATCCTGTATGTTCATGTGGCCGATTAACATCTTTTTGCTGTGTAAACACTACAGAGCATTCAGCAGGAATGTGTTGCATCTTACCCCGGTCTATTAGCGGCAAGGTGCTGTCCTCATATACTCCGTTGCTGCGGGTGTTGTTAGAAGGGTTAAGGTTCACCATGAAGTCCGTTTTCTTCCAGCCGTCTTTCTCCAGTGTGCGGCGGAGCTCTTTGAAGCCCCACACGATCTGCAGCACCAGCCCAGCGCCACGCACCTCCCGATCTGAACGGTTGCTATACGGGAAAAATGGAAGATTGGCATTTGCAGTTAAATACTTGTTCTTCCAGGTTTCTCAAAAGTGACCGGACAGTTTTTCAAAATGACTTCTATACACCTGTCCTTGTTGATGAGCACCAGTCTCTCGATGCCCTGGGAGCCGCGCAGGGTTTTGGCTGCATCCACACTGGATCCGACCACCTCCACCATAGTGCTGAGAACAGACACCACCGTCTCCTCTGAGAGCGCGCGCGCAGGCTGACTCTGACCACCGCCTGGGAGATTGGCCACCAAGTTAGGCACTGCATGCTTCCCTACACAGAGAGAGGAAGAGGGTAAAATACACTGGGATTCATTCATTGGGACTTTACAAATATGGCTTTTTGTACAGGATTTGATACTGAATGGACAGATATACAAACGCCAAACAGGTATTGTTTGCTCACATACCTAGCAGCTCACGGTTGCGAGTGTCAATGGCCAGGTTTCTCAAGGCTCCGGACATGGCTCTGACCACACGGTCGTTCCCATGAGACAACAGCTCGGTCATCATCGGCAGGCCATGCTCCTGTCGAACCACTGCTCTGATGTACCGCCCATACTGAAAAGATTAGGACAGAAGTAAATTATGAAACTGTCTGTTTTTATCACCTGATGAACCTTCTCAAACAAACATTAACTAAGGTATACGAGCAATAATAAATATACACACATACAATACATTTTATATTATTGTATAATGCATATTGGGTAGAGGGATAGAATGCACTGCTGTATAACAAAGGGGTGTGCTGAATTTAGAACAGGATTCAATTATAACTGCAAAATGGAATGCAGCAAAATAATCGTTTTATCTTGATAGTCTTGTTTCCATTATTATTAATGATGATTTTGGCTTCCTAACATTAAGCTCCTTTAATTGCCCTGGCTTATAGATAATTTAATGTTTTTCAAATTTACTACACATTTCATGTGGCACAGGTCTGAATCAGATTAAATCACCCTTGGGATATGTGTCAACCAATCAGCATCAAGAAATAAATATGACATTTATTGTAAAAGTCAAATTATACTTTCATTTACTTCTCCCCCCACTGATGTCCACTTATGAAAGTATTGTTTTTTTCAGTGGCAAAAGGTTTCATTAAAATTAAAAAGCTACAGAAGTTTAGAACTAATAGTTTTTGCAGCCAAGTTTCCATAAATGCTTGTATTTCTGTGAAAGATAAAGCTGCATTAGGTTTTCACATTAAATCAAGATTTTAATTAAATAATTAAAAACGGCTCCTATAATGTTGAATGAGTCTAATACGCTCTGAACTGCAATAGCAGTATCGGATCTACACACACAAAAGCATTCAGAGTGACTATTACTCACAGTCCAGCGGCCCGCACACAGGTTCTGCACGGCCCCCGCTGCGGCTTCGAGAACCGAGGGGTTCTTGCTCTCTTTCAGGAGAGAAGTGTAGACACGCACCACCTCTGGCTGGAACAGCAACTCGTAACCTAAAAACACATTCGTTACATATTACTACAATACGAGGCAAAACTAAACCACTAGTGTAAGCATTCAGAGCGAACAAGACGGTCATTGTACCTTTGGCTGGTGTGCTTCTCTTTGGAATGTCAATGCTATCTGAAGTTCCATCATCCTCTTTTTTTCCTGAACAAAGCAGACGGCATGAGCAACAAGTGAAAGAGTGACACAGAAATCTTATCTGCCGTTTAATGGTAGTGATGTAATTTGTGACAAGTCTGAAGAAAACCTCTTAAGATTTAAGAAGGGGATTTTCTTTAGACAATGATTTTCTTCAGGCAGTTATGACAGAGGCTTTATTTATCCCTGAGGAAAACCCCATGTGTTTTAATGACTGATGACTTAAAGTCCCAATATATTTCAAGCTGCTACTTTAAGATGGAAGTCTTCCTGTTCAGTCTGTGTAGGTCAATGAAAAATAACTTTGCCACAAGTATATGAAGGCCTTTAAAATGGGCCTGTCACAGTAGTATATGACTTTATAGAGAGGTGACAAAGTGCAAGTTTAAAAGAATCAGACAATCTTTTAATATGTCTATATGTTTAAAGATTAACAGTGAAGGTTTATAAAGAATGGATTTATCAGAAATGTGTTCTGGCACCCTCTGGTGGGTACTAGTGAATTGTTATATATACAGAAAGCATTTGTACAGACCAGAGTCACACAAAAATCATATCTTAAACATTGAGGACATTTCCCAGTTTTCTAAGAACAGATTTGTACATTTATGCTAAAATGTCTTTGTCCGTGATAGTTTGAAAGCATACCAGGCTTTAAAACCAAGCCATAGTGTTTAGTGTCCAGTGACATAATCTGATATTGTTAATGATTCCACGTCTACTTCCTTCAGATCAATAAAAACCTTATTTGTGTGACTGGTCCCCTTAAAATGCCTTCTTACTTTACCAAAGTAGTGCAGCTCATAAAACGAATGTGAAATGGTACGAGAAACATTTTCTGCTAAAGCATTACTAGTTTCCCATTTCAGATCCATTTTCTGAACTTTGACCAACAACAGTGTTAATAATGGGTTACAGTGAGAAATAATGTGATTTCATGAAAGCAAAGCAAAGCCTTTTTACTTTAAAAAAGGACAGAAAATAAAAAATACAAAGACAGAAGAGCTTACCTTTGGAAAACCACTCGTCTGTTACAGGATAAAAAGACGTACGGATTGAAAGCAGAAGAGACAGATACAGAAGAAAATGAGAGGAAAGGATTGTTTTGGCATTAAAAAAAATTAGCAATAGTGCCCCAGCCACCTTCACATTATTCAGCAGCAAACCCACAAAGCACACACTCGTGTGAAATTCATGCACGTCGCATCTCCTTCTCGTGTAAACAAACTTGATCTGGCACATATCAAACTTAACGCACTTCAAAATGTGTGCTATGATTAAGACAAGGAATAGACACGGCCTCTTGGTTTGGTTTACACAACACAGAGATTATGCACTGGAATGCAAAGATAGCAAGTTAACTTATTAGAATGAATTACGACCCACAGCCAGTGCTTTTCTTTAAATGAATCAGGCACGCACCTTTGCCCTTTCGGGAGCTGAAGCAGCCGCCCTTTTGGGAAGATGCGGGGCCTTGATTGACAGGAGTCGTCTCATGATAGCGCTCGCACCCTGGTATCTCCCGATGCACCTGATAGGACAGATTCCTCAGCAGACACACGCTGTTCTCAATCAGCTGCACACAGACATAATAACCATGATTAAATAATAGATCATGTAAGAGAATGAAACAGGACAACTAACAATGCCAAATTCAGCTTTTATATATAAAATCATTGATGAAAGTGGAGACTGAGCCTACTTACTAAAGAGTAATAAATAAATATATATTAATTACTCTTTAGTAAGTAGGATAAGACATTATCAATATATGATCATTATGTAAAGACCCTACTAATCAATGTAGTTTTTGAAAGGTTAAAATAGGCTAAGGCTAAAATAGTAGGTTAACCGTAGTATTGTGAAATATTCTAATTAAAAATACATATTTACGGTTTTAATATATTAAAATTGCAATGATGAATTTTCAGCAGCCATTAATCCAGTCTTCAGTGTCACATGATCCTTCAGAAATCAATCTCATATGCTGATTTGGTGCTTAAGATTATATTATCAGCATTAGTTTTGCTTAATATGCGTGTAAACCTGTGATTAATAAAAAAAAATGGAATGGTACTATAATGTAGTATATTTAATTTAATAATTTATTTAAATGTTTTCTGTGTAAATGGCTTTAAGAATTAAAACTAATTTAAATATATTATAAATAATACACACACAAAAGTCTAACAGCCCAAAATAACCTACTTGCTCTAAATAACCCTAATTACTCCCCCAAATTATAACAATGCATTGAACTTGAAAACGGTTCAATATGCAATAATAAAAATGACCAACAATGCTTTCTTCCCCCTTTGCTCTTCCCTAAAACGCTCTACTTATGTGCTTCCCCATCATAAACAGAGCAGTATGCATAAGAGCAGTTTTCAAAACCCGAAAGGTCAAAGCCCAGCGGTTACCTTGTTATCCACATCTTTACAGTTGATCTGTGACTGGACGATGTACATGAGCGAGTCGACCAGTCCAGTGCACTCCCTCAGCTTCCTCCTGGCCTCGCTCCGCTCCGAGCTCACATTCCTGAGAGCAAAACGTCATGCAACTAATTAGGACACAGCCTGTTTAATGTTTAGTAACGTTTGGCATGCACAGAAAGTTTTAGCTCCAGGTCATCACCTCAAACACATTAACCAAGTGTATACACAGATGGCATCTGAAAAGCTGAACGGTGAGGGTTAAAAAAGGCAAGACACCGTTAGCTCTACTTAAATGTAATTCCTGTGTAAAACCACTCCTCTGACGGAACCAAATGCTTTCTAAAACCCTAATAGGCGAGTGGGAGAAGTGAGGGACACTCTCAAAGAGAAGCACTCAAGGGAAATAAGTGGATTCAAAAGATCACATTTCTCTCTTTTGTGCAAACTTTGTCCTGATTCTTTCACAGTCTCAGAGGTTCTTGCTCGCAAACACAATTCAAGAGCATTTCCTTTGCACTTCCCTCCTTTCTTCCACATAAAATGCAGTTTCCTCACACACACAAACTTTCTAGACAAGAACTCTTTAGCAGAACTGAGGCACATCCCTCCTCCCTTTAACGTCTTTCATTAATCTGAATCATAAAACTGTCCCTTCTCAATACATCCTAATCCTTTCCTCCACCCCTCTTTCTGGCTTAACTACTCTTGATTCTCAGGCTGGAAAATTTACATTTTGAATTCGCTGTAAGCCACTTTGCATAAAAGCGTCAGCCAAATGCATTAATGCAATGTACCTTAAGCATCCGGTGGTGTTGGTGAGCGCTGTCTCCCACTCCAAGTGTCTGGGTTTGCAGCTCTCCTCTCCCCCTACGTTCCCCCTCTCCCAGCCCGAGTGAGGAACCATCACCTCGTCGGACATGGCATGCAGCGCGTGGTCCACGATCTCCATCTTTACAGAGTCGTGAGACGACAGGTTCCACAGCGTGCCTGAGAGAGAACGAGCCATCAGTTACTACAAGATGTAAGCGACAGTCTTGTCTGACCACTTGTGCTTGATTCACCTGAAACGGGATGTTAACATCAAAATGGAAATTCATTCTAAAAGCTTGTTATTGATCTTTCTGTAAATGATCCATCCATGCATGTTTAGTTTTTTCTTTTGAGCTTATAATTTTTAAATCAAAAGGTGGGTGAAACAACAGATGTTTACCTGATGGCTTTCTAACAATTTACTGCATTTAGATCTGCCTCCAGTAGGGATATCACATTTAAATCATCGGTTAAATTAACAATAAATTCATTGATTAATCTTTAACCATAATACTGCAAAATGCATCTATCACAGTGACATAGGCATGATGTGCAAATGCCACCCAAAACGCCAACATCTTGACCGGATGAAAGATTTTAGTCAGAATAACAGGCTAGGAGCAGGACTGCAAAATGAATAGAAGCGTTTATGATCATTCGATAAAACAGAGTGCGCCGTAATTACGTTTAGGATCATACTTTGTCGGCTGTTTCAGATCACGGAAATGCACCTCTTTAACTGATTTCATGGTGCTTGTTGTTGTATTCAAAACACAAACCACAATGTTTGCAATAGACATTATTGGCATTTAAAATAAAATGACCCTGAACGGCCGTGTGGCTGAGCCGTGCCTTCAGTGAACTACTTCCTCCGGCGGTGCTTCGGAAAACACACTGCTGATCACATGAAACATTTTAATGACACATTTGAAAGAGTATTATGACAAGTGAGGTACAAAGCTTTTTTATAATTGAACTAATGGGTTAGCAGGCAGATATTACATCGTGACCAAGCTTTTGGATTCATGCCTTTTGAGACCATTTATTTCAATCAAACCACACCCAGACTTGTGTTCCGTCTTGCCCGTTGGTCACAAAATGTCCATGAATTTATTAATATTTATTAAACATGCGGGAGGGAAATTACAAATTTTGTGTCCATGAATTAAGAATTCGTCCTAACCGACTTAATTCGTTTCCACATCTTATTTAAATCATTGGGTTATCCTGGGAACAAATTAATGAAAATGGACCGTGACCACAAATTAATAAGTCGTAGGAATGAATAAACAAGTACGAATGAATTAGCCTATATGTCCTGCTCGTGTCCCGCAGCCCTGTCAAAGCACAGAGCTTGATGTGAACTGGGGAAATAATAATTAAACATGACTTAGTTACTACATTTGTGTTGCTTTTCTTGTTAAAGAACTTTATATTGTTTCTATTGAATGTACCTTTAAAGTTTGGATCACATTAAAAGAGTAATTTTTACATTAGTAAATTATTCCATCACCGTCATTTACAGCCGCTCGCACGTGGTATGGTATTTAGTCACGCCGCACCACATCGCTCGCATCCGGTGAAGACATGAAGTCTTTTTCATTATGACTTTATTAGCATAAAAACTGTGTACCTGTTATGGTGTCAGTAAGGTCCTGATCTCTCGTCTTCCTCAGTAACCGCACCAGCGCAGGAATTCCGTCACAGTTCTTGATGGCTATCTTGTTATCTGGATCTCGTCCATATGAGATGTTCTTGAGTGCTCCGCATGCTGCGTAATGCACCTCCTTCTTTGGGTTATCCAGCATGGACACGAGGGCAGGGATCCCCTTCATTCGTCTTACTTCTGACTTCACCTGCAAAGACCGAGAGGAAAGACTGAGGGCATGGAATTTGCATAAGACACAATGTCATTTGGGCGACTTCTCAATCCTTGCCAAAAGCCAGTACCAAGTGATGAAATCACAGGAAATCAGAACAAAAGTTAAGGTTGAGTAAGTTTTTTTATTCATATTTATTCAGCAAGGATGCACTACAAAAATATATTTTTGCACTTCAAGTTTTAGATTTTTTTAAAAATCAAACAAACAAATAAAATGGTTTTGTTTGCATAAACACTAAAACAATAACATTACCAATGATGTTTGTATTTTATATGACAACTTGACATACAAATAGTGCTGTGCAACTGGCCCTGTATCGATATTGTGGCACGTGTGCAGCAGTGGACTGCTCTTAATTTGAATACAAGAACACCATTTAAACACCGAGGTTTAATCTGGCCGCAGAGGAACACTACTGGGCTGCCTGATATAAAGAGAGGTAATCCCCAAAACAGAGCTTCCCACTTGTGCAATACGGAAATATCTGCTAAATGTGATGCTTATCTTTGTCAACCTGGCAACCACGTGCACGCACTCTCTCTCCATCGTAGATAAATGTGCTTGGTTTCTGAAAACACTGGCTAGCTTGCGGTTTAGCGATCCCCACTTCAATATATTCTCAGAAATTTTTATTCAAGTTTTCACATATGAGAGAGAGAGCAAGAGAAAGGGAGAGATACATGCTGTGTATGTATGAATTACCACCGCAACAGTGAAGCTGTGGCTTTAATTCCTTGAGAAATAATGATGTTACCAGCTCCTTGTTGAGAAAGATAATGTAGCTCTTGAGCGATTAAGCTATTTTATAGATAAAATTGCAGGGCAGCACTTAACAGTTTGTTCCTGAATGTCTGTGTGCAGCCGGAAAGTGATCTGTGAGTGACTGAGTGTGTGTGTGTGTGTGTGTGTGTGTGTGTGTGTGTGTGCGTGTCTGTGAGTGACTGAGTGCGTGTTTTATTTTTAAATGTAGAGTGCTTTAATTTGTGCAATGATAACCTACCAGCAATGTTAAGATTATTTTTTTATATATTAATATGAGCACATTACAACATAAATGTATTAGAATGAGTACATTATTATTTATGGGCTTAAAAACAAGATGCAAACAATCAGAATATTTTACCTGGTGGGGAGTGCATATGCAACAATACCTATATTGTACTGTCGTACTGTTATGGAAGCCCTTCATAATGCAGAGGTCAACTGCCTGCTCTTGCCAGTAGTTACCAATGGCCCTATAGTATGCAGTGTTGTTTAATAAACAGCTGTTTTACTAAATTAGTCTGAGGTGAAATTCAGTGCAGCCTTGTATTGTGATACGTATCGTACCGTGGCCTCTGTATCATGATGCGTATCGTATCGTGATTTGCTGGCGATAGAGCACTACTGACAACAGTTTAATAGCATGTTCAAATATAAATGTTCAAATAAAGCATTGAAAAATATTCATAAAAATGTAAACCTCACATTTCAGCCTTTAAAGAAAAGGGTCAAGTCAAAATGATAATTGATTAATAAATGATTAATTGTATTTTATCAGCTCCATAAATAATTCTAGATAACTTATCTGAATTGTTTAAATGTGTAGAATCCACATACACTTGTTTTTCCTCAACCGGTCAAAATCTACAGCAGGGCATACAAAATCGGTCCGTTTTTGGCCAGACAAAAACTGCACACAGGCTGAATGTAAATATAACTAAGTCTCTATAAATACGCTCTCTGACAGCAGCTGACGCTTTATATGGAAAAGCTGAATTACAGCTGTTTTCCGTGCACAAAGCAGTAATGCGATTAAGAACACGTCCTTTAGGTATTACATGAGCGAAGATGAAAACAAAATGCCATCGAATCATTTCTGAAGACAGTCAGAATGTTCAGCGGTACATTCATATAATAAATTCATTTGTATAATTCCCTCAGCACTCGTTTAAAACCTCCCAGATTTTCCGCTCTATTATCACTCAAAACTAAAGTACTCCGCTGCTGTGCGTACGTGAGACTGTTACTGAAAACTGTGCTTTATGCTGGACAGTTTTTATCGTGAGATGTTCAAATCTCGGTAATCGAATACAGTTTTAATGATAATTAAAATATAAAACTGTAATACTAACCGTCGGGAATTTTATGACGATTTATCGTCAAACCGGTAATCGTTACATTCCCTATTTGTGTACATACGTTCTTACCTTTTCGTTCTTAAAAGTGAGATGTTGCAAGTACGCTGCAGCGTTGCTTTTGACAGGGTCCAGGCGGTAGTTGAGCATAGCAATGACTTCAGGAAGCTCCGGCTGCCTCCATGATGTGGGGGCGGGGCCTTTACGAAGAGTACTGTCCAATGACGCCATGCTGCCTCTCTCTCCCTGAGCCAGCGGAGCTCCTCCTCCCCAATAATACACATCACCAGCTCCACTCATGTCACCATCCAGAATGCCCTCATATGACCTACACAAAACAAAAAGTTCAAACTGACTGATTTTTTACCCCCTTCTGTGGAATGCAAAATATATTTTGTGGAAAGTTTGTAGCCAGACCATTACAGTTCCCATTAGCATTTAGGTCTGCAATGATTAGTCAACATTATCGACAATTATTTTTGTTGACGAGTAGTCATTTGATCTCATATGACCTAATGCAAGTGTCGGCAATACTGTGGTTTGAGCAGTGTTGCGCGCCATAGTGCACGACTGTAATTCAGCCCTCCTGGATGTAATTCGAGAGAAGACAGCGCTTCAGAGAAGATTGTTTCTCAATTCTAAGAACCCTAAGAACAGAACGCACACTTATGAGAATTGAGATGTACCGTGTTCTTGCTTAACTGACCACATAGTCTCAGCATAAGCAGCGGCCAATGAACAATAAATATAACAAACAAATGTCATAACTTATTAAAAGCTTTCATACTTTTATAGATATTACTTTCATATAATTCTATATTGTTTTATTTTACAGCATTATATGTTTAACTGTTAAGATTCTTTTTAATATGCCAATAAAAATGCAGACTTTCTCCAGGTCTTATAACTTTATTAAAACTAAGCAGAACATAACGATAAATGTTTACGTTCATTTTCAAGAGCCGTCAAGTTTTTGCTAGATCGATTTTAAAGCCTACAGGCTTCCGTATACCGGTCCGCCCACAGCATCTTCTGCAAATTTAATATGTGACATCACCTGCTACTCAAGTCTCAATACCTGAAACACTGACTTTATGCAACATGCCTTAATTCGCAGCTTTAATGACGATTTAGAATTAATTAAAACGAGTTATAAATGCAGCATCCAATGGAGCAAGCAAATTATAAAAATATTAGTGGTGAGTAATTAAAGGATAGCATCCGATTCGAACTTGATCTAGCATCGTTTGGATGAATAAACCATATATTAGCGCTTTTTAATAAAAAAACAAAACTGACAGCAGTGTGAAAGTAGCAATGCATCGGATTACAACGATGTGGATGTTTGCATGAGCTCTGCCAGTTCAGTACTCCAGTAAAGTCCGATCACATGTTTATTTATATAATACTTTATGCAGTGTTTCCCACTGATAGACTTTACCTGGGCGGGCCGCCCATGTATATTTGGTGACTTATTTTTCATTATTTTATTTATCCGCCCGAGAAAATGAAACCATCCGTGATCGATTAACTATTGGAAAATCTCCCGCCTCATGTTAGTTCATAGTTCTGTTCCAACTGTTGACACTCCCACAGACAATCTCCAGTGTTTATACGATAATATTTGTAATGGCGAGACTCAATATCCACCATCAGCTGCCATCAACCCCGTGACGATTGTTATTTACACTATATTTATGTTAACTAAGACCCTTTTGGCTGCTTTTTTTCCCCCATAACAGGTAAATACTGACAAACCTAGCTAATTTTTTGGAAAAAACCTTAACTGTCATTCATTTGGATGATGTTGCCAGTACTGGACCGGGCCGCGAGCGCAAGTGCTAGCACTGACTCTCCCGGTGCAGTGTCGCCTCTCTCTGCACCTGCTCTGAGCAGTGAGCGACAGAGAAACAGCACATTCAGTTAGCCGTAACGCAGCCGACTCATCAATAAATAATTTACAAAAACAGCGTTTCCAAGCACCTGTCGCTTACTAACTGTTTGGACTTTTCAATATAAACATAGTTCATCTGTTAATATGCTCAGTTCATTACTCAGACGCAGGCAGTGCGCTGAATGACACAAAAGAGTAGACAAAACCACCGCATATAGTCACTTTATAGTGTAAATTTAATGTATATTGATTTTATCAGACGATGTTGCGATTATAAATCAGGATTTACGGAGTATAGTGAGAGTGTTTCCTGGTTAACATGTAGCACTGATGGGTCATTTTTACTATTTATACTTTTATGTATGACTACAGAAAATATAATGTGAACAGCTTTATTGGGCATTCAGTTGTATTACAGTATGTGACCGTTCATTGAGTAGAACAGATCTGAAGTGCCAAAACGGGTCTGTACGCAAACGTGACGCAATGACATCATACATATGCAAATTAATATGTGACATCACCTGCTACTACAAGTCTCACAAATACCTGTGGGAAACACTGACTTTATGCAATATATAGCCTTAATTCAAGCAGCTTTACAGTATTAAACAGTGTCGATTTCAGTTATAATTAAAACTTGATTTTCTGTTATAAATGCAGCTATCCAATGTGGAGCAAGCAAATTATAAAATATTTGTATTAGTGGGAAAAAATAGTTTAATTAAAGGATAGTATGGTTTACAGAGATCAAAGCTTGATCTAGCTCAGGACTGTTTTGATTATCATAACCATATAAAGTATTTTAAGACTTTGTTGTGAATAAAATAATTATCCAAAGCATCTGATCACTTTTACCTTTATTTTGGTTCTTATCTGATGTCATTCAGTTACTTTTTCATGTGTCTGTCTGTCTTCTCATTTTGTGTGCCAAATACATCTATTCGTATAATGAATTGGTAACACTTTACAATAAGGTATCATTTGTTAACATTAGTTAATATATTAATTAACATGAATGAATAATGCATTTATTACATTTATGTATTATTCTTAGTTAATGTTAGTTAATAATAATGCAGTTGTTCATATTTGGTTCATGTTAGTTCATAGTGTATTTTCCAATGTTAAAAAACACAACTTGTGATTTTATTTTTATAAATGCATTTGTAAATGCTGAAATTAACATGATCTAAGATGAATAAATGCTCAAGCATTTGAATTCATACAATGTACATATACCGTTTTCCAGAATAAAATGTTTACAAAAAACTGAAATCAGTTGTTTTTATTCACAAAAATAACTAATAATAATAATAATATTTAGGCCTATATTTTATAATAAAACAATCTTAATTCTATTTTTGAGATATTCTTAGTAGTTTTTTTCCTATTTTGTATTATTAGTAGTATTTCATATTACTCTAGTTGCACAACTGGAACATCTAAAGAAAATGATCTATTGCGAAAACACCATACTAACCTGAGTCCCGTTTATGTATCCCTCACTTAATTTGAGCCGCTCTAACTCTGCATCACCAGTGACACGGCCGTTCTAAAGAAACGGAGAGAGAAAAATTACAACAGCCCAAAACAGCAACTCAATGTGGCCAGTGATCATGTCGATGAATAATGCTAAACATTCAGAGAGACCACAAATTGTAACAGGACCTCGAGTAGATGCTGTAACAAATAAACATTAACTTATGAGCATTCATGCAAAGGATGCATAGGGACACCACTTAAAACAAATGACTGTTAATGAGACCATTGCATAAGAGAAACATGACAGTGTTGCGGATATGGATGAATAAATGAATGCCAGGAATGAGAAGGGGGTTGACTTCTACTAGAAAATATTACGCATGCTTTTACATGACAATGGCATGCAGCACCATTCACACTTAAAGCACAAATTCTCTACACGCAAACCAGGGGAAGTGGGCTGCCGTACTATTCACCGTCCACAGAGGGAGCCGTGAAAGTAGATCAGCATGTTAAGATCTATACAACTATGTCAACCGAGAGCAGATACATATGATGGCGGCATTCCAAACACTGCTGACCATCTTATCTTTACATACATGTCTGTCTCGGTGTGTTAAAGTGTGCTAGAGAAAGAATGGGAGAGATTAAAAAAAAAAAAATGTATAGATTTCCCCAAAATACAAAAAAAACTATTAGATATCAAATATCATACCTTAGGTTTCAATCTTTTGTAGTTCTCAGTATCATTCATATTTGATTTTGTAGTGAATTCAAATGTGGAGCATCAAAACTTGTTGCACAAATTTAACATCAATGATGGCAAATGGTGGTTGTCTTGCTCCATATTTAAAAGGTAAACAAGTGCAAATGACATTTGAGAGCTATGGCATATGGAAAATTTCAATTAAATCAAATTAAAACAATTGAAGTGGGGGCCAGAATGTTTGGACTGCATTTATGCTGCTATATATTCATTTCTATTAAGCCTTTATTAGCAAATAAAATCAAGTCCCTATTTACTATTATACATTTAATTAAAGCAAAGTCCAACCTAGACATCCTGCAAAAGATCTTGTTCCATGTAAGAAAATAAGCCGTAAGGGTTTGAAACTAGTGTTATTAAAGGGATAGTTCACACAAATATGAAAACTGTCATTTACTCATCCTAATGTCATTCCAAACCTGTATGCGTTTCTTGTGTTGAATATAAAAATATATTTTGAAGAATGCTGGTAATTGAACAGGTTATGGTCCCCATGGAGTATTTCTTTCACTACTGTGGAAGTCAATGGTTACCAACAACTGTTTGGTTCTTCAAAATATCTTTTGTGTTCAACAAAAACTCATACAGGTTTGGAACGTATGAGCGAATAAATGACAACATTTTCATTTTTGGGTGAACTATTCTTTTATCTAAAACTTAAAACTATCGTGTTCGCTAAGTGAAATAAAAAAATATACATGAGATGAAAATCTTAAACTTAACTCAAAATTAGAAATGCTGGCACTTAACTGAAATAAGTTGAAGTATTAAATTAACAAACTGACAATTTACTGAAGTTATATATAAATACTTAAATTGAATGGAAGCACATACATTGCTAACATAAGCTAAAATTTAAAATAAAAAAGCTGATTCAAAACATTAGTAAATACCACATTAGTATATAAATAATACTAAAATAAAAGTTATTCTACACCATGAGCGTATAAAATCACAGAATATAAATTTAGGTGAAGTACTTCCAATTTTGAGAAATTATCTTTGAAGTTATCTGAGTGCCAAGAGAAGCACAAGTTGTGTATGCACCTATCTAGCTATGAATCAAACATTCAAATCTTTTGAAATCACACACACACACACACACACACACACACAGTCGACGCCCTCAAATGAGCGGCTGTATCCAAGTAGAACCATGCAAACAATCAGAGAAGTCCTCTCAAGTAAACCAGAAGCTGAGTCATGTTCAGATATTCACCGTCCACAGAGAGCTGAGTAATGGTAATCTAGCTGACAGGCGGGTGTGAGAAAGTTTCAGCACCATGAGGACAATAAGTAAAAGTGGGAAAATCTCCCTTCGTTGAAGAATAATCATACCGCCAAGTCAAACAGACAGGTTAATGACATGTACAGACATGCGTTTGTGGGACATTCACAATGGTTATGTGGTGACAAGCAAATTGGGGACATGAGGAAACATGCAAGTATTCTGTGATGCCACACGCCATAATCTGCAGAATGATGCAGATGGATGCGCATTAGGATGACAAAGGGTGGGTGGGTGTTGAATGATGACAAGAGGAAAGAATGCCAAAAGTGGGTTCTGGTGACATTGAACACGTCGGTGAAGGATGGGTTAATCGCCATGCTCCTCGAGGTGCCAACTAGGACGCACTGGTGCAGAGTGATGCGGCATGGGTGATGATGCAGGGAACCCTGCTGCTGCGTGATTGGCTGGGAGGGCGTTACCTGCAGGGTGGGGAGGGGGCGGGGTAGGGTACCGGAGGGCCCCACGCTCCTCCTCTCCTCCTCCAGAGCTCGAGTCAGACGCTCGAACTGCATCTCCTGCTCTCGCACGGAGGCCAGGAGAGATGCGGCATTCTCACACTGCTCCATACACACTGAGAGAAAGAGGACATGGGTTACACACTCGCACACATCATGAGACTCATGACACACGTGCCCTGAAACACACACATAAACATGCGCTCCACGCAGACACAAGTACACCGCTTAAGAAGGTGAGAACCATGTGACCCAAGCGGCAGGCTAAATCGAGAAACTGTAACTCGGAGAAACGGAAAAGAAAAGTGTGAGAGAGAGAGAACATGACAGACAGAAAACAAAAAGCGTGAAGAGACTGGTGCTAACAAAGCGCTTCAGATGCAGGCGTGATCACGCTGCCACCGCTGAGTGACAACACCGAGGAAACCAGACCGGTTTCCAGCTAACAGATAGCAGAGTGATTCAGACGCTGTGTGAGAAGAGATCGTGCCGAGGCAGGAACAACGAGTGCAGACACAAGTTATGAGCCAAGGTCTGTTCAAATCAAGAGCGGCTCCACGAAACCATACCGCTACTAAAGAACCGGTCCGCTCTGCTGTGCTGGCCTTTCTGGAGGCCATTTAACTGTCTGACAACTGAAAACAAACTCAGTGTTTTAATGCTTGAGCCTTTACTAAATAGCACTGCAGCAGTATCACGGTACAGCCAGCAATGGGATCATACATTTATAAAGGATTTCAATGTTTATGACCATGATGAAGAGTAGTATTATAGCACTTTTAAATAAACCAAAATACTGAGTCATAACATTTAATATACAATTATACTACAAGTAGTGTCAGAAAATACTATGATACAGGTCCAAAAAATTATAATAAATTGCACATTTATGTACAATGACATTGAATAATATTTTTTTAAATGATAAAAATCTTCAAACACAATTATAGATTAAATTAAATAAAAGTAACAAAAAAGCAAAACAAATCATGGTATTGTTGTCATTAAGACCCATTTGCAAATATATGGTCATTGCAATTAAATACTATCATTATAAATGTTATGTTGTGTGTAACACACACAATAAATATTTAAATATTCATATTTAAAACAAAGAACACACCGGTAAAACAATGATGCAGATATAATAATAATAATAAATGAAAGCCATTAGTATCATCAACATCAATGGAAGCTAAACAAAACAGTATTATTGTATTACTTTGTAGCATCTGCACCCTGGTTTTAAAACAAGACTATTACTAACTAACAACTACAGTGAACTTTAAAACAGCTGGAGATGCTACTCTGAAGGATCAGAGGAAATCTTTTATTATTCGCTGTTAAACATAGAAGCTCCAATGTTAGCTGTGGAACTTATCAAGATATCAGTAGCGTAGTGTATAAATAATCTGCGAGTTCACGCTGCACTTACTCATTAGCACCTGCACCACTAATCTGGGTGGGGTACAAACGCTGTGTGTGAACAGTAGTTGGAAGAAAAACCTTTGGAGCGCTGATCTGAGCACTGATATCAGCACAATGATGTACTCTGAAACATGACTGATGTCATATATGGGAAGCTGAGTCAATTGGAGTTACAGGTTGAGAGAAGTTTAAAAGGTTCCATGGAAGAACTACAAAGAGGGCATGGCAGCTTTACACAATCTATATAAGCTTACAATAAAGGGAAGAAAGGGAACCTTAGAACCATTTCTGATAATTTCCAACTGGACTTCCCAATATTTTTTATTTTATTTTTTACAGATTATTACGTTAAGCCAAAGTGAAAGATAAACAAGCCTTTATCAGTGCCTGCCCTTGATCGGGAATCATTACTACACTTCAAAAGACAACCAAAACCTAATCCATGCACAAATGCATCATGCATCAATGGGCCAAATGTAAAAACAAAATTCCAAACCTGTGATAAAACAAGCGATAAATAAAACTGGATAACCGAATTCCCCAGAAACCACCTGCATGCATGTTCAACCACATTAGGGCTGGTCCGAATACAATTTTTTGAGCTTC
The DNA here is from genome assembly GCA_027564155.1 of Gymnocypris eckloni scoliostomus. Lineage (NCBI taxonomy): Eukaryota > Metazoa > Chordata > Actinopteri > Cypriniformes > Cyprinidae > Gymnocypris > Gymnocypris eckloni. The sequence continues at coordinate 27,166,782 of CM050416.1, forward strand.
GATAGTAAACAACACCGAATATGGTCATGGAAAATCTATGAAATTTTAAAACGGCAACTTCCAGGCCTGGAAAACTTTGTAAAAAAGTCATGGAATTTTAATTTCACAAATCTCTGTATAATAAAGTTAATCAGGTCCTGAATTTGTGTATAGGCCCTCTTTACTCATTCCCGCAGCTTTTGAATTTATAATGAGGGAAATTCCTGCAAACATTTATTGAATATAGCATGTAGGTATAGCATGACTTTTTTACGCATCTAGGGCCGGGCTTCGATCGGGCCAATTTTCACTTCATAGTTCAGATGCGGGCCGGGCCGGGCCTCGGGCCTGTTTTAGCCTTCTCCTTATTTTATATTTTAGACATCAAATACACACAATAGGCTGAAACTTGCCGCAAACCCCCAGCAAAAGTAATTACCATGAATGTGCCAGGGGAAAGAGTAAGGAGATATTTGAATGATCTACTAATAAACTAGTGTTTTCTGTGTCAGTGTCGCAAAGTTGAAGAATGATCCTGACTAGGGTTGGGCCGATATACGATCGCCGTCCATCGCCGATGGCTGACAGACATCACGTTGTTGAGCCGACATCATGATCACCCCCCAATAAATGCATATAAAACTGAACTATAACACATGACTCATACGGACCATTTCAGTGTTTCCCACAGGATTTTGTGAGACTTGTGGTAGCAGGTGACATCACATTAATTTGCATATTCATGACGTCATTGCATCAAGTTTGCATTCAGACGAGTTTTGGCACTTCAGATCTGTTCTATTCTATGAACTGTCACATACTGTAATACAACTGGATGCCCAATAAAGCTGTTCACATTATATTTTCTGTTGTCATACATAAAACAAGTATAAATAGTATGACCTATTAATACTGCATGTTAACCAGGAATCACTCTCACTATACTCCTTAAATCCTGATTTATAATCGTGACATTGTCTGATAAAATCAATATACATCTAACTTACACTAAAAAGTGGCTATATGCGGTGGTTTTGGCTATATTACGGTTTTGTCTCATTCAGCGCACTGCCTGCGCCTGAGTAGCAAACGAATTGTTCATATTTAAAGGTCCAAACATTCAGTAAGCGACAGGTGCTTGGAAACGCTGTTTTGTAAATGATTTACTGATGACGAGCAGCTGAAAGTGCCGTTTCTGCCGGGAGAGTTAAATCTTGAGCTCTGGATACATCTTCCAACTGAACGATAGGCTAAGGTTTTTTTTTTTAGTTGATAGGTTTGTCATCAGTATGTACTTGTTATGGGAAAAAAGCCATAATATTCTGAACGTTGCTAAAATATTGTGCGGCCCGCCCAGGTAAAGTCCCTGTGTGGGAAACACTGATTTTAGGAACTTGAGTTGATAGCAATCACTTATGGGGTGTTGTACACAAGAACAATCACCAAATGTATATTTTAGGTGAAAAATATATTTAAAACAAAAGACTCAATCTAGTCAAAACAGTGCTCTTTAACTGAATACAGAACCGAAGACCTAATATAAAATCAACCTGAGCTTTGAATCTTTATCTACAGCTCTGCAGGGATCGAAACTTCCCAACATCTGCAACAAGCCACTGCATAAATAAAGCACAAACTCAACGAAGATTTTAAGACGTCCACAAAACTGCATGTCAGAAACTATTTTAAGGAGACCACAAAGGCACAACGACCCAAGAGCAAAAAAGAATCCCGAAAAATAAACAGCGGCTATCATGAGAGCAGGACTGAAATGGAAGCAGGCAGGAGTCAAGGCCAAAATGTACAAAAAAGCAGCATAGGAAAAGCTCCCCCCAAATGCTGTAGCCACTGAAGATTCAAGAAGCTAACTTAACCCGCAACCAGCTTACAAACGCTCTCTCTCGTGCCACACAACATAGTGTGTCAGTGTTTGTGTAAGACAGAGAGAGAGGAAATATTTGCAGCTGTCTGCCTAGTGGTTAACAGAACAATAGGAAATGTGTGTCCACTACAGAGAATCAGTCGAGAGAGAGAGACAGCAGCGGGGTGTGCATATGCCGTGGTGATTTTAGTTCACTGGCGGGGGTGAGTGTGATGATCGCATTGTCCTTGAAAACACAGACGCAGCCAGTTTCAGTTTCCCGAAACTGTTGTCCACCTCTCTTCGACTTCCCTCCCCACAAAGCAAACAGACTCTCGTAGAAAGCGAGGAATGAACACACACATTCACACATTCCAGCTTGTATTGTGGCATGTCAGATCCTGTCTCTGCTCCTCTTGCAGCTTGAAAATAACTGGAAAAATAACACTTCTCTTCCTTTCTCCTTATATGTCGCTCCTTCTCTGCATTGTCTATGACATATGCCCTCATTCTTTCCCTAAGCTTCTGATTGAAGTGTGTGTAACCAATGACTCAGACACATCTCACCGTTTCTCACTGATGCATTCATCATCTAGACAACAAAGCCTTCTGATACACTTTTCACAAAGTAAAACACAGAGGGGAGGGTCTAAATTATAATCTATTATACAGCTCTCTGGGAAAACTCCATTGTGATTGGTCGATTGCAATATTCTGTGGTTACATTGTGTTTGTTGTACATCTCTCATTTCACTCTGTGGTCTCCCTGCCCATTATAATTTCAGCTTAAACCATTATTTCACGTCCATTAGTTCGTTTATTTAATAAGTAGTTTGTATCATGTGCAGTAATTTAAAATAAACCACATTCAAGATAATAGGGTTAGACATAGGTTGTGATTTATTTCACTATAACGACCAGCTGAATCGGCATTAGTACAACGCAACTTTAATTGTTAAACAATATTAAACAAAATGTACACTTAATGTTAAAAAAAGTGCTTTTTAAAGTTGTAAATAAAACATTGGAGTAAATAGCCCACACGTTTTAAATTGGATTTTTAATTCAATGCTATTTCTTTGTAGTTATAAAGTTATTTATAAGTTTCACTAGCATTTGTATAGCATAGCATACAGACAAGCTTTCTTAAAAAAAATAAGGTAATAGGCTATCATAAAACATTTTAAAAACAAATCACCAGAGAGAAGTGTCGTATCAAAAGATCATGTTGTGACATTTATTAAAAATGTCAAAAATATAAGTTAAATGAAACATGGATGAATTTAGGGCTGCTACTAACGATTATTTTGATAATCGATTAGTTGGCCGATTATTCTTTCGATTAATTAATTTAATTTTATTGACAAAAAAACACTATTCCATATTCTGCTCAATGTCCTTCAAACACACTGAATGTTATGAAAACATACAGGGCCTAATTTATTAAATCATAAAGAGAAAACTAATATTTTAGGAATCTGTCAAAAAATTGTTAAAATCTAAAAATGTTGTTATTGTCATTTATTGGGCAAATTACAAACAGAAACATCTAATTAATATGTATAATAACAAAAATGACCTCATAACAGCTTGCATTCTTGCTTGCATTGTTTATGTACTTATTGACTGTAATTGGGTTTCTGAAAAAAAAACACTATAAAGTGTTCTGCCTTTCTTTCATAGATAACAGCAATAATTATATTATAGCGTTAGAAATAGCCTACTGTTGTTACTAAAGAGCTTACGCATTTTGGAGGACTAACCAACACAGAAAGCTAAAGAAATGACTTTGGTAATCATAATTTATCGACATGTGTTTTTCAGTTATGACACCGATTATTACAGATCAAGTAGACTGATAACGATATTTTGAACCGATATATTGTCTGGTGTAAAAATGAAAATTAATGCCAAAATTAATAATAACAAGAGCTCTGACAAAAAACGTTCTTTAAATGCTTTTAAACATGTCTTTAATTCTGAAACTGTAATAACAACAACATTAAATAAACTGTAATATTAATAATATTAATCAACATAAGTACAGAGATCACCAGAAGCATTCTGTAAACATTTTGTAAAACTTAAAGTAAACATTTAGCGACATATATTATTCTAACAAAAGTTGTAATAATTGTTGTATAACATAATAGTAATATATTGCTAAACCAACTTATATTTTGACAGGTTGCCATGAGGATTAAGTTTCTAGCCTATGTATATATGATATGACGATGCTTTACTCAAATGAAACGGTCAAATGCTCATGAAGTGACTGCAAGCAGTTCTGGGGATGTTGTTCATGTATTTATGTCCTCATTTAGTGAACGCAGACGCTGAAAACACCAGAGCTGAGTATGTGTGTGCAGTAAATAAACCGCATCTCTGTGTCATTCATTAACAAAGATGCAGAACATGTGTTATATTTAAAGTGTTTTTAGTTAATATTTATAGATACTAGTCCATAGCGTGAGTCGACTGTACTGACCTACTTTTGATTAATTCATCCAAACTGACACATTCCATTCTGCGTTATACGGTAAATTCCATTATATGACTGCATTCCTGATTCCGCCTCATTTTCCTGTCATACATCATCTTATACTGAGGTGTTTTGCAACTTCAGCAACGCCTGCTGTTGCTTTATTTGAGAGACAACTGATGCGTGATCACTGAGGTCCAAAATGTGCTTTTAGAATGTTCAGTTTTCCATACTGTGACTCTCATATATCAGATACTCAGATTTTAGAATTGCCTCACTACAGTGTTGAGCTCAGACAGGCTGCATCGAAATAGTGCATTTAAACATTAAATAGTTTCACCTGTATTATTTATTCACCAATAAATAATGTCACCTGTAAATGTTTGTTTGTTTGCATAAAAAAATAAAAATAAAAAAAAAAATTATCGGCAAATCTGTTTTTAAAATGGCTATCGATAATCGGTAAAATGTTTATATGGCGCCGAATCGGCCAGGCCGATAATCGGTGACTAATCACCAATGCTGTTAGTTTAGAGCCGCAGTGGCACAAACCTTACATAATTTGTTAAGCATTGTATATAGTGAATATAGTTTAAATCTCTTTTAAAAATGTAAATAATAAAGCTAATAAAGACTCAGTGTTAACCAACAGATGAGAGGAATGTTCTGCAGGAACACGTTCACATTGATCACAGTAATTTCTTTATCTATATTTTTAGATTCATTTTGTCCATAGAAATGTATTATTCAGTGCTGTAATTTGAGCAAGCGGCTGAAGTTGGACGTGCACTGGGGGCAGACCCGACTAATCGATAATCATTGTCGATGATTTTCATAATCGATTTTATTGATTAGTTGTTGCAGCCCTAGATGAATTGTTCACAATAAGCTTGTTAAGATGCATTTAGAAAACCGATATGGTGAATTTCCATTTCATGCTGTATCTTCATAACTGTAATGACACATACAAGTGACACCTTGCAAACAAAACACTATAAAACCATTGTGTTGGGGGTGTGATGTCTACTGGATTGTGGTTCACACACAAATATCTTCGACTGTATCTGAAACAAAAGGCAGCTTCCTTGCTGACTAGTCAATAAATGACTTCACAGACAGACATTTTTGTAAAAAGGTATGTGAAATAAGGAAACAGGTCTAAATTATAGACCAAAGAGACTGACTTCTAACGCACTATAATGGTACACACCGAATGAGCTAAAATCAATTCAAAGTATCGACAATATGTGTTTTTCAGGCCGATAATATACGATTATTACAGATCAAGTAGACCGATAACCGATATTTTGAACCGATATACGTGTCTGTAAAATGAAAATGAATGCCAAAATTAATAATAACAAGAGCTCTGACAAAAAAATGTTCTTTAAATGCTTTTAAACATGTCTTTAATTCTTAAAACTGTTAATAACAACAACATTAAATAAACAGTAATATTAATAATATTAATAATAACATAAGTACAGAGATCACCAGACATTCTGTAAACATTTTGTAAAACTTAAAGTAAATATGAGCAGTGTATTATTATTCTCAACAAAAGTTGTAATAATTGTTGTAGTTGTATTAAGTATACAGTAATATATTAACCAATTTATATTTTGACAGGTTGCCATGAGGACCTTTTTAAGTTTCTGTAGCCTATGTATATATGATATGACAGCTTTACTCAAATGAACGTCAAAAATGCTCATCAAGTGACTCGAGCAGTTCTGGGATGTTGCTGTATTTATGTCCTCATTTAGTGAGACGGTAGCGCTGAAGTCAGCGAGCATCACGCTCAGTATGTGTAGTAATGAAACCGCACGCCTGTGTTTCATTAACAGAGATGCAGAATATAGGATTCATATTTAAATAGTGTTTAGAGCTTAATATTTATAGATACAGTCCATAGCGAGTCGATTTAAGTGTACTGACCTACTTTTGATTAATTCATCCAAACAACATTCCGTGACATTCCGCTTATCTGGTAAATTCATTATATGACGCATTGCGATTCCGCCGCATTTTGATGCGACATCATGGGTTATATTGAGGTGTTTTGCAACTTCAGAAACGCCTGCTGCTGCTTTACCTGAGAGACCTGATGCGATCACTGAGGCAGCTCCAGTTGAAGAAGTGCTTTCTAGACTGCCTTCAGTTTTCCGCTGATTGGTCGGACTATGACTCTCTACATATCAGATCTCGGAGATTGCTCTCAGAGATTGAGAGATCGCCACTCTGTGTTGAGCTCAGACAGGCTGCATTGAGCCAAATAGTGCATTTAAACACAAATAGTTTCACCTGTATTATTTATTCACCAATAAATAATGTCACCTTAAATAGTATGTTTGTTTGCATAATAATAAAAATAAAAATTAAAAAATTAAAAAAATTATCGGCAAATCTGTTTTAAAATGGCATATCGATAATCGTAAATGTTATCGGCGCTATAATGCCAGGCCGATAATCGGCACCCTAATTCAAAGCAAACATTTAAAGAACGAAAGAAATCAGAAAATAATAAATAACTAAAAAAACATCTATTTATTATTATTATTATTAAATTATATATATATATATATATATATATATATTCCTAGCAGACAGGGTGTTACACAAACACTTGATTTGTAAGCTGCATTTTTCGAGTTTCAGACAGTCCATGTGCGCTTTACAAATAGGCCTCCACAGGACGCTACCAGCTGTGAAAGTTCTCGTCTTCTAAGGAGAAAACTATCATGGGACGACTCTCTAAATAGGTCTGACCTAGAACACCCTGAAACTTGGGCAAGAACCACATAAAATATGATTTAACACCACAGGTACACTATATCTGCAAAGTTCAGCATGCTGAACTATGCGTGAAAAACCCAGCATCATTGGCACAAAAAACACATCTGGTCAAATGCCAGTCCATATTAAGAAAGCGTGATTCAGAATGCACCAAAACCCCACCGATATTGCCCTGAGCTCTGGCGGGATTACAGAGAAAGTGCCCCGTGTGCAACATCAACGCATCATCAAAACCATTTGATTGAAGTCTCATGACTGAAGAAGGTAGGAATGGAAGCATTAAGCCAGAGTCATATAATTTGTCAGGTGCGTAACCATTTGCATCCTTTATTGGGATAGCAGAGGTATTAGACTGCTAAGCATCAAGACTCTATAAACACCTTTGGGCTGAGATAACACATACAACGAGATACAATATAACAGGACACATTTTAAACATATTAAGGGCAAGTAAATATATCTTGCTGTATAACAGACTGCAACTGCAGCAGGCGATCAAATACGATCATCATATGCACGTGGGAGGCAATTCAGACAACAGCTGCTGACTTGTGCTTCAAATATGTGGATTATGGGAAGAAAAACATTATGCAGACTATAAAGTGCCTTTATATGGAGAGACTTTGAGACAAAGTCAATACAGGTGTCCGAGTAGGAAAACAATTGAAAACACATACCAGTGTGAGAATAGACCTTCATCAGGGTAGAGTCATATTTAATTTTTGGCAGGAAAGAAAACAAGGCTGTGAGGGACAGAAGTACGGTGCGTTGAATGGATTGTACTGTTGTTTAACAAAACGATCTGACCAAAATGAAAAAGCTCCATTAAAGAGTTGAGTTTGAAAGAGTCGTGAAAATTACGTGATCTGACATTCTTATGCCACTGTAAAGACTAAGTCTATCCCTCTCACAGCCTCGTTTTCATCCGCGTTAAATTCAATATGGCATCATACCAGATAGGGATTGATTAATATTCTATTTAATTATAGAACATCGATTATTGTGCATTATTTTCTAAAGGTGTACCAGGCTTGACGATAAAAGACTGTCCGATGGCATGAAGGACGCTGATTTGTCACTTGCCAGATCGACTGCAGGTGGTCACTAAATTGTATCATTTGCATGTGTTTTAAGCCTTGTTTGTTTACAATGTAAGCGATTCAAAGGCATTTGAAGACAACTCCTTTCAGTACATGCGTGTTGTGTTCTGTTCTGTGAACAGCAGCCTGTGAATTTATATACTGGAGTACAGATGCACAGATCAACAGGATATTTATTTGTTTTATTTTAGAGCATCTTCTGTTCTGCACACAAACTAATGGCACTGCGACACAGAGTGTGAGCAAGAACGGAACTTGATGCGGCAGCCTGATTGCAACAATAGACCTGTTAAACAATATATTGTGAGAGGGCCGTTGCTATAAGGAAACAACTCAAAATAATAAACCACAAAGACAACTTTTGCCGTTATACTGTTTCCCATTAATGAAACGAGTATTCAAATTATTAGTTTTTTTAAATAACGAATATTCCACTGGTTGATATATTATATTTATATGCAAAATATGTGTTGTTTTTGAAATGTGAAGAATGACAGGTTGGATGCATAATTTATTATTATTATTGTATTTTTGGCAGAGTATACAGGTGTAATTTTTAACTAGGCAATGTAACATGATTTTATGATCGTATTTTGACTTTATTCTTAAAATATTATGACGTTAATTATTTAGTTATTTATTTGAGAAAGATAAACTGATCAAAGCGCCTGGCCGCTTGGTATTTAAAACAAAACTTGAATTTAATAAAATAAGAGGTTCCAATCATATTTCAAATTAAATTAATAAATAAAGAAAGGAAACAAAATAATGACCAATTATTAAACCAAAACTGAACTATTTAAATGGCTGCAACAGCAGCTTTGTAACAGAGGAGAGAGAGAGAGAGACACGGGCTCAGACTCAGGGAGAATTCTAAGAATATATTCTGCTCTATATTCCTTCCCTTGTTTCATCAAAGTTCACCGAACTAATTGTGAATCAACATCCTGCCTTCTTCATTGTTCATTTAATATATAATAGGTTATTGTTATGAAGACAGACGTTAAAATTAATGTCACAATATGCAGTCATTCAGGCTTCACAAATATGTTTTAGCAGAATATGTTTTAAGAATGTTATTCTGTTTAGCTGCTATATGTTTTACGAATATTCATTGATGCATTAATCAGATTTAAGATTTTCTTTAATAATATTAATGTCCATGCTCATTTTTCAAATAGAAATGTCCTAGCCTTGAGCAGTTGATAATACGGACTGTTCTGTTAATAAATGCCTCCTTCGATATATTAATATGTTTAAAGAACTTACTATAATCGCCATTTTCTTGGGTTAAGATAGACTATTCTCAATTAATTAAACAGTTTGTTATCATACAGATTGAAAGCCTGGATGGTCTCTCTCTTCTCTCTGTGTGTTTTTATAGAAGATGTACATGCATCATTTTCGAATAGTAATGAATAATACCCAGTGATTATCAATATTTTTGCTTAAAATGCCCATCCCTAATACCAGACTAAGGTGTATAGCATGTGTACTACTATCTCACCACACGTCATGCATGCTTCCGGTTTCCTGCTGACTCAAGAAATGCAAAGAGCAACACCATCAGCACTGGCTTGGCTCCAGTCTAATGCTCAGTGAACTTTGGTACACACAGAGCTAACTGATCCACAATCAGACATGCGCTTTAACCCACAATAACTCTAACTGCTACCCACATTCAGTGTGTTAAATCCTCAAAGCGCTTGGGAAGTATCTACTGACCTTTTCAGCACAGACACATCAATTGGTCATTATACATGATAGCCTTTACTTCTCACTCAGACAGCTTGCAGTCAGAGCGCAGAGACCCGGAAATGGGAGTGCTGATGACGTAATGCTTTTTAAACATCAACCTGAGGCCGTTACTGCAGGTAAAGGTAACAAGGAGGGGCAGACCGTTCGTCTCTTCCTGTAATGACGTTGCCAGGAATTTGAAAACCTAAAGTATAGCGTTGTAACCACGGAGGAAAAGAGAAGGATGTGCTTTCTTTAAACCATACTTGGAAGAACTATTACTAGCACTGTTTCTTGCCACAAAGTTCTTTCCTTTGGAAGAACTGCAATAGAACAAGTGGTATTTGTTGTTTGGGCCAAATTGCTTTAACAGAGACGAAGGAAGGATCGGGTCATTTTTGATAGAAATAGAAAAGTATTATCTTCTGAACAATTTATGAGTACATAGGATTTCCCTATACATTTGGAAGAATAACTTATTAAAGCAAGCCCATCAGCTCCTATACAACTTGTAGAAAGTCAGCAAAACTATAACTCTTTAGCAGTTATTACTCCCAAACTGGGAGTAAAATCAATTTTTCAAAAACAAAACTTCTTGCAAACCTCTGTTGCCTGTAATATGATAAAGACTGGCTGGTTTGTTCTCTACAAATATTGTGTTCGAATAAGATAAGAGGTCCAAAGCAAGATTTTACCCATCAGTTCTTTAAATCGCCATTGAAGCTTCCACTGACAACCCATAATATTGTCATCAATTACTTACCTTGTGTTGTTTCAAACCTGTTTGACTTGGAATATAAAATATATTTTGAGAAATATTTCAGGTTTTTGGTACAATAGATCTCAATGGTCACCAACATTCTTCAAAAACTCTTGAGTTCTGCAGCAGAAACAAATCCATACAGGTTTGGAAGGCCATGAGGGTGTGTAAATGACAGAATTGTCATTTTTGGTGAACCATTCCTTCAAGCAGAAAGGCTGTAGCATACTGTGAATACAGTCACTGTCCCAGCATGCAGTGTAGTGCATTTTTGCTTGATTGGTTACTACATACTAAAAATGAGAAAACATTCAAAAAGCTAGCAATATAATAAAATCAAAAGTCTTGATCTGTATTTTCTTCATAACTTCATAAGCAGAAAATGCTTGTATTGCTCAAGATCCCAAATGCTCTTTTACAGTTAAAGTTTTCAGTATGTAAAATAATACAATCTTTGTAAGTTACTACTTGACTGATTTAGTTTTATTTTTTAATTGAGGCATACTACAAAATGTTGAATTAGTATATACAGGTATTTCATGCAATTAACTATGATATTTTCATTTAAAAAGCTAGAATTATTAATCTAATTCATATTATATATTATTATAAGTATATTAATATAATGTTTTAATATTAATTTGAAAAGGTCTTGAAATTGTTCTGCAAGATCTGTCATTTTAGCAAAGAATTACACAATGCTCAAAGTCCAGATTTGTTCTTTTAGAGATTAAAACTTTACTACTAATAATAATAAATGATTCTTATTATAGCATATTTGTAAGGTGCTACTCTTATTTTCACAGTGATGCACACTACAACACAATACTGTTATTTTGCCCTGGTAATCTATGTTAACTGTATTTTGCATGCATGTATTTCTTACGTAACTCGTAAGAAATAATTAAACCGTTTTTTAAAACAGCGCCGTGTCCTTCCGCGTTTGAAAGACACACCCTGGGGTTAACGTTAGAGCCGGTCATTACCGCGGTCAAACTATTTGGTAAACGTTATCCGTCATTGAGGAGTCGTCTTCAAAGACACACCTCCCTCACAGTTTTTCACTCATTCTTCACTAATGCAGTTAGTAACGGGAGGATCGAGCCTTCTCTATGGGTTGGGGGCGTCTTAAATCGGGCGAGTGTACACACGTACTGGTCTTTTCAGAACGAGGTAAGCGAGGAGAAAAAAAAATCCCAAACATTCCTGCTTTGAGGCTTTTAGTTTCAGCTGCTCAGGGTCTGATAGGCATCATGAGCGGGGCTGCTTCGTGCTGAGAGTCTCAGGCGGGTCGTGAGGTAAATCACACACACACACTCGGTGTAACCTGCTGTTACACAAGGGGTTGTGTGTAAATGAGAGTCACTGTTACACACACACACACACACACACTGGACCGCGCCTTTCCCTTCCCCCACCCACACACGCCCTTGCACTAAAATATTAACTCAACAGGTTCCCATACTTTTTTCGTAATGATTATTGACGGTATATCCGATGAGCTAACTGACCGAATTTCGCCCTCTTCTGGGAAAGAAATAGGAGTCAAAGTCAAGTAAAGCTGAGAAACACAGCGCACCTGTGAGGCTCAGTTCAGGTGAAGCAGTCAGTCGTGACCAATGCGATACTACATAAACATGTAAATCTCGAAGCCAAAGTCATTTTAAACCCAATCGGTGGGTTTTGATATTTAATATTGTATTGATACATTCAGTCTCATTTGGAAATAGTGGATTTAATTAAAATCAAAATAACACTAACTTTATTTCATTAAGAGTAACTTGTATTTTTTTACTTAATTACAAAAGCTGGATAACGTTACTATATTTTGCAACTTTTTATATTCTCCATAAACAATGCTTTAAATTACTTCCGCAAACTCAGGTGTGTTCATGGGCCTTGACCTGCTTTACTTCACTGCAGTGAACATTTCACACTCACTGCCATTTATTCACCCACATATGCATTATTATACGGTTTAAATACACATAAAAATCATTTCGATAACACCTACAATTACATCAAAATATATTACAGTCCCGAAAGCGAACAAAACGGAGGAAAATCGCCCCTGAGGACCATTGAAATCGTCACATTATTAACGTTAGATATGAAGCACTAACGCCAATCTAAATGTAAATCAGTTTCTGGATTACTTCGTAGAAATTATGCCTTGAACATGAACATAATTAAATACAAGAGCACGGTCATATTTACTTTTGCACATAAAACAAAAGAGTTCCCAAAACCAGGAACTTTATCCGCTCTATTTATCCTGAATAACGTTACCTGCAAAAAGGTTGAGGAACAAACACCAGAACGCCACACTTCCAGGTAACGTTATTCTCTCACAAAGCCTGCATTACGGAGTAAAGAAAGACTACGCACTCGATTTACAGATGCACTTTGAGGAATTTCAGGAAAACAAGCTCCCTCCGTCCCAACGATCCTCCTCACGCTAATTTCGATTAGCAAAGCGGCTAACTCCACTAGCCTGCTAACATGGAGAGCTGGCTAACTTTGTTCTACTCCTCAGTTACGAGGCCAAACAGGGAAAACCAGAAGACAACAAAGAGAGCTATCAGAAAAAAACAGAAGAGTTTCCATGCAGTCTACCTTTGTTTTTGGTTTCGTTAAAGTCCCGATGTGAGGTCGTGGCCTATCGAAACGGGCTTCTCTATGGCCAGTATCAGATTTTCCAAGCGGTAGGAAGTGATTGTAATTCCAAACGTTTGCTGCTCTGTATTTGGGCGTTTCAGCCCCACGCTACGCCAGACACATCTGTCCTATGTTATGAGTTCGCTTTCTAAAGAGTGGCCTGTAACGCGTTCCTCTCGACGAAGTAAAACAAAGAAGAAACCTGAGATGAACAGATTTAAGCAGTCTTTTTAAAAACCCACCAATCTATCTCGCTCCCCTTGTTCACTCCTCTCTTCGCTCGTCGTCCCACGGCGTGAAGCGTCTGACCCCTCCCCTGTGGACTGGAGCAGGAGTTCAGTTCACCGACACCGCTTGGGCGGGGACACCGCGGACTTTCCAAAAACGCAATATTACACAGCAGAAATGTTCTTTAAATGTAAACGCACTTATTAAACGCATTTATTCGTCGTCGTGTGAATTATCAGACACCGCTGCGTTGTAGTTGTTATGCGACGAACGACTTTTCGCTGCACCTGCGACACTTCATCACGACTGATTGCAAATCTGAGCTGAGAGAATTCCACCAAAATAGAATCGTTTCTTTGGAACAAAAGGAATATACTAGGCTATAAAGAATGTAGATAAATAAACATCAAAGGCTAAATAAAAAACCTTCCACTACACTTTTCTCACACAATTCAGTCATATTTATTAAAACACTCTTTTGTTTATTAATTATGTTTTTTATTAATTGTTCTATCAAACTTATATGTATTTATTTCAGTTTGTATCTGTGTTAATCCCCTATTTCGCATATTTATCTCTATATTTTTTTATTTCTTCATTTATTTCTGTTTATTTCAGTATGATTATGAAAATCAAATAAAGTTTTTAGCGTTCCCATTTAGTGTCCTCAGATTGCCAGGTTATTGTTCTCCAACGGGTTCAACCAGTGTAAACAGTGCTTCAAGTGTCTTTTTAAATTGTACCCCACATGTGCAAAGGGAAAAAAACATCAGTTATTATCAAAAAGAGGGAGTTTAGCCTGTTTTCAGATTTTGTATTTCATTATTCTTTTAAGTAGCCATCACATTATTTTTTCGAGATCAACTATGAGGGACATGAGGATGGTTCATTTACAGTTTTGAATTTAGTGGAGATTCTATTTATTCCGTTTGATGAGAATCTCGGTGGACTTGTTATCACTACACAGAACTGACATCGCATTCAAAAACATATGCATTATTAATGCCTTGGTCCATCTAAGTCCATCTCAGTTAGCAGTCATTTGCTCAGAAGACTTTCTGAGGTCACCGGATGGATATGTCACTTGAAGGTTTGGGAAACAGACCCAACCCTTATAATTACATTAATTACAACATGAACAGTGATATTGGGTGTTTGTGTGCTTTCTTGCTTTCAATCAAGCTATTTAAAGGCTAATGAAATATTCTCTGTAATTGTTAGCCCTGTCAGACAAAACAATTAAAGTCAATAACAAAATAAATAGATACAATATCACACAATTAGTAATTAAAATGATTTTAGACACAGCTCAGTAGTTTATACACTTACTATTAGTGTCAATATTAGTAATATAAATCTGAATTAAAAAGTTCAAATGTTATCTAACTCATATTTATCTCTTGAATCAGACTGACTCATGATCTGTCACTGCTGGGTCATTGAAGCATCAGTCATATCTAAAGTCATCTGAACCTTTCAGCGTGGGATATTGTAGTAACACTGCATTCCCCATCCAGCGAATCAAGCTCAGCTGATGTTAAAACTCTGTCCAGTTGATGTTGAAAACCTCAACGCAGCCAGTCAGGATGGGAGTGACCGAGCATTCAGTATGAGTCAGAGTCGCTCTACTATTAGCAAGTACATGAGAAACAGTAGCTCCTGATAGGTTCATAGGTCACTCTCTTGACCCTAGTGCACACAAAATTTCAGCATCTACAGCACAGAGAATTCCACGTTTGTCCATGTGGTGTTGCACAGTGGTGTCAGGTCACATGGTTGATTGTTAGCCAGCAGGCAGTTTGCCAAAACTAGCCCCAGCAAGTTAGGGAGCAGTTCAAATTTGAATCAGCAGAGGTTTCAAAATTCTCAATTTTTGCTTAATTGCTTATCTTTTTGGTTAATTTTATTTTACCTTATTATGCATCGAAAGGCATTTTCAAATAGATTATGCAGGAAATGTATTGTTTTATAATATTTCTGGAGACTGTGATAAAATAAATGCAACCGAGCATAAAATGTTACAAACTTTTGAATGGTAGTGTATGCCCACTTGGCCCTATTGTTTATTCTGTGCTTGCTTGTTCCTGATGTTCTCTGAAAGCCACAATTAAATCTCAGATGAGGTCGGGTTGAAATCCATGACCATTTCAAGGACTGACTAGACAAATAAGCAAATACTGGCAAAACTTCAGAGACATTCAATGGAACTTATACTGGTTTAGAGCTCTCGCAGATTCTTTTAATATTAAGTGGAGAATCTTGAACAAAAATTTGGAACCAGTTGTGCTGAATCATTTCAAAATGTGCCATATTTCACTTATAAAACAGCCTTTCTTGAAATCTAATGTTCCTGTGGTTCAGTGGTAGAGCATTGCATTAGTAGTACAGAAGGTTGTGGGTTCAATTCCCAGGGAGCACACATACAGACATACTGACAATACACGTATAGCCAGAATGCACTGTAAGTCGCTTTGGATAAAAGCATCTGCTAAATGCATAAATGTAATGAAAAGGTCCTTGAGTGACATCCTCATCAAATAGCAGGGCACCAATGAGGAGCTAGAAACAAATCCACTATTAAGGCATTTTACTTTACATTGTCGCTTCTAATAAAGCTTCCTTCAGTAAAAATGTAAATTTCCTGTTGTCCTCTCACATCAAAATCCTTCGACATATTTGTTCAGAACTGGAATGATGGGTTTGTTTCTTAAAAACACAAAGCCTTTTACTTCACAAGTCAACAATTGATGGATTTGCAGATTATTGTGATGTATTTATCAGCTGTTTGGACTCTCATTCTGACGGCACCCATTCACTGCAGAGGATTCACTGGTGAGTAAGTAATGTAATGCTAAATTTCTCAAAATCTGTTCAGATGATGAAACAAACTCATCTACATCTTGCATGGCCTGAGGATGACACTTTCAGCATTTTATATATAAAAAAATCATTTTGTGTAAACTATTTCTGGTCAGAAATAGGTTGTGGATTCTGCAGGGGCAGAAGTAAGATTAGTATCACAACATGAAAACAAACTCCACAAAGGCTGATGCAAATGTAGTTGCCAAAAGCCAGACAGATCTGATAAAAAGTGTTTCATTGAGCTGATGAGAACAGAATGCAGGGAGGTTAGGATCAGCTGCAGAATTTTATATTTGCCAAATGTTGCAGTGTAATTGATTAAACTCTGCATGGGGCACAAGATGACTCATGATGTTGAGCAGAGCAAGTGAGTCATGAGAGAGCTGTTTAGGGATCTTATGGCTCTATCTAGTGTTTACCAGTGGAAACTACAGCGGGCCCTCTCAGCACTCAAAGGAATAGTTTAGAATAGCCATTCAAGATATATAGATTTGTTTGTTTGAGTTTGTCAGTGGAAGAGATTTGGAGGAATTTAGCATTTCATCACTTGCTTACCAATGGATCCTCGGTGAATGGGTGCCGTCAGAATGAGAGTCCAAACAGTTAAAATATCACAATAATCCACAAGTATAAATCTGTTTTGGACTGCTTTTGCTTGTAAACAGTGCTTAATCAGTGCATGTTTCTCTCCTGATTGCGGCCAGACAACTTTTTTTGGTGAATATTATGGATAGAGGAGTCATAGCCGGAAGCAACGCTTTTAAGTTAAAAACACCTTAATGATGGATTTGTTTATTACAAACACTCAGCTATTCACTTTAGATGTTAATTGAAGGAATGCAGTCGTTTGGATTATGAGTGGATTATTGTGATGTTTTAATCAGCTGTTTGAACTCTCATTTTGATGACACTGACAACACAGACACATGTACTCTTTCTTCAGTTCTTCATCTTTTACACATATAATAAGTGTATTTTTCTTTCCTTTGGCACCTGCATCACACAAAGACAGTACAATCTCTCATGATCAAACACACAAAGCCTTAATGTCAACCCACAAGAGAGAGCCAGATGGCCACTAGATTGAATCATCTGTTCAACCAGGCAGGACAGATGTAGATCAGGAACTGCAAGTCCATACCACTCTTAACCTTACCTGCTTGCTTCCTTGCGTTCGCTTGCTCTGCATCCCTTTAAGACTTTCATCACACAAAATGGTGGTAGTTTGCACAAAAAGAGTACAAAATATGGCCAATTTCTTGGTTTGCAACAAATGGACAATGAACTTTAATAAAATGTTTTTATTTATATATATATATTCTTATTGAATGATTGCCATTTTTTTCAACAGTGGTTTCCAAAATGTTCTTGCAATAAACATTTTATGATTAAAGAGTTTATTTACAAAAACAGATAACTCAAAATATAGAAAAAATAGTTAAAAAAAAATCATGTTTTTTTAATAAGCCTATATGTAATCATGTTTTGATTGTATTTTATTGTGTTAGCTGTATTTTTTGAGTTATTTTTAACCTAATCAAAATAACCCAACTGCAGTTCGATTGAGATTAATTGGAATGCACAATGAAAAAAAATAAAAATAATTATATATATATATATATATATATATAAAATAGTTAAAAATTAAGTTATGTTTTCGCAAATTAACTTTTCATATGTAAAATAAATGTACACTATATTAAAGAAATAAACTATTTTTATAGACAACATATATATTAAAGGGTCACAAATTTAGCTTAAAACATGATGTCACTCAGTAGAGACAATTTGTATTATTTATTAGGTTATTATTATTATTATTATCTTTTTCTTAAAATAACTTACATCAGGGTTGCAGGGTTGAGCTTAATGAATGCAGTCAATACTACAATTTAGGTAAAAAGTGACAAATTGGAAATACTGTAAAATAAAATAACGGAAAAGGATACAATTAAGCTATTTGAATATCATTATGTCAAGGGCAGCCTATAACATTTCTTCATCTAGGCTTATATATTGTTTCATCCATATATATATATATATGGTTTCATCTATTAAAATATATATTTATTTAAATATATTTCAATAATTATATTAAAATAACTGGTGTGGGCTGGGCTCTACAGCCCAGAACTAGACGTGTTCTCGTTCACTTTGGCTAATTGCCAGGCTCATGAACGCGCGTACACGTGCACAAATTTAGAACTGTTCACCATGAAACGGGATTTTACAGCGCTTCAGCAATTCCGCCCTTCAGCGTGACAGAAGACTGTTGTGAGTAGATGTCTATATACAAATAGTCATTTTGTACGAAGAAACAATTGAAAAATAGAATACCTGACTCATGCCCATATATTTACTACTCAAACTTGGAATGGAAAGTAGTCAAATCCATTTGCTTTTGATGGTTTTAATTTTAGAATTATTTTAGAATTATATCGGATATCACCTGTATCTGTTATAGTTTTTACATTAACCATAAACACGGTGGACGAGGAAAGCTGTTGTCTTGTTAGAGGGATTAGAGCTCGCAGACATGTTAATCTGGATTAGTCAACTGTCCACAGAGCGCGCGCATGTGTGCCATCAGTGATCAACTTCAGTTTTACCCTATATCACATTTCGAGAAATCTAGACACTAGCAGCACGTCTTAACTGCTAAATCACACTTATGTAAGGGATACTGAACAGACAGCCGGTGTTCTGTCGATTTATCCTGTCAGATTTTGCTACCTCCCATTAAAACAGTGGGTAGTAGGCTACAATTCGACAACGAAAAATGCTACCTGTTAAATTATGTTTTATTAATGTGTACACTTACCACAACCCTAAACCTGCCCTCACAGTAATGAACATACAGTAATTATGTGTTATATTCGCGGTTGTGGCTAGAAGGGATACAGCTACCGGAAACCAACAATACATATTTTTTCTACCTATTAGATTGTGTTTTATTAACGTCTACACCAACCCTAAACCTGCCCTTATATTAATGCAGATACATTAAATATTGTTGTTCAGCGGGATGCAACATTGATGCGCGCATGCGCAGTAAACCTAGATAGGAAATTGACGGGCAGGATAAAATGTCAGGACACCTGATGAAGAGGGTTTTTAAGTGTTAATGACAAGTGTCCTGTTAATGATATTGCATCCTTTTTTCCTTTTTTATTGCTTTGTAAATTCGCTTCCTCCTGGTTTTTTGTTTTCTTGTTTTGATTGGACACTGACTGGGAATTCCCATGCCTCCAGCTATCTAATATACTTTATTCTCGACATAGATTTAAATTGTCCTTCCAGCTGTTTTTATTATTAGCCTCCTGTCAGTCAGTATTCCCAGTGACCCGAGATGATTCTACTGTAGTTTGCGATGCAAGAAAATGTCCAGTTTAGGGTTGATTTTGCAAAGAATAGTTGGTCCTTGCTCAGTGCGGCGACTGACCAATTAGGATCACGTGTGGTAGGGAATTGATACCCTTGAATACTATTTTTATTGATTGAATGGAATTGCACCAGTAAAATGTGACTTTGTCTGTCTCTTCTTGCAGTTTTACATGACCTTCAGACACATGCACAGTTTTAGAGGGTGAGAGTTTTAGGGATAGGCCTATACTCTATAAGGATAGTGGCATACAAAGATGCTGATGATGTGATCACACAAATAGCTCAGAAGTAATACATTCCATGCAAACTTCTTAAATGTTCTGTCATGTTGTTTTCAGCAGCAGATCTATAGCTCCCTCTCTTGAGAGGAACATGCACAGCATAGTCCAAATACGTGAAAAACGTTATCTCTACCACCAAAACGCATGCGCAGTGTCTGTCTGGTCAAAAATGAGCACGCCTTAACACAAACAAGAGAAGCGGATCAGCGTTTAGGATGATGCATTCAAGATTCAAATTAATTTAACAACATATAGTGGCAAGCATATACAGTGCACTTTCCTACACAAGTGGAGAGTTCTAGAAGCGTTCCTGACCCTGACGGTGTGGATGCAAAGGATGCTTGGATGCAAGGGATCATCTGGGACGGGGGTGAGATACAAGCTGACTCTGGCCACAGGACTGCTGGAGTGCTTGTGTTTTGCTGGAGTCGTGTTTGGTTGGGCGTCTCTCGTGTTTGTCCTAAAGACAGATGGCTACTTCAGCGATTTGTGCATCAATTCGACAGACGCTAGTGGAGAACTTGGCACAGGTGAGGTCATTTACAGAAGTGGCTTTTAGTGTATTAGATGGTTCACTTCATTTTATGCTTATTCATTTTGGCCTGTGTCTACCCGCTGATCTGTTTTTCTCTTTAGATTGCAGTCTGCAAGATGATAAATTCTCATTGGTTTTTACCGTGGCCTCCTTCATGAACAACTTCCTCACCCTGCCCAACGGATTCATCTACGACCATTTCGGCACGATGGCAACGCGGTTTTTGGCTATGTGAGTCCCTCGTAGGATGTAAAGCAGAGGTCAGGCAAGAATTAGCAGAACTGCTGTCTCTCTGCGGTAGAGTCAAGAAGTTTATCTGATTGCGAGTGGGGTGTGCTTTAAGCAGATAGTAGAAATCAACATGAGCGTTTGACTGGGCTCCAGAAACAGGGCGTTGTGCATTAAGAAAATACAGCCCCTAAGTCAAATTTGTTGAGACTGCCAGAATTTTTGCAAATGTAACGTGTTGTGTAATGTTAGGTACCACTTGTTCTATACAAACTATACATGTATAAAAAGGAAAAGACTAGACCATCACAATAATATTTGAACAGATAGTGTAACTGATTTTGAATTAAATTGTAATAGTTGTATAATCATTGTTTTGTAGATTTCTTTATACCACCGGCACTCTTATTGTGGCATTGTCCAATACAGGTAAAGACAGATAGATTTTATTTGATTAATAATCACTTCACACACATCATGGGCATATTTTATATAACTCATTTCCCTCTCTTTTCATTGAAACAGCTCTCTCTATCTTGCTTTTTCCTGCTTTGTCCTTCGTTGCTGTGGGAGGTATTTTATTTCTAATGACGAATATGCAGGTATGTTCACAAATTATTATATTTCATGCATGCAATATCAAGGGTATGATCAATTGCTTGCATTACTTGTCTTCGTTACAGGTTGGGAACCTTTTTGGCTCTCATAGATCGACAATTATTACAGTCTATAATGGGGCCTTTGACTCTTCGTCAGTTATCTTTCTTATCATCAAAGTAAGAAGTATACACACCCACACACATATACAAATGCATTAAATAGTCCTATATTCAAGTTTATCCACAATGATAAAAAGAGTTCATCAGCTGTTTATCATAATGCAATCTATGACACCCTGTATAACCTTTTCTGAAGGTGCTCTATGAGAGAGGGGTTTCTCTTCGCTCCTCTTTTCTCTTCCTCTCAGCCTGTAATCTCATTCATCTCCTCCGGACGCTTTTCCTTATGCCAAAATCACACATTCCCTATCCCATCCCAGACGACTACAAATATGGGTGAGTGAAACGATAAGCCAAGTATAAGCTGAAGAAACAACAGTTCAAAGGTTTTGGGTAAGAAATTAATGACTTTATTAAGCAAAGATGCATTATATTGATCAGAAGCGACACTAAAGACTTTTACATTGGTAAAAAACATGCAGTTCTTTTAAACTTTTTATTCATCAAATGATTAAAAAGTTATCATGGGTTCCACAAAAGCATGGACAAGCAGGACAACTGTTTTCAACATGAATAATAATAATAGGTATCATTTTATGAGCAGTAAATCAGCATATTAGATTGATTTCTGAAGGATCATGTGACAATGAAGACTGGGGTGATGCTGAAAATACAGCTTTGCATCACAGGAATACATTATATTTTAAAATAATCAAATATAACATTTCTTTAAGTAATATATTTTTAAATAATATTTCCAAATATTACAGTTTTTACATAAATAAATAAATGAATGAGAGAGACCCAAAACATTTGGACGAGTGCAAAATAAGAAAAATTATAATTCAAATACTGTTTATATGGTACGTTTATATTTTTTTGCAACAAGTAGGTCAAATAATTCTATATATTTTTGCAGATAAAGTAAGCATAGAGTGTATATATATTCTGTATTTAGTACAGAATATAGTAAATATAGTATTTAGTACAGATTTAGTCAATATTATGTAGCCTTAACTACATATAATACATAATTCATGCTCTTATCCATATTCATTCAAATGCAAATCGAATTTTACAGGATGAGCTGTGCTAAATCACATAGCTACAACGTTGAACAGTATGAGACAGAGGGAGACCCGGGTTCGGACAGAGGCAGAGCTGTATCTGATGAGAAACTGGAGACAACAGACGACTCTGAGAAAGGTGCTGCTTGGCCAGCATAGGTCTCACTTTGGTAGACACTGCATGGTTATGGAAATCTTTTCAATGAATGGTTCAAATAAACTGACTGAAATTAATGTTTCTTTTTTTTATTCCCCTATAGATAGTTTTAGGAGCTGTGTTCTGTCCTGGTTCTTCATGTGGCACCTCATATGGCTATCAGTCATGCAGCTGCGGCATTATTTCTTCATTGGAACTCTGAATCCAATGCTCAACAGACTGGCCAACCAAGACCCAGACACTGGTAAACAAATGTTCTCACATCTATGATGCGTTTCAGTGAATTCTGTGAAATCTTTGTTTGTGTTAGGAGTCTCTCGGTTCATAAAATGAACTTGAATTTGAATTACAGGAGGAGGAATTGACTGAATTCAAAGACGTTTAACACTATCACACATTAGACTTGATTTAAAGCACTCAGGGCAATGAAGAGATTTTGCACTATGGCCCATAAACATATATTACTATATTAAATACTATATGTATAGATAAATCGATTTCAATTATATAATTAATATATTAAATGCAGATCAATTAAATAAAAAACAAATCTGTGAATAACATTTCCACAACTGATTATTAATATAATATTATATCTATATACCATATGGTGTGCGTATGATCATTTTCATGGATGTTTTTACTGACAGAAATGTATTCCATTCATTTTAATTCTACTCCCTTACAAAAAAACATCTAGCTACAGTTCTGCATCCTCTTTGCTATACCAGACAACATTCAGGAATGGAATTGAATTTTCAGTTGTCAAAAATGATCCTGTAGGATCATTTTCAAATGCCTTACTGTGATAGCAGCAGAGGTTATAGAGTTTAACTGAGATTGATTTATCTCTTTTTCATTCTCAGTGAGTGAGTACACCAATGCGTTTGCTTTCACCCAGCTCTGTGGAGTCCTCTGTGCTCCCTGGAATGGCCTGCTAATGGACAGACACAAAAGAAAACCCCTAGATCCAGGTCAGTTGAAAGAGAAATGTGAAGGTCTGTTTTCTGATAACACACCTTTATCCATTCCCACCCTGTATTTTTTGTAGGTGTGTCAGAGCGGGAAGCAGACCTGCGCTCGTCCGTTCTGTCTCTCCTCCTCACCTCTCTGCAGTGCCTGTTGTTCTCCATCTGTGCAAGCGTTCCGTTCCTCCCTCTCCAGTATGTCACATTCATCCTTCAGGTCCTTAACCGCTCTTTTCTGTATGGAGGGAATGCTGCATTCATCAGCTTAGCGTAAGTACATCGGGTGATACAAGTATCTCGATTGTCACTATACTGGAGTCTTTACTTCCATGTGAGTGCAATGAATCTGAACTCCTACAGGTTTCCTGCCCGTCATTTTGGAAAGCTGTATGGTCTAGTGATGTCCCTATCAGCTGTGGTGTCATTGCTGCAGTATCCCTGCTTCGCCCTCAACAAAGTTCTTGGAGGAGACCCCTTCTATGTAAATCTATGATTCCCATAGCACTGATTTAACTACAAAGAGCTCATATACATACAGTGGCCCCAAAAGTTTGTGCACACTTGACATTTCATGGAAGTCATTGCATTATATCACAATAAAATCAAACCAAGTGACATTTATTTTAAATAAATATAGCACAAGCACACTTTTCAAGCAAGGGCATTTTTACAAAATGAGGTTTAAGTGATAAAACAATATACTGAGATAAAAAGTATCGCCACTTTCTAGTTCTCAAATGTTAGTTGAACATTAGTTAGTAATGTTATAGTAGTAGTCTGAGAAAAGGTCTAGCATTATTTATTTGCAGATTGAACTTCATTTGATATTTTGTTATCTAATTGAATGAAATTCATACATTTTAAGTGTGTCCATTTGAGGTTCCAATACTTTTGGGGCCACTAGATGTTGATTCTTATGGAAGCCCATTTCTGCAAAAAAAATCATGTTTTGATAAATCATAAAAGTAAAAATTATATAAAGTTAGAATTATGAGAAAAAAAGTCAAAACTGACATAAAAAGGTGAAATGATGTGATAAAAATTGTGATATAAAATGTCAATATTTCTGACATAATTATTATCAGAATCCTTGACTTTTTGCTTCAATAACTCTTGAGTCATATTTATGACTTTTAGCTCATAATCTCATCTTTTATCTCATAATTACGACACATCTCATAATTTTGACTAATTATGTTATAACTGTGGACATAAAAAGTAATAGTTATAATAAAAAAAATATTCGATATGTGGCAGAAATGTTCTTCCAAACTATACCTGCAACACGATTATATGGTTACATTCTATATACTAAAACTATATGAATACAAAAAAAGCCTATAAAAGTGAATTTTTCACATCAAACATAAAAACATACGAAATATTTCTCCATACCAATTTCCAGTAGCATTTGATTAAATATTGAGTTAGTTTTAATTCCTTGTGTGTAATTTGACCATGATCATTAACTTGTTTTCCCACAGCTTTTACTGTAAATAGTCAATTCTACTGTATCTCTGTTTCTGTAGGTGAACATCATCTTGACTGTCCTGACTCTACTGGCCTTCATTCATCCTGTCTCTGTGTTTCTTCACTGCAGAGAGCTGGCTAAACAGCGTAGTTTAGAAGCCTCCATACAGGAAACATCAATGTATTAATTTAAATCTATAGACATACTTGATTAATGCATACAGTTATGCAAATCTATCTAGGAGGCCTTAGCTTTTGTAACTGACAAACATTAATAAGCATTGTGATTCTTGTTTATTCAATTCAATGTTTTACCACCATTGTATTTTAGAGATTTAAATACTTGAAAATAAGTGTTAACAGTCAGCAATTGAATTAAGTCCATTTCATTTAATCGGTTATTGAATATTTGCAGTCTTTATGAGTACAGAAACAACAAGCAAAATGTCAAAGTTTTTGTTATAGTTCACTGTCGGCATGAACAGATATTTAGATAAAAACATTTGCTTAAACATAATGATTAAGGAGCAAGGGTAGATCACATGGGTGTCAGAAAAATATGGATCTTTACACAGGACTCTTCCAGAGTTGTATGATATCCAGTTTGCATGTTAATATCCTGTTCCCACAGGGAAAGCAGTAACAGTCCTAAAAGCATCTCATACAGGAATAACCAGTGGTTTACCTTCCAAAACACACGTAATACTGATGTATATCTGGCACTGCAGTGTAAGTCCACAAAGACCATTTACATCACACAGTTTTCAGTAGTTATTAATTAATGTCCATTCAGGAGTTATAGCATGTTTTATAAATAATATGTGCTACAGCTATGCATTCTTATATATATATATATATATATATATATATATAAATAATTTCAGACCAAAATGTTGAAATGAATAAGAAACACACTTTTCCTCTTTGTCACAAAAACAAGCAAATGTGTGAAATAAAGGTCCCTATATGAAGAAAGAGCATGGTTTAAATAATTACATAAGGTAGTTACAGCAGACGCATAGCATTTCACTCTTCACATTAGGAGTTGGCAAGCCGGTTGTTCTCTCCATTTTTCATGAGTCTTCTAAGTTAGCGAGACATCATTCGGACAAACTCTGTAGAGCATAAGGTGAAAAACAAGTTAATTAGAAATACTATAGGTGTACCTATACACACACTATATTGCCAAAAGTATTGGGTCACCCTCAATTGGGTTTGGTGATGATGAGTTTTTGGCTCAAGGTCTGTATTTAAAGTCACACCAGAGGTGTTCTTTCACACACTGACTGAATCATCATTTCTCTTTGATCCTTGTCTTATACACAGAGACACTGTCATGTTAGAATCGAAAAGGGTTCTGTCCAAACTGTTGCTATAAAATTAGAAGCACACAATTCCCTAGAATATCATTATATGCTTAAACATTAAGATTTGTACTCATGAAAATTACTAAAGTAGTCAAACCTTTCATTAGAACGGGGTGACCCAATACTTTTGGCAATAGTAGTAGTAGTAGTAGTAGTAGCCCTTTAGTAGCCCAATATAGTGTATATTAGTGCTGTCAAACGATTAATCGCGATTAATCAAATACACAGTGTTCTGTGTATATTTATTATGTGTGTATATATATATATATATATATATAAATCCACACACATGCAGTATATATTTTTTAAATACTTACATGTATTTACAAGTCTATATTTATATTCACATCATTTATATTATAAATAAATATATTTAATATATAAACATAACCTATTTGTTTGAAATATATACATGCATGTGTGTGTGTATTTATATATACTAGAGCACACATACATATATTATGTAAACAAACACTTTTATTTTGGATGCGATTAATCACGATTAATAGTTTGACAGCACTAATATATATATATATATATATATATATATAGACACTTTTTTATCAAAAGACACTATACTTTTATCAAAAGTGACTTACAAATGAGGAATACAACAAGCCATTCATTATAAGGAGGCATATATACATGCTATATATACACTCACTTGTCACTTTCATTAGGTACACCTTGCTAGTACCGGGTTGGACCCTCTTTTGCCTTCAGAACTGCCTTAATTCTTCGTGGCATAGATTCAACAAGGTGTTGGAAACATTCCTCAGAGATTTTGGTCCATATTGACATGATAGCATCACGCAGTTGCTGCAGATTTGTCGGCTGCACATCCATGATGTGAATCTCCCGTTCCACCACATCCCAAAGGTGCTCTATTGGATTGAGATCTGGTGACTGTGGAGGCCATTTGAGTGAAGTGAACTCATTGTCATGTTCAAGAAACCAGTCTGAGATGACTGAGTTTTTTGACCTGGCACATTATACAACTTGAAGTAGCCATTACAAGATGGGCACACCGTGGTCATAAAGGGAAGGACATCGTCAGCAACAATACTGAGGTTGGCTGTGGCAAAAATATGCCAATAAAATGTTACCCATGCCATTACGCCAGTGCTACCAACCTGAACAGTTGATACAAGGCAAGATGGATCTATATTTTTATCATGTTTATGCCAAATTATAACCCTACTATCTGAAGGTCTAAGTAGAACTCATCAGACCAGGCAACCTTTTTCCAGTCAACTATTGTTCGATCTTGGTGAGCCTGTGTGAATTGTAACCTCAGTTTCCTGTTCTTAGTTGACATTAGCAGCACCCGGTGTGGTCTTCTGCTGCTGTAGCCCGTCTGCTTCAGGGTTCATCATGTTGTGTGATTAGAGATGCTCTTCTGCATACCTCAGTTGTAACGAGAGGTTATAAGTTGCTGTTGCTTTTCTATCAGCTTGAACCAGTCTGGCCATTGTTCTCTGACCTCTGGCATCAACAAGGCATTTTCACCGGCAGAACTGCCACTGAATGGATATTTAGTATTTTTCTGATCATTCTTTGTAAGCCCTAGTGATGGAAAATCCAGAGTAGATCAGCAGTTTCTGAAATACTCAGAAATACTCAGGCCAGTCCGTTTGACACCAACAACCATGCCACGATCAAAGTTACTTAAATGACCTTTCTTTCCAATTCTGATGTTTGGTTTGAAATGTATCAGACCATCTTGACCATGTCTACATCCCTAAATGCACTTAGTTGCTAATATGTGATTCGCTGATTAGAAATTTACATTAACAAGCACTTGAACAGGTGTTCCTAATAAATTGACTGGTGCTTGTATATGAATAAAGGCTACATATAATGGTTTTCCCAAATGCACATGCAAGAATCAAAATTCAAGGACCTTTGGAGCACAAAATATAATTCTAACCTTCAAAGTC
This sequence comes from Gymnocypris eckloni scoliostomus, assembly GCA_027564155.1. Lineage (NCBI taxonomy): Eukaryota > Metazoa > Chordata > Actinopteri > Cypriniformes > Cyprinidae > Gymnocypris > Gymnocypris eckloni. The sequence continues at coordinate 27,195,361 of CM050416.1, forward strand.
AACCTGCCCGTCTCCATTGAGGTCAAAATCCCTGAGGATCTCATCAATCTCTCTGTGGTTGAGCTGCTCTCCCATCAGCTTCTTCATAGCTTCTCTCAGTTCAGCAAGACTGATCTGACCATCACCATCAGAGTCAAACTGAGATTAAAAGATCAATTAAAAGGGGCGTGACTTCAGACAATTTGGGAATACAATACACCTGTCAGTAGCACGGAACACCAACCTCTCTAAAAGCTTCTCTCAGTTCTTTCACTCCAATCATGTCTGCTGTCTCAGCCAGCATCTTTGGGCCCATCAGGTCTACAAAGTCCTCGAAATCCACTCTACCACCACCTAGTGAACAAACAAACAAGCATGTAAGAAGTATCATGAATGCACCCCAAATATATATGCTGCCAACTGAGATAATGAAGAATAACAACAAGGTTGCCACTCACAGATCTGCTGACTGAGTTCAATCAGCTCCATTTCTGTGGGCATGTAGCCCATCGTCCGCATGCACTCGCCCAGATCCTTACAGCTAATGAAGCCGTCCTTGTCTTTGTCAAATTCTCGAAAGGCTTCTTTCAACTCTGAAGGCAAAGAAAGAATAGAGAGAGAGAGCATCATCTTCAGTTTGTTGACATTAATGTGTAATCTGTTTGTCCTGTAAGAGGATTTTGAAGGATAAAGGTACGTGATCACTCATATCATTTGTTGGAGGAGTAGTTCCTCCAGAACTACTCACACTTATGCAACTGCAAAGCAATAGCTAATGCTTTCCGTAGAACACAAAAGGAAACAATTAAGTTATGAAACGAGCAAGATCTGTCAAGCTACACAAATACTGTACAAAAGTATCATATAAGTGGTCCATATGTCTTCTGAAGACATACTAATACTATGTCAGGAATAGACTTGAATTCAGAATAAATCACAGCCGTCAATGATATGTTTATAATATGGTGAAATGTGAATAAAAGCTGTGAAAGATTCTTTGAATTTCTCCTTTTGTGTTGCACAGAAGAAAGAAAAATATACATGAGCATAAGTAAATCATTTTCACAATTTGGTTGAATTATTATATTAGATGTATCTTATCAAGGGATTTAGAGGAGACTGAAGGTAGATTGGTTTAAATTGAGAGAGGTAATGGCAATAATCCATGTTGATGGAGGGAGAGAAGTCAATCAGGGAAGGAATCATATTACTTTGGATGGTGGGGAGTTTAACGCTCTTAATGATATAAAGCATATCAGAGATGTTGGATATCTCGGTACCTTCAATTTCCTCTGGCCGTAGATCTCTGTCCTGCAGTGAGTACAGATTTCAAAGAGACATACAGAGACAAACTATTAGGACAAACACACAGATATGAAGACAGGCGCATACATACAAAACACAGAAAAATTTGCATATAATTAAAATAAAGATGACATTAAATAATTTAAACAAATAATTCATAAAATAGTATAATTATAACAAATATAAATAATAAATCAATTAAATCTTTTTTAATGGTTTAGTCATCCAATAATTACCAATGATATGGAAAAATCATAGAAAAATTGGTTAGAAGGTGTGGAAACCCTGTATTATCATCTTTCCTGTAATCTGCTTTGCATTCAGACTGTGCTTGTTGAACTGTCACTCAAAGTACATTGTACCAGCGAGCCTCACGCACACTGTCAGTGTCGCTGGGTTTGGCCATCTGCACACCGCTTCATGAACACGCGGGCGGATGAATGAAACACATGAGGCTCAGATCACCGGTCAGCACAAGTAAAAACAAAAGAAGTGCCTGCACGTAAAATATGACATGGGCATGTTCTCCCCAAAAATACAAATTCACAAAATGTATTTATAAACCCTGTTTTGGGGTTTATCACTGTTTCGCCTACAGTACAACACATACTGTACAACATACTCAAATGAACAGGAATAGTTCACTCAAAAATTAAAATGTGCTGAACATGTACTTAGACTCAGGCCATCCAAGATTTAGATTAGTTTGTGTCTTTATCTGAAGAGATTTGGAAAATCTGGCATCACTTGCTCACCAGTGAATGGGTGCCATCAGAATGAGAGTCCAGACAGTTGATAAAACCATCACAATAATCCACAAGCTGACATCCATCAATTCATGTCTTGTGAAAAGCTGTGTTTGCATTTTAAAAATCAATGTTTTTGACTTCAAACTTTTGCTTCTGGCTAAATTATGAGTCCTATATCTATAATATTCCTTTCCCCAGTGAAAAAGTAATCTTGTCAATGGAGAAATACAGTATGCACATGCAGACCAAACATGTTTACAAACCCCAAACACCGGATTCATTAATTACAGATACCCAGCTTTTCCCTTCACAAGACGTTAATTGATGGATGTGAGATGTGTGAATTACTTGTGGATCATTGTGATGTTTTTATCAGCTGTTTGGACTCTCATTCTGACGGCACCCATTCACTGCAGATGATCCATTGGTGAGCAAGTGATGTAATGTTACATATCTCCAGATCTGTTCAGTTGAAGAAACAAACTCATCTACATGCTTGACGATGAGTACACTTGCAACAAATTTTCATTTTTGGGTGAACTATTCCTTTAATGAACTTAGAATATAATCATGGATTTTATGGATGTAATATTTTCCTTAATAATATCGAGGTCCTGAAGGAAAACTGAGAACCACAGTGCTATGGTATTATGATAGAAAAGCACACACATGGGATTATGGGTTGTCAGACATTCATGTTCGTGGAAATGCAGAAACTCAGTCATTAAAATATTATCAACATAACTCCAAGCAGAGCAATGAAATCTCGAATGAATCAACATTTATACATTACATAAGCAAGATGATAACAAATGTTAGAGTGATTTGGATTGTGATCTGATTGACTGAGCCTGTGTTTTGGCAGTGGCCCGTCAGAACATATTCACACAGCAGGGGAGTATTTAGGATGATTACTACCATGAACTGGCAAGCATGATGCAAGCAGCAGCAGGATAAGGTCACTATGGTGGACAGATTACAAGAGTCCAGAGTGCCAGTCAACAAATGGAGTTGAATAGAGTTTGGATATACATTTTCTTTGTGTGTGTGAAAATCTGGTGTACTCGCCCATAAAATATATCGTTTTTATGTAGTCTTTTCAACATGCACCATGGAGCCTCAATAAGTGCTGCACTACTAAGCCGATACAAATATTATTTGGTGAAAAAAGGATTTAGATAAATAAATAAATATGTCACAAACTATTTCAGGGAATTTTCCATCTGTTTAGTCTTTGCAGCAGTTTCTGCAGCTTACACCCTAATTTTCTATCCACACAAAAAATGATTCTGGGATTATCAGACAGATGTAGACATTGATATGAAACGTTAAGCTACTATGAAACTACACCCTTGTACACATTTTCTCTTCATCGTTTCAACTACATTCACCAGACTAACATAAGCATCTGATTATACTGCCAATGGTAGGTGAAAAATCTTGGTCTTTTTTTCCTGCAAAGACATAAGAGGTTTTCCCAATATTCTCCCATGAGTAAAAAATAACATTATACTAATGGCATTTATAAATCACAATTGACAGCAGAAGGATATTGCACTCGATTGCCTCGATATTGTCTCAATCGCATCGATCAGTACTCTAGAATCTACAGGAACTTAATTTACCATTTTAAAAACGACTAATTTCTTCATTCACCCCAAACCACTTCACTATATAATATTATATTATACTATATATTTATGATCTGGTGCACACTTGAGAGTAATTAGGTTGTAGAAATGCATTCATGGTAGGTTGTGCATTCATGTCAGTTATGAACACTTTAATGTGAATTATTACTTTTAAGTGCGTTTAAATTTAAGCATTCTTACAAATATGCATGAAGGACTTGGTGACATAAAAAATGACTTGGTATTGTATTAAAGAACACAGCATGCCACATTGATGGGACGTTATGGAAATAATGGGGGCTCAAGGGAGGGTTTGACTGAAGATGGATAAGACAGAAAATGATCATCTGATTCTCTGATGGAAATTCTGACACAGATGTTCTGTGCGTCCACCCCATGCATTGTCTAAAAAAGGTGTGTTTGTAAGTGTGTTTGTACATACGAGTTGAGACTGAGCGAAGCTTTGTCGGAGAAAGATGCAGGCTGGGCCCACGATGTTGTGTAGCATGGTACAGTTCTGAACCAGAGCACATATCGGATCCTCAAACTTCTGGCCCAACTCTTCATCATCCTCATTCTCAGCTTCCGCATCACCGCTGCGTCTTAACACGGCGGATGCCAATGGCAGTCCACTGCCTTCCAGGGGCGGGACCCCCTTTGCAAGGAACCATTTCATTATGCACCAGACAAAATCAGTCTGACAAGGTCTAATGCTGTTGTTTGTGGTGCTGATGTCTATACTATAAATTACAAATGTTTTTTATTATTCTTTTTTAATTATTACTGGGAACCAAATCAGTTCTCAAACAAAAAAAAAGTTCAGTGGAACAGGAAAGGAGACGTTTAGCAGAATGTCCGACTCACTCTCTTTCATATATTAAAAGTGGATGGGGACCGGGGACTGACAAGCTTGAAAAAAGCATCACAAAATTGCCCCAATATGTGACCCTGGACCACAAGACCAGTCATAAGTAGCATTTGTAGCAATAACCAACAATTCTTTGTATGGGTCAAAATGATCGAGTTTTCTTTAATGCCAAATATCATTCGGATATTAAGTAAAGATCATGTTCCATGAAGATATTTTGTAAATTTCCTTCCGTAAAATATATCAAAACTTAATTTTTGATCAGTAATATGCTTTGCTAAGGACTTCATTTAGACAGCTGTAAAGGCGATTTTCTCAATGTTTAGATATTTTTTTTTTGCAGCCTCAGATTCCAGATTGTCCTATCCTAACAAACCACGCATCAATTGGAAAACTTATTCAGCCTTCAGATGATGTATAAATCTCAATTTCCCAAAATTGACCCTTAAGACCGTAAAAAAAAGTTGAGCCAACTTAAAATTTGAAGGCAACCAGCTTCAGCAGATTTTTTTGTTTTCTCAAGTTGTTGTTTTAAGCTTATACAACAAAAAGTGGAGAATCTCCCACAAAAATAAGCTGAGAGAACTCAACTTCTGCTGAATCTACTGAAGCTGGTTGCCTTCAAATTTTAAGTTGGCTCAAATTTTTTACAGTGTGGATTTGTGGCCCAGGGCCATATATAACAACTCTTCAGAAGCCATATTATTGCTTTGCATGAGGTAAAGAGTAAAACTTGATTACTGGAAATATTAAAAATCCTGCTCAGCCATCGTTTCCATTCACTTTTATTGTAATGGAGCAGCTTAGACATTCTGCTATAAATATTATATATATTCATGTTTGGAATGACATGAATGTGAAAATATTTATAATTGAATATTATATATATTACTGTTCAAAGGTTTTGGGTCAGTAAGGGTTGTAATTTGTAAATATTTAATAATTAACTTTGAACTAATTAACAATTTTCTTCAAAATATGCATTAATTTGACCAAAACTACAAGTAAATACATTTATAACCTTACAAAAATATAAAAAATTCTGTTTTAAATCAATTTTGTACTTTTGAAGAATCCTGGAAAAAAAAGGATCTGTGTTTACACAAAAATATTAATCAGTACTGTTTATAGCATAGATAATAATAAAAAACATTCAGCATATTCAGCATTTTAGAATGATTTCTGAAGGATCATGTGATGGTAATGACTGGTGAAAATTCAGCTTTGCATCACAGGAATAATTTGTAATTATTTTAAAATAAGTTAAAGTCATTTTAAATTGTAATAATATTTCCAAATAATAGTTTTACTATATTTTTGATAAAATAAATGCTGTCCTTATCAGCAAAAGATACTTGTTAAAAAAAAAATGTTCCTTTAACTTTGTACATTACAAATATTGCAACTTAATTCACACACTTCATTTCAATAGATTAACTCATCGCACCATAATAATGTCTGCAAAAGGCCAAGTATGAATAGTTTCAAGTCATTTTCTAAAACATTCTAACTAATCTACAATTTGTATAATAATCTTTTTTAAAACCAATATAGTTCTTACCTTCTTCATGCTGCTTCTTTTAGATGGCTTCGCTCCCATCATTTGTATTTCTCTAATTCTCACTGCTCCAACTCTTTCTAGTCATCTCTGTCCCTCCCCTTCCCTCTTTATCACTCTCCTTTGGTTCCTGTCGTCAGATTATTACATAAACTTTGCGACACACAATCCCTGCCATCAGAAAATCCCAAAAGGGGGCGGAGTTGCTTAAGCAAGAGGTGATGGCTAGTGATGCTAAAACCACCAAAAACAGTCACGGCATGCTTTGGGGAGCAGTGAGACCAACTCCTTCAGCCAGAAACGGCATTTCCAGGGTTTTCTGAGCCCTCTATTCCTGATGATCTCGGACCTTGCATCTGTTTTCTCTCTCTCTGCACTTTTTTTCTCCCCCCTTCTTTCTTTTTCCATGTTCTCTCACGTCCTCATTTTGCCTAGTGTCAGACTCTAATTGCACTTGTTCTACTGCAAGAGACTGTCACGGTACAAAATAGGAAGGGATGGAGTGATGAGGAGAGAAATGGAGAGAGATAGAGCGAGAGAGAGCAAAGGGGTGGGAAAGTCTGCATAATCCGCAACATTCCAGATTACATGGTGAGTGCAACGCAGCTGGCAGTGCTGATAAGGGAATGTAGGATTGTAGAAAGATTGTAGAGAGCAGATAGACAGCCATCAGATGGTTTTTAGAAGGGTGTTGAGCTGCAGTGTCAGGGGTCAGAGGTCAAACGGGTCAGATGAGAGGATAAATGGATCAGTAGACCATGCCAAATCAGTACTTATTATAAATGCCATTGTAGAAAACAGGAAAATAGTGTATAAACAGAGAAATAATGTGATAAAGCTTATATAGTTACTATACATGGCAATATTTATTACTATAACGTACTATTTTATTAAATATTACTATATTATATACAGTATTAAATATTTTGGTCTATTTTCCTTTAGGTGAAAGACTGTTATGAACAAACAAGCAATAAATTAATATCTGAATGACAGCTATCCCTGGACCCATCAACATATAATCTACTCATAACTCCCAAAATATGATATTCTGGGCAAATATTCTAATTCTTTGTATTAGAGAGAGAAAAAACATTTGACAGTGGCTTACAGAATTACTTTACAGTGTTATGATTAACATCAGTACCACTGGTGGAGATTCTATTATGTTTGTGTATAAGATTAGATGGGTTTAAACATGCAGGTGAGCGCAAAACATGTTTTACAAGTAAGATGAGTTTTGGTCCAGATCAAGGTATTACTGAGTTCAATCCTACATTCATGCAATATTACCATGTAATCTCTTTATACTAGGCTTTCTCTCACATTCTTTTTTATACACAACTGAGATATTTTAAGATCAGTTAAAAGATAATTGTGCTTAAAAGCTCTTCAGTTGGAGACACAGTAGGCATACACAGATAGAGATAAAGGGCTGTTTTGTAATACAACAAAATGTGGCATTTTAATGATATTAGATTTGTTAATAGACTTTACTAAATCTCCTTATAGCAAAGGAGGGCAGCGTCAGTTCAGTATGAATGATTTAAACATGAATAATGAATATTTTCTTTATATCTTTTAAATAAAAGATGGATCTTATACACCCTGAAGAATAAGCTAAAGCTAGAGCTATATATTTAGCTTTTGCAGAATTCTTTCTGTCTAGCGTCAGTTATGGATATCCAACCACTAGGGGGAACCAAAGAAGCATTTTTGATATTCTGTAATGTTAAAAAAGAGACAGACCTGTGATGAAATGCAGAATTTTATCTTTTCCATAAGATGATTCTAAGATGAGAGGAAGAAATATGTCTTGTTTATATATTTAAATTTTTTTGTAGTACAAAACTACAATTATTTTATTGGCATTTTATTATTACGTTTTTTAAGTGGATGAGCTAAACAGGTGTCCTTACATTTTATCCTACCCGTCAGACTTTCCTACCTCGGTTTACTGCGCATGCGCACAAAATCGCCAGAACACCGGAAAGTGAGGGACAATGTGTAGGCGGATGATAATATTTCATGCTCTCAGTATAAACGAATCAATCACAACAAATATTCATATTCAAATGACGGAATGTAATTTTCTTCCAAATATGCTGTAAAAACAGGAAGAAATTGAATTAGCTTCTTTCTAACTATCATTATCGGTGGTAGCCTAATATGTAAAGAAAATGAGCTTAACTGTGCTATAAAGCATGCTTTTGAACGTCATGTGAAGAAAGGCTTTCAAGTGAAATTAATGTAATGAAATTACTGATGGACCTCGAGCCTGTAAGGCCCGGCTGGAACGATCCAATGACGGCAGTCGTTCAGCGGGTGAAGGCCTTTTGCGTATTACAGTCTTTCCTTTTTCACGACACAACAAGATTAAATGGAACACTTTTCTTATATATTTTATCTCGTTATTTCATCTGACTCCATAAATGAAAAGGTTTTAATGATATCTGTGCATCATTAAAATATGAACGAATGATTGATCATTCTTTTCAGCTCTTTTAATACTTTACCGCTCAGATGTAGAAACTATATCGCTTAGAGGCCCTGTTTTTCACAGGTCTCACGGACACAATCTCGTCAGGCCCGGTCATCAATCAGAGGTAATTATGGTTATGTATCTAAGATTTGCCGTTAATTCACACGTACACAATCAGAGACATCGAATAACCCCCTTGGAGCCCCCTCAGAACTTTAGTTTAATCGTTTACTTCAGTAAAGGTTTCTTGGCCACTATCAGATATGTTAGCAGATCAATGTACCACACTTGTAATAGCTTTGGATTGGTCAAGTACTTGTTTAAAGTAACATTAAATCAAAAGTCAGAGGTATAGGCGAGTTTAGTCTGACCAGGCGGCGTTCGCCGTCCCTAAACGGAATTATTTACCCGCCTCTGCATCCAAGTAGACTTGAAATGATGCCGGATATTAGCCGTCACTAAAACTGACGCAGGCTTGCGGAAATATATGAATCCGCTAATCTAATAGGGAGAAAGCAATCTTAGAGGCAGTCAGAATAGAATCAAACGTTACAATTTATTAACCAGGTAATCGAAGCAATAATTCAAAACTCCAATGTTACAAGAATAGAATCATCAGTTAACCATAACATAACAATAATTCAGGAATTGAAGAATTTGTAGAAATTACTACCTGGCAATGAAAACTACACACAGCGATTGTGTGGGCAGTCAACCTACAGACGCCTAGAACTTTGTGTCACGTTTCCTTATAAACCCAGATAATTCAATAAGCCAATTCAATAAATTCAATAAATGGTGGTATTTTGTTATTATAATTAGACTTTAGAATTTGCAACCAAATGGCTTCTTGGTATCCTGTGGCAGAGAATACTTATTTACATACAGGAGGTGGTTTGAATAGAAGATCAGGGGAGGGCACACCTTTAAGTTGTACACTACACTTCTCATACTTTAGAACTTCTTTAGCTTTTCATTATGATTGGGAGAATGAGACCATTTTACCAGGCGGACTGAGACATTTCAAATGATATCAAACATGTCTAGTTACTTTTTGTACATACATTACATTGCATGGGTTTTCAGTGAGTTCTAGGAAGAAAGGGGAGCAAGGGAAGATGATGAGACCGTAAGTACAGGGTGTGAACTACACTGTGTGTTGCGTCTCGGATGCTGCTGTTACATATGCAAGAGATAGTTTTGTTGATTCTCAGGAGGGCCTTTTGTCCTCTCGAGGGGGCAGACACACTGGCACCAGGCTCGATCGAAACACGTGAAAGGCTGAACGACATGGTCATATATAAATTTGCCATAATGAAGCCGTGGTACAAGATGAAGTTAATCTAGGTTATGGAATAGGGTTCTCCATTCATTCGTAGCCCATTATGGTTGGCTTGACCAGTATTTAACCGGAAAGTGGTGACTGGAAAAATTAAACATTTGATACTTTTATGTCATTAATTACTCGCCCTCATGTTGTTCCACACCGTAATACTTTTGTTCATCTTCGGAACACAAATTAAGATATTTTGATGGAATCTGAGAGCTTTCTGACCCTGCATAGACAGCAAAGATATTACCATGACCAGCGCACAGAAACGTAGCAAGGACATCAGTAAAATAGTCAATTTTGGAGAGTACCCCAGAACGTAATAAATGAATCAGCATTGTTCATGTTCAGTAGACAGCGTGAGCATGCTGACCCAGATAGCACGCGTACGTCTGCAAGACGTCTGTTAAAGATCTCTTGATCTGGGAAGCATCTGCTGTCTACAAACGTCTGACAGACGTCTGTAAGATGTCAGTTTTATATACATTTTAAATCATTAACATCTTAAAGACATCTAATAGACTTCTATTTGACATCTAAAAGTCCTATAGATGTATTGCAGATGAGCAAACACATAAAAAATATGTCTTGCAGATGTAAATGCAGACGTCAAATAGACGTCTCCGAGATGTACGTGTGCTATCAGGGGAACGTAAACAATGCTGATTACATTCTGGGGTACTCTCCAAAATGGCAGAAGATGGTAACTTGGGGAGAAGAATTGTTGAATAAATTGTTATTATTGTTTTCTTTGGGAACAAAACGTATTCTTGCAGCTTCGTGGAATTACCACTAATATCACATGGACTATTTTACCGATGTCCTTGCTACTTTTCTGGACCTGGGAACATTGCATTGCTTTCAGAGAGCTCTCAGATTCAAACATATCTTAATTTGTGTTCCGAAGATGAACAAAGGTCTTGCGGGTTTGGAACAACATGATGGCGAGTAATCAATGACAGAATTTTCATTTTTGGGTGAAGTAACATTGTAATGTGTGAAAAAATTAAATACCCTGTCCCCAGAACAATTTATCCCATAATAATGCTATGTATATTTATAATACAGAAGACAATGTGTCAGCATGCTTGAGATGAAACTCTGTTTTACTAAAAATTATAATAATTATTAATAATAAAGAGAGGGTGTATCCAAACCTTTGACTAGCAAACAAACATAAAAGGAAAGGGATCTGATGATAGGTAAATCCATAAGGTTTCTTCCGAATTATGTGAGTGAGATTTATAACCAAAATCACACACACCCAAACCTCAACTAAACAGAAGAACATTTCAGGTAGTATATTTATTACATTTTACAATTAAGATACAAATATTTAATTATTTTTTAAAAGATGGATTTTTCAAAATCATTGAAAAACTCTCCCATCCTGCATCACAGTTTAAACACAAATAAATGTAAGCAAAAAGCATGATTATACGTGATGCATATGAGTTTGAGTTTTCTTAAATGTGCTTTATACTCTTTTTAGTTTTTGCATACGATCAGTTATTTAAAATATGTTTAAGCATTATATTAGGATATTATAGGCTATTAGTATATTATTTTAATAGGGAACTCAGAGTTAGTCTTGTTTGACTTCAGCATTCCATTGGTATGTCACACCAGGTTTTCCCAATGTTCCCATTTGTCCCACCTTGACAATGAACCTGAAAGACAGCACACACAGACCCCGGTCTCTGAGGAAAAAGTTCTCAGCACAAAGTTTATTTTTGTCGGAAGTGCGTCCTCTTGTGACCATTTATTAAATTCCGCATGAACCAGAAGTTGTTGCCGATTTTAATTCGGTATGGTGATGTATTTCCAACTGACACGGAATATTGAATAGAGGGCGGGGTTTTATTTTTGCGCTTCTCCTCTCATCTCTCACTCGCAGGAGCCGCAGCGAACGCTCCGGTTACTATGGTAACCTCGGTTCCCTGAAAGCGGGAACGAGACATCACGGAGATTACTCCGTTATGGGAACTCCTTCCCTCCAACCTTTCCTGAAGACCTATTGGCTCACGCCAGTCAATGACTGGCCAATTGTCGCGAAGCATGCAAATATGACGAGCTCGAGAGGCAGTATAAATGCAGCGCCCGCGACAATACGTCAGAATCTGAACTGAACGCCGCTTGGCTGAACTAGCAGCGATCACGGCGATCACCGTGATGTCTCGTTCCCGCTTTCAGGGAACCGAGGTTACCATAGTAACCGGAGCGTTCCCTTTCAAGCTGTCACGAGACATCACGGAGATTACTCCGTTATGGGGAACGTTATTCAATCCCGCCGTGAGAGAGGCTACGGACAGCCTGAACCAGTTACACAGCGCGAAAGCATTCCCACCAATAACAGAGCTCGAAGGGCGGGCTCACAGCTGATAGATGGAGATAAGCCAATGAGCGCCTACACCTCAGGTATACAAAATTTGCATATCTGGCAAGTGACTACATGGGCTGCGCTGAGAGCAGGGCAGAACACATCCAGCCATAGCAGTATTATAAGAGCTATACAGAATTAACTGTGTTTGAGCAGCATACCATAACATGACCATGTCCGCGCACTGAACTCAGGGCCGACAACAACACCTCATAAGGGCTGCATAATGTACTGTACAAGCAGCACCTCCCACAAAGGTAACTTAGCAACATGAATTAGTTACTCACCGACCGCTCTTGGGAGGCTAAGGACTGAACGTCCAGCTTGTAAAACCTGGCGAAGATATTCTGCGAAGACCACCGGCTGGCAAGCAATATCTTGAATACACATACATCTCAACCACGCTAGGGTGGAACGATAGCCCCCAATGCACAGAGAATTTCCAAACCTTGGGTTGTATATGCCTCCTTGATAGCGTCCACAATCCATTGTGACAGACTCAGCCGATACGGCTCGGCCGTTCAGTACACCACCATAGCATCCAGAAACTGGATCGATTGCGAAAACTGCTTGAGCGGTCAATGTAAAATCTCAAAAACACTGACGGGCAAACTGCAGTCTGGGCGTCCGCACTCTGTGAGGCGATGATTTAGTAGCAAAGGCTGACGGCGAACCGTCTCCGTCCTTTCGAAGGGGGTAGACAGTGATTTAGGCACGTGACACTGCAGTCCCGGGACCGAATCGAATGCAGTCGCTGTCCACAGAAAAAGCGTGTAATGCTCTGCGCTTAGCGAAGCAAAGGCTAGAAGGACTGTAGTTTTAAGGAATAGTTCCTTCAACCTACGGATGTTAAAAGCCCAATGGCTGCAATGAGCTCTTACCCACTTCCTGGTCCCAGGCGGAAACGAAAGTGGACATGGGGATGTAGTCTTTTACCGAACGATTGCCCGCTCTGCGGGGAAACGGACACGGCAATGGCGCGACATAAACTTCAGTGTCGATGGTAACGATCCACTATCCAGTCTGTGCAGCGGGAAACTCAGAACATACGGTGCAAGTAGTCAGGTCGATATGAGCCGGACTCCTTCACAAACACTCCCATTTGAAGCATACAAACGTTTTGTACAGGGTTTTCGCGCTCCCATGAGCGTGCGAGACTGTAAGGCGCCCTCTCTGATACCCCTGGGCGATCACACATGATGGCTCTATAGTTTCAGGTTCGACCTGGGATAGCATATATTTCCTGCCGGGGAACGGCAAGGCGGTGCCTCCAGCAGTTCCGTCAAGTCTGGGAACCCAGGCTGGATTCAGGGCGATGAGTATCCCTGATGCTCGCTCCACCCTGATCTCTCATAACACCAGCGGTAACATTCCTTGATCGGAGGAAATGCATACGGGCTAGCTGCTGGTCAGCGGGGAGTGAAGAACAACAGGCAATGCGTGTTCTCGCTCTGGCGAACAGATCCACCTCCGCTCTCCCTTAAAGATTTATGTATGAAACCACAGACGTGCTGTCGGTGCGAATCAGTACATTTTGCTGGTCCAGCTGTGGCTGAAAATCCTTTAGAGCTAAGAAGACTGCTTCCAGCTCCAGGCGATTTAAGTGCCACTGGCTCTGAGGTTCCAGCTACAGTCCCAGCTGGCATTCCCTCGCACACTTTTCTCCTCCGCTGTAATACCCTCAACTGAACAGAGCTGCCCTGCCTGAAAGGCGCAGGGAAGACAATTGGCCGCGGCTCGATCTCGCGAGAGGCTGGATTCATCTCCACGCGATCTCACGAGAGGCAGGCTCTCATCCCACGCGATCTCACGAGAGGCAGGGTCTCATCCCCCACGCGATCTCGCGAGAGGCGGGTTCTCATAGCTTAGGGACTCTAAGTGAATAAACAGAGAGTCTATGTGGCTGATAAGCGTATCCAGGGACCGAGCTAAAATCAGCCAATCGTCAGATAGTTGAGGATCGCCTTCCGCTCGATCTGAGTGGGAAGTGCTGCATTGATGCACTTTGAAAGTGCGTGGGGCGGAGCAGCCCGGACGGGGAACAGAGTATTGGAACGCTGTGCTTCTCCTGACAGTTGACAGCTATTCAGAAAAACCGTCTGAGTATGCGGTGCTATCCGAATGTAAAGTACGCGCGTCCTTTAACCACGGACGCAAACCAGTCCCCGGGCGTTCGCGCCAGGATCTGCTTAGCGTTAGCATCCTGAACGGAAGCTTTCCAAGCGCTCTGTTGATGGGTCCGAGATCTAGAATCGGGCAGAGTCTACCCTCTCTCTAGGCACCCCAAACAGCGGTGGACAAAAACAGCCGTCCGCCTGTTCGCTGAAAATTGCTCTATTGCTCCTTCCCCGAGCAATTGTATAGCTCTTGTTAGGATAAGGGCATTTCGAGTCAGTGTTAGAGACTACGCCACGCCATTGAAACGGGGTGATCTGTGTCTGAATTGAAGGGTGTACCGCTCTATGCAGAGCAGCCAGCGTGAGATTCTTGGCTTTTAATCGCTTCTCACGCGCTCATGAACTGACACAGCGGCTACAGCGGCTGGCAGCTATAACCCGTGTGGGCAGTGGGTCCGGTCGCTAAGGGGAGGGGCGAGCGGCGGTGGTGACTGAGCGAGGAGGAAGCTCCTCGTGCAAACGTATGCTTTAATGAACACACTTCGTCCCACACATTTTACAATTTTGAGACAGCTTGAGGGCTCCTGCACTGGTCGTGGTGCCTCTTCCCGGGTCTCTTAACTTGTCAAAGAAGACCTCGATCCCGGGGTCTTCTACAACATAGCGGCTGTAATAACTACAGGCTGACTATGCTATACGACCTAGTTGAACACCACGTGAAGGGGCGTAAACAACTGGCGTACTAGTCAGGCGAAACCTGGGAGGCTGATAGGATGCGCCCTTTCAAGGCATCAGGTGACTCCTCGCCTTCGCGCAGTCTTCCACAATATAGCGGCTGTAATAACCACAGGCTGACTGCTATACGACCTAGTTGAACACCACGTGAAGGGGCGTAAACAACTGGCGTAATAGTCCGGCGAAATCTGGGAGGCTGATAGGACGCGCCCTTCAGGGCATCAGGTGACTCCTCGCCTTCGCGCGATCCTCTAAGCGGCTGTAATAACTACAGGCTGACTGCTATACGACCTAGTTGAACACCACGTGAAGGGGCGTAAACAACTGGCGTAATAGTCCGGCGAAATCTGGGAGGCTGATAGGATGCGCCCTTCAGGGCATCAGGTGACTCCTCGCCTTCGCGCGATCCTCTACAATATAGCGGCTGTAATAACTACAGGCTGACTGCTATACGACCTAGTTGAACACCACGTGAAGGGGCGTAAACAACTGGCGTAATAGTCCAGCGAAATCTGGGAAGCTGATAGGATGCGCCTTCAGGGCATCAGGTGACGCGCAGGGGTGTCATGTGACTCCTCACCTTCGCGCTTTTCCGCGCAGGGGTGTCATGTGACTCTCACCTCACCTTGGCGCTTTCGCGCGAGGAGCATCAGATCCCATCGCCGCGGCTTTGTGAATTAGAAAACATGTCCTCTACACACAAGGCGCCGCCGATGTTATCATGTGAATTATAAAAAGTTCACTACACACTGTAGCCGCTGACAAGGGGCTGTTACCATGTGAATTATAAATGTCCTCTACCCACTGTAGCCGCTAATAAGGGGCTATTATCATGTGAATGAGAGGTTGTCCCGATCACACGGTAGCCGCTAATGAGGGGCTATTATCATGTAATGAGAGGTTGTTCCGAACACACGGTAGCCGCTAACGAGGGGCTATTATCACGTGAATGAGAGGTTGTCCCGATCACACGGTAGCCGCTAATGAGGGGCTATTATCATGTAATGAGAGGTTGTTCCGAACACACGGTAGCCGCTAATGAGGGGCTATTATCACGTGAATGTATTATCATGTGAATGAGAGAGGAGCGATTGTGCTTTGCAAACAGCAGAACGCCGCTCTGAGGGCTGCATGCTTACACAGTGGGTTCTTCCGTGCAGCATCTGCGGCGACGTGAGATCCCTTTGCTCCCGCATCTGCCCTCGGCTCTCCGCACCGCCATGGAAGGGGGGCGTGAGAAGCCGGGCTGATGTCCTGTCCTGCAGGTTCGACGGTGAGAGGAATGCGGACCTTTAGTCTGCATGAGCTCATCACCTGAGTCCCGAAGGTCCACCGCTGATCAGAGGGCAGACGGACTACCTTTAAGAAATGTCATACTCACCTGAACGCTGCAGAGGAGCAGCCATGAGGCCTGCCCTCGAATGAGCGAACCTTAACCGTGAGTTGTAACATTTTAAGCCATAACCTAGGTTCAGCAAGGTGAAGAAAAAGATTCTGACGTATTGTCGCGGGCGCTGCATTTATACTGCCTCTCGAGCTCGTCATATTTGCATGCTTCGCGACAATTGGCCAGTCATTGACTGGCGTGAGCCAATAGGTCTTCAGGAAAGGTTGGAGGGAAGGAGTTCCCATAACGGAGTAATCTCCGTGATGTCTCGTGACAGCTTGAAAGGGAACTAACGTTTGGAGGGGCACAATTATTTCTGACGACAGTTAACAATTTTAGTGATGATCAATCATCGAACTAATTCAAATAATGTTAGAATAAAATAAAATTGAAAAAATTGATCAATTAAAAATTATAAGATTTGACAATATGTTATGTTGGATACGCCGTTCCAGACAAGGTCAGAAGAGGAAACACCGAGTTGAAATGTTCCACTTCCAACTTCAGTGAGTTCCAGTCAATCACAAACATAAGAAACAAAATGCTGCCTTTCGTTTTGAAAACAGCTGACGAAAAGCTCAAATTAAGGTATCATTTTATAAACTTAATGTCTAATGTTTTTAAGTTGAAAGCAGTGACGTCAAATGACGCGTCCTGCTGAGGTCGGGGTAGATCGATCTGCCAGGAGTTCACAGATAAGATATCTGACTTCAAGCAGTGTTTCAGGCGTTATTTCCAAGTAGGAGGTGGGAAAAAACCTAATTTCGAGTTAAGTGGGACGCTGCATAATTTAAACACTTTCTGCATCTTAACGTAATTATAATACATCAGCATGGCGCACGCAGTTAAAATAGTTTTGCACTTTAAACAATGATTAAAAAAAGAAAATGATCAGGAACACAGGAAAAGACAAAGAAGAGAAGCAGAAAAAGAACAATATTGAGGTAAAAATCCCAAATTAACGACTGTGTATAGCCCGTGATGTTTATGTAGTATTTTGAAATAGCCTTTTTGGAACATCTTAACTGGCAACACCAACACTGACACTGTGGAATGTTTTTGCTTGAGTTAACTGTTTATTTAGTTTGGCTTTTATTTTCTATAAAATAAATTTAAGCTTCTGTAATGTTTTATTTTCAGTTACATTACTGCTTGCAGTATTTTAATTCACCAAAAATTATCTAATGTATTTTGAAAAAGACCATGACTATAGACCATGTCTATTAATGAGAATAAACAACTGAATCCTTTCACAAGCCGTTATCAAAGCAGGGTACATCTCATTCAGTTCCCTAGGTAGTGAATCACTAATCATACACACGAGTCCCTGCACTGGTAAAGAGACCATGGCTCTGTAAACACTAGGACAATTGATCAGTCAATTAAAATAAAAGTATTTGTAACAGAACATGCACATTTAATGGTATAAGTCTACCTTAAACAACATAAAAATAATATCCAAAAATTAAAAGCTTTAAAAAAAAAACTGACCCCCCAAAAAACAATTTGTAATGTTACACATTACGGTATTGATGTTTACTGTTGTAATGCTTTTTTATAGTTTTTAAATAAGTATTATCAATGTTATTAAGTCAATCCTGTTTAAAGAATTCTGAGTTTGATAGAGTTGGTCTTCATATTAAAGATAGTGAAGAAAGTTAGTGAATTAGTGAAAAGTAAAATAACCAGATTTAATGGAAAGCTGTGCTAGTTTCATATCCTATGTGTTTGGGAAGGCAAGCGTTAAAGCATGAGGTGTGGTGAATAACAGATAATACTCTTTCACCTTTTACTCCAGCACAGAGCCATAATCCTCTGAAAGCAGAGAGCTTGTCAGAAAATGATTATTATGATTACTGCTGTGTGACAGGGTTTAAGAATGAATAAACAACAGACTGGAAAGAGTAAATGTGAGGGGAGTAGATGAAGGGAACAATCCTGTGTTTCTTTACAGATTTTTTAGCAATGAACAATGGTAACATGTTTACAATTGAAAAAAAGACCCAACTTTTTAAAGTTATGTAATAACTTATGGTCTTGTTTTAGAAGTTTAAAAGTAAAAATTGTTTGTACACCCCAAACCACCCCCAGTAAAATATTTTAGCTTCCAATGTGTATTATTTTTACATAAAATGTCTAAGCACAATGCAGGCATCAGTTTTGAATAACTTTTGACCGACATTTGATACAGGCTTTTTTGAATAACTTGGGGGTCCATACTAAGAAAACTAGTGTCATGCTAACTAATACATAACATTGTAGTAAAAACATAAAAGAGAACAACACAAAAACTGCATATAATCCAGACACTACAGAATCTTGAATAGCGGTCTTTGAGTTAATAAAGAGAAAAAAAAAAAATCCTTCAGGGTGCCAGATGCCCATGTGACCCATTTATTAATTCAGAATCACACGAAAACAGCTTTTGGAGTCTTCACAGTATCCATCAGCATAATAATAAGCACTATTTCATTAGCAATCACAGCGCCTCTTTTTTGGAATTATTAAGACAGACTCGATTGCCATTTTTAGTTTGTGTAAATTGTAACATCAAGCACGCAATAAAGAAAGTTTTGCCTAAACCCCTGTTTGAAGTTCACTGCCTGTAAATGAACCCATTGTTAGGCAGAGTTCAGCAAACCAAAACATTTGTTTAAATCAAGATCATGACTGAAAATACAACAGTTCACAGTTCACCACAAACACATAAATAATTTCTCTTGTGACACAGCAGTTCATACCTGACCAAAGACGGATGCTACAATGGGTCTGAGTTTCCTGCGCTCCGTCTCCACTCCGAGGGGCTCTGTGTCAGGGTCAGTGGGTGAGTTCAGACTGAGGGCTTTGGTTTTGGGCGGCCGTTTGAAGCTGCCGCCGCCTGAAGAGGTGCTCCATCTCCTCAGCTTATCTATCTTCTTCCTGAAGGACCCCTACATTTACAGTGTGGAGCAAAAGAGCATTTTATAATCTAATTTAAGAAGCTCCAAGTATGAAATGTGGAGACCAGGACTAGTTTTCACATGGGCTTATATATACATATATATCAATGACAATTAGATTCCGAGGCAAGTACAGTTGCACAAACAGTAGTTGTACATCCTTTATTTTCAATTCTGTCCAATTATTGTATTATAAATTAATATATTATACAATACTATAGTTTGGGGTCAGTAAGTTTTTGTTGAAAACATAGCATTACGGTTTCCACAAAATAAAATGATCAGAATAAAAATAAAAATAAAAGTTTGCAGCACAACATTTCAATTGATATTAATAAGAAATGTCTATTTAGCATCAAATCATCATGTTATAATGATTTCTGAAGGATCGTGAGGCACTGAAGAATTAATGATGCTGAAAATGCAGCTTTGCATCACAAGAATAAATAATATTTTAAAATATACTTAAATAAAAAACAGTTATCCTAAATTGTAATAATATTTTAATTTTGTTTTTTATTTTAAAACGTTTTCAAATTTATGTTTTGGATCAAATTAATGCAGCCTTGAATTGATAAGCATAAGAGACTTATTTTAAAAACATAAAAAAAATTGTATGACCCCAAACTTTATAATGGTAATGTGTAAATGAAAGTGAAAGTGACGTGATATACGGCCAAGTATGGTGACCCTAACTCGGAATTAGTGCCCTGCATTTAACCCATCTTAAGTGCACACATACAGCAGTGAACACACACACACACTGTGATTCCGTGAACACACACCCGGAGCAGTGGGCAGCCATTTATGCTGCGGCGCCCGGGGAGAAGATGGGGGTTCGGTGCCTTGCTCAAGGGCACCGCGTCGTGGTATTGAAGGAGGAGACAGCGCTGTACATTCACTCCCCACCGACAATCCCCGAGACTCGAACCCGCAACCTTTGGATTACGAGTCCGACTCTCTAACCATTAGGCCATGATATATTGAATATTATAATATAATATAATTTACTTTTTAATTACAAATTCTGTTTGTCAGATTTTTAGTGTTTCTTGAATTGTCTTTTGTCTTAAAAAAATGTCTACAGTTCATATTTAGCTGAAGAACGCACGATTAATGGCAAGCCTGTCTTTTTCATTATCATATATTGTTCATTACACATACATAGTGTCAATCTGCCAAACGTACTATATTTTCAATAATTCTGCTCCATCTCATAGGCTACGGCTCAAAGGTCACCTACCTTTTTGACAATCTTGTCTTGAGGAACCTCAATGGTTTCCATGCTGCCTGCTTCCATTGACATCTTTCTCTGTGATGACTGATGAGCATTAATGCTTTTCTATGGCTCTGTGATTCTTCCTCGCAGTCTGTCTGTTTAGATTCTGTTGCAGAAAATTACATTGAGTGTTTCAATCTCTGGACATCACTCGCCCCTCCTTTTCTCTCTCTCTCTTCCCCCTCTCTCGCTCATGTACTCGTCATTCAGTCTCTCTCAATCTGTTCCTCTCTGATACTGTCTCTCCATCTCTCGCACTCATTCATATGAAGGTTCTCTGTCTCCTCCCCCTATGCTGTATAGATGCTCTAGTAAATATAGCAAATCTTTTCTCATTTCCAGACACATGTAAATTCAAGAACAGTGGGCAGCCTTTCTTTTTCATGAGAGAAAACTGATTCTTTAGATTTTTTTGGTCAAAAGAGAAATTATTCCCCTAAATGTGTAACTCAAATTCAGTGTAATTTCATATCTCAGTCTTACCTTTTTAGTTATGGCAAGTTGTTTTAAGCAAATTCAAATTAATTTATCTTCATTCCCACAACAACGACTATATTTATTTTCTCGTATCAGACAGTAGATTGATGCACCGGCATTGTGTGTTTAGACTGCAGATAAGGAGAAACGATTAATCTCTCATTCTTTTTCCTGATTTACATCTGATTTAATCCTTTATCCTGTCTCCTGCTCTCTCACAAAATCCTCTTACATGTTCATGTTCTTGTCTATAATTGTTCATCCTGTATTTCCCCCTAACACCATTTATTTATATTGTTACATCTATATGAGTCATTTGAAATTAAGTCAATAACCTTCTCTAAATGTTGCCTACCTTTTCAGAATCAGAATCAGCTTTATTACCAGGTATGTTTACAGATACGAGGAATTTGTTTTTGTGACAGAAGCTCCACAGAAACTCCAAGAACAAGTAAATAAGGAATAACAATATACAAATTGACAATTGTATGTACAGGTATATAACAATGGACAGTTTTGTATGTACAAGTATATTATGTGCAATTGAAGTGTAGACTAAATCAAATCAAATCACTTTTATTGTCACATCACTACAGCACATGTGCCTTGGTGAGTGAAATTCTTGAGAGCGTGCTCCAGGCAGTGCAGAAACAATTTACATATTGACAGTACAGACTTACAGATTTATTCAGAAGACAATGTGCAGAATAGACATACATATACTCAGTACACACAGTGTACTATTAGACATACTTACAGTTATCAATACACTTTATACACCGTATGTACACATTCTACATTATGTTCACATATATACACACAATAATATGCGAGGGTGCAACAGATTATACATAATCCTGTATATGCAATGTCATGGATGTTCATTGCATGGTATCCAGTGGTAGCAGATTGGTTGTTGTGTTTGTGCAGCATGTGTGTGTGTGTGTGTGTGTGTGTAGTCCAGTTGAACTGTGTTAAAGTGCAGTGCATGGCATGCCGTAAAGTGGGAGTGTGCTGTAGGGTGTATTAGTTTTGACTGTTCATTAGCCTGATAGCCTGAGGGAAAAAGCTATCCCTCAGTCGGCTAGTGCGGGATCGGATGCTGCGGAGACGTCTTCCTGAGGGCAGCAGAGAGAGCAGTCTGTGGGACGGGTGGCTGGAGTCTTTGATAATCCTCCGGGCTTTCCTTGTACACCGCCTGGTGTAGATGTCCTGGAGGAAGGGAAGCTCACCTCCAACAATGTGGCGGGCAGTTCGCACGACCCTTTGCAGAGTTAAGTATGTGTGTTAGATAAATAAGTGTATAAGTGTATAAATAGTGTGTGTACCATACTTATTGTCAAGAGCTCATGAGATGGATTGCTTGGGGTAAGAAACTGTTTCTGTGTCTGGTCGTTCTGGTGCTCAGAGCTCTGTAGTGTCGACCAGACGGTAACAGTTCAAAGAGGGAGTGTTTAAGCATTAGAGGTGGACCGATATGGGTTTTTCTAGCGATTGATGGCCAATATATGATGATGATTTTTTGGCCAATATATGATGACGATTTTTTTGTCCTATTCCCCCCTCCCTCATCTCATAAAAGAGAGTAGAGTAATTGTTTATTGCAGGGCACAAGATGGTAGTAGTAGTAGTAGTAGCCTAATTCATAGCAATAATACATAGCTCAAAACTTAAGCACCTTCTCAAAACAGTTCTGAAGATTTTTGTTTATGCTTGCTGACAGTCAGCAGTGTTTCAAACAAACTTGCAAATGCAAATGAATTCTCTGCCAGCAGAAGGCGCTGTTGAAGCACAAATATAATGGTTTCAAAGGTAACGACTGTAATCAAATAAGCACTGTGCTCACAAATGCTACATAACAGGAAACACAAAATGAAAACGACGTCGCGCTTTTCTGAAAACGGTCAGTTCTTTTCAAAGATACATTCATATAAAAACCCCTGTGCTGCATTTTTATTTGAAACGCGTAATGCTCGTGTTTCAACGAAGTATAAGCCTTTTGTAAAATCTAGCTATTAGTGCCGGTCAGGTTTGATATAGTGACGGGCCACCACAAATAACTCAATTTACTGATTACTCAAACACTGCTATAAGTCACATGGCCATATAAGCGATAAAACAAATTAAAAACACTCGGTGAAATGTCACCCGATTACGTCAACCATCATACTCTCACTGGATGTCATTATAACTAATGTCACGAAGGGAAAGTTTGAATATCTCGCCTTTGCTTTTGGACCATCTCCAAAATGACATAAAAAAAAACCTAACAAATGATTTACAAGTTTAACATGCGTTTATCAAAGTAGGAAATATAATTAGTGCTCTTGAGGTATGAAATGAAGGTGGGTCCGGATTTAATTCCCTCCGGGTCTGGATCCGGACCGGAATCCAGGTGTTAATGGTTGTGTGGAGTGGTTATCCAGAGCGGGTGTGGGGTGTTTTTTTTCAAACCTGCAATAGAACTCATTAAAATTGTCTGCCAGTTGTTGATTCTCCACAGTGCTGGGGGATGGTGTCTTGTAGTTGGTTATCTCTTTCAGACCTTTCCACACTGATGCTGAGTCACTGGAAGAGAATTGGATCCTTAGCATATCCGAATAATTCCTCTTTGCCACTCTGATCTCCGATTCCAGTGTGTATTTGGCCTGTTTATACAAGATTTTATCCCACTTTCTGTAAGAATCTTCTTTGGCCTGACGGAGCTGTCTGAGTTTTGCAGTGAACCACGGTTTGTCGTTGTTGTAGGCTAAATGAGTCCTGGTAGGAATGTAGATATCCTCACAGAACTTGATATAAGATGTTACAGTCTCTGTGAGCTCGTCCAGATCGGTGGCAGCAGCTTCAAAAACAGTCCAATCAGTAAGGTCAAAACAAGCTTGTCAAACCCGCTCGGTTTCATTAGTCCATCTTTTAACAGTTCTTTATACAGGTTTAGCAGATTTTAGTTTCTGTCTGTAGGTCGGTAAAAGATGCACCAAACAGTGATCAAAGAGCCTAGAGCTGCCCGTTGTACAGAGTGAAATGCATCTTTTATTGTTGTGTAACAGTGATCCAATATATTACTGTCTCTGGTGGGACATGTATCATGCTGTCTGTATTTTGGCAGTTCACGGGAGAGATTTGCTTTATTAAAGTCCAAGAGAATGATTAAAACAGAGTCTGGGTGTTTTTGTTCTCTGTCTGTGATCTGATCAGCGAGTTTCTGTAAAGCTGTAAGACGCGCATTCCACAGCAGTGCTTTTGTTTATAGGTGAAGATTTCAGGATATACTTAGCATACACAGCCCACACAACAGTTATGTTATGTAAGATTAAAAAGGGGGAACAAAGGAAAATCCGATGATCCCTATGATCTGCATGGTACATTTTGTTCTGATCTCAGAAACTTATGTCACATTCACAGAGATGCTAGAGATGCATTCAATTTATAATCTGATTGCTCCGATTCCACAAGCATAATTTAAAAATAAACATATTTAATAGCTATGGGAAGAATACGTAAATGTGGGTTCTTGCAAGCATGTATGTGTCAGTGAACACGTACACTCCGGTGTAAACCGCTTCTTGATTTGCCTGCTGTCCATAGCTGGGTTCCTCGTTCCCTTTGTCCTGGAGTAGCTGCACGCTGCTAGTGACGCATACATGGAGTTTTAATACCACTAAGAACATCTGTTTCATACTGTTACAGCACAGAGTTCACTCTTTTACGGCTTAAAACGTGAACTGTTCCGTCTGTCCACTCTGTGCTCCATCCGTTCAACAATTTCATTTTTTTTCTTTCTCTCACATGATCCCTTGCCAACCACGGTTGCTTATTAAAAACTGGGTCAATGCACATGGAGCATGCAGATATTGTGGAAGTTTTGTACAGTACAAAACTATCTATTAAATAATAATCAATTATGTATTTTGACAGTGATGGGTATGGAGAAAGATCATGTGAGATTATAACGTTGATCATGTGATATTTTTTGTATAGATGGTTAGATGTTTTTGCTTCCATTGAAACTCTTTGGATCATCAAAACCATCCTGAATAAGGATACCATGATTATTAGGTTTTACACAAACTTGTGAAGTTCATGCAACTTGTGTGTTTTATTTACCATATGTGTTTGTCTGCTTCTTGATTCTGTGGAATGCAATACATGTTATTTATTGAAGAAGGTCCAAACTTTTTCATGCAGTCAAAGTGGTAAACATAGCCATCAAGCAATATTTCAAGTGATTATCAACTTAAAGGGTAGTTCACACAAAAATGAAAATTCTGACATCAATTACTCCCCCTCATGTTGTTCCAAATCCATTAAGATCTTCATGCGTACACTTAAAAAATAATTTGTTGTTTCAATTTAAAGTAAGTGTTCGTGCTATACCTTAAAATATTAAGTTTAGTGAACTTAAATTGTGAACTTGTCTTAACAAAGAATAAAGTTGACAGGACTTTATAAAACAAGTGCAATGAACGATTTAAGTTTAACCATTAATCAAACAGTCGAGAATTTCGATTTTTACGGGGGTAGTGAGAGAAAACCCAGACATCCTGGATTCGGACTGCATTAAAATCACCAACTACCCCCTGTAATTGGTGAAAATCACTTGTCTCCCCCTGAGAAACAATTACCGTCCGAATAGGGCTTAAGTGTACCAGACTGAAGTATTTCAGTGGAGTATATGAGGGTCCTAAAATGTGGATTCATTGCAGCTTCAAATTGCTTTACATGATTCCAGCAGACAAACATGGGTCTTGTCTTTTGAAACAATAAGTTATATTTTATAAAAGTGAACATGTATATACTATTTCATTAAAAATAGTTGCCTAGATCTGGCTCTGCGAAATGCATTACGTAATCTCCAACCTCATGCATTACGAAATCACATTGAAAAGTCACGCTGGATGTAGGCGAAGGAACTGCCCTATTCAACATTTAATATAACCATTCAAATTTTGAGCAGCCCTCTTTTTCCAAACTAGTCAACATTTGTGCAGGTTCCTCTACTTGCATACAGCATGACCTTTTCAACATGATTCCGCAGCATGATTCCATACCAACAGTAAACTTTGGAAGTGGAAGCAGCATAGTGTGGGGGGAGTTTCTCTTAACACGGTCCTGTCAGAATCCATGTAATTGTAGGATGAGACTCAGATGGACCTTCCAGCAGGACAACAATCCAAAACATACTGAAAAGGAAACTTCAGCTGATTAAAAAAGTAAATCCCTAAGACTTAAAGGGGACCTATTATGCCCTTTTTTACCAGATGTAAAATAAGTATCTGAAGTCCTCAGTGTGTATGTGAAGTTTTAGCTCAAAAACTCCAAAGATAATTTTTTATAGCAAAGCAGAGGGAGAACAGGAGCCTGTGTGCAGTTAACGCCTTAAAACTAATTTGTAAATGTGAAATAATTATGGATTGGATAACAACAATAGTTATACAGTATTTTAGCATTAGAAATACTACTAATTTTGACTAATGCTTGACCAAAGAGCTACAAACTACTCAACCTATCCATTGAACCGGAGCCTCTTAGTCTGGACACAGAAACAAGAAGCTCTGAGGTGTAATTCTGCAAATAACAAAATAAAACATTATTAGAGAACTTGCATGTTAATAAAAATGTAGCTTGGAGCACAGGAATAAATTACATTTTAAAATATATTAAATACAAAGCAGTTATTTTAAATAGTTAAAGGGTCAATGATGTGACGCCTAAATTGTCTGTCAGATTGCATTTTTTCAGTAAAAAATTGGTTTAAATGCATAAACATATGCCATATACACAATATTGCCAAAAGTATTGGGTCACCCCCTTCTAATGAAAGGGTTGACTACTTTTGTAATTTACATGAGTAGAATTCTTAATGTTTAAGCATCTAATGATATTCTAGGGAATTGTGTGCAACAGGTTGGACAGAACCCTTTTCTATTCTAACATGACAGTGCCTCTGTGTATAAGGCAAGGATCAAAGAAAAATGATGATTCGGTCAGTGTGGAAGAACTTGACTGGTCTGCAGAAAGCCAAGTCCTAATCCCAGCTGAACACCTCTGGTGTGACTTTAAATACAGACCCTGAGCCAAAAATTCTTCACCAAACCTCTTCCCCACAGATGGCAGCCTTGAGTGAGTCGCGGATGGCGGCTCTGGGCTGAGGACACTGGTGGAGATTAGGAGGATATGGGGGTGTTTGGAGTTGGGCAGGTGGTAGGAGCCGTTGGAGAGGTATGTGGGGGTTCTCGGCATGGGGTTGAGCTGGGGAGACGCGGCACGAACCAGTTCACCCGGTTAGAAAGCTCGAGAAACTCCTCCACATATCGCTCCAGCCTCAGACCGCTCTGCCGTAAACCACACAGCACGTCCTCAGCCGCAGTCATCCTTTGGGTCTTGGATCGGGACATGGGAACAACTAGGAGTTAAACAAATATGGGTCGGGTCGGCAACGCTATGTTTGTCTCGCAGTGCAAACTGTAGACCAGACGAATCCTGTGCGGGAGGAGTGCAGTGATATAGTGCTCAGCCTGAGTGGTGACAGGTGGCGGTGATTAGTAATCCGTGCTCCAGGTGATGGTGATCGTGACTGATGATCAAAAAACCGTGCTTTAAAACCAAATAAATAATTTGATTACTGGGGGCGTATTACAGAAAATCCTAACTTTAAAATCTTATCTTATCTGTTTGGTAACCATGGTAATTTCAGTTAGGACCACATTTAGGACAAAAGCTATTACAGAACAGCATTTCCTAAGTGTGTTATCCTATCTTAACTATAGATAGGAAGGTAATATTACAGAAACCTCATAATTTGACAAAAAATCCTAAAAACTGTCTTAACTTTAGGGCAACCTCACAGCTGTCCTAACTTCAAAATAATTTGAAAGCTAACAGAAAAACTGCTTACAGTTGCGCTGTCCAACAATGGTATTACATTTATTAATGATTGAAAATGTTTAATGGTATAAAGACTCTTGGATGACCACGAAGATGTTACATTTTGATGACACACACTTATAAAAGTAATTACAGACTGCCACGCAACAGGAACTGGAACCAGCATTACTGAGACCAACAAAAGCGTCTGGGAGCATTACCGGTTGTAGTGCAAGTGACTAATGCCTTACGTTTTTGCAAAAGGCGATTTTCAAAGTGTAGTAAAGTGATTTGTGCCCAATTGTGACCCCTGCCAGATTATTACCCCCTAGTATTGGTAGGTTTAGGGTTAGAAATGGGCACAACACCGCAAAGAGTATAGAAGTATACAAAGAGTATAGAAGACCAAGAGGCGAAACTCTGTAGAAAGTTCCAGTGCAACAGCGGCGCCCAGCAGCAGCCCTGTGCTTCCGCCATTCTGGAGTGAAAACGACTTGGCACTCCACTAGATTCTAGTTGTCCCAATCGCAAATATCAGCTGATGTTTAAAAAAGTTGCATTAAAGCTGAAATACAGCTTGAACGATGACAACAATAATGTACAATCACTAGACTAGTGATCATCAAATCCTGTTAACAGTTTATTTTACAGACTTTATTTTAAAGTCTTCCCTTTTTTCACAAAACCTTTTGCTCTCTAGTAAGTGGCTGTTACCCAAAAAGCACTGTAGCTTTTGTACCGGTACCGGTAGTTTTTGTTTACCTCATCAGCAGCTTGCGCAGTGTTGGTTGCTTGGTAACAGACCTGAGAGTGGATTATCAAGCTTGATAATGCCATTTAAGATTTCCTAACTAGAGATAAGATATGAATTTGTAAGAGGATAAGAATCCCAAATCAAGTAAAGATTAGCTTCTGTCACATGAATTTATGACAAATCCTAATTTAACATATATCTTAAGTTAAGACCACCTAAGATAAGAAACTTTCTGTAATACGCCCGATGTCCGTGTAAATGTAGTCAGTGTTTCAGCTAAAATATCAGTGTCTGGGACACTGTGAGCACAGAGACTGTAGTGTGCACAGCAAAATTGTTATATGCTTAGCTTAAATATGTAGTATTAAATAGTGATCATAAATGGCTGTTGAGATAGCATTATCAAATGCAACGAGTAGAGGCATTGACCCAGAAACAGCATTCCTTACATCATGACCAGTGGCGGCTCCAGGATTGTTTTGTTGGGGGTGCTAAGGGGGGGCTCAACAGTTCAGAGGGAGTGCTACAAAACTAATTCAATTGAGAGAAAGTAATGCACGCTTAAACTTTAGCTATCATTTTTTTATATACAGCAGCTTCGAAAAAGGCATATTTTACTTATTTTCTGTGGTACTAAACTTATATATGCCACTGTTAGTAATAATGCCAACTACAAAATATGATACTTACAAAGGAATATAATTTATGAATGAATATAGAAAAGAGAGAAAGTTTTAATTTTAAATTTTTAAATTTAATAAAAACTGTTTTTTTTTTTTTTACAATTCATAAAACTATTTCCACACGGCACACATTGTGGGTGATAACCTCCCCTTGCTAATTTTCATGGTATCATGTGCCAGAGATAACCATAGAAAATTGCATTTTCAATTAATGTAGGCCTATTACATTCTTCTTATTATTAAACTTATTATAATATTAGATTACATTTATTATTAAATTACATGAAATAATTGCCCCGCGATAATTTCATATGCCATGTGAGGATAATAAAATAGGCTATTAGCTTACTCCTCATTGAAAATGTTTTTTTAAAGATTTTTAAAACAGGTATATTAATTTATACAATGAATTATATGCCTATAATTAATCTTATTAACACTGCAGTCATCAATGAAATTTCAGAGCAGCTTTATTTCAGGCACTGATTTTCAAAAACAACACGTTTAACGCGAAATAGCCTACCTTTCTTCTCATGTTTTTCGCTATATGAGTCACAAAATAAATACTACGGGAATAATTTAAGACCATTATTAGCATATGTAAGACCTGCAAGAACGGCTTCCAAGTCTTCATTACTTATATTGCTGGATCTGTCTACTGCTTTTGATACGGTCAACCACCAGATCCTCCTGTCAACCCTATTGAGAAAGGGCATCTCAGGAACCACACTCCAGTGGTTTGACTCTTACCTCTCAGATAGGTCCTTCAAAGTATCTTGGGTAGGTGAGGTATCCAAGTCGCAACATCTAGCTACAGGGGGGCCACAGGGCTCAGTTCTTGGACCACTTCTCTTTTCTGTCTACATGGCTTCACTAGGTTCTGTCATTCAGAAACATGGCTTTTCATATCACTGCTATGCTGATGACACTCAACTCTACCTCTCATTCCATCCTGATGATCTGACGATAGCTACTCACATCTCAGCATGTCTAGCAGACATTTCTTGCTGGATGAAGGACCATCACCTTCAACTCAACCTAGCTAAGACAGAACTGCTTGTGGTTTCAGCAAACCCATCGTTTCATCACAATTTCACCTTCCAATTAAGCTCATCAACCATAACTCCTTCAAAAACAGCCAGAAACCTTGGAGTTGTGATTGATGATAAGCTGAATTTCACAGACCACATTACTAAAACTGCCCGGTCCTGTAGATTTGCATTATATAATATTAAGAAGATCAGGCCCTTTCTCTCGGAACATTCAACACAACTCCTTGTTCAGTCTCTTGTTCTGTCCAGACTTGACTATTGCAATGCTCTCTTGGCAGGTCTTCCAGCCAGTTCCATCAAACCTCTACAATTAATCCAAAACGCTGCTGCAAGATTAATCTTTAATGAGCCGAAAAGAACGTACGTCACACCTCTGTTCATCAATTTGCACTGGCTACCAATAGCTGCTCGCATTAAATTCAAGGCATTAATGTTTGCCTACAGAACCACCTCTGGGTCTGCACCCCTTTACCTAAATTCATTACTTCAGACTTATATGCCCTCTAGAAGCTTGCGTTCTGCAAGTGAACGACGCATTACTGTACCATCCCAAAGAGGCAAAAACTCACTTTCACAGACTTTTTCATTATATCCATGGCGGATTGGGGAGCTTGGGTGGCCATGGTGGATCCGAGGACTCAGGAGGCCACGGCGGATCGGGGAGCTTGGGTGGCCCGGGTGGATCCAGGGACTCAGGAGGCCATGGCGGAGCGGGGAGCTTGGGCGGCCTCCATGGCGGGTAGCCCCCCCCAAAACAATTCTTGGGGAGACTCTTCATCTCAGGGGGGCTCTCTGGAGGCGTCGTCGCCAGGGGCTCTGGGGAGCCGGACGGAACCGGCAGGGGCTCTGGGGAGCCGGACGGAACCGGCAGGGGCTTTGGAGAGCCGGACGGAGCCGGCAGGGGCTTTGGAGAGCCGGACGGAGCCAGCAGGGGCTTTGGAGCTGGACGGAGCCAGCAGGGGCTCTGGAGAGCTGAACAGGACCAGCACGGGCTCTGGAGAGCTGGACGGAGCCAGCAGGGGCACTTGAGGGCGCTGGCAAGGAGCAGGCACTGGAGGGCGCTCGGGAGGCACAGCATCTCGGGGGTGCTCTGGCAGCACAACGTCTCGGGGACGCGCTGGCAGCGCAAACTCTCGGGGATGCTCTGGATGCGCAAACTCTCGGGGGCGCTCTGGATGCGCGGAGCTGGACGGGACCAGCGGGAACGATGGAGAGCTGGACGGGACCAGCGGAGAAACAGGAAAGAGCTTGCGAGGAGCGGCCACAGGGGGGCGCTGAACTGGAGCGGCCAAAGGAGGGTGCTGTCTTGGAGCAGGCACAGGAGGGAGGAGGGAAAACACAAGACACAAACTTAAATCAAACTTATCACAAAACGAACAATTGAACATTTATCAGTGTGATAACAACTACCTTAAATGACCAAAACCATATTTGAAAAATTGTATTGGAAGTGTAATTTATTTTTTTATTTTGACTGAAGTCCCCTTCGTTTACATGGAGAGGGCGGGGTTTATGACCTGTACTGCAGCCAGCCACCAGGGGGCGATAAAAGAGCCTGCAGCTTCACTTTTAAGGATGAGTGAGACATTCTGTGTATACTAGGTTCATTATCTTGTTTTTCCCCCTCCATTTTCCTGGAAAAAAAACTAACAAAAAAATACATGCAGTGCTGCCTTAGTATTTGGCCAAAGTTAGGTATCTTTGGAGATAATAGGATAGTGATAATGAAGCATAATAAAGGCTTTGTGATATGGTGACTTAAAAATTTGCCATTGTAGGTAGATTCATATACTTCTTTAAATTAAAAATGAATATAAATATAAATTATTTAAAGACACAATTTGTGTATATTTTATATGAAATTTGTATATATTTTATAGAATTTGTATATGTATGGTCAAAGGTGTTTTGGCCCAATTAAATCTTATCTGGCATGCTATAGATCGGAAACCTCACTCAGTTTTATTACTGCTCTAGTTTTATCAAAACAGTTTTGGATGTTATTTTACAGTTGATGTAGGCTATTATAGTTAGGATTCTTAATTTTGTGTGTGTGAGAGATGTAACACAATATTTTAAAGGCAGCCATGTCTTAATATTGTAATTCCTCCATAGTAGTTAATAATTTGCTGAGGTCTGATTGCATGACAACTTCTGAACACTGTGAGATAAGACATAATATACTTGTCATCAGAGACTAACTAGGATCCACAATTAGGGGAAATTCAGGAGGAACAGACGCAGATTGGAAACCAGTATAAGGTAAGAACGTCTTATATTATGTTTATACTATGTTTATAGTGTATGTTTATACTAATATATATTTATATTCAGTCCTTTTGCATATATATATATATATACAAAATGACTGAATATAAATTTAAATATATATTAGTATAAACATACACATACAAATATATATATATGGTAACACTTTATTTGAGGGTTTCTTAACTAGTTGCTTATTAGCATGCATATTACTAGAATATTAGCCATTTATTAGTAGTAATTAAGAAAATATCAATGCCTTATTCTACATGAACTTATTCTACATCCCTAATCCTACCCAGTACCTAAACTTAACAACTACCTCACTAACTATTAATATGCAGAAAATTGGGAATTTATTGAGGGAAAAGTCGTAGTTAATAGTGAATAAGTGTTTCCTATTCTAAATTTTTACCATATATATATATATATATATATATTAGTATAAATATACATGGATATATGGTTACATGGGATTTACGTATACAGATTTTTTATATTTATTATATTTATTTAAACTTTTATATACTGAATTATTTTATAATATTTTAACCTAATTCCTCTCAGTTCTCTCCAAAGAATTACATTTATTTATTTTTACATTTAATTTGCCTTGTTCAGTTAGTTTCGTTTTTTTTGGCATTAAAAAAAACAACATGAATACCTCAACATGAATACCTACATTATTACTACAAGAAATAAAAATATGGCTACAGTACATTTTCATAAAAGCAGCTATATGATCTTAGTGTCTCACAATGAAAAAGAAAAGAAATGTATCTTACATGACTGTTTTCCCATATCTTTAACTAGTGCTTTAACTAGTGCTGCTAAATATTTGTTCACTTAATTCAGATGATGATGAAGTCATCAGTGCCCGTCGTGGCTTTGATCGCATTGGTGGTGTCCAGGGTGCAGGCATTTATTTCAATTGGGGGTAGCGGAAACACCCATGTGACCATTACTGGCCATGCTGTAATGGCGAAGATCCATGAGGTGTGTGAAGCAGTGGCTGAATCAGAAGGAAGAGATTTCAAACCCACGGTGAGTTTGTGTACAAGCAAAGGCATAAAACAGCACTTACATGAAAGCTGCACACTTATTTGAAAGACATAGACCAAGTCATTTTTAAAAACGATGACGCATAATGGAATTTCCCACTTTAACCCAGGGCTCATCAGCAGAAGAGCTGCTGCGTGCATGTCTGGGCACAGCCACAGGTGATGTGTCGGGGGCCAAGTTCCGCACGGCACTGAATCAGATCTACAAGCAGAATGGCTTAGTGGACCAGGACTACATGAGCAGTGCACCACACCACTTCAGTAATGAGGCCTTCAATGAGGGACGCAACCTTATCATTCAGGGCACTGCGGCCATTAAAGCAAACGTCCGCACCGACAACTTTCAGTCTGCCCGAGAAACACTGGGGCGAGTGTGTCACACACTGCAGGTCAGTGTAACAGGGAAATAATCAGTGACAGTGACTAAGACATTGTACAATATTGCCTCAGAACTGCTCAAGAACATGTTTTTACTCATTAACTATTTGTTGACACTTTTACTTATTGAAAATATATTAAGAACTAAAAACATACTAAATCTAAACCCCTACTAAATATAAGAATACATGTTTTTCTAAAAGGTTTGTCTTTAAGCAACAACACATGTATATTTATATACAGTGGTGGCCAAAATTATTAGAACACTAGTATTTTGACCAGCTAAAATAGCTTTAAGTCAGTTTTTCTATCTTTTGCATACTGTATATATATACATACTGTAAGGGATGAAAAACATATGAATATTAATATATAATAAGACATATTTTTGCTAATGGTTGTGACACGCTTCCTTAAAAGGTGTATCTTTAAGTAAAAACAAAACAACAACAAATTATTATTTCATTATTAATATTATGTTAAGCATTCATTTTAATCCATGTCTTTCCCAGGATTTTTACAGCCACAGTAACTGGGTTGAATTAGGTAACAAAAGTCCATATGCCAACCTCATCAGACCGGATCTCAACATTGAGAAGATTGCAGGTACATAAAGCCAGTGGGTGTGATTTATGAGAGAGACTCGTATGTGGAAATAACAGATTACTCCCTCTTTTTTGTGTGTTGACATGTCCAATGTTCATGTTTACTAGCTCTTAATAATCAATATTTGTAGTGAAAACGTGGAGATAAGTGAACAGATGACTTGGTGCTTAACTGATAACAGGTTACACTCGGAGGGTACATTTCATATTGTGTGAGATTAATCTATGTTGACTGTTCTTAAACAGCAAATAAGTAAATCGAGTCACGAGTGTATGGTTGATGACTTGAATGTGTATGTGGTAATTTTCAGCCATTGCAATGCCAACATGCAGTGACTGTGCCAGTGGTACCTGTCCAAATCAGCTGCTTCCTGACATTCTCAATGGGAAGTACCTCACTTCAGGATATATGGGCTTGTTCTCCCCTGAAAAACCTCAAGGTGAGGAGACCTACCAAGACACGGATGAACACACATACTGTAAAAAATTCAAGTTGAACTCAAAATGTATTAGAAACTACTTAGTAACTTAAATTTACAGTCTTCGTTTTGCAAAACCTAGTAACTATGCAAATAGATGAGTTGTTGTAGATGAGTCAAACTCAAGGAACAAGTTTTGGTGTTCTGTCTTTTTAAATTGTCATGTAGATAAACAACATGGACTTACTTCAAATAATGTTGTTGTAACTAGGACGTTGGTGTGTGTTTTAAGGCTGTGGCAACTTATTTCCTGACAAACCTGCACATTTTTTTCTTTCCATTATTACATAATAAAGCAAAATATTGTGTTCATGGTGTGAGAAGTGGTTTCAATTAAGCAATGTCCAAGTTTACCAAAGAAAACTACTGTTTAAAAGTAGAAAGTGGATTCGGAGATAAAATATTCACATGTTTTAAAACTTCATTAACTCTATTTGTCTTTTATGTGTGTGTAAAAGGAAAATGTAGCCATGGCGGGGAGACTGATCTCAGCAGTAGCCAGAATCCTCGAGGTGGGATCAGTAAAGATGAGAGCCATTCCCATAATGCTAATCTACACAACGATGCTGTGAACCTGGCAGCCGAAGCCACAATGGAACTGCTAGAGGATATCCGTGGAGCTATAGGAAACAATAACTACCTTCGGTATGGAGATAGATTCCTCATATATCTTTAGATAAACCGTTCCTAAAACTTTAAGAGATTTTATAACTTGAAAAGCTGGGAGTTGTTCTCTTAACAACCTGTTCTCTACACTACTGTTCTTGAGGTCAGCAAGATTTTTTTTTAAAGCTATTAATACTTGTATTAAAAAATATGCATTAGATTGATCAAATGTGAAAGTAAAGACCTTTACAATGTTACAAATGTATTTCTATTTTTAATAAATGCTGTTTCTTTTAAATAATAAACGCTGACCTATATTTTGCTCAAATAAATGCAGCGTTGCTTAGCAAAAGAGACATTCAAAAGTCCCCAATACTTTTGAATGGTAAATATAAATGATTTTTTTTTTAAATCAAAATTGAAATACATTAATCAAAATAATTGTCTCTTTTCTTTTTACCTCTCCATCAGGCTGATGGGTATCGCGCGATCTGCAGTTCTGGCTTTTGTGATTGACACCACAGGCAGTATGTCAAACGACATTGCAGAGGCCAAGAGAGTCGCCTTCAGCATCATTGACAGTAAAAAAGGAACTCAAGATGAACCATCTGAATATATTCTGGTGCCGTTTAATGATCCAGGTGAGTGCAAAAAGGATACATAGCATATAGCACATAAAAATATTAGGTAAAAATAATCAATTTTAATTCCACTGAACTGTTTTTATTGATAATTTTCAATATTTAATGCAATGTATAATCAAAGACTGTAAAAAAGATGGACAACGCGTCTCCGCTTCCTTCCACTATAAAAAAGTGAAGCGAATACATCTCAGTATGGCTGCTGCCATCTTGAGTAAATTACGTCATTTGGAGCCCGAGTCTGCGCAGTAGAGGTTCGTTTGGAGCCAGAGTCTGCGCAGTAGTGTCTCGAGGTGGAGCCGCGGAATCAAACTCTCGCCCAAACTCCCGCAGGCCCAATCAGCCATAACGACACGCCCCGATTTTATAGCATCAAATTACTAGCTAAAATCAAACTTATCACAAAACGAACAATTGAACATATATCAGTGTGATAACAACTATCTTAAATGACCAAAACCATATTTGAGAAATTGTATTGGAAGTGTAATTAATTTTTTTATTTTGACTGAAGTCCCCTTCGTTTACATGGAGAGGGCGGGGTTTATGACCTGTACTGCAGCCAGCCACCAGGGGGCGATAAAAGAGCCCGCAGCTTCACTTTTAAGGATGAGTGAGACATTCCGTGTATACTAGGTTCATTATCTTGTTTCCCCCCCCTCAATTTTCCTGGAAAAAAAACAAACAAAAAAACACATGCAGTGCTGCCTTAGTATTTGACCAAAGTTAGGTATCTTTGGAGATAATAGGATAGTGATAATGAAGCATAATAAAGGCTTTGTGATATGGTGACTTAAAAATTCGCCATTGTAGGTAGATTAATATACTTCTTTAAATTAAAAATTAATATATATATATAAATTATTTATAGACACAATTTGTATATATTTTATATGAATTTGTAGAATTTGGACCACTAATAAGAACCACAGACCCAGAAGTGATGAAGTCAGAGATCTCCAAGATCAGGGCTGATGGAGGAGGAGATGCCCCAGAAATGTGCCTGTCAGGACTTCAGGTACTGTGTTTTGTGGCTTTTTTAGCCAATCATCTCAATCATCATATGTGAATACTACCAATATGGTTAGAACGAATAAATATTATTGAACAAGGAGTAAAGGCTCCTCTCTTTTCTAACATTCTGTTTCTCCCACAGTTGGCTCTGACAGGAGCTCCTTCCTCCTCATATATATATGTGTTCACGGATGCTCCAGCTAAGGATAAACACCTGGAGAAAACCATCACCGCCCTCATTCGCAGCACCAAGTCTACGGTAACATGATCCATCTTTGTTGCACATGGAGTCCTTGCCATCCAAATTTTCACCAGCCCTTCATTAGTTTCCCACTTTTCCATCTCCCGGCATTTCTTTTCAGGTATCTTTCATCCTGACTGCATCGTCACAGCTTCAGGTGTATTATGACATTGCCTTGGCCTCCGGCGGTCAAGCCATTGAGGTCTCCAAGTCCAGCATCTCTCAAGCCACTGACATTATTACTGACACCTCTACTTCAGCCCTGGTATGATCAGCGTCTTATTGTCATTTTAAACTCGCTTACTGACATTGCAAATACAAAAAACTGCATCTTCAAAGAACTTTATCCTATATGTCTTTCATTTGTGCAAATGTTTGCACACCCTGTCTTCATCTATCAGGTGACAATTCTTCAGTGCTCCAGGGATCCAGGACTTGTAGAGAATTTCCCCTTCCTACTGGACAGATCTGTGTCCAACACTACAATCTATATCACAGGAACTGACCTCACGTTCAACCTGCGCAGCCCCACAGGTAAATTCAGAGACACCTTTAACTAAATTAACTGAAATAAAAATATTTTTGTAACCAAAATTCCTTTTCATGATTCAAAAATGAACTTTTTTGTTAGGCAAACTCTAAAAACTAAACTAAAGCTAGCAATGTCAAAGTGAAAATATTGAAAATATTGTCAAAGTTATTGAAAATACAATTTTACAAAAGAAAAGAAAGAAAAACTAAATAAAACATTTAAAACTATAATAACCCCAACAGGATTTGATTGTATTATATTGTGCTCAGATTCAATATAAGATATCATACTAACCTATACTCTTGTAAAAAGTAATGGAATACACTTGCTTCCAGGAGTGACTCAATCAAGCACTGTTGTTAGCGGACCTCTGGGAACAATTCAGAAAGTGGGAAACCTTCAACGAATCCAATTAACCTCAACAGAGATGGGCCTGTGGCACATTGACATGACGACAACTCGGCCCTACACCATAAAAGTGATGGGTGAGCCATCGTGTATTTGATAAACCAATGCAAAGCTGAACACTAAAGTTTTTGCCAACCTGTTATGAGAAGAATACAGATAAAGGCCAAGTTCTCTCATGAAACTCAGGCTGATGGGTTCTTAATGAAAACTATGATATTCACAGCATTAAACAAAGCTGATGGTTCATGTTGCATATGCAGCCAATGAGTTTTCGGCTTTACATTTAAATGGCTGGTTAGCATTCGCTTGAGCATTTCAGAGTTTCTCTGAAACCCTCCACCTTCCCCAGCCCCACCAGTATAGATCTGCTACGGGTTATTGCATATACTATTTGTGCAGCAGCAGCCTGTCTCAAATACTCACAGCACCGCATTGACAGCCATATCAGCAATAATCTAAAACAACAGCAGCAATTTAGCATCAGCATCGTAGCAGATCTATTCTCCCAAGATCAAATACAATACCACTGTCATATCCATTACCATGCAAAAATCTTCAGAGAGTTGTCATGATAGAAATATATATTTGTTCTTTACTCATGAAATATAAAGAGGAAAATGGTTAATGTGGAGTATTGATCAAAAACATTGTAATTAATAATTAATTAATTAATTAAAAAACGATCTAATTAATAATCTTGATAATAATAAAAAGCTGTGGCACTCTGAAATGTATGTTGATAGTATTCAGACCTTTTTTGCCTTTATAATGTATACAGTAAACAAAATGGTTTGCTTAAAACCATGTTTTGCAGGTCAGAGTGCGATTACTTTCATCTACGACTTTGTGGAGGAATTCAAAGGACCCCATCCTGGATTTGCTGTCATTGATGGGCGGCCGTCAACAGGTTAAAACTGTTGTCCTGTTTAACTATTAAACAATTCTTGTTAAATGATTTTAATGAACGTGTACGGATATTTTGCTTATTATTTAGGCTCCCCAGCTAAGCTGCTGCTAACGCTGACTGGAGAGAAAGGTCCAGAGGCTCTAGAGCTGCAGGAGGTTGCTCTCATGGAGGTGTCTGGGGTCAAAGTGTCTACTGGCACCATTGAGAAAATGGGTAATGGAGATTACCTGGTTACTGTGAACGACGTGCCAGAAAGAGAGTTTGTGGTAATGCTAAAGGGAAAAGACAAGACCTTCACCACCCTCTTCCAAAGGCAGTCCACCACGCAGATGTCTCAGTCTAAAGTAGCCATCAAGGTACAAACTGCATTCTTAGTGCAGTCTTCTTCTTAAAACTTGAAAATATTTTTTTTATTATAATGCTCAATATTTGTGGACTGTATTATTAAGCTGATTTAAGTGTTGTGTTGTTAGCTTAGCAACATGCTAACATAAAAATCTATCAAAATCACTTGTGGGTCGAGTCTCTTGTGTGAAAATCAGACACTTGTAAGTTCCCATCATCATTAGACTTCCTTTCGAAGGCAGTTGGCAGCTCGCTAGTCGTTTAAACAAATCTAATTTTATTCTAATGCTATTTCCTCTCCATCTACAGGCAATAGCAGACAGCTCCATGCTGCCAGGACAAATATTTAAACTCAATTTTACTGTTACAACCAATGGAACCGGTGGTACTTACACAATCAGTGCAAGGAATGACAAAACCATCCCTATGACACATCCATCAACGTAATTCCTCCACTTAGTTCTCAAATCACCCAGTAATGCTAAACATACAAGCTTTAATCAGCTTTCCTTAAGAAGAACAAAACTCTGTGCTACAGTTGTCTCTTTATCCTCACAGGCTCAATCTCGTGAGTGGTGGCAGTGCTCAGGGGACAGTGTCTCTCACTCCACCTGGTAATATGGTTTCAGGCACAGATGTTACACTAACCATCGAGGCAGAAGGGCCAGGAGGAACTGACTCTAACTATGCTGTCCTTCGCCTTTCTGTTCTCTCCAAGGTAACCGCAGAGGTTTCAGACAGACTGATGAAGCATTCTGCTCTTGTGACATTTCAGTGGAACAGAATGTTTGGCTTATATAAGGAAATGAAATGCATCACAGGAATAAATTACCGTTAAAACACATTTAAATAAAACAAGTAATTTTTTATTATAACGTTATTGTTTTTACTGCCAATTTAATGAAATATATACCACATAATTCAACACTAATCTGTTGTGTTAACTCACTCTTTACTGTTTCATCCAGGTTACTGACTTCACACCACCAAAATGTGAAATTGTCGATGTACAGGGCATTTGCTACTCCTCCTCTTGCAGCTCATCAAACTGGGAACTGTCTGTCAACATCACAGACGGTAATGGCGCAGGCATCGATAGCATTTCCATCCAGCAAGGCAGTGGAAACTTCACCCAGAGGAAAGTGGAAGACGGTGTGATCGTGGTCATGGGTCTGTATGAGGCCTCATGTTGTTCAACTTCTGTGACTTTGTCTGCAGTTGATAAGGTAGGGAACGTGGGCAGGTGCAGTTACACCATGAAGTCTTAAGTCTCGCGCCTTATCAGCATGTCCCTCCCTCTGTGGGCATCTCTGCTTTTATACAGTTTCCTACATGACGCCTTCCCTCTGTAGTGAAATGGAGTTCATCCAGCCAAATACACAGTCATCTCGTCCTTCTCATTCTCATCCCATTCTTTTATGGCAATATAAATATAAAGCATTCTTAGAGCTCTGAAATTGCAAAGCATTTCATCCCAAACATTCCTTTAATGGTATTTTCAGCGATGGAGGGCTACCATTGAAGAGCTATGCTGCTAATATTACAAACCTCAAAGATAGATTGTGAGGTCATGTGACAGAAATGTAACTCAGGAATCACCCAAGTTATTTTTATTAACATGAATGTAATTCATTTCAAAAGTTATGATTGTAATTTTGTCACATACTAGTTTAGTGTAATATTTGTACAAATGAATGTTTTCTAATCCACAATATTACATTTTCTGCCCAAATATAGAAAATATGTTTATTTTAGTATATTTGTGTAACCATATACGGTCACATATATTTAGAATATCATTAACAAATAATTTTACAAATATTATGATGATTTATCAATATGCATTCAAAGAAATTGTATTTAATATACACTTAAGGACAATGACCGTTATTTTAATGGTCCATTAACATAAGGTCATGTTAGCTAACGTACAGTGTTTTGTGCTTGCATTGAATGATGTGTTGAAACATGATCATGTATCTTAACCAGCTATCCAAATGTCATCAATTTAACATAAACCCTGAATTTGTTCCCAAATATGTCTTTGAGTCTTTTTTTTAATCAGGCTACTCCGTTCAACATGTGCTTGTATGTTTGACTAAAATGAAAATATGCGGTTTACTATTCTTCAGTGTATTTCTGCTTCTGTTTTGTTTTCAGCTCTACTGCAATTCATGTAAGTTGTATGTATGTTATCATAAAAGCTGTGTTAGATAAGCTGTGGTATCATACACCGCCACCCAGTGGTTGATATGATTTATTTATTGTCTGCGTCATATTACATTTCTATGAACACATAGAATATACATAGAAATACTATTTCAAGATAAACTGTGGAACAAACTCAGCTTACAAAATGACTCCTAAGGTGTTTTATTGATATTTATAATAAGATCGTAACAGAAAAAAAATGTATATATATATATATATATATATAAAATAAACAAGCAGTATATAAGTTTCACACTGACAAAATAATAGAAAAAGCATCATTATTTTATTACTTTACATTTCGAAATTGCTTCATTAAAGCACTTTAATAAAAGTTAGCAATTTTTTTTGCTTTGCTTGGCATGAGAAAAAGAGCAACGCACACAATAATGCAGTAAAGTAGTTAACATTTTTTTTTTCTTTTAGAAATGTCATCTTCATAAATTAATTTACAGTCGGGCTTAATACTGTTTTATTTTCTGGAACAGAATATTTATCAGTAGATCAGCTACTGAAGATCCGCTTTGAAGTTGTCAACTGGAGATGCAGAGGTATCTAAAGATGGAATGGGTACTCGTCCTAAAACAATGTTAGCGGAAGACGACAGACGACTTAACATTGGAAGCAGGAGTCTGGGTTGAATTGGGAAGTACTGAAGAAGTTGATGGTGCACTGGTATTCTGTCTTTTGTTTTGAGAAGACAAGCCTTCAGTATTTTCCAATGTTCTTTCAGATGAACCTCGGATGGGTTGTATAGTTTGATTGGGTTTTGGACCACTGGAATCCACTCTGCGACTACAAGAGGAAGTACTCACTGGTGGTGGTGGTGGTGACGTTCCTCTATGGTTGTTATTGGGCCTGGTTATTGTTTGCAACGCTGGTGGGATCACAACTGTGAATAGAGAGGTGAAGATGCAAGAAAGACAAAATGTAAATATAAAAAGTAGCAAAATTGCAAATTGAGTCCTCAACAGATAGATTAGTTGAGTATCTGAGTGGTGTAAGGTATTTAAAATAGTGCAGATGAAATTACCCCTTCCCTTACACCAGAGGTCTTCAACCCTGCTCCTGTGGACCTCTCTCCTGGAAAGTTTATTTCCAACCGGCTTCAGCACACCTGCCTGCAATTTTCAAGCAGTTTTGAGGAGCTTGATTGGCCGCTTCAGGTGTGTTTGATTAGGGTTGTAGCTAAACTCTTCAGGATAGTGGGTGCGCAGGAACATGCTTAAAGACCTCTGGTGTAAGGGATGGGATAATTTCATCTGCACTATTTTTTTATTTTATTTTTGGTCCTAACTGTGGTTATATATACTTATTGTCAATTTCAAAATATTTTTTATTTGAAAAGGATCGTCTCATATGATAATTATATGTAAATGAAAGATAAAAAAAAACATTCACTTGTAAAAAGTTCAACTTTTAAAAATGGTTATATAACGACCTATATTTTATTTAATTCTATCAGTTGCTGCTAAATTAGTAAATGCATATTACACCAAGCAGTTGAGTCTCTATTGTGGACTTGTGAAAGAACTACATATAATATATGACATATATAATAATTTTTCTCATTATTCAGTTGAATTTGTGAATGACTCTCGTACCCCTTTCCACGGTGTCCTTATTTGGCTCTCTGTGTACCAGTATGGGCTCAGTACCCTCTGTCACGGTTCAGGGTGCCTTCTCGGCTCCCCCTGTTATCTTGTTATGTTGACAGTTCGTGGATTGGGCAATCTGTGCCGATCGTGCAGCAGGTGTGCACTCATCACGAGCTGACTCTCCCCCACCTGTCGCTCATTCCCCATCTCCCATATATGTCTCTGTGTCCACTACTCATTGTGAGTAGATTGTCTTGTCTTTGCACGTATTGTCACTCACCTGTCTATCTGTCCCCTTCTGCGGCAGACCTGAACGCTCAGTGATCCAGCAGCTCGTGTGGCCCGCAGAGACTGCCGGCCGGCTCTGGAATCTTGACGTCCTAGGCAGCATTAAATATTGTTTACATTATTTTGTGTTTTGAGGCAAGGAATAAAGTTTTCTCCTTCTTCCGCACTCTGCTTCTGAGTCCTTCAGCACCATCACCTGACAGAATCTACTCACCAAATTATGGATTCAGCAGAGGAGACGGAGTTGCGCCGAGCCTTCTCGCAGCAAGGCGTTTTACTGGGTCGGCAGCAGGAAGAACTAGCGGCTTCTCGTCGTGCTTATGCGGAGGTTTCTCTCCAACTCAACCAGCTGGTGGAACGGCTGGAC
Organism: Gymnocypris eckloni scoliostomus; assembly: GCA_027564155.1. NCBI lineage: Eukaryota > Metazoa > Chordata > Actinopteri > Cypriniformes > Cyprinidae > Gymnocypris > Gymnocypris eckloni. The sequence goes on from CM050416.1 coordinate 27,239,882, forward strand.
CAGCTGCAGGCCAGCCCGTCCGTAGATCGGGCTTCCACATCAGCCCCGGGTCCCGAAGGCGCGATTCCTCGCCACGCGGAACCGCGGCTTAATCCGCCAGCTCCATACTCGGGTGAACCCAATTCCTGTCGATCATTTCTGTCTCAATGCTCGCTAATTTTTGCTCTCCAGCCTTCCTGCTTCCCCACGGAGCTATCCAGGGTGGCGTACGTCATCACGCTCTTGGTGGGGCAAGCGAGGGAGTGGGGCACAGCCATGTGGGATGGCGAGCAGGCCTGCTGCGAGTCTTTTGAGGCATTCTCGGTGGAGCTGCGCAAGGTCTTCGATCGCTCGGCCCGGGGAATTGAGGCGACACGAGCCTTGTCGGTGCTTCAACAGGGCGAACAGTCCGTGTCCGCTTACTCGATTGAGTTCCGCACGCTCGCCGTGTCCTGTGGCTGGAACGAGAAGGCGCTCTGGGATCACTTCCTCCACGGACTGTCTGAGAACGTGAAGGCGAGATCTATTCCTGGAGCTTCCAGTGGGCTTGGATAAGCTGGTCGACCTCACCATCAGGGTCGACGACCGGATTGCTCTCCGTTCACGGCACCGAAGAGGGGGATTTCCCCGAGAGCGCACCATGGGGGCGGAGTCAGTGGCCACTAGTGACACATGGTTCCAACACCTCGTCATCCCGGAGGAGGAGCCCATGCAGATTGGAGGAGCACGACTGACGGCGGGGGAGAGACGGCGTCGCCTAGCCAACCAGCTGTGTCTTTACTGCGGTGGGGCGGGGCATGTGGCAGCTGCGTGCCCTGTGGTGGGGCGCTCATCACGCTCACCACTCAAGGGGGAGCACATGGTGAGCATTACCTCGACTCGACTGCCATCTGGTGGCCGGGCCGAGTTTCTAGCTTCAGTAAGGGTTGGGGGAGCTGCTTTCCGGATCTCGGCATTAATCGACTCTGGAGCAGAGGGCGATTTTATGGATGTTGAATTAGCCACACGCTTGGGGATTTCGTCCGTTGCCCTGACCGAACCCATCTCAGCTAAGACACTGTGTGGCACCTTACTCACAAAGATTACCCGTGTCACCCAATGTGTCACATTGATTTTGTCTGGTAATCATGCTGAGGAGATCCAATTCTTCCTTATTCACTCCCCCTCCGCTCCAGTCGTGTTGGGTCACACCTGGCTGGTTAAACATAACCCCCATATTGATTGGGCTCACAAGTCCATCTTGGCATGGAGCCCTTTCTGTTTAGCCCAATGTTTGGGTGTTGCAGGAGGAGCCGGTGAGCCTGGCGGATGTACCGGAGGCTTACCATGACTTGAGAGCGGTGTTCAGTAAGTCCCGAGCTTCGTCTCTGCCTCCGCACCACCCGTACGACTGTGCGATTGACTTTCTGCCAGGCACTTCTCCACCTAAGGGGCGCCTTTACTCCCTATCCAGACCAGAGAGGGAGGCCATGGAGAGGTATATCCACGATTCTCTGGTAGCAGGCATCATCCGTCCCTCTTCCTCTCCAGCTGGGGCGGGGTTCTTCTTCGTGGAGAAGGATGGTTCGCTGCGTCCCTGTATAGACTATCGGGGGTTGAACGACATCACGGTAAAGAATCGTTATCCTTTGCCGTTGATGTCCTCGGCCTTCGAACTCTTGCAGGGGGCAACCATCTTTACTAAGTTGGACCTCCGCAGTGCTTATCACTTGGTTCGGATTAGGGAGGGGGACGAATGGAAGACCGCCTTTAACACCCATACCGGGCAATTTGAATACTTGGTCATGCCGTTTGGCCTTTCAAACTCCCCGGCGGTCTTCCAGGCACTCGTCAACGATGTGCTCAGAGACATGGTCGATCGGTTTGTGTTTGTTTACCTAGACGATATCCTGATCTTCTCCCAGAACGAGCGCGACCATGTCCAGCACGTCAGACGAGTGCTCCAGCGACTGCTGGAGAATCGTTTATTCACCAAGGTGGAGAAGTGTCAGTTTCACGCATGGTCGGTTCCGTTCCGGGGTTTTATTCTCTCGCCCGATGGTATCCGAATGGATTAGAGGTCTGCACGGGCTCAAAACTGAAGCCCGAACCCGGCCCGTACCCGAGATCGTCTGACCCGACCCGACCCGAGCGGCACAGTTAAATTTAGAGCCCGAACCCGACCCAGAATCCCCCCACGAATAACCAAAAAAAACAAGGAAAAAGGTTGCATTTCACGATTGCATGCAAAGAAACGGATTAATCAAGGCTCTGCCATTTCACAAACATTTACCAGTTATGAAAGTTTGTGAACATCAGGTGCAGCGGTCGCATACATTCTGCCGAGTTTATGAATTTTGTATGGACAAGAAGATGATGACCGTGCAAATTATGGTCATTTTTTGTCAGTTAAGGCTCGTTAGGATTCTGTCTACTTTAAATCAGACATAAGCTCTTAAATAAGATTGTATTTATTTGAATGAATTAATCATTTATTTGAGAGAGAGAGAGAGAGAGAGAGAGAGAGGCGGCGAGAGACCGAGGACAGTTCTTGGCGTGCATGTGAACCTGCGTCTGCGTCTCTCTACAAGCAATGAGGCTTAGTTACTTCAAAAACAGCGATTTTGCCGCCTCATTGCAGATAAATATAATGTTGTGACTTGCGAGTCAGTAGCCTGTCGAAGCTATTTTACTAATAAAAGTTTCCGTGCTGTTTGTGCGCGATCTCTGATATGTGTGTGCGTGCGTCTATGAAAGCAGCGAAGCCTCTGCATATAGTTTTGGTTTAGCTACAAACCCGACCCGACCCGAGCCCGAAGCTATTCATTAAACATTAACCCGAAACCCGACCCGAAACCCGAAAGTATTTCGGGACCCGCGGGTTCGGGTCGGGTAGCAGACCTCTAGAATGGATCCCACCAAAGTAAAAGCTGTTGCGGATTGGCCCACCCCAGACAGTCGTAGAGCGGTCCAGCGTTTTCTGGGGTTTGCCAATTTTTACAGGCTGTTCATTCTGAATTTTAGTCAGGTCGCCCTTCCTCTGACGGATCTCACCTCCACTAAGAAACAATTCTGTTGGTCATCGCAGGCCCAGACTGCATTTGAGAGTCTGAAGAGTCGTTTCATTTCGGCTCCCATTTTAAATACTCCTGACCCGTCTCGGCAGTTCATTGTGGAGGTGGATGCGTCCGAGGTGGGGGTTGAGGCCATTTTGTCTCAGAGATCATCTGCGGACGAGAGAATACATCCCTGTGCCTTTTTTTCTCATCGTTTAACCCTCACGGAATGGAACTACGACATTGGGAATAGGGAGTTACTAGCAGTCAAGCTGGCGCTGGAGGAGTGGCGTCACTGGTTAGAAGGCGCGGCTTTCCCTTTTATGGTTTGGACTGACCATAAAAACCTAGAGTACATCCGCACCGCCAAGAGAATAAATTCCAGGCAGGCTCGCTGGGCGTTATTTTTCGGACGTTTCAGGTTTACCATTTCCTATCGCCCTGGCTCTAAGAATGGTAAACCTGATGCGCTGTCGCGGATCTTTGAGGCTACGGCTAGTCCCACTCCCCCTGTGGCAATCCTTCAACCCGAACGGGTTGTGGCGGTGGTGACCTGGGGAGTGGAGTCCAAGGTCCGTGACGCGCTACGCGACATCACTGTTCCCGCGGGGTGCCCAGAAAGTCTGCTGTTCGTGCCCGAGTCAGTCCGAACTACCGTCCTACAGTGGGGCCACTCTTCTAGCCTAGCTTGTCACCCTGGAGCTACTCGTACTCATAGGCTAATCAAGCAGCGGTTTTGGTGGCCGTCCATGGTGAGGGACGCTTGACGGTTCATGTCGGCCTGTCCCATTTGTGCTGCGGGTAAGGGCTCCAATCGTCCCCCAGCAGGGCTACTCCAGCCGCTGTCGGTGCCTTCGCGACCCTGGTCACACATAGCGATGGATTTCATAACTGGCTTGCCTCTTTCCGATGGCAAGACGGTAGTCCTCCCTGTGGTGGACAGGTTCTCGAAGGCGACCCACTTTATTCCCCTCCCCAAATTGCCTTCAGCGAGGGAGACAGCGACTATTGTCTTGGACCACGTTTTCCGCATTCATGGCCTCCCGGTGGACGTGGTCTCTGACAGGGGTCCCCAGTTTGTGTCAAAGTTTTGGACAGAGTTCTGTCGACAGCTGGGAGCGACCATGCCTGTCCTCTGGATATCACCTGCAGACTAATGGTCAGGCTGAGCGGGCTAACCAAGATTTGGAGAGGGTTCTTCGCTGTGGCGTCTGCGAACCGTCATCTTGGGTTCAGGTTAACCATGGGTCGGTCGCATAACTCCCTCGGTCTCGTCTACGGGTTTATCTCCCTTCCAGTGCTGTTTAGGCTACCAGCCACCCTTATTCCCCTCCCAAGAATCCGATGCCGTTGTTCCATCCGCGCATGCGTTTATTCAGAGATGCCTCCGTACTTGGAGGATCGCCAGAGAAGCCCTCACCCGGACTGGCGAGAGGAACAAGGCATCGGCGGACCGTCACCGTACCAAGCCCCCACTTTACGTGTGTGGTCAGAAGGTCTGGTTGTCTGCCAAAGACATTAACTTCAGACTTCCCGCACGTAAACTGGGACCCAAATTTATTGGACCGTTTATTGTGGCCAAGGTGCTCAGTCCGGTGATGGTGCGACTCAAATTAACCCCCCAATTTAATAAGATCCACCCGGTTTTTCATGTATCCAAGATAAAGCCCGTTTTTCACTCCCCCCTTCAGCCCCTAATCTCTGCCCCTCCGCCTCCCAGACTCATTGAGGGGTCGCCAGCCTATTCTGTGCGGCGGCTCATTGACGTTAGGCGTAGGGGCAGAGGTTATCAATACCTGGTAGACTGGGAGGGGTATGGTCCGGAGGAGAGATGCTGGATTCCAGCTCGCGACATTCTGGACCGTGCTCTCATTGACCAGTTCCATCAGCGCCATGGTGAGTCCTCCGGGGACGCCAGGAGGCATCCCTGAGGTGGGGGGTACTGTCACGGTTCAGGGTGCCTTCTCGGCTCCCCCTGTTATCTTGTTATGTTGACAGCTCGTGGATTGGGCAATCTGTGCCGATCGTGCAGCAGGTGTGCACTCATCACGAGCTGACTCTCCCCCACCTGTCGCTCATTCCCCATCTCCCATATATGTCTCTGTGTCCACTACTCATTGTGAGTAGATTGTCTTGTCTTTGCACGCATTGTCACTCACCTGTCTATCTGTCCCCTTCTGCGGCAGACCTGAACGCTCGGTGATCCAGCAGCTCGTGTGGCCCGCAGAGACTGCCGGCCGGCTCTGGAATCTTGACGTCCTAGGCAGCATTAAATATTGTTTACGTTATTTTGTGTTTTGAGGCAAGGAATAAAGTTTTCTCCTTCCGCACTCTGCTTCTGAGTCCTTCAGCACCATCACCTGACACCCTCTTGCTTTAGTAGAAAGTATCCTGGTGCATAGCGGTTGCATTCAGTCTCTTGAGGCTGAAGACAGAGAACATAAAATAACAATGCCCATTTTGCCCATTAAACGTTTTGTTTATTTGTTATTGGTTTCAATATTACATTAAATGAGGATCTGACATGATTTTACTTGGATTCCTTTTTTCTTCTCAAAAAATTTCAACAGGGGTTTGTAGATTTTTTTATACCCACTGTGCAATATAAAATGGCTGTTTTCTCTTAAAATGTATCTTAAAATGTAATTTATTGCTGTGTTGCATTCTATTTCTGACAAAACAGAAGATTTCCCAATGCTTTCAAAAAAGAGGACGGAAGAATGAGAAAGATGTGTAAAATAAGCAAACAGGAAGCTATGGTGATGACACTCAGATGAGCTTTGAAATTAAGCAAACTCTATTGTCATAACTGCATTGACAGTACTATTGTAATGAACCGCCTTGGTCTCTTTACTCTATTAGTCTTGACTGCTAGGTTTCTGCTCTCTCTATTTTGACTTAGTTTTGTCTGGGGTGAAACATCAGAAATACTTTCATCCAAGACAACATCATCATGAGGTATGTTAAAAGTCTCTGTTTAGGCATCTGCATGGATGATCGTATAAGCGTTTTGAGTAACAGCATTCTTCTGCATTTTGTTTTATCTTGTTGTCAAATAAGACCTTGCCTATGTCTTGCCAAAATGTAGTAAAATCTCAATCATAGATTATCATCAAGATCACACATTCTCTAATCAATCTTACTGTAGTTTACAGTGTCTAAAAACATTGCTTTATAAAAGTGCTCAGATTTAGATTCATTGGTATCTCTGTGTGTTATACAGGAACATATCTCACACATAACAATTGGTGTTTTTGTAGAAATGACGACTGCGCGATGTCTACTATTCACTTATCCTGCGTCATCCACTCATGATTTTTATTCCTCAGGATAATTTTGGTGTTGATGATATACACCTATTACAGTTTCATTCAGAAATTATAATGGATCTCAATGTTCCTTGAAAAAAGTAGCTAACAATGGGGAACATGAGCATGTCAGTGCCTGCCCCACAATATCTCTCCATCAACAACATTTACTTAGAAACAAGAAAAGGGTTGTGGGAAGAGGAATGTCAGTCTTAGAAGAAAAGACAGAAATTGGTTTCATTGGAATTGTAATGTAATAACCAGGCCTGCTGCTTGCCAAATGGGTGCCCTACGCAGAATTGTATTTTTCTGGCCCCTCTGTCATACATATGGAAGTAAAAATAATAATAATAAAAACACAAATATGGGTTAAAATAGAAAATTAATACAATATAAAAGTTAATAAATAAATTAGAATTAAATTATATTATTTACAAATTACAATTACATTTGTATCTCTAAACAGTTGCCTACGATTTTATTAATACAATTATTTGATTGATTTTATAGTCTCAAGCAATCAGAAATCACGCAAAAGAGAATTGAGCAGTTTTACTACGATAAAACCATGGTTCATTTTTGTAAAGGTTGTGATGTCAACATGTTTTTGTTGAAGAAATTATAGAGGCTGTAATATTTCTACCGCAAAAAAAGGTGGCCAAAAATGAAAGATGAAGTGGATATTTGAATTAGCCTAAATGTTTGGTCAATATTACACAAGGATCAAGTGTAACAGCAGAAGTTACCAGTGCCCAGTTGCATAAGGCACCTCAAGTGTTATTTTCCCTTAAAGGTACCATATTGTCAAAACTGAAATTTCCTGGCATATTTCATGATAACAGAGGTCTAAGGGCAATGTAACTACCATATAAGTTTCAAAACAGTCAGTCCAGAGTAAAGTGCACACAGCCTGCATAAAGTAGCTATGCCTTTTCACAAGCCCTTGTGACTTCCGTAAAAATATGACGTCTGAACTACTCAGTCACCATCTTCAGTCACCATCCCGAGCACCACCCACCGTCCTTTAGCTAAACCCCCAGACAGCATCGCGTCCATGCCATTGCTGAGCAACAACACGGAAACATGTCACAAAAGGTTAACTTTAACAGACGAAACCAGATCGGCTGACCTGTAAAGTTACACTCTCACTCAAAGGATGGACGATCTGACAGGACTGTTACTGAGGTGGATCACGCCTAACGTGTATGTATAGTAAAGACAAACTCATGATGACTATCTGTCTAGTCATGATGAAAATGTAAATACATTTCAATTTCAGCAGGCAACTGTTTTTACAGCTACAGTATTATTCCAGCCACAATTAATCACAACACTGTATCTACAATTATAAATGATTATAAATTGTCAGTTTGTTGTTTTATACGCATGCACACAGACATTATTTCATACACAGCATAGTCGTGAGATGCAAGAAATCTTCAGACGCGCCCATAACAACAAAAGACAATGCTTAATTGATTTTTTTCTGATAAGAAGTGTGTGCTGCAAACGCGATCATGTTTGACGATTGTTTCTGTCCAGTCTGCTGGTTTTATCTCGTTTAACCACAGCTGTCGTCAGTTTTTGTCTGGCAGTGGCAGCAGGTATACTATCAAATTTCTAATTTGAGTGAAAATAAAACTCCAGAAAGGAGTACAATATAGGACCTTTAAAGATCGCCCTTAAGATTTCCTTACACTTGAGGACATTGCATAAAATATCCCTTAAATGTCACTTAAGGGTTTCTTCAGGTGAAATGTCATAAACACTTAGAATTTCTCTTAAGTATCCCTTAAAGCCCATTAAGTGTTACATAAAGCCCCTTAACCGTCATTTATAACTTAAGGTATGGTAAATGTCACCTTAAGTGTTGCCCGGCGAGCAGATTCAATCTAAAGTCTTCTACAAGACACCAGTGGTGGAAAGAGTACTGAAAATGTGTACTCCAGTACAAGTACTGTTACATTGCTGAAATAAAACTCAATTACAAGTAAAAGTACTGGTGTCAAAACAGTAAAGTAAACAGTAAACAGTAACAGTAAAAGTGCAAATTAAAAACTACTCAGAGTACTAGTTACTTGTTACTTGGCCGGCGATATTTAGTGATTTCCGTATTCATTCATATCAAAGATCTATGTGGATAATAGCGGCTTTGAACAAACCCCACTTTTAACTTATTAGCAAAGTATGTGAATTAGTGGTCATGATACAGTTATTTCTAACTTCAATAGCTTGAAAAATATCGGTATTAAGGTCCCCATGAACCGGAAGTTGCAACTGACTACAGTGTTGTGATACATTTTCAAGTGAAACAGAATATTGAATAAAGGAAGGGGTTCTATCGTGGAGCACCTCCTCTCCACCTCTTGCTTAAAGCAGATTCACGGTTGGATAGGAGTGGTTAAGAATATCTGCTTGTTTCGTCTTCACCACGTCTGGGTCCTAACGCTCTGCCAGATGCCCCAAGAAAACAACAAACTGTGCTAATATACACACATGATGTCATGTAATACTGAAAAATTATAACCCTAACCTTTATCTCCACACTGAAATCCCATGCGTCCAGCCAGTGACTACGTTTACATGGACAACGATACTCCGATTTTAATACGATTAAGACAATACTCTGATTAAGAATCTACCATGTAAACCGAGATTTTTGATTACCTTAATCCAGCTAAAGTCATAAGTAAAACTGATATACTCCTGTATCGAATCGTATCGTATAATTTTTTGAGGAATCAGCAAATATCGTATCACTGGGCATGAGAATCGATATCGTATCGAATTGTGACGAACCATCCGATTTACACCCCTAATGTTAGGCCTATTTGAGAGCTCGCTTCCAGTTTTCTGAGATTACATGACTCTGTTCTCATGTTACAATAAAGCGCTCGCCGCATTTGCAGACAATTTTGGAATGATTAAAACTATGCGGAATACCTGCAATCCCGCGTGGATATTCAGACTCTGTGACTGACAGGAGGTGGATGTGTGTCAAACTCTCTGTCGGAGAGGAGAGAGTGAGACGCAGCTCGTGTATCTGATATGTGGAGAACGAGTAATGGAACCGTGTCAGATATTTCATTATCAGTATCAACATCTAGATATTTAGGATAACACTATCATGTCGTTTGTTTCTCCAAACTTTGAGGCTATAAATTACACTGAGCTCCCTCACTTGTCTGATCAGCTCTTCAACCCTGGACTGCTTTTCCCGGTTCTTTTCCTGGTATGAGGGCTTTTATTGGTCTGTTTATGACCGGATATCTTTATTGGCTACTGAAGAGCCATCAAAGGTTTGAATATCAGTTCAAATTGTGGGCATACTCAGTAACTAACTATGATTTTAAATGTAACAAACTAGATTATTTTTCTAAATTTGTACATAAGTACAAGTAAACAGCCTTAAAAATTGAAGTGACATGGTGGTGACCCATACTCGGAATTTGTGCTCTGCATTTAACTCATCCAAAGTGTGCACACACACAGCAGTGAACACACTGAATAGACATGAAAACTTTGTTGGTGTGCTATTTTATAGCAATTTCTCCTTTGACAGGCACGTTTCCAGCATTTATAAAACTGATTTCTTCATCTTAAAAATATATCTAAACTGAGACCTATCTCAATGTCTAATGCAGAAATGTTAATTCATGCGTGTATGACCTCAAGGTTACATTATTGTAATGCTTGGGTGGTTGTTCTGTACGCTCAATAAACAAACTACATATAGTGTTTCTGTGGCTCAGTGGTTAGAGCATTGCGTTAGCAGCGCAAAGGTTGTGGGTTTGATTCCCAAGGAACACACATATACTGACAAAAAAAAATTATAATCTGAATGCACTGTAAGTCGCTTTGGATAAAAGCATCTGCTAAATGTACATATGGTCCAGAATGCAGCTGCTAGAGTTCTTACTAGAACCAGGAAGTATGACCACATTAGCCTGGTTTTTTTGCTTTCGACACCTAGACTGCCATCAGGAAAAGACCACTGGAACCAGTTGAGCCCTTACAATCTGACTTTGCTGCAGTTGGAACAAACTACTGGTTTGTCTGGCCAGAGGAGAACTGGCCCACCGACAGAGCTGGACGATGTCATCACTGAATTCAATAATGAAATGCCTTTAACTGAAACAATAGTGTTTAATCTTGTCATTTTACATTAGTGTCACACTATTTTATTATTTTGATATTAATAGTTTCGTTGACACAATTTGTATTGTTAAAAGCGCTATATAAATAAATGTGACTTGACTTGACTTTAGAATAAAGTGTATCATATCTAAGTGTATCGTATCCCTATATATGGTGTTAACAAAAAAATAAAAGAAATAGAATAATACAAAAATAAAATACCGAATACTAAAATACCTGATTTCGAGAACAGGTGTGGTCTTATTGCGGAATGTGACTTTTGTTTCCTAAGTTTATGATAAACTGGAACGTGACTCATACATTCATAAAGAAAATGAAATGGTTAATTATTTGCTGAGGTCTGATTGCATGACAACTTCTGAACATTGTGAGATAAGACAATATATTTGTCATCAGAGACTAACTAGGATCCACAATTAGGGGAAATTCAGGAGGAACAGACGCAGATTGGAAACCAGTATAAGGTAAGAACGTCTTATATTATGTTTATACTATGTTTATAGTGTATGTTTATACTAATATATATTTATATTCAGTCCTTTTGCATATATATATATATACAAAATGACTGAATATAAATATAAATATATATTAGTATAAACATACACATACAAATATATATATGGTAACACTTTATTTGAGGGTTTCTTAACTAGTTGCTTATTAGCATGCATATTACTAGAATATTAGCCATTTATTAGTAGTAATTAAGCACATATTAATGCCTTATTCTACATGACCTTATTCTACAATTTATTGAGGGGAAAGTCATAGTTAATAGTGAATAAGTGTTCCCTATTCTAAATTTTTACCATATATATATATATATATATATATATATATATATATATATATATATATATATTCGTATAAATATACATGGATACATGGTTACATGGGATTTACGGATACAGATTTTTTTCTATTTATTTAAACTTTTATATACTGCATTATTTTATTATATTTTAACCTAAATCCTTTCAGTTATCTCCAAAGAATTACATTTATTTATTTTTACATTTAATTTGCCTTGTTCAGTTAGTTTCGTTTTTTGGCATTAAAAACAACAACATGAGTACCTCACATTATTACTACAAGAAATAAAAATATGGCTACAGTACATTTTTATAAAAGCAGCTATATGATCTTAAAAAAGAAAAGAAAATGTATCTTACATAACTGTTTTCCCATATCTTTAACTAGTGCTTTTGCACAGGCTTTACTAAAAGTAAATATTTGTTCACTTAATTCAGATGATGATGAAGTCATCAGTGCCCGTCGTGGCTTTGATCGCATTGGTGGTGTCCAGGGTGCAGGCATTTATTTCAGTTGGGGGTAGCGGAAACACCCATGTGACCATTACTGGCCATGCTGTAATGGCGAAGATCCATGAGGTGTGTGAAGCAGTGGCTGAATCAGAAGGAAGAGATTTCAAACCCACGGTGAGTTTGTGTACAAGCAAAGGCATAAAACAGCACTAACATGAAAGCTGCACACTTCTTTGAAAGACATAGACCAAATCATTTTTAAAAACGATGACGCATAATGGAATTTCCCACTTTAACCCAGGGCTCATCAGCAGAAGAGCTGCTGCGTGCGTGTCTGGGCACAGCCACAGGTGATGTGTCGGGGGCCAAGTTCCACACGGCACTGAATCAGATCTACAAGCAGAATGGCTTAGTGGACCAGGACTACATGACCAGTGCACCACACCACTTCAGTAATGAGGCCTTCAATGAGGGACGCAACCTTATCATTCAGGGGACTGCGGCCATTAAAGCAAACGTCCGCACCGACAACTTTCAGTCTGCCCGAGAAACACTGGGGCGAGTGTGTCACACACTGCAGGTCAGTGTAACAGGGAAATAATCAGTGACAGTGACTAAGACATTGTACAATATTGCCTCAGAACTGCTCAAGAACATGTTTTTACTCATTAACTATTTGTTGACACTTTTACTTATTGAAAATATATTAAGAACTAAAAACATACTAAATCTAAGCCCCTAATAAATACAAGAATACGTGTTTTTCTAAAAGGTTTGTCTTTAAGCAACAACACATGTATATTTATATACAGTGGTGGCCAAAATTATTAGAACACTAGTATTTTGACCAGCTAAAATAGCTTTAAGTCAGTTTTTCTATCTTTTGTATACTGTATATTATATATACATACTGTAAGGGATAAAAAACATATGTATATTAATATATAATAAGACATATTTTTGCTAATGGTTGTGACACGCTTCCTTAAAAGGTGTATCTTTAAGTCAAAACAAAACAACAACAAATTATTATTTCATTATTAATATTATGTTAAGCATTCATTTTAATCCATGTCTTTCCCAGGATTTTTACAGCCACAGTAACTGGGTTGAATTAGGTAACAAAAGTCCATATGCCAACCTCATCAGACCGGATCTCAACATTGAGAAGATTGCAGGTGCATAAAGCCAGTGGGTGTGATTTATGAGAGAGACTCGTATGTGGAAATAACAGATTATTCCCTCTTTTTTTGTGTGTTGACATGTCCAATGTTCATGTTTACTAGCTCTTAATAATCAATATTTGTAATGAAAACGTGGAGATAAGTGAACAGATGACTTGGTGCTTAACTGATAACAGGTTACACTCGGAGGGTACATTTCATATTGTGTGAGATTAATCTATGTTGACTGTAACTAAACAATAAAAAAGTAAATTGAGTCACGAGTGTATGGTTGATGACTTGAATGTATATGTGGTAATTTGCAGCCATTGCAATGCCAACATGCAGTGACTGTGCCAGTGGTACCTGTCCAAATCAGCTGCTTCCTGACATTCTCAATGGGAAGTACCTCACTTCAGGATATATGGGCTTGTTCTCCCCTGAAAAACCTCAAGGTGAGGAGACCTACCAAGACACGGATGAACACACATACTGTAAAAAATTCAAGTTGAACTCAAAACTACTTAGTAACTTAAATTTACAGTCTTCGTTTTGCAAAACCTAGTAACTATGTAAATAGATGAGTTTTGGTGTTCGGTCCTTTTAAATTGTCGTATTGGTAACCAACATGGACTTGAGCATGGACTTATTTCAAATAACGTTGTTGTAATTAGGACGTTGGTGGATAAGGCTGTGGCAACTTATTTCCTGACACACCTTACACATTTTTTCTTTCCAATAATACAGCAAAATGTGTTATATTGTGTTCATGGGGTGAGAAGTGGTTTCAATTAAGCAATGTCCAAGTTTACCAAAGAAAACTACTGTTTAAAAGTAGAAAGTGGATTCGGAGATAAAATATTCACATGTTTTAAAACTTCATTAACTCTATTTGTCTTTTATGTGTGTGTAAAAGGAAAATGTAGCCATGGCGGGGAGACTGATCTCAGCAGTAGCCAGAATCCTCGAGGTGGGATCAGTAAAGATGAGAGCCATTCCCATAATGCTAATCTACACAACGATGCTGTGAACCTGGCAGCTGAAGCCACAATGGAACTGCTAGAGGATATCCGTGGAGCTATAGGAAACAATAACTACCTTCGGTATGGAGATAGATTCCTCATATATCTTTAGATAAACCTTCTTAACCTTTTAGATATTTTATAACTTGAAAAGCTGGGAGTTGTTCTCTTAACAACCTGTTCTCTACACTACTGTTCTTGAGGTCAGCAAGATTTTTTTTAAAGCTATTAATACTTGTATTAAAAAAATATGCATTAGATTGATCAAATGTGAAGACCTTTACAATGTTACAAATGTATTTCTATTTTTAATAATAGAAAATAATAATAAACGCTGACCTATATTTTGCTCAAATAAATGCAGTGTTGCTTAGCAAAAGAGACATTAAAAAGTCCCCAATACTTTTGAATGGTAAATATAAATGATTTTTTAAATCAAAATTGAAATACATTAATCAAAATAATTGTCTCTTTTCTTTTTAACTCTCCATCAGGCTGATGGGTATCGCGCGATCTGCAGTTCTGGCTTTTGTGATTGACACCACAGGCAGTATGTCAGACGACATTGCAGAGGCCAAGAGAGTCGCCTTCAGCATCATTGACAGTAAAAAAGGAACTCAAGATGAACCATCTGAATATATTCTGGTGCCGTTTAATGATCCACGTGAGTGCAAAAAGGATACATAGCATATAGCACATAAAAATATTAGGTAAAAATAATCAATTTTAATTCCACTGAACTGTTTTTATTGATCATTTTCAATATTTAATGCAATGTATAATCAAAGACTGTAAAAAAGATGGACGACGCTTCCTTCCACTATAAAAAAGTGAAGCGAATACATCTCAGTAAGGCTTCTGCCTTACAGTAGAGATTCGTTTGGAGCCCAAGTCTGTGCAGTAGAGATTCATTTGGAGCCAGAGTCTACACAGTAGAGATTCATTTGGAGCCCAGAGTCTACACAGTAGAGATTCTTTTGGAGCCAGAGTCTGCGCAGTAGTGTCGCGAGGTGGAGCCGCGGAATCAAACTCTCGCCCAAACTCCCGCAGACCCAATCAGCCATAATGACACGCCGCAATTTTATAGCATCAAATTACTAGCTAAAATCAAACTTATCACAAAACGAACAATTGAACATATATTAGTGTGATAACAACTACCTTAAATGACCAAAACCATATTTGAGAAATTGTATTGGAAGTGTAATTTATTTTTTTATTTTGACTGAAGTCCCCATCGTTTACATGGAGAGGGCGGGGTTTATGACCTGTACTGCAGCCAGCCACCAGGGGGCGATAAAAGAGCCCGCAGCTTCACTTTTAAGGATGAGTGAGACATTCCGTGTATACTAGGTTCATTATCTTGTTTCCCCCCCTCCAATTTCCTGGAAAAAAAACTAACAAAAAAAAACACATGCAGTGCTGCCTTAGTATTTGACCAAAGTTAGGTATCTTTGGAGATAATAGGATAGTGATAATGAAGCATAATAAGGCTTTGTGATATGGTGACTTAACATTTTGCCATTGTAGGTAGAATAATATACTTCTTTAAATTAAAAATTAATATATATATAAATTATTTATAGACACAATTTGTATATATGTTATATGAATTTGTAGAATTTGGACCACTAATAAGAACCACAGACCCAGAAGTGATGAAGTCAGAGATCTCCAAGATCAGGGCTGCTGGAGGAGG
This sequence comes from Gymnocypris eckloni scoliostomus, assembly GCA_027564155.1. Lineage (NCBI taxonomy): Eukaryota > Metazoa > Chordata > Actinopteri > Cypriniformes > Cyprinidae > Gymnocypris > Gymnocypris eckloni. The sequence goes on from CM050416.1 coordinate 27,255,514, forward strand.
AGATATCCCAGAAATGTGCCTGTCAGGACTTCAGGTACTGTGTTTTGTGGCCTTTTCAGCCAATCATCTAAAAACACTACCAATATGGTTCCCAGTTAGAACGAAGTAATATTATTGAACAAGAAGAAAATTTTCCTCTTTTTTCTAACCTTCTGTTTCTCCCACAGTTGGCTCTGACAGGAGCTCCTTCCTCCTCATATATATATGTGTTCACGGATGCTCCAGCTAAGGATAAACACCTGGAGAAAACCATCAATGCCCTCATTCGCAGCACCAAGTCTACGGTAAAATGATCCATCTTTGTTGCACATGGAGTCCTTGCCATCAAAATTTTCACCAGCCCTCCATCAGTTTCCCACTTTACCATCTCCCGGCATTTCTTTTCAGGTATCTTACTTCCTGACAGCATCAAGCAGGAGGAGAAGGGCATTGACTGCATCGTCACAGTTTCAGGTGTATTATGACATTGCCTTGGCCTCCGGCGGTCAAGCCATTGAGGTCTCCAAGTCCAGCATCTCTCAAGCCACTGACATTATTACTGACACCTCTACTTCAGCCCTGGTATGATCAGCATCTTATTTTCATTTTAAACTTGCTTACTGACATTGCAAATACAAAAAACTGCATCTTCAAAGAACTTTCTCCTATATGTCTTTCATTTGTGCAAATGTTTGCACACACTGTCTTCATCTATCAGGTGACAATTCTTCAGTGCTCCAGGGATCCAGGACTTGTAGAGAATTTCCCCTTCCTACTGGACAGATCTGTGTCCAACACTACAATCTATATCACGGGAACTGACCTCACATTCAACCTGCGCAGCCCCACAGGTAAATTCAGAGACACCTTTAACTAAATTAACTGAAATAAAAATATTTTTGTAACCAAAATTCCTTTTCATGATTAAAAATGAACTTTTTTGATACTTTAAATGGTACCAGTTAGGCAAACTCTAAAAACTAAACTAAAGCTAGCAGTGTCAAAGTGAAAAGTTATTGAAAATAATTTTTATAAAAGAAAAGAGAGGAAAATGAAATAAAAAAATTTAAAACTATACTAACCCCAACGGGATTTGATTGCATTATATTGTGCTCAGCTTCAATATAAGATATCATACTAACCTATACTCTTGTAAAAGTAATGGAATACACTTGCTTCCAGGAGTGACTCAATCAAGCACTATTGTTAGCGGACCTCTGGGAACAATTCAGAAAGTGGGAAACCTTCAACGAATCCAATTAACCTCAACAGAGATGGGCCTGTGGCACATTGACATGACGACAACTCGGCCCTACACCATAAAAGTGATGGGTGAGCCATCGTGTATTTGATAAACCAATGCAAAGCTGAACACTAAAGTTTTTGCCAACCTGTTATGAGAAGAATACAGATAAAGGCCAAGTTCTCTCATGAAACTCAGGCTGATGGGTTCTTAATGCAAACTATGATATTCACAGCATTAAACAAAGCTGATTTGTTCATGTTGCATATGCAGCCAATGAGTTTTCTGCTTTACATTTAAATGGCTGGTTAGCATTCGCTTGAGCATTTCCCTCCACCTTCCCCAGCCCCACCAGTATAGATCTGCTACGGCTTATTGCATATACTATTTGTGCAGCAGCAGCCTGTCTCAAATACTCACAGCACCGCATTGACAGCAATATCAGCTATAATCTAAAACAACCGCAGCAATTTAGCATCAGCATCGTAGCAGATCTATTCTCCCAAGATCAAATACAATACCACTGTCATATCCATTACCATGCAAAAATCTTCAGAGAGTTGTCATGATAGAAATATATATATTTGTTCTTTACTCATGAAATATAAAGAGGAAAATGGCTAATGTGGAATATTGATCAAAAACATTGTAATTAAAAATTAATTAATTAATTAAAAACGATCTAATTAATAATCTTGATAATAATAAAAGCTGTGGCACTCTGAAATGTATGTTGATAGTATTCAGACCTTTTTGCCTTTATAATGTATACAGTAAACTAAATGGTCTGCTTAAAACCATGTTTTTCAGGTCAGAGTGCGATTACTTTCATCTACGACTTTGTGGAGGAATTCAAAGGACCCCATCCTGGATTTGCTGTCATTGATGGGCGGCCGTCAACAGGTTAAAACTGTTGTCCTGTTTAACTATTAAACAATTCTTGTTAAATGATTTTAATGAAAGTGTATGGATATTTTGCTTATTATTTAGGCTCCCCAGCTAAGCTGCTGCTAACGCTGACTGGAGAGAAAGGTCCAGAGGCTCTAGAGCTGCAGGAGGTTGCTCTCATGGAGGTGTCTGGGGTCAAAGTGTCTACTGGCACCATTGAGAAAATGGGTAATGGAGATTACCTGGTTACTGTGAACGACGTGCCAGAAAGAGAGTTTGTGGTAATGCTAAAGGGAAAAGACAAGACCTTCACCACCCTCTTCCAAAGGCAGTCCACCACGCAGATGTCTCAGTCTAAAGTAGCCATCAAGGTACAAACTGCATTCTTAGTGCGGTCTTCTTCTTAAAACTTTTTTTTTTTTTTTTTTATTATTATAATGCTCAATATTTGTGGACTGTATTATTAAGCTGATTTAAGTGTTGTGTTGTTAGCTTAGCAACATGCTAACATAAAAATCTATCAAAATCACTTGTGGGTCGAGTCTCTTGTGTGAAAATCAGTCACTTGTAAGTTCCCATCATCATTACACTTCCTTTCGAAGGCAGTTGGCAGCTCACTAGTCGTTTAAACAAATCTAATTTTAATTCTAATGCTATTTCCTCTCCATCTACAGGCAATAGCAGACAGCTCCATGCTGCCAGGACAAGTATTTAAACTCAATTTTACTGTTACAACCAATGGAACCGGTGGTACTTACACAATCAATGCAAAGAATGACAAAACCATCCCTATGACACATCCATCAACGTAATTCCTCCACTTAGTTCTCAAATCACCCAGTAATGCTAAACATACAAGCTTTAATCAGCTTTCCTTAAGAAGAACAAAACTCTGTGCTACAGTTGTCTCTTTATCCTCACAGGCTCAATCTCGTGAGTGGTGGCAGTGCTCAGGGGACAGTGTCTCTCACTCCACCTGGTAATATGGTTTCAGGCACAGATGTTACACTAACCATCGAGGCAGAAGGGCCAGGAGGAAGTGACTCTAACTATGCTGTCCTTCGCCTTTCCGTTCTCTCCAAGGTAACCGCAGAGGTTTCAGACAGACTGATGAAGCATTCTGCTCTTGTGACATTTCAGTGGAACAGAATGTTTGGCTTATATAAGGAAATTAAATGAGGCATTTATTTATACGTGGAATGTTATTTCAGTCATTTTTCAGTCAGATTTTGCACTAGCATCCCAGCATAAGAAAATGGACAGTTTAGATTTCAAAATATGGCAGCCAATTGTTTCTTCACACTAAACTAATTGTGTATGACTTATGCTTAATATATACTTCCATTCAAATGTTTGGAGTCAGTATGATTTTTATTGTAGAAATGAATTATTTTATTTAGAAAGGATGCATCATATTGATCAAACGTATTAGTGAATCCTTTTACTTAGTTACAAAGGATTTCTATTTTCATAAATACTATTATTTTGCTGAGTTTCTACTCATCAAAGAATCCTGAAACAAAATGTCTCATGGTTTTCACAATAATATTAAGCAGCTCAACTGTTTTCAACATTGCTAATAATAATGATAAATGTTCCTTGAGCAACAAATCAGTATATTAGAACGATTTCTGAAGGATCATGTGATTCTGAAGACTGGAGAAACGATGCTGAAAATTCAAAACCTAACTAAAAAGTTATTTTTAATTATAACAACAATGTTATTGTTTTTACTGCCATTTTAATGAAATATATACCACATAATTCAACACTAATCTGTTGTGTTAACTCACTCTTTACTGTTTCATCCAGGTTACTGACTTCACACCACCAAAATGTGAAATTGTCGATGTACAGGGCATTTGCTACTCCTCCTCTTGCAGCTCATCAAACTGGGAACTGTCTGTCAACATCACAGACGGTAATGGCACAGGCATCGAGAGCATTTCCATCCAGCAAGGCAGTGGAAACTTCACCCAGAGGAAAGTGGAAGACGGTGTGATCGTGGTCATGGGTCTGTATGAGGCCTCATGTTGTTCAACTTCTGTGACTTTGTCTGCAGTTGATAAGGTAGGGAACGTGGGCAGGTGCAGTTACACCATGAAGTCCAGCGCAGGCTCGCGCCTTATCAGCATGTCCCTCCCTCTGTGGGCATCTCTGCTTTTATACAGTTTCCTACGTGACGCCTTCCCTCTGTAGTGAAATGGAGTTCATCCAGCCAAATACACAGTCATCTCGTCCTTCTCATTCTCATCCCATTCTTTTATGGCAATATAAATATAAAGCATTCTTAGAGCTCTGAAATTGCAAAGCATTTCATCCCAAACATTCCTTTAATGGTATTTCCAGTAATGGAGGGATACCATTGAAGAGCTATGTTGCTAACCTTACAAACCTCAAAGATAGATTGTGAGGTCATGTGACAGAAATGTAACTCAGGAATCACTGTTAATGTGGTACATGTTCCAACATGGTTATGTAATCTAGAGTATCTTAACCAGCTATCCAAATGTCATCAATTTAACATAAACCCTGAATTTGTTCCCAAATATGTATTTGAGTCTTTTTTTAAGCAGGCTACTCCGTTCAACGTGTGCTTGTATGTTTGCCTAAAATGAAAATATGCGGTTTACTATTCTTCAGTGTATTTCTGCTCCTGTTTTATTTTCATCTCTACTGCAATTCATGTAAGTTGTATGTATGTTATCATAAAAGCTGTGTTAGATAAGCTGTGGTATCATACACCGCCACCCAGTGGTTGATATGATTTATTTATTGTCTGCGTCATATTACATTTCTATGAACACATAGAATATACCTAATACTATTTATATTTATATACGATAAACTGTGGAACAAACTCAGCTTACAAAATGACACCTAAGGTGTTTTATTGATATTTATAATAAGATGGTAACAGAAAAAAATATTATATATATATATATATATATATATATATATATATATATATATAATAAACAAGCAGTATATAAGTTTCACACTGACAAAATAATAGAAAAAGCATCATTATTTTATTACTTTACATTTCGAAATTGCTTTATTAAAGCACTTTAATAAAAGTTAGCAATTTTTTTTGCTTTGCTTGGCATGAGAAAAAGAGCAACGCACACAATAATGCAGTAAAGCAGTTAACATTTTTTTTTCTTTTAGACATGTCATCTTCATAAATTAATTTACAGTCGGGCCTAATACTGTTTTATTTTCTGGAACAGAATATTTATCAGTAGATCAGTAGATGAACTGAATGCTTAATATTGAACAATCCAAATGATTTTTTTTTTTCATGTGACATGTTGTGTATTGACATGCTTCTTGAGATGGGCCGACTGAGTAAAGCATTTCCCACATTCCTTGCACTCAAACGGTCTTTCTCCTGTGTGGATGAGCTTGTGTCTTTTAAAATTGCCTAGATCCACAAATCCCTTTTCACAGTGGGGGCAGCTATAACGTTTCTCTCCTCTATGCCCCTGCATATGCATATTCAGAGCGACTCTATGTTTAAACTTCTTCCCACATAGAGTGCACGTGAATGGCTTCTCTCCGGTGTGCATTCGCATATGGGTAGCCCGGTCTGCTTTGGCCAAAAACCTCTTTCCACAAACTTTACAAGGAAACGGCCTTTCTCCAGAGTGAATAAGTTGATGTTTAGTAAGGGTAAAGTGGTATACAAAACTCTTCCCACACTGTTCACACTGATACCGCTTTTCCTCTGCATGGACTTTCATATGCCGGTTAAGACCTCGGACACTAGGAAACGCTTTTCCACACTGGGAACAGGTATAAGGTCTTTCACCAGTATGAAGTCTCATGTGGTTCTCCAAGGCTGATGCATTGCTGAGGACCCTTCCACACTTGGGACACTCAGTATTTCTCTGTATTGTTTTGCCTGAAGGTTTTGGTAATAGTTTATTTCTGTTATTTGAGCCAGAATTTGGTGTTTCACTCAAGTTGTTCTGCACCTGATTCACCCTCTTTTCCTTTACCCCAAGTGTGCCATCCTCATATGCAGGATATATTTGTCTAGATTTGGAGCAAATCTTTCTTTGTTTTCTAAGTCTAGACTGGAGTGTGGGTGTGTCATCATCTTCTGAAAGGTCTCTTTCATTTCTCTCTGTGCAACATGGTGAAAATGGTAGGTCCGCTTCGAAGTTGTCAACTGGAGATGCAGAGGTATCTAAAGATGGAATGGGTACTCGTCCTAAAACAATGTTAGCGGAAGCGGCGGCTTGTTGCTCTTTCAGTGTTAGTAGAGGTGCAAACTGCCCAGATGGCTGAAAATGGTGCATGGGTGCCCGCTCCGGGGCATACTGGGGTGTTATCACGATAGGGGAATGCAAATGCAAAGTATCAAGAGATTCAAGCAAACCAGGTGTATTATCGGGTGGAGGATAAAAGTGGTCTGGAGAAGAGGAGAATTGATCAGATTGTTGTGGATATTGAGACTGCGTGAGTGGAGGTTGAGGTGGGTTTAAGGACATGGATCTCTGAATTGCGTTAACTGGAATATGTGGAGAAGTAAATGGAACATGTGTTGGCAGATAAGAAGGTGGCGTCGCCTGGACTGGATTGTGTGGCAGAACCAAAGGGAACTGGAAAGATGGACTTGAATTCACTGAATGTGCTGGCATTACCTGTGGTGATACAAAAACTTGGGATTGAGGGGGAACAAGACCGGTTGAGAGAATCCTATCCTGGACTGGTGGAAGTGTATTTGGAGCTGCTGCGACAGGAATATGTCCTGATGACATTACAGTGTGTACTTGTGGAGTCATCTCTTGGGCTGATGTTTTGATGGATTGTGGTGGAAAGAATGGTGGTTGTGTAAGTTGAGAGGAACATTGGGTTAATGGCTCAGTGGCCTGGTTTAGCGAGACAATAGTTGAAAGTGTTTTCACAGTATGTGAAACCAATGCCAGAGCTCGCTGTTTTGAGGAATGATGCTCTGTTACTAAGACTTGGCTTGGAGGATCAGGAGTTAGGTAGGTGTTTTGACAGATACTTGACCCCTCTTTCTGAGGGACTACTGTATGGTTTGATGTTTGAGGATTTGGGTTTTGTCGATGACGAACTAACGAAGCTGTTGGCTTGGTTTGAGGTACTGATGGAGCGCCAGACAGCTCAATCATTGGCACAGACGACTTAACATTGGCAGCAGGAGTCTGGGTTGAATTGGGAAGTACTGAAGAAGTTGATGGTGCACTGGTATTCTGTCTTTTGTTTTGAGAAGACAAGCCTTCAGTATTTTCCAATGTTCTTTGAGATGAACCTCGGATGGGTTGTATAGTTTGATTGGGTTTTGGACCACTGGAATCCACTCTGCGACTACAAGAGGAAGTACTCACTGGTGGTGGTGGTGGTGACGTTCCTCTATGGTTGTTATTGGGCCTGGTTATTGTTTGCAACGCTGGTGGGATCACAACTGTGAATAGAGAGGTGAAGATGCAATATAAAAAGTAGCAAAATTGCAAATTGAGTCCTCAACAGATAGATTAGTTGAGTATCTGAGTGGTGTAAGGTATTTAAAATAGTGCAGATGAAATTACCCCTTCCCTTACACCAGAGGTCTTCAACCCTGCTCCTGTGGACCCACTCTCCTGGAAAGTTTATTTCCAACCGGCTTCAGCACACCTGCCTGCAATTTTCAAGCAGTCTTGAGGAGGTTGATTGGCCGCTTCAGGTGTGTTTGATTAGGGTTGTAGCTAAACTCTTCAGGATAGTGGGTGCCCAGGAACATGCTTAAAGACCTCTGGTGTAAGGGATGGGGTAATTTCATCTGCACTATTTTTTTATTTTATTTTTGGTCCTAACTGTGAGCTCATATATACTTATTGTCAATTTCAAAATATTTTTTATTTGAAAAGGATCGTCTCATATGATAATTATATGTAAATGGAAGATAAAAAAAAACATTCACTTGTAAAAAGTTCAACTTTTAAAAATGGTTATATAACGACCTATATTTTATTTAATTCTATCAGTTGCTGCTAAATTAGTAAATGCATATTACACCAAGCAGTTGAGTCTCTATTGTGGACTTGTGAAAGAACTACATATAATATATGACATATATAATAATTTTTCTCATTATTCAGTTGAATTTGTGAATGTCTCTCGTACCCCTTTCCACGGTGTCCTTATTTGGCTCTCTGTGTACCAGTATGGGCTCAGCACCCTCTTGCTTTAGTAGAAAGTATCCTGGTGCATAGCGGTTGCATTCAGTCTCTTGAGGCTGAAGACACAGAACATAAAATAACAATGTATAAAGGTGCTATAGCATTTAAATACTGTCCACTCCATAAAGATCAACTATAAACATAAGATTTAAACTCAATCCTAATTGACCACACCTCATATAGCATTTTCAATCAAGCCTTTAAATATAGAAAACCCTTACAGTGCAAGGCCGTTTTAACCATATAGAGATAGGCGGGGCTGAAGCCCCGGGGCCCGAGCAAGGAGGGGGCCCGTGATTGGCTGTTGGGTAGATTGACTGGCGCACCGATCGTCAAAGCTACCACGCCTCCCATTTATAAGCGGAACTTTTCCATAAATTCCATGCATCACCATTTGAGATTGAAGCGTAAAGTCTTAATTTGGTTTACCAATCAAATGCATTTATTCTATATTTGACTTTTGAACGATATGTGCGTGCACGTATCTATCAGGTGATTGCTGCCCAGTATGTCAGCATTCACCTCCACTCTTCACTTGTTCTGTAGTAATGGAAATGGTCGCACAAAGAACAATATTAGATAAGTAAAAATGTCAGCAATTCTGAGAGACGGGCTCAAAAAACGATAAACTAAAAAATATAAAGAACAGAGAGAAAAAAAATCTATCGGGTTATTTTACTAAAGCTGATGGAGTGGAAGTTGTTGGAAGAGCGAGTGGATCGCGCACATGGAGCTGGGAAATAAACCAGCGTCATCGTCCACACCGATTTTTGGTTAGTCTGATTATTAACTAGGTGTATATTGGTTTTGTGTTTATATATGTATATATATGTATGTGTGTGTGTATATATATATATATATGTATGTATATATATATATATATATATATATATATATATATATATTTATATATATATAGGCTATTCATTTAAGGGTTGGGAGGGGACTTGGGAGATAATCCGGTAGAAACATATCAATCGATTTGCGCGTCAAGATGTTTGGCTAAGCTTATCCTTTAAACGCATTTTAAGCAGGTTTTAAAACAAATAGTTTAAACTGTTAATGAACATTAAGCAGTGAGGCAGAATTAATTCTGGTAAATGCGTGCATTAAGACGGTTTCAGCCCGATTTCGCGCACCTGCTCGTATTGCGACTGAATAGACTTTTCGCTCCTGTTGTGCTTAAATGTTCAAATACAAAGTTATGTGTCACAAATTCTTGCTTTTGCGAGTATCCTCGTAAACACAGTACTTTGTGTCTTAAATTAACATTAATTTTTAAAGATATGATGAGATCTTAAAACGATACTTCACCCAAAAACGAAGATACTGTCATCATATACTTAAACTCAAATTGTTCTAAATCTCTATGCATTTCTTTGTTCTTCTCAACACAAAATAAGATACTTTGAAAAATGATCCAACCAGTTTCTGGTCCCCATTGTCTCCAATCAAGGTGTATTTTTTTCATACTATGGAAGTCATGGGGGCCCAGCAAGCGTCTGATTACCAGTATTGTGCCAAATATATTATTTTGTATTCAACAACAGAAGTAATCTCATACAGGTTTAGAACAACAACATAATATTCATTTTTGGGTGAAATATTCCTCTAAAGCAGACTAATATAGCTGCTGTTGCCATTTGTGTCAATGTAAATCAAACATCAGAAAAAAGTCAGTTATCTCCTTGACTAAATCACTTTTGTAAAATAAATATGAATTAATGATATTGAATATATACAGCTGATACCATTCAGTCTCTTTGTACATTTTCTTTATACATCATAATATTATTCAGTGCTTTAAGTATTTCAAGTAGGTCGATTTCTTATGATCCTTGTTCTGTTGTAGCCTCATTTTTTACTTTTTACTTGTCTTCTTCAGTAAGCTTATAGGCTAGTATTATCTTTTGTGATATTGAAATTGGTAAAATAAATTATGAAATTTCAGTGCATCAAGAATTTTGATATGGGAATAAAAAATCCTATTTAAAGCAATAAAGTTAAAGCTATATATATATATATCATTACTGTGATGGGGGGGCCTACAGTAATTTATAGACCCGGGGCCCAGTGCAGTCTTAATGCGGCCCTGGACATATGACCTCAGTCTGTGAACTCTGCTGTCTCTCACCACATAATTGATATGCAAAACAAAAAAAAAGGACCAGGAAGGGAGGAGGGGAAGAGTAAACACGTACTCTTCTATCATATGAGCCGTCATTTCTTACCTCGTTTTTGATGAGGAGCAATGCAAGTTGTCGGTTTCCATCCTCACTGGCACATAGATCTGTGAGTTTATCACTAGTAATGTCTCCCACATTAAGACATTGTCCTATAAACTGATGAGGGCTGCATCCCCGGTCAACCAAAGTGGGCTTTTCTGACAAAAATAAATAAATAGAAAAAGGTAAATAACCCTGTTGAAAAAAGCCTAACCAAACCAGACTAAACATCTTATGTTTTTTGGAGGGCATACATTACAAATGAAAGACTGTGAGATAAAATTAATATAAATATACATATGTTAAATATATTTGTCAAAATAAATAAATCCACAGACAGCTGAAAAGTCAGAGAAAAGGGCAATTTTAAGTGTTTTTAATGTATTTAGAATCTGACTTTGTCTAAGCCGTTAAAAGTCGTTACAATTTTCCAGGAAGTGTTTAATGCACGCCATAACCCAGGAACACACTGTTGTAAGAAAAAGACATACCACACTGCACGCCGATATCACGATGTTTAGAGACGTTTCCGGTCCTCTCTCTCCCGGCTTCAGAGAATCTCTTTGTGCTCTGGCTGGACGCATCACCTGTCTTCGTGTTGACTTTCTCTTGTCTCAGCTGCACCAATTCCGCTTTCAAGCGCTGCAAAGTGCCGTCATAAAGTTTTGTCGCTTCCCTGACAGCAGTCTGTAAAATTGTTTCCATTATGTGCGTGAACTGGGTCTGAAACCCGTCATCATCGTCCGCGCTCGCCTCCGGCATGGTTTTAAGATAATTTTGTGGAGAACACGTTATGATCTCTTTCACACAGTCAACGAGAATCACAACGACGCGTCCAGGGGAGGGCGGTATACTTCCGCACTTAATGTTAAAAAGTTGTATTTATAGACTGTCTGCAGTAAAGATAGTTTGCGGTCTGCTTTTAATTTGATACCGAAACTAAAGCTCTAAACCAGGGGTCTCCGACCTTATTTAATTTGGGAGCTACCTTTTAAAAATGAAAGTGGCTGAGAGCTACCCATATTATACAATACTTAATGTATTATGCACGACAATGTCCAATGTGTTATACACGACATTTATAAATGAGCTGGGAATATTAAGAAAGTACTGATACACACACTGAAATCATTTAAAACGTTTTATGATAAAAGTCAACAAATAAAATTTGCATATACAGCATAAAACACATAAAAAAATATGGCCGCATTTTAAAGTAGCAAAAATATTAATAACATGTTATGTACTAACTTGAAATAAATGTTCAAATACATTTTTGACCATTTAAAAAAAACAATTATAACATTACAGCCTTAAAATCTTAAATATATATATATATATATAAAAGGATGAGTCAGATGATACATTTTATCTACTCCATAAACATATTTTATGGGCTTTATAAAATCTCAACACTTCTGATAACAAGGTAGCGTACATCGACAGATTAAGATTTACAACAAAATTTGGTCCGATAAACAATACTGCCATGCGCTTCTAAACACTACTTTATTACGCATTTCACGGAGGGAAGATGGAAAGCAATGCCATCAAAACTTTTCTGAAGACAGTCAGTTTCCTATTATGCATTCATACAAATATTTATTTCATATCATTTCTAGTGGTGCTCTGATCAGGATTTTTGAGGCCGATCACCGATTGACGATCAGAGAAAGCATTATCTGCCCAATCACAAACATTCAAAATGAACTTATGACTGGCAGAAACAGTCAGCTCTACTGCATTTTCTTTTTCTTTATTACAAGCAATCCTGCGGTTATAAATAACTTTGCTTTGCATACTTGCATGAGTGCCATCTGTGATTGCCTTGTTTATCTAAAAGTGCTCTTTTCCTTTAAACCTAGCCAAAAAGCCACATGTGATGACTCTGAAGCACAGTAGACTTTAATTGCATGCATTTATAATTTAATTACTACATTTCGTGTCAATCCATGTTCATATTTAACGCAAACAATGCGCTGTCACTTAAATGCATTGCGTGTAGTACAGAAATGCAGACGCATCGCTCCTGAACGCACTACCAGACCACCACCGCGTGCAGAACGCTCCGTTAACATGAGCGCGGAAAAATACGCACCATACGCACTGCAGACGGAGAAATGTGAACCTGGCGGTGTGTATGTGCGCGCGCGTGTGTGTGTTTGAGTGTGCGCGCGCGCTGCAAGTGTGCATGAGCGCACGGTCTCCAAGAGAGTGCACGAGCGCTGAATGGTTAAACACTGGCAAGGATGAAAAAGAAAAAAGCAAGTTATACACTTTAGAAACGACGCGCCATTGCCTCTATTGTGCAAGTGACAGTTCCTGTGTCAACGGTGTAGCGTGGTGATTCAGGCTGTTTATGAAATGATGTCTCACAGAAAGTTTTAAATTGCTTTATATGTTATTTAATGAATACACATGAATTACCTCACCTTCGGCATTATTTCACCCGAGTCAGAGACTTAACAGTGCCGCTTCATGTCGTACCAATCCTCTCACGGCACTCTCACAACTGGAACACCCCTAATGTTACCCTTTTTGAAGGGCAATGCCAATTTCAAATGCCAATTTGCATTTTCTTTTCTAAAATGAGAAATATATCAGGCTTATATGTGTAGGTTCCGTAATTTCACTGCAATGAATATGTTGTTTTCATTGCTTTTAAAGTAAAATAATTGAACATAAACATAGGAGCCTGAGAAAAATGAAAATTTTAGATGAAATTTAAATTAGTCCTAATCCCATCTGAACACCTCTGGTGTGACTTTAAATGCAGACCTTGAGCCACAAACTCATCATCACCAAACACCAATGACTTGTACATATGAGATAAAGTCATTTCATACACTTCAAAACTGTTGCAACAGAGGTGGAAATACAATTTTAAGTACATGAAGTATGTTTCCATCTTTGTTATCACATTTTGGAAGTGTCTTTTTCTCTTCTAAAGAAGGCGGTGTCCCAGTACTTTTGTCCATATAATGAATGTACAAGTCATTGGTTTTTGGTGATTCATTTTTGGCTCAAGGTCTGCATTTAAAGTCACATCAGAGGTGTTCAGCTGGGATTAGGACTTGGCTTTCTGCAGACCAGTCAAGTTCTTCCACACTGACTGAATCATCATTTCTCTTTTATCATTGCCTTATACACAGAGGCACTGTCATGTTAGAATAGAAAAGGGTCCTGTCCAAACTGTTGCTATAAAATTAGAAGCACACAATTCCCTGGAATATCATTATATGCTTAAACATTAAGATTTGTACTCATGGAAATTACTAAAGTAGTCAAACCTTTCATTAGAAGGGGGTGAACCAATACTTTTGGCAATATAATGTATACATATATATGTGTGTGTGTGTGTGTGTGTGTGTGTGTGTGTGTACACACACACACACACACACACACACACACACACACACACACACACACAGACAGACAGACAGACAGACAGACAGACAGACACACACACACACACACACACACACATAGATAGATAATCCCCCCCCACCCTGTGAAATCGTACCTTGTCTCATTCGCTATTCACTTCCAGTGAACACAGGTTTGCAACATGAATTAATTTGTACATTTGGGAAATATATATGTAAATAAATGATTCTGAGTAAAAGTAAACTGCTATAAATACATAAACGCTATTTTCTTTTTTGGGTGAACTGTTCCTTTAAATTTGTCCCTAACTTCCACCCGTATGTTTGCTTCAGGAAGTGCTTCCAGTCAGTCCCGCCGTAGGACGAGAGCGTGTTTTTGAACCAGCACTGATCCTAAGCGCATCGTTTATATTATAATTTAAATGTGACACTAATAAGAGAACAATAACCGCTAGTTAGCGTCAACTAACAGTCCTCGCTAGCTTTTGCTAGCAAATTTGACTAAATTAAAAGATGGTTCGAAAACACATCAACAACATGATGATGATGTGACAATTTGGTTTGCTTTGTTTATATAACATAGAAAGTAGCTACGTATTCACGGTTGGTTCAAGGCTTTTTAATAAAATCTGTTTAACGTTACTCGTCAATATGTCCGAAGTCATACACTCATTTCAGTCACAGCTGTCTGGGGTCATGGAGACCGTTTTTAAAGCTGCCATATTTGAGATCACCCGTCTCGTGGAGGACAGTTTCGTGAAGGAAGTGTCCCGCAGTCGAGAGCAGGTAGATACTCTGAAGAAGAGGCTCCAGTGGAGCGAGACCAGACGGAGAAACCAGGAGACGAGTGTGAGGTGTGCGGAGTGTGACAAAGCCCGTGTGTGTAACGAGGAAACAGAAGAAATGGCACCACTGTCAGGTTTGTACACAATCACTATTTGTAATGTTCTACACAAAGGAAATGTAATGGTTTTATAATCTATATAAATATCATATTTGATGTTAGTAAACTTAGTGATTTCTTTGCTAGAAATGACTGTAGATTAGAACAGGAATTTACTGTGAACCATGCATACTGAAATCTTGCACATTGAACTTGACCCTTGTATTAGGTCAAAAAAAGGGGTTTTGGTGGGTGACAGGATTAAGTACAATTCAACAAAAATCACCCACAAACCTTTAACTTTAATAAACAATACAAAATAATATTGTTTTTAACCTGTATTTTTGTTCTCAAATTGTGAATATTATAAATACTACTACTATTATAATTATATTTTTTTTACATTGACATTTTTAAACAAGTAGAGCAGTTCAGCGTGGTGCTAGTAACAATCATGATATTCTCAGTGAACTGAACAAACATGCAAGAACTGATACAAATGTCAGATAAGTGTGTAATGACAAAGCATAAATATTCATGTAAATACCCTCAGGCTGGTTGAGAAACTGCCATAAAGAATAAATAAATAAATTTGTAATTTCAGGTCTGTGCAGCGGTCTTTAATTGACCCACAAACATTATAATTGTTGAATCATTTTGCAAGCACATTCCACAACACATTTACACTTTGCAGGCATGTTCATGACCCTAAATGAGGAAAAGTCACTAAATATATATATAAAAAACGTCATATGTTAACCAGTAATTATGACAACGCAAAAATCCAAACCTGCAACATAAGATTAAAAAGGAGTTAAGAGTTCCAGGTATATGACTTTTCCTTCCATTCCATTAAAGAACTGTGTAATCAATGCCCTCACAGTTGCATTCACCCTTGACCACATGTAGAAAGTGAACGCAGCCTCAAACAGGAGAAAGTTCCGGCTGGGAACTGGAGAAGCTGTGAGTTGGAGTCTGACACGCTTTTGGGAAAAGAGAGATTAGAAGTCCAAACCAGCACCAGTAATACAGCAGAGGTGAGTAGCGTACTGGATAAATCACCTTTTCGATCACCTCAAACCTTGTTTGTACTACAGCATTTCTCAAAAGCGGTTTAGCATTACTTTCTACATGCTTGTTATTGATCTTAATGTGAACAGTTCATCTGTGTGTAATTTTTTGAATTAAATCTTCTTTCTGATAACCTATGCATGACTTTTCTTATCATTTAACCTGCTTAAGCTCCGCTCTTTTCTTAAAATCAACTGGATGCTCCATCCAATCAACAACTAATAAATAATAATAAATAAATAAAAATTTTTCACTTTTTGATATTGTTTCATCACAATACAGGATATTTTAACATTCTGTGCGCATTCTGTCACGTTGTGCTCTCTGTAGTCTGCAAACACAGAGGTCAGGAAACTGGACTGCGTATTAAAAGAGGAGACCCTTTATGTCACTGCCGCTAATAAAGAGCTTCAGGATGGGTGGACGTTGCATACTGAAGGTGTGATTTGTTAAACATCTGATTACTACTCTAAACCTCTCACATTAGACTGTGTTTGAATATTTTTTTCTTCATGTTTGGTTTTCCAGGAGCCGAGACATCAGATTTCTCAGCTCACAGTTACAATGAGCAGGAGCTGCAGCAGATTCAGCAAGAGTGGAGCTCTGGACTTGATCAGACCGCCGACAATGAAGCTTACGCAGATATCGCAGACGTCCAGGGCCTGACGTATCGGACACGTTATGATGCAGTAGAGCTAGCAAGCTACGGTGTGCATGAGCTGGACATGGGAGACCTGGACGATCTGGGAGAAAGAACTGAAGACATGTTGGGTAATTCAGTATCGGTTGCAGTTGGGCCTCATCAAAACGACCTGGACCAAGAAGGTGAGAGACATCACAGCTCTTCCATTAAGAGTAAGAGAGGAAACAGAGGCTCTTTACCTGTGCAAGTAACCGCAGAGACAGAAGACATGGATAGAGACATGCACTGTTTACTTATTAATGCAGATGGTCACTTGCAAGACATGAATTCCTTCGCGGAAGTTCTCAGTGGGGTTGCAGGAGGTGCTGGACATAGAGGACACTCACTGTATGTTGGGGACACAGCTAGTGGTGCAGTTTATAAGGGACATGCATTGAATCACTCTCTGAAACCAAATGTTGGACAAGCATTAGGAGACAGCAAGGCTTCTGCAAAAGCCTTCCCAGTCTCCCACCGAGTCAGTTCAAGTGCTGCATACACTTGTAACCAGTGTGGTAAGAAGTTCACTCAGGCCTGCAACTTAAAAGTGCACCAGCGTGTCCACCAGCGGGACGGTCTCCACTTGTGCAGCCACTGTGGGAAAGGATACTCGTCCTTCAGTGACCTGCGAAGGCATCGATGCAGTCAGACCGATGACAAGCCCTACACCTGCACGCTGTGTGGGAACAAATTCAGCCGACTGTGGAATCTCAAGCTGCATCAGCGGATTCACACACAGGAGAAACCACACAAGTGCACTCTGTGCAGTAAGAGCTTTACCCGGGCCGACATCTTGAAAGTCCATCAACGTACCCATACAGGAGAAAGACCGTACAGCTGTGGTGTCTGTGGACTGAGCTTCAAACGCCTGGATCATCTCAGGTCACATCAGCGCAAACATAGTGCTGACCAGAACAATCCATAAGAAAATAATTCACCAATCCAACCTTACAGCGTTGTTTGACGCAAACTGCAAGAAGGTCATAAATCACGAATTGTTGGAGGGCCATAAATCCAGGTGTTTTCCATAAACCATAACATTGTTGATGTAGAAGCTCCCATTATAGTTATGTCTTCTGTATAATTTAAATGTTTTTTTCTGAAAGGGATAGGTAATCCAAAAATGAATATTCATTATTTACTTACCCTTAGGTAGTTTAAGTCCATATATTCTTCTGTGGAACATAAAGTAAGATTTTTTTTTGTCTGTATAATGTTTGGTTTCCAACATTCTTCAGAATGTCATATTTTGTGTTTAGCAGAAGAAATAAAGTAAAACGGGTTCAAGAGTAAAAGATGACCGAATATAAACTTTTGGGTGAACTATGCCTATATAAGTTATGCTTTGGATAATGTGGCCAACTTTGCATCACTCAAAAGTTTGAATATAGTTGACTTGTGATTGTGATGTAGAGTGGTCAGAGATGGTCACTTTCTTGCTCTTTAGAGCTTTGTGTGTCACACTCATTTGACATTTTATTTATTTATTTCAGTTTATTTTAATAAACCTACCAAATATATATTTGCTCAAAATAAATATGTGTCACATCATGCAATATCAGTCCATTTTCAGCTCTCTGATACAGCGATACAAAGTCAAATGTAATTTAAAAGATTTATCTGGTTGGTGGTTGATTAAATCCTTATATTGTTCATTTTCATTATTGGCTTATCAGAACTCATGCAAGGAATAATTGACAACTGGCAACTGAGTTATAGAACAATTTAAAAAATGAATGCACATACAAGATGCTGATTGGCCACGATGTGAAGAGACATAGCGTCACATAGACTTCATAGCTGTGTTTACACTCCTTAGAACGTCAGTCAACCAATTGCTGTGTTACAAAACTTATAAAACACGAGTAATGCTAAAGTAACGAAGGGCATCCTGTAGTGAATCGATGCATTTTTGTATGAAGAATATAATTAAAACGTTATAAACACTTTTCTCTAACTTCCGCTAACTGTCATACACACAAGCCGTTACGGGCGGATGCCCTTATAAAGCTTGGACGAGTCAGGACTATTTTTATATAACACCGATTGAATTTGTCTGTAAGAAGAAAGTCATATACATCAGGTTGCCTTAAGGGTGAGTAAAACATGGGCTAATTTTCATTTATGGGTGAACTAACCCTTTAATACTACAATTTTAGTACCTTTCACAAATACATCACCACTGACTGTGATTAGAGCAGTGTCATTTTAATATCAGAGATTCTATTATAAGTTTAGTCATATTTGAATGTTTTTTTGTATATTTTAGGTTTTAGTAATTGTGTTGGTTTTGTCAGTTTGTACGCTATTTTTAATGTCTACTTTTTAAAATGTATTTTAATATATTAAGTTAAACTAAATATTATGCGTTTAATGTTTTAATAGCTAGCCTAATATTTTTTGAGTTAACGTCTAAGTTACAAAATGTTTTTATGATTTTAGTTTAGCACTTGTTTTTCACTTGCTGTGTTGCTGTCTTCCAAATACTTCAAAATAGTTATTTAAGTGTGAAAGTAATGTGTTTATAAAATGATATTAGTTTATTCTATAACAAAGCGTGTTCTT
Organism: Gymnocypris eckloni scoliostomus; assembly: GCA_027564155.1. Lineage (NCBI taxonomy): Eukaryota > Metazoa > Chordata > Actinopteri > Cypriniformes > Cyprinidae > Gymnocypris > Gymnocypris eckloni. The sequence goes on from CM050416.1 coordinate 27,274,630, forward strand.
CTGTCCAACAAGGCTACCGTACAACCCGTGACGTCACCCACAACAACATCGTTGTCCGTCTGCTTAGCTCGTTGACACTGATGCTGAATGATGCATTAGTCAAATTCACACACCCACGAAACAAGATAGGTAGTATGTACTACAGTCATGTGGACATGATGCGACAGTTACACACGCCTAAAGGACATTTATTTGTGCTCGCGCTTCATGCTATCAGGCAGATGTAACGTTAATGAGCTCGATGCTAACTAACTATGTGAGGATTTTATCATGGCCGTAAAAGTGTGAAGTGTTAACATTTACCGTGAAATTAAGTTCCCAAAATACTGGGAGAGAAATGAGTACTCAATAGAAAATAAAATATTTGAGGCAGAAATCAACACGGGTGGTTATTAATGTCGTGATCATTCGGCAGTCGGTTTATTTTGATAAGAGCGAGCTCGAGTACACCGGACACAGGATGACGAACACGCTGGTCCTCTCCTTCCAGACTCGGCTGTCTGCGGTCATGGAAACTGTCCTCAAGACCACCATGTACGAGATCACCCGGCTAGTGGAGCAGAGCTTCTTGGAGCAGATGGATCGAGGCAAGCGAGAGGCGGAGGTGTTCAAACGGAGGCTTATAGTGTCGGAGGCCAAACTGAGGGAACGGGAGAGGTTTAAGAGGGTGAGGTGTATGGACTGTGGTCGGACAGCGGTGTCCAGGAGGAGGATACTACACCGAGGCCCCGAAGCACAGAGCAGTGAGTAGAAACAAGACTTTCCAAGAGGACCGTCGCCTGGCGGTGACCAATAACAACGTGCACACTGCACGGTTACAGTTTCATATCACACGTTTATACAAAAATGCTTATGCTATTTTCAATAATTTAATAAACCAACAAATGTCAAATGGTTTAATATTGGTCAAATGGTTTAATCATATTTTACAATAACTTTTTGAACTTCACTCAAAGTAATGAGGATCTCAAGCGGTGGTTCTTAACCTTTTTTGACTTTAAGGCCCCCATTACAGCAATTAAGGGAAAATATGATTTCAGTTTACATTATGATTTTTTTATAGAGCTATATTTTGTTTTAATACATTTTTTAATGTAAATACTTAAGTAATCTTGCTGAGCCTGATCTAAAGCAGGGTTTTAACAAACCTACAAATGACAAATGGCTTAAAAATAAATAGTTATTTCCTTGTCATACTTTTCTAGAAAATTGTCAAGGTGTTATAGGCCTATTTCCTATGTTTATGAGGAAAAATACTGAAACAAACTCCTAGAACTGATGTATTCTAGCCATGTTTTTGTGTTAATTGTATTTTTAATATAATTTAATTTATTCAGATATAAATTTGAGTGTCACAACATCATTGACGGATACATCATCATGAAATTATTATATTCAGTAAAATAAGTAACATCGGTTAAGTCTAACAATTTATTGGACACTGAATGCTATTCTTCTTCTTCAAAGGTTTGGACCGCCCGCTTGTAAAGCAGGAAAATGCCTCTGACAATAGCTGGAGGTGCAATCCCAAGGGAAGCGCAAATCAGGAGAAACCTTCAGCAGCTCCAGAAACTAAACAAAATGTGTGTATGGTATTGTTTTTCTGGTAATATCCAGTGACCCTGAAGACAAAAGGCATTTGGACATTTTTTGTGTGCCAAAGAGCATCAGTGAACTTGAGGGGAACTGATATCATACAAAATTAAAGTTACTTTTGAAAAACCATTTGTTTGCACGTGCTATATGATTAGATACCATCTAATGCAATACAATTCAGACATTTTAAGTTCGGCTTAGATGTCCAAATGCTTGAGCAATATACTGAGCCACGGAAGTTTGTATAATTTTAGCTTTAGTAGTTATGACGTTTCTAATTTACATGTGTTTTGTGCATGACAGCCTGAACAAGTGGGTGAACCTAAACCTGGAGGAGAAGTGAAAGAGGAAGCAACAGAGGCTAGAGACCCGCAAGCTCGTCTAGTAATACACCTCAAATACACTTACAAAAAGATCCTCCGGGCAGTGTTGAAGAGACCAATGGACTCCGCAATACAGATTCTGACCACAAACCAGGTGGCAGATCTTGCACTGAAAGACCTGTGGATGAGGATGAGGTCAGACAAAGAAACCTCCCAAAATGGTTTGACCCCAAAACAGCCCCTTTAGCTCGGTCATCTGTTTCACAGCCTGAACCAGTCAGGACCTCAGTATCTTCAGAGTCTCCGGGTTTGAGACCGCAAGTGGGCAGCATAGACTCAGGGCCTGTTAAACAGGAAGTTGTAGTGATGCTTCCACCAGACTGGGAAGATATGGAAAGGATCAGGCCTCCGGTGGTTTCTGCTCATAACAGTACTAAGAAAACACAGTTAGATCTTCAGCCTGGAGATCCTCTCACCGCTAGCCCTCAAATACAGGAGCGAGTTTCCTATCCTGCGCCTCCCGTCAAGGTTCAGAGCCTTGCACCACAAACAATGCAGCATCTCAGATCACCCGTTAGGAAAAACACAAAAATCGTTCTACATCCCAATTCGGTTGTGGCCGATCACGGTGCGGTTAATTTAGACCGGGTACAGCCCATCTGCAAAGCCCTTCCAGCTCCAAAACCCTCTCAGGTCCGTCAGTATCCTGAAGGAGCCACTACAGGTGAAAGAAGTTTCAGTACCGTACACCCAGGAAGAAGTCTGCCACAGATGGTCAGTATGAGGGTTCAAGGGGACACACATTCAGTAAAGACAATGCACAATTGCAGCCAGTGTGGAAAAGGCTTCTCTCATCTGTGCCACCTCAGAGCTCACCAGCAGATTCACACAGGTGAGAGGCAGTTCTGCTGTACCATCTGTGGACGGAGTTTCACCAAACTGAGTAACCTGAAAGCACACCGCAGGGTTCACACCGGTGAGAGACCTTACATCTGCACAGCCTGTGGGAAAAGGTTTACCCAGAAATGCAACTTGAAGAGACATCAGAGAATTCATTCTGAGTTTACTCACTCCAATGTATGACGAGACATGGAGGGGTGATAGTGGTAGAATCTGGTACTTTACACAGTAACATTTTAATTGATGTTTTGTTGACTGGTTAATTTGTTTTTAATATCATGCATCGTGTTAAAAGTACTAAACCTCATTTTTCAAACCTTACGCTCTAAAAATCTTCTGTTGTGGTGTGACCGGATCACTCAGGGGAAAACACCAATTTTGTCAAGATTAAATAAATGTTTAAAGCAAAGCACTTTTCCATTCTCTCTGGATATATCAAGCTATTTTTCACAAATAAATGTCCACATTTTACCCTACAATCAAAAGAAGAGGAAATATATATTTTAAATGCAACACACAGACACACATACTTTGCACGCATTACAGTTATGTTAATGCAAAACAACAACAATAATAATGATCAATTATAATGGGCCTAAAAATAGACTTTCTGTGTGCAAAATGTAATTTTACATCCTTTTGATTTTGGGGTAAAATATGACCTGGGCAGTTTCATCCATGCTTTGAACATTTTCTTTATTTGTTATTGGGTTTGGTGGTTCCTCTGGTAATCAAAATTGAGTTTTACAAGCCTTGATAAATACAACACAATTACTGAAGTATAGACCGTTAAATTAGATCCCTTTTGATCTGTTTGTATATTCAGATACGTAGCATTAGCTCTTTGAAATGATGCATTACTGTTTTTTTCCTTTAAGATATGCAGTAAGCTGTTTGAAAAACAAATGTATGTGCATATACTGATGTGGGCTTAAATTGTTACATGTTCATATTTCACTGTCAGTGGTTAAAGGTTCAAACTTATGTAGGAGGGCAGATGAAAGCACCTGCTTAACTTCAAATTACTGTTTTAAAATGTAATGACATGTTTCCAGTGTTTTTTTTAGAGTATAAATAATGAGGAACAGAACAGCTGGTACATTCAAGCTACTTTCTCTTCTGTATTTAGTTGAATGTCTTTTGTTGATTAAATACCACACACTGTGTTTTATTACACACTGAGCAAACTCCTCCAGTAATGCATGCAAACAGATTATTGATTAATCAGGTACACCACAGTAAGCCATGTCAAAGACTATAGAATACCTTAAAGATTATTTGGCCATGTACATTATAGGCTCTATGACTGTAATGAAAATTATTTAATTTTTCTGTGAAAATTAAAATGATAAATTATGAAATTGCATTGGAAATGGACCAAGTGGCAGGAAGTTAATGTCTCCATTTTTGTTATATAGTTGTTGTTTTGTAAAGTTCATGTCAGCAAAATTAAATACTTTTCCATCTGTTTGGTATGTACATGGGTTATGTGATATTCTCATGTGGTGTTTTTAATAACTGACATGTCCTCCTTTCCTATTGCACTACAACTGATACTATGTAATACTGATACACTAATATCACAGTAATACTCTGTGGTAACAGCACATGATGAAACAAACTTTAGGCCCGTGTAGAGCAAGATGTGGCACTTTTTACTGTGTTTTTGTCACGCTTGCTGTATGAACACACAATTATAAATGATTTTGGTCTTTAAAAATCTCACGTGATCTTCACAGTTAAAAATGTCTGCCATAGTTTTTTGTTTTAAAATCTACAAATCAGCACCTAAGTAGTCCTTGATAATCTCTAAATAAATATATATTCAAATCATAAAACAGGTCTTAAAATACTCCTATTAACACCTAGGGCAGTGGTTCCCAACCTTCTATTCACCTTCTAACCTTCCCCGACACATGATAATATGAACCCCCCAAACCCCCATATTATACTTATACACGCACATACATATATATATACACACAGTATCTCACAGAAGTGAGTTTACCCCTCACATTTTTGTAAATATTTGATTACATATTTTCATGTGACAACAATGAAGAAATGACACTTTGCGACAATGTAAAGTAGTGAGTGTACAGCTTGTATAACAGTATACATTTGCTGTCCCTCAAAATAACTCAACACACAGCCATTAATGTATAAACCGCTGGCCACAAAAGTGAGCACACCCCTAAGTGAAAATGTCCAAATTGGGCCAAAAGTGTCAATGTTTTTTGTGATCACCATTATTTTCCAGCACTGATTTAGCCCTCTTGGGCATGGAGTTCACCAGAGCTTCACAGGTTGCCACTGGAGTCCTCTTCCACTCCATGACAACATCACAGAGCTGGTGGATGTTAGAGACCGTGCACTCCTCCACCTTCCATTTGAGGATGCCCCACAGATGCTCAATAGGGTTTAGGTCTGGATACATGCTTGGCCAGTTCTTCACCTTTACCCTCAGCTTCTTGTTGGAATACTGCCCTGCGGCCCAGTCTCTTAAGGGAGGGGATCATGCTCTGCTTCAGTATGTCACAGACTGAGTACATGTTGGCATTTTTGGTTCCCTCAATGAACTGTAGCTCCCCAGTCCTGGCAGCACTCATGCAGCCCCAGACCATGACACTCCGTCCACCATGCTTGACTGTAGGCAAGACACACTTGTCTTTGTACTCCTCACCTGGTTCCCACCACACACGCTTGACACCATCTGAACCAAATACGTTTATCTTGGTCTCATCAGACCACAGGACATGGTTCCAGTAATCCATGTCCTTAGTCTGCTTGTCTTCAGCAAACTGTTTGCGGGCTTTCTTGTGCATCATCTTTAGAAGAGGCTTTCTTCTGGGATGACATCCATGCAGACCAATTTGATGCAGTGTGCAGTATATGGTCTGAGCACTGACAGGCTGACCCCCACCCCTTCAACCATACATCTATTTCCCAAACACAACTTCTGGATATGACGCTGAACACGTGCACTCAACTTATTTGGTCGACCATGGCGAGGGCTGTTTTGAGTGGAACCTGTCCTGTTAAACCGCTGTATGGTCTTGGACACCATGCTGCAGCTCAGTTTCAGGGTCTTGGCAATCTTCTTACAGCCTACGCCATCTTTATGTAGAGCAACAATTCTTTTTTTCAGCTCCTCAGGGAGTTATTTGCCACGAGGTGCCATGTTGAACTTCCAGTGACCAGTATGAGAGAGTGTGAGTGATAACACCAAATTTAACACACCTGCTCCCCATTCACACCTGAGACCTTGTAACACTAATGAGTCACATGACACCGGGGAGAGAAATGGCTAATTGGGCCCAATTTGGACATTTTTACTTAGGGGTGTACTCACTTTTGTGGCCAGCGTTATTTTAAAGGGACAGCAAATGTATACTGTTATATAAGCTGTACACTCACTACTTTACATTGTAGCAAAGTGTAATTTCTTCAGTGTTGTCACATGAAAAGATATAATAAAGTATTTACAAAAATGTGAGTGGTGTACTCACTTCTGTGAGATACTATATATATATATATAAAATGTGTGCAATAATAATGTAAAACAGTAGTCTAAATACATTTATTATAAATGCACAGACGCTACACAGTCTATTTGGCTACAGCATCTAGTGGCTACACAATAATATTACATGTGTTTTCCTTTATTTCTTCCACCAGGTGGCATCAATGCTTTGGATTTTGTAAGTGTTAACTCTCATAATATAAACTATATTTGTATAATATTAGTATTATTTTATTTAAATAAATGGTGCATATCTTAGAGGTAGGTCTTGTCTAGTCAAGTACAGACAAGTAATTGCCATTTTTATACAGCACAGATCAGAAAACTAAACGTCGCTCCTTAAGCCCATTACTTGCACGTTTAGCATCTTCCAGTCCACTGGAGGGCAGTAACATAGGAAACATCGACATTTTCTGCATCCGCTCAAGATGACACTGTCAACATCAACGATAATAATACTACAATAATACCGTGTTTTTTCACGTTATTCCGCGTTGTTTTGCTGAGGTGAGGATTGTTTTCATAATGTACTTACCGTCTAAACAATGTGGCTTTTGTTATTTGTCACTGTCCTGTTCCTTTCATTTACTTTTTACATAAAAGGCCCGAAGAGAGGGTCACTGCCAAGCTTAAAACCAAGCGAAAACATTAATATGTATATATAGACGTATTTCTAATAACATAGCATTGGTAGCGTTGCAATAATATTCAGATTATTTACTGCATCATTCACGTGGTGCACAAATAACAATAACAAAAGGCCTACCTGCCGAGAGTCTCGATGAATAATATACAGATTTTTAACATGTTGACACGGGTTTTGGTCGGTCGTCATGATGCCAGTAATATCACAGTTTTCTGATGTTTTTTAGGGTGATTACGTTCACCAGAGTCATTCACTGCATCAAGGTGTCCTCGAGGCGGCAGGACGATGTCAGAAGCCCTTTTCCTCACATTCCAGTCTCAGCTCTCCGTTGTCATGGAGACCGTCCTCAAGTCAGCCATGTTTGAGATAACCAGGCTGGTGGAGGACAGCTTCCTCGAGGAAGTGGGTCATCGTAAACAGGAGGTGGAGGTCTTGAAACGAAGGTTGCAGTTGTCTGAGAGTAAACTGCGGGAGAGGGAGAGGGAATGGGAGCGGGGGAGGAAGACACGGTGTCAGGACTGTGGCCGAACAGGAGAGTCCAGCAGCAGAGATGAGAGCCAGCCCGTAGAGCCAGTCCGGAGTGAGCCAAAACTACTGTTATTATTGATAACTATTAACATCCATCCTTTCCTGTTATAACTTATAGTGAAAAAGAATGTGACGTAACTCCTCATTCTCTATACTTTGTTGGGAGGGCTGGAGCCTATTCCAGCATCTCTGAGTCAGACCCAAATGCAGACTATTAAAAATAAAAGTATTAGATGTAAAAGTTAAACATGGCTGTAGAAAAATAGAAATGGCTGAAATAAAATAAGTTGAAATACTAAAATCACTGAAATAAAAATACATTTAAGTTAAAGTATATATAAAAAAAGAATCCCAATAAAATAGACAGCTATAAAGCTAAAGTGTGTTTTTTCTGTTATTTCTTACAATAGTAGGCTATATAAATAACACTGGTTACAGCACTTCAATACATTTGAGATATATAGAATTAAATAAATAAAATACTTTACATCATATTTTACATTTAAATTAGTTATTAATTTATGTATAGCATAACCGTTTTTATATATACTGTTATTAATCTACACACATATACATATAAACAGGTAACAGTAATAATATTACTTTTTTATTACAAATTTATTAATATATTCTATCTATCTATCTATCTATCTATCTATCTATCTATCTATCTAACATGTACTTTTATAAAAAATTGGTCACACTTTAAAATAGGGAACACTTATTCACTATTATCTATGACTTTTCCCTCAATTAATTCCTAATGTGCTGCTTATTAATAGTTAGTAAGGTAGTTATTAAGTTTAGGTGTTTGGTAGTATTAGGGATGAAGAATACGGCATTAATATGTGCTTAATTACTACTAATAAATGGCTAATATTCTATTAATATGCATGCTAATAAGCAACTAGTTAAGATACCCTAACATAAAGTGTTACCAAAATGTATTATTGTTATTTTTACTAATGCTACTCTTATTAATTTGGTTATATTCCTACTCTTGGAAGTTCACCAGGGCATGTTGTTTTAAATGCCTGAAGAACTTCAAAATATTAATTGATTTGGCATACTGACAAAAAAAATGTATAGCCTGAATGCACAGTAAGTTGCTTTGGATAAAAGCGTCTGTTAAATGCATAAAGGTAAATGTCAATTTAATATATTTAATATCTACAAGCTACAGCAGTGTTCAATACTTTATCAATTCTCACCAGCAGAAGATAATAGGTGATTATTTTCTTTTTTTACTTTTATCACTGACCTGCAGGATGACATTGTCATCTTGCAAATCAGTACAGTATTCTTTAAATTATTCTTTAAAGTCCTCCATTTATAGATTGCAATGCATCTGTGTTCTTACTGTTAAGAACATTAAGATATAATATATATGTTCTTCATATGTTCAAATACTTATCATGCTGTTCCTTAATTTAGTTTCGTTTCCTCTGGTGCAGGAGCAGACATCCTTTGTTTAGGCCCAAGCCTGAGAGATCAGTCTGCCAATCAACCTACTCTGTCTGAAGAAGTCTGGAGTCCCAGACAACGCCTGGAGCCTACCAAACAAACAACAGCACACACACACTCTAAGGAGAAGAATGATATACACAGACAGAATGCAAAAGAGATAGTCACACCTAACTCCGATGCACAAATTCGTCAGGATTTTCTGCAGAGGATTCTGGCCAATTCAGTCGTTCACAGCGAGTCCACTAGTGACTTCAAACCCAGAGTGAGCAATTTAGACAAATCCGACAAAAACCTTACTCTCGATAAGGAAATGGACTCAAACCACTCAATACTGTTACAAAGTCCTTCGGCTCAGGATGTGCACGAGAACCTTCCATCGTCTTCGCCAAACGGAGTAAAAACAGAAACGGAGCTGGATCTTCTACCTGTGAAGGAGGAGGAAGAGATGGTTCCGGTGTGGGACAGCGTCAACAGAGATGACGGATGCCATGCAGAAATGGCTGATCCGAGTCAGGGAGAGCTCAGAGGACCTTGTGATCAGGAGGAGATACAGGTAGAAAGCTTTCCAGGTCTAAACTCTCTCGACATGCCAGACGCCACCTCATATTTCACACCTTATTCAGTCAGCACACTGGTACATCAAGGTATTAGGGCGCAACATAGTAATTTATGCACAACAGAGTTGATGCTCTCTAGCATACCAGAGAGGTCACATTCATTTGTCCAACCAGAAAATGGACAAAGTTATCCTGGTTCAAAGAGTTCTGTCCTCTATTCTCACATTGATGTTTGTCCAGGCGAGAAAGCAGTCAGCCATGCACAATACCCAAAGCGTTTCTCCCAGGACAAACATGGGACGTCTGAACAAATCCATGCAGAAAGATCCCACCATTGCACCCAATGTGGGAAAAAGTTTGCGAGAGCATGCGACCTCAAGGCTCATTCGCTGATCCACAAGGGCAAGAAGCCTCTGAGCTGTTTGCAGTGCGATCAGATGTTCGCGTACAACTTCGAGCTCAAGGCTCACCAGCGAAACCACTCAGGGGAGCGACCTCACATCTGTCCGCACTGCGGCAAGGCCTTCACTCGAATGAGCAACTTCAGGCAGCATCAGAACATCCACACGCGCGAGAAACTCTTCAGCTGCACTCAATGCGGGATGCGATTCAATCGAGCCACCAACCTGCGAGTTCATCTCAGAAGACACAGCCACACGGGGAAGACTTACAATTGCCCTCATTGTGGAAAGAGCTTTCTGAATCCCAGACAGATGAAGGCTCATTTACTCAAAGCCCATGGAAGAGGAGGGAAATAAACATATCTAATTTATGTTTGGAAATTCTGTTTGAACTGATTCCGAATTGGATCAATTCATGTTTACATATTATAAATGTCTACACTTTTAAAACTCAAGAAGATACCACTGTCCGTGGTTGCCACCTTAGAGACAACTAAACAAGATCTGGACAAATTGTTATGCATGGAATCTTTGCATTACGGAAAGATGAGGAAACTTATTTAGGTTTAACACATCTGCATATATCAATTAGAATGACTGATTTTCATCAACAGGAATTATTTTGCTGTTGTATGATCAATGTGTAATAGCTGGTATATTATATTATGTATTTAATGTTTTTATATATTCCTTCCAACAACAGTAAAGACAGAGTATGTATGTAACACATCCTATTTTCCTCTTTTTAGAATTGCTTTACACTTAATATTTTGACTTTAAAGGTACCCTGACCTTCACTTAAATTGTGATGTGTCCCTGTAGCTTCAACTTTCATGGCGTTTTGTTGGAAAAAGTAAATGAACCATCAGATGTAGCAACTACTAGCACCTCTCTTTCTTGTTCCTGACAATCAGTCCCACCTCATCAAGTCAGTAAAGTTAGTCCAAAATGCTCCAGATCCATTTCAGTCTTCCATTCAGGCCTCTAGTCTCCTTTTCAGTGTTTGTTTTTTATGGATTGATGAAGACTGTTGTTGGACAGTACAAGACCTCCTGCTCAGCCATTTCCACAAGGTTTCTGTGATCTCCAGCAGCATTGTGTCTTGATGCCTGCCTCTCCTGGAGTGATTGTAGTCGGACAACTATTATCCCCACATACAGGTCATTATCTGATGGATTTGTATACTTTTTTCCAACAAAAGCAATAAATGCTAGCAAGACATTAAATTGGGAATATTTGTTATTTGATACCTTTTATTATTCCTTCTGACTAATGCAAGGCTGCAGATATTTCTGACAAACATAGCACTCCATTTGAAATAACTTGAAATGAATATTGTCTGTGTTCTTGCAGACTTGTCATTGTCTGTTATGATAATAAGCACATTATATGCATGATATTATACATAACCTGAGAATTAATGCAAAGCAGTCAGACTTTCAACCACAAAACATGTTTTTTGGGCAGAAGATACAGAAGCATAGAAATGTTTCTAAATGCATCCAAATTGATATGAAAATTGTGGTTTATTAATTTGTTGTTGTGTTTGTTGTAGATCGGCCAAAGGATTGCCGAACACGTTTCCATGGAACAAGGGAATTTACATCCCATAAACAAGCAGAGGACATTCAGCGTAAGCAGTTATATAAGTGAATTTCATTTATAGGCTCTTGGACGATCATCAAGTAACTATTGCTTTTTTCTTGTTTTTTCACCAGATTGTGGCCAGAGAGATCCTGACTCAGTTTCATGTGTGGCAGAGGGCCTGCTATAGCAGGAGCATTGAGTGGGGTCCGATTACAGCGAAGGTTCAGTCCTCTTTATTTGTTCTGTCTGATGCGATGATCTATTTTGATTATCTAAAATGAATGGAGATAAAGTCATGTTTTCAGAGAGTGTATTGTGCTTTACCTTTACACAGATCATTTCTGCATTGCCACAGCTGTATGGACGGGAGGCAGAGGTGATCGTACGATGTACTAAGATGCTACACAACCGCAGGGATTACCTTCGAAGGAGAGCAAAGGTTAGAGTTCACAGGCTCAAAGATTTGAATCTCTTAATTGCTTGTATTATGATAAATCAGACATGAATTCCTCTTATTTGTGACACAATTGTGTGAATAAAGGTAATTCCCTAGGGCTTATATTGCTTAGATCAGGGGTCTCCAAACCTGCTCCTAGAGAGCTACCGTCTTACAGATTTCAGCTCCAACCCCAATCAAACACACCTGAACCAGCTAATCAAGGTGTTCAAGGCTACTTGTTCATTTTAGGCAGGTGTGTTGGAGCAGGATTGGAACTGAAATCTGCAGGACGGTAGCTCTCCAGGAGCAGGGTTGGAGATCCCTGGCTTAGATGTAATGGAAGAAAGCTATTTTGAAAAAAGAAAGATTTCAAATTGACATTAAAATTTATAACACAACAAGTAGAATAATAGATAAATAGACAAATAGATAATTTGAAACAAATGTATTAGCATTGGCGTTTTGAAAATCTGTCCTAGGATGGTCTGCCCATCAAATTCTTAAAAGGGATATTTCATCCCAAAAATTATGTTGTTAATTACTCACCCTCATGTTGTTCCAAACCCGTAAGACCTTTGTTCATCTTCGGAACACAAATTAAGATTTTTTTGATGAAATCCAAGAGCTTTCTGACCCTCCATAGACAGCAAAACAACTGACACGACATGAGTGAGCGTTCACACAGATTTGTCATTTTTTGGGTGAAGCTGTTTATGCTTGTTTGTTTGACAGTGCAAAATGTGGTCTAATTACTAGAATAAGACTGCACTTAACAATTGTGATAATCAGTTAAGCGGAGAAATGATCCACAGATCATTTGATTTAATGGAATGAACAAATTTTCCATGTTTTTCCATAACCTTAAAAAAAGGTACAAATATAAAAAAGGTTATTAAATACATTATGTGCACAAAAATTATTAACTTCACATTATAAAAAAGAAACAAGCAAAAGGACAATTCAATCATGTTTCACTTAAACATGGTCAGCATTATTGCATTGTCTGTATGTTAGAAGAGGGTTTTGCTGCAGACTGTAGCACAATGGCGTAGTTCAATTTATCCACTACATAATCATTTGGCTGGCATGGGGGATGTTTTAATGCGAATGCGTAATAGGGGATTTTGGTGACACACTGGATGTCTTTAATGCACATGCGTAATTATGAGGATTATTTGTCATCATACTCCATGACAAGGATGGACTCATCACCAACAAGTGAAACAGTAAGTGAATGAGCACAATTTGTGTCGTTATATTGTTTGTGTTTTAATGACACTTGCATTTTACATTAGCCCTTTTGGTATTGACTTAATGTTTTCCTAACTTCATGCTGGGTCCTCATAACCCCTAAATTGCAAATGTAAGAATATTTATAATAGATTTTAAAAGTTGTCAAGGCAAACATTATACAGAAAAATATCAAGCTCATCAAGCTGAAATCTTGATTATAACAAATTGTTAGTGAATTTTCTTATTCAAAATGTTGATGTTAAAGATGTTAATCATTGTTTAATTGTAAATATCCTTTTCTAGATGCATATTACAATCCTTAAAAACGGAGAAAGCCCCTGTATCTCTAAGTGCACTCAGTGTTGTGACAAGTATCACTGCCCATTTTGTGAGACCTGGGTCTACAAGCCAAGAGAGTCAGGGAGCGTTGTTAACCACGTCCAGAATCATCTGAAGTTGGCTGTCCAGCAGGATGGTGTGTATAATGCTTCCTAATTCATTAGAATGTTCTTTTGTCAAGGCATGTTAATTCACTCTTGTTTTACTTTTTTTCAGATTACACTATTGTCAGTTGTAACTTAAAATGCAGAGAATATTCCCATTTTCATTGCTGCTACTGTCCTGCCACTGTTCTCCGAAAAGCCCAGTTAAAAACACATCTCGCAAGATGCAAGCAGAAGTTCAATGCTGAAGAGGAATCTGAAGGAACCTATTCTTTTGACGAAAGTCCTTAAGTAGTGCATTTTTTTTTGTTCTGATACTGTTGATTCACTGGTTTATGTATATTTAGTTCCCTGTTAGCGACATGTAACTCTCAGAAGTATTTGATGGATTATGAAACTAATTTTGTGGAAATAAACATTTAGTAAGAATGTATCTGCTTCTTCTTTCGGAACTGTGAAGTGTTGTTTAAGGACTAAACCATCTGTACATTATCTAAAATAATCTTTCATTTTACCACTTCTGAGATTCCACATGATATTAATAGCTCAACTTTTAAAATGGTCTTAACCATGGACTTCTTAACTTCCCAGACCTGCAGTTTTTCCTCTCCATATGAGTAAAGTAAAACAGACACATGCAATGTGAGCACAGTCTCATGGAGTTCAAATATATAACACTGCATATATATATATATATATATATATACAAAAAAAACTTGTGAAAGTTCTTATCACCAGTCACTACTCAAAATATGTGTTATTATGTTGAATTATACAAATATAACTGCAAACAGTACTTGTAAAATAGCTTCCTCTAAAAAAAAAAAACATTTATATGTAAAAATTATTGTATCTACTACAGCAACTTCACCATACTACAGTCTGCAGTGAAAATAGTTGTACTGTTGTTGGCAACACCAAAAAATAAATACATCGTGTTTGGGGTCAGTGCATTTTTTATTTATTTAATTTATATAAATGTATCAGTTTCCACACAAAAAAATTAAGCAGCGCAACTGTTTTCAACTTTTATAATAATAATAATACATATTCACTGTGCACCATTTTATCATATTAGAATGATTTTTGAAGAATATTGTGACACCGAAGACTGGAGTAATGTCTGCTGAAAATTTAGCTTTGCCATCACGGGAATAAAATACATTCATAAATTAATTCAGTAAAGACAGACTGCTCTGCCTCAGCTTTCTTATTTCATTACTCATGTAAATAGGCAAATGGTGCCTGATTACATTATCACCATGCCAAACATTGTTGGAAAGTCAGCAGGGCCATTAACGCTGGGTCTTTTAACACCCAACCACCGTGAAACGCTGCCTGACTTGTTGTGATCCTATGTAAATGAAGAAGACAACTGAAAACCGGCTATTGTGAAACTAGTTTTACCTGTTGGCCAGACAGACTCCTCGGTGGGCAGAATAAGCTACAATGTTGACCAGCTTTTATACTGATAAATATTTTATTTCAATATTTTTAATTATTAAATAATTTTTAATTCATTTTACACCAGCCTCACATCTTACTGTAAAATCTGCAGACAAAACAGGGTGATGCTCCTACTCTTTAGTGTATTTGTTATTTAATTTACTTTTAAAAGCCTTTTGTGTTTAGGCCATATCATCCGTTTATTGTGAAGTCTCACAGTTTCCAGGTTAAACTTTAAAATGATGTGAAACATCTTTTTAAGATGTTCTTTTCTCCTGCAGGAAACTGCTGTGGAGAGAAATCTGTTACCTATGGGCCAGCCATATCTTGTACAACTTCAAAGAGGTGATGCTCAAAATGTAAAGTTGTGAATAAAATATAGTTATGTGTGACATTGTCCTCTCTGCTGATTTTTTGTGTGTGCAGTTTGATATGTGTTCCTTCTTTAAGGAATATATTCAGGCAGACTTTAGAACATTCGTGGGATCTCTCTTGTGTGGAAGGACATGTGGGTGGGTTAAAAGAACCAGGATTGAGGAGAAAGTGAGGTTCAAATCACAGAACCTTAAAGTAGATGGGTTCATTTTTAAGTTTAAGTTTTAATGTCTGGTTTAAAGATCATTCCATGTGAATCACGAGCTTCGTTGATAACTATGTAGAGCATGAAATACGGATGGACAAATACTCGATGTAAATAAATGCATGAAAATGATTTTATACACGTTCACCAATTTTCCTGCTCAAAACACATGGGTTTGTTTACTATTTCCGTTTGTCTACATGAACAAAAAGGTTTGTTATGGCACATGCCAACAATACTACATCTAAAAATGCAGTTTGTCCGCAATGTTGTGGAATACTATCCCGCTGATATTGTTTCCCGTCGGCCCGTTATGCGGTGACGCTTCACACTCCCCCCAGAGACTGAGGGATTCACAGCCCTCGGCTCAAACGGGGAAAAATTCGATTTTCAACGAAGGTAAGTTTCTCTTTTATGAAATATGTGTTTACCTTTGAGTGTATAGGCTACATGTAGTACTAGTGGTTCTCGTTTCCAGAAATTGCACAGGCGCCATCATTAAATGATTCCCGACGTGAGAAGTTGTAGCTTTCCTACTAACTTAACAGTGCAGGTCATTTATGAAAAGAACGTGACCACTTTATCTTGGTTAGTTTACTGAAAGCGGGGCACGTTAGACCCAAACAAATATTATGTATGCACTCTTTTTTTTCGGAGAAAATCAGTTTTCGTCCTTAGTCTGATTGCTTTAGCAGACATGTCCCTTTAAACGAGAGAAATGACCCCATCCACGTTTTTTATCCACGTTTTTTTTTACAGGCATCACGGGTCATGTCCTGGTGAAACCTCCATAGGCAGCTTGCCATAAAGTTATTATGTAGACTTTCTTTCTTTACCAAATTTGCCGTCATTTAAAAATAAATGTTATTTTTCGATCATTTAAATAGTTATTGTTATAAACTGTCAGCCGTTTAAACCAGGTAAGTTAAACAAAATGGTTGCTGTAAAATCACGAAGTGTCCACAAAATACATGTTTTTTTGTAAACATCTTAAGAATTGCTGCTTGAACATTGTGACAGATGGATGATCCGTGACCTTCCTGAAGTCATTTATTCATTTACATAAATGCTGGGTTTGTCTGTATTTTTTATATTGTTCACACATTTTGAAAGAACCAGAAGCACCTAAACATAATACATGAAGAGTTCAGATGCAAAAACCTCTAAGTACCGTCTGAAATGTTCTTCTAAAATGTATATTTTTCTCAGGCTCCTACGTTTATGTTAAGATATTTCACTTTAATGGCAAAAACAGAACCTATTCATTGCCATTCAATTTAAATGAATAAACCTACATTGGATCCTGATACAAATGCTCATTTTAGTAGAATATTTCAAATGGCTTTTGCATCTGAACTCTTCACAGACTTTTACTGTATTTAATATTATTTATTCAATCTAATTTTCACTCAATGTTAGGTTTTCTTAACTTACTACTAATGATGAATATTTTGAATAATAGCTACCTTATAACTAACATGACTCATGCGTTTCTGTGACTAAGAAGCAGGACTTAGTTGTAACGGATCATGAACATTGTCAGTTCTACATCTTAATATGTCTCCTCTTTTGAAAGGTAACCTGAAATTGGACCGCTGTTTTTCAACTTGACTCAATAGGAGGGCTGTGGGACACTGGCAGTAAGTCTGCCCTTTCTGTGTAAGAAATCCACCACCAACGACCCACAATGGAAGTGGAGGATGCCTTATCGGCTAAGTTCAGGGTCCTGATTCAAAGGCTCATGGTGACGACAACCTCAGAGATCGTTAAAATATTCAGCAAAGTGCTGCTGGAGACCAGAATGGAGATCACCCAGAGCTGGAGGGAGATCGATTGGTTGAAGCAGCAGTTGAAGGAATGTGAGCAGCAAAAGACAGAGGCCATCATTAGGGCTCAGAGGAACGACTTCAAAAGAGAAGATGACGAGGTGGAAGTGTCACATGTGAATTCTCAGCCTGATGTACAGAGCTCAGAGGCGGTGGTGAGTGGGCATGCGTTCTGTGGTCATTGCTTTCACTTGTTTTCAGCGCAGTGCAAATCTGCATAGAATCAATGTTGTTATTTCTGTGCTGGTACAACATTTTGTTAAATAATTGAAAATGCATGGCAGTGATTGGGACTTGTTTCCAGTAAGTCATCATAGCCAATCTGACATTTTACTGACATTCTGTTGAAAATGTAATATTTTCTGTAGAATAATTTGTGCTGTTTTGTTAATATTAATAACCATGTTTTGTGTGTTACAGGGCCCTGAAAAAAGAGCAAAGAATGTCTCAAAACCAAAGACGACACAGTCAGGCTCATCAGGTACTATTTTTAGACAATTTTTCATAATAAATAGCAATAGACCTAAATTTCAGGGAAATACCACTACAAAATAAATATTATATAAAAAGGGGAAATATGATAAACTGTACTAGTTACTAGAGTTTGTTCTCACTGACCATATTATTTACTAAAATGATACAGAATTAAAGCGACAGCACTTTATTATTTTAATGGTATTTCTTTTAAAGTGTTTTGGAGCGACATTCTCACATAATCTGAGGAAAAACTATTTAAAATAGTTTGTGTT
Organism: Gymnocypris eckloni scoliostomus; assembly: GCA_027564155.1. Taxonomy (NCBI): domain Eukaryota; kingdom Metazoa; phylum Chordata; class Actinopteri; order Cypriniformes; family Cyprinidae; genus Gymnocypris; species Gymnocypris eckloni. Next base: position 27,292,874 of record CM050416.1, read on the forward strand.
AATTGAAATACATATGAATGTTAGTAGAAAATCTTAAAATAAATGAATATATGTTTAAGTTGAATTACTAAAATTACTAAAACAAATAAAATACTTTAAAGCTAAATAGAAATGTATCAAAATAACTAAAATTGTTGTTGAAAATAAAAATGAATTCACAATATTTAAAAATACTATAACAATATATAAATAATACTAATGTTTTTCATCATCACTGTTGTTGTACTGAAGTAAAATACATTTTTCTCTGATGTGCTTTCACTGAGTTTTAATAATATGTTCGCTGTTTTTTTTTTTGCTTCATTAGGCCGAAAGGTTAAAAAAATCTGTGCTATTGCTGAAAACAGCCATAAGGCCAAGTGCCAAGAAAATGCACACAACATGTGGTAAAACCGAAAATTGTTTGTCCCACCGATGTGAGTGAGAGGGCGCAAACCAGCAAGCAAGACCATGTCACAGACCACATCTAAAATCATTGCAAATGGACCATCTACGAGTGTGGACATATTAACAAAAAAAACTAAATCAGAGGTGATGAAAAAAAGTAAATTAATCAAATCTTCAAAGCACGCTAAAGATGTTAGTGTTGCTCGTGGTCTTCGAGACCGACAGCACCTCAGCATGCAGAGGTACTGTCTGTGTTGTTCATCGGATGAGTGTGACCTTCATTCTAGCCCCTCCAGAGCCCTGCACCAGGTCCCTAGTGTGTATATCTGTCGTAAATGTGAGAGGAGGTTTAAAACAGACCTCCTTTTCAAGAGTCACAATTGCCCAATGCCTCAGAATTGCAACAAGTGTGGGCAGATGTTCACTACTCTTCAGGGGCTCACCGCACACAGTCAGGAAGTTCAACATCAGGTCAGCTGCAGTCAGTGTGAGCAAATGTTTGCCACTCAATGTGCTTTAACCGTGCACAAAAAGATCCACACCAACCTTATTGTTCCCAAGGATATTAAGGCTAAGAGGTTTGAGGTTCGTCTCCAAAGAATCTCAGACTCCCAGCTAGAGGCTGCTTTGACATCAAAAAGCTCTCTCTTGCAAAATAACTCTTCAAAACAAGATCTTTTGGGCAAACCGCAGAATATGGCCACAGCAGATACAAGTCCTGGATCTGCAAGCAAACGCAGTGCAGAATCAACCGCAGTGAACGTATCAGAGACCAGCGAGACACAGCTATCATCTCAAAGTGTCGTGGAAAGCCTGGACTCAACGGCGGAGTCCAGTGCTGGACAGTCAAGTGTCAGGAAAGTCTATGCTGTCATGTCCAGCACCTCATGCCAAATTAAGATGAGCGAGGATGCAAATGGAGCAGAGGCACCAGCTGTGCATGAAACCGAAAAAGCAACGGATAACGGAAAACATGCCAGTTCAAGTGATGAGTCAGGACTCCGTTCTCCTCCAAGAAAGCGGAAGATGTTAGGTAATATTACAAAAATGTTAATTGGATATCATATAATAAGTGACTGTATTCAGTATTATTTTATGTAGATCATTTTGATATATTTGAAAATTCTGAGTGAGTTTTTTTCTCCTCTAGATTGTTCTCATGATGCGTACAATGGCGTGTTTCCTGTTGAAAATATTCTGAGATGGAGAAACAATAAGGTAGGAATGAAGTGCATTCATTATATGCATCATCCCATGAGCCTTTAAATCACTTTGGGGGAAAAAACAACTACATTATGCTATTCTCTGATATTCATTTCTTTTTAAAAGGGAAGAAATGAAGTTCGGGTCAAGTGGATGCCTTGCACATTGTGGTAAGTCTTCCTCTTCCTCATTTGATATCACTCACCCAAAGAGAAACACCAGCATCATTTAGTTTAACCTAGTTCCTAATTTATTTTCATACATGTGTAATTCAGTGGTTTAGTAGTGTTCGACCTAAATATCAACCAGGCTGAGTTTTTTCAGCCATATTCATGTCATATACACTAGCTATGTTTGCATCCAAAGATGCGAATTGAACTTAACAAAACTGGAATATCGCTTAAAACATTTGCCAATAAAGCACCGTTTCCATCCAAAAAGTCAAAGTAGGAGAAGCCCCTGAATATAATAATTTTCATACATAATAAATGACTTGCACCTCGAGAGCAGACGAAACACAATAAATCCGGTCAGTGCTTTCTGACGCGGATGCTGCTGTTTGGGAGCGCTGTCATATAAGACAATTATACAGACATACTTTTATAACAGACTTTGCTCAAGCATTTCATAACGACCAAAACAACATTTCAGATGCTGTTCAACGAACTAACTGCTGGCTAGTCAAGTTATACCGTCCCATCGTGCAAAGTCACATGCCTTTTTTGATATGCATGGTGGAATTTATTCGGTAAAGGTGTTTCCATCGTAGTTTATGCACAGTTTATCTTTTTGGATAGAACGTTTATCCTACTCAAAGCTTTTTTTATGCACATTTTTAGAACTTATGTGCATCTTGGCGTTTCCATTCTTGCCAATAAAAATAAGTGGATGGAAACTACTACTGTGTGCTGTTTGTGAAATTAGCTATATCTTGTCTTTTTTTTATGATTCCCTGCGCACACCAAATTACAAGATTACTGAGTGCTCAGTTGGTTACAGTGTTTATGTCCTTTTTATGCATATACAAAACAATTTATTTGAGTGAAAAACAATAAAATATAATTTCAGAGTCAAGTAGTTATCATTTTTCATGAAAAAATATATTTGTATTTTTTACTTTTCTCAGTGGGGCAAAGTTTCAGAACACATGGGAACCAGCAGAAAGCTTTCCGGGCTATTTGGATGACAAGAACGAAGAGTCAAAGAAAAACTAAAAGATCAAAAATGATATGTTGCCAATGCTTTTATGAAGTTTTCCGATTACACTAAGAATGTATGCTTTGCAATGCAGTTCATTTTTGTTTTTTGCCATGCCATTTTTATGTAATATACTTTGGTTGGTTGTTTCTGGTTCATTACAGCTACCCTATAGATAAATGCATTCAAGTTGAAAAGGTAGTGTCACATTTTACTACATCGTTTTAAACACCTGAGATGTTTTTTTATTATTATAGCATGTCTTATCGTGATCTGCAAAAAGTTAGTGTCTTGTTTTAGACATTTAGTATTTTAATGGCTGCCGTTGTATTTACTTCAGTGCAATCTTTGGTTAAGCGTTGAGTTACATGTTTACATTTTGTTGGTGAAACTTGTTGATGAATTTATACTTTTTTTATTATGATTTATGCTATTGATTGGCTAATGACTTACACTACAAGTAACAGTATATTACTAAAACACCATTGATGTTCATTGCCTCTTCCTGTTTTAACTTGTATGTTATTATACCAAATAATACAGTTGTGTTCAAGGCATATTTTAGGAAATTTGTGGATGTGTTAACTAACACAGTTGAAGTAAGCTGGTAAAGAAGGTGGTAAATACTGGAAAACCCCACAAACTCAAATAAACAGTTTCAAACTGGCAAGTATCATGGTTCCTTTTCAACAGCATGGACATCTTGCCAGTGTTGTGGTTATGATCGTTGCACATATTTTCTGAAATGTTTAGGTTTCTCTTAATTGTTCATAACAAATACCATAGTTTGAAGCCATATGGTTTTAAACTAAAGTTACACATAATTTGGTAAATGTGCTAATATAGATTATGGGAAAAGTAACTGGCTTTATTAGTTCTCAAAAATGCCAAGCCATGTCTGAATTTCAGCTGTACGAATGATTAAAGAAGTCTCGTTTTAATGGGACTTTAAGACTTAAGTCTTGTTTGGACTTAAAACAGTTCGATTTTAACTTCTGTATTGTTGGTGACAATTAAATCTGCATTCCAAATCAAAATCAATGCTTTAATGTGAAATGTGCATTTTCAACAAGACTACAATATTGATACTTATTTGTGGAATACATATCATACTGCAGTGTTTGAAATAACTGAATCCAAATAACAGCTACTGTGTAAAATAGGTCAAATACAGCTCCCTACCTTCAATTGAATCAGATTACATGATTACATTTGTATTAATGGTTATTGAAAACAAACTTTTCAAAGCTGCTGAAACTTCAACTCCATCCATGACAACCATAACCACACTTTAAAAACAGTGCCATGCCATTTTCTATATCTTTCTTGTGGTCTGTGACATGGCCACAAAATACATAGTAAAACAAAAACTAAGAATCAACAGGAAAAGGGCACTTTTTACGAAACCAGCATGTAAAAGGACACGGCCCTGCTAATCACAAGTTTTGCGACTTATTTTCCAATGTGGTTTTGACATGCTATCTCTGAGTCTCCAAACCAATGCTGAAATGTTAAAGCGAAAACTTAAACTTAAATCTTTCTCTCTGGCCAATGTGAAGGGGAAATGTTATTTGATACTATTTAAAAATGTTGTCCAAAGTCTTTCTAAAGATACTGTACCAATTTTAAAAACAAAGATGCATGCAGTTTTATGGCCTTCACACCTAAAGCTCTTATATGTATAACCTACTTCCTTTGGCCAAACAACTTCCTGCTGCAAAAGAGAGCATTGTTATGACTCTGATCTCAGAACAGACATGGTGTCTGAATTGTCACCTTCGATGACAAGAAAATCTGATCCTAGTACAGCAGCCAGCAGTGAACCTTTTGATTTAGAGAAGAAAAACAAAGAACAGTCTCATTTCACCTGAAACGCAAGTGAGAACCTGACATTACCGAAAGAGGTATGACTGCTTTCTGCTTTGCAAAAATCTTAATTTCTCAATTCCTCATCTCATTTCATTTATTTATTTATTCCTAAATGGCCTTTATTGGCTAAGCATTTTTAGTGGGGAATTACGTTAACTGTATTTCATAGGCTACCAATAACAGCACAGATGGAAACTTTAAAACCCACGCAAACTAGGAGTGAGCAGAAAGTGTGGTTGTACTTCCTTTGACTGGAAATCGATCAGTTCTTCAGAAATCAAACACTGGGCACTGACTACACATCCACAATGGTGTTATGTTTAATCGCTCTAACAGGTAAAGTCATTTTAAAACAAACTTTAAAAGCTAAAATAGATGCAATCATGGCTGCCACCAAATATTTACTTCAATATATCTGTTACAAAAATATATATTTTGTGCAATTCTAAACAACAGGCAGGTTCAAATCTATTTGCTTTCTTCGTCAGCTCTCCTCGTTTCGACCCTGAAGCATTTGGAAGCAGTGGAGTTGAAAGAAGTTAAACTTGGAGAGACAGTGTCACTGATGTGCAACCTGTCTTTCTACTCTGAGATCCACTGGCTGAGGATAAGTGAGGAGCGGCCGATGGCTCTGATGGTCACAAAACCCAAACACAATGGAGAACTGTCTGTTGTCTGGAATTATGATGAAGCTCGTTTTGAAGGCTTTATGGAGAAGCAGATGACTGGACTGAGAATTCTCCACGTCTCCACCAGCGATCTCGCCACATACTATTGTGCAACATCATATCAAAATCACTTGAATTTTGACAAAGCAGTGCAACTATACAGTAAGTCTGAGCATTTCATTTCTCGAGAAATAAAAAATTATTTGTTAAAAGAAACATTCAACAGCTTTTATTTCCGGCAATTTTCTTAACGTGTAAATATTTATTTTAACATAAAAAACTCAACAACTGAGACATAAAGTCATCTATCGCAGGCATTTGACAGACAGAAATGGAATAATGAATTCCTGAAGAAAGGGGGGTTAGTACATTCTAAAAAATGCTGGGTTAAATACAACAGATTGTTTTGACCAAGTGGTTGGGTTACTGCCCAGAAGGTTAGGTTAAACATTTAACCCAACCGCTGGGTCAAAACAACCCAATTGCTGGGTTTGACCATATTTCACCCAGCACCTGTTGTATTTAACCCAGTGTATGAAAAGTAGCATTGAATATCTTGGGTGCCCCAGCGGCTTTATGCACTACAGCGCATCTCATCCTCATGAACTGCAACAGATTTGCCAGTTACCACACGGCAAAATACTCTTATCAGCTGCACAGAAACACCCTAGCAACCACCCCAAGTAATCTAGCAACTGCATAGCAACATCCTAGCATCCATACAGAATATAAGTTTGTTTTTCTAATAGACTGCATGACCTTCAAAACCATTCAACTTTGAGCTTTAAAACTGCTTTAAACTGAAAACATGTGAACCTAAATCTTTTAAGAATGCTTCAAAACTGTCTGGTCAGGCTTTTTCAAGCCAACATCAAAGTTTGTCTTGAACATTTTTATCTTAGCCTATATGGTGACCTTAATTTCCTGCTGTCTTAAGGACTATTCCACCCGAAATAGTTAAAAAGTAATACTGTTTAAACCCTTTCCGATATAGATTTTTAAAGCTTTATTCGGATTGGATTACAAAATTGTATTGAAATTCAAATTATATTTGGATTACAAAATTATATTTAAAATACAGTATCCTGAAAGGGGGATTTTAAGTATTTTTTGCTGAGTTTATTTGGGCGTTATTATTAGAAGTGTGATTCTTCTGCTCATCTTTTTTTGTAGTCTTTTCAGCTGACCAGCAAAGTAAATACAAGCCCATTGATCAAGTACAAGGTAAGCATGAAAAATGCTCTAACACGTAGAAATAACAAACACAATAAACAATATTTTACATATATAACATACCTGTTTTTCATACAATGTAAATAAAAATAGAAAAACAAGCTGTCTGACTGAACCTTCCTAAAAAGCAGGTCCCGATGATCTTTCTCTTCATTACAAAGTATTCATAGCAGTGCTGTGTTTTGGCCTTCTGGGAATGTTAGTATCTGTTTTCGTGGTGCATCTGAAGACCAGGAAAAACAACAACACATCCAGCAATGAAGAATAAAAGAGAATACAGCATACAAATATTTAAAAAGCACGATTGTTGTTGTTCAAATAAATATATGAAACTCCAAATTTAACAGATAATGGGCTGTTTTGGCCTTTCTTTGGAGGAGAAAAGGGAATGAGGATGGATTGGACATATATGTATACTTTTAAGAAATACAGGGTATTTATAAATCTATGCAAATCTATAGGCAAGTCTAGCATTTTAATTGTTAATTAAATGATTAAATGTTCATGTTTGTTTATTTTTTATTCATTTGTTTCGTTTTGGAAATAAAACAATATCGTTTGTCCTTCATGAAAAATTGGTCTAGAAATTATTATTATAATTTTTTCCCACTATTACTCTCATTACTTTATTGTTTCGTTGTTCCATAGAAGCAACTGGCATTGAAAAAACGAACAAACATTGAAATTAAGAGGATACAGTTAATTTTATAGTGGACTAGTCCTCTTGTATATTTGAGTGTTTTTGTAGGCTCAACTAATCCTAACTCAGATGAAAGAGACAAAGACATTTAACCTGGTCAGAGAGATAGATATAGTAGAATAATTAGGTATTTATAGTGCAACTTCTGCATATAAATCATGTTACAGTGCTTGGTGTAGGCTTATTTCACATAGCCTAATAACAATACCTGAACTTTGTTATATGGACAGTGTGGGAATAAAATACGAAACGCATATTCAGCATTTCAAAATAGCATAAATCCTTTAAATTGCCAGTTGGGAGAAAACCATATGGCTACTTGAAGATGAATTTAAACATTTTATGCTGTATTACAGGCAGGCAGATAGGCTATAGGTAGTTGTGCACCAGTGTTGCCAACTTCTATATTTTGTTAGCAGCTTTTCAGACTACACTAGCAATATTTTCTTCCAAAATCATCTAGCAACAAATTTAGCATTTTTTATTTATTTATATGGCAACATTAAGCAACGTTTGATAAGGGACTCAGACAATAAAAAGGCACACATTTTTCATCCAAATTACACAAAAAGAGGAAACTAAAGATTCAGCAGTACACATATCATGTGAATTGTGTTTATGTGTGACTGGCTGCTATATTTGTAATTGTTCAATTGAATAAATATTAATAATAATAATTTAATAATTGTTAATTTATGATAGCCTACACTTTGTTAGTAGCTTGTACCTGCAATTATTGATCAGTTAGTACACTGTAAGAAAAATTGAAAATATACTAGTAATTTTCCAGGATATTATCCATTATCCATTGTTACACTGTAACCCGACAACAATGCATAAATTAATTTAAAATGCAGGTAAAAAAAACAGAATATTTTCATATTAACATGGTAGATTGTGCCTTATTTTTACAGACTTTTCTTAGAGTGTAACATAGTAATACACTGCTTAAAGCAGTGTATTATATTTGTTGTAATCATTAAAAAATGTGTGTTCTATAATTAATTGTATTTACAAATACAGTTATTTATTTTAATATTATATTATGCATATTATTTTACAACAAAATCTAAATTAACATATTTAAAATGGATTTCTTTTGCTGAGATTTGATGTTGTTACACTCAAAAAAATAGCACATTGGTTGAACATGATTTAATCGTGGACAGTGGTTCCACGTGATTACACCACATTATCTTAACAACAATGGATGATGTTCAACCAGCTTGAAATATTTGTGTTCATTTAACATGAACAGATAACATTCACTAAACATGATTTAAATACTTATTTTTACTTGAATTAATGTTTTTTATTGAACTTCAATTAATCATGCTATCTTAAATTTAATCCTTGATGTTAAGCCGATATGTTTACATCACTTCCAATGAATCACAAATATTTGTGTTCATTTAACATGAACAGATAACATTCACTAAACATGATTTAAATACTTATTTTTAACTTCAATTAATGTTTTTTATTGAACTTCAATCAATCATGCTATCTTAAATTTAATCCTTGATGTAAAGCCGATATGTTTACATCACTTCAAATGAATCCCATTTAGTCAAGTTACTACTATGTTATAAATGAATGAATATCACCAGTTTTCCCCATAATTCAATGTTGACTATGGAGGCAGCAAATATGTAATAAATTCTTTTTACTAGGGAACAGCTTAAGCAGGTGTCACACTTTCAAAAACATTTCAAACACTTATAAGACATTAAGCCAGAATTTGACAATTTATATAAAACACAAATGTGTACAGAAAGGTTTTCCTTTACAATGCAAAATGAAACAAACAGGTTTACATTCCTACATGTACAACAACCCATTAATAAAAAAATAGCAAAGTGTGTTTGCTTTTAATGCATTTCACAAAAAGAAAGTAACCTGCAATTCCAAAGAAAAAAATATTACGTTTGGGTTATGTTTGTTCATCAGGCCTCCACTGAAGTGCAAAACTTGATCAAACTGCTTGTGTCCATCAAGCTGTCTGTAAATGTATTCTAATTCCAAAATGTGCCTGGATAATTTTTGTAAAGGAAAAGCAAACACAATGTGTGCTATGTGGAACATCTTTGAAAACTATTTAAAATACATTGTCATTCAAACATCTTTCCTTGAAGAACAGTCAGAAGCCATTAAAACCGTCATTGAAAAAAAGTGTTTAAAAGGACAAGTTTGACAAAAAAAAAAAAATAGTCACCATTAACTAACCCATGAGTCATTGAAACCCTTGATGGTTTTCCTTGACCTTCTTTGGGTTAGTTATGGACAAATGTAATTTTTAAGGAAACTATTCCTCTTCACATATGCCTTAATGTACAAAAAAAAAAAATCAAATCAAATCAATAAATGCATTAAAAATGTGTGAACATGAAACATGAACATGTTTTGACTATTTGACACAAAACAGTTTCAAGGTAAAGATCCGGTGTTCATCAGTCATTTAATGAGGTGTAAAAGCTTGGTCTTGAGGGCTTGAACTTTGGTGGAGAGTTTGTGTCCATCAAGCTCCAGGAACACTTTTGCAGGAGTTCAAAGGTGTATCGAGACTCCTTCGGATAACTCAGATTTAGGGTATAAATAAGCCCAATCAGCAATGCAACACCATTAGCTACATTACCAAGCCCTTCTAGTGCTGTAACTCCTTCAAGAACTACTCCAACATCCGCAGGTTCATCACCAACTTCACATCCTTCACATCTGATGACAAAACGGCCATCACCATTTCTTTGAGTGCAGCTTCAGTGTTTGAAAAATCTACATCCTATATAACAGAAACAAAGTACATTAATACTAATGTACTATAAAATGTATTGTTATACACAAAATATTGTCAGAATATTCAGTCAATAATACCATGTACTCCTTGATGAGATTGTCAGGATCCTCATTTAGGTACACAAACAGGGCTTTGAGGACACACTCCTCTTAACATTAATGCAGGCACACTAGGGAAAATAAAGAAAATTAGCAACATGTACCAATCAACTAATACATTTTCAAGTCACACAAATCATAAGTTAGAAACAAATTATTAATTTATCTAGAAAAACAATTTTCACAGTTATCATACCTGTGTAAGTGGCAAAAGAAGTTTCCTTATCCTTTGTCCCTGAGCTCCACCTCTCTTGGCAAAGATCCTCAGAAGACTTGGAGTGTGTTCATCCAGCTTTGAGAAGAATTTTGAAATTAAGGCAACAGTTGTTACCCGTGCAAATTCAGCACAAACCTAAAACACAAAGAGAAAAACACCAAAACTTTAATGTATGCCCAAAAAAGCTAGCTAGCCTATGTGTTCTAACTTGCTTGTATGGTGTTATTATTTTTTTTTACTTATTGGCATTTTAATACATTTAATTTTAAGTTAAATCCCACTTAAAGACATTAGGGTGAATTACCTCCTTTTCTTGGAACAAAGCCGGCCATCTGCTCATAAAGTCAGCAATAAGTGGAGATTCTTTGACAACCTCTTGTCTTCTCAATGCAAATGAAAGGTCCATTAGTCTTCTCACAGTTTGCTCGTTGTTCTTCTTCTTAGCCTCAGAAAGAAGGAGACTCTGATTTGCTCCATGCTGTCAGGAGTTTCACCAGGAAGAAATGAGGGACAAAAGTTTACTTCAGCCTTGCGTGGCTTCTTGACACCAAAAGCTGGATTGCTTACACCCATAGGTTTGTGCTTCATGGAATTAACGGTCAATTCACTACAACCAAGATTTCGCAGCTTGGTTCTGTAATTTGACATTTTATATTTAAGGCTTCTTTTCCAGCCACTGCAGCCTGTTAAGGATCCCTGTTCCTTAAGGCAAGGATGCCCGTTTTATAAGGGCTTCTGCCACTTCATTAAATTCAGCATCAGAGAGGTACACTTTGAATTTTATAATTTCTTCAGCAAGTCCATCCAAAATGTCTGATTTTAGCTTTGGGTCTGGATTCAGTAGAGAGCCTTTTTTTTGGTATTCTGAATTGCCTTGTTCCAGCTTAATTTCTGCATCATAGGAGAAACGGGGCACAACAAAACATGTTGGCCAAGAAGACCTTGTATTCGAAGTCAACTCTTGGGGGTCAAGGGATGAAGAAGATGATGCTTCAGAGGATGATCTTGAAGACAGAATGTCTGTGTTACATGATGAGGGAGATGGAGATACTGCTAAAGAGTCACAGAATTTCATGACCTTAAGGGTGCTTTTGTTCTGAACATCCGTTGTGGAAGTCAGGTTCACAAATTCATTAAAGTCAGGGTCCATGATTTGAAGTCTGATTTCTCCCAACAAATTACACTGTGTCTGTATCTCATTCTTTAATTCTGCCAAAGAACAAGGGACACCATTCTGAAGTGTCACTTTCTGTGCATCATTCTCTCCCAGAATTACACGTAGGATGATGGTGGAGGTCATATTTACAATCCTGTTGATGAGGAAAAAAAAGTGTATTGTTTAGACTGTAGGTACATAAGCTTCATTCATACAGTTAAACAAGAAATATTTAAATGGCACCTGTTATGAATGAATTTGTCTTTTCAGTGACACCAAACGAAGACCTCCAACCTTGTAGTCAGCCAATGAATAGCCATCAGCTAATTCACTTAGTTCACGAAAGAAAATCTCCCGTGATGGAGAAGAGGTCAGTTCAAAGGCCCTAAAATGCTCCCTATACCAACCACACAGACCTTTAAGTACAAAACACAGTCCCTTCTGCACTATACACATCTGAATAATCTCTGCAAATTCAGGGAGCCCGTCTAAATAGCGACAAACAACAATCATCCCATTTCTGTAATTGACGCCTTTACTGGTGACACTTGTGGTGATCTGGATGAATTCAGTGCCTGGGTACTTGTCTTGGACGACCTGTGTTATTTCTGTTCTTAAAACAGTCAGAGGCACTGTTGACACAGTTGATACGTCTAGTGCAGATTTTTCAAGATGGTACGATTTCAAACTGTGAGAAATCATTAGCTGGTGCTTAGCTGCAAGTGTAAGGGGGATATTTTTGAAACAATTGGTAAGCCGAGCAACTTGCTTGAAAAAGCTATGTTTGGATTCGCGCATGGTCCACAGATGCACAAGTGGACCATATGACTTGATAAGTTCAGGATAGTGTTCCAAGAAGTGCTGTTTTGGAATTAACTTCACATCTGGAAAAACTTCCTGAAACCTCTGTCGGTGTTCAGAAATTTTGCCATCAAGGTATGCAATTGACTCATCAGTGTGAACTGGTGATACCACAAGTTCAACAATATCTTTGAGATCCATAAGCACCAGCCATGCAGGCTCATCTTCTGGCACCATGTGTCCTACAAGCAATGGAAGCAACCTTATCAGGTTCCAGTTCTCGTGAGCATTGCCTCCAATAGTATTCTGGCTGAACATTGAGCGAGGGATTGCATGAGGACTGTTTGTCTTGTCCGTCCATTTATAGGGAAATTAACAACACGCTCATTGAGAAATTCAAAGGTGAAGTACTTCTTTGATAAAAGCATTGACAAACAATGCTTAAGCTCAAATGGTACAACACCTTCAAAAACATCATGCATGACATCTGGGGGATAGCCAGAGAGAACATGAAAATGAGCAAGGTGTGTGGAGAATACACATTCTTTTTTAACACCAAAACAACAGCTGCCGGTCTGTTGTGCAGATTTCAGGTGAGCATCATAGCTCTCTCTTTCTAAGGCTAAACCTACCTGACCGAACCTCATTAGTCTGAATTTCCAATCTCTTTCCAGTGCAGAATCTGCAGTAATACTCAGAAGAAAACTTTCAACATAACCAGCTATGCTATGGGCCCCAAGGTTGTCTGCAATCACAACATGAACAGTACCCTTCACAAAATGACCAACTGAAGGAATAAAAATTCCAACTTCTTCTAAATGTGCCAGGTCCTGGAGAAGAGGCTCAAGGATTTTACTGAAGCCGTATTCTTTCACGTCATTACTTTTACACAACACAGCTAAGAAAATTGACGACATTGTTGCATGAGAACTTGTAGGCAAATTGCTTAGAGTCCAATACACTGCACAGAGCTTGTGTGTTCTCCGAGAGGTACCAAGAGGGTTACACACTTCAAAATCGTCAACATACAACCTTAACAAAAGTCTTAAATCATCTCCTGACAGGAATGCATTTTCCCTAAAGATACTGCCATCCTGATATGATGAATAAACAGCTTCATTACGCTCATATCTGTGGTTTGCCAGTATTGTTTCAATCACATCCTCCTTGGCCAACAGCTGTTGCAGGAATTTTAAAATGTGAACATACTGAAAGGTTTTCTCTGTTGTGAATCAAGGATGTACTCAACAGGTTCAACAACACAGAAGTGACTTTTATAAAACTCCTTGCGCCGATACACTGTGCTTAGTGGGCCATGCTGTCCTATTGCTGTGTGCAGTGGATGAGATTCACACACAGCTTTAGCAATGTCTTGAATAATTGCGTCATCACAGGCAAGACTGTGTTCCTGAAACAGATCTTTGAGCCTGTCACATGTAACAGTTTGGGATGAGGTACTCAACAAAAGTGCAGCTCTTCTAAAAACTCATTAACTGCTATGCCTGGAACATGAAAGAAATGTTCCAATTTCATTAACATTGCTGCAAAATTTTCAACAATAACACCAGGTAGGTCCTGAACTTCTGCACTGCTTTCAAACCGTACATTATCAGAAGCAACTTCATTAACCTGTACACTTTCGTGAATGTCGCTGTCAGACACATGTGTTATAGGCGTAGACACTACACCAAACTTAAAGTCACTCAATGAATACGGAGTGTGTTTTCTGTTTCTGTGGGACCTAAAGGTACCGTAAACATTTGTCTGAAAATCACAACCAGAAAACATGCAAGTAATCACTTCATTTTTCTTCAAATGTGTACCGATATGAGCAAAATAATCCTTTTCACAACTAAGTCCACAGTTTGAACACAAAGGACAGCTGAAGGTAGTCAGTTCTGATTGTGCAGGATCTTGATGATTTGCATGGACTCTACTAAGATGGACCAATAAAGCATTCCAAGTCTTAAAAGAACAAGGACAACTTGAATGCATGCATGGGAACGAGTGGCTTCGCCAAAGTGTTTATGCTTTAACTTGTAATGTTTCAACAAGTTTGATCTAGAAGATGCTGAAAACTCACAGGTCTTACACTTCCACATATCTAAATGGGTCTTTCAGTGTTAAGCCAAAGAAAATTTGTCAGACAATCTAGAAAAAAAGAATTAAAAAAAAATATTAGTTGATTGTTGTTGTTCATGGTTTGAAACCATACCAACAATAATCATTTATATCTACAACAATAAGCTATTACAGCTGGGCCATATACACAATTATTTGATATCTTGATATTGTCAAATTTCTTAACTATATTCAGTATATTTCTCAATATGTTTGCATTTTCTTTTAAATTCAAAGGTTGGATTTTCTTGTATGCCCATAAAAAAAAAAAACTACTTTAGAACAGCTATTATGGAGTAAAATGCAACGTATAAAATATTATATATATAATATATAACAAAATATATAAAACATATAAATGAATATAGAAAGGGCAATACTGGACGCTTGGAACAATGTTTTAGTTAAGCATGCTTGAATCTAAAATATACTAAATTTGTGATATTCCAAAATTCTACATTGTCCTTACAATTACTGCAATATTATCTCTAATATGCATTTTATCTCCCAGCCCTAATGGCTATTCTATCATAAAAGCAGTAGTATCAACAGACATGAAATCACAATGATGCAAATGGATGGACATACAAGTTAACTGTTTGTTTGAGGTTTGATTTGAGTTGTTTGCGTGGTGATCTCTTTCAGGCATAAAAAAATTGTGCATTCTGTCATAAATACATTAGTATAAACCTACATAATAAAGCAGTTGGCTAATATTGTTTTTAATAACACCAATGCAAATAGATAGGACACATACCTGTTTGTTTGCCGTTTAATTCAGCTGATAACACGGCGATCTCTTTCAGGCATAAAAGCTGGCAATCTGTCAAATACATAAGTGTCAACAAGGCGTGTGCATCATAAGCGTTGCCATATTATAATAATCACAATACATTTGTTATGATACAATATTATTGCAGTATTATATTGCAATACATTACCCGTTTTTTGGAAATAGACTCATTTTACAACCTCTAGAAAACCAGATAAGTTTGATCTTTTTTTTTTTTTAATATGTTCAGACCATCTCTTGGTCTGGCGGAGGCACTTTTAGTTTAGCTTAGCACAGATCACTGAATCGTATTAGTCCAGTAGCATCTTGCGCTTAAATTACCAAATAGTTTCAATAATTTTCCTACATTTTTGAGCAAGATGCTACTACACCAATAGGATTTAATGAAAACTAAAAGTGCCCCCACCAGACCTAGAGATTAGCTGAACAGATTCAAAAATGGTCAAATTCATGTTTTTCTCTATGGGAGTTGTAAAATGAGACCATTTAAATAAAAATAAAAACACTGTAGCTACTGTAGCCTGGTTACAGTCAGTAGCCTATTTCTATTAGTTTATACAACTTTAAAATGTGTGTGGTTCTGAAAGACACAAATAACAAATATGAATAACTAAAAATTATTAGCCATACATACCATTCTAGCAACCAAAGGCGCAAATACCCATTATTGATATTATTAACAATATTCAGTAACCAATAATAATTGTCATTAATGCTTTAAAACGCACTGAACCATCAACCACACAACACAACATTGTTATAATATCTTTGATCGATGCCATGAAAATGAACAGAGTGCAAAGATGTGCAAACATGTGCAAACTTAGAAACATACCTTTTCGTTTGATGTTTAATTCTGTTAATGGCGCGGGACGATCTCTTTCAGGCATAAAATCGTGGATTCTGTCATAAATTCATCCGTATCAGTCGACATAATAAAACAGTTGTTAAAATTGTTTCTAATCAGACTGATGCAAATGGACGAAAAAGTTACCTGTTTGTTTGCCGTTTAATTCAGTTGATGGCGCGGCCATCACATTTAGGCTTAAAATAGTGCAATCAGGCCATAAATACATAACGTTCAACCAATATAATAAAACTGTTGCCTAATATTTTTTCTAACAACACTGATGCAAATGGATAGATGAGTTAACAGTTACCTGTTCGTGTGCTGTTTAATACAGTTTATGGCGCGGCCATCACATTTAGGCTTACAATCGTGGATTCTGTCATAATAACACATTAGTATCAACCGACATCATAAAATAGTTTGATAATATTGTTTCTAATAACAGTGATGGAAATGGATGAACACGTACCTGTTTGTTTTAAGCTTATATTCCAGTTAATGGCGTGGCGATTTATTAGAGACATGCGCAGCATCAACGTATTTTATGAACGTTGCCGCCAGGATATGCAAATTGCGTCACAACAAATTTCCGCTTCCTTTAGGTTGAGAATGTGGTTTGTGTTCAGGCTGTTTTGACATTCAGTCCGGCTGACTTTATAAAAACACACATTTTATATGTGTGATTGACTTTTACTAAACATTATTTGTATCAGTCTGATTTAACAGAAATTTAAGACAAATAACAAACCTAAAAACACCAATAACCATTTAATTGCACATCTATAATTATAATCAAGCTATAAATTAATAAACAAAAATATTTAAAATAAATCATAAATATTATGGAAGTTATTATATATATTTTTTTAATTCAGTCAACAGTTTGACTGAGCTAAGTGATTGAAACATGTACTTTTAAAATGAAAACTTTATGTTAAACCAACGAGTGACAGTTTTAAGTCAGTTTAACATGACACAATCATGTTGAAATGAAAAATAGCCAAAATGGCATTAATTCAACATGAATTGTTCAGGTAAAGTGAACAAAACTGAAAAATCATTTTTTTGAGTGTACAATTTTGTGTCGTGATTAAGCAATGACGTCATCATGCCATGATATCACAACGTCATTTAGCAACTTTTAGCAACAAATCGACCTTCCTTTAGCAACTTTTTCAAAAAATGAGTTGACTGGGTGAATTCGGAGACGGATTCGTGTAACTGTCCAAATTAGTGGTGGTGACATTACCTTTAAACGAGCTATCAACATAGCTGTTGCAGACATCTAATTATGCAGAGCGAAAACTCACACACACAAAAAAGGCCGCGGATTATTATGTCACATTATAATGGTCAGCATGGCACTATATTGTCTTAAACAGCATTGAGATTAAAAATACATACGAATGCAAATGTATTGATTTGGTGATTCTTGTTTATCATCGCAGGGATCATTTGCCAAGAGTTTGCGCACCAAGTTTTCGCTGTGCTGCACATGCTGAATTAAAGTGCATTTCTCACGGTAAAAATGAACATGGATTGATATGAAATGTATTAATTACACCATAAAGGCAAAAAGTAGGCCTAAAGTCCGTTTTTTTACAGTTAACACGGCTTTTTAGCAATTGGGGTAAAGCAAGGAAAAGTACCCTTTTAAATAAATACGGCAACATATGGCGCTTTTCCACTGCATGGTACGACTCAGTACGACTCACTTTTGTTTTTTTTTCCACGGGGTACAGTACCTCGTACTTACCATAGATATAAGATACCTAGACGCCTCATTGGCCACTTTGAACCATTGCTGCGATACGTCAACGCGTCCGCCATATTTATCCGGGCAAGACTGCTTTAAAAACAAATGAGATAAAGTTTACATTTATCAACCGATTTCAGTGGTTTGTGATCTACATGGAATTAAAAATAACTCTGCCTCCAGTTATTTAGTTAGGCTTGCAAAATGATTAATTTTCATGAGACATTGTGAAAGCTCACACTTGGTTGTTGTTTTTCTGTTAACAATTCTGATATTATAACTGATATATACATGTAATGCAATTTTAATGTACATTAAATAAAATAAAGTTTTTTCATTGGTTTCTCTGTCTTCAACCGCAACATTTTAGCTTTTCTTGTGCCTCCTGTCAGAACACAAATCATTTCTTTTGAAATTCTGGGGGAAAAAAATCGAAATAATACATCTTAAGTATTAATAATTTACCATAATAGAGAAAACTGAATAAAATCAGTGAACACAAATCAAAAAGTGACAGACTGGTAGTCTGCTTCCTATTTTCATAGCACCCCACAACAAACAATATCAAATGTAACTGATAATCTTTTATGGATCCAGTAAAACGTACAGTTACAGTGGTAAAATGTTATGCACTGATACAGTGCACAGTAAAAAATATTGTAAAAGGGATATGTAAAATTAAAAAGTATATGTAATACAAGTTGTAGTTAAGTGAATAATATAATAACATAGCGAGGACAACATTACAATAACATAAGTGATATAGTATATTTAAAATAGCAACAATTATATGTATAATACCATAATAAATGAATAACAATAGATGAATAATAGCAAGTAGAATATGTCATATCAAAGGTGAAATAATACTGAATAGACAATAATGAAGAATGAATTAATAGCAAATTATAAAGTAAATTAAATATTAGTGAAAATTAGTGTTTTATAATAGTATTTGTGTAATAATTATTAAACAAAGTAGCAAAATGTATGGTTGTCAATTCCAAATCATGTTTAATTAATGTGTTCCTTGAGTAAAATAAAATATATGAGCTGAGATTGATTCAGAGGATTATAAATAAACAGTGTTGGGCAGTAACTAATTACTAGTAATTTAGTTACTGTAATAATGTTACTTTTTGCAGTTACTAGTGTAACTAATTACTAATAAGATTTCAGTAATAATATTACAGTTACAATCCATAAAACAGCTTAGTTACTCAGTTACTTTTGATGCCTTAACCTCTGTGATTTATAATCTAACAATCAAATAATACCTAGATTTATTTTCATAATTTTCACGACTCGCACATGCATGTGATGTCCCCAGTGCAGCAGGCAAGCTTGGATTATAGAAAAGCTTACATTCAGCAGATAGTAATATTGCATTATATTGATTTTGTCAGAAAAAAATATGATCTGAACACTGTTGTGTAAGTTGTGGCTTTATGTTACTCTGGCATTACATCCCTCTGATCAGCATGTACATTATATTACTAATTAAAAATCTTTTTGGAAAATTAATCTGTTTCTTACAAACTTATGTGATTTGATAAAATACATAATAAAATATTATCGTATATGTGTAACAGCGAAATTACAATTAGCTTCAAGCTACACGTGACAATTAATGAGATTAATACAACACTTCTACTTGAATGTCACTATCAATCACTATTGAGTGTTTGTAATAACTTCTGACTGCGATCCGATGTGGATTTTGGTCAAATGATGAGGAATAAATATGTTGTTAGTAACATTCTAGAATAATTTTATGTGGACGATACAGTTACAACTTCTGTATATATATATATATATACATATAATCATTTGAATCAATCTGTAGCTCAAGGACATTTTATTTCAGTTTTCAGTTCTAGGTTTTGTGGGAGTGGTTTAGTTGTGACGTCAATATTGACTAATACGGACTAATTCCACAGCTTCCCTCATGATTTTCCTATATTTTATAATGGGTTCTTTAAATTAATGAGTAAAATAAAGTGTATGGTAAACGACTTGACAAAGCTTGACATTTTGCTGCAATGCAAATTACACTCACCCATGCAGAAAACACAAATTTTTAAATATTGTTTATTTTTCAATATGCTACTACAAAAGAATGTTTGGGGTGTGATTGTGTGCAGTTTATGTTGGACAACAAAATACAAAAGTATAGTTATGTTTAAAACAGACCAGAATATGAGATACTACCTCCCCAAAAATCTTTATATTAATCAAAATTATTAATCATTATTACAACATCAAGAGCAATAATCAACAAAGATTTTGTCATGATATTGCAGGTTCACTCACTAAGGAGTTCCAGTATTGTTCATTTCTAGGCTAAATGTAGTCTATAGCATTGTGAAACTGGTTATATTTAAATGTGACAAAAACGACAGAAACATTTAATAAGGTAATTATATTACATAATATTGTTATAAAATAATTGCCCTTACAAAGGTAAACAATGATCCTGGAAGTCTACTCCGGGGGCAAATTGCCCCACAATGGTAAAGTTCATTTCTGACCTTGGCAGAGATAGAGACAGAGAGAGAGAGCAAGAGCGAGAGAAGTTTGAATATGATCAGGGTCATTCTGGCCATTCATTCAGGGCTGTTCTGGGCTTTAACTAGTATAAATACAACATTAGGCCGTGGAGGTACAGTCTCTTGGAAATGCAGAGAACAGGCTTTCTTCAGATTTCTTTGAGGCTTGTGTTGTCCTGTTTGCAATTGGCTGTAAAGGAAAATATATAATCAGTCCACAGTTTTATGATAAGGTATTGAATCCTTGAAATCTAGTGATGATAAACGTACTCTTTGTAAATAAGTAGTGAAATTAAAGAGATGCTTTAGCTCCATCTCTAATCCTGACAGTCTGACACTGTCTTGTCAAAGTGCTCACTGTAGCCTACATATTGTGTTCACAGCCAAAATAATGTTACAAATGACCAAAAAACATCCAGAAACAACTGTTCATTCTTACATGTGAAACATAATTCGCCGAGATCTGTTTTTATTAATGTGCGACGGTCTGTAGGTCCCCAAACTGCCGCCGAGTCAGGTATGTTTTCTTCTGTCCCGATATGATATGTATGGAGAGTTGCCCGGACCAATATGGCGGCGCCGTTGACGTGCGGCCGAGCAGCCAATGAGGCGTCAAATTTAGGTATATCTTTTTTTCTAGGCTACTTTTTTTAGTACCACCTCGGCCGAGGTTCCAAGCCAATCGTACCGTTATCAAAACGTGATGTATAAACTCTGCTGATCAATGATTGGCCGGAGGGGATCGTCCCTACCCGCGTCATTAAACTTGCGACACAAGACACAACAGGCACACGGCAAGAAAAAAATATTGTTGATTTCTGGTACTAGCTGTATCCCTTCTATCTACAACCGCGAATATAACACGTAATTACTATATGTGCATTACTGCAAGGGTAGGTCGGTGTATACATTCATAAAACATAATGTAACAGGTAGCATTTTTCCTTGTCGAATTGTACTGCCCACTGTGTTTAAACTTTAATGGGAGGTAACGTTAACGTTAACGTAGCAAAATCTGACAGTTTAGCATTTATACTTTGTTTTGACTGTCAATATACTGTCCATAAATATAATTTAAGACAGGAACAATTGTAAGTCGGCTAATCATAATTATAATAATTTGACTAGTCATACTTATTATAATTTGACTAGTCACAATGATAATTTGAGATATCTGAAATTTTAATTGCACTAGTAAGAAATCGAATTAGAGATAGGCTATCTTAAAATATGATTTGACTAGTCAAAATTCCAGTTAAGATACCTGTAATTACATTTTAGTATTAGATATCTTCAATAGATGCGTTAACTTACACGTCCGCAAATGTAATTAGAGATATCTCTAATTCTATTTCAACTAGTCACAATTACATTTCAAGATATCTAAATCCGCTCCTAGTCGAATTGCTGTTGTTTGAAAGGAGAATAAATGTACTCTGCTCCTCCCAGAGCTCCTCCCCGCCTAATGCTTAGTGCTAACTGATAACAACAACATATATAATTCTGCTATTTGTTGTCACGGAGAGAAAAGCTACTGGATAAATGATTATTAAATAATATCTGGATGCAGCCATATGTGGTAAAAGGTCTTCAGCGTGTATGTTTGCATAGCGTTGTGATTTTAATTAAATGTTGCAAAATAGACCAAATGCAGTGTAATGTTCGATAAAGACAGAAAACCGCAAACTGTTCTTCTGAATTTTATTTATTATATATTTAGACATTATGAAGAACAATGGAATTACATTTAGTCATTTAGCAGACGCTTTTATCCAAAGCGACTTACAAATGAGCACAATAGAAACAATCAAAAGATCAACAACATGCAAGTGCTATGACAAGTCTTGGTTAGCCCAGTGGCTCTCAATTCCAGTCCTGGGGACCCCCTGCTCTGCACATTTTGCATGATTGAGATCATCAGCTCATTAGTTCAGTTCATGGCTCTCTCGCCTAACAAGCTGATTATCTCAATCAGGTGTGTTAAATAAGGGAGACATGCAAAATGTGCAGAGCAGGGGGTCCCCAGGACTGGAATTGAGAACCACTGGGTTAGCCTAACGCAGTACATGTAGCAAGTTTTTTTTTTTAAGAAAACAAGTAGATAGAATAGAAAAAAGAATCAAGAAAAGCTAGCAGTTACAGAATAGATATGCTATTGATGGAGGGTCAAGTGTGTATGTTTTTTTTTATAAAAAAGAAGACAGATTAAATAGAATTAGTATAGAGAGTGCTAGAGTTAGAGGGTCAAATAAAGATGGAAGAGATGTGTTTTTAGCCGTTTCTTGAAGATGGCTAAAGATTCAGATGGCACAATAATGCGTCGTTTACTTGCAGTGGTGGTCAGTAATGAAGTAAAGCTACTTCCCAAGTAATGCAGATTCATTTTCACAGCCGCCTTTGATCATATTTTCCAAGGGTGCCGATATTTTTGGCCATGACATTCCAATTTCGCCTAGTCACAAAGCTTAATGCAGATATATCCTAAAAAGTTCTTCCTAGTCAACAATCTGATTGGGATATCCATGATTAAATTGCAAATATCTTTAAATACGATTTGCCTAGTCAAAATTCCAATTCAAGATATCTACAACTGTAATTTGACTAGTCATAAACAAATTGCGGATATATAAAAATATATTTTGGATACTTAAAACATTTTGAATTAAAGATATCTTCAATTGTATTTTGACTAGGCAAATCATATTTAAAGATATCTTGAATTGGGTTTATGACTAGTCAACACTTATTTGAAGATATCTCTAATTGAATAACCACTAGTAAAATTGTAATTTGAGATATCTCTAATTAGAATTTTGACTAGGCAAATCATATTTAAAGAAATCTTGAATTGGAATTATGACTAGTCAAAACTCATTTGAAGATATCTGAAAATATTTTTCAATGGAAGCTTCTGACTAGTCGTAATAGCATTGTAGATATCTGGAATGTGTATTATGATTAGTCAAAGGGCCTGTTTACACCTGGTCACTTCATGTGTTTTCTCTGAAATTATATTTATGGATTGTCAAAACAACGTTTTAAATGTTAAAAAGGCTTGCCATACTAGAGCTCATGCGTGACAGGATGTAAACATCCCCTAGCACTGCTCGACAGGATTAAGTCAAGCGGATGTTTGTACCTAGTCTCACTTTTTTATTTTTGTTTATTGTCTCGACACAAACAAAATCCTACCTTTAGAGTTTAGTAAAAGTTACTTGTGACAGAATTTTGACTTTTTGTGCAACGATAGTGTTCAACTTGTGTGCAACTTCCGTGTCTTCAAGATTTATTTTATCGCCAACTTCTCATGACATGCAGTGAACGGTTTTAAAGTTGTTCGGATGCTTTAAATCGTTTCGCACGCATTTTGACTGGTATGTGTGCTTACATTTTATGTCGATGGAACTTTAAGAATAGTGGGATTTAAAATTGAAAATTCCTAAAGCTCATGAGCATGTAAGGAGACGTGAGCAAAGGCATTTTTAAGTAAAGGCTATATTTATAGTCAGGGATTGTGTTATGTGAAATCTAGAATGCCCGTTTTTGTCAGCCGAGCATATGCTGAACAACAGTTAAAGTTGTATTATTATGACCTTCATCTTGATGCTTTGAAGGTCACGCACGACTCCTGTGTCTTTTCACATCTGTTGTCTATGATATGAACACGCGAGCATGTTGAGATTTAAAGTGGTGTCGCATCTTTGTCTTTCTGTCTCTGTTTTTCAGTTCATCAGTATCTTATATTGATAACAGCTCAAAGTTAGGGTAGGCAATTTCTTCTAGAAACATTTTAGTATACTGGTTGAAAGTTGTTGAAATCTTCTGTGTAAGGATTAGAACTATAAAATCATTGCACCAATCACTTCATTAGGTTGTTTTATTTTTGTAGTTCCGCTGGCTAGATGACTCAGAAACTGCCTACTTCACCTTTAAACTATTTCATACAAATATCATAGAAACTGTGTACACCTTTAAAGTTATAAATATAATAAAATAAGTGTATTATTACAACCACTTACTTACTGATAATAATAATAATAATATGGTGCGCAATTACTATGCAAATTCATTTGCAAGTTAACTAATTATTTATCCATGAGTTATTTATAAAAATACATTCTTAATTATTAAATTAATGTAAATTAAATTAATGAAAAATATTGGAAGTGTGGAAGAGACTACATAGTATTGACATTACATCACATTATAATCTTTTGTCTTCATTTCATATCCTCTTATTCTTACATTCTTCAGTTCCAGCCACCAGACAGCCATGAAGCTACCTCAACCATCAAAGAGCTTCCTTGCATTGCTCCTAACCTTTGGTAACATATATATGTTTGTTATTTATTTTATTTAACATATATATGTATTTTCTTCATAAAAAGCACTTTGAGAAAGGTAGATATGACAGTACAAGTTAATTATAAAACTTAGTCAACTACGCTGAAGGTATTTAAAGGGCCAGTATCTTTTTAAAAACAAGAATCTAAACTAGAGCATTCAATTCTTATTCATTCTAATATGTTAGTATGGTAATTTTTTTACGATGAAATATGTTCTTCTAAAATCCTTTTTATTCTCTCTTTCCTGCTAGGACTATTTCTAGGTGGAATGCCCATTGAAGTGAAAATTAGGGATGCTGCGATTTTCACTTGTAATGAGACGTGTAATGGACATCTCTTATGGACATTCAACACTAACAATGAAAAACTGGACGTTTTAAAATGTGTCCAAAAATTGTACAGAAGGAGACAACTTTAAGAACAGAGTGAGCCTCAAGCCTGGTACCCTGTCTCTAACCCTGTATCCTGTTCTGTATAATGACGAAGGCTGGTACTTGGTCACGTGTGATTCAGTGTTGCTCTGTAGATTCCACTTAGAAGCTCTTGGTAAGCAATCAGTTTTTAGTTAAACATGACATACAATTGTTTAATGGTAGTCACCCTACATAGGGTGCTTACCACTGTTCGATGCAATCTAATGCTTTGTATTGTGTTCTTTCATTGTTTAGTACCCACTACTGTGAGCGCCTCAGTCAGAAGCAATGTCACACTACCCTGCTATGCACGCACAGAGAAACAGATCGCTGATGACACTGTGAACATCCTATGGAAAAAAGATGACCAAATGGTGTTACAAGTTAAAAAGGAAATACGACATATGGCTCAGGTTTTGAAGGCAGGGCATCAGTTTCACTACACCATTATAAGGACGGAGATCTTTCACTTAACATACTCGGGGTCACCACATCAGATAAGGGATTGTATCGGTGCTATCACAGAACTACTGAGGAGCATGGTTATCCTGGTGCTGTCACTCTCAATGTTACAGGTTTGAATATTATATTTTTTGCACTTTCTTTTTTTGTCCTGTAGAAGAAAAAAAAGTGAAATTGTGAAATTCTTTCTTCAGCTGATCCAAAGTTCTATGCAAAAAAGTTTGGTGATAATCTTACCCTGGACTTGTTCGGATCTGACCATGTGACGGTAACTTTCATCGGTCATGATGCGGCTGAGACCCCGGTTTGCAATGTGACAGGAAACAATACTACATGTTCATCTGACTACAGTCACAGAGTATCTGTCATGAAGGGCTTCCTTGTGCTGCGTGATGTAACATCCTCTGATAGAGGAACATTTACTGTGAGAGACAAGACGGGTGAAGTCATTGGTGTCAACACTGTTACTGTTGAGGGTAAGATTTAAATCAAACTAATTATTATTTTTTTAATCAGTGTTACAATTGGCATAATTTTACATTTAGAACTAAGTTACTCTGTCGTCCACAGATGTGACCCAGAGACATTACTTCACAACTGTGTTCGTACTAATTGGTTTCGCTGTCATTTGCATTTGCCTGATCATTTGGTGTCAGTGTCATGGACAGTCACCAGCACAGCAGTATTCCTGCAGTTATAATGCAGTACTGTCTAATGTGGATCTAAACCCAGAACCATTGAGAGAGCCTGCATGCATTGGATTGTCGCAAGAAGAATCCAACCCAGAGCCTGATGTTCGTCCACACACACCTGTAGAGGAGACCATGCCTGAGACCGCGAAGACCACTGAGAAGCAAGACAACACTGAGGAGTATATTACTACTGGAAATGGATTTGAAGAAACAATATAGGAATACTTACTGAGTTACTGTGCCAATGAATTATATGGGAAAGGAGAGGAATTATATATATAATATACAAGAGAAAGGAGTTATATTTCTACCTTAAGAAGAACTATAGCTACAGTCTTGTTACTAATAAGACAGCAGCTATAGTTCTTCTATTTTTACCACAAAATTTTGACTAAATTTCACTAACTAGTTGTTTTTCACTAACAAGTGAGATTTAGGCAAAATTGTGTGGCAAGAAAAGATAACGTTTCCCTTGTTAATGTAGCGACGTATGAAGCACTGCTTACACAGGAATCACTTTCAAACCCCTGACTGCACAGATTCCTCTTGAAATGATTGGAATTTGTCTGTGAAATTTCGAAGATCAATGGTAAAAACATATCTTACTTTAGTGAAAACATGAACTTAAACATCAAGCTATTTTTCTTGGTCACTGATATGACTGGAGTCTCATCTCAGGCTACTAATATGACTTTATAAGATTGTTTACACATTTTTCAAAAGTACTGTTCGTTAACTTTTTTTTTTCATTTTTATTGGGAAGGTTTACTCATATATATATATATATATATATATATATATATACATACATACATACACGTAGTTTAACACTAAACTATATATATATATATATATATATATATATATATATATATACCAAGCTTAACAGAACAAAAAGCACACAAGTTTTTTTTTTCTTAAGTCAATTCCAGTTAGCCACAGAAAGTAAAATGAATGTAAAATATTTTAAATACAAATCACGTAATGGCCTTTTTCCTGATATGTTTACATTGGCTGATGACATCTTAAGTTATTAGGGTTGAGCCAGACATGGTGGGACTGCACTATAAGAGGGGGAACAAGCATTGTCACTGCTGGCTATGTTTCACCCTCCATTTATCTCTGAATGTCTTCACAAAGCTAAGCTAAGTTTTCCTCTTATACTCACTGCTTAAAAACTCAGGATAGTGGCAAATATTGTTGCTAAAGGATAAACTAGTTGCTCAGTAATATGCTTGTTGCTTTAGGCTTATTGTTATTATTGAGATTGAGGTATTATTGCTGTTTGCCCAAAACAGAACTATACTGCCAAATCCAAATTGTATGCTAATTGTTAGGCATCTTTGACGATAGTGGTCATGGCAGACTATTATTCTTGGCATAATGATGGATGTCAGACGTGCCCATGCTGGAAGCTCACCTCGTGTACTCTTGTGCTTTTTATTAACCATTACTCTGTACTTTTTGTTGTTACAC
Organism: Gymnocypris eckloni scoliostomus; assembly: GCA_027564155.1. Taxonomy (NCBI): domain Eukaryota; kingdom Metazoa; phylum Chordata; class Actinopteri; order Cypriniformes; family Cyprinidae; genus Gymnocypris; species Gymnocypris eckloni. The sequence continues at coordinate 27,320,655 of CM050416.1, forward strand.
TTTGGTGGATTGCACTTTTTTAAATATACCTCTTCACCTTCTGGAAATATCATGTTTTCGAGCAGCATGATCTAAATCTAAGAAGCCCACCTCTTTTAATGTGATGCTTCTTATTAAGCATTCTTTGCACTTTCTCTTGATACACTAGGATATATTGCACTTTTTTTCTGTTGCTCATAAGCTTGTGATACTTTGCCTTTTTAAATTTGAATTGCGTAGAATAAAATATTTTAAGATGTATCAATGTATTTTTAAATAGAAATAGTTTGAAACAGTCGAGTCATCCCAGTTCGTTTTTCAGTTAAGACTGCTTTCGTGGCATCATGTCTCATTGGGCTGACATTTGTTGACTAACCATGCAAATGATCTGAGATCTAAGAAGCCCACTTATTTTTACTGTCATAATTCTTATTAAACATTACTCTGTGCTTTTTTCGCTACACTTTGATACGCTGAATGTTTTTCTATTGCTCATAAGCTTGTCATACTTTGCTTTTTATGATTGTATTTAATAAAATGTTTTATAATTTATCTTTAAATGTTTGTTTATTTTATTAACTTTTGTGATGAAAAGTCACGTTGTATGAATGTGAGGTACATTATATGTGTGTGTGTATTTTTAAAAACAAAATGTGGCCAAATTTGGGGCGGTTTTATGCCAATATTTAGAAATAGTTTGAACCAGTCCAGACAACACAACATTACTGTTTTTCGCTTAAGACATGCTTTTGGCATCATGGCCTATATGGCTGGCATTTGTTGACTATGACAATGCAAATGATCTATGAAGAAATTCAGACCAGGAGATTATAACACAAACCATGTTTTCATATAGGTAATGAGCAAAACTATAGCTCAGACCACATGTTTTTTGTATGTCTGCACAGGCTGCAGTGAACACAATGATGTCATGTGACATACTTTGTGTGCATCTATGTATGTTTAGTCACTCTGAGAGCTCCAGAATCCCTAAAAACTCAAATGACCACAAATTCTGCCAAAAGATGTACTTGTGGTAAACTTGAAAATACCTGCATAACAAAACCATAATGTAACTAATGCTTTCAAATACCCTGCTGATAAACACAGCTGGATTAGCGTTGAACTCCGATTGGCTGAACTTGATCATTCAGCTCAATAAAAAGCTTTGGAAATCTATACTGTTCTGTACATGTTAGAGAAAATCACGACTGGAGCGAGAAACAGGTGGGTGCCAGAAACATGTTTGCCACTGAGAAATTAGTGAACATGATTGTATTAGTATCGATTTCATACTTTGTAATTTAAAATACGCGATTTTTCAGATTGCAAGATGAAGAAATGTGTTATAATCTTTATGGTTCTGACCGTAATTACTGATGTGAGTATGCCGATTTCATCTATAATATATACTTTACATTCTTTTGGTCTCTCGTAATTTATCAGTTCAACCACACATGCTTTGATCACTTTGATCCTTCCTTCTCTTCTAGATCACCTCAGCTAAGGTAAGCTCATTCAACATATCATCAAAATTATTATAAAAGTGTTAAGTTTAAAATTTGCACTTTAAGCTGTACTTCCATTTAGAAGCTGCATCTGATCAACGGTCTGAATGGAGGTCTGGTTACTGGTGTAAATGGAGTTAACCCTCTACTGGTGGGTGGTCTGAACCCACCTGTGTTTTCTGGTGGTCCTGTTGTTATTGGACAGCCTCCATTAGCACAGGTAGGAACTGAAGATTTACCAATGAAAAGAGCAATTCACCCAAAAATGAAAATTTGCTGAATTTTACTCAGACCATCCAAGATGTGAATGAGTTTGTTTCTTTATTGGACCTGATTACACCAGCATTACATCACTTGCCCACCAAAGGATCTTCTGCAGTGAATGGGTGCCGTCAGAATGAGAGTCCAAACAGCTGATTAAAAGACCAAAATAATCCACAAGTAATCCAGGACTCCAGTACATTTATTAATGTCTTGTAAAGCGAATAGCTACCTATTTATAAGAAAAAAAATCTGTTAAGGCTTCTTTTTATGTCACTTTTGACAAAAATAGGAGTCTATAATGATCTATAATAATGCTTCCAGTGAAAATATCCATTCCCTTTTGTGGTCTCACTCACTTAGCTACGGCTTGAATTTGAAAACATCTTAATGATGGATTTGTTTAATACAAGCACACAGCTTTTCACTTCACACGACATTAGTTGATGGACTGGAGCCATGTGGATTACTTGTAGATTGTTGTGATGTTTTTCATCATCTGTTTTGTCTCTTATTCTGACGGCACCCATTCATTGTAGAGGATCAATTGGTAAGCAAGTGATACATTTCTCCAAATCTGTTCTGATAAAGTGACAAATTCATCTACAGTACTTCTTAGAAGGCCTCAGGGTGAGTACATTTTCATTTTTGGGTGAACTATTCCTTTAAGCACTTTGTATATACCACTAAAAGATAATGTCCTACACAGACAAATACTAAGTCTTTTGTGTCTGACTGATTCTGCCTGATGCTGCTCTTCCTCCATATGTGCTTCAGCAGCCACCTGTTCCCTTCGGCCCCCCCAACATCGGACCTCAGTTGGCTTACCCTTTCGCTTCACCTAATGGGGTATTAGTTCATTTTCATTCACAATGAATGTGTAACAATATGCATTTATTTCTGTCTGAATTCGTGTAATTTGGGATGCTGTTTTGGACTGTTCTGATCAACAGGGACTGTTGTATTACATCGGTGGACGTCAGAATCAACCAGCCATAATCTCCCCGCAGCAAATTGCGGTACAAAACAACCCTACTAGTTTCTAGTACTATTCCAATGCTTTAAATTAAATGTATGGACTATAAATATGTTTATGGAGCTCATTCCTATGATGCTTTTAGGCTGGACAAGGCCCTACTGGAAATAATCAAGCTGTACCACTAGGCTCACTGACTAGATTTAAGGTACAGTTTATAAAGCAATTACAGGCAAAAGCATTGTTTTTTTTAAGGCCAAAGTTTGGCAAATGATCCAAACTCGTCTCTGTAAATACCTTTAACTTTATTCTATTTATTTGGAATATTTGTGTGTTGCCTAAAACTACTAATACCTAACTATAACCGATGTTCTTAGTTAAACAAGTACTGTAACTTCACTGTATAGCAATATTCAAAAGGCATAATTCCTGCCTTCCACCTAACTGTTGTTGTGGCAATTTCTTTCATACAAACATCATCACTGAGTAAGAGACAACTCTTGAGTCCAAATTATAATAATAAAGTATTTATTCCCTTGCAAGAGAGATCTCCTCGTCACCAATACACATGAGCTAAGTCAGTGAGGGAAGACAGAGAGAGATAAGAGAAAGCAGTTGCCAGTCTGTTTTATAGTCCCCTCTGCTTCAAGGCTTTCTTTCTCTCCCTCCCTACAGGGAGAGATGTCAGTTCATTCACCTCTTAATGGTTATACAGAAAGGGCAGGCAAATGCCCCCCTGACCCCCAGGCTATAAGTCGTAAATGCCCTCATGATGATCCTTTAACCATCTGCTTTTCCTTACCTCTCCCATAGTAAATCACATAAAGAATGCTTTTCTAACTATGAGTGAGAAAACATATAATGCACACTTTTGAATATAGGTTTCACGGTTTTGATTAATACCCATAAGGAAATTTCCATCACACTGTGTTAAATTATTCTTCCCAGCGCTCCTTCCTCAGAAGGACCACAGCAAGACCTGTCTCAATCCCCCAGGTTTGTAGAAAAAAATAATGAGTTAATTTGTACTTTTCTAAAAATCTGTGGTAGCCTGCATTATAATATAATTTATCATTTGCATACAGATGCCAGTTCAGATTAACCCTGCTGTGTCTGGAAATCCTGTTGGGTAAATCTGAGAGACGCATGTGTTTGAATAGCTTACAGTAGGTGTGTTTTATACATGCGTTGATACAGTTCAACATTGATTTTATGATTAATGTACAAAACTTAATACTCTTGATGAGAAGCTGATTGAGTTTGTTTCTTTTCGTAGATACTTTCAAGAGATCATCTCTTCTCTGCAATAAATTACAGAATAATTGTAAACTGTCTAATGCTTTGCTTTATACTGAAAACTTGTCACCATTTGTAACACATGTTAAATGTATTGAATGCTGAATAAAAGAAATTGAATTTGTTGCAATTGTGAGTATTTTCTCCTTTGATTTCACCATTTTAATCATATAATGTTATGACCATACTTTTTTTTGTTCACTATGCTATATTGCCATCTACTGGCAATAGTTGCGTAAAACAACAACAACAACAAAAAAACATGTTCTGTATGTCATTATTTAACAATTTTATGAAATTGAGTAATATTACAATGCAAATAATACAAATCATTATCCTCATTATTACTGTTAAACAGAGTGATTTAATCCATTTGTTCTTCCATTCCCTGTCCCTAATTTGTCTCAGTACTATTCTTTTGTCAATCTCTGACAAAGCTCATTTCTGATATGGGCACAGGTCCAAATAGACTTCTATTTAAATACATTTATAACAAATAAATTAAATTACATTTATAACAAAAGCATGTCAAAACTGTGGTTGGCGTCAGCACAGAAAACACATCAAATTTATATAGACACAGACAATAAATAAACACATGATATATATATATAAAATGCATTTGTTTATTTATTGTACAGTTACAGTACACACAGTTTTTAGAAGTCATCAGAAATCATATATCATGGTTTACTCACATTATTAAGCAGCACAACGGTTTTATTTATTTATTTGCTTACTTATGAATGCATGGAATGATTTAATAATAATAATAATAATTTGTTACATTTATATAGCGCTTTTCTAGGCACTCAAAGCGCTTTACATATAGTAAGTAGATATATCTCCTCATCTACCACCAGTGTGCAGCATCCACATCGCAATGATGCGACGGCAGCCATAGTGCGCCAGAATGCTCACCACACACCAGCTTACTGGTGGAGAGGAGACAGAGTGATGCAGCCAATCAGTGAATGGGGATTATTAGGAGGCCATGATGGTCAGAGGACAGTGGGCAAATTTGGCCAGGATGCCGGGGAAACACGGGGGATCACGTTACAATAAGACTGGAATAACAAAATTCAGCATTGCCATGACAGAAATAACATTTTACAATACATTAAATAAAAAACAGTTATTTTAAATTAATTATAATAATATCTCATTACTGTTTTGCTGTATTTTTGATCAAATAAATGTAGCCTGGGTGACCATAACACACTTTGTTCGGACAATCTTTTCATGTGTATGATTCAATATGGGTATTTTAAGGAGAGTGCAGATAGTTTGTGTCACAACTGTTGTGCCTATCAAGGCCAGACCTTTATACTTATGACAAGTGTTGCACAAGTGTTAACCTCTTAATGCAAATATGTTCTGATGTCTCAATGAATGAATGAATACTCACTCCCAGATAGAGACAGACAGAATTAAAAAAATCAAACACAGCTTTTTGCTGCATATGATAAAGACTATAAAATTGGGTGACATAATCCGACATGTTAGATTTATATTTACATTTACATTTATGCATTTAGCAGACGCTTTTATCCAAAGCGACTTACAGGGCATTCAGGCTACACATTTGTATTGTCAGCATGTGTGTTTCCTGGGAATCGAACCCACAACCTTTGCGCTTAGTTCTTTAACCAAGCCTACATAGCTGTTGACTATTTGTTAAAAATAGAAAGCATAGTCTGAAGTAGACATTAAACAGTTTTCTTTTTTTAGATATTGGCTGATTGTATTATAATGCCATCTACTGGACTCTTAAGGTTCCTAAACAGTTTAGAAATGAGAAAGGTTATTACAGCTGGGAAAACGCAAACCATCTCAGTCTGGTTCTTCTGTCTGGGATGCTCAGCCCCTAAACCATGTAATTACTGGATGGAGATGACCACACTAATTACCATAATTACTGTTTTGAACAAAATGATACAATCCTGTTTTCATTCTCAGTCAGACAATAATTAGTCTCTTTACCTCACAGAGCAAACAGCTCTCCATTCAGCCCGCTCATTAGTCTGTGACAAAGCTCAAACCTGATCTTGGCACTGGTGCATTTGTTCTATCTCTGTGAAGCATTAAATGTTTTGAGTGATTTTGTATAATATCATAATGATAGTTCTCGTCTCATCAAACACACATACTGTACATATACATACTCAAACCCAGACAACAAATTAATGAAAACAATTAGCAGCTCATTTGACCACAATGATATGATACATGTCTATATGTGATGCGGTATAGACAAATTGAGACACATGACACACCATATGTGTCACAACTACAGCAACCTGATATTATAAGAGGGCATGCACCAGTTTAAAAGCAAAGGGGACAAGACGCTAATAGTTTACACTTCTGCTCTGGTTTGAATGTACTTTTATTTTCTCTAATATTCTGCATTTATTGACTGTAGTATTAGTAGTATATATAGACAGTACCAGAAAACAGTCTTTTAAATATATATCTAAATGGTTTATTTAGACTCTATCTTTCTGTTTTTGGTATGTGTTCATTCTCATTGATTTTTCTTCCACAGATGACCAAGATGAAGTTTCAGGCCATCTTTTCCATGGCTGGTCTTCTCAGCATTTGCACTTGTGCTCCTGTAAGTCTCCTTTGATACATTCATGTTTTCAGTTTGAATCAATATTAACAAAACGGTTTGTGCTTCACAGATCTACCATCCACAGATTGGAATAATTGCAAGTAACAGTAATGAGGTAAGTTTCTTATGGAGTTTTTTTTTTTCTCACAAGACTGCATTTATTTGATCAAAAACACAGGAAAAACAGTAATATTGCACAATTAAAATACTTGTTCTCTATTCTAATATTTTCAAAGCTACATTTTCAACATCATTACTCCAGTCTTCAGAGTCACATGACCCTTCAGGAATCCTTCTAAAATGCTGACTTGTTGTTATCTCGAGATTAATTAATTAATAGAAAGTTCAAAAGAACAGCATTTATTTGAAATAGAAATCTTTTGCATAAATGTCTTCACTGTCAAAAAATATTTGGCATGTGTATGTATATGTAGTACAGTTTTGGTATAACATTTTAGTTTTCTGTTATATATTCTGTCATGCTCACAACTGTTACTTGTTCCTTCTTTGTAGGTTTTGCGTTTTAACGGACTCACGTTTGCAGGTCTGGGTTTGGGTCAAGCACAGGTAATTCAACTTCCAGTCACTGAAAAAACCCTAAACAAACTAATAGGTAGATAGCTTGAACATTTAAAGGTAAAATCAGGAATAGCATATGACAGAGATATCTAATTTCTTAACCTGAAATGAGGAATTACTTGCTATCTTAATATGGTGTTCTGTTGGTAGCCTGTAGTATGGTGCTTATATTATATGTGGCTCATTTGAATCTCTGCTTTCTTTCTCCTCAGGGAACTGCCTTTTTCCCTCCCTTCCTGTTCCAGCAGCAGCCCCCACAGGTGCTGAACTTTAACCCTGCGATGCAGGGGCCCTTCCTGCCTCCTCAAATAAACCAGCTGAACCCAGCACAGTTGCCCCCGTTTCTGCAAGAGCAGCCTATACCTGGCATCATTCCCAACAACGGCTTACCAGCACAGAACCTTCCCCCGGTACTGACAGACTTCTATTGGAACATCATGCACTTGTGGAATTTTTGTTAATTTTGGTCCTTATCCACAAGTTGTTTGAATTATTCTCACAGATTTGTCTGGAGAGTAAAACAGTCATATGTTGTTTTTAGGGCTTTCCATTCTTCCTGACTAATCTATATCCTATGAGGAACCCTCCTGTAAGACTGACACCAAACCAGAACACTGGTCCAAGTGTTCAAGGCCAGGGCAACATGCAACCAATACAACCAATGCAACCAATCCAGCCAATGCAACCAATGCAACCAAACCAACCAATACAACCAATCCAGGTATCGTAAAGCCTTTTCTCACAGGCAACAATTTGAGTTTTACAAAGAAAAATCATTACATGAAAAGCGTATTATCTCCATGAAGGAAACAACAAACATGCATTTTAATATTAAACAAAATATTGAATACATAATTATTTTAACAAATAGTTTAATACACATTTAACATTAAATTATTAAATGGATTTACATGAATCACATTTCTCTGAAGTAAGTTTAAGTGGCCTGTATTTGAATTTTCTTCAGAAAATATTTCACATTTTCCAGAACAGGGGGAAGCCAGAGGCGAAGGTAACGTCTGCTCCTGATTACCGTGGTGATCGTCCCGGCCCTGGAACTGGAGAGGTTTTTTCAGAAGTTATCTTTTGTTAACACGTTGTTAATAACCAAACATGACAAAATATGACTGGGCTGAATAATTACCATAGAATATGTAGACAGTTTGTTAACCAGTCCTGTCTCTCACAGGGGCATCCTGGGTTCTCATTGTTTGAGCCATAGGCTCAGAAGATTTCATTATTAAAAAGGTATTCAAAGTTTTCTGAATTTTATATTAGTTATACTAATAAGATATCATAGCAATTAATTGATTAGAAAGTAAATGTGTTGTTGGTTTTCCAGATATCTCAACATGGAGACCCCTCACTGGAGACATTTTTGTTAAACTTGGACATATCCATATGTTACCAAATAAATAAAATATGCTCTATTTACTTTGTCTAAATTGATTTTTTTCATGTTGAAAATACTCCTTTTTACTCCTCCTGAAACTTGATTAGGAACAGTGCTCATATGTATTAACTAAGAATACAAGAATAATCAAAGTCACAATGTTGATGCTGGAAATTTTATTGAATAGATTCTCAACAGAAAAATCAGCAAATTAAGTTAACACACATAAACATGCATTAATTAACAATAAAATAACAAAAACAATAATCTACATGACAAATTAAATTCTATTCTATTCTAAATTCTATTCCATTCAAATTTAAATTCTATTGCTGAATTATATAATAGCTGGATGTTCACCTGTGGAAAAAGAAAAAGGGGTTATTCAAAGCCAAAATAAAGTTTGTAATCAAACTAGGTTCAGCAATCTGCCTCACCAGTGTGATTATTGTACATGATTCTCTTCTAGTCTGTCCCACGATCACTTTCAGACTCCGCCTGGAGAATCAGTCAAAAGAAATGTTGAATAAATAAATAAATAATAATAAGAGAATCTAAAATGTATCCTCAAATACTTCAAAACCAGTCACTCTTAACTTGGGAATCAAAATACTGACCTTCATGAACGCAGGGAGCTGCAAAGACAAGCGGGACATTCAAAAGACAACAAAACAAAACAAACAAACAAGTGATGAAACATGATTTTAGATACTGGCAGATGTCTATAATGTAACTGATGCGATATTAGTACATATTCCTGATTACTTACAAGCTGTGTAATGCCATATTCAAATGAGATTTTTTGCTGTGGGGAACAAATAGACAATAGACTGTTGTGTTGTTGAAAAAACTATATTTAGTGCCCAGATATGGAAGGTCATTCATACTCCAGTCTCCAGATGAAGATGATATAACTTACCGTTGCAGTTGGGTTGTAGATGAGCTTCACATAAGGCTGTTAGATACGGAAAGTGTATTTACAGATTTGGTAAACTGAATTAAATGTACTTTTAATGTTATCTTTCTTTAATATATGTTATCTTTCTATTCATTTGATATATTTTATTAAGCATGATGCATGTTCATTATGGTGCCTGTTACCTGAGGGCCGTAGTGTGAGAAACCCTGACCATACTAAACATAATAAAAATAATGAATTAATTACACAACTAAGAAATCATATGGAATCTATTTCACAATAATAAAACATGTTTTATTAAACAACTTTACCCCCAGTTCCTGAGGTCTATTCACTCCATCCTGTAAATAAGTCAATTTTTTTTTAATATGAAACATTACTATATCTATAAGAGATATTTATATATTTTTTTAATTACAACTTCATTACGTTGTTTGGTGGCTGCATCTGCCCTTTGCCCTGGATGGAAAGAAGGTACTTTCTGTGAATATCATAACACTTTAACATTTTCTTTCTTATTATTTTAGTCTGTTTAAATGGTTACTCTCATTATCAGTTCAATCTTTCAAATTAAACACAGTATGAAATAAAAAAGACATATTGTGAACTACTGCAAATGGAAAATGAATGGCAAAGTTTTATCTTTACTTAGACTGTTTCATTCACTTACTTTTGGTAAGAGGAACACATTCTCTCCCTGGAACAAAAGCAAACGTTAATTCAGATTTTATCTTCTGTTTTATTGTATTTTATATCTTAAAATATAGATTAATTAAAGTCAATTTCCCCAATATAGTGGCATTACCTCCTTTAGATGGAAAGCACTAATATTCTGTTTAAGGGAGAAAATATGTATTTGTTTATTTAGTGTTGATTTTTTATATATTTACTCTTCTCAAAATATTAAAGATTACTTCTATTTCTGGGTACAAAACAACAGCACTGTACGTTTCACGTACCTGCAAAGTGACATTGTCAGCCTATATTGATCCAAGTGAATAAAAATATTCAACATTTATTTCATACTTCATATATGCATTCAGCTCATGACATTTAATGTCTTTGTTTAAATCAATATCTTACCTTGAAGATTGGAATGAACTGCCTGTTATCCTAGAAAATGAATCAAAGTAAACCCATAAATCTATACACAATCAATAACTGAACATAAAACCCTGTTTATTCCATGAATGAATTTGTGAAAAGTGCATGTTAATATTAGCAGGATGAGTTTACCATCATGTTGAGACTCAAAGGTTTTCCAAAGAGTGGATTCATTTGATTCTCTTTAACCCCATCTACTGGAGCTTGGGTTGGGCGCGTCGGCATCCTATCCAGCTGAAGACATTTATTTAAAAATATTAATAATTAATATTCATATTTCATAAAAAAAAATATTTTTCCAAATTAAATATACAATTCTGTTTGTCTCAGGTTGAGGGCCATGGCACATTGTTTTCATGTCTTACAGACTCTAAAGGAACTCCAGGAGCTTAAGTCTCTAGGCATTACATGCGCAGTCTAGCTTACTTTGTAAGATGGTCTACCAGCTCTCCCATTCCTCTGTGGTTTTCTGCTTCCTCCCCATCTGTGCCACTGCTCAGCAGAAGATAAAGTTAATGTTTATTGTACTGCACAATGATCGCAAACTTCACAAAAACTATTAGAAATGTTGCTCACCCTGTCTCCTCCGTTTTGACCTGGGAACACTGGATCTTGTCCAAATGGAGAGCCGTTAGATGGATCTTGTGCGTGTCGCTCAGGTCCATCTGGATACAATGGGCCCGCTGGATCTGGCTGTAGTGAGTGCCATTTTGAAGTAAAACTACCTTAAATAATTTTACAGTTATGAATAAACTGTTAAAACTTACAAAAACTGGACGTCCAAAATTCTGCTCCCATCTGGGCCTGATTGGAGTTGGCTGAGGTACTTTTACTCCATCTTCTGGATCTGGGAGATACTGCTCTCCATTCACCGGGTTAACTTGATCCCAGTGGTTTCTGTCATTGGGCTAATAAAGAAGCATTAATGCTTTGAAAGTTTCTAACACCCGCCGTGACAATAATAAAATGTAAAACAGTGTGAAACTCCACCATGATGCTAAAATACATTGATAAACGGTATACCCAAAATATCTCTCAGAACGCCGCTACTCACTTGAGCCGCCGCCACCACAACACATGACAATGCCACGAGAAACCACATTGCTTCTATAGAATAAATCTATGCAATTTTCAGCAATAAATCTAAGTTAAATCGTAGCTGATGTGGCACCAGAATCGAAGACTTTGACTTCTCAAATGTTGTGCCTGTTTCTAGCCGTGTCACATTGGTCGTGCTTCTCTCTTTATAAAAGCCAGTTGTTGAGCAATTGTCACTGTTGTTGTGGTTGATTTGTTTTGAACAAGGACTAATCAATTGTTAGAGAAATTGTTACTAAAAATACTAATACAAAGCTGAAGTCATTTAAGGTGGGTTCACTCAAGCATTTCATAACATTACACAATTCTTGCTTCAAAGAGATGTAAGTGTACGGACTTTCTTATAATACTCTCTCTATCGCAATATCAGTCAGATAGATTAAAGAAAGCCACAGAGGAGTGTCTTGTGTAGGAGGGATTGTACTGATTGCTAAACTAATTGGTTGCCTTAAGCCCTCCTAATGTTTTAGGATTCTCCTCGTGCATTTAGCAACAGCAGTCAGCAATTTAGACATCGACATGACAGAGGGGTGTGATATCTATTGCTGTATTTAAATCCTCTGGCTGTTCAAATTATTATTATATTTCTAGGCATCAGAGCAATAAATATTCGTCCGAAGAATATTATTTCTGCTGCTTTAGAGAATCATACTCTTTGACTGAAACATGAAGACGGTAATCTTACTTGCATGTCTTCTTGGTCTGGCTTTCCAGGTAGGTTTCAAAAGCTATACTTTTGCATTTTACACACTTATAGTTGCATATAAATAATGTGAAAGTGATAACAATGATTTTTAAAAAATTGCAATTAGGCTGAAGTTCACCAGCGTGTGGCTCGCTCATTATCCAGCTCGGATTCTGATGAGGTTTGTCAAATGTTCCTCAAGGATAAAAATGTATAATTCATGATAATGTTTTAATTGCTTGCATATCTGTTATATTGTCTCTTATCAGTCTGGAGCTTTTTCCCCCAATCTGCATCAGCCTTTCCCGATTCTCAACTACGACCAGCTCCTTCAGCTGCTGATGACCCTTTACTCTGTCCCAAATCCAGTCCCTGCCCCGGTGCCAACCACCCCTGCTGCCCCATTCACTGCCCCAGACCCGGCGCCAACCCTCGCACCTATCACAGCACGCTAAGGACTGCTGCTTTGTTGAGAATAATTACAATTTTCTGTTTTCATGTGTCTAAATAATGATTAGAAGAGCTCTAGCCAGTGATAGTAGTCTACTGTCTATTTGAAATAGAGAAAAATCTATAAAATACTTTCTGGACAGCCTGGAACATAAGAATAATTACTAATAAAGTGCAATTTATACGGGAGATAAAACTGTCAATTGATTAATTTGTTGTTGTTGTTGTATTTCAGCAGTTTGTTATCATTAAAACAATTTTGCTTCTAACAATTTTACTGCCTGCGTGTGTGATTCTGTATTTTGGATGTTAGAAATTTGAATTGATGAATAAAAACACAACTAATGCAGTTCACACATCAGACCTCATATAACAACTTTGGAAATAAAGTTGCTATAATCACAAAGAGGGGATGGGAAAAAGAGGGAGTAGTCAATGTCAATTCAATCATTCTAAATATTTTTTTCCTCTGATATTTTGTTGAAATATTCCAATAAATTTTGACATTCTATATATTAAGATATAAGATATCTACAATGACACATATGTGGAAGGTTATTATTTATTATCACAGTATCTCAGTTACATCCAGCCCTAAGGTGTGCCTTAATCTTTTGTTTTGTTTCGTTTATGTGTTGCATAATCTCAGTTTAAGTATGTGCACAATTAATATACCATAAAAAGCCAAACATGTGACTCATTTCCCAATTTCCCAATTGCTGAGTAAATTTTAACTTGCTAAATACTATGCATCACTTTTTTTCAAACGTGTCACTGTGTCACTTCTGCTGATTGGCCAGTTGTATGTCAACAATGTATATATAAAGCATATATATCACTGCTGTTTTGATGTCACACAGACACATCTCTCAAGCATTTGGCATTAGGGTAAGAGGCAAAGGTAAACTAAATTAATAGCGTTACTTTTATATTTGGTAATTTAGACATTTTATCCAAATGTGATTTACACTTTTTCTATTATATCATCAGAGCCGCTCTTCTTGAGAACCATGAAATCATTCCTCATCATTGCTTGCATCTTTGGACTCTGCTGTGCCGTACTAGTTAGTATTATTCTTTTTTGATTTGCATATACATGTGAATTTTATACTAATATTTACAGCCACATTGTTCTGTAAAGTAATTTATAACAATGGAAATGAAGTGATGATGGTGATGAAGATAAAGATGCAAAATGACAAATTCATTTTCCTTTTTAGGCAGAGGATGAAGAACTGCGAGAGAAGCGCTCATCAAGCCGTTCTTCAGAGGTCAGTTTGAAATCTAAAACTCAAACCATTGCATAAAATCCTTGAATCAATGATTCATTTAAATTAATAATTTTTTAGGCTACATTCTGAATCTGTTGTACATGTTGTTTGTCTTTATTTGAAATTTGTTTTATATAGACACTTTTTAAAAGAAATCTTACATGTTATACTGATATTTCTACAGAGACAGCCTGGAGGCTTCTTCAACCCGTACCAATTTCAGCGTCCCTACCCCTACCCATACTTCCCCCCTTACCAGCCTCAGCCCCTGCCACAGCCTCTGCCACAGCCTCTGCCTCCAAACAATAATGCTCTCCTCAGCCTCTTGCCATTCATCTTAGCACAGCTGGCATCCAACACCCCTGGCACCGGCACCGGCACCGGCCCCCGCACCTGCCCCGGCCCCGGCCCCTGCACCAGCCCCTGCACCAGCTCCAGCTCCTGCCCCAGCTCCTGCCCCTGGTGGGAGATAAGACACCTGTTAAAACTGAGCATGTATCTGATTGACTTGATACTCTTGCTCTTGTATATTAAAACAAATAAACTATGCATCATTGAATCATACATTTGTGTTTGTGTTATTCTTTTAAATGTATGAGAAAATGTACAGTATCAGATTTTTGTGTTTTTATTAAGATATAGCATGCAGCCAAAAAATGTACAATTTCCCAACAGATAATAGTCCTTAATCTGTTTTGAGCAGCATTCCAAGTACCATGTCTTCTTAGAATCTCTGACAGACTGTCAGTATGTGATATGTGTAGTTTTCAGAGAGTATTTCTACAGTTACAAATACCAGTAGATGGTGACAATGTATTGATTTTTGTTCAGGAACTAAACAAGTTAGTGAATCATTGAATCATTCACAAATCGGATTCATTCCATTGCATGTAACAATGGGTCCTCTGTGGCTTTGTTTAGAGCTATTTTCATTGATGGAGTTCTTAATTTCCTCTTTATTGAACTGTTAGCCTATATAAGGAATGCTTTTCACTCCAGTAACTTCTCAGTTAAGAGACGTTTTTGAATTGTAATGGAGGCTTGGACATTTCTTGTACTTACTGTTGTTTAAAAGCAATGATGTAGCCGACATAGTTTGAAAAATGTAGGTCTATTAATTACACTCGCGAGTTAACTCATGTTAATGAGTTAACATGGCTCAGCTTTGGTTGTTTTTGAGAACTTGACAAGGCAGAATGTTGTCTTTTTAAATTTGTTCATGTTTTCTGAATTAAAAAGTACATACAGAGGCTCATGCAAGTTTCACATCCTAAAATTAACAGTTAATGGCCAAACATATCTGATTTCCTGTTGTGCTGTTGTGCTGTTGAGTTTTTTCAAAAGTTATTATTGTTGTTCCAGGTGAAATATAACATGGATAACTTATTTGAATAAATAAATGTATTCATGTTTGTAGTTATGAAATGAAAGATTACAAATCTCCCTCCACAACACAAGGGACATAATAAACACTCATAAAGACACTTGTTTTGTTCATGAGTAAATTAGCGTTTTTGAACAAATCGGTTGAATGAATTATTCAGTGACTCTGCTGCATGTCTTCATCTCCTGATGTATTGATGTAACATAATTTTGCATACTTTTTGTTGCTCTCATGTATGAGTCATAACATGCACACTTATGTGCACTTTTTCTTTTAATCAGAAATTATAAGACAAACACAAATGTATTATTCAGTGATGCAAATTTTATTTACTTTTTAAGATACCAATAACAAGAATATCAAGTCAGTCAGATACATGCTCAGTTTTAACTGGTGTCTTATCTCCCACCAGGGGCAGGAGCTGGGGCAGGAGCTGGAGCTGGTGCAGGGGCTGGTGCAGGGCCGGTGCCGGAGCAGGAGTGGAGGATGCCAGCTGTGCTAAGATGAATGGCAAGAGGTTGAGGAGGGCATTGGTGTTTGGAGGCTGAGGCTGGTTAGGTGGAAAGTATGGGTAAGGATAGGGACGCTGAAATGGGTACGGTCTGTAGCCTCCAGGTCTGTATCTCTGTCGTAATCAGTAGAAGAACAAAGTCAATTCCATTAAAAACGAGTCCACATAAAAAGGATTTTCAAAATGAAAGCAGGCATATATCAACATAATTAGAGTGCATTCTATGTATAAATGTTTTTTTATTGCTCAGGATAATTTTTGCATTTAAGATTTTAAGAGAAATTGATTACAATTATTTTATGGATTAATTTTGGATTTCAAACAGACCTCAGAGGAATGACTTGATGAGCGCTTCTCTCGAAGTTCTTCATTCTGTGCCTGAAAATATATATTTTTTTAATAGAATAAATTACAAAAAAGTGAATATTTACAATTTGTGGTGATTGTAACAGTAGAATATCACTTGCGCATTAACAAAAAGAGAATGATACTCACTAGCACAGCACAGCAGAGTCCAAAGACACAGGCAACAATGAGGAAAGATTTCATGGTTCTCAAGAAGAGCTGATCTGATCTAAAAAACAAAAAATCCTCATGTGTAAATCACACTGGATAAGCAAAATGGCTGCTAAATGACCAAATATAAATGTAAATACAGTTTGTTAATTCTTACCTCCAGGCCAAATGTATTAGAGACTGTTTCAGGTGTGACATCAATACAGCAGTGATATATGCTTTATATATACATTAACAACATGCAGCTGGCCAATCAGAAGTAACAAAGTGACATGTTTGAAAAATGTAATATTCGGTATGCAGCAAGTTGAACTTTACTCAACAATTAGGAAATCAGGAAATGAGTCACATGGTTATGGTATAGTAATTGCAAAGATACTTAAATTGAATTTATGCAACTCACAAACAAAACAAAAACATGAAGCATACCTTAGGGCTGGATGTGACTGGGATTATAATGATTATTATTAATTTTCGTTATTATATCTGTAAACATTTTCATATATATTTATATATGTCTTTACTACCTTTCTGGGCCTGGAAATATTTCAGTTACACTGCTGTCTATGTAGGGTCAGAAGGCTCTTGGATTTCATCAAACATATCTTGATTTATGTTCCAAAGATGAACAAAGATCTTAAGGGTTTAGAACTACATGAGGATAAGTAATTAATGACATCATTAAAATGTTTGGGGTAAACTATCCTTTTACAGTTGTAGTGTGAACAAAAAACTGTCCGTAAGTAATAAGTATGCATTTTGCCAATGCATTTATCCAAATGAACATTTGACATAATTTTCCATTTAATTATTTAGTAAGTTTAGTTAATTTCTTACAGTATGGCAACCTGACATTAAGCGTCCCTGTATTGGAGCTCTGTATAAGGGAACCTCAAATTAAGTTCACCACCCTCTTTCACTCTCTTGTCTTTGAGATACAACCCGAATTCCGGAAATATTGGGACATTTTTTAATTTTGAATAAAATGAAAACGAAAATAATTTAAAATCACATGAGCCAATATTTTATTCACAATAGAACATAGATAATATAACAAATGTTTAAACTGATAATGTTTACAATTTTATACACAAAATGAGCCCATTTCAAATTTGATGCCTGCCACAGGTCTCAAAATAGTTGGGACGAGGGCATGTTTACCACGGTGTAGCATATCTTCTTCTTTTCAAAACAGTTTGAAGACATCTGGGCATCGAGGTTATGAATTTCTGGAGTTTTGGTGTTGGAATTTGGTCTCATTCTTGCCTGATATAGGTTTCCAGTTGCTGAAGAGTTTCGTGGTCATCTTTAAAGTATTTTTTGTTTAATGATGCACCCAATGTTCTCTATAGGTGAAAGATCTGGACTGCAGGCAGGTCAATTCAGCACCCAGACTCTTCTACTACAAAGCCATGCTGTTGTAATAGCTGCAGTATGTGGTTTTGCATTGTCCTGCTGAAATACACAAGGCCTTCCCTAAAATAGACATCGTCTGGAGGGGAGCATATGTTGCTCTAAAACCTTTATATACCTTTCAGCATTCATAGTGCCTTCTAAATCATGCAAGCTGCCCATACCGTACCCATTGGATACCCATACTGTAAAGTCTGGACTCGTCTGACCATAGAACACTTTTTAAATGAGCCTTGGCCCACAGGACACGGCGGTGCTTCTGGACCATGTTCACATATGAATTATTTTTTGTATGATAGAGCTTTAGTTGGCATCTGCAGATGGCACGGCGGATTGTGTTTACTGACAGTGGTTTCTGGAAGTATTCCTGGGCCCATTTAGTAATGTCAATGACAGAATCATGCCCATGAGTGATGCAGTGTTGTCTGAGGACCCGAAGACACGGGTATCCAACAAAGGTCTTTGGCCTTGTCCCTTACGCACAGATATTTCTACAGTTTCTCTTAATCTTTTGATGGTGTTATGCACTGCAGATGATGAGATTTGCAAAGCGATTGCAATTTGACGTTGAGGGACATTGTTTTTAAAGTATCCCACAATATTTTTACACACTCTTTCACAGATTTGAGAGCCTCTGCCCATCTTCACTTCTGAGAGACTCTGCCTCTCTAATGGCGCTTTTCCACTGCGTGGTACGACTCGGTTCGGCACGGCTCGTTACGGCACGGCACGGCACGGCACGGCACGGCACGGTTCGGGTCAGTTTGCGTTTCCACTGCAGTTCCCAGCAGCAGAGACTGTGCCACAGGCTGTAGAGGAGGAGGGCAGGGATGTTCGTGCAGGTGTGATGCGTTACTTGAATAGTTAACAATTCATGTAGAATGTTCTCTGAATTATCAATAAACTTTTGAATAATATTTCAAAATGTTCAATGCATTCCTTGCTTTTTAAATATATGTGTTGGTTTGTATCATCGTGGCATTAATCATTTGTCTTTTTCAAGAGGTTCATTACGTGCTCATACAATAATTGTCAGGTACGGGGGCCAGAACTCAAATGCAGACCAGAGTTACAGTACAATTAAGGTGAGTTTATTTACAACCAGTACAAACAGAGATGTGAACTGAGTGGTGAATGCTCTGGTAGGATAGAGGGTTTGTGGTCCGGGTTCCAGCACTCTGTGTTCCAAGGTTCTAGTGAGAGATCTGAGTCAGAGGTTCAGGCTGGATTTCTGCAGTCAAGACAGGGAAAAACGGGTTAGCTCTCAATTCCTCAGAAACTGACAAAATACAAACACTTCAGGACAAAGATTGGCTGGCATGTACTCATACTGAGTGGTACAACGATCCGGCGGGGACTGGAAAGTAGAACTGGCTTTTATAGGTGAGTTGATTGCATGATGTGGAACAGGTGTGCTTGATAGAGGTGATGAGCAGACAGGAACATTGGAGACCACGCCCACCAGTAATCTCAGAGCAGCCAGACAGTACCCCCGCGCCTCAGGCGGTCCTCCAGGCTTCTCAGGGTGAGGCGATGGAACGCATGAGGCGGCATCCAGAACCCGCTGCCGGGGAACCCAGCTCCTCTCCTCTGGTCCATAGCCCTCCCAGTCGATGAGATACTGCATGCCGCGCCCCCGGCGACGAGAGTCCAAAATCTGGTGAACTGTGAACGCCGGATGGCCATCAATAAGCCGGGGGGGTGGAGGGGCCGGGAGAGGAGGGAGTAGTGGGCTGATGAGGACAGGCTTAAGCAGAGATACATGGAAGGCAGGGTGGACCTTGAGTGTGGGAGGCAGTCGGAGACGGACTGTCACAGGGGTGATGACCTTCTCGATCACCAAGGGACCAATGTATCTAGGTGATAATTTCTTAGAGTTGGTCTTTAACGGGAGATCCCGGGTGGAGAGCCATACCTTGTCCCCCACGGAATAGGAAGGTGCAGGAGTCCGATGACGGTTGGCGTGGCGCTCATACTGGGCAGAGGTCCTCAGAAGGGTGGCCCGGGCTCGGTGCCAGGTGCGATGACATCTGCGGATGTATGCTTGGACGGAGGGAACGGCCAACTCTCTCTCCTGAGAGGGAAACAACGGGGGTTGAAAACCATAGACACATTGAAAGGGAGACAGACCTGTGGCAGCTGTGGGAAGCGTGTTGTGGGCGTACTCCACCCATGGAAGCTGAGATGTCCAGGAAGTAGGGTTGGAGGAAGCCAAACAACGCAGGGTGGTCTCCAGTTTCTGGTTGGCTCTCTCCGCTTGGCCGTTAGCTTGAGGATGGAACCCAGAGGTCAGGCTAACGGTGGCCCCGATGGCTCGGCAGAATGACTTCCAGACGGCTGAGGTGAATTGTGGACCTCTGTCCGAGACGATGTCCAAGGGCAGGCCGTGGACCGTGAACACCACAGAGACCAGGAGTTCCGCAGTCTCCTTAGCTGTGGGCAGTTTGGGCAGAGGCAGATAACGTGCAAACTTGCTAAAACGATCCACCACAGTACGAGGGTGGTAGCCCGGATACAAAATCCAAGACAGGTGAGACCACGGGGACGAGGTATGGCTGCAGGGAGGAGGGGGACCCTTTGTTCTGTGCACAGACGGGACAGGCAGAGACAAAGGTCTGGACATCGGTTCTCATCTCTGGCCACCAGAATCGCTCTGCGCAGGAAGGCCAAAGTGCGAGCCACTCCAGGATGGCATGAGAGTCGGGAGGAGGACCCCACTGTAATACAGATGGACGGACAGAGAGGCACAAACAGGCGGCCGGGGCATTACCTGGGTCAGGCTGGTTCTGCAGAGCCGTTCTTACCTCTCCTCAATCTCCCAAATGGCTGCCCCAATGATACAGGTTCTGGGTATTATGGTGTCGGGTTCTGCAACAGTCTCCTCCTTCTCGAACAGCCGAGACAATGCGCCAGGCTTCACATTCCTGGACCGGGCCTGTAGGTAAGGGCAAAGCGACCAAAGAAAAGAGCCCACCTGGCTTGACGAGGATTCAGCCGTTAGCCGAGCGGATGTACTCCAGGTTTCTATGGTCGGTCCAAACCAGAACGGCTGATCTACGCCCTCAAGCCAATGTCGCCACTCCTCGAGAGCCATCTTCACGGCCAGCAGTTCCCGGTTCCCGACATCATAGTTTCTCTCTGTGGGAGATAAACGATGGGATAGAAAGGCACAAGGATGAAGTTTGTTATCCTCTGGTGACCGCTGGGACAGGACTGCCCCACTCCCACATCCGGCGTCCCACCTCCACAACAAACTGCCGGGACGAGTCAGGGTTAATGAGAATGGGAGCTGACGTAAACCTCTTCTTGAGATCCAAAAAGGCTCCTTCTGCCTCAGAGGACCAGTGAAACGGTCTAGCTGGGGAGGTAAGTGCAGTTAATGGTGCAGCAGTGCGGCTGTAATTTCTGATGAAACGTCTATAAAAGTTGGCAAACCCCAAGAATCTCTGTAGCTGTTTCCTAGTATCTGGTCGGGGCCAATCTAAGACTGCTCTCACCTTCTCTGGATCCATCCTCACCTGACCTCTGGCAATGATGTGGCCGAGGAAAGTGACAGTGGAGGCGTGAAACTCACACTTCTCTGCTTTGACAAACAGGCGGTTCTCCAGGAGCCGATGGAGGACCTGACGGACATGCTGGACGTGTTCTGCTTGACTCTGGGAAAAGATGAGGATATCATCCAGGTAGACAAACACAAATCTGCCCAGCATATCTCTAAGCACGTCATTGATGAGACACTGAAAAATGGCAGGTGAGTTAGACAGGCCAAAAGGCATAACCAGGTACTCAAAATGTCCCAGGGGGGTGTTGAAAGCCGTCTTCCATTCGTCCCCCTCACGAATTCGGACCAAGTGATAGGCATTGCGGAGATCTAACTTCGAAAAAACTGTAGCTCCCTGGAGAAATTCAAAGGCTGAGTTCATGAGTGGTAGAGGATACTTGTTCTTTACAGTGATGTCATTCAAACCTCTGAAGTCGATACATGGGCGGAGGGTCCCGTCTTTCTTACCCACGAAGAAAAACCCGGCTCCTAGAGGTGATGAAGAAGGGCGGATAATCCCAGCCGCCAGTGAATTGTTAATGTACTCCTCCATTGCCACCCGCTCTGGTCTGGAGATGTTATACAGACGGCTCCGTGGAAACGTAGATCCAGGCAACAGGTCAATGGCGCAGTCATATGGTCGGTGCGGGGGAAGTGAGAGAGCCCTTTGTTTACAGAACACCTCCGAAATATCGTGGTACTCAGCGGGGATTGATGATAGGTCCGGCCGGTCTGGTTTGGGTTTCTGGTGGGTTACAGAAGGCAGAGCAGACCGCAAACAACTAGCAAGACAGGTAGAGCTCCAGTTATGAACCTTAGCAGATCTCCAGTCAATGTGAGGATTATGTTTGGTTAACCAGGAGTGCCCCAAAACTAACGGTATTAATGGTGAGTCAATAACAAAAAAGGGAATTTCTTCAAAATGATTACCTGACAACTGGAGCTGGACAGGGCAGGTACGGGTTGTTACTCGAGCAAGCAGCCTCCCGTCAAGAGTACTAGCCTCCAGTGGTTCCCTGAGCTGCTCCGTGGTTAATCCCAGCTGTTTTACTAATGTGGTGTCCAAAAAACTCTCGTCTGCTCCAGAGTCAATGAGTGCCTGGAGCTCCAGAGTCTGGTTCCTCCAGCAGATAATGGCATGTAATTGGGTTCGTGGACGGGAAGACAGAGGTAGGGTTGCACGGCTCGCTAGGATGCTCCCCCCGGCTAACGAGCCCTCCGGTTTAACGGTCGGTTTGGACAGTGGGCGATGTAATGACCTGGTTGTCCACAGTAGAGGCAGGCGTTGTTTCCTCTTCGGCGTTCTTGTTCATCAGTACTGAGACGGTTCCGACCCAGCTGCATGGGCTCCCCCTCCGGGAACTCCTCTCGCCGCACGGGCTCCTGCAGAAGTACAGGACGAGGTAAAGGTCTGGATCTTACCGGAGCTGGGGAGTAATCTCTTCGGCGAGGGATGACCTCACTGGCGGGGCTGTGTTGTTTCTGCCGTCCGCCTCTCCGACAGCGATTGTCTATACTGAATTGTCAAAGCAATGAGATTATCCAGATTCACAGGTTCAGGGTGTGTCACCAGTTCATCCTTTAATCTTTCACTTAAACCATTGATAAACACAGCCAGCAGGGACTCGTCATTCCACCCACTCTCAACGGCCAACGTCCGGAACTCAATGGCATATTCAGCCACGCTCCGAGTCCTTGGTGGAGAGAGAACAGTCTCATGGAAGCGTCATTACCTTGGACTGGGTGGTCAAAACCTTGGTCATCTCCGTGGTGAAAGCAACATAGGTGGTAGTAACCTGGTCCTGTCTCCTCCAGTGAACTGAAGCCCACTCCAACGCCACTCCTCGCAGCAACCCGATGAGGTAGGCAATCTTAGATCTTTCTGTGGCATAGGTGAGGGGCTGGAGAGCAAAGACTAGACCACATTGCATGAGAAACGTCTTACACTGACCTAGGTTTCCATCGTACCTCTCTGGTGGGGAGACCCACGGTTCCCTGGGAGGGTTAGCAGCGGCTGATGCGACCAGTCCAGGGGCTGGAGGAGGATCTTGCAGGGAATCCTGGAGGGTTTCCATACGGAGTGACAGGTCCTGAAGTTTTCCCATAATTTCCTGCAGCGCGGTGCTGTGCTGACCCAGGATTGCTCCCTGAGAGGAGACAGCATGGCGGACTGGCTCCAGGTCTGCTGAGTCCATAATGGCCGGATCGTTCTGTCAGGTACGGGGGCCAGAACTCAAATGCAGACCAGAGTTACAGTACAATTAAGGTGAGTTTATTTACAACCAGTACAAACAGAGATGTGAACTGAGTGGTGAATGCTCTGGTAGGATAGAGGGTTTGTGGTCCGGGTTCCAGCACTCTGTGTTCCAAGGTTCTAGTGAGAGATCTGAGTCAGAGGTTCAGGCTGGATTTCTGCAGTCAAGACAGGGAAAAACGGGTTAGCTCTCAATTCCTCAGAAACTGACAAAATACAAACACTTCAGGACAAAGATTGGCTGGCATGTACTCATACTGAGTGGTACAACGATCCGGCGGGGACTGGAAAGTAGAACTGGCTTTTATAGGTGAGTTGATTGCATGATGTGGAACAGGTGTGCTTGATAGAGTTGATTGCATGATGTGGAACAGGTGTGCTTGATAGAGGTGATGAGCAGACAGGAACATTGGAGACCACGCCCACCAGTAATCTCAGAGCAGCCAGAATCACGACCGGGGTTTCGTGACAATAATACGTGTTTAATATATTCTGAGGTACACTTATTCGATCAGATTGTTTTTAATTGAAGCAAAACACACATACAAAGGTAAAAATATAAAGTAATGACTATATTCTCTGGCCAATCAGTGATCAGCAGAGTTTACACGTCATGTTTTGGTAACGGTACGGATCGCTTGGGACCCCTGCCGAGGTGGTACTAAAAAAGTACCAGGTACCAGGTACAGTACCCAGTGGAAACCCCTCAAAAGTGAACCGTACTGAACCGTACCGTGCCGTACCATGCAGTGGAAAAGCGCCATATGACATCCCTTTTAGGGCTAATCATGTTACAGACCTGATGTTAATTAATTTACTTAGTTGCTAGATGTTCTTCCAGCTGAATATTTTCATAATTTCTTGATTTTTTAGCCCTTTTTTGAGACCTGTAGCAGGCATAACATTTGAAATGAGCTCATTTAGTGGATAAAATTGTAAAATGTCTCAGTAAACGATTGTTATGTTCTTTATGTTCTATTGTGAATAAAATATTGGCTCATGTGATTTGAAAGTCTTTTTTCATTTTATAAAAAAAAAAACGTCCCAACATTTCCGGAATTCGGGTTGTATATCAGCTGCCATTTTTTATATAGCTACTGCATATCAGTATTTTTTACTTTGTCTTTAGGTACAGAGAGACATGTAGACATTGCTTGTCTTGCAGTAAATCCACGATTATCAGAGATCAGCTAATCCTCTGTAGCAATGTGTCCAGGAAGTATTTAAGATGTTCCTAGGATGTCATAATTGCACAAACTGGCAGTGAGCTTTTGGGGATTTGGGGGATTTTAAGGATTAAGACATGACTAAATATTGTTCTTCAAGATTAAGGTTTGAACAATGAGGAAAAAATGTAATGCATGTGCTTGATCTCTTTGATGAGTCCATTCGAGTGCTTTCTCTGGGCTGGGATACATCTCAGGTTATTCACATTTCCTTCAGGACATCAAGAAGACTCATTGTGTTGCAGGGCAGTAAGTATGGATAAATATACTCTTCACTATTTTTGTTACTTCGATTTAACGTTATCTTCATTGACTTCATTGAAGTATAGGGAAGACTGAGGCAAGGTGTCACACTTTTTACTCTTGCATGTTTCTTACTTTTGGTTAAGGTTCGAAAATATGTACAAAACTCGTCTAAATTAACCAACAAGAAGCTACCGAACATTTTCAATGACAACACGATTCCACTTAAAATGAAGTTGTCACAATGGATTTCACCATTTAAACTGCTTATTATAGGCTTTTTGGCAAAACTGAAACAGGAAAACAATGATACATTTTTAAAGAAAACTATATTTATCATTTAAAATTAAATATTAACTGAGATATAATAAAATGTCGCCAACTTAAACTTATTTTATTTCAGCTTAGCTAATGTACAAAAATGACCAAAACAGAGTTTAAAAATAAAGAAAACTACATAGACTTCTAAATTAAAGAAGAAAATTGAACATATAAAATAAAAATTATTCAAAATATTAAGAAAATCTATAATAGTATCTCAATGATACTGAAATAACCCAGCAGATAACCAGCAAATACTACAAGTTATACACATTTTTAATATTTAAAACAATGTATCTTACAAACTATATAATAAATATGTGACATTTTGCCCTAGCCTGACATGAAATGTGAAAAATATTCTTGTTTGCATTATTCACTCAATGTAATTTAAACTATAGGGTTTTTAAAGTATGATTCACTCTACAGATATTAGAAGAATATCATTTTGGTATTTAAGTTTAGAGTCTGCGTTCTTTAATGTTGCCCTCAAGCCCTTTTTTTCTGCTCATGAGTGACTCCATGTGGCTAACTATAGTACTTGTATGTGAAAAAGTTGCAGTCTTTAAATCTTGTATTTATCTGTCTTATGAGTGTGCACTTAAAATGCTTGGTCTGTTAAATATCAGTATATCAGTATTACTGAATTGCTATTAATAATGAGCATACTGTGATTTTATATTACCTGTTGTTTTCTCTCTAAATAAGGTTAAAAACGTGCCACCCCAAAATGAACAGTCTCGTTTTACTGACCATGCTGTGGCTCATTCCCTCTGGAGCTGTAAGTTAATATTGTTTTTGAAAGATGCTTCTGCTCTCATTGTATTTTGTATCACGCCTTATAATACTGATGTGACATAACTGAGCGCCCAGCTAATTAAAGCCTCAAACAACATTGTATGATACGCTATTAAATGACAATGATTATGATATCATGTTATTTTGTATTCCTCACAGCTCTGTCGCCGCTATAAACCCTGGAGCTCCTCTGGCAGTGATGAGGTAAACTCAAAGGGCTCCCAATTAAAATGAAAGATAATTAAGCAAAAATTCATAATTTTCTCAAATGTATCTCCATAATGTTTCCCTGTTTATAACATCTTTGCTCTAGAGGATCTATGGGCCCTATTTTCCTGGAGATCACTACTACTACGTGAGGCCTGGACCTTTATTCCCCTTTCTATGGCACCTCCTGCCTCGTCCAGTTCCAGCCCAGCCCCGGCCCCGGCCCCGGCCCCGGCTCCTTCCCCCGCTCTGACTCCGGCCCCAGCACCCACAGCCTCACCCAGACCCCAGTCATCAGCACCACTGTCCGAGGAGATGGTTGACCGTTGAGCAGGAGTCGTTTTTAGCTGAACAATGACCAAATTATTTACTTAAAGTACATTTTAAATTTGAAGTATGCTTTCAATAAACATAATGAATCAAACATATTCAGTTGTTATTTAGAAATAATGAAAACAACTGTTATTTTAACATTTATTTAGTAAGTTGGTAAACCCTGCATTAGAGACATGCATTTCTATGCACTGCTACTGAATACTCTTATGACCTACACATTTATTATCATTGCATTCAATCAATTATTATTATTTTTTAATAACTAACTACCCTAGCTATGTGACCAAATGCCAATATAAAACATGCATAGACACAAATAATTATGAAGTGAAAATGATTTCTGAATGAATCTTCAGTCATTTCAAATGATACCTTAGTAGTGTTGTTTAATGTAATAGTCAATGCATGCAACTCTGAGGCACTATGCACTAGGTGTGGTGCAAGTGTCAACAGACCAAAAGGTGGGTATATAATTTTAAGATTTTGAGATTGTTTTGGGTGGGACAGTATGACTCCTGAGTCAATGCACACTTATTAAACACAGTCTATCTTAGGAGAAAATGTCTTCTGATGAATCTTAGCAGTGATAGCATCACATATACATACAGTCTATGCACTTATAAATTTTTTCAAATGATGGAGTCTCGTTGTTTGCATATCCAGTCATGTTTGAGGAATTCCTGGTTCTTTCGTTAAAACGGTTGTCTGCATTTCTATTTGGTCTGAACCCAACTTAATAATAACCGTTACCTCACCTCAATGTGAAATTGGTATAGTTCTAACTGTGGGAATGACAGAATCATACTGTCATTAACTGAACCAAAGTGCCTTTTCAGAAGCTAACTGTGGTTTTGCTTTAATCGACATTGGAAAGGCGAAATCAGTGAGATGCAACCACAGATGAGACAAAGGGTTGTGGTGTGGGTGAACACAACGTTGTGATTTATTGAAACAAACCAGATTTCTTCGTTTTATGATGCTTACACGCTATGACGTTTCTATGGTGAAACATACATAAATCAACTTATGACATTCACTTAGACTAAACCACAAAATACACATCATATTCATATTTTATCCATTGACTTTTAGCACTATAAAACTCAACCAATAAATCAAATGAACTCATCTGGATAAGCTGAATGTTTCAGAATGGGTTAATTTGATGATTCATTCAGACACTAAGTGTTCTCTGGATTGTACAATTAAATTATGGTCTGAGGTTTTTTATCGTGTGCCTATTTCTCATGTTTTCTCCAGTGCTGATTGGTTGCTTGAGGAAAGGACTATGTTTAAGTACACCTTTCTCCAACTTACAATTTTCTGTTGTATTCAAAGGATTTTAAAGTGAGTATTTGGCTTTTTTTCTGTCATGCAAAATTAGTAATTCATTTAATATTTTTCCATGCTGTATGATGTATTTATTATTGTGTATCTTTAAGTATGACAGAAATGAGGCTTCTAGTGTTGCTCGAATGCTTTCTAGCTGGAACATCTGGAGTTCCAATGAGTCACTGATGTTCATCCAGTGAAAACTTGAGCTGTTTATAAATATTTCAGGGTTACATTACAGAAATCATACTTCATTCATGCTAACTCATGCTAATTAATGAATGTTTATGACTTCTCTGTGTGAACGCAGTACTGCGTTAATAATCAGGGGTGCAGCAAATAGTGATATTTCATAATTTATAATAATTTATAATAATAATAATAATTTGTTACATTTATATAGCGCTTTTCTGGGTACTCAAAGCGCTTCACATAGAAGGGGGAATCTCCTCAACCACTAAACACAAAATGCATCATTTGAAAGTCACCTTTCACTGATTATGTAATCTAGATACTAATAATTTTCAATCAACCTTTTCATAAATCTCCGAGGTGTTGGTACAAGCCCAACATGTGCCACAGCAGTTTCAGCCTGAACCTCCCAGAATGCTCTCTGGTCCTCAGCCACATCTGCACACTCTGACCACTTTCGTGAATTCACTTGGTTTAATCTTATATATACATATAGACTATATATAGAATTTCAAATGTTTTTAGCATAAATTAAACAAAGTATTTTATTTTTACAGTATATTTATGTTTTTATTTTATCCAATTCTTGGAGCACAATCAAGGAACCCACTAGTAGTAAGAGTGTTTCCATCATTCAGTGTAAAATATCAGAAATATGTGTGGTTTTGTTTGTAGTCAGCAGAATAATGCCACAGGAAGAGCTGTCAGACCGTCTGGGTTCAGCAGGTTTATTCTGATTTGAGATCCAAACCCAAACGTAATTAACTTTTGCTATGTAACCCTCAAGCAAGCGCTTGTGTTTTAAACTGTTTGGTAAATGATCAGAAATATTTCGCTGGAGGAAATCTTCTTGTCTGTCTTCTGTGTGTCAGATCTGAAGTGTTTTGATTTATTGAGGAAACCCTCTGCACTCGATGTGTCCAAACAAAGAGAGTTGACGTAAAACATTGGCTCACGTATCAATAAAATGTGTGCACTAATAAAATCTCTGTCAGCAAATTGTCAGGTCAGCATATTTACATTTATCAAACCCAAGAGGAGTCATTCAGTCTTTTCATTGAATGTCATCTGGCCCAATATTCACTTCTTTTTGCGTCATTATCTTAGATTTTTTGCACACTTGTCAGTCTTCTAAGTCATAACTTGTACATTATTTCTCGCATTCCCCTTTCCATCATCAGTTCTCCTATGGAGTGTCTGCTTTCCAGCATACAACATCACAACAATATCCCACTAATGCAGTTCCAGTTTCACAGCCATTAATGACAAAACACAAGCCTCAGCAACAACAGGTATCAACACAAACGTTCTGGACTCAAGCAGCTCCAGTAAAAAAAAAAAAAAGTCTAATATATCATGTGTTTTTTCAGAGGTTCGTCAATTTCTTTACATGATTCCACTGATTGAACAACGCATGGTAAATAAATACATTTAAATAGCTTTCAAATGGAATATTTATTCATCAAGTATGTTTTATTTGGGTGTAATTCCTTATGCTAATGCATTTTAAAGGCTGGACCATATGGGGGATTGAGCTCTGAGGAACTTCAGATAACATTAGATGTTTAAAAGTCTTAGAACACTAGTGAAGAATCTTTCTTTATCATTATTCTGGTTATATTATATTATATTATTTTCCCCCATTATTTTTCTGAATTCATGCCAATGTCACATATTTGCTTATTTAATCAGTGACCTAAAAATAAGACTTTGATATATTTCTTCTCATAACTTCACACCCCACTGTATCTTTATTTTTTAATGTTTTTATTGGAATGAAACCTTAGCCTCTCTAATTAATCTCTAGTTATACTAATCTCTAATTATGTCATAGAACATGCATGCATGTTGAATTGCACATGCCTGTATTTAGAGGCAATGTTTTTCCTCTAGCTGGACCACAACCTGTTGTACCTGTTAGCCCTTTAAGACCAACCAACACCTTTCACCCCAGCACCTTTCCGGCAATTTCAGCTACCCAGCATTGTTGCCGCACCACCCTGTGGGGATGACATATCTGCAACTGGTGGATCCCATCCAAATGGAGCACTGCCTAATAGGATTGCTAGTGTGCAGGACCGTGAGCGATTGCAGTGTGAACACGTCCTGCCTGCTAAAGACCCCTTAGCCAACACTGGACCTTCAGATTCAGATCACGGGCCTTTCAGTTCAGCCTGATCCCCATCACAGTGATCCTACATTTCCAACACCAGAATACAAAGAAGCTCTCGTTACTCTCTAATACTGTCAACACTAACACTGATATGTACCCCTAAGACAAATCTTTACTGCAGCACTTACACAAATATACATTTTATATAATGCTAATGCTTTATGTATTGGGTTAAGGCAGCATAATATAATATTTTAAATGTTTTTTATAGCAATTCTGGTACTTTTGTTGGTTTATGTATTTGTTTCTATTCTGCCTACAAAACTAAAGTTTTGACTTTGTGTGGATAAGTCTGTGTTAAAATGTTTTGTTTAAAATTGTTTCTGTTTTTTGTGCTGTGAACTATGTGTGTGGGCCTCAACATATACATCTGACTTGTAATTAAATACAAAGTTAATTACAGCCTGAGGCTCCTTCTGTGTTGCATACAGTATAACTGTCATCAAGTGTCAACGGTTTTAATAGTACTGGAAAAATGTGCACACTTAACACTTAGAAAAAAAACAAGCTGAGTGAATAAAAAGTATAGAATTACAGTGTAGAGCATTCCTGATTATTAATACCATCAGAATAACAGAATCACCTGTTTATAGAAGATCAGGGAAACCATCTACTGTTAACTTACATTGGGAAACGAAAAGAAGCATTTTATTCAATTCTGTGATATATTTTTCAAGGTCCAGGTTAGTGATAAATGTTCCTGATTAGTACAAACAATGTATGGAGGAACATTGTAGGCTGAAGGTATCCAAAAATACAAATTATGACAAGATTAATGCCAAAAAACTATTTAAAGTTCAAAGTTTTAAACAACAAAAACATAAAAACCTTATTTTTTTAAACGTCGTAGATGATGTTTAAATATTTACATAAAATGTAAAAAAATTACATACAATTTACATAAAATGTACAAAATATATATATGTGTGTGAAAGTTTGAAATTGAAATTGTATGTGTTTCCAACTTTTTTATTTGTCTACTGTTACCCACAACGTGAATCTCTAGAACCATGTCCCCATTTCTTCCCAATTATATAGAAGTTAATTAATTTTCCTCTGTTTTCCAGCTGTACCCATTTGGCTTTCCTCAAGCAGCCCCTGCTGCCCCTGTAGAGTCCAAACTGAACATTTGTGATATGTATTATAATTTCACATAAATATGTGGCTATTTCTAATTTGGTTGTATATTTTAGGCCCCTGTTCCAAAGGACGGTGTTAATGATGATCATGATGACTGAACCGGACTGGTTTGTTAAGTAATAATGAGCCGATATATCCATCACAATGCTGTAATTCCATCACTTTAACAGTTCTCTTCAATGGAAGATGCTACTGGTCACTCACACTGACATTCTACACAGAGAAAGACCTGAAACTGTAAAAAATGATTTTATAAATAAAAGAAAGATTACTGGAGTAGGTCATGCAAGAAAATACTATTTCAGTCTAATTCTACTCTTCATGTTTAATCAAGTTGTTATTTCAGTTTCTTTGTAATTATGAATTATTTTGAAATTGACTTGCAATTTCTGAGTGAAAACTGTGTCTACTCATTTTTGTAAAGTAAATATGTTATAGCTTTGAGCAACATATTATCATTATTTAATTTTATTCTAACATAAATAACAGAATAGAAACCTCTAATACAACACATTTCTAAAGCTTTCTTTTTCCTCTCTCACAGATGAACAGATAAGCTGAATAACAAAGAAGCTGCTTGTAGTGTTTAGCAAATTGACTGTGTACATGCTTTCCTGCGTTAGAAATAATGCTGATCAATCAGTGCTTTCTCAGAGGCTTGATGCATTAGAGCCATGAAAATAATAGCTTTTTTGCTACCATGTTTTTAAATCTTGATTTATAATAAACCGTTCAATCAATGAATTGCCTCCTTGTGTGTTATTGTGTTATGATTATTGTTGAACAGTTATTATGCTGTTGATACAAATACATAACAATTCTTATTTTGGCTGATAATAAATATCATCCCAAAAAATGCTCTTCCCAACCTGACATTGCTGTTTTTTAGTTGCCATTAAACACCACTAAGTTCACACACAAAAAAACTAACTCAGTTCCTATTTTGGATAGCACTGATATTTTGTACCTTTTAAGTATAGCTTCAAAAACGCAGGCTGGTGATATCAGCACTTCCCTCGACTATCATCATTATAATAATAGCTGACAGACAGACAGCAGACAATGTCTGACTACAGGTCATTTTCTCAATAACCATCTTTCTCTATCTGTGAGGTCATGATAAAGTCTAGCATGAGAGGGATTGGCTAAGCGCTAAGCCAGAGACCACATAAAAGCATGACAACTTCCAGAGCTAGTGACTCTACCTGCAGCCAAGGTGAGAAAGCTGGTTGACCATTTTTGTGCACTGTAAGTGGTTCTGTTATCACTCAGCTTTAGCACTCCTTCATTGGTTTGGACAGTCTTAGCTCACGTCTTTCTTCGTGTAAGGTTGGTGAATTCATAAACATGTGGACATCTATCCTGTGTCTTCTTCTGGCTGGTGCGGTATCTGCAGCACCAGTAAGTACACATTAAACCTTTTCTCAGAAATGCCTTTGTAGATCTCAATGCTTGTTTTATGTCTCTGGGTCACCCAGCTGCTGAAACTGATCCTTTTTTTCCATGTGTGTTTATATCTCTCTCTAGTTTTCTCCACTTTTCAATTATCTCCATAATTATGGCAACCCGAAGCAGGTGGGGTTAACCACACGTGAACATTCTTGACTTTTCCGTATCCATAAACAGCATAAGAGTCTTCTGAATATTTTTCTTTAACCATAATCAGCACATTGCACCCAGTTTCATGATGAAAATAGCTCTGTGATATTACACTGTATGATGACATGCTATTCCGTGACATGTGTTTATATGATTTATAGGTTCAACTGTGGTTGTTACAGAACATGTGTTGAACATTATAATTATAAATGAACTAAACATGTTCTTTTTGGGCATCCACTAAAATGAATTTTAACTCCTTTCCTTTGTATTTTAGGGGAATAATGGTGGCTTCCAGGGAATACCATCACAGCCTGGTCTGAACGCTCCAATCAGCATGGAAATTGTATGAGCTTTTTTCTTTCCTCCTTGTTATTACCTTAAATATAATAATTCAAAGTGGTACCAGGATACCTTGTAAAACAAAGCTATTTTAGTATAAATGAATTACTATTATAGTTTTTTAATTAACATTTTGAATTAGTTTTATGTTTAGTTAAGTTAAAGTTTTTCAAATATGTATATAATATGTTTTTTTTTCAGTTTGAATGTAGCCAGGCTATTTTAGTGTATAAGAAATGATGGACTAAGTGAAAATAAGAAACGTTGCCTTGGCAACTTAAATGAAATACTTTATTTCAAGTAACAAAAATAGTTTTATGGTTTTAGCTTTAGTTAACCCTGCTGTAAATATGTCCTTTTGATATTAATTTCTACCTGACCCTTAAAATGACTTATTATGTTTCTATAACCTAATGTATTCAGGTTTATTCAGCCATATTAAATAAAAATGGAATTTAATTCAATAATTGTATTTATTTATTTGTATTTATTTATTTTTTAAGATGGAAGCATACATGGAGCATATTTAAGTTTACCTGAAAAAGGGCAATGTATTAACCCATAAAACCCATAAAAATACTTTTATTGTGTTAGTCTAACCTAATATGTTCAGGTTTATTGAGTTAAATAATCATTTAATTTGAATCATTAATATTGATTAAATTAAATATATAATTGAATATATATATATATATATAATAGAATATATCATATAATTTTTTTTTTTAATAGATGGTACCACATGATGCACATTTGTGGCCCTGGCTGTGAAAAAAAAAATTGCAATCATAGTGAAATTAATAGTTGAAATAATTCGATTTAGTCTCCATGGATTTCACAGATGGTCACATTTTAGATTACCTGAATAAACAACAAAAACAACAAAAAATTACTTTGTATTTTCTGTATAACATCCTAAACGTATTAGTATCATTATTTTTATTTATTTCTATTTTTGTCAAATAGATTTTCCCTCCAGTAGGAGGAGCAGCTGGCAAATCGGTGAGTCTCTGTATGCTTGTCTTTCCAAACACCTGACTTTGTTACGTGCCTTTTTGATGAACTCAATATATCAAACGTGTATATTAGAAAAGAATAGAACACGATTACTACTATTATTGACGCTGTGGCATGCCTCTCTCTCTTTATTCTCAGTCATTCCCAACACAAGGGTTCATCAAGTACTCTCTCCCTAAAGTTCCCGGCAGAAAAAGTGTAGAAATCGTGAGTGAACAGACAAATTCATCAAAGAATAGAGATGTTTGTATAAAGTCACTTATGAAGAGTGTTGCTTTAGCCTCTGCTGATGTCTTATTATATTATATATATAAACAATTCTGTGATGCAATAAAATAATTGGTGGTTTTGTTTTTCTCCTTAAGTTTTACCCCTATGACTTCAGTCAGCGTCAGGTAACGACTGTTTTTCTGTGAGCAGCTATTACACTGAAAACTATTTGGTGTAGAATTTGCTTTGTTTTATTTACAATCAAGTTTTTACAGTGTAGATGTTGTTTTGATTTCAGGATCAACCCAATGTTCCCCTGATACCTCAAATTCCAAACGTAAAGTATTTACATTACTTCAACATTTTGACATTAGGCCTATTATTAAAAAATGAATTGTTTGTGAATGTATGTTTGAATGTAATCTTTTATATGTTTGTGAATATACAGATCTTCCCCTTCAATTTTATGCCACAGACAGTTCCTCAGCAGCCACCTGTGGTGAGACAATTATGCTTTGAACCTCTTTGGGTTCACTCGCACTGTTATTGGAATTTGTTGAAAGACTGAATCTTGAGCTTTGATTGCAATTTTACACAGAACCCACCATTCCAGGATAGTCCTCCACAAAGCCTAGAGCCTCAGCAGCAAACCCAGCCGGAGCAACATGCTCAGACAGGACAGGTGTGTGTGGGTTTGAATGAATATGTGTGAGAAGCTAAAAACACAACCCTTAGCAAAGCTCTGATTTGACAACATAATTACTCCTTCAGTGCTGCATTTAGCATTCAGCAGCAGTTTTGCAGAAACAGCATGCATGCCACACACTTGTTAATTATCCTTCCTTTTTTCAGGTGTCTAACAAGCCGTGAAGACTGGTGAGATACTGCTTAAGTGTGTCTGAATTGGATTTATTTATCATCATTTTGAATTGCAACAGAGTATTGTTTAATGTTGTTTTCTAAATCACTCTTTCATGCTTGTTTAACATATCATTTCTTATGCCCACAGGCGCATCTTTGAAGCTGTGTGAGAAAAAAAGTCAAACAACAAGAGTGTGTTCAACTTTTTTGTCTAATGCTATTTAGAATTAGTACATACTTTTTTCTGGAATAATAATTTCAAATGAGCTGATTTTTTAACATGAAGAAGATGATTATGATTATGTATAACAACATTTTTTAAGTTCTGTAATTGCATGGTATACAGACAGAAATGTGCTGGTTTGGTCTTATTCTGATGTGAAAAAATTTAATTGTCAAACATTTCAATGAATATTTTCTCATGTTTCTCATTTGTGTGTAGTGATTTCAGTAATAAAGTTGATTAAACAAAACTTTTTATCTGCACTTTTTTTATCCTAGTGCCAGCTGTTACAAAACAGGGATGCAAGTTGTAATGCAATTCAAATAATACAAAACACATATTTTTCAAAGTTTGAAAAGGTTAAAGTGAAATATTATGCACCTTCACTTTGAACACTTCTGCATAAGAAACATTATACAGCATGATCAGAATCATTAAATTCATGATCGTTAAAACTTTATTAGAAAAGACTTTGTTACGCCATGTTTAACATCAAGGAAGCTTGAAAAGGTGTGTATATCACATTAGATAATGATTTAATATACTCATACAAATAAACTTCAGAGAACATAAAGAGTAAACTACATGAAACTACATTGTCAGTTTCTAGATGGAATGCCAGGCCATCAGCAATTCTAATAGTCTCTTTACATGCATACAGAATTAAAAACAAGCACAGTGTGTTAGCAATCAATACATTTCTTATATATATTTTTAAATGTGAAGTAACAACAATTTAATAATTTTATGTTATTTGCTCATTTACTCATTTCTGGTATAGATATACATAGATATGTGTTTATCTATCATCTGAATATGCCAGCAAAATCACATGACTTCTGATGCAATCATTTTGTTACCTTGTATTTAGGTTGGTTCAGTGATGTTGAATTTTTAGGTTACCACTTTTTCCCTCTGTAGAGTTAAGGGGTTTATTTTGTGATAATAACTGATTGTTAGAAGACTATTAAATAAGTAAATGGACATGAAATATTGAATAATATATTTTTTTTATAAAGTATTTATTATACAGGAATATTTTACCACTGAATACTGTGGCAAGATATTGGCAAGATAAGATATTTCAGATAAAAAAATACAAAACAATTAAATTAATGATAAAAAAATAAATAATTTAAAAGTCTGACTTTGAAGTATGTGAATCAATAAAAGGTTGTTGAAGGTTCTGTTTTGCAAAGAAATACATAAATAAAAAATGGTACACACACACACACACACACACACACACACACACACACACACACACACACACACACACACACACACACACACACACACACACACACACACACACACACACACACACACGCACACACACACACACACACGCACACACACACACACATGTTGGTTTTTATGGTTTACGGGGACTTTCCATAGGCATAATGGTGTGTGCTATTGCCCTACACCTACCCTACACCTAAACTTAGCCCTCACAGGAGACGGTGCATTTCTACTTTCCCCCCAAAAAACTTACTCTGTATGATTTATAAGCATTTTGAATTATGGGGACACTGAAAATGTCCTCATAAATAACCTTCTCCTTGTAATACCTATGTCATACCTATGTCATTATACAAATGTGTGTCCTCATAAACCACATAAACACACACACACACACACACACACACACACACACACACACACACACACACACACACACACACACACACTTGTTTAAAAATGTACTATATTCTATCAAACAAGTAGAAAGATAGCTACCAATAGAACCTGACCCTGAGGAAACATCTTTAAATTGATCTTCAAATTGACTGAAGGGCAGAAGGAGTATATGTCCTCTCTTGTCTGAATCTATTGAGCTCAGAAAGTTGATATATATTAACCTTTTATGTTCACACTTTATCAGATGGAAGACATCCTGGATGTGGATTCCCTAAAGCATAAGGCATATCAATCCTTGTAATGCTCCAAACCAGTGGCGTGCACAGGCCTCCGGGGAGCGAAATGGCGTTTGGAGGGTACAATCGTGGGTATGGGTGTAGGTGATGTTGTTCCCCCTCAGCTATGGTTATCACGATTTTATCACGATTCTTTGTCATGTTGGTTTTTCTATTGTGCAAGTTGTTTGAGCATTACAGCCAATGTGAGCTAAACTAATTTCCCTATCATAAAGACAAATAATTTCAAGGTAGCAAAATATAAAAAAGTATGGCAGATATTTAGGCTACACCAGCTACAGGTGGAGAGGAGAGAGAGTCATTGAGCCAATCAAGTGGAAGGGAATTATTGGGAGGCCATGATTGACAAGGGCCAGTGGGGGGGATTTGGCCAGGACACCGGGGTTACACCCCTACTCTTTACGAGAAGTGACATGGGATTTGTAATGACCACAGAGAGTTAGGACCTCGGTTTAATG
Source organism: Gymnocypris eckloni scoliostomus (assembly GCA_027564155.1). Taxonomy (NCBI): domain Eukaryota; kingdom Metazoa; phylum Chordata; class Actinopteri; order Cypriniformes; family Cyprinidae; genus Gymnocypris; species Gymnocypris eckloni. Next base: position 27,359,028 of record CM050416.1, read on the forward strand.
TCTCATCCGAAAGACGGTGCTTTTTTTACAGTATAGTGTCCCCGTCACTATATTGGGGTGTTAGGACCCACACAGACCACAGGATGAGCACCCCCTTCTGGCCTCACTAACACCTCTTTCAGCAGCAACCTAGTTTTCCCAGGAGGTCTCCCATCCAGGTACTGACCAGGCTCAACCCTGCTTAGCTTCAGTGGGCAACTGGTCTTGGGCTTCAGGGTGATATAGCTGTAGCTTTGTTATATAAAAAAATGAGAACAAAGATACATATTACAAATACACATAATATACAAATAAGATAAACAGTTTTTTTTATTCATTTTATTTAGATTCAGGCTATACATTTTTGTCAGTATGTGTGTTCCCTGGGAATTGAACCCACAACCTTTTGCGCTGCTAATGCCATGCTGTACCACTGAGCCTCAGGGAGGCTATAGGCATATTTAACAGGAAAATTCAAGAGACTGAATGAAAAAATATAAAAAATAAAACACTATATAGATTGATTCCTATTAAAGAAACCATATAAAGTATTTTTTATGTTAAAAATTTAAAGTTTTAGACTTTTCTCTTTGTGTTTGGTGTTTTATTAACATTAAAAGAATAATTCACATTCTTCAAAATATCTTCTTACTGATGTGAATGTTTGTGGTGCTGTATGTATACTGATACAACGGCGCCAGAACTGCAGCTTATAGAATGTGTGCTGTAGCACGATACAATGATATTTCTTCAAAAGCAGATCGTGGAGACATCTTTATCAGGACCGCTGCCAAATGTGCCCTAAGCAGGATTTTATTGTTGTGCCCCCTCCCTCAAATATTATGGAAGTAAAAAAACACCTACCATAGGGGTCAAAATAGAACTTTAATAAAATATAATAGTAAATAAATAAACAAATTGTAAAAGAAAACTAAGCAGTTTTACTACAAAAACCATGGTTAATTTTTGTAAGGGTTGTGATGTCCACATGTTTTTTTGTTGAAGAAATTATAGAGGCTGTGTCCTATAGCAAAAAGGTGGCAAAAAAAAAAGATTAAGTGGATATTTGAATTAGATGTTTGGGTAATAGCACATTACAGTTTTTGCCCGTAGCTTGAACACATTTTGCAAAACTTCGCTCATTGTGCCAAAACTCTAAACACAAGTAAACATGACACAACACTGGGAAATATACCATTCACATCTGTGCCAAATTGAAACTCTACTCTCAAAACCTAAACTCTGCTATCAAAACCTAACATTCCTTTGTCAAAATGTAACTCTGTTGACAAAATGACACATACTTGCATCATATGCAAACACTTTCAGATCAGGGGGAACACAATAGTCTACTTTATATAAAACACTGCAGTCTTTGATTTTCATTGTTTATTCAGAAGGCATATTTTCAGGAGACACATTTTCAAAGAACCAAAAAAGCAAATAGGCCTACTCAATATTGTACATTGCAGCACTGTACATTGCAGTACCATGAATTCAGATAAAGCAAAAAAATAAAAAATAAATAAAAAACATAATACAGTAATAGAAAAAACACTATACCGTAAACACAAAAAATCATGACAATTGTGCATACGTGGGCTCATGGATCCCGCCGTCTGTTGTGGTCTGGCCACAGGACCTCATCGACATCGCAAGCAATGTCTTCTCCCGCTAGGCACCGGGGAAAATATCCTCTTGCATGTCGAAACCATTCATGGTTCCCCTCCGGGAACATCGAGCTGCGTCGAAACGCTAGGGGAACACCATCAGCGTTGTCCAGCTCTGAATCATATGTGTAATCAGTCAAAATTGACGGCCAGACGTCAGGTGCGGTGACGTCATGACCAGGATGCTTAAAAGCACGTGATGTGCGGCCGGCGCCAGCTTTTTGTCATTCAGCAAAGCTCTCTGTGTGTGTCAGTCGAATGTGTTCTGTGAGTCTGTTACTATCAAGATAGGAAATAAGAAAGTTTATTCTTAAAAGATAGGCAAAGAAAGACTAGAAGCAGACATATCAAAGGCCAATGAGGGCGAAAGTAGATCACGTTACAGACTGTGTGTTCCTCTCTGACTGGAGGCGAAAACTCTTTTTGAGGAGGAGTTTTCACCTGCGTCCTCGCAGCACCTGCCACGCTGCCGCTGAGGCGGAGCAGTGGCTGTGCTGCAGATGGATTAGATGGAAAGATTAAGACGGGTGATCCCCTATCTTCCTTTCCCATCAGATCCAGCGTCCGCCGGGAACGCTCGAGGTGTGACCGCGCCTATGATCTCCCAGTCCGCTGCTGCTGAGGCACCGCGGTGAGTGAGATCACGGGATCGCACATATATCTGGCGGACGGGTTGGAGACGGGTTCGCCTATTTCCACCTGTATTCCCCAGGTCTAGCGCTCTCGGGATACACACAGTTTTTGCGATGATCTGGCTGGGCGAAAACTCTCTTTGAGGAGGGAGTTTTCACCTGCGCTCAGCGCAGATGGATTAGATGGGAAGATTAAGACGGTGATCCCCTATCTTCTTTTCCCATCAGATCCAGCGTCCGCTGCAATGCATTGTGCTCCCGCCGGGCACGCTCCGAGGAGTGTGTCCGCGCCTATGATCTCGCGGTCCCGCGGCTGCTGAGGCTGCTGAGGCATAGATCTGGCGGACGGGTTGGAGACGGGTTCGCCCTATTTCCACCTGTATTCCCCAGGTCTAGCGCTCTCCCGGGGCGGAAGCCTAAGCTATAGTTCTTCCCCCTTGAGTGAGAGTGCGCTAATCTGCAGCAGTTTCTCTCCAAGAAGATTTATTTGTTTTGTTCCGAGCGGCTCGCGCGTTGCCGAGGCAACGCGCATTATGGTGATCCTCGGTTCATTTATGCACTTTCAGACCGTGTTTACTTGTCTGGGTGTTTGACTGCATTTAATTTTGAATAATTAACTATGCATTTTATCCGACTATGAGAGTTAGATATATATTTATACATATATATATATATATATATATATATATATATATATATATTGTAGAGGAATATATACAATTATATATTGTATATGACCTACAAGAGCCTCTTGGGATACTTCTCAAGTGAGAGCACAATGTTTACCTCTCTTCCTCCAAGGAGGTTGAGGTGGTCAGCTTGGGCTGCTGGGCGGAGCAGCCCCGATTGTGTTCCAGCTCCTTATTCGGGGAATGTCACTTCTCGTACTCGCCAGAATCGGAGTCAGAGTGACACGCCCGGGCCGAAGACGGATCTGCGGATCGATAGTCTTCGGCCAGAATGCCCTGATGCCATGGTCCAGGGCCTTGAGGGCCGGCCCCTCTGGGGAAGAGCGGTGTACACCGCATTACACGGTGCCCGTCTCTCCTCAGTGCCCTCAGGAGATCAGTCTGCTAACCCTGCCAGTGTTCCAGGGCGCAGCGGTCTCCAGCGAGCGTTTCTCTCAGTCTCTTCCGCCCAGAAATGTAGCGGAGCTGGAGGCTCGCCACCTTCGGGGTCTCTAGAGCAGCTAGATCGGCCGTCCCCTGCCGGCCTCCGTTCCAGGGCACCGAGCTAGCCGCTCTAAGTACACCAGAGGCCAGTCTCAAGAGGCTGGTTCCCTTAGTAAGTGCCACCCGGCGGTGTGGGAGCCCTGCCAAGCGTGTCTCATTGGGATCTGCCTGAGCAGACTCTGGTTCCTAGTCTTCCTTAGAGATGACGTGGGTCTGAGGACCGTCATTTCCAATAGAAGGCTTCTGAGGCAGTCCTGAGGCCAAGGCCCAGGACTGGTGAGCCCTCTGGGGAAGAGCGGTGTACACCGCATTACACGGTGCCCGTCTCTCCTCAGTGCCCTCAGGAGATCAGTCTGCTAACCCTGCCAGTGTTCCAGGGCGCAGCGGTCTCCAGCGAGCGTTTCTCAGTCTCTTCCGCCCCGAGAAAAGTAGCGGAGCTGGGAAGCTCGCCACCCCTTCGGGGGTCTCTAGAGCAGCTAGATCGGCCATCCCCTGCCGGTTCTCCGTTCCAGGGCACCGAGCTAGCCGCTCTAAGTACACGGGTCTGAGGACCGTCGTTTCCTTAGGAGACTTCTAAGGCAGTCCTGATGCTACATTCCAGGACTTATGAGGGCAGGCCCCTCTGGGGAAGAGCGGTTTACACCGCATTACACGGTGCCGTCTCTCCTCAGTGCCCTCAGGAGATCAGTCTGCTAACCCTGCCAGTGTTCCAGGGCGCAGTGGTCTCCAGCGGCGTTCTCTCAGTCTCTTCCGCCCAGAAATGTAGCGGAGCTGGGAGGCTCGCCACCCCTTCGGGGGTCTCTAGAGCAGCTAGATCGGCCGTCCCCTGCCGGTCCTCCGTTCCAGGGCACCGAGCTAGCCGCTCTAAGTACACCAGAGGCCAGTCTCAAGAGACTGGTTCCGTTAGTAAGTCATCTGGCGGTGTGGGAGCCCTTGCCAAGCGTGTCTTATTGGGTCCTGCCTGAGCAGACTCTGGTTCCTTAGTCTTCCTAGAGATGACGCGGGTCTGAGGACCGTCGTTTCCAATAGGAGACTTCTAAGGCAGTCCTGATGCTACATCCCAGGACTTATGAGGGCAGGCCCCTCTGGGGAAGAGCGGTTTACACCGCATTACACGGTGCCGTCTCTCCTCAGTGCCCTCAGGAGATCAGTCTGCTAACCCTGCCAGTGTTCCAGGGCGCAGCTGTTTCCAGCGGCGCTTCTCTCAGTCTCTTCCGCCCAGAAATGTAGCGGAGCTGGGAGGCTCGCCACCCCTTCGGGGTCCCTAGAGCAGCTAGATCGGCCGTCCCCTGCCGGTCCTCCGCTCCAGGGCACCGAGCTAGCCGCTCTAAGTACACAGAGACCAGTCTCGAGACTGGTTCCCTTAATGAACTATCCGCAGCGTGGAACTGCTGCCAAATGTGTCTCGATGGGTCACGCACACTGTAGACAAGGCTATGTGGCGCCTGCCGCAGCCTTTCTACAGGCGAGCAGGCTCTGGTAATGGAACAAGAAGTGAGCACTCTCCTGAGGGAGGAGACCATCGAGGTGGTCCCTGCTCTAGACATAGAGTCCAGGTTCTACAGCCGTACTTCTTGTTCCGGGAAAGGGGTTGCGTCCGTCTTAGATCTAAGCTAACTGAACCGCTCAGTCACACGACTGAAGTTCAGAAAGCTCTCTTCAAGCACGTGTCTCTCACCAGATCCGAGGACTGGTGGTCACGAGCGATCTAAAGATGCATACTCCTCCCCATCACAGGAAGTTCCTGAAATGTGCTTTGGGGGCAAAGCGTGTAATATCGGGTTCTTCCTTCGTAAAGGAGCAGCCATCCTGTCGAGGCAGACATCCAGCTCCGCTAAGGGGCTGGATGCTATGGTACAATCGTGGCTGAGGCTTGCCTGTACGCCTCCCGATCGCTCAGCTCCTGGGAGTTCTAGAGAGTGCGCATGGACGGGGTCCTTCTATTGAAAAACCCTGTTCTGGCCGGGCCGAGTATAGTCTCTGACCCGATTTCTCTCCTCGCGGCTCTCCATGGGGATTCCGTCAGGAGGATTTCCTCTCACTGGCAGCGGGCATGATCTTTCACCCCGCTCGGAGTTGTGGAAACTATGGGTGTGGCTCGAGGGGCACAACTCATAGCCTCTGGTCTCTCAACTGAGGTTGCTGAGACCATCCTCCAATCTAGAGCTCCCTCAATAAGGAAACTGTACGCCCTGAAGTTGAGACTCCGGGTGCGGAGACCGCCAGCTTGATCCAGTTAACTGCCTGCTGAGACAGTGCTGGAGCTCTCTTGGTGGCCTTTCAATAGGCAAACTCTCTTTTATACGTTTCCTCCGGTGGAGGCCAGGGTGCTTATGCTAAGTAGTGGATCTGGATGCTCTCCTATGACCTCGAGTCCTCTGATCTCCCCTCGCCTTTGGGAATCAAGGCTCACTCTACTTAAGGTATGGCGGCCTCCAAGGCCTTCTGGCAGGTATACCTGTGCAGGACATCTGTGACGCTGGTGGGTGGTCTACGCCCCTAACTTTCCAGGTTCTCTGACCTGGCTCTGCGAGCCACCCTGGCTTGTCTTTCCCTTGCCATAGCTGTGCATTCCACACACTAAGCAGGGATTTGCAAGTATGGCGGCGTGGATATCTCGTTCCCCTAGCGTTTCGGCGCGGCTCGATGTTCCCAGAGGAACGTCCCAGGTTACGATGTAACCCTGGTTCCCGAGGAACGAGGCGGCTGCGCGCGGGCCATACTTCCGGCATCCCTACTAGAGCTATGCTTCATTCCTGGAAGCTGGTGCCGGCCGCACATCACGTGCTTTTAAGCATCCTGGTCATGGCGTCACCGCACCTGGCGTCTGGCCCGTCAGTGACTGATTACACATATGATTCAGAGCTGGACAACGCTGATGGCGTTCCCCTAGCGTTTCGACGCAGCGTCTCGTTCCCTCGGGGAACCAGGGTTACATACGTAACCTGGGACGATTGCTGTCACCTGAATGTCGCCGCAGGCCTGTTCCATTGCCTGCAGAAGAGGCATGCGGGCATGTGGTTGGCGGTCATATACACGCCATCTCCAAGCCGAAAAAAATTCCTCTATAGGGTTTAAAAATGGTGAGTAAGGGGGCAAGTATACCACTTCAAATTGATTGTGGTTGGTGAACCACGCCTAGACCAGAGCAGCCCGATGGAAACTGACATTATCCCATATCACCACAAACCTGGGCTGATCTGGTCTGTTCTGTACAACTATATTATGGAGCATCTAGAAATGTGAGTATATGTTGGCTATTGTATGGACCTAGTTTTGCATGATGATGCAGAAGCCCTCGAAGGCTTATGGCGGCACACAATGTGATATTTCCCCACGCTGCCCTGAGGCGTGCACAATTGCCCTTTGGCCAATTACATTACGACCCGTCGTCTTGTTTTGCTCAGGTCGAATCCAGCTTCATCAATGAAAATGAATTCATGAGGCTGTGCAGCTCCATCCATGGCCAAGATTCTCTGTAAAAAAAAAGAGAACATATTACTGTACTACAGTGCTACACATACAGAACACTCACCCCATCACACAGGTACCTGTGTAGCTCTCAGAATGGATCCATGTGGTACTGATATGGTACATATTCAGCTGCTACTGGATTTCACCAATACTGTATTGTAAATGTAAAGGACAGTTACACATACCCGTACATATTCAGCTCGAAGTCCTTTGACCCTGTCACTGTTCCTCTCAAATGGGACTCTGTAGAGCTGCTTCATGGTGATGCTGTGTTTTCCCAAGATGCGTCTGATGGTGGTGATGCTCACATGGTTTATGTTGTTGAACACTTGCCTGTCTGCAAGTATTTTCTGTCGTAGCTGGTGGAGACGGATGGCATTGTCTGCCCTCACTAGGTCCACAACGGCAAGTTCCTGCTGTTGTGTGAACAGGCGTTGGCGTCCTCCCCAGAAGGTCTTGAGTCATTCTAGAAATACAAACACATATTGTCATCGGTTTGCTTATTTTTCTTACAGTACTTTACTGTATATATTGTATCATCCACTGTACAACACTGTATTTCAATATAAGTAATCATGGTATGTTTCACAAAAACTACCACTTTGGCTGCAAAAGGAGCATTAGCACCCTGCAATACCCTGTACACTTGATATGGTAATGTGATATACTGTAGAACAGTGCTATAAAACCATCTGAGTAGAGTAGAAGGTAGAGAGGTGAAGACATACCTGTATTCTAGTCGGAATGTTCTTATTACAGATGCCACTGTGAAGCGGCTTAGATGTGGGTGGACTCTCTGCCCAGCTTCCCTCATAGTCAGGCCATGGTTGATGACATGGTCCACCAAAGTTGCTCTTATATCATCAGAAATATGGGTCCGTGCATGGCCTCTTCGACCTCCTCCTCCTCCTCCTCTTCCTCCTCCTCCTCCTCCTCCTCCTCCTCCTCCTCCTCCTCCTCCTCCTCCTCTTCCTCTTCCTCTTCCTCTTCCTCTTGCTCTCCCTCCATCCATGCTTGCAAAGTTCTTGAAATGGCTAAACTGAGGGCTTTTTGTAGTTGGCTAATTGGTGTTCAGTTTTGCAAGTAAGTGCCTTCAGGTGTGTATTTGAGTGGTTGCAATTACCCGATGTGTTTTGTATTTTGGATACATGTGTTTTCCAAATGGCACCCTGAGATTTCATTTTTGAACGAAGTGTCTTATGTATGAAATAGAGTGTAGTATGCAGGACCATGTGTGTTGCATAAAGGAGTAAGTGTGTTGCATAATTGCAACTAGAGTGCAAAGCAGCGCTTTTGTTTAAGGTATGAGTACATGTGTTTGAGGTATGGTAACAAAAGCTTCAAGTTGTGTTACTTTAGTCTAAGCATGGGTCTATAGTGTTCAAGCAACGGGCAAAAACTGTAAACAAGGATATGACCGTCCTGTACGTGTAACAACAGCAATGACCAGGCCTTTGGCTCCCTTTACAGGCATTTATAACATGTAGTTTGTTGAAAAATACAACAGACACCATCACTAAATGTGTAATGGTTTTACTGGTTATAATGGGACTTTTATTGGTTTGAATGGAATGTGGACCCTGTTGATCTCTGCTGGTAATTGGTCACCTTCTATTGGTGGCTTGTTAAAACCAATACATCCTAATGGAATATGTCCCAAAACACACTACAGAAAGCCATTTTTGTATGTTTTTTTATGGTTAAAAGTTGATGGTTTGTAATGGCATTTGTAATTTATTTGTGATTCATTTGTGATGGTGCTAGAATTTTCTGTGATGGTTCTATCGTTTTTTTTCAGCAGCCTCATTGTTTTTATATAATGCTTTTTTAGTCATTTTAAAGGCTGTTGCTGGCTTAGGTCTGTTTTTTATAACCACAAAATATATATATATATTTTCTTAATACTTATTTGATCATGAATGTAGCCTACCTGAAAGTGACGTTTTCATCTTTTGAAAGTTTGCGTGCGCTCACGGGAATGGCGCGTCACGGTTTTGTTTGCCTTTTTTTTTTTTGCAACTGGGATGGTGCCCCCCCGGGACTTGGTGCCCTACGCAAATAGCATACTCTGTAATATTATTACCAGTGTTGAGGAAAGTTACTTTTAAAAAGTAATGCATTACAATATTGCGTTACTCCCTAAAAAAGTAACTAATTACGTTACTTAGTTACTTTTTATGGAAAGTAATGCATTACATTACTTTTTAAATATGAGCAGGGCTTGATTGTTTGGTTTTAATACAAGAAGTTCTATTTATAGCAAATGTAAAAGCCCTTTCACACCAAAAAGTTTAATGAATAAACCTCAGGCTGAAGGAAGAGTAAATTCACGTCTGTACAGTAGAACGCAGGAGAAGAAGGTTCAACCCTCTTCAGCAATAAAAAAACTAAACAAAAAAGCACAATTGTTAGTTTATCTAAAGTATTTTTTGCTTATTAGCATGGTTGAACTGGATCATCAAAGGTCAGCAGCAAACATATTGGTTAATAAAATGAGATTAGATATATTTGTGTTTTACAAATTTAATTATTGCAGGTTTGCGTCATATTCTGAGTTTGCATTTCACTGTTTTAATTCATTTTGATGAATACTGAATCTGTTTTTTTGCGAGTGGGATGAATTAATACACATTCACATTTAGTCTAGATTAGAACTACAGTAAGATCATGTTCAAACAGCGCACTGTCAAGAACAAATGTACTTTTTTGAAAAAGTAACTCAGATATTTTCTAGTAAATTAAAAAGTAATGCGCTACTTTACTAGTTACTTGAAAAAAGTAATATTATTATGTAACTCGCTTTACTTGTAATGCGTTACCCCCAACATTGATTATTGGTCATGATTATTGGTTCATATCGCACAGACCAGACCGCAAGGGCACTTTAGCGTCGGACCTCAAAGGGGCAGGTGCCCCCCCCCCCACCCTTTGTTCACGCCATCGCTCCAAAACCATAGAGTAAGGGAAAAAACGCATACCACATCACTAAAGAACACTAAAGAAGCTGTCAGTGTGGTCACAGCAATGAGGAGCCAAAATATATACACCTACTGTATCTCCCAACCGTATATCCAAATGAATCAGCAAGAAATTGTAGATTAAGTCTGTAATTAAGAGTTCAGAAGAATGTGTAATATGAGATTCATTGCGAAGATCTGATTTAATTAGATCGATTATTTTGACAGGCGCCCTCAAGTCCCACTCTCATGCGAAAAGGGGCCCCTTTAAAGTCATATATATCCAAACTTCACCATCAAACACCACAGACAGACAACCCTCCTGTCTGGAGGATCGGGAAGATCATTGGATTTTTTGTCTGTCTTTTTGAAGAACTGTGCACCAAGCATAATTTCACAGTATATAATTATACATAATGGGTCATTAAAGGTTGTAATTCCAACCTTGTTTTAGGAATAAAGGCAAAAAATAGATTTCCCTCTTTGCTGAGAGATGATTGGCTTGTTTCAGGATCTGCTAAGTACATATAGCAGCCTTGTTCAGTAGTTATGCATTCAACTTTAAACTCCAAGAAGCCAACCAGTTGTCCTTGTGATATTCAAAAAGAGGTAAGTTCTTTCCATTTCTAGAGAGTTTTAACTCATGGACGTGTTACACTTTTAAAAATGTAGGTTTGGAAAGGAATTATGATTTTGAAGCAATGCCATTAAAGAACCATATATTTGTCTTAATATAAAGAGCATTTTAATAATCTAAAGAATGTTTTTCCACTATAAAGAACTTTTTGTACAATGAAAAGGTTTCACTGTTGTTAAAGGTTCTTCATGGACCCATGAATGCCAATGAAGAACCTTTATTTTTAAGAATGTACTGACAGTATTTAACATTTCTACACCAACAAGTTTCATTTGTTTTTCTTTTTGGATCATAAGAGCAAATATGAAAGTTCTGGCGTTCTTGATGTGTTTGCTTGGCTCCTCACTAGCTGCCCCTGTAAGTCCTTGTTTCTCAGTTCAAGACAGCATAACAAAGTCTAAGTTTCACACAGTTTTGACATCTTCCTCTTACTTTGCACATTTTAGGCCCCTGGCAGTGAAAGCAGTGAGGTAAGCTCTGTGAGTCAATGACATTGGATTTTAATGCATGGCCTCAAATTTGCATAATGCTTGTTGTCTTTTCTCTCCTGCAGCAGGCAATTATTAGTAATGCTAACACAGCTCTGAAGTTGATGGAAGTCTACAGAATGTTAGGACATCTGCAGCAACAGGTCAGTTTAATGGTGCTAAAGTCATAAGCCTGCAATAGAGGCGTTTAATAATTATTACATAACGTAATCAATGTTTTTGCAGGGTTTTGGTGCTGTTCCTACAGATGCCCAATAATGTTAAATGTAAAAATGTTTACCCCTTCATGTCATTTGAAGACTTTCCTGTGTGAACATGTCTCAGAAGTAATATGTTTCATGGAACTGATGAAATTTTTTGTTCTTCACAGGCATCACCTGTAGCACCTGGAGCACCTGCAGCACCTGCACCTGTTAACGTAACCCCCTCCCATTCTATCAAAAGCATATATCAAACTTTTTGAGTTTTGAGTTTTTGAGTAGAAACGATGCCCTTTTGAAAAACAAATGGACAATTTTTTTTTTTCAGGTCCAGTCTCAAGTTTCACCTCAATCACCACAGCAGGTTTGTAACATGCTATTGCTATTTTGAGTCAATGTCAGTCATGGCTTGTTAAACCATGTTATATCAGGTTGTACCACAGCAGGTTAGTAACATGCTATTGCTATTTTGAGTCAATGTCAGTCATGGCTTGTTAAACCATGTTATATCAGGTTGTACCACAGCAGGTTTGTAACATGCTATTGCTATTTTGAGTCAATGTCAGTCATGGCTTGTTAAACCATGTTATATCAGGTTGTACCACAGCAGGTTAGCAACATGCTATTGCTATTTTGAGTCAATGTCAGTCATGGCTTGTTAAACCATGTTATATCAGGTTGTACCACAGCAGGTTAGTAACATGCTATTGCTATTTTGAGTCAATGTCAGTCATGGCTTGTTAAACCATGTTATATCAGGTTGTACCACAGCAGGTTAGCAACATGCTATTGCTATTTTGGGTCAAGTGTCAGTCATCACTTGTTATACCATGTTGTAGGCCTACCACAGCAGATTAGCAACATGTCACTATTATGAGTAAATTTATTTTAATGATTTCTGTTTCTGTTCAGCATCTGTTTATGATATAAAGAATAATTTATGATACTAAATAAAACATACATTTTATATTGCTGTTTAGTTTTGCTTATTGAGTAGTAGCTAATTGCACTGTAGCTTTTAGCATTGCTTTGCTACTAATCTTTTTGCAAAAACTATAGAGTGATAATACACTCTTAAAAATAAAGGGTTGTTGTCAATGATTCCATGAAGAACCTTTAACATCCATGGAAACTTTCCATTCTATAAAAGGTTCTTTATGGTGGAAAAAAGTTCTTCAGACTACAATATTGAATGACACTAAGAATTTTTTTTTTTTTTAAGAATTATTTACTGAAAGGTTCTTTGTAGAACCTAAAATGGTTTTCCTGAGTGTACTTGAGATTGGAAATATTTTAATAACAGTGTTTAATTGACAACGATCTTTAAACTTTTTTTCAGGGCTTTTTTTCCAACCCCGCTCTTTTTGCACCACCAGGAGATGAATCAGATGAGGAAGGAACAGTAGGTTATTTAATCTTATCAAAATTGTATCACACATTTTTAAACATTATGCATTTTACGAATTCCATCTCACTTTTCTGTCTACTATAGCCACAGTTTCGTGGGTTTTACCCTCCCTACGGCTATCAGCCTGCCCAACCGGCTGCTCCATTGAACTCAGATGAGGCTGAAGGGGCAGAAGAAGCAGAAGGTGCAGAAGCAGCCGAGGCTGGAGCTGAACCTGAACCTACTGAAACAGCTGCAACTGTTGATGCAACTGCTGTAAACGAGATTGCACCCGTGGATGTTGCTGTAGAGGTTCCTGTTGAAACTGTCATTGCTGCTGTTGTTCCGTCTCTCATCCCCGAGGTACCAGCAGTCACTGTGGAAATCGACACCACTTTGGCGGGGCCTGATGCTGCTGCTGGTGCAGAACAGGTGTTGGTGGTCGATGCTCTTGATACTGCTCTACCAGTGCAGTGACAAAGCTGATCACAAGCTCCGCCCTCAAGATCCTATAAGTCATATCGCTGACATTAAGTCCACACCTCTATTCTCTGAACATTATAGTACAGGGACTTGGCTAGACAGAGGGGGTGTCTACCTGGCTTGCTGGAACAAAGTGTGGCACATTCCTGTTGTGTGTGAAAATGTTTCCTGGCAGATGACAATTTTTTATTAACCTCATTTTAAGAATTGAGCCGATACTGCTGCAGACAGTATCACTTTTTACATTTCTTCTCTTTCAAAATAAAATGCCTTTTGTCTTACTGCAGTTAAATGCCTCTTTAATCAACTGAAATGTATGTAACAATTTGAAAATAATAAAAATGGACAAAATTGTTTTGTGTGAAACGCGCACACACACACACACACACACACACACATGGCTCTCTGCAATTAAAGGGACTTATCATCTGAAATGCAACATTGGAAGAACTAAAAATGTCAAAATATAATTTTGTGTGGAGAAACCAATCACTACCTTTGCACAAAGTAGTAGTAGTAGTATATATACACCATATATATTAAAAACAACACTACTACTACTACTGCCAATTTAATATATATAGATAAATAGATATGCAGTTTTTACATATGTATATACACTCACCGGTCACTTTATTAGGTACACCTTGCTAGTACCGGGTTGAACCCCTTTTGCCTTTAAAACTGCCTCAATTCTTTGTGGCATAGATTCAACAAGGTGTTGTAAACATTTCTCAGAGATTTTGGTCCATATTGACATGATAACATCACGCAGTTGCTGCAGATTTGTCGGCTGCACATCCATGAATCCCAAAGGTTAGGATTGAGATCTGGTGACTGTGGAGGCCTTTTGAGTAAAGTGAACTCATTGTCATGTTCAAGAAACCAGTCTGAGATGATTTGAGCTTTGTGACATGATGCATTATCCTGCTGGAAGAAGCCTTCAGAAGATGGCTACACTGTAGTCATAAAGGTCAGCAACAATACTGAGGTAGGCTGTGGCATTTAAACGATGCTCAATTGGTACTAAGGGGCCCAAAGTGTGCCAAGAAAATATCCCCACACCATTACACCACCACCACCAGCCTGAACCGTCGAGACAAGGCAGGATGGATCCATGCTTTCATGTTCTTTACACCAAATTCTGACCCTACCATCTGAATGTCACAGCAGAAATCAAGACTCATCAGACCAGGCAACGTTTTTCCAATCTTCTATTGTCCAATTTTGGTGAGCCTGTGTGAATTGTAGCCTCCGTTTCCTGTTCTTAGCTGACAGGAGTAGCAACCGGTATGGTCTTCTGCTGCTGTAGCCCATCTGCTTCAGGGTTCAACATGTTGTGCGTTAAAAAATTGTATTCTGCATACCTTGGTTGTAACGAGAGGTTATTTGAGTTACTGTTGCCTTTCTTTCGTGTCTAACCAGTCTGTCCATTCTCCTCTGACCTCTGACATCAACAAAGCATTTTCGTCCGCACAACTGCCACTCACTGGATATTTTCTCTTTTTCAGAGCATTCGCTGTGAACCCTAGAGATGGTTGTGTGTGGAAATCCCATTAGATCAGCAGTTTTTTAAATACTCAGACCAGCCCCTCTGGCACCAACAACCATTCCATGTTCAAAGTCACTTAAATCCCCTTTCTTCCCCATTCTGATGCTCGGTTTGAACTTCAGCAAGTTGTCTTCACCACATCTAGATGCCTAAATGCATTGAGTTGCTGCCATGTGATTGGCTGATTAGCAATTTGTGTTACCAAACAATTGAACAGGTGTACCTAATAAAGTGCCCGGTGAGTGTATGTAGTCTTAATATAAAAATATAATCTCTCTCTACATATATTACATGAAAATGTAAAAACAATACAAAACAAAACAACAACAAAATTCTATTCAACAAAGCAGGCTATATATTTCTCTAGAAGGCTTGCAATAAAGCTGTACGTGGCTGTGAAAGTACGGCTGGCCGGCTTGTTTTAATAGGATAAAGCAGATCTGTGCAAGAGTGCTGACTGGGCAGATGTTACTACATGAGGTAAATCTCTCACTCTATGGCTCACAGTCTAGCAAGCACATGAATGTAAATTACACCATTATATGTTGCGACAGCAAAAGTACAGTGAAATACTGTTAAACAAATACCACAAACAAATGTGGTCATTCACATATGCTTTACCTTGATGCACTCTGGTGAAATAATTTAAACATGAACATATGTATGGAAGAATTATAAATACAACAGGTTGCTAAAATTCTCAGTGTAATTGTATAAATGACGGGCCTCGCCATTACTCTGAACTTTTGTTGGAGGGAGTATAAATTGTTTTCCATTCAAGAAGGCAGGGAGGAGGCTTTGTCTTTGTCACCCTGGTCTCTCATTAATCTCCAAATCCTTCTCAGGGTTATGCAAGTCTGAGATATCATTACGGAGCACAACAGAACAAATGAACCGCAAACTCCTCCTTTGAAAACACTCGCTGTAATTTGACTGTATCTTTCATTTCACCAGACAGAAGGTCTGTAATTCTAAGGGGCTCTGCAAATATTCAGATCAAGAGATAATGGAACAGGATTTGGGTTAAAGCAAAACAGTTGGTGAGTTTTTGATCTGAATTTATGTTGATTTTCGTCCTCTTGGAGTAACATTTTGTCCATTGTAGATTTTTTTTGTGATTTTTAACAAATAGGAACGTGTAAATTATAAATCACTGCTTTAGCCTGTTACTTTGGGGGAAGGAATCATGACTGTTGTACCTGCATCAGGAGGTATTGCAGTCCCACCCCAAATGTCTCCGACAATGGAAGTGGACACAGAGGAGGAGAGTGAAGACCCAATTCCATCTCCTAAGCGCAGGACGTGTATTTAACACCAACAACAGCAACAACAATGAAGAGTAATCAAAGATCATTAAATATATATATATATATATATATATATATATATATATATATATATTTAAAAATATAAATATATATAATGTGGCAATGTATGAGATAGTGATAATGGTGTATTTTGCTCCCTGCAGGGAAGACAAGAAGAAAAAGAAAAAGGAGAAAAAAGAAAAGAAGGAGAAGAAAGAGTAAGTAGCTAGTGTTTCTTACCTGAGATAGTTTGGATATACATAATGTTTATATATTTTGCTGTCTTACCCTATAGGAAAAAAGAAAAGAAAGAGAAGAAAGAAAAAACAGAGAAGAAACAAAAGGATGAAAAGGAAAAAGAAAATGAGAAAGAAAAGGAAAAAGAAAAGGAAAAGGAAAAGGAAAAGAGAAAGAGAAAGAGAAAGAGAAAGAGAAGGAGAAAGAGAAAGAGAAAGAAAAAGAGAAAGAAAAAGAAAAAAAGAAGGGGTTGGTATCAGACTTTGTATCCGTCATTTCTACTCTGTGGTTTTCAAAAGTTCAAAGTAATCACCATTGATTGTTGCTCATGTCTACTTCATTTTCTCAAGGCCTAAGGAGGTGTTTGTGATTAACCCAGCGGGACTTCTGTACTATCAATGGCTGCTTATAATCACAATTCCTGTCATGTACAATTGGACAGCTATAATTGCAAGGTAATAATTAAATGTTCATGTTTTAATAAGATCAGGATACCTGGAGATGAGAGAAGAATACAAATAGAAGATGTCTCCTTTTTATTAACATTTGAAGTGTGCTTCCTTACGTCTCCGTTATTCATTCGTATTCTCCAATAAAAATGATGCAGGCCATATATTCGATTTTATGTACCTTTTGGAATCTTTATAAATAGGTGTAATGCTTTTGAGAGCTTTTAAATTGTGTTTCTTTGCATAGAGCCAGCTTTGAGGAGCTGCAGCACAATTATCTCCTGATATGGTTCGTCCTGGACTACACCTCCGACCTGCTTTATTTGGCTGACATGGCCTTCAGAGCACGAACAGGTGAATCTAACATCAGTCAGATGTCTGTCTTTAATGAAGCGACAAAGTTTAGTGACCGATCTGTGTCATGTTTTCATACCACCTTTCTTTAACTAGGTTACCTGGAACAGGGCTTACTAATCAAAGATAAAAAGCTCCTTCTTCAGCGGTATAAAGAAAGTCTCCAGTTCCGCTTCGATGTCATCTCTATGCTACCCACGGACATCTTCTACTTCGTTTTAGGGTTAGACTACCCAGAGATCCGCATAAACAAGTTGCTCCGCCTCAACCGCATGTTTGAGTTCTTCACAATCTCAGAAACCATGACCAACTACCCCAACATATTCCGAATCTGCACTTTGATCATGTACATCATCATCATCATCCACTGGAATGCATGCCTCTACTTCTCCTTCTCTAAGTACATTGGGTTCGGATCAGATGCATGGGTTTATCCCGATCTCGCCGAAGATGAGTATGGAGAGCTGATGAGAAAATATTCCTTCAGCCTCTACTGGTCCACTCTTACCCTCACCACCATCGGAGAGACGCCGTCTCCAGCGCTAGACTCTGAATTCCTCTTTCATGTGGTTGACTTCTTGGTGGGTGTCTTGATCTTTGCCACCATTGTGGGTAACATTGCTACAATGATCTCAAATATGAACGCAGCCCAAGCTCAGTTCCAAGCCAGGATCGATAACATCAAGCAGTACATGCATGCACGGCATGTCAGCAAGGATCTTGAGATACGTGTCATCAAGTGGTTTGACTACCTGTGGACTAACAAGAAAGCACAAGATGAACGACAGGTTCTGAGGTACCTGCCAGACAAGTTACGGGCGGAGATAGGCATGAAAGTGCACTTAGAAACCCTCATGAAGGTGCGGATATTTGCCGACTGCGAGTCAGGGCTACTGATCGAGTTGGTGTTGAAGCTTCGCCCTCAAGTCTTCAGTCCCGGTGACTACATCTGTCGCAAGGGCGATATTGGCCGGGAGATGTACATCATAAAGGATGGCAAACTTGCTGTTGTGGCTGACGATGGTGTCACTCAATTTGTTGTCCTTGGCGATGGAAGCTACTTTGGAGAAATCAGCATTTTAAACATCAAGGGCAGCAAGGCCGGGAACCGTAGAACGGCAAATATACGAAGCATAGGATACTCAGACCTCTTCTGCTTGTCCAAAGATGATCTGATGGAGGCTTTGACGGAATATCCAGATGCTAAGGCCATGCTGGAGGAAAAAGGGAGACAGATTCTGCTGAAGGATGGTTTGTTGGAGCTGGACCCTACGAAACTGAAGCCGGACGAGAGGGACTTGGAGGACCGTGTAAACCGAGTATACAGCACGATGCAAATCATGCAGACCAAGGTGAAGAAGCTGCTGGCTGATCAGGAGGAAACGCAAAAGGATATCAAACGGCGGATTGCTCAGATAGAGCGCTTTGCTGGAGTGGTGGTGGAGGATGAAGATGAAGAGGAGGAGATGGAAAAGAAGGAAGAAACAGAAGAGCAAAAGAAAGAGGAAGAGCCAGATAAAGAGAAGTTAGAAGAAGACAAGGAAAAGACGGACGAAGCAACCGAAGAGGAAAAGAAAGATGAGGAGCAATAGGATAAGATCTTATGACACTGTTTGTAATAAAAGAGAGAATAAAACCTAAATACAGTCAAATAATAAATAAACTTGTCCTTAGTAAAACTTCAAGGCAACAACATATTTCTTGTCCTGCAAATAATCAATTACCAATACCAATTTAATTTGTTTTTTTATATATATATATATATATCTATATGATTGCAACATAAAGCAAACTAGAGACAATACCAGCAAATATGAGCTCTGTACTTTTATTTTAGTACTTAAATCTTGATGAGAGAAAAGCAGCATGCTATAACACTATCTTCATCATTTACTCATGTGGCTGTGCAACTAGTTAGTTGGTAATTGAGACATTTTTTTTGTTTTTAAGAAAATCACATTAACAATAATGTGCTTGATGGGCACAAGGGTGCAGCAGAGGACCAAAGATTAATGACCATTAACCATTCAAAACCCGAAAATGACAGAATAAACACATTAAATCAAGTCATTCCTTTTCATGGAATCACTAGTTTTAAAGATATTTTATTTTATTGTTAGACATTTTATATACATTTCTACCACTGACAAATTACTAAATCACTGAATTAAATAGTCACCTGCCTGAGACCTCTTTAGAAGACCCACATAAGTTTGTTATCTTGTTAACATCACACGTTATGGATAGTTATTTGCAACTAATGTAATGTCTTCACCGCTAGCATCATTAAATGCAATTGCAACAATAATTATTGTTTTCATACAGTTTTCCCAAACAATATCACTCAATAAATAGTCAATACAAAGGGAATCTGCAAATACAAATATTATTAAAATAACTTATTTAAAACACTGAAACTGAAACTTTTATGACATGAAGGGGAGGATTGAGGGTGTTTCGACAAAAAAGACTTCCGCATAGGATGTAGCTGATTAGATTAGATCGACTGTTTGCATAATTTCACCTCGTTCGTGACTTCCACGTGATGCTTCCTCCATAATGGCATACCTTGATTGGTTTCCAATTCACAAGAAGAAAAAAATGAAGAATTAACTGAGCATTTAGAAGCAGCTTCTGAAGATCCTATCCGTGGCTTTAAAGGGATAATCCACCTCAAAATGAAAATGTGGGCATTTATCACTTACCCCCATGTCGTTCAAAACCCGTAACAGCTTAGTTAGTCTTCAGAACACAATTTAATATATTTTGGATGAAAACCGGAGCTTGTGACTGTTCCATTAACTGCTAAGTAAATTACACTGTCAAGTATGACAGTATGAAAAGCATCACTAGGATACTCCATCTGCCATCAGTGGTTCAATCGTAACGTTATGAAGTGACGAGAATACTTTTTGTACGGAAAGAAAACAAAAATATTTCTGTACAAAAATTATTCTCATCGCTTCATAACGCTACGATTGAACCACTGATGGCAGATGGAGTATCCTGGCGATATGTTTAATACTTTTCTGGACCTTGACACTTGAAAGAGTAATGTACTTGGCAGTCAATGGAACAGTCACGAGCCTCCCGTTGTTGTGTCCATTTTCAGCCCTTGCCAAATTATTACCCCCTCTCGTTGAAATCGCTACCTGATTGATAAAGAACAACATTTTCATTTTGGGGTGGAGTATCCCTTTAATCTGAGATCGAGAAAGGTACATGCATCTAAAAATACATCCATCATTTTTAACCTTAGCTGGATTCTCAGAACATTCTCAGACAGTTTTAATGAGAGCATTAAAATCTGCATTTTTAGTTGAAGGGCAGGTACGCATTTAAGTGGTTTTGTAAATATCCAAAGATTTGAAAAAGACTTTTTGACATTTAAAAAAAATACAATTAAATTAACTTGCTCAGCCCTGGCCCTGTAATAGCTGTACATATACTTTTCCCCATGCCAGTTTGTGCAGATCTGCTTTTATCCATGACGTGCATTTCTTGCTGTGGCTTCCTTCAATTTTCCTTTGCCTGCATTATTGATACTGCAATTGCAGTTCTACAGGTGCAGCAGCAGTCAGTTTTCAATTTTGTAAAATTTGAGGTAATTTAAATGATTGGAGACATATTTGTACCAATGTTTCATTTCCAAGAAGCCTTCGATTTAGTCAGAGCTGATTAGGGGTCCTGTGGATACCAGCTCATATGCGGAGTGGTGGCAGTGTGTATGTCTCAATATTAACTCTTCTTTCATTTTGAACATTCCCACCTGTTCTCTCCGCCTGAATTTGCTGTCACATGTGGACACTTATTGTATTTGCTCAGAGAGGTGATGAGAAAAGGGAAGTAAGCTGAAAAAAGGAAATGAAAGAACAGTGGAAGTATGTCTCCCATGGGAAAGCAAGATAAAAAAGAAAGCTATTGCCTGTGATGTCAGCCATGAAAGGGTCCTCCACGGTTTCGTCTCTCGAGCAGCAGGAGCGACACGTTTAATTAATTACTCTGCGCCTGTGACTTTTAGAGGCAAATCAAAAAGGACCATATGACTTTCCTTCAAGGAGAAATTACTTACTGAATTAACTGAAGTGTTGGGAATGTGAACATGCTGGTACAACTTTTGTTATTTAAATAAAAGCTAGATCGGAACATGCATGAATGAATGTGTGATTTACAGAAAGGAGAAGTCATGGTGCAGTCAAAATCATTGAGACAGAACAATCTGATAGATTGGTTTGTACATTCAGCAACATCTACGCTATTGTCATTTTACCTCACGTTAAACGTGAACTGGTGGTCAATCAAGCAAATTTAATTATACCATTTGGCACCTCATTGCAAGGACAATCAGAACTGCATCTGTGAGAGCACAGGAGGCTTTTTCTAAAAAGCTGATTGGAAGAGCCAATTTAACTTGCTGTGCGAAATTTCAGACACAAAATAAATGGTGCTGCAACAAGGGTCTATCGCTGTTTCTCACAGAGTATTGTCATCAAACACTCTGATCTAAATGGAAGTCACAAATGTAAATGGCAACTCACACCAGGGTGTTTTGGAGTCTGGTGGCAGAATGATACACCACAGCATGTAGGCACCTGCATTTTGGTCTTACAAGCTGGTACTTCCTGTTGTTTCCTATTCATCAGCACTTACCTGTCCTGTTCTATTAGTGTGTTTAACTGACCAGTTCGCTGCTGTGCTATTGTTTCTCCTAAACAATTTACTTCATGATAATAGCATTTGCAGTTGACCGGAGCAGTTCTAGCAGACAAGAAAGGTGACCTATTGTGGAAATGACATCCTGTGAGAGTCGCACTCAGGGCCAGTCTGTGGGTTTCTGGAGAACTGAGGTCATTAAAATAGGCCTGCCGGTATAAACATCTTCACAACATAAAAACATACATAGAACCACTGCAACAAAATGAGTGGTCTCTTTTCTTTTTGAAAAAGCTCAAATTATAATCACACTATATATACTCAGTAATCACATACTGAAAAAAGGAATATGATTTACTTTTTACAATTTTTTATGTAAAAATACTTGTACAATTCACAAATAATTACAATTAAAACGTTGCATTAAACATGAAATTCTGTTTCTAAATGTACTCCAATAATCTGTGTTTTAGTTAAAAAAAAAAAAACATATTAATGTTTATTTAGATCAACTGGGGCAGAATTATGTATACAAATGATTATAAAACATTTCACAAAAAGTGGTCTATCATTAAACATTTGTTACAATAATGTGGAAAAGAATCATGTAAATAAAACCACATAAATTAAACCGGGCCTACATGTACAAAGACAACACTTGACATAAAAAAAGATTACAAAACAGAAAATTTAAATAATAGTAAATATTAAGAAAATAAATTATGTTATAGTTATGAATTATTCCAGAAAAGCTTGTTTGGTTAAATGAATTACTCATATTTCCCCTTGACTTCTTTGCATCTTGTTGAGAGTTTCTGAGTTCGTTCCCCATATTGTTCCTGAAAAATCTGCAAATCTTATCCTTTGACAAGCACTGTTTGTGAAAATGCTTTAAATATTAAACAGCAAGCACTGCGAATACAAAGCATGCTTTAAATAGCTCAGACGAATATTTTCATGTTTTTGTTTTTGAGTATGAGCGTTTTTGAGCAAGGAGTGGAATCTGTGAATAATGATATTTTGCATGGTGATAGAGGGATGAAAACATTATGCAGATTACTGTGTTACTTATTGTTTAACGGTTTACATCTTTTACGTTGTTGTTCTCTTTAATGTCTTTTCCATTCGTAAGCACTACTGAGGTTTGTGAGCAACATTTTGAAGTCCATGTGTGCTTAGACTTAAATGTATTCTCCATACTTTGGAGGCGAGTAGCACATCAAATTGTTGCCAGTCTACACTGACTGTTGAATTATTATACAACAGATTTAGTTTTAGCTTAAAGAGTAGATGGAGTGTTACATGTCCTCACTTCGAAGTGTGATCTATATGGTTTGAATGAGCGCCAGGGTCTCTCTTGCGAAGTCTAAGCAATTGCCTGCATCGCCTGTAGGCTCTTGTAGCACTTGAAAGCCTGTATATTAGGTCATTGTACTGCTATTGTTTGTATATGGAGACTGTATGGCGGTACTTGAATTTATATGCCTTTTATTAAAACTGTGATTGTGATAGCTGAAGACACCTCTTAAAACTAGTCCAAGTATTGTGTGGTGGAAAAGTAATTTTGTGCCATTCTCCATAAATTGACCCCTTTCCTGCCAGAAACGTTTCCTCCACTTGATCACAAGTGATTACTTGCGTTTATGTCAAATCGGTTCTTACACTGAATATGTAGATATTGAAACTGGATATCTGGGATATTGAAGCCAGTGATTTAAATCACAACCAACAGACTACCGTAAAATCATCTTTAGCAATGTGAGAAGAAAATATCACTTACCATCATGTGCAGACATGGGATTTGAAGTAATTTTGTTCCATTGTTTTAGCTCTTGTTTAATTTCTTCTGCATTTAAAAGACTGCTAATGGAAATTGAAAAGCTGTTTGTCTGATGCTTTCGTGCACCACTTAAGCTCTTTGATGATTTGATGCTGTGTGATCTCATCTTAATTTTCATAATTGCCTGCAATTGTAAATCTCCCTCGATGCTCAAACATGTGCCAGTTCCACAAGCATGATAAGAAAACCCATGATGTAATTATAATTAGTCTATTCAACAGCAGAGCCGCTCTTGCTGTCGAACTCCTGCATTGCTATTATTGCGGTATGCTAAATTAAGCATCAGCCCACTTACTTTCTTATCAGGATTCAGTGACATTTGCATCACTGTCATGCCTCTTCCCAGAGCCTGTGACATAACCTTCATCGGTCAGCATGCCAAGACCTTGCCAGACCAATGAGCCTCTTTCAAGGATTCAGATCTGAACAGAAAGCGAAGCCGAGGAACATTTGACATTGAAAAGAGAATGAGGCATTTTAAGTATGCGATGCAAATGAAGCATTGAACCCCAACTGGGTTTCTGGGACGTGCAGGTGATGTGGAGCATTTAGTGATTGCTCATTAATGCAATAGTAGCGGAGAAGCTCAAGGTTTCTGAAATTAATATGCAGAAAATACATGAAAGTCAATTAAATGACTTCTACTTTGGTGGCTTCTGCAATTCTTTGTGTAACTCCTCAGAGGAATCTTCCCTCTTAAGCGCTGACTGACAACCATGAAATCTCAGCGATGCCAATTGTCACTTGCATTTAGTTGAGCGTTTCTGAGAAGATGTGTATGAAGTTCTGGCAATGTGTTTGGCTGAGGCCTTTGTGCCTTAAGGTCGATATGGAAATGATGGATGAGGAAGATAATGTGAGATGAGACAAGCACAGTTAGAGCGTAGCACTTTCAGTATGTGAAGTACTTCAGGGTTGGTACTTTCTCTATGGCTGGGAATATGTATCTTAGTCATCGCTTTCTTTTGTAATAGGTAAAACGTTTATGAAAGGATTTCAGCTGGAATGAGACTTGGCTTAAAAAGCTTTTATAAACGCATAATGATGGACAAGATTTGGTTTATAAACTACTTTTATTTTTGCAGGATATAAATTTACTGTGGAGGAAAATGTGGCAGTTGGTTTCAAATAAAATCACTACGCCCTGTCTGAAGCGCTTCATTTCCTTCGTTACAGGACATTGCTAAAAATGTACATTAGATAAGGAGACTTAACTTCACCTTCTAAAATGTTACCTTAGACAGTATTAAATCTTGCGACCCGACCGAGGAACAGGATTTGAGAAAACATAAGCAATTTTTTCTCATTTCCTTTTAAATTATTCTTTGACTTCCTTTACCAGTTAAGCTGGCAAAACAAGAAATGTGCTTCCTTTAAACCACATGAACTTGTGTGATCTTGGATAAATCATGTAAACAAAAGCATGGAGCCCATTCAGACATATTTGTTTGGAGGGAAATGAAACAACCTTTTTGAGCTGACTCTATCTGTGCCCCCGTATCTACAGACTTTTGTTCCGGCTGTCTAAGTTATAGTCTTGGACAGAGGAACAGATTGATTGCTTATGTGAACGTGCTATTTTTGCTTCCTTAACCACTGTGAAAATGAAAAGATACCTGAGACACCATTCAGGGTTTCTCAAATGCCACTTACACGCTTATATGGCCCGATGCATCCTGAACAGAAGCAAAGAAACTGTGCTAAAACAAGTATTTGAATCTCTGTCAGTTCATTAGTTCATTAGCTTTATCAACATGCAGTAAAGATGCACTATATATCAGTAATGTATTCATTATTAGTGATTAGTCTTGCCTGACCTCTTGTTATTGGATAGCTTTAATCAATGTTAAAGGGATAGTTGTCCCAAAAATGAAAATTATGTCATCAATTACTCACCCTCAAGTTGTTCCAAACCTGTATGGGTTTCTTTCTGAGAGACATTAAAAAAATGATGTTAATGCATTAATGCAATCAGTTGACTAACCATTGACTTCCATAGTATGATATTTTGTTTTACTAAAGCGACTGTCATCAGTTTGGTTCTTCAATATACTGTATGTATATATATATTTGTGTTCAGCAGAAGAAAGAAACTCAAACAGATTTGTAACAATTCAAATGGTGACAGAGTTTTCATTTTTGGGTGAACTATCCCTTTAAAACCATGTAAAAACAGGACACTACTGCACTATGCCGATTAGAGAACCCCAAGGCACCCTTTGAAAAATGCCAGTTTACTGAGGAACAAAGTGGATCCCATATTTTCCTTCAAGTGCTCTAAAGACAGTAACCCCCATCATAAGAGAAAAACCGTGAAGCATTTACTATGGATACGTAGAGGCTTTCCAAAATATACAGGCAGTTTCAGGACTATTGCTTTAAAGAGATAGTCCATCCAAAATGAAAATTCTGTCATTAATTACTTATCCTCATGTCGTTCCAAACCCATAAGACCTTCATTAATCTTTGTAACACAAATTAACATATTTTTGATGAAATCCAAGAGCTTTCTGACCCTCTATAGACAGCAACACAACTGACACTTTCAAGGCCCAGAAAGGTAGTAAGGACATCGTTAAAATAGTCCATGTGTCATCAGTGGTTCAATCCTAATCTTATGAAGCTACGAGAATATGGTTTGTGCGCAAGCGCACGAGGGTGAGTAATTAATGACAGAATTTTTGTTTCTGGGTGAACTATCCCTTTATGTCAGGGGTGTCAAACTCAGTTCCTGGAGGGCCGGAGCCCTGCAGAGTTTAGATTCAACCCTAATTAAACACACCTGATCCAGCAAATCAAGTCCTTCAGGCTTATTTGAAAACTACATGGTTTGCGTGTTGAGCAGGGTTGGAACAAAATTCAGCAGGGCTGCAAATCTCGAGGAACTGAGTTTAACACCCGTGCTTTAAGTCTTGGATATTGGTGTGACCTGTTTACTTTTATATGATATTTTACATTGTATTTATCTATTCTTTAATTGGAACAATGTAATATCAAAATTCTAAAAGCTGAAAATGAAATGAAATATGTGATTATCCTAGCAGCATACTTACATGTCAGTATGGTGCATGTCAGGTGCTTGGGGTTTGACAGATTTTATTTGCATGTTGTAGCAGGTGTTTATTCACTTGGCAGTAGCTCACTGGGTTGGAAAATCTAGACATGTTAACATATTTTTATCCTTGAAAAAACATTAAGGGGATTAAAGATAAGGTCTCATGACAAAGCCTATGAAAATATAATTTATGCTTTAACAAATCATAATTTAGCAGAATCATAATGTAATTATTACATGTTTAATTTTTAAAATATATTTCAGGGGGAAAAAAAATAGAAGTTTGAGTCAGTACTACTACCTGAAAACTATCTTTGTCATTCAAACATGATTGACAGGAAAGCTTAACAAGGTACTCAACTCGAGTTTCTGCATCAAACCCAAGTGTCTGACCCGTCAACTTATTCCCATGTCAGGAATCCAAGGCTGATATTGGAATGCTATTCAAAATCTGTCTTGAGGCTAAGAAAACCTTGATTTGTTGTGCATTTATGTAACGTGTTTGTGTTCAAGGTTATGACCTAAGTCACCTTTTGATTAATTGGCTTATATGGGACATTCATGAACACTACATTAATATTAAACTTGTTTTAGACCCCTAGTTGCAGAATGTGCTGTGTAAGACTGCTAGGAGCATATTGAGCACCTTATTAGCTGAAGTTGAAGGGTCAATGAACTACAAAATAAGGGAGTTGATTATGTTCAAAAGACTTGTGATTTTTGAAATATTAAATTTGCATTGTCAGATAGGAAACATTTGTGTATGACTGAGAGAATTGGCTCTGTTATACAGTTAGTCTGTCCATACTCATCATATGATGCCTCAGATTCTCTAGCCTTGCTATTAGGCACTTTTGCCCTGAGGAACCTTTCCGTATTCCTAGAACTATTGGCGGAAGTTCCCACTTTTTGGCATGTTCGCACCACTGGATTGGTTTTTAGTTCTAGGTACTCATTTGGGGGAACTAATTTAGCTACTACTTCAGAGTAGGGTCTAAAACAATTCTATAGGAACTATCAGTGATGCAGTGTAAGCTGATTGGCCAAACGCACAAACAATCGGCTACCAGGTATTTTTAAAAGCAATGCAAACATACTCCACGGAAATATGGAAAACAGTCATAACAGCATTTACCTGTTGTCTGCAGCATTGTCTTCTTTCCTCAACCTTGATCATAACTCTGCAAGTTGTCATTGGAGATTTAGTCAGATTTTAGGGCTCTTTTAATCTCGTAAATTGTGCATTTACATTCCATCTCCGTTATCAACCCACGCAAAACATCAAAAACTGTTCCGAACACTGTGTCCTCCATTCATTGGTTGTTGATGTTTGTAAATGCTGTGAATAAAGACTTTGCTGTCGGCGCTTCAGAGTTTATGCTGCTGGGGTTTTGGCTAGAACCAGAAGCTAACATAAAGTAAATGTTCTACCTATTAGGTTGTATTTTATTAGTGTCTAAACCAGCTCCAACCCTAAACCTACCACTTACAATAATGGAAAAACAGTAATTATTGTCGTACACAGTGTGTAAAACCGCTATTGATGTGTGCATGCCAGTAGTTTTTGCTATAGGCTATTCCTTCTAGCTGCTGCCGGTGCGAATGCAACCAGGAAAAGAGCCCAAGGAGGATATTGGTTCTGGGTTGCACAATATACCGTTTCAACATCGAAATAAGAGAACATTTGCAGCTTTAAGAGATTTATTAGATTTCATTTATACAGTGAAGAATATGCATTGGTATTTTACTATTGATTATTCAATTTCTGTACCTGAATACTGAAATACAGCACTTTTTATTTCATTTGCATCTTTGTTCTATAATATGTATCTATTTGTAATTTTGATTGATTTATTATTTATTGATTGATTGATTGCTGATTTACTCACCCATAAAATCACCCCAATCATTGCTTAGTTTTTTCCCCAAATAGAGCTATTCATTTCATCTGGTGATTTTTTCATATCACAATATATATCCCAGAAAAACTAAATATCGCAATGCGAGTCCAATATCGTGCAGCCCTATGCTGGCTTGTTCCTAGAACTTTGTGGTGTAAAAAGCGCCTATTGATGCATGCTTTCAATAAAATGTCACTATTAAATGACACTTACGCGATCTTCACTTCACATTCGTCATATTGACAGTCAGGATTGAAATTTCTTCGAATCACTTAGAGTAATGCACCATCTCGGTCTAGAAATCATTTTCCATCGATTTCTACAAAAGATTTAGTCAAACCTATTTTCTTCATCGCCAAAAGAGTTTAGATGTGCAACAATTACATTCACTTACACCATTTTCAAGTAAACAAGAAATACAGATTTTTTTCAAGCTGAAAACTATACCATAAATGATGTTCACTTTGGGTTGGATGTACTGTAGGTTTGACAAATTGTGAACATTTGACGTTAATTTTGGGCTGTGCTTTGTTTTCATTTGGATACTAATGTAGAGTTGTTTTCTCTCCACTCTCTGGCAGAAGGAGCTCATGGGATTGTGTGTGTATATTGGTTATAGCACTGAGTTACCTGAGGCTATGTCAGAGATGGTGGCAGGTGAAGCCCATGAGGCTAGCTGTTTATTTCCTCCTGGCTTTTACGGATGTGACATGTTGATGTGATAACTGAAAGAAGGCGAGACTTTTTTGAGGAAACCTTTGAGGTGACTCTCAATATAGCAGCTCATTTTACCTATTCATCTCTGCTATCATTAGAACAGTGAAGACATTATGTGATGTGGATCGATGTCGAGGTCTCTCCACAGTTCATGACTGGCAACCTTCGTCATCAATTTTTTAAGATTTGACTGACTGATGGCCATGCTTCATGTGCATGTTCTACATTTTAACATTCAACAATTGTGTTGGGTGGAAACAATTGGGCGCCAAGGGAGTCAAGCTGATGCAAAGTTCTGGAGGTAATGTATTCAAAAAATACCCAAGAAATGCAGTTCATACATGTAAATAATAAATACCTATTTTATGATGAGCATGTTTTTAAATAAATAAATAAAATTAAGTTACATTTAAAAACATTTTAATGTTTAAAATGTTTATTTGAAGCATGAAATAAAAAATGGAACCTTGGACCACAAAACCAGTCATAAGGGTCCGTTTTTGAAATTGAGATTTATACATAATCTGAATAAAATATACTTTCCAATGATGTATGGTTTATTGAGATGGGACAATATATGGCTGAGATACAACTATTTGAATATCTGGAATTTGAGGGTGCAAAAAATAAATAACAATAATATACAATAATGAGAAAAACGCCTTTTAAGTTATCCAAATTAAGTTCTTAACAATGCATATTATTATCAAAAATAAAGTTTTGATATATTTAAAGTATGAAATTTACAAAAATCTTCATGGAACATAATCTTTACTTAAAATCCTAATAATTTTTGGCATAAAATAAAATGTATCATTTTGACCCATACAATGTATTGATGGCTATTGCTACAAACATTCCTGTGCTACTTATGACTGGATTTGTGGTCCAGGGTCACAAATATCAGGGTAATACAACTGTCCTGATATCATAATGAAGAAAAATTGCCTAATTAAAAGAACAACATTTGTAAAATAAACCTGAGCAAGATCTGAGCAATTTTGCCCCTCATCACACCACCAGAAATGTAGAAAAATAATAATAACAATAATACTTTTCTCCAGTCATATGTGACTCAGTCCTCTAAGTCACTTCCTTCTTGTTCTACCAGCCCCTTTGGGTAATTAAATAATTCACTTGTGTAGGTACGTCCAGGAAAAGAAATGCTCTTGTGTAATTCTTCCATTACTTTCTTGTATGTTTAATTATCATTCTGGAGGCAAAGCTGATCCCCTGCCCTTTGTCTCCACGTGAGTGGAAGGCATGAAGACATTGCTTGCTCATTTTCTTGAGTGGTTTGTGTATCCTTCTTCACCTGAGGAACTGAATATTCATAAGAGCTACATATATTTCTTGTTCTCAGATGACTATCACGAAGGGTTCCTTCATGCTATGACAAACCCCAGGGCTTTATATAGAACAGAAATGCTTGTTTATTTGGTAATTCTCATCCTTCATATGCACTGACACTGAAATAATGACATTTGAGGTGTCATTTTTGAAGCTTCTGCTGTAATTTATAGTCTGGAGGGCTCTCTTTATTTTTTAACCCGGTCTCATAAAAATTCGTACCTCTGTGCACTTTTTAGTGAGAAATTTTTAGCGAGATGTTTTTATGTACCTTACTGCACGTTCCGCCTGCAGCTTTCAAAGAGAAACGTCCACTGAGTGGTGCTAAAACACAGGTTCAATACGTGAACCCTGGCACATTTGTATTATGTTCACATGGGCACGTATTGTTGTATTTTTATTAAGTTGTTTCAGGAACGTATTGCGGTGGTTCAGAATTCAAATATTCGGGGACCGTTGCTAAAAATGTATGTTATATGGTTTTGGAAATATGTCCTACACCAAACCCAACCCTAAACCTATACCCGATAGTGTTGACAAATGCAAAACTGATATAAAAACGCATTTGTTAGTTACACGGATTTCGAACCGGAGCTCCTCACCTCTCAAGTACGTCTCTGTACCCATGAGCTACCAAGCAAACATACTGTCGATGAAAACCCATAGATTTGAAGCTGGATATGTGTGAAGTTAATGTTTAAAAGCATCAGTGTTCAAATCTCCCAGCATATTAATATTGTTTTGAAGTCATAACATGATATTCTTCAAGTAATTGTGTGAAAATTACGCCTTTCTAATCGAAACTCTGTAAATTTGTGGCAAAAGGAATAAAAGGCATCTGAGTTTTACTGCCTCTAGTGTTCATTTATTTTGGAAACTGCAGTGAAATGTAGGGGAGAGCAGGGTATGTGTTCACACTTTTCACACTGTCTAACATTTACTGAGCACCATACATCACAATGGTATAAATGTCATACCAAATGAAAGAAGGAAGTCTTGGGCACATATGTTGTATTCATTACATTTTTATATCTTATCTCATTATAGAGTTGTATACTCTTGAATAGAGAATGTGCACTTGTGACAATTTGCCCCATCAGCGGGTAAGTTGTCACACTAGATTATCTAAAAATAAGAACACAACTACTTAATTGGGGCCAGCTTTTGGATATGTCCGGATGTGCTCTGGAGTTGGTAGCCTGCTGTCAGCAATAGCATTGCTGGGTAAGGGTGCGCTGGTGATAGTAGAAGCATAACTGAACATGCTAGGCAGACCAGAGTTGGTGATGGGACCTGACATGTTGATGCTGGGGCCTGGCAGAGCAGAGTTGGTGCTGGGGCCTGGCAGGGCAGAGTTGGTGCTGGAGCCTGGCAGGGCAGAGTTGGTGCTGGGGCCTGGCAGAGCAGAGTTGGTGCTGGGGCCTGGCAGGGCAGAGTTGGTGCTGGAGCCTGGCAGGGCAGAGTTGGTGCTGGAGCCTAGTAAGGCAGAGTTGGTGCTGAGATCTGACAGGTTGGTGCTGGGGCCTGGTAGGGCAGAGTTGGTGCTGAGATCTGACAGGTTGGTGCTGGGGCCTCCCTCCCTCCAGGACATCTACACCAGGCGGTGTATAAGAAAAGCCCGGAGGATCATCAAGGACTCCAGCCACCCGTCCCGCAGACTGCTCTCTCTGCTGCCCTCAGGAAGACGTCTCTGCAGCATCCGATCCCGCACTAGCCGACTGAGGGATAGCTTTTTCCCTCAGGCTATCAGGCTAATGAACATTCAAAACTAATACACCCTACAGCACACTCCCACTTTACGGTATGCCATGCACTGCACTTTAACACAGTTCAACTGGACTACATGCACACACTGCACTAACACAACAACCTATCTGCTAACACTGGATACCATCCAATGAACATCCATTATATTGCAAATCCGGCTTATGTATAATCTGTTGCACCTTCGCATATTATTGTGTGTATATACTGTATGTGTACATAATGTAGAATGTTTACATATATTTCCAGGATTCGGTTTGTAAGACGTGAATCCATATTTTACTGATAATCATAGGAAGGCAAAACATTATAGATTTGCAATGCAAATGCGATCCCTTGGCCCAAATACTTGAAAACACAGTAGTCATTCTGTTTAATGTCAGCCTTTGGCATTTGATTCTCAACAGTCAAATAAATATTTGGTTACGAGACATTGATTATTAACATTAAAAACATTCTATTTCTATTGATTCCAACAGGCTCAGCTTGCAGGAAGTTCACCGAAATGAAAATTATGTGATTGATAAACTGTGATTAATACTGACCCCCATGTTGTTCCAAACCCTGCTGTTTTTTTAACAGTAGAAAACACACACACACACACACACACACACACACACACACACACACACACACACACACACACACACACACACAAAATCGCTGTACATTTTTTATTTGAAAGCTGTAGCAGATGTAGATTGGACATATCTTAATTAATTCCAGTTTCAGGGAATTAAGTACTGAATAAATCTTTTCTAAGGTGGGTATTTATGCTAAAATTGTTCATTTGACTGTAAAGCAGCATAATAAGCTACTGCACTGATTAAATACATGCAGGTGATGGTTAGTGGGAATCTTGGATATGGATAATGCATGTGTATCTCCTCCAGATTTGTTTCATTAGCTTGAACATCTGCTAAAAAGCTCCAAATCCCCTGCAGTTGCAATAATGCCACTCAGTCTTATTTAAGAGACTGTTAAACATATTTTACCTGTCATGGGAATGATAGACTTTCCATGTTAGGTCTACATTAAGACATTTTAGGCTGTTTGTGATCTTACTGAGGTTTGCAATTTATGACTGGTTACCTTTTTGCACTGCTACGTGCAGAGAGAACATGTATCGCCTTTAATACACTCCTAAAATATTCTAATGATAACCATCAAATGTGCATCACTTTCAGCTGCAGTTGCTCTGCAAACCAGTCTCATCGCCCCAGCCGTATTTTACATTTCTCCCATGCAAGATTACAATATGTGCACATGAAATTGCATACTGAATTTCATTCAGCTCAGGGTTTAGGAAATAAAACAAATTTATAATAGGGCTGCCATGAAGATGGCGAGTGACAGTTAACCGATGGGTTTGTTTAAACCGTCTAGTTTGATATATATAATTTTGGTTTTGGTTCTTTCACCGTGAGAAGTATGAAAACGAGTGGCATGATGTGGTTAATAAATTGTTGCATGTGCCTAATGCAATTTATCCATGAGGCGTTTGACATGCACTAAGAAACACAGGAGCCTCTTTTTGTTGAGGCAACAGCATGTCAAGATGTTTAATGCTGCAGCAATGCACATATGGTCAATGATCCTTATGTGATGATATAGGCCTATAACCAACTAAATACTATAGCATTGTTTTTGGACACAACAGCCTCTGCCCTTGCTTTTTTCTGAACTACTGGGCATTGACCTGTTTTGCAAATGTATTTTACCCATTGATTCCATTCAGGATTCAGTCCAATTTGTCCTTGTCTGTACTTTAACCCTGCACCGTGAATCAATCGATCACTTTCTCTCCCAGTGGCACTAGTTAGACCAGTTGTCACACTGTGCATGGCACTGCATCTGACTGCAGAGTGTGTTGCGCTCGTGGCTGTGTTCAACAGGAGTCAAGAGACAATCACGCGCATTTAAGAACTTAGAAGCGATTTATTTATCGACAGAAAAGACTACATAATTCTTCAGTCGGTTCATTTTGCATCGATTTTCACCAGATCAACCATTTATAAGTGACATGTTGCCGTTTTCCGCTTGAGCACAAGACTCTCTTGCGCGCTTTTGGAGCAGTGTGCATCGTGCGCGGTCTCCAGTCCACTTGAAATATTTTACATCAGAAGATTTCTGGACATTTTCGCCATGGCACCGCCACAGAACGGATCTAACCTAACGGGGAACTTTACAAACCAGTTCGTGCAGCCGCCGTGGCGCGTCGCGCTCTGGTCTGTGGCATACAGCTCCATCCTGGCGATCGCGGTGTTCGGGAATCTGATCGTCATGTGGATCATTCTGGCTCACAAGCGGATGCGAACCGTCACCAATTATTTTCTGCTCAACCTGGCGTTTTCAGACGCTTCGATGGCCGCCTTCAACACTTTGATTAATTTTGTTTATGCCACGCACGGTGACTGGTATTTTGGAGAAGCCTATTGTAAATTTCACAACTTTTTCCCCGTCACCTCCGTGTTTGCCAGCATTTACTCCATGAGCGCAATAGCAGTCGACAGGTAGAGTACGTGTGAAGATAACGTTAAATCACTGTGAGAACTCGATGTTTAATGCATGCTTTCATTCAATCGGTGTTGAAAGTGCAGGATCAGATACACTAAACACTCCAACACAATAGCAACGGGCCTAAAGTTTTTTGTTTTTGTTTTTAGAAATGCATTTTTTAAAGCCCACAATCTGAGTAACCATTGATTAAAAACAAATATAAATATTTTTTATGTTTACTTTATTTATTTATTTTAATAATCAAATTCAAGTTACTCCATGTTGATTAATTCACACTAAATTTGATTTGGCAGCTTTAGATATTAAGATGTAAATCTAATGAATAAATTAATAAATAAACAAATTACCCCCAAATAGTACAAAAATAATGCTAATAATAATAATAATGAAAACGTATAATAAAACATTAAATAATAAATAATTTAATTTGTCATTCAGAAATGAAAACCGTTTCATAGAAGAGCTATTTAGTGTTTTTTTATATTTATTGCAACGTTAATTTTATGGCATTATAATTTATACATATTTTCCACCATTGTTGGTTTATGTCACATGTAGTGATGCAATGATTGGTTAGTTTTGACACATTGTCAAATTAAATGATTATCTTAAAAAGCCATTTGTTATGTTTCCCCCTCTCCCTTTTCTTTGTTCTAAAGAGTTCTGCGTAATTTAAATCTGTTTTGATATGGATTTGATATATTTGACAGATTTAGCTAGGCTGATTTAAACCGTCATTTA
The DNA here is from genome assembly GCA_027564155.1 of Gymnocypris eckloni scoliostomus. Taxonomy (NCBI): domain Eukaryota; kingdom Metazoa; phylum Chordata; class Actinopteri; order Cypriniformes; family Cyprinidae; genus Gymnocypris; species Gymnocypris eckloni. The sequence goes on from CM050416.1 coordinate 27,394,547, forward strand.
TGTGCTATTTGTATGCTGATATTAGTTTGTTTGTTGTGCTCCGCGTGCTTGTCATTTTTCTTAACAAGAGTGCCTCGGCAGTCCTTCCTACTCATAGCAGAATGCTTGACTTGAAGTGAATGGCTGCGCAATGATTGTGGATCGGTGAGCTCTGCCAACCTATTTACAGCACCTTCAGGGGGCGTCTTTGCGGGTGCAGATGCACCTTCATTCTATTCATGAAAATCACACAGTGCAACTGAAACCAATAAGTATCATAAGTATAATTGATTGTTTCATTCTTAGCCTGAATTGAAAAACTCAAAATTGAATTGAAACGGTTTTGATTCAAGGTTTTATTCGTCACATACTCAATTATACAGAATATAATCAGCAGTGAAATGTAAGTCAGGTCCGCTCAAGTTTTGACAAGTTTAATGATGAATCAGTGATACTCTTTAAAATGTAAGTTTGGCAAGCAGTTGAGAATTTGTTACAATGAAGATGCACTCAGATTATTGATGACTAATACTTTTGAAAATGTAAAAAATCATGTACAGCAATGAGTAGCTCCTGGAGGCTGCCTTGTTGAGATCACATGAGGTTTTGTAATAAGTGCTTGCAAGAGCCATCACATTATGCTTATCAAGTAGCTTCAAAGCAATTAGCCTCCACATTACACCGCCATGCTTCTCTTCGTACATTGATCATTCTTCTACATTTTAAGCTTTTTTACTGTGCACCATAAAATCAATTTAGCCTGAACATATTGAGTAGTGAAATGAATCCGCACCAACTGAATAAATTGTCTCTTACTGAACAGTGGACAAAGCTAACAGAGAGCTAGTGCTTCTATCGCTATATTCTAGCTTACCTCTAATCAGATGCAGTTATTTGGAAAATAATAATCCAAACTAATGTGAATGAGTGCAATTGATGGGGGATCTGTATAGAAGCCGCAAGGTACTGAATGCTGCATATTTCAGAGTCTCTCAGTGCTGTCTGAGTTAAGTTATTTTGCCACAAGCACCTGCTTTGGAACGTTTAAGTAACTTTGACTTTATTAGTCCTCTATATCAGGGTTCCTTAAATCTTTCCCTGGAGGGCCGATCTGCTGCAGAGTTGAGCTCCAACCCTGATCAAACTCACCTACCTGTGATTTTCTAATGATCTTGAAGCATCTGATTGGCATGCTCATGTGTGTTTGATTAGAGTTAGAGCTAAACTCTGCAGGAATGCTCCAGATTTGAGGATCCCTGGTCTATATAGTAAGTTCTACATTTTCCATGCCCAGGGATCCGTTCTTCGTACGTCGCTAACTTAGTTAGCTGGATTTGATTGTTGCCGATTTCACTTGATCTTGGATCATTTGGTTCTTCGAAGCTCATCCTGGACTTGCTGTCATATCAACAGGTCCTTAAGCTTAAACCTGCTCGGGAGCAGGCTTAGTTCATGTAAACCGGATTAGATCACATCTTTTTAAGCAGAATTGATACTTAAAATCTGTCACAGCCACCGCTACCTTATTATAAGAGTACCCTGCTGATTATTATTTAAAATAATAATAATTAAAAAATGTATTTGAAAATAAGATACCACTGTTGTGTAGTCTATATAGCCTACATAGACACAGCCAGTTTTACTCATTGAAAGATTTATTAGTGATGAAATAATTACTTTATTATTGTATTGGAGTCTTACACACATGCTATACAGTTAATCTGAGCCGTGTATTGTTTTGAATGATGACAGATATTATGGGAGGGGCTTGATGGAGCGCAGGAGATGCAGATAACATGATATTAAGAAACTGTAGTTATGTAACAAAACTGTTTCAAAGATCATATTAAATGAATTGCTAATAACAACACTGAAGTAAAAATGTAAAGCTTGTACAAATACTAGAAATCATAAATATAAACAATTGGCAATCATGTCAAAAATTACAAATAAATTAAAAACAGTACACATTTAATTTCTATTTACATCTCATTAATCTATTTATATCTATACACATTTATGTAGCTTTGTTCGCTTGGCAGTTTCCTTATAAAGGTCCAGAAATGTGTCAGGTTTTTCGCCAAATGGTACAAAGATGTACCTTTTAGCTTTTGTGCCTTATAGAGTACAGTGATAGATTTGGAAATGGATGATTAAAAAGGATTTTAAAATGATTTTGAAAGTCTCTTATGCTCAACGAGCCTGCATTATTTAATTAAATACAGTAAAAACAGTTATTTTGTGAAATATTATTATAACTTAAAACAACGTTTTCTATTTTAATGTATTTTTTAAATGTAATTACATTTTAAATGTTAAAGCTGAATTTTCAGCAGCAATTACTCAATCCTTCAGAAAATATCTAGTGCTGATTTGGTGCTCAATTATTAATGATGGTTGTTCTTCTAATTATTATTATTATTATGAAAGTTGAAAACAATTTTTGCTGCTCAATTTTTTAGGATTCTTAGTTTAAAGTTTATTCAACAGATTTTTGTAACATATAAATATCTTTAGAACTGACACTTTTTTTGCATTTAATGCATCCTTGCTGAACAAATCTATACATTTTATTTTCTTTTTTAACCTTCTTTTTTGAGAAGATTGCTACCCTCTCACCCCTTTCAGATGTCATGCTGTGCCACTTTAATCACCCTTTTCCTCACAGCACCCTGCTGATATTAACTTATTTTTCCTCTGATTAGACAACTCAGACTTTAATCTCTCAAACTAAATAATGTGAAAATAATGTGTATTAAATGGGACTTTTGAACTTCATCAGTAACATTCCCAGATATGGACGATTAGTTCGGCACAGTTTGCAAATGTCAGTATATCTGGGTACTTGCTTATAGGTAAATAATTGTTTATGCTATCTATGGCCCTTGTATCATGAGTGGTATGAGTTCTGCAGTTAGTGAAATATCAGTTTTCAGAGTTATGCAATGCTGTACAATGAGTGCAAGAGCTAGATTCTGTAGCTGTGTCAGACAGACGTCACTCTAATGTCAAAATCTATACATGACTTTTTCTGTGTCCTGTCAGTGGAACTCATGTCAGAAAGCAAGTTGTCACTTTGCACTCGTGAAAATGATGGAAGCAGTATAACTTTTGATTACATTTAGGGCCCAAATGTCATGGTCTGAACTATGAAGCTTGGGTTTCTGTCATAGGTTGACCTCAACTATGACTTCTAGTAAAATGAATGGAGATTTCATTAATCTCTCATTAATATGAATGGAGATCCTTCAGAAGTCAACATAAGCTATTATTCAGCCAACATAACAGAGAATGATTTTATCTCTTGTTTTCCATATATATGAGATGAAATATGCTTAAAAGATGAATTGGCAATTGATTAGCTGAATTACTTTGCATTACAATCCTGATATAATACTGATTTATTCTGAAAAGTGGACTTGTTTTGAGGATGCAACTTTAGCAATTTACAAGGCTTTATCAACATTGTTTTATTACTTTAAACGCAGAAGTAAATTCTATTAAAACGATCCTATCATTTGCAAAACAAACTTTCATTGATTTTTTTTACTAATTCATTTAAAATCCAAACTGCTATGAAAACATTAGACAATTTATTGATATGAACAGTCCGTGCCGCACTTTTCAGCATGAGTTATTTTCTGATCCTGTCACAGTGTAATGCAGGCTTTTCAAAGATATTTGTTATTGAAGGATGAAAAATGGAATAGGTATATGGTCATAAAAAGCTATGTCATGACTGATTTTGGTCCAAAAACCTTTACTAATAATGTAAAGTGGACCTTGGAATATGAAAACAAAATGTGTGAAATAACCTCTTTAATATACTGTAATGGAATGTTGTTTTTTGCACCCAGTATACATTAGCAACCAGGACATATTTCCTGCAGTAGGGAAATTATTACAGATAAGAGAAACCAGATCCAGTCTGAGTGTGCACAGTTATTTCCTGTGCTCAAAATGTCACACAGTGCTCGTGGCTCCAGGCTACATATTTCACAAGCCACATTTGCTGTTACAGTTTTTTGCTGGTAGGCAGTCACTACTCTTATATACAGAGCAATTGTGACGTCTGCAGGAATTTGCAGTGGGTCAGTGTGCTTGCACTGCTGCATTTGGAGGAAAGTGTGAGATTTGTGCTGACACCACTTGTCCAGACAGTATTTTCAGGACGATAAATGTTTAATTTTACTGTCAGGGAGATGGCATTGCTAACAAAACCTCATTCTGTTGGTTTATGAAACTTTAATGAAACTGTTATGTGCAACATTTTTAAAGCATAGTGGAGGCTGTAGGTTCAATGCCAGTTCAAACATTTTATCATCAGTGGCATTACACTTCAATGCGATGTTATTTAGCTGACTGATTTTACACGAGTATAAAATAAGGCATGGAACTCTAAAATCTGCTGTATTGATGTATAACCTAAGATGTTTGTCAGCTGAGGCTTGCGAAATGTTTTGTATTTATCTAAAACTTTGATTTTCAATAAATTAAAGACGAAATTTGTTTTATTTTAGATTTCATTTAATTCAATTTTGTACATTTTGTATTTGTGATGGCTGAGTGGTTGCATTTTGGCAACCACATACATGCGTGCATAAATAAATAATCTAACCTGAAAAGCTAGTTTTAAACATCAAATAAAGCCAAAACGTGATGTTTAAAACTAGCTTTTCATTTTATGTTATTTATTTGTCTATGTATGCTAAATCGTGTTTGATAAATAGCAGGATTAGTTTCTTTAATGGGATGCCAGATTGTACTGTATCCATCGAATGTGTTGGCTTGTATGCATTTGGCAACTTAACACATCACAGCATGACACAATGAGCTGTTTTTAATTGCAGTATATTAATTAATCTACATTTGTGAATGTTTACTGGATACATGCTGAGATTTATATTCATGACTATTATAACTAATACACAGTGTTCCCTTCTGTCATCTTTCCTGTTGTTTATCCAAGATGCCTACATAAGTGCTTTGACATCCATGCCATCCATTTCCCGAAATAACCTTCTCTGCCCAAGAGTATAATTGGCTGTCTAATAAGCTATTCACTGCATACAAGAGTGAGTCAGTAACAAAGCAAATGGCCTATTATCACCTTTGAATGATTTTGAATATGTTACCCATAGAGGCTTAGCCTCACACAATGGTCAAGAGTTCACAAGTAATCAATGGCATATGATTGGTCAGCGTGAGTGAAAGTTCAGTTCTTCTTATTACTGTTCTGTTATGTTGTATTTGACTGGTAGGTTGAATTGTTTTATAGCATTCGAGATAAATATTTAGCTCACACCTACAGCAGCAACAGATATGAATGGTTTCTTTGATGTGGCCCATTATCAATCAGCTATTAGATCATTACACAACCTGCAAATTGAAAATTGCTCAACTGTGGTGCGTCTTTGATGTTTTATCATATTGATGGTATTTGAAGCCGTGTATCTGTGGTGTGAGATTGAACAGTCATCTGCTTGTGTCGTACAGGTACATGGCCATCATCCAGCCCCTGAAACCACGACTCTCAGCCACAGCTACTAAGGTGATCATTGTGTGTATTTGGGTGCTGGCTGTGGTTTTGGCTTTTCCTCTGTGTTTCTTTTCAACCATCAAAAAATTACCCAAGCGGACCCTCTGCTACGTTGCCTGGCCGAGACCTTCAGAAGACCCTTTCATGTGAGAGCTCTTTAAATATGCATGCACCATTTTCTTACTCTCCTCCCAGATTATTTGTAAAGCACTTTGAGGTACAATCTTGCGTGAAATGTGTTTTATTAAATTATAATAATAATTATATCAACAACAGCAACTACACCTACAATAACTATTAATAATTATAATAATATTTGTGATAATTATTACCATCATTATCATCAACAACAAGAAGTATTGGTAACACTTTATTTTAGGGACTCTTAACTTGATGCTTATTAGCATGCATGTTAATTGTTAATAGAATATTAGCGATTTATTGGTAGTAATTAAGCAAATATTAATTCCTTTTTCTACATGACCTTATTCTACATCCCTAATCCTACCAAATACCTAAACTTAACAACTAACTATCTATAAGCAGAAAATTAGGAATTTATTGAGGGGAAAGTTATAGTTAATAGTGACTAAGTGTTCCCTATTCTACAGTGTTACCGAAGTATTATTATTATCATTATTAGTGTTATTGGTATTATTAATTAGTATTACTGTTGTTGTTGTTAATAATAATAATAATAACTAAATAAATAAAGTTGTTTATATCACTACTACTACTACTACTACTACTACTAATTATTGTTATAATTAACATAATTATCATCAGCAACAAGTATTATTATTATTAACATATATTATTATAATTATTAGTGTTATTGACATTATTAATAAGTATTACTGCTGTTGTTGTTTTTAATAATACAAATTAGAATTATAGCAAGACAATTTTTTTATTACTATTAACATCCACAAAACTAATACTACTAGTTGTTGTTAATAGTGATCATATTTATAGTTGTTCTTGATCATTTTTGTAAAGATTATGGTCACACTTTATTTTAACACTTCATTCAATTCTCGCTACTAACATTAACTACGACTTTTGCCTCAATAAACTCCTAATTTGAATAGTTAAAAAACAAGTAGTTGTTAAATTTAGGTTTTGGGCTGGATTAGGGATGTAGAATATGGTCATGCAAAATATGTGCTTTATAAGTACTCATAAACAGACAATATATTAATACTAGGCATGCTAATAAGCAACTAGTTAATAGTGTGAATTGGTCCAAGATTATTATAGAGATTATTCATAATACTTATTACTTATTTTTTTTAGTAATGTTATTTTTGACTACAACATTATCTATCTATCTATCTATCTATATATCTATCTATCTCAGAGTCTATCTAGCATCTATCTATCTATCTATCTTTCTATCTATCTATTGCAGTCCAGACTTTGTATGAGTCAAGTTAAAGAAATCATTCTTTTTTAAAGTTACTGCAGCAGAACTGTGAGGTTGGAAGCAAGGCAGAAAATGTAAACACAAATCACACTGACACTGATTTGTGTCACAATTTTGAGTTTGAGTGAGTCCTGGCTATGTCAGATATTTTGGGCAACGCTGGTTTTGTTTTATTTCCAAAGTTCTCATAAACAGCATTTGATGATTAAAAAAATAAAATAAATAAATACAGTCTCACAGTGATGTAGTGACTGCCCTGTTTGTCTTAGATTTGCATCTTCATTGGCAGCACAGGCGCTATATCACTCTCTCTCTCTTTGGTAACAGGTATCATATCATAGTTGCATTGCTGGTGTACGTTCTGCCCCTGGTGGTCATGGGAATTACCTACACTATTGTGGGGTTGACGCTTTGGGGAGGAGAGATTCCTGGAGACTCATCAGACAACTATCAGGGCCAACTGCGAGCCAAAAGGAAGGTAAGCAGTTCACGTTCTCGAGGGGCTCTTAAATCGACTCTTATAACATATCGTCTCGCCAGAGCCTTTGAGCTGGAACAGAAGTGCAAATGCAGAAAAGTAAAAGAGAATTGAGAGATGTTATAATACAAACCTGTAAGATCAGGTGGTTCAAGATTTGAGCAGTGCAATTTAAGTGGTCATTAAATACTAATCCCAGGCTCCTGGATGTAGAGCTTAGATGTGTGATGTTGTGTTCAACTGATGGAACGACTGGAACACACATACAATCTCATGCACACTCACATTTAATGGGTCATTACATGTGGGATCAATAATATATAAGAGAAGCAAGTTCTCTTGAGAGAATGGAAAGGGCTGGATGGTCCGACAGGTCATTTAGATCACGTGTAGGAGGAAGTCAATGAAAGAGATAGATAGATAAATAGATGTAGACAGTGATAAACCCAGGCAGAGCTGTCTTTTAGCTTGGTAATGATTTTTTTTGTACACAAATACTGCTAGGAAGGAAAAATGGGCTAGATATTTGTCAAACTAATTAAATGTTAATATTTGCTCCTGCTATGGAGATTATAGCAGCAACTGGCAACCGGCGGGCTGAATCTGGCCTGTCAGTCACATTTACGCAGAACTCTCACTGATTTTGATGAAATCGCAAAACTCAGCTGAGTTTCATTTTTAAACATGTTTAATCTTTTTCTTTTTTGTCCATAAACCAGCTATTCTAATTTACTGATTATGAACAATGTCAGCATGAGTTTAATTGCACTTATTTGATCAAGTTTTATTCAGTCAGTTATCATTTTAATTAGGGCTGTCAATTAATTAAAAAGTAATCTAATTACAGTAATTACATGATATACTGAATTTTTTTTAAATGCAAGATGGCATTTTGTGTGAACAGCTCTACTCAGTCTGTGCCGTCTGCTTTAGTTATATGTCATTTGGGAGGCGTGTCACGTTTAGTACAGGTCAGGGGTCCTAATTAAACGTGTTTAATGATTCATGATTATTTCACCAAATGAAGTAAATTGACAAACTGACAGCTCTAGCATGACTATATAAATCTTCAGCCTTACAAGAGATGAGTCACAGCAGCTGATACAGCAGCACATCAGCCCATGTCTGTGATCCATACACAAATGTCATTTATAAATATAAAGTTTGAAATATATTGCCGTATTAAGTCTAAATATGAAACCTATTAGAAATTGGAACAATTTCTTATGTCGGCATGTATATCTAGCCCATTCTGTGTTTATGTACATGTAATACAGTTTTGGACATATTTGTAATGTACATATATATCATCCTAAAACCCATCAAGTTGATATAAGTCAATATCAAATTAGACATGTAAACATACACATTTTTGTCTTTGTTTTAATAAAGCTGCATATAAAAATACATACGGTTGCAACATATACTGTAATACCATATGTGACCCTGGACCACAAAACCAGTCATAAATCTTCAACATTGAGATTTATACATCATCTGATGTGTATATGCTTTCCATTGATGTATGGCTTGTTTGGATAGAACAATATTTGGCCGATATACAACGATCGATTTGAATATCTGGAATCTGAGGTTGCAAAAAAAAAAATTTTTGTTGAGAAAATCAGCTTTAAAGTTGTCCAAATGAATTTCTTAGCAATGCATATTACTAATCATAACACAATTAAGTTTTGATATATTTAAAGTAGGACATTTACAAAATATATTCATGGAACATTATCTTTACTTAATGTCCTAAAGATTTTTGGCATAAAAGTAATAATTTTGACCCATTTTGGCTACAAATATACCCTAGCGACTTAAGACTGGTTTTGTGGTCCAGGGTCACATATACAAACCATCATATAGATATTAATCAAGATGATATTAATCACTTGAAGGAATTATCTGAAATTCCTTTGCATAGGGGATGAGGCATTTATTGACATGTACTTAGCACAGAATGCAATAGATTTTCCTTGATAACCTTGAGTGGTCAGCTTGGGGCATTTGCTCAAAAAAGCACTTAACAAATTAGTATGGTTCATCTATAGCACTCTCTGACTTAGCTAACGTTAAACCAATCAAGAAAAAGTCATCAAAAACTCCCAATCAGGGGAAAAAAAACTCACAAAAGCTTAGGCCTGCTTCCAATTTCCTGTTCTTTCATAGTATGTACTGAAATCAGTGAAAAACATATAGATTGCGTTGTGGTTTCTTTTCTAGTAGACTAGTGACTAATGAATGTAGAATGATGTGAGAAGCGACTCTGAGCAACTTTGGTTTTGTAAATTAGTTTTCTGATCTGCACCAGAATCAGATTTGGAGCATGTGATCCCTTCTGTCTTGAGGTTGTGATTCTTGTATAAATAGATTAGTGCCACCTTGATGTATTCTTCTGTGTATCATGGATGAGAATCCTGCAGGCACCTCTAAGTGTAGCCAGTGGAGAAATCAGTTAATTAGAGCCAGATGCTCCATTAAGTGGAAATGATGTGACATACTCAATTGATGAGCTATTTAAGATGTTTTAAAATGAAGTTTTCAAAGTATGCACAATATTGCAGCTAAACAGAGAACTTGAATCTGGTCTTGCAAGCCATTGTTAGGGTTTGATGAGACTCACTCAGTCCTGGAATTACAGACGTTCACTGGTTCAATAAGCATTTTATATATTCTATGTTCTAATCAATAGCATTCAGCGCTCAGTCTTGCCGGTTCTATGTTTCATTAACGGCTGCTGCGATTGTGCTGGCTTTCTATCTCAATCAGCACTACATCTTGCTCGCTCCCTACGGCTGTCCCTCATCATGTGTCTTCCTTCCATTAGTAGCTGTTATGCCGAATATGTGTATTTGGAGCTGGTTAGCTCTTGCACGTATTCCCCTACTCTATGTGATATGTAACAGTGATTATGGAAATCTGAAGCATGAACATCTATTTAAGCTTTTAGAAGACTCTCAAAACCAAATTAAACCCTGCGGCTCGTGATGATACATTGAGGTCTAAAGACACGAAACGATCGGTCTGTGCAAGAAACTGAACAGTATTTATATATTTTTTTACCTCTGATCCGCCGCACGGATATCGTCACGAGCCGCAGGGTTTAATTTGGTTTTGTCTGTGTATGTTTAGTTTTTTCTCTCAAAGCCGTGAGTCCCATTGACTGCAATTATATGACTGACAGACAGCAACAGTTTGAACTAAAAATCTTTGTGTTCTACTGAAGAAATAAAGTCACCTCTAGAATGCTCTGCAGGGGGTAAGCAGATAAACATCACATTGAAAATTTGGGGTGAACTATCCCTTTAAGAAAAACGGTTATGAGCTGCTTAATTAATTTAGCTGATTCAATTATTTTAGTGTTATATATTTTCAAAGCATATTTTAACAAATCTACGTGCATGTTTAACATGTTGAGCTCCAGTGTGAGGTAGTTATTTATTTTTTATTCAGTTTGCACATTTTCGAGTTGTGAAAAAAAAAAATTCTGGTTAAACCATACACCTGAAAAGGTAGAATTTTGATATGTTACAAATGAGTTGTAAAATTTAATGGTCACAGTTATGTGGTTTTGAAATATGTTGTGGTAAAGCAAATAAAATACAAAAACTGTATTACTTCTGAAAAAGATTATATTTTTTTCTTCTCAGAAAAGTAATCATTTTGATATGCTGTGGAAAAGCAAAAAAACAAACAAACATGAACAATTGATCATAAACGCCCAATGTTAAAAGAGGTCCGTTTGGTCTGTTTTATATGCCCCATAATTTTCCTATAAGGAGAAATTGATCCGGGTTCTTATGGGTTAAGCCTGGGGACATTTTCATTTTCATTGTCAGTTCAAATGTAACTCTCTGAGAAGATTGGAGAAGCTGGTGGGTGACCAACACTCATCTATGCGAGCGCTTTGTGTAGCCATTGACAAACCTGAAAAAGCAATCCATTTTTTTTTTACATGAATGAATGGAGCACAAAATGGCATGGAGATGTTAAAAGAACATCAGCTTTATGTAATGCACTTTCAGATTTAAGTAGCCTGCGCCATTCTTTGTAATCTAATTGTGGAAAACCTTCCTGGTAATATGTACTTCAGGTAATCTTGTTAATGTTCTATAAGATGAAACAACACCTGTTTCTTGTCTCCATTATGAAATGTTTGCAGAAATACTGTCAAACATGGAAATTGCAGGTTTTCTGAAAGGTAATCCGCAGTATTTCATCATAAAGGAGACATTCTTGAGACATGTGTTTCAGAAAAAACTACAGAGATTAAAGAAAGTGCGAAAATGTTTTTTAGTTGCGAATTTAACAGAATTGCCAAATGATTACATGTACTACAGTGGCTGCAAAATTAATTGATTTATTAGGAATATATGATACTTTGACCGAATTGGTTGTCAATGTCAACATTGGCCTAAACAGTAATTTAGTCTATTCTTTTCTGTCAGGCATATTTAGTTCATATGCCAACTGCAGATATTTTATTGTATTTATTTTACTAGTTTCTATTTCTTTTTTTTTTCTACTTTATTTGCATTTTTTTGTCTTGTAAAATTCATTCTAAGATTCTTAAAGGGATAGTTCACCCAAAAATGAAAATTGTCATCTCTTACCCTCATGTCGGTCCAAACTCGTAAGACTGACCCTGACCTGCAGAGACAGCAATGCAACTACCACAGTTGAGACACAGAAACATAGTGATGACATTGTTAAAATAGTCCATGTGACATCAGTGTTTCAACCGTAAAGTTATGAAGCTACATCATGGTACTCTAATGAATGCACGTCAAAGACTGACATTGAAGACAAAAACATTTTTGAATAAAGTCGTTTTTTCGTGCACAAAAAGGGTTCTCATAGCTTTATTTATAGCATTATGGTTGGACCACTGATGTCACATGGATTATTTTAACAATGTCCTTACTACCTTTCTGGGACTTGAACATGTCAGTTGCATTGCTGTTGGGTCAAAAAGTTCTCAGATTTCATTACAAATATCTTACTTTGTGTTTCGAAGATAAATGAAGGTTTTACGGGTCTGAAACAATATGAAGGTGAGCAATTAATGACATAATTTTCATTTTTGGGTGAACTATCCCTTTAGCCTTAACATCATCTTTCTTAATCCGGAGAGGGACGCATTGTTACTAAACATAAACTTTGTCATTAAAACGTTACATTATCATATTAGCTGAAGGCTTTAGGCAGCTGCACTTGACTTCGCGTGAAGGATTTAGGCATCATGGGTCGAAAGCCTCACGGTTCATCTGCCTTCAGGATTATCAAGGCAGTGCTTACTTTGGATTGCAAGAATCAGTTATTAACTCCAATCTAAGCCTGAAGAAAGTGATCCTGCGAGTTTTGCTCTGATGATCATGGATTAGGAGGCTCTGTTGATGAGCCAGACTCTGATCATATCACAATGGCTGCCCTCACTTCGTTCTCAAGGCACGTTTTTCTCTGGTTCTTTGGAAGGTGTTTGTTTGTGTTTCAGGGGTGGGTCATGTTTTTTTTTTTTATCCATGTTCAATGAAAATGATAGAATGAAACATTCAGCTATTGATCTTCTACCATGATAACTGTAGTTTTTTATATCACAATTTTTATATTTAACCTTCTAGCTTACAAATTGACCATGCACCTCTTGGATATATCAACGTTTAGAATATTTTATTAAATATATGTAAAAATATAGAGGATGTTGTAGGTGTTAAATTGGCAATACATATTTTTAGAAGCTCTGTAGCAAATTACATTTCAAGATCAAGTGTAACTGTTGGTGCATGTATTTGTATTTGTTTGTGCTCATTTGTGTTTACCATCTGACACTGTGGATCAAGTGAATTTGTTTAAAGTGTATGTGAAAGTGTTCAGTTGAAAACCTATTTAACATTTCTAGAGCATGCTGCGAATAATTATAATAAACATTTTTGAGCGCAAAGCATCAATCCAGCTCTGCTGGAAGACAATGACTGCTGCCATAGTGTGTTAACTGCTATCACAAAAGCACACTTGTGAAGTTTTGCTTATCTCATCCAAAACAGAGAGCTAAGTGCCTGAGCCACAATACTATCACAATCCATTTTCATCCATATTAGCTTTGTGGCTCCTCCACAGGAAATCAGAACAAAAGCTCCTTCTGGAACATAATTGTAACCATTTGCACATATTCAAAAGCACCAACTAATCAACTAAAATCAATCATTTGAATAATATACATACTTTTAAAATCTCCATTATATATATTTCAATACATATTGATCTAGTTATTCTTTCTTTACCTAATACTGAAAGATAATTGGTTGGAAGGGTTACCTTTAATAATAGCTGGTTATTTATATGTGTGGAGGCAAATCAAATTTCTTCTTCCTTTTAGCCTTTTTCCGGAAACAAATTATTGGATTTAATTTGACGTTGACTCATTTGAATATCCAATCTGATTCGACAGTTTACTAATCAGAGGAGCCTTTATGCTGTTGCTGTTAATAAAACTCACCTGTGCTAGTACATATGGAAACAGTATATGCTTTTACATTCATCTGAGATATGAACATTAGTAAGTAAATGAATTAAAACAACAGTATCCTTCATTCTGAATGTAAGAGATTTCACAGTCTACAGGCCGGTTGCAGCAAACAGCACATCACTGGTGCAAAGTGAGACACTCAAGCCAGATGCATGACTATTCTTCACAATCAGCCCTGACGGATTGTGATCCGTTTACTCCACAGGAGCTGTTTTCGACTAGGCTTCATTTTCTCTAAATAACTATTCAAAATGATCACAGCACTGTTTTCTGGAATGAATATATCAAAGCACCGTAATGGCCAGTGTCACAGACTTTCTGTCATCCGTCATCTCATTCCAGCCGGATCTGCTTTGCAAGTCTATGTATGAAGGAATATAGTGTCTCTTCTTCTTTTTGATTATGTGACTCCATAAGATGCTTTTAGGATGTAGCTATGTTAGTATTTATTTTATTTTGACTAAAGCCAATCAATAAGCAAAAGAGAATAAGACTGAACATCACAACAAACTAAATTTGTTTGCTTACATATAACGTGATTTCTTTAAAATTGCAGTTTTCAGGTTTCAGTTGCAGTTAATATATTAATTTGTAGAATAGAACAGAATACAGCTGTGTCCCATACAGTACAATGTAGCAGAACTGAAAAATGTGTGATATGTATTCACCAAAATCTCATTGTGTTTCACAAAAGCAAGAAAATAAAGTGGGACTGGAAGGACATGGGCGTAAGTAAGTCATGACTATTTTTATTCTTGGCTAAAATATTCCTTTAATTACAGGTTGCACAGGCAACACAATATGTGGTGTTAAACAGATTGACATTATCCTAGTATAAAAATATAGTTTGTGACTATAACTTTTGAGGTTATATCAGCTGTTTATAATGTGCATTGTTTGAGGTATAAACTTTTATCTGATTTTCTGACACATATCTTAATGTAATGGGCCTTCTCCGGTGCATTGATATTCTGAAGAGTTTATTTGCAAAACCGATAAATGCCTCTTAGAAAAAAAGAGCTGATTGCTGTGGATCATTCTCCACAAATAGCATGATCTGAATCCTAAAAAAAGCCAGTGTTGTCTACCTTTAAGGCATCACAAGTTCACTTTTTACTGCAGAAGCCGATAAGCGCCCTTGTTGTTTGTAAACTGAAGCCGATAAGCCGGTTTTAGTGAATCAGCACGCTGTATTCAGGTCAGGTGACAAGACTGCTTTCCCTTCGAAAAGATGTGCTAGCTAAGAGGAGTTTCGACAAAGCTGACTAAAAGTGATCGAGGTTGGATAATTTTGGCAAACTTGATGAACCTGTGATATCTTATTCAGGACGTAAAGGAAAATAAAAGCTGAAACTTTTTCATGGAGCCTTGCGGAGTATCCCTTTAAGTTATTATTACTCAACTGCAGTTTGATTGATATTACTTGGAATGCATAATTTAAAAAAAGTGATTTCTAAAAATAAATAAATAATTATGAGTTTTTGTAAATGAACTCTTCACATATTTAAGCTTTATCAACTGATATCTCTTCCTTACTCCTGATTCTATGTATCAGAGGAAGGGATGTTACTGATAATTGTATTGTAAATGGTAACGTGGATTCAGTTCATGACTCTGTTTAAGAATATCATCATTCCTCTGTCAAGCAATCGTAGGCTGAATCAGTTCTGATTAGGATGAGGGTGAGTGTGTCTGCTGAAGTGAGTTTATTTGCCTTATTTACAGTCTGAGCTGAATGAACACCCTGCTGTCCAATTTGTCAGTTTGTTAAAGTATTTAGTTCAGTTCCTCAGCATGTAGTGATGCATTATGTATTAGGCTACTGATGTGAAATATAGGCTAGTATGTGGATATAGATATAACATTAAGAATTGCAAACATTTTTACCAACAACTTTTCTGAACATTCTATTACAGAAATCTAAACACTGGATTGAGCCAGGGAAAAAAAAGTTTCATTGTGTTGACATATTAGAGTTAAAGGTTTTTACAAAGGGCAATTTAGAAACCTCTTTGTATCACTCCATACATCTGACAATATTGTCAACAGCCAGAAAAATAAGATTCGATTTGCAAATTCTTTTAGGAATGAAAAGAAGAAACTGCTCAGTAAAAACCTTCAGAAACTGTATAAAGTAAAACTGTAAAGTCTGTACAAAATAAAAATGTATGTAAGTGGAGAAAAAATAATTTTGAGAAAGCGGCCTTTAAAAATATGTATTGTAATTGAAGTCTACAGGTGCAAATCAAAAAGTGCAATCTTAAATGTGTATTTTGGATGTTTACTTTTTACTAGTCTGAAATAAATTCATAAAAATCCACATAGCCCCAAATCTCAAAATGTAACATTGCATGAAAACTGTTTTTTTTTTGCCTGTCTCACCTTATAAACCATACTTTTTTTTCTCACCCATCGTGGGACGCTGATCCAAAATGATTGTCTCTGTTTTAAGAAATGCCACCCAACAAAGGTTTCACACTAGTTCATATATAAGGAATATAGGAATACTAGGAATACATGCAGTATATATTTTTAAACTCAATAGGTTGGTTGCCTGAGCAACCACATGAATCACCTTGAACTTCCTGTTTTAATTTATCTGGTTTCAGGCAGGTGTGTTTCCAGTCTCTCATCAGTACTGGGGCATGCACAGGCCACCCATAAACTATGTTTATATTTTGATATATTCTTTTAAATGTTGTTTTGGATATACATGGATTTAAATAGTAAATTAATATATATTACCTGCAGTATAGGGTAGTTCACTGTGTACAGCATAAAGAGTTTTTTTTTACACAAACATGTGTAAAAACATCAAGCGAAGCAGGTTGTGGAGAAGACGCCGAATAGTAAATCTGTAATGTCACTGATTATACCCACGACTTCCTCTCACTCAATAAAAGAATCAGATTTCTGTGTGTTTTTGGAAGTTTTGGTTTTGTTGGTTTAATAATTAACGTTACCTTTTTTGCAGTGGGGATTTGTTTAAGACTGCAAGGGAAGCTCGGCTTCCCCTATAATGTCAAAAAATGTATGGTCAAATATGTACAATTGTGTTAAAATTTTATTGACTAAAAATGCGTTAGAACACGTTCATCTCGAAGACGAGTTCGTTCAGAATCAGCTACATATAGCATGTCGACTGACTCGATTTCCTTCTCATACATTCCCATAGCGTCACAGTGCATTTCCCTGTTGAAGCCTAGCGTATATTGACTTCAATGGGGCTGATTTGAACAGTTTTTTTCAGTGCTTCGATACTAGATGGTCATTGGATAAATGCTGCGATTATGTCCCGCCCACGGATGCTCTGCGTCTCTGGGGTTGAATGGACGAGTGGGCTGGCCTGGACTCTGGGCTTCTGCGTGATGATTGGAGGGTCTGTCGAAAGACTGCATTTCCTTTTGATTGACAGCGATTTTGTTCTATAAAAAGTCGCTGACGCCGAAGCTATTCGAGCTCAGGCCCATCGCGGATTTTGCAAGTGTAGTCAAAAGACAAACTGCTGCAACCTATTTCTTGGTATTTGCTTGGCGAAATTGCTAGCCAATTTTCATCATACATTTCACACAATTATACACAACATTCCTTGTTTCAGTTTAACCTAAGTCCCACATTTCCTCCGTTGAGTTTAATATATTTTTTTAGATTGATTGTTCATGCAGTATAAGCTAGGCTAGCATCGTAGGGGTGAACTAGCCAGCTAGCAAACTGCACACGATGGCAGACAGTGCTAATATCGTCGACCTGATTTTGGCGAAGTCATTTGAAAGTCTTCCTTACGAGGAGAAACTTAGAATTAAACCGCAGAGCAGATAAACCCGTAAGATTGATTTAGCGCAAAAAATAGGGAAAAGTAACAGGTCTTTTCAGCTCTCCTGGTATGAAAAAGTTAGCTGGCTGACTGGAAGTGCTG
Source organism: Gymnocypris eckloni scoliostomus (assembly GCA_027564155.1). NCBI lineage: Eukaryota > Metazoa > Chordata > Actinopteri > Cypriniformes > Cyprinidae > Gymnocypris > Gymnocypris eckloni. The sequence goes on from CM050416.1 coordinate 27,412,414, forward strand.
TGACAAAGAAAATGTACTGCTGGCCTCTTGATGAAACCATATCACGGATGTGTTGTTTGGTCAAAGGTGGGGTTTGGAGATCTGTCTAACTTTGACAGGGCATATAAAAGGCATGAAAAGAGCAATGGACATGTGAGTAGAGTACGTGCAAGATTACGTTGCATGAGCAGGATCAGGGTTGAGCATGCAATCAATGTTATGCATGCAATCAAAGGTGCTCGCATTCAAGTGGCTAAACATAACGAAACAGTCAAACAAAACAGGGCCTTCCTAAACCGCCTTATTGATGTGACATCATGTGAATCATCCAACAAGGGGAATTAGAGGGAGTTCACAGAAACATTAGCTAAATATGACTCTGTCCTGTCCACACAATTCGAGTCCTCAACTGTGTTTTCTGGTATGTCCCATACTATCCAAAATGACTTGATCTCTGCTCTTGCTGCCTCCTTTTATGATCAGATCAGAGATGAAATTCAGGATGCTCCCTTTTTTGGATGGCAGGTGGATGAAAAAACTGATATATCCTGCCGTGCCCAACTCTGTCATTGTTCGCTTTGTGGATAGTGCAGGTAAAATTCAGGAGCGCTTCATTGGATTTCTTTATGTTTCTGGGGGGCAAGATGCTCAGTCCGTTTTTGATGTATTAAATGAGAACATGCTGGGCTACAATTGTAAGGATAAGCTTTTGGCACAGACCTATGATGGGGCTGCCGTCATGGCTTCAGCTCTCAATGGTCTGCAGGCCAAAGTGAAAGCAATAGCCCCCAGTGCAATGTTTGTGCATTGCTATGCTCACAGACTGAATCTGGTGCTGTCACAGGGGGCTAAATGCTTGACTGAGTGCAGAATTTTTTTTTGCATCACTCTCTGGGTTCTTCATTCTTCTAAAATGCTTAAAGTGGCTTAATGTACCAAGACAGTGATAAAGACAAAATTGTAAAGCATATACTATGTGCAGATACACATATAAGCTCAAAATGTAAACGAAATGCATTTATTTATGTTAAACATTTTCCTCTCATAAGAACACACTTAATGCACCGAGACCATGATAATAAAAGATTACATTCTGTACACACATTACTAATAAATAATAATATGTGCAGAAAACAGATGAGCCCAAAATATGAACATTAAATATCACTGTCTTGAGTACTCTCTTCATTACGGTTTTCTAAAGGGAGGAAAACGCTTTGTTTAAACATTTCACGTTAATATTCTAGCTCACCTGCATGTCTTTTAGCATCACTGTCTTGATTACATTAGTACATTGTAAGTACATTAACCCAGCATTTTATATGAATATTATTGAATATGACGGCTGAAGCAGCAGCGAGCGTCCAGTGGGTGACACTATCTCAGTGTTAATTTTGGCAGGCATTTTTGATTTAGTCTTAGTCTTTATCTATTGAGTAAGCTTACTACATCAGACAAGGCATACATATTAAGCTGGCAATGTGATGCAAATGACAAAGAACATTTGTTTACAAATCATACAGTATGTCAAAAACACTGGTGACAAGAATTATGGAATTTCAATGATAACAAAATTTTGATATCATAAAGACCAAATTTAAAGCAAAAATAACTATATTGTTGTATATATCTTTAAAATTACTCATATCATGATATAAGATTTTGGTCATATTGCCCACCCGAAGCCCCAAGGAAACAAGTCTACATTACAGTAATCGCTAATATGCCACTGTAATTGTAAGTTGTGTGAAAATGAATAAAAGTTGGTGTTTTACTGCCTTTAGAGTTAATTTCAGCTGGAAACTGCATTGAGATGCACATATGTATGTTTTTCAGAATTTGCCAAAATTAGGTTGGAGGCATGTTCTCTAGTGAGCCCAGGTTATGTTTGGGGGTATTTTCCCAAGATTTGCTGTGTTTGGTGGTCCACGGTTTCTTTGTGTGTGTGTGTGTGTGCGTGTGTGTGTGTGCAGGCACGTGCACACATAGACATAAAAGGGGGCTTGAGCACCTGCCCTTTTTCTTCCTTGAGAGAAAGTGCCCTTTTTTTGTTTGTTTTATTTATTTTTTTATTTTTTTATTTTTTATAAATGAATATATGTATATATGTGTGCGTGTGTGTTTCTGTTTGCGCACAGCTTTCCCTGTCAAACAAATAAAAATATCAGGTCGGGTCAGGAAATGAGACTCCGAAGTCGAGTTCCGAATCTTCCGATGCCTTTCTCCCCTCTGCGCCGCCAAGCAGGCGCCACATTGATCGGCACATGCACATCACAGACAGGCAGAGAACTGCAGAAGTGAAGCCCTCCCTCCATCTCCAGTTGTGTTTGTCTTGGTGTGGAGGTGAGTGGTGATAAACAAAAGATTAAGCCTCAAATTTACAGCTAATTATCCAAAAGACAAACGGCAAATATATTAATTTGTCTTACTAACATCCATGACTCATGAGAGCGCTACCATGTAAGTTTAGCTAAGGCTATAGGAAGTCTAGTAGGTTAGACAAGTGTGTCACTGCATGATTCAGTTTATTGAAATGCATTTAGATTAAGAATGATCACAAAAATTAAGATATGGGGGGATAAATGTATTGATATCATTTCATATAGTTAATCAGTATCACGAGAAGAAGTTTTTTTCCACTAATAAGCAACATGCTTACAAATGTGATATTGATTTTATACAGCAGTTCAATAAAGACAAATTTAATATAATCACACTTACGTTTTAGAGCAAAAACACTCAATATTGTGTCAATTTCGCCAACAAATATAATTTTAATTTGCGTCTCTGAGCAACAGCTGTTTTGTTCCTGAATGAATCAATCGTTTAAATGATTCGGTTCAGTCGCAATGACTCCTTATTAACAGTGACTTGCTACCACCTACTGGCAGTTTTAATTTCACTTTTAAAGTAACTTTTTTTTATAATTTTTTTATATCAGTATTCAAAGTTTTATGTTTAAAATATCAAAACCGTATTAATGCATTTGTAACTGCAGGTTAAATGCACTCGTGTTCTGCAATAAAACAGTGTGTAAAGGCATCTAAATGCCACTTCTAATGCAGCTTCTGTGTTTTCTCTGCAGTGCAAAGATTAATTTTGTCAATACTGATTTCAGTTGCTTGGTTACAGCTTAAATGACTTATTCTAATTGACTGATTCAATTTAAGAATTTGACTGAAAATATGATGCACACTCATGCAGGGCATTATAAAGGTAAAAATGCCCATGAAACCTAAAAAAATCTATTTAAACTTATTGGAAAATATTAATTTCTATCACTGCTGTGAACTGATCACAGTGCCCTTTTTTCCACTTGAGCCCCTGCCCCTCAAAATGTTTGTGCACATCCCTGTGTGTGTGTGTGTGTGTGTGTGTGTGTGTGTGTGTGTGCGTGGGTGTGTGTTGAAGAGGACTGCCACATAAAAAGTTTAAGAACCGCTAGTCTAGTCAGTTATTAGTCAACCATTGTGACTGACCATCCGAATGACAAGTAAAGTAAACTGAAAAAATGAATTTAGGACATTTTAGGCACTGATTTTAAAGCTATCTTTTTTTTTCTTGAGTGCCACTTCTTTTTTGTCTCTCCGGACTGTCTTTCTTAAAATCTATATCAGTGTATTGATCAGTACTTTATGTCAGCTGGTTGCCAATTCTTCATTCTACAATCTTAAGAATGATCTCCAATCTCTATTTGCCACAGCTGTCCAGTCCCTATTCAAGCACCAATCACCAAAAGGACTTCTATTTCAGTGCGAGTGCCCTTGTCTTTTCTTTATCTCTAAAGTAAGAGGCAGGGCGAGATAAGAGAAAACAAACGAGATACTCTGTTGTGGCGAAAAACGCAGTGCGCTTCCTTCAGCTCTCAGTATGCAGAAGCTTCTGTCTGGAGACGTATCAGGAGATAAACTTTGGCTTGAAGGTGAGCGTGAGTGGCAAACATAAAAGCTCTCCTTTTACCCCAGGAAAACTTCTCACTTCCACCTCCTGCTGAAACGCAGATCAGGCACTGTTTGTTTGTCTTTGAAATGTAGGAAATATTCTTAATGCATCTCTAGGAAAAACAGAGACAGGGTGGAATACTGATGAAAAATCATAATAGGAGTTCATTGAAGAATCAGAATTGCAGTATTGTATATGCATATTATGTGCCATACACATAATATTTCTGAACATATTAAAGGTCCCCTGAAGTGCTTTGAAACACGCAGCGTTATTCTAGGTGGTGACGTGATTTCAACTGAAACAGGAAAGGGCTGGACATATCGAGCAGTCGAGGCAAAGCCGGATTTGACAGCCATAGTCTAATTGATTACCCCCTAGAAATTAATGAAAGGAAACTCTCAGTGAAACAAAATAATGATCATAATCATGCTGAGGCACTGTAGTTTTAAAAGTGTTTAAAGGTATAGTTCACCCAAAAATGAAAATGTGATGTTTATGTGCTTACCCCCAGGGCATCCTTGTAGGCGACTTTGTTTCTTCAGTGGAACACAAACGAAGATTTTTAACTCAAACCGGTGCAGTCTGTCAGTCATATAATGCCAGTCAATGGGCACAGAATCTTTGAGAGTAAAAAAAACATGCACAGACAAATTAAACTTAAACCCTGCGGCTAATATATACGTAGATTCCTCATTAGCGACTGTTTCTATGGGCCGCAATTACATAGGGATCTATATCTTTGTACAGAATGCAACAGTTTGAGTTAAAAATCTTTCTATCCCGTTCTATGGAAGAAACAAAATCATCTACATGGATGCCCTAGGGGTAAGCACATTTTCATTTTTGGGTAAACTATCCCTTTAATAAATGCCGACTCAAGTATATGATCCGCTGCGTGTGATCTCGTATCTTGACCAGAGCCAAAGTCCGGATTAGACTGTGAGGGATGCTGCGGTTGGCTTGACAACGCGAAACCAGACCTAATTTTCCCTAATCGAAAGCATATTTACACTGTCTGAATCATTCCCTATCGCCTACATTGTGCACTACGTGCCACTCACTGTACAGGAAATGCTACATTGAACAAGTGACCAATCTGAGCTGCAGCTTCAGCGTCTATTTATAGTGTAGGGGGTGGACGCTTTGCATTCTATAGAGCATTTGCGTGGACAGAAATTTGATGAGAAGATGAAGTAAGATATGACGTCAAAAAATAAATAAATAGTTGAGCCGTTTTGGCGGGAAGTGACGGACTGCAAGCTTTGAATGCTTATATCTTCTAAAGGTGAATTTTGTCACTGTATTGGAGCACACTTGCATACATATATCCCAAAGACTAACATGTTGATATTGTAAGGCCCGGCTCGATCGACCCAATGACGGCAGTCGTTCAGCGGGTGAAGGCCTTTTGCGTATTACAGTCTTTCCTTTTTCACGACACAACCAGATTAAATGGAACACTTTTTCTTATATATTTTATCTCGTTATTTCATCTGACTCCATAAATGAAAAGGTTTTAATGATATCTGTGCATCATTAAAACCTGCACGGATGATTGATTATTCTTTTCAGCTCTTTTTAATACTTTATCCGCTCAGATGTAGGGAAACTATATCGCTTAGAGGCCCTGTTTTTCACAGGTCTCACGGACACAATCTCGTCAGGCCCGGTCATCAATCAGAGGTAAATTATGATTATGTATCTAAGATTTGCCGTTAATTCACACGTACACAATCAGAGACATCGGATAACCCCCTTGGAGCCCCCTCAGAACTTTAGTTTAATCGTTTACTTCAGTAAAGGTTTCTTGGCCACTATCAGATATGTTAGCAGATCAATGTACCACACTTGTAATAGCTTTGGGTTGGTCAAATCCTTGTTTAAAGTAACATTAAATCAAAAGTCAGAGGTATAGGCGTACCCGAGTTTAGTCTGACCAGACGGCATTCGCCGTCCCTAAACGGAATTATTACCCGCCTCTGCACCCAAGTAGACTTGAAATGACGCTGGGTATTAGCCGTCGCTAAAACTGACGCAGGCTTGCGGAAATATACGAATCCACTGATCTGTTAGGGAGAAAGCAATCTTAGAGGCAGTCAGAATAGAATCAAACGTTACAATTTATTGACCAGGTAATCGAAGCAATAATTCAAAACTCCAATGTTACAAGAATAGAATCATCAGTTAACCATAACATAACAATAATTTGTAGAAATTACTACCTGGCAATGAAAATTACACACAGCGATTTGTGTGGGCAGTCAACCTACCTAGAACTTTGTGTCCCGTTTCCTTATAAGCCCAGATAATTCAATAACCAAATGGTGGTATCTTTGTTATTATAATTAGACTTTAGAATTTGCAACCAAATGGCTTCTTGGTATCCTGTGGCAGAGAATGCTTATTTACATACAGGAGGTGGTTTGAATAGAAGATCAGGGGGAGGGCACACCCTTAAGTTGTACACCACACTTTTCATACTTTAGAACTTCTTTAGCTTTTCATTATGATTGGGAGAATGAGATCATTTTACCAGGCGCACTGAGACATTTCAAATGATATCAAACATGTACAGTTACTTTTTTGTACATACATTACTTTGCATGGGTTTTTCAGTGAGTTCTAGAAAGGGGGGGCAAGGGAAGATGATGAGACCGTAAGTACAGGGTGTGATGCTGCTGTTACATATGCAAGAGATAGTTTTTGTTGATTCTCAGGAGGGCCTTTTGTCCTCTCGAGGGGGCAGACATACTGGCACCAGGCTTACAATATTAACACCCCAAAAAATTAAATTTTGATTTCATGGGACCTTTAATGGCATAACTTTAACAGAGTCTGTGAAACACGCTTGTATAGTCCTCTGACCTTTCCTTTGATTTGTGTTTCATGGTTATTCATTTTTGAAAGACTGGAATCCTATTTGCTGTGCTCACTATTAGAGTTGGCTGATACACACACACACACACACACACACACTGTATATACAGGTGCATCTCAATAAATTAGAATGTCGTGGAAAAGTTCATTTATTTCAGTAATTCAACTTAAATTGTGAAACTCGTGTATTAAATAAATTCAATGCACACAGACTGAAGCAGTTTAAGTCTTTGGTTCTTTTAATTGTGATGATTTTGGGTCACATTTAACAAAAACCCACCAATTCACTATTCTATCTAACAAATTAGAATATGGTGACATGCCAATCAACTAATCAACTCAAAACACCTGCAAACATTTCCTGAGCCTTCAAAATGGTCTCTCAGTTTGGTTCACTAGGCTACACAATCATGGGGAAGACTGCTGATCTGACAGTAGTCCTGAAGACAATCATTGACACCCTTCACAAGCAGGATAAGCCACAAACATTCATTGCCAAAAAGCTGGCTGTTCACAGAGTGCTTTATCCAAGCATGTTAACAGAAAGTTGAGTGGAAGGAAAAAGTGTGGAAGAAAAAGATGCACAACCAGCCGAGAGAACCGCAGATAACTTTTCCACGACATTCAAATTTATTGAGATGCGCCTGTATGTATGTGTGTGTATATATATATATATATATATACAATACACACACACAATATGTAGGTATACACACTACAAAAAATGGCTTATCTTACGTATTATTTTTGTCTTGTTTCTTGTCAAAATATCTAAAAATTCTTACATGAAGATCTTTTTACTAGAATAAGAATATTTTACTTACCCCACTGGCAGATAATTTTACTTGTTTTAAGCAAAATGTATTTAATTTATTATTTTTTCCCCTGGAAACAAGACTAAAAATCTTATGTCATTTTGCTTATCTAGTAAAAGTATCTTGATTTAAGAATTTTTAGAAATTTTGACTAGAAACAAGACAAAAATACTACGTAAGATAAGCCATTTTTGCAGTGCACACACACACACACACACACACACACACACACACACACACACACACACACACACACACACACACACACACACACACATGCATTTTGATTCTACATGTACATTATTACTCTGAAAAAGATCAATTTCAGTCAAATATATATTTATTGAAATATGCTGATGCTCTACTAGCTTTTTGTTTGAATCCCGGCTCGAGGACCTTTCCCAATCCTGCTCCACGCTCTCTCTCCTACTTCACTTCTTGTCTCATCTGCGCTGTTCTATATCAATAAAGGCAAAAAATGGCATGCAAATAAATAAATGAATAAAAAAACACATACTCATGCATTGCAAGATAATGTCAAAGCCTTCAGGGAAAACGCTTTAACATCATTACAATATTCATGATGTGGCTTAATTTCTGTAACAGTATCATGAATATATTGTCATGCCTATTAATTAAACCAGATATTTTTTTTAAATAAAAAGTTTTAATTTATCCATAAGCACTACCCTAATATTAATTGCACACATACAACTTAAATAAAAATGCAGTACATCATCAGTTCTGTCTGAGCATACGTCTTTGTCTGTTTGTGAAGTTTCTGTTGCAATGTGATAAGCCAAATATTGAGAGTGAAATATAATTATACATTATGCTGACTGCATTACTCGCTAGATTTCAAGGTCTCTGTTTCAGTCTTTTGTCAGAAATGACATTACATTTTTAATAATCAAACCCCAATTAAATACCCCGATTCCTCATGACATGACCTTTTCAATATTAATATTTCAAGGGCAAAAGGCAGGAATATTAGTATTATATTCATTTGTTCATTAGTTTATTGATTCCTGGGGTGGAGCACTGTAGTGAACTTCAGATTGTAAGAGCTTCAGATTGCAAAGCTCCACTCGCTGTCTCAGTGGGACAGCATGAACAATGTAATTAAATTAATTAGTGGAGTGAAGCAGGCAGCTCCTCCAATCAGCCTTTATGATGTGGCTACAGAAACAATTCACCTCTTGAAGGATGGGAAATGGCTGTTCTATATCAATAAAGGCAAAAAATGGCATACAAATGAATAAATGAATAAAAAAAAACATACTCATGCATTGCAAGATAATGTCAAAGCCTTCAGGGAAAACGCTTAACTTCATTACAATATTCATGATGTGGCTTAATTTCTGTAACAGTATCATGAATATATTGTCATGCCTATTAATTAAACCAGATATAAAAAAAATTAAAGTTTTAATTTATCCATAAGCACTACCATAATATTAAGTGCACACATACAACTTAAATAAAAATGAAGTACACAACTCATCAGTTCTGTCTGAGCATACGTCTTTGTCTCTTTGTGGAGTTTCTGTTGCAATGTGATAAGCCAAATATTGAGAGTGAAATATAATTATACATTATGCTGACTGCATTACTGCTAGATTTGAAGGTTTCTGTTTCAGTCTTTTGTCAGAAATGACATTACATTTTTAATAATCAAACCCCAATTAAATACCCCGATTCCTCATGACATGACCTTTTCAATATTAATATTTCAAGGGCAAAAGGCAGGAATATTAGTATTCTATTCATTTGTTCATTAGTTTATTGATTCCTGGGGTGGAGCACTGTAGTGAACTTCAGATTGTAAGAGCTTTAGATTGCAAAGCTCCACTCGCTGTCTCAGTGGGACAGCATGAACAATGTAATTAAATTAATTAGTGGAGTGAAGCAGGCGGCTCCTCCAATCAGCCTTTATGATGTGGCTACAGAAACAATTCACCTCTTGAAGGATGGGAAATGGATTTGTTATGGCAGAAGCCCCTGCAGGGGCAGAAGGACACTTGCTTGAAGAGAGAGCAGATATTTTGAGGACCGACTGAAACTGACAGGATGGAGAATCGCTCAGTGGCTCTACACACAACACAGTTTGACAAATGACAGCTGAACAGAATACAGAACTGCAAGAGAAAACGATTTTACATGAACTTTTACAATTACAACTTAGTCCACATACAATTGTTTTGATTTTTTCCCCACACCACAGAGCGCTTATTCCATGAAGACCTCACGTGGTGTCCTTGCTCTGCTGGAAATGTGTTGCCCGGAGTTTTCTTGCTTGCTGCAGATGCATTGCTTGCCCAGAGTGTCTAAGCTTGTTGGTGACATGACCAAGATTTTGGTACCCTGACAGTGTTTGGTGCTTTTGGGTGTGCTTAATGCTGTGGGATTTGAATGACAAGCAATGTCTTAATGAATTAACATAATGAATACAAATATAGCCGTATAACTGTTTGTGATATAATTGCTTCTCCACTGTTCTCTTTGTTTTTGTATGCGTGAAATTAGGTCAATCACAATGTTAAAATGACGAGCTGCTCTTGTTTAGTATCATTAACTATTATAATAATATAATTAATATATGTACTATACTATAATAATGATTACACACACACATTTCCCATTTAATATTACAGGTAGGTTTCTTGAAGAATCTTGGAGCTGTTGCCAAAGTTCTTCTGGATTTAGTCTGTCTCAGTTTGTTGTGTTTCTTCATGTCAGTCCAGACATACTGGATGATGATGAGATCAGATCTATGTGTGTAGCACTGGCTGAAACAACGTTAAAGGCAATATATTTTGAATAGGCCTATTTGTTTAGTGGCATCTTTTTTATGACTGAAGGCCAGTATCACTCATACCGATAGTACTGATGTTCTTCCCCTAATATTAAACCATAGTGCCATTCAACATCACAGTATAATTGATCAATCAATTTATTAGACTTTAAAAAATAACTTCTAATTTAAGTGAACTTAAATTAATCTTCACATAAACCCATTATAATAAATGGCATATATTAACCTGTGCCCTTCAACAAATAGGAAATACAGGCTACACAAATTGAATACTAAGTTCTAAATAAATAAATTTTACGCCTCTAGGGCTGGGCCTCGGGCCAATTTTCACATAATAGTTCAGACGCGGGCCGGGCCCCGGGCCTGTTTTACGCTTCTCCTTATTTTTATATTTTAGACATCCATCAATTAGTGATGAAAAATAATTGCCTTTCTGGTGAAAACAACACGAGTCCATGCTGCCAAGACTGAGAGCGTCTCGACTGTGTTTAGAATCAGCGCAGCTGAAGAGTTCTGCGTTCAAACGCACGCAATAGACTAAAGCTTGCCACAACTCCCAGAAAACGTAATTACCATGAATGTGTCCGGGGGAATTAGTAAGGAGATATTTTAATTATTTACTAATACACTAGTGTCTTCTGTGTTAGTGTTGCAAAGATGATGATGATCCTGACTCGCTATCTCCTCATTAGACACGCCCATAGAGAGAAGTGCATCATGGATTATTATTATAATAAAAGTTTTTGTTTTGATTTGAATTATTTTGTTAAGTTGTAATTTAAAGCTTTCTATAGATGTATTTATCATGTCTGTGATCTACAGTATATATCTATATGGTTTGTCTTAGGCAAGTCGTGATGATTTGAAAAGGCTAAATTGATCAAACATAAGCTGATCAGCCTGCCGATCTGCCGCTGGCCGTTTGGACGTTACTTTAAGAAAGAAAAAACGTATTTAATGAACAAAAAATTACTATTTTAATAGCTGAAACATGAGCCGTTTGAAAAAAAAAAAAATAGATGGGCTCGGGCCGGTAAATCTGATAAGCTGTCAGACACGGGTCGGCTGGCTAGGGCCTGAGCATTTCGGGCCAAGCCCGGGCTAGGGCCTAAATTTGAGGCCTGTGCTGGGCTCTAATGCATTATCATGTAATATTTAACTTTTGGCTTCATTTTATTTTTCCAGGTGGTGAAAATGATGATCATCGTAGTGGTGACCTTTGCCATCTGCTGGCTGCCATACCATATATATTTCCTTGTTACGGGGTTGAACAAGCAGCTGGTTCGATGGAAGTTCATTCAGCAGATCTATTTGTCCGTCATGTGGCTTGCCATGAGCTCCACCATGTACAACCCCATTATTTACTGCTGCCTGAACAGCAGGTAAGACTCTACTTAGAGCATGCCACAGAGATCTATGACACAAATGCATTTTGTCATAGCAACATGAGTGTTGTTCCCTCTGTTCATTGCATGAATAAGCCTTATCATGCAGTAATGGACACACTTGAGATGTTTCTGTTTTTGTGATATATTACTCATAAATCAATGATTGAAATGAAAGTGTTATTAATAATTGGTTCAAGTGAAGGGCGGGGATAGGAAACAGGCTTAAGATAACAGGCTTTTAGCAGTGTACATTTCCTTTTTTAGTAATAATCTTAACATATTGAGAAAAATGTGAACTAAGGTCAAAATTTAGACCCAATTTTGGATCCCCATGGTCCATAAATGATTTCCTATCATATTCCAAACAAAAGTTAAGGGGTCATGAACTGCCTTATTATTATTATTATATGTTTTTGTGCTGTTCTCTGAGGTCCACTTACAATGTTATAAAGATTTTTACATTTAAAAAAAATCAGAGAACTGCGTTCGCCCCTCTCTTTATTTACACTGCATGTGTGAATCAGTAGTGGGTCTAAACAGGCAGTTATGTAGAATTGGTGGGCGGGGCTAAACAGGCAGTGATGTAGAATTGGTGGGCGGGGCTAAACAGGCAGTGATGTAGAAGCAGGAGTTGATCATCTTCTGTTTAGCCACACTATTACATCATACAGTGGCACATTCCACAACCTGTCGTTTTGGCAGATCAGCTTCAATTCAAGCTGTTTTTAGACTAATGAGAAAGTTTTGAGGTCTGAAATGTACAGAATGTTTTTATAGCACAATTACATCTTATATGTCAAAAGATTAAAGGAATTTTGATTTCTCAGTTCATGACCCCTTTAACATATCTTTGTTTACTGATCTTAACGTTGTTTCAAACGTGCTGTTATTTTGGTCCTTTGGAACCCTTGAACGCTTGAAAGTTTTTTTCTTGTTCCAAAAGAAAGAAAGGAAGAAAGTTATAAAGGTGAAGGAATGAATAATGAAAAAACGTTTTTGGGTGACTATTACAATGCATCTTCCTGTGTTTAGTCAACAGAAAATAAGACATGCAGACGTGAATGTTATGATAATAGCACAGAGACTATTAGAAAGCGCTTTAGAGTCAATGATTTTGTCCAAGGTTTTATTTAAAGGAATGTTCCTGATTCAATACAAGTTAAGCTCTTTCGACATTGTCCTTGGTGTGTCGTCGATCACCAATGCAGAACATTTTGACATTCTTTAGTTTGGTAAAAAATAGAAGTCCTATTTACAGCTCACTTACAATGAAAGGGCATGCTCTGATTAAAATGTTCATTGTTAAAAAGTACAAAGCAAAAAACATTGTAAATGGGATTAGTTTGATTAAAAATATATTTAATTATATCCAACTTACGACTACAATCATACCATTTAAAGCCAGTACACCTGATAACCAGAGAAGAAAAAAACTAACAAGTATTACATTCGTAACTAAGTATATGGCTAGGATTATTTGAGATACATTTTTTAATAATGAATATTTAGGATTTAGAAGATTAAATACATTAAGTCTGCTCTTGGACATTTACAGTGAAATGTACATTATTATAATTTTTTTAATTCTTATTTCATGGCTATGAAAAATAATTGGCATGAAATGTCTGTCTTAGGTTTGGTTAAAAGCTTACTGTACCTTACTGTGAGAGCTATATAGAAGTCTGTTACATGTCTTCCCATAAAATGTAGCTAATGACCTTTATACAGCTCTGTAGTTTTTTTTGTGCACTCTACCAGCTGTAGCCTGGCAACCGTTGCTATCCACCATTAACTTGATTAACCTGGGACAGCCATAGCATTGACTTTATGTAAAGGCACCACAGATGGAAGACATGGCTAAAATGCAAGTCTGGATGATAAATAATCCACATTTAATTTCTTCAAGTCCAATTTGGCTTAGTTCGAAGTGACACCAGTACCAGGGTATGACAATTTGTAACCATACGCTATTCAATAACCAGAAAATCATTACCAAACTAAAAAAAAAAAAAAAAACAGCTACTGTTTAGTGTAGCACATTTTGATTGTTAAATATACATAGCATAGACTTGTTATGTTGGCAGCAGACTCTGACATCTAACATTGGTTTTCTCTTTGTCCGGTGCAGTCACTAGGACTTGACAAATTGATTGTGCTTAATGGCTTTTGGCCATTTGCAAAGATTTTTTCTTTCCATTCTCATTCTTATGAAAGCCTGTTTGCACCTCAGGGTAAAAAAAATAAAAGGTACTTGTAAAATAAAGTTTTAAATAAGAAACATTGTGTGAAACTTGTAGTTACAACATATATAAACGTGAAATATATAAGATTGTAAATAAAGGCCCTAGTAAAAATGCAAAGTTTGTCATTTTTGTCATGCTAAGTATACTACAAATACATTTACATATTTATGTACTTAATAAAAATACATTGCAAGTGTACTTTTAGTATGCTAAACCAGTATACTTAAAGTCTGCTGAATTGCAACAACTAATGTTGACTTTCAAATCACATGAGCCAATATTTTATTCACAATAAAACAATAAAACATAGAAAACATAACAAATGTTTAAACAGAGAAATTTTACATTACATCAAATTTGATATCTGCAAATTAAAAAAAACATCCTGAATTCGTTTTTTATATTTGATATTTGATTGTGCAAAAGTGGACCTATTGCAAGTATACATTACTTTAGGAACAATTTAACTATCTTGCATTTTAAGACTGATCTTTTTCAAATATCATACAATCCTCATCAGTAGTGACATTAAAACACATTTTAGGCTCAATGTTAACCAAGAAATGTGCATTGTGCACAAGTAGTACTCCAAATGAAGTTTAATTATAATTTTTATATCAGTAACTCTCAAGCGATACTTAAATAAATGTATAAAAAATACGTTTTTAATAGAGTGTACAGTTAATATTGCATTGTTACCCATAGATCTGTTCAGTTTTTCATCTGGTTTTGTATATGTTCTTGTCTGTGCTCAGGTTTCGGGCCGGCTTTAAACGTGTTTTCCGCTGGTGCCCTTTTGTGCGGGTGTCAGACTATGACGAGCTTGAGCTGCGGGCCATGCAGCATAAAGTAGCGCGTCAGAGCAGCATGTACACACTCTCAAGAATAGAGACCACCGTCGTAGCCGTGTGTGACCCCTCGGAGCCAACAGGCCACCCAGGCCGGAAGAGCCTTCTCACCCACCAGCACAACGGCTGCTCCAACCCCACCAAGAACAAAGAAGTAACGTATATGCCAAGCGACCTGAAGGAGGAATTCTGCTGAGACGGACTTTGACGTAAGATTCAAACTGAATTATCAAGCACAGCCAAATTCAAAAGTAGACTGTTTATTTGTGTCATATCATTAATTGCAAATGCGTATATATAACACATTAACAGCATCCTGATATAGTTGTGTTTTGTGGAGCATGTCTGGTGTCTGGTCACCCCCAGCACTCATCGCCACAAAGACCAATATTGTCCAACATCTGAGGAGCACTTTGTCCATAGCAGAAATTGTAGATAGCGACTGCCCTTTGATGCCAATCAGGTCCTGTTCTCTTTCATCATGTGGTTAGCAAGGTTAGCATATACCTGAATGCCAAATTTTAGATTTCTCCCAGGAACTGAACGCTGTATTCTTGTTAAAATATCTCATGTTTGAAAAGGTTCAGACTGATCCTGAGCTGCTAAATGAGCAGGTGTGTTTCCAGCGCACGAGGAAATTTGTTAACGTCATATTCTCTCTTGTTTAATCTAAAACATTTAATGTAATTTGAGATGTTACACCAATTATGCATCACCTTATCAGCATAGAAAATATCAATTTAGTAATTTGACCTTGTTGCAGACATGATGTTTTCTTTATTGTTACATTGTTTCATTGGTGTGTTGATCAACTTCGTAGGACAAAATATCATATCAGTGCAGAAGGAAGGCCAAGCAGACAGCTTCAAATGCATTCAGATTAGTGTAGACATAATTTGTGTTTTTCTTGTGACGTATTTCTGCAAAGAAAAATAGGTGCTATTTTTGGTTTACCTGAATTAGGTAAACCAACTGAGACTGAAGCTGGTGAGATTTATCTGGTATGTTTGATTTCACTGGTATTGCATCATTACTTTAAATGGAAGTCAGTCGCCTTTTTGCTGCTGGCAGCTATCTGGGAGCAATGCAGGTGTAACTACTTGCTTATCTGCCAACTAAGTGACTGGCAAAGACTATAAATTGATGTTATAGTGATGATTATAGTGTAAAACTTATCGACCACGGTCAAACGGTTTCCACAGCAGATCAACGCCTCATATTGTTTTCTAATCATTAATCTCCCCAACTTTGTTCATTCTTCATTCTACCCTTTACTTCTTATTTTTCAGATTCCACTGAAACTGCCCTGAAAGCTGGCGTTTCGTTTGTACTGTTGAATGAAGCTCCCAGATGAGCAGCAGCGAGGGGTCTGTTTCTCAAACTAGAGACTGTGATGTATTTGTCCTCTTGTTGTTGATCATCGGGCCGTCCACATTCTGTCCTGGTTAGATCTACTTTGCTTTCTTCTTTAAAGACAGTAGTCATGGAACAGCCTTCATCTCACGAAAGAACACACTATGATGTTTCTAGGAAAAAATATATGTTTGTGTCTGACCATTTCTAAAACTAAATATGACAAGTATGTTTGAGAAAGTGAAAAATAAACGTAGAATGGTTTCTTAATTTATATAACAAAATACTGGAGTAATAGAAATTAGGCTTTGCATGTATCAGAAGTAAACATTTGATTTAGTAAATATAAATGTTAGTAAAGTAAATATATTTAGAATATATAAACAGTTATAATATTTGAATAATGATAATTATTATTATTGCTGTTGTCATGGCTCATTTTTTTGTAGTCTTGTAAAAAAATATATATATATATATATATATATATATAATAAAACTCCAAATAAATCAGGTTGAAGATAAAAGGTTTTGCTTAAAGTGAAGGAAAGATTTTCGATACCTGGATGGACTTTTCCCTTTTTCAGCCTCGGAGTGATACAAGTGCCCCATTTAAATGTCTCGTATCTTGTCCTTAGGTTGTTTTCCAGGGTTTGTATTCAACTCTCATGATAAACTCCAAGTCTGTGCTCTTATTTTAAGCTCTGTATTACGGGAATGTAATCTTGAGGGCTCATATATTTAAACAAGTTTATAGTTTCCCCCCCAAAAATGAAAATGATGTCATGTACTCACCGTAATGTTGTTCCAAACCTATGGATTTATTTTTGTTCTGTGGAACATGAAAGAATATGTTAAAGAATGTACTTACTGTGACCAGTGACTTACGTTGTATGGAAAAAACAACAAACAACAACACATTTGCAGCAACATGATGGTGAGTAAATGAACTCTATAGGGTTGCTGTTTATTATTATACATTTGCATAGATCACACTCCCAATGGAAGTTTCTTCAGCAGAGTATATATTGTTTTCCTCCATTCTCTTCATTTGACCCATTTAGAAGCAATTATGAGGCAAGTCATCGCTAATAAACACAAAACAAGATCTATGGCTTAGCTATACGCATCGATGGGTTAAGCCTAAGGAGTGCTTGCCACAAACTTGACTCTTAAGTTGTTCCCTGGAAAACATGTCTGGAGGCCTTGGCATGCTCACCCTCACTGCACCACCAATTGCAAGTTTAATGGATTTTTTCCAGGTGAGGAAAGCCAGCTGTGGCCACTCAGATAAAAAATGGTTTGTGCTCACTGTTTGTGCACATGTGCACCCAAACACGTATGCATGAATACATGCATACAGCATATATTCATCATAATATATGATGAATATTTGTTTTTAATAAATACATTCTTATTTTGTGTTTTTATAGTGCATTTTTCTGACACTTTGTGTCCTCTCATGGTAAACATAGGTTAGATTAATTTGGGCATAATTAAAGTATGCCAGCCTTTAAGGATAAAAATTATACCATTTATTATTATTTACAGGAAAAGTATGTGAATTCCTGTAAATAATCCTTGATAGCACATACGATTAAGAATGGATGAAAAACGTATTTTTTTTAAAGCCTTGATGTTCTTATACAAAATTGTTTCAAAGTTTGTGGTCCGTAAAATGTTTTATCTAATAATTGATATAATAAAATAATACTTTTATTTGTCAAGGATAAATCATTTTGATAGAAAGTGACAATGTTACAAAATATTTAAAGAATTAAATGTGAAATATGTGAATGCTGTACTTGCTATTCAACAAAAAATCCTGGGAAAAAACAGTTTCACACTTGTGCTGTTTAAGAAATTTGTGGAATTCTGTTTGTAGAGATTTCTGAAGAATCCTGTGACACCGAAGCCTGGAGTAATGATGCTGAAAATTCAGTTTTGCCATGACAATAATAAATTACATAAAACTGTAACAGTTTTATAGTTTTAACTGTATTTTAATGCAGCCTTTATAAATATAAAAACATTATCGACCCCAAACTTATGAATGGAAGTGTACATTTCACTGTATATAAATATTTAAAGAGTCATCATTGTAATGATTAATCATGCTTTTACCTTTATGAATATGGACTAAATAACCTATGGACATAAGTATATAGGTTAATGACTCTCACAGTTACACTATTAATGAAGATCGTCTTTGTCCTTTGATGCTGTTTGAACAAAGCACTTCTGGCATTTTGTGGCCTGTTTCTTGTCTCATATCAGCTCTTTCAAAGACCTGCGTTGTTCTTTGTCCTTTAAGTGATTTTCCTGACTCTTTTGAACTTTTTTAATGTTGCATTAGTTTCGGTTTCACTGTTAATTTTGTTGATGTTCGACATCTTGCATTTCAGTAATCTTTAATTTGTGCATAGCTGCACTACTACAAGCCTAAAAACCAATGTTCTTGTAAATAGGCCAGCGCACCTGCTTAGTGAATGTGCTAAGACCATTTGAAAGTATTAACCATGAATGTAGAATACATCATGGACATGTTTTGACAGTGTTGTTCTTTCCTAGCATAGCTAACAGACAATGAATGAATGATAACCACATTATCAATCCCCATCTGTCTAGAAGAACACTTGTGAATGTATACATGTCAAAGCACCGGAGCATGTACTCATTGCCTTACCGTGTTTCTGAAGTTAAAAAGGCCCCATATATCCTTAATGGGATGCATTTAGCAACTGTACAGTATGTCATAGTTTGTCATGTATTTTGTTGATTCCAGTGTGTACCGTTTAAAGAGACATACTTCTCTTTATTTTTCTCCCAAATGTTTAATTGTGTTTGAGGTCTGAGGCTCAATGGATTTTTGTGAGCCTGTGTATAATGTAGTTATGTAAGCATTACACTCTGTACTTGTGGATGTTTGTGCTGGTTCTTACATGTATTATCTAAAACAGTATTATGATATTTTATTATATAAGCTTTGAGATTTTTCTTTCATTTAGATCTAATTAAAAATGATTGTATAATCATCAGTCATATAACTATAAGCTCAAATATTGGTATGCATTATTGATAGCTTGTGAAAATAGCCTTTTTAACTGAATGTTTCAGCTGTGGTTTTCTTTTTAAAATCTTGTACAAACAAGCAAACTTGTCATTTTCCCAGGCTAAACGACTATACTGGTTTACAAGCATTCACATTAAAGGAACAGTTCACCCAAAATGAAAATTTGCTGAAAATGTTCTTCCCCTCAGGCCATCAAAGACATAGATGAGACGGTTTCCTCTTTAGAACAGATTTGGACATATTTACCATTACATTGTTTTCAGAGAATAGAATGAGAGTCCAAAGAGCTGATAAAAACAACACAAGTAATCCACACCAATCCAGTCCATCAATTAACATTTAGTGAAGAAAAAACTGTGTAATTGAAAGAAACAAACTCGCGTCTAGCTAAAATCCACATCCATAATAACACTTCCTTCAGTGAAAAGTCTATCCCTCGTTGTCCTCTCACATCAAAATCCACCAACACATTTTCTTCAGAATTGTTTTGGATTTTTTTCGCTTGATATTTCTCTCCTGATTCAGACACGTTGAGTTTTTCACTGGAGAAAGCGATATTATGAAAAGAGCATTCATATTTTAGCCAGAATCAATAGTTGGAAGTTAAAAATGTCTTAATGGATTTATTACAAGCATGACACATTTATCGAGTCATGTAGATAAATTGTGGATTATTATGATGTTTTTACAAGCTATTTGGACTCTCGTTCTGATGGCAACCATTCACTTAAATTATGTTATTTCTCCAAATCTGTTCCAAAGTAGAAACAAACTAAGGTCTGAGGTGAGTAAATTTTCAGCAAATTTTCATTTTATGGTAAAATATTCCTTTAATGATGAATAAAAACGGTGGGCTAAAGCTATATGTTACATTGGAAAAGTTATTACAAATGACTAGCTTTTTGGATAATTGTGTTGTCTGATTTTGCGCATGATACAGCGTTTATTAATTAGTGTAATGTTTACTGCAGTGTTTCTTAATTTTTTTGCTAAACGTGTTTGGTCGAAACGTTCTTACTCCCAATATTTTTGTTAGGTATTCTGACTCTAGTAAAAGTATTGTAATTGCCAAATTGTGATTGATGAAA
Organism: Gymnocypris eckloni scoliostomus; assembly: GCA_027564155.1. Taxonomy (NCBI): domain Eukaryota; kingdom Metazoa; phylum Chordata; class Actinopteri; order Cypriniformes; family Cyprinidae; genus Gymnocypris; species Gymnocypris eckloni. Next base: position 27,432,835 of record CM050416.1, read on the forward strand.
ATAAATGTGTTCAAAGGCTTTTAAAATGACACACGTGCGATTCTAGTCCTCATTGATTGACAGCCCCGTCGAAACATTATTTTGAACATAAATAATTGGTTCTGCTGTTACTCAAGTTGAAATAGGTTCAGCTGAGCAATGTAAATAAAAATCCCCTCTGGACTCGGTATGTTTATGATTTGTGTTGTAGCAGATGGAGAGGTTTAGTTTCTGAACCACACTCATCTTGAGGCACTTGGAGGACTTTTAAGAATAGTACAGCATCAGTCATGTGTGCACCGGATTTTTATTAAATCGGAGTAACTCAAATGAGACTAATCCCTAACACCCTTGATAACACTTGGTGTACTCCCTGCTGACTTGCTCTATTGGCAAAGGAATGTTCCCACACTAAACGGGTTGGTTTACCAGTGCTCCCCAAATAGTGAGCTTAAAATGTCTTCAAGCCAACATGATTTAACACTGAACAATCACAAACTGCAAGAATAAAAATGTATGCGTATTGGTTACTGTCTAATCTGTGACGCTCAATTTCAGAGGCCCTGGAGATGGTTGCTAAACCTTATCACATTTTAATATCTGTCATATATCTCTATATGGAGCAGAACTTACCTACTAGTAAAAAGAGTACGTTAAGCAAAGATAAAAATGGAAATGCTCTGTGCAGAACATGCAGCATAGTCCAGAACCCTCAAAAATAGGAAAATAAGCTGGCAGAATTGAATTGATGCACTCAGTTGATCCCTGACCAATTTATATCATATTCTTATTCACTGATAAATGTACTGTAGTGCTGCTGCCCAAGTTTCTCAAAGGCAGAACCAGGAGCTAATGATTCATTGCAAGTGTCTTGACCTTAACTTCACTTACAAATTACTCAAGAATAAAGGAGACTTTACACTGTGAAAAATATTTTGTCAAGCAACCTAAAATGTTCTTCACGTGGTAACATCAAAAAGGTTTTATTCTAAACTGATTAAAAAAAATTGTATTTGAATTTTGTTTTCACCAACAAAAGTCATTTTAAGACTTTGCAGTCACAAAGAAGTCGTAAAAGAAGACCCTACAGTCATTTAGCCGCAAAGAGGTGCTACAGTCGTAAAGACGTTTGTCTCCAACAGTGTCCACGTTTGTGCACATGATTGATTACACCAACCTTTGGGCTGTAGCTTTAAACGGCTTCTTAAAGAAGTATTCTAATAAAACAGAATAATTCGAATGTGGAAACAACAAACATAGATACACGAGGATATGCCAGAGTTACAGTTTGATGAAGAAATTACTAATTTCTGTACACAATTACAAAAGACAGTATGTCAAGTGAGCAAATTCATCCACTATTGTGACAAACACAGAACCGTGATAATATCTGGGTAAAGCTTGTGTAACACTAGAAAATGGATAAATAAAATGCATTTGCTGCAAGACACAATATAGTAAAGGATATAAACTCTCAAGGGCCACTACAAATTAGGGCCACTGTTTGATCTCCAACTTAGACACTTTACAAGAGCTCAATCAATTTGTCCTTGGGCCAGAATTGATTTACAGCGTTCAGCATTATATGTATTTTCTGAACATGCCCTGAAACTGCACACCTGGTGCGGTAAGAATCTGGATGTGTCAGTTTTGTCCTGGACAGCAGCCATAGAGACACAACAAACAGAGATGCCTTATCATGCACTGCCTGAGAGCTGTTACTAATCAATGGAGGAATGTACAAACGGAACACCGGTGTCTGAAACACTCCCACAAGGCATTTCTCTCCTTACAGGAAATGACTCAACTGGGACACCTGATTCACTGTGACTCAGTGCCCCACTTACCTTCACTGCATTTCTCCTCTTTTATTTCCTCACTACTTTTTGTGCATAATAATACCCCATCTGTGGTAATTTTTGGTAAGTGTGCCTACTTGGTTTGCATTCACACACTCTAAAAAATGCTGGGTTAAACGCAACCCAGTGCTGGGCAAAATATGGACAAACCAGCGATTGGGTTGTTTTCTGTAAAAGTTAGGTTACATGTTTATCTCAATCTTCTGGGCAGTAACCCAAAACAAGCCAATTGCTGGGTTTGTCCATATTTTGCCCAGTGCAGGGTTGTGTTTAACCCAGAATTGTTTTAGAGTGCACTTGCACATTTCACTGACAGAAACTACAGTCATTCGTTTTTAGAAAGAGTTGGCGATTTCTGTATAATCTTGCTCATGATATGATGCATTAGATAGATATGCTTGATCAACATGATTCAGGACAAGACCCTAAAAATGTCTTGAAAATTTGGGGGAATTTGTTTGTAAGTTTTTGTCTCTTTATTTAAAGAAATTCAAGAATAAAGCATTTAAAAGGGAAATTAATTACCTCAAAAAAATAAATTTTATTTAATATTTGTTTTTAAAATATGTAGTTTCATTAGTTAAATGCCGTATTTCCCTAAACAGCTTTTTATTTGATTCACATGTTCAATTGTGAATTACAAATGAAATGTAATATAAATAATAAAGGCTATTTCAGTTCAAAACTGAGATTTTTTTTATTACTCACATTTCTATCCTAAAACAGTTATCACATATTAAATGATTAGCAACTTACCACTACCTCTTTTACTGTTAAAATTGTTGTCACATTGAAATTTTGTGCTTCTGTGCCATCGTCGATTTGATTGGCTAAATATATATAAAATAAAAAAAATTGTCATTGTAACAACAAACAGAGTATTGCATAATGGAGTGCAAGCTGCATTGGGCCATATTCATAATTACATTTTTATGGGGATTTTATTGTTCCCCTCAATGTGTATGCTAGTTACATTCTTGATTTGAGCTGATTTGGATCACTAAAATTATAAATAATTCCAAAATATTATAAATAAAACTAAACAAATATATAATGTATTGAGTAAGATTCGAATACTGAGTTAAAGGCACAATTAACAGCCATTCGTTCAATTATTTTTTACATAAAATCTGTCACAGTAATTGTCATTTTCAAATGTGCTTTTCCCAAAAAAGCAACAGGGTCTGATGAATCATCAGCCACTCTATATTCAACATCTGCAGACATGCTGTTAATGTTTGAGGAAAGCCACAGGATCCTAACCCACAATCTGTATGTTGCCTGCTGTTAAACATGATAGGAGACTTATAATGATATCGAGCTGTTGATCGTGTGGGATGCATTTGATATGATGATTGTTCAGTATTTATCTAAATAATATTATGTTTCTTTATATATGAGATGATAGCATATCACAAATTCCAGAGAGTTGGGCTGTCATACACCTTATTGTAACATTTACATTTGTGATTATACTATGTGGTATTTTTCAAGGCTCAGTTGTTGACACTGTGTCTCCTTTGTCCTACCATAAGCACTTGCTTGGTCACTGTCCATGGTCCTGATGTTATAAATATCCAATAGAGCCACAATAAATGGTCCTTGAGACGTGATTGCTTGTTGACTGCCTTATACTGTTTTCATTAGATTGCATCTTTCCAGAAGTCTCAAAGAAGATTGCAGAATTGGACCATTTGGCTTTTCATTTTCTCTCACAGAGATGTGATCTCTGTGGAGCTTGTCCTTACAGCCCCTTATGGAGAAATCAGGGGCCGAGACACTTTTACATCATGTCGATATGGTGCTTCACGTTCTTAGGGCTTGATTTGGGTCCCACTGTCTCATAGTCCAACAACTGACAAAAATATATGCTTTTGGCAACAAATGCGAAGGGGCTAGAAATGTACCCCAGTGTTTTTCGGTCTCTCACATTCATATAATGATAAATTATGCGCCATGGGGGGCTGGTGTTCACAAGCCTCTTTGAAAATGTCAAGGAGACCTCACTTCTGGCTTAAGGAAAGGGGTTCAAATGATGTGAAGTCAGTGAATGCCCAGAAGGGACACTTGGAAATGGAAAGTCACCTCCCTGCTCATCAGCCACCTGCTTCTGTATTCACTTCAGAGTAAGTATCAAATATAATTGTACTCTGTAACCAGATGTTCCATTATGCAGGGCTGCAGCAGATGCCAATGCAACACAAGGCATGGACACAATGCAGCTGCAACGTTTGAGGTAGTCTGTATGCATAGGAATGCCTCTGCCATCGACCCACCTGTTCCTTTGCACCTGTTATCCCGAAGGTGGAAAAACATCCAACAGTGATGGTGAACATGTTTTGAAGGATTCTATCATGCTACCCAAGCTTAGACGTAAAGGGATAGTTCACCCATAAATGAAAATTACTTTTTACTCACTCTCATGTCGTTCCAATTTCATAAGACTTTCGTTCATTTTTGGAACACAAATTAAGATATTCCTAATGAATTCTGAGAGATGTCTGTCCTTCCATTGACAGTCTATGCAACTACCACTTTGACATAGTTCAAAGTGACATAGTGACTTAGTTCATTTAGATTAGTTTGATCACTTTATGAACTTTTGCGAAGTGTCAAAGTGGTTGTTACTTTTGTTTTCTTTGCTCACTAAAAGTATTCTCATAGCTTCTCATAGTATTCTCATAGCTGAGGGTGAGCAATTGATGACAGAACTTTCATTTTTAGGTGAATTATAAGTACTATAAAGATACACATTAGTACCTAAATGGTGTGTTATTACCTTTGAAATGGTACCATCCAGTAATAGTTTTATACCATTTTTCTGAGAGTTTATGTATCATTGGTTTTTATTGATTTATTTTTCTTCTAATGTTTAATCCAAAAGACAGACTTCTCGCCTCAACCTATATCCCAATATGTATATTCAAACATTACCTAGGAATCATTCTATATAGTTAAAAAGCATATTTATCTCCCTTAAAAATCTACAAACACCGATGAGGCCAGACTTGTCATTTCACAGCATTAGTTCATTTGATTGCTGTTAATTTAGCACCTGTTAGTGATGTAATTTTCATACTTCACATATACCAGCACTTCAGTCTGTATATTACCTGCCTGCAAAATATTTTAAATTATGGTTTTGAGTTATTGTGGCATAACAATATTGCGATGGAGCTTTGAGTAGCCCATTTGGGGAATAAAATGCAAAAACAAATTTAAACCTCTTAACTAGTCTTCACTTTAGCACCCCAGTGGTTTTTTTTATCATTATGCTTCTGCCACTTCATTTGTTTTGATTTCCAGGAAATGGATCAAGAAAATAGGCTAATTAAAAAAAAATACAAAATTACATTAAAGTATGGTTTACTTAGAAAAAACAGATCCAAGGCACTTCTTCCGGTTCTAAAATGTTAAAAAGCATTTATTCAACAATGGCTCACTCTAGAAACATTAAAAACTGCACACTGGTGCATTTCGGCCACGCAGCCTTCCCCAGAGTGTGTCAGATTTCAGATACAAGATTGATCACAGGTGTAGAAATAACAAATTGCTCAGTAAAGAAGGAAGATACCAAAATAACCATTACAGGGGGACCAATAATATCATGAACTGTTACAAGGTGTAATCACATTCCCCCCCAAAAAGGAAATAAAAATCATACCAACAAGAATCATAATGATGAATCATTTCACAAATATGGAGTTAAGTCTAATTCCTCATTCAAACCAGGAAAGATGGTGGCTTTTCACTGAAAAATCCAAAATGCTACCCTTTGTAAATGTATTTGTAGTGTATTGCCCTTTCTAATAGATCGAGTTACAACTTCCAAACCAATGATTCTTAAAGTAGACGGATTTGAGTCATGTACAGATGCATAATGTAGTGCCATGCGGTAATCTTTGTTTCTAGTATGAATTGCATTTTTTGTGATCCCATAATCTATCTTGTAGTCTTCGTTTGTGGTCTAATGATTTACTTAGCCTAACTGGTGTTATCACCATTCTTCTCACATCTGCAGATAGTCCATTCTTCATATGTTTATAACAATACTAATCAGATGAATGGGCTTCTCTCTTGTGCAATCAAGTCAATGAGCTGTGCTGAGATACTGATTACTGGATCTTTTTGAAGGAATGGCTATCCTTTGTCTTATCTTAAATGCGGAAGCAAGTTCAATATGATGTGGATTACTGTAGTAAAAAGGATACACCAGGCCTTTGTGTGTCTATCAATTATTTTTTCTAATCAAGTTCTTCTCTAATTTTGCTGATGTTGATTGGATGAATCCAAGACAGAATAAGGGGGATGATATTGACCACTCAGAAATATGAAAATGAAAATCTCAATATAGTTTCTGTAGGAATAGACATTAAAGAAATACTTAAAAAAAATGAAATGATGTCCACATATATATACACATACATACATATTAAACCTTTATGTTTTTTTCCTCTGCAGAATGTAGTCCATACACTGAGGATATTTTGTACAGTGGTGTACAAAATAATATTGGAAACTTGATATTTTGACATTTGAGACCTTGTGTTCCAAAGAAAAAGGAAAAGTCATTTTTGGAACTATCTGTGGGTGAGTATATAATGAAAGAAAAAAATTATATATATATTTTTTTTTTGGGGGGTGCGAACTATCCTTTTAAAAAAGTGTACACTGGCTTCTTTCACCATTCCATACATTTTTGATGAATAAAATTATGTCCCTCAACAATTCATGTTGAATTTAAGAAACAATAGATGTCTGTTTTGATTTGTGTTTGATCCAAAAGTTTTATCTCAGATCCGCCCATGCAGAGGAGACAAGCCTCTTTTTAAAACTTTTTCAAACAGTGCTTTTGGGAAACCCTCAAGAAATCGTCTCGAACTATGAAATGTTTCAAGATAAAGTGTTGTCTCTAAGCAGCAGCAGATAGCTGTGCCCTGCTTCCATTGCATGCTGCCTCTGGGTAACCAGGCATGTGGAGCCCCCACAGAACCTTTCTGTGAGCAGTCCACCAGAAAAAAAGAAAGAAAATAAATGAAAGTGGATCGACGGATTGAAATTACAGAATGAACTAGATAAAAAAGTTTGTGAACAAACTTTAAGTTGGCTTGCGAAAGCCGGACCAGAAAGTTTTAAAAAGTTTGGAAAGTTTTAAAAAGTTTTAAAAAGGTTTTAAAAGTTTTATAAGTTTTAAAAGTTTAAGTTTTAATAGTTAAAAAAGTTTAAGTTTTAAAAGTTTATGTTTTATTAGTTTTAAAAGTTTAAGTTTTAAAAGTTTAAGTTTTAATAGTTTTAAAAGTTTGTTTTAATAGTTTTAAAAGTTTTAAAAGTTTAAGTTTTAAAAGTAGCGAATAAGTTAGGCTAGCATGATTAGAATGTTTTGCTAGCATTATTAACATGTTGCTAACATGTTGATAGCATGTTGCTAGCATGTTTTTAACATGATTAGCATGTTGTTAGCATGTTGCTAGCATTTTGCTAGCATGATTAGCATGTTGCTAGCGTGTTGTTAGCATGATTAGCATGTTGCTAGCATGTTGCTAGCATGATTAGCATGTTGCTAGCATGTTTTGCTAACATGATTTTAGTATGATTAGCATGTTGCTAGCGTGATTAGCATTTTGTTAGCATGTTGCTAGCATGATTTTAGCATTTTGCTAGCGTGATTAGCATGTTGCTAGCGTGATTAGCATGTGACTAGCATGTTGCTAGCATGATTTTAGCATGTTGCTAGCGTGATTAGCATGTTGCTAGCATGATTAGCATGTTGCTAGCATGTTGTTAGCGTGATTAGCATGTTGCTAGCATGTTGCTAGCGTGATTAGCATGTTGTTAGCATGTTGCTAGCATGATTAGCATGTTGCTAGCATGTTGGTAGCATGATTTTAGCATGTTGCTAGCGTGATTAGCATGTTGCTAGCATGTTGCTAGCGTGATTAGCATGTTGCTAGCATGTTGCTAGCATGATTTTAGCATGATTAGCATGTTTGCTAGCATGATTAGCATGTTGCTAGCATTATTAGCATGTTGCTAGCATGTTGCTAGCATTATTAGCATGTTGTTAACATGTTTCTAGCATGATTAGCATGTTGCTAGCATGTTGCTAGCATGATTTTAGCATGATTAGCATGTTGCTAGCATGATTTTAGCATGATTAGCATGTTGCTAGCATGTTTTAGCGTGATTAGCATGTTGCTAGCATGTTGCTAGCATGATTTTAGCATGATTAGCATGTTGCTAGCATGTCACTAGCATGATTGTAGCATGATTAGCATGTTGCTAGCATGTTGCTAGCATGATTAGCATGTTGCTAGCATGTTGCTAGCATGATTTTAGCATGATTAGCATGTTGCTAGCATGATTTTAGCGTGATTAGCATGTTGGTAGCATGTTGCTAGCATGATTTTAGCATGATTAGCATGTTGCTAGCATGTTGCTAGCATGATTAGCATGTTGCTAGCATGTTGCTAGCATTATTTTAGCATGATTAGCATGTTGGTAGCATGTTGCTAGCATGATTTTAGCATTATTAGCATTTTGCTAGCATGATTAGCATGTTGCTAGCATGTTGCTAGCATGATTTTAACATGATTAGCATGTTGCTAGCATGATTTTAGCATGATTAGCATGTTGCTAGCATGTTTTTAGCGTGATTAGCATGTTGCTAGCATGATTTTAGCATGATTGGCATGTTGCTAGCATGTCACTAGCATGATTTTAGCATGATTAGCATGTTGCTAGCATGATTATAGCATGATTAGCATGTTGCTAGCATGATTTTAGCATGATTAGCATGTTGCTAGCATGATTTTAGCATGATTAGCATGTTGATAGCATGTTTGCTAGCATGATTAGCATGTTGCTAGCATGATTTTAGCATGATTAGCATGTTGATAGCATGTTGCTAGCATGATTTTAGCATAATTAGCATGTTTGCTAGCATGTTGGTAGCATGATTAGCATGTTGCTAGCATGATTTTAGCATTATTAGCATGTTGCTAGCATGATTTTAGCATGATTAGCATGTTGCTAGCATGATTTTAGCATGATTAGCATGTTGCTAGCATTATTTTAGCATGATTAGCATGTTGTTAGCATGTTGCTAGCATGATTTTAGCATTATTAGCATGTTGCTAGCATGTTGCTAACATGATTTTAGCATGATTAGCATGTTTGCTAGCATGTTGCTAGCATGATTTTAGAATGATTAGCATGTTGCTAGCATGTTGCTAGCATGATTAGCATGTTGCTAGCATGTTGCTAGCATGTTGCTAGCATTATTTTAGCATGATTAGCATTTGTTAGCATGTAGCTAATATAAATACTACATAGAAGGGAAGTCTGATTGAGTCTAATGGGCTTCAGTCTGTTTAGATTTGAATTTTAAATAAAGTTTGAATTGTGAGTTTGAATTGTCTTGGCTCATCTGAACACTCCGTCAGTGTAAGTCTATGGGATTTTTATCATCTTTAATCTTCAGTTTTATGAAAATCATAAGTATGATCAGTTAGAAAAGATATAGCATATCGAGTCAGAACAGTCTGAAGACCTGGGCTGAGTTTGGAGTCTGTAGAGTTAAAGCTCTAGGAGGAGATAGAATTGCAAATTTAGTCTCAGAAGATTAATAATAACTAGATGAAAAAGTTTGTGAACAAACTTTGAAGTTGGCTTGAGAAAGTCTGACCAGAAAGTTTAAAAAAGTTTAAAAAGTTTAAAAAAGTTTGGAAAGTTTAAAAAAGTTTAAGTTTTAAAAGTTTAAGTTTTAATAGTTTTAAAAGTTGCTAGCATGTTGATAGCATGTTGTTAACATGATTTTAACATGATTATCATGTTGCTAGCATGTTTCTAGCATGATTAGCATGTTGTTAGCATGTTGCTAACATGATTAGCATGTTGCTAGCATGTTTTCAGCATGATTAACATGTTGCTAGCATGTTTTTAGCATGATTAGCATGTTGCTAGCATGATTTAGATAGATTAGAAATAGTATTAGATAGAGTGGAAGCTTAAATTAGTTTTAATGTGATAGAAATAGTACATAGAAGGGAAGTCTGATTGAGTCTAATGGGCTTCAGTCTGTTTAGATTTGAATTTTTGACAGTTGGAGTTTGAACAGTCTTGGCTCATCTGAACATTCCGTCAATGTATGTCTATGGGATTTTTATGATTTTTAATCTTCAGTTTTATGAAAATCATAAGTCTGATCAGTTAGAAAAGATATAGCAACGCGAGTCAGAATAGTTCGGAGATATGGTGCGAGTTTCGAGTTTGTAGAGTTAAAGCTCTAGGAGGAGTAGCAATTGCAAATTTAGTCTCAGAAGATTAATAATAATAATAATAAGAAGTTTAAATAGAATATCAGTAAGTTGGCTTTCACAAGCCAACTTAATAATAATAAGAAGTTTAAATAGGATTTCAGTAAGTTGGCTTTCACAAGCCAACTTAATGATTGCTGGCAAAAGAGACGAAACCAAGCTGTTTAGTATGATTGTTCAACACTGGTCTTGGAATGGAATGGGTGAAATTCAATAATTCAAGAATGCCACACGTGAGGCTCTATAGCTGACAGATGCCATCTAAAATGACAGTTCTGTCATTGTATAGTAGTTTTTGTGTACATACTGTATATATAAGGCAGCATTTAATTACCTTTAATCACCTTTTATTCCATATCTAAATACAACAGGTGTTACAGTATATTGGCATACTGTAACTGAATATGGCTTGCTTAGTTTAAGAGACTTTGACGATTTCACAAGATGAAATGAGCATGACGGTGTCTCTTAGTTCACTGGTCTTTTCAAATCAGGTACATGTCATGATCAAGGGCCAGATATCTCTGAACAATCTCCTCGGGGCATAAGACATGCTCAGATGTAATCTATTCTATTTAAGATTGCTAAGTCGAGCAAGAAATCAAATCTTGATATGATATATGAGGGAATGAGGAATTCAAAGAAAGATTTTGTATTTGTATGTTACATGCAATATTTACTTTCTGAGTTTACAAATCTCCAGATAGGAATTTAATATGCCATATATTTGGCACAGATGCATGATCAAAACATGGAATGGAATTTGTTGCTTGCTTATTTTATTTCTGGTCACTGAAGAATGATTCAAAGTCCATGTAATGAAAATCTCTTTTAAGCATGGATGGATTTCCCATCGGGCCGGAAGCTCAATCTTCTGCATTCATCTTGTCATATTCACTAGCTTCTTCTGCAGCTGAGCTTCAAATGCTTGGCACCAAGCCTAGAATCTTCAAGTGCAATTTCTGATAATCAGGAATTCTCACATGAGTTATTTCTCAGATTTTGTCTGGTTATTGTTTTCAGTTTCTGCCAAATATTTGTAGGTACAAGCTGTTGGGTTGGTATCTGTTCTTCTGTGGTGGTGATGATTGAAATATTAATTTTGCAGATCCAAGGCTGCCCGAAAAATAAGTAACTCAAAATCCAAAACATAGACAACAACACCAATACATATCGATTTCCTTCTATTGGGATGACAAAATGATAATCTCCATAAACTGTTGAGTTTAGGATATATCTCTTGAAAGATTATAGCATTTGTGTATCATCCAAAGCTTGAGTTTGTGTGAATTGTTTTTAATGAAATCTACTGAATATTTCTAACATTCTCTCAATAAACCTTTTCTATATTCATATTCCTGTTCTATATTCCATATTTTGGCAGAGACTTGAAGAAAGCTTTTGGTGAGCAGTGACTCATGTGGGAGGCGTATTTTTCAAGGCAGAATCTCTTATGTTAGAGTACCTTAACACATGTCTGCTACTTTCTTCTCTTTTATGGAGAACTATGGAGGCTTTCATAAAAATATCAGAAATCAGAAAGTGCACTATAGTTCAGTGCCTCAACACAATGCCTGTCAATAATTACAAGTGGTAACATTTTTTTAGTAAGAAGACATTGAAGACAAACTACCCTCAGTTCCCACAAATGTGTTTTTACTGATGTGGACAGCATCCACAAAGCTGATATTCTTAACAATGTATTTCGTTTTATCTGCTTTTGAAACTGAAAAAGGGAACGATTGCAAGATATTTGAGTTATGAGTCGTGACCCTCAGTCCCCTGTGATACAAATGCATTTGAAATGACTGAGATGAAAGTGGTTTTGATCCTCATATATCTTGAAAAGCATCTGTTATTGGCCATTAGTGTTCTGATCAAACCAGGCGGATCTCTGTAGCAGTTCTGTTTCTCGGTCTGGTTCCTCTGCTAAACTATCAGCTGCGAATCAAACACCTACAACATGCTTTTAAAGGCATCCTTATAGCCTCATAGAGCAGTACATATAGTGATGTAAATGATCCTGCTGAATGTAGAATATATAGTTTCAATGGCAGTAACTTAATCTGGTGAATAATGTAGGAGGGCTTTGCCGGCATTTACATATTTAGATACAGGTATATGTCATTGGAAATGCTACTGTATGAAATGATAGGCAGCCAGAATCGGAATGCATATTAGCATATATATTTAGTCAATTCATATTTAAAAATTCTGGAAGGAAAAAATAAATATACCAATCTGCAGAGTGAAGATTTACCAATTTATATTAAGCACCTCTCTTTGCAGTAAAGTAGTGATGTTGAAATTTAGTGTGAGATGGGAAAGTGGAAAGATTTTAAATCACCCTTCAGATGTGGCCATGATCTGTACTTATATCACAATTATGCATTAGACTGGATTGGGTGGTTGTGCTAATGGAGTGAAATTTTCTCAGTGTGACATCACTTTATTTCTAAAGCACAGTTAAGGCAATTTCTGTTTTTAAAGGATGAGTATTATGCCTAAGTAATTTCTAAGTAATAAGTAATTTCAAACATGTCACAACCCACTGGACTTAATGAAGACAGAAGCATGATGTGACGTAGAAAAAAATACTACAGTATCTATCTGCCAAAGAAGAAAAAATCAAAATAACAAAACAGAACAATAAAACGGGTCACATGAAGTTAAATTCTAAGTAATGTTTTTGTTTTTCTTTCTTTTATCTAAGGCTCATCATTCATCTTCTTGATCAGATATGCTGTCTCTTTTAGCTTTATAAATCAAGTGCTGTTGTTTCCAGTTATACCATGTGACTAGTTTAAGGTGAATGTGTGCTAGGTATTGGGTTTGTGTGACGGCAAGATTATCAATGAATAATTGCTTATGTTTCAAAACAAAAGCTATTGAATGGCTTCAACAGGCATGGATGGATGACATTTGTGGTGCATTTTTAGCATATTTTCATCCTTTTTGTAACTTGACATGCCCTGTTTATACACTCTTCGAAAAAAAAAGTATAAAACTGTCACTGGGATGGAATCCCTTCAGAAGGTGCTAATACTCCATTTAGGGTAAAACAAGGTAGAAAGATGTACCTTTTATAGCCTTTATACCCATCGGGTATTGTCCCAGTGACACCTTTATACCCTTTTTGTTTCCTCTGAGAGTGTATAAACTCTTGTTGTCAGTTTTTCTACATTTATATTTCATAGAAAAAAGCAACAGCATATGCATTTGGATCAAAACGAAGGTACATCAGTGTTTCCCTGCAGTTATTTTGCATTAGTGATTCAAAGTGCAAACTATTCAGTGAGAAACTCTCAAAGAAGTCCAATAGTGATGAGAGAGAGAGTTTTCAGGAGTATCCCAGAAGCACATCTTATTTTTAATTTACCTACAATCGAAAATCATCTGATTTAGGAGGTTTTATAATATCCATCTTTTTTTCTGCAGAGAGAGAGGATAAGGAATTCTCTCAGGCTGTGATAAACTCTCTAGCCTTCTGCTTTGGTTCATGAACTAAATGCTGAATTTAATTGAAACTGCATGTGTAATGAAGCTGCTTTAATTGGTAGAGGCTGGAGCAATTCTTTCTTTGAGTATTTGTCACTTGAAGCCCGTTGAAACAGGATTGGGTATCTTTATATGCAATGCCATTGTGGCTGTGTCAGTCATTATTAAATTTAAGATAGCTTTAGGAAGAATCGCACTTAGGGCTGTTGGGAGCCTGGGTGTCTGTGCAGTCTGAGATAGATTGCGTTTCACACTGCTCTGCAATTAGTTGATGGAAATCTACATAATACAGCGCAGCAACATTATGGAAATTATGCTCATATGCTTACAGTCATTTGTTCAAAACCTGAAGGATATAGGCTTATGTTTGTGTAATACAAACACAGAGGCTATTTAATAAAAATGCTTTTGAATGTAATATCAGAATAATTGCAGATTTCTGAAACTAGGAAACTGCAATAATGGATGAATTTCTTGAAAATTCATCAACAGTGTTACATAACAAATCCATTTGTGCACTAATTTCACTAATGGCTGTGTGCTTGGGGGGCATTTTCTTTTCTGACATTTAAATGGCATTGTTCACTTTTCATTTTAACCAATAATATTGGATTCGTTAAAAAAATTGCATTTATTGCCCCTACAAAAACAACCTTCCTTGTAAATTTTATCTGTATAATCAGGAGTTATTGGGTGAGAGCAGTAAAATGAGGCAAAGCCACACTCAGCTGTGCTAAAGATGGAGGAATCTCCAGTGGAGCTGTTCATTACAGCCGATGCTGGAGAAAATCATTGCTGTGGAGAATGATGGAACTGTGTTCACAAACTGGGGCTAAGAGTGGATTGGAGCATTTAGTCTATCTCTCCCATTCAGTACCTCTCTCACTTTGGATTAGTCAAAATCGCCTCAGCTGTAGTTTAATGTTGAGAAGCACATTGTTAGGGACACTGATTCTGTAACTGTTGTTATTGATAAAAAATGTCTTGCAGCTTAAACACATTGCAGTTTGGTTTATCACCTCCAAACATGCCTTGATGTTTATTGGATTTATTATTTTGGTAAAGCAGGCTGATTTAGTGAAGAAACGTTAAAGAGAATTTTGGCAGACTTTCAGGCTTTTATTTGTATTTAGATTTATTTATATACAGCGGTGGCCAAAATGATTAGAACACTAGTATTTTTTACCAGCTAAAAATGGTTTTAAAGGGTTAGTTTACCCAAAAATGTGCCTGCGTTTTACTCACCCTCAAAGCATCCTAGGTGCATGTGACTTTCTTCTTTCAGACGAATCCAATCGAGTTAAATACAGTTAAATTTACGCCATCCGCCTGCACGGCTTCCGCGTATGACAGATGACTGAAGTGAGAAAAAAGTATTTATTACATTTGAAATATGGATATTTATCTTACAAAAGCGCATGGTTTCGCTACAGGAGGCCTTTATTCATGCCCCGGAGCCGTGTGAGGGACGATTTATAACGGATGCGCACACTTTATTTCACGTCAATCGAACGGTTGACAAAAAACACCCGCTTACCCCATTGAAAGGCTTGGAGGGGCCAGGACAATTTTTTATATAATGCTGATTGGATTCATCTGAAAGAAGAATGTAATATACTCCTATGCTTTGAGGGTGAGTAAAACACAGGCTAATTTTCCTTTTTGGAAGAACTAACTCTTTAAGTCAGTTATTTCTATCTTTTGCTGTAGTGTGTCAGTAGGAAATATCAGTTTGCATTTCCAAATATTAATTTTGCCATTAATTCTAATAATTCAGTGAGATTTTTGTCTGACAACAGCAAGTGCTCCACACAGAGATCTGATCTGATCATCATCCAGTCTGTCTGGAATGACACGAAGAAACACAACAAACTGAGACAGACTAAATCCAGAAAAACTGTCTCCAAGACCTTTCAGCTGAAAGCTACCTGCAAAGGCTACAGTACTGTTAAAAGTTTTAGGTATTTGTGTAAAATTCTGTAATATGAGGATGCTGTTGAGGATCCTGTCACACAATAAACCTCATAACATCCTGAGCCCATTAGGGGAAACGCTTCAATTTGGCCATTGTTGTTTCTGATTTCATTTTTTTTCTTTCCAAATAAAAGGAAAACAATTGAATTTCAAGTTGAAAAAAGTTGAATTTCAAAAGGTGAAAAGGATTTTTGTTAGTTCACATCTTCAAATTTCATAGCATCTTTCAAGCAAGATGATACCAAATTGGAGATCATTTTGGAGACCTTTGGAAATACCAAATACTAACCCTTAAATAAAAATAATAAAAAAATGTATGAAATTAATAATAATAATACAAATAAACACAGCAAATTACTAGTGAGCTCAGGACTGTTTTAGGCACTCTGTATATTTAACAGTGTATCAGTACAAGTATCAGTATCTTGTAATCAGCAGTGTTTTTTCTATATGCACTTGGTCCTGTTCTTATGACTCATTCAGTGCAACATTTGGGTCAACAATCCTGCCTGCTCACATTGAGTAAATGGCACTTAACCCTGGTAGCTTGAGGGAAACTGTCCCTGCAATTAGTGTCCAATTGCAATTTCAACAGCACTCGATGGAAAGCTTCCACCAGGTAAGGAATTTCAAACGGAATGCTGCCTGATTCAGTTCAGTGGTGTGCCAGTAATATAGATTGTATGATGGTGATAGGCTACGGTGAAGTGTACATGAAGATCATTTTAAGGGCCTACATTTGACATGTCATCAGTCAGCACCTCGGAAAGTTCTTTCAAACATGTAACTGTCACAACCCACTGGACTTAAGTTTTGTCTTCTGCCTGTGTTCCCTTCCTGTTTGCCCTTATAACCAACCTAAAAAAGGAAAGTATAGCAGCGTGTTTCCCCTCGTTTTGTTTTCCATTTTTGTCAGTTTTAGTTTTTTGTTATGGATGATCCTGCTGTCCTCGTCCTCGTGCTGGAGCAGGGGGACCGTTCTCTCGAGGACCACACTGAGGACTTCTTGTTCCTGTCAAATTACACGGACTACATAGACAACTGCCTCTGCTCCTTTTATCAAGCTGGACTGAACACCTCCACACGAGCGCAGTTGTCCGGGGACGGTCCTCGAGAGAGCCTCGCCGCCTTCATCGAGTGGGTGCTGGTGTCCTGCAAAGCGAAACTCATCGTGGACATCGCGGATGATGACACCAGCCCCACTCTGGACCCAGAGCCCAGTCAACCTCCACCCTATGGCGCGGAGCTTCCAGAGCCCACTGCAGACGGAGAGCCAGAGCCGGCTGCGGTTGTTGAGCCTTCGCCATCAGGAGCGACAGAGCTGACGATCGCCCCTGAGCCCCAAGTGTCTGATCAGGTGCGAGAGCAGACAGCACAAGTGACAGTGGATACAGCTGTGGAGATCGCGGGAGCTATGGAAAGCCCCGCCCATGGCGCCACCGCTGAGGGTGAGCTCACACTGGACTCTGGAATATTAATCGACTTGGATACGTAAATACTCTTCACTCAACCTTCATCAGTACTGTCGGATTGGAAAATATCCCACCCAACCTCCCTCTCCCACCTCCTCTTATAGACCTGTTCCCTTGTTCAACACCATCATCGCTGGATTCCGTCAGCCTCTCTGCTCACCCTCAGCTCACCATCTGTGGAATGGGCTCGCTGGTCTGCTGATCTCCAGCTTCCAGCTTCACCAGAGCCCGTCAGTCCACCAGCTCCACCCGTCCATCTGGCTCCGCCTTCCACCTACACCTCATCCCTTCGTCCCTCTGGCTCCATTGGGCTCCTCGCTCACCTCTGTCCTACTCGCTCCACCTCTGTCCTACAGGTCATACTTAGAAGGAGAGGTTATTATGTGAGTATAGGAGAGCATAAGTCTAAGTGGACGTCCATGACATGTGGAGTCCCACAAGGCTCAATTCTTTGCACGCTCTTGTTTAGCCTGTATATGCTCCCCTAAGTCAGACAATGAGGAAGAACCAAATTGCCTATCACAGCTATGCTGATGATACCCAGATCTACATAGCCTTATCTCCAAATGAGTATAGCCCCATTGACTCCCTGCCAATGCATTGATGAAATTAACAGTTGGATGTGCCAAAACTTTCTTCAGTTAAACAAGGAGAAACTGAAGTCATTGCATTTGGAAACAAAGATGAAGTTCTCAAGGTGAATGCATACCTTGACTCTAGGGGTCAAACAACTAAAAATCAAGTCAGAAATCTTGGGGTGATTCTGGAGACAGACCTTAGCTTTAGTAGTCATGTCAAAGCAGTAACTAAATCAGCATACTATCATCTCAAAAACATTGCAAGAATTAGAAGTTTTGTTTGCAGTCAAGACTTGGAGAAACTTGTTCATGCCTTTATCACCAGCAGGGTGGATTATTGTAATGGTCTCCTCACCGGCCTTCCAAAGAAGACCATCAGACAGCTGCAGCTCACCCAGAACGCTGCTGCCAGGATACTGACTAGAACCAGAACATCTGAGCATTTCACACCAGTCCTCAGGTCCTTACACTGGCTTCCAGTTACATTTAGGATTGATTTTAAAGTACCTTTACTCGTTTATAAGTCACTCAATGGTCTAGGACCTAAATATATTGCAGATATGCTCACTGAATATAAACCTAACAGACAACTCAGATCATTAGGATCGATTCCAAATAAACTGGTGGAAAAACATAATCTGTTTTATTTTTTTAATTGCATGGACAAATTTAAAAGCTCAAGGCATCTTTTTGTTCCCCACCCATTGTCATCCTTAACTAAAATACATTTCTCTTTAAATGCTTGAAGATTACAGGGCCTTTCAGAGCAGAAAGCCGGTTGGGAGATGAATGAGGACCCAACAGGTTCATTTTTCAAAGTAAAACTAATTCAGTCATCCATATGTCTATAAGCAATAGTGTCTGAGGAAGAGTGTATAAACTCATGGGTGATCTGCTAATGTTGTAAATGTCAAAGTTGTAAATCACTGTATGGTGAGAAATACAGTTCAGCGGTGGGTCTCTTTCCTTAAAATATTGTTCTATTCAGAATCATTACCAGAGAATGGCTTCATCTACAATTAAATCTATTAAAAGTATATATATATATATTAGGGTGGGCATAGATTAATTTTTTAATCTAGATTAATCTAGATTAATTTTGGAATTAATCTAGATTAATCTAGATTAAAATGGCTCATTTGAATTCTGTCAAGGCATTCAGAATATGTGTGCTACCCAAATAATGACTAAAAGTAAGTCTTTGAGAACGGGTTTCTCAAGCCAGGTGGGCATTAGACCAGGCGCATCTCCTGTTTCCAAAATGCATCACAAACTGCTTGAGAAAGCTGTTCTACTATGATAATTGGTGATGAAAATAAACTATGTTCAATAAGATGAACTTGTGTTTACTAACTGTTTATTCAGTTAGACATGACTTTTGAACTGTAGGCCTTCATAAGGTCGTGATGAACTGTTTACGCGCATCCTGTTTGCTCTTTACAGATTCGAAAGATGTATTAGGTTACTTTTATCTGTATGACCAAAAATTACGGAGATTTTAAGAGCAAGTGAGCGCTGAGCCTGTCCTGCAGCAAACGATGCTTCCACACAAACACTTCAATAGCGCACATTTCTCTAGGTTAACATCATATTGAGCCCATGTAAAGTTGTTACTACATACATCTTTCAGATGAAAAGCCATATTTGAGGTTGATGAATGATAGGTGAGCTTTGGATGTCCTGTCCGATTGTATTACCACATAGACCAGCCGTTAACAATCTGTCCATCACGGACTGCGAGCCTCTAGTTCGAAGACTCGTTCTCGCCCCCTACAGTGCAAATCGGCTAGGTATACATCCGCGCTAAAATATCAGGGTGAAAGTCATCATAGCTTGCGTAGTATAGACCCAGCTCCCAACCCAACTTTGAGAATAGATTAACGGCGATATTTTTTTTATCGCCCGATAAGAGTCTCGCATTAACGCAGCACGTTAACGCCGATAACGGCCCACCACTAATATATATAAAGACAAAGACTTTACTCACTTACCACTTGGGATAAATCGAAAGTCAATCCCATTTGTGGAAAGAAAGTAAGAAAATCTTCACATGAAAGTTATGTTCCTGCAGGACAAATCAGACAGTTTCATTACTCTCTGCAGCTCAGACTAATTAAGGGTACTTGATTAATGATATGCCTTATTACAGTAATATGAAAACAATAAGAAATCAATTATCCAGTCTTCTACGGAGTGCCCTTTCCATTTAAGGTGTCAAGATGCTAATTAACAATACCGCAGATTTTATAGATGTTTGTGTGCATGCATTTTTTAAAACATTTTGCTGTGATATTTACTTATCTGTCCACGAGTTTGCAATCAATTGATGTGTTGGTTTTGCAACATGGGGTGAAATGAATGAATCAGTAAGCTTGGAAGCCTGAATATTTTTTTATTTGACATTAGTTGATGTAAATACTATGTTGTTTCAGTCCAAAACCTAATTCAACAGTATTAAATCTACCACTCACGATGAGGAATTGATTCATCTCTTGAGACAGTGTTTAAAGCTTTGTGCAATGTGACAAATCAGTCATATTAGTATTCCAGCCACAACAGTGATGAAAGACTGTTGTGCACTGACAGAATATTGTAATATATTATGTAATATAAAATATATAGAACTCTCATTTCTCCAGGAACATTTTCTGTGCTGTTTCATTATGAAAGTGATTTCTTTTTCAATTCTTCCTTGTGCCTGCAACATAGTTCCACATTAATATATATATATATATATATATAGTACTATTATGATTTTATTATTATTATTGTTATTTTTTTAAATAGGCAATTGTTTCTTTCAGTACTTAACATCGAATATGTCAATGCATGTTACATCTAAAATAACATTACATCTAAAATACATATGTATGTCCTCATAGACATAGAAAGAAGAATTTGTATGGTTGGGACAATTTTCATTCTTTGGTAGAAAACAATGTGTGTGTTTCATCTGTAAAAACAGGCCAGTCCACAGAATAATTCCTACAATTTGTTAATTTATGACTAAACTTATGCTGTGAACAAAAGAAAATATGAAAAACAAAAATTGGTTATATCGTATATCCCATTTGTGAAAAGAAAGATCTTCACATTAAAGTTATGTTCCTGCAGGATGGATCAGACATTTACATATACAGTATATGGTTTTAATGGCTTTAATAATGGTTTGAACCACTATTTTAATCAGTTAACCAGTTTGAATCAACAAACTAAAAACACAAACTCTTATATCATGTTTTATTTTTTTGTTTACAAAATCAGTGTATTTATTTACCCACTAGTGCAGTAGGGGTTTAGGGGTGTGGATGGGTGGGTTTAGGGATCGAGGGGTAGAGACGGGATAGGTTTAGGTCTATGTAAGGTGGGAGGAGATGGATTTAGATCAAACCGCCCCCTGGATCTTGTGTTCTGCAGTGAGGACCATCTCCACTGGTGCACATATTTTTTTCTTCTTGTGTAACATTTGCTCATGTATAAATAAATCTATTAATGTGTTTAAATCAAAGGAATGGATGGCTTAATGGCAAGCCTGTGATGTAAAAAGAAAGTGAAGCCCCAGGCATAAAACCTTATTTACCTCCACTTTTTTTTGTAGGATCAATAAGCCATTAAAGGTTTCCTACAACCTTAATAAGACATCCATTGAACTACACAGACCCTCTATATGTATCTCACTGCAGCACTGTTTATTTTCATGCCTCTAAGCTCACAAAGCACTAATTTCAACTTAATGAACTGGATGATGGGATAGATTCAACATCAAAGTATTAAAAGTGAAACAATTTGCTTGTGGGTCCATTCATGCTTTGTACTGCATTGGCCAAGCAGTGACCTTAGATTGGATTTGGGTCCAAACATAGTAAATGCAGAATGGAGTCATTTTTCCTTTAGCTTTTTGATTAGATCATTATGACCTTAAGTGGTGTGCTTGAGTCTCCATTCTCTAATTGTGACTCCATTATATATATATATATATATACAAATAATAAAATAAAGAAGACCAAGATGACTTTCGTGTGAAAAAGGCCATTGCAACAGAGAGCAGAAAAAACATCATGTTTTATGTGCTCTTAATATAAATAACTCATGAATTTGTATTCTCTCTCTCTCTCTCTCTCTCTCTCTCTCTCTCTCTCTCTCTCTCTCTCTCTCTCTCTCTCTCTCTCTCTCTCTCCTCTCTCTCTCTCTCTCTCTCTCTCCCTCTCTCCCTCTCCCTCTCCCTCTCCCTCCTAAAATATGAAGATAATGGTGTGGTGGTAGCTGACCCTTGTACCTCAAGCATTTCCAAAGACTATGGAAAGTCTTGGACTTCCAAGATTTTGAACAAAAGTTATGTAAGTTAATGGTTACTTCAAAATTAAAGCCTAAAGCACCATTGTCTTGTTTGTTGAAATTTAAGTTAGTTATAAATGACCGAGCCTAGCAGTTTCTAATGATGCCAGTTGATAGGAATCAATCGGAATGTGAGCTAATGTATTTTATTTAAATTGAAAGAGTATTGCCAATTGTTTATTGGCTAACTTCATATACCTTGAGAAGACGTATTTGCTGTACAATAATTGATCACGTTTTACTTTACATGACTTTTATTTTGATAGAAATTGAAACCTGTTCTACACGGACGTTGGTCCGTCACGTGTGTTTTTCTGGAACACAGAAGTTGTCGGTAAGTTCTTCCACCGTTTGTCATTTTTGTAAACAGTCTCTGACATTTTTCCACTGATTACCGTTAGCTGTGAAGTATTAAGGACGCTAGCTCAAATTTGAACTGCGTCTCTTTACTCTTATGTTTACAGTCATTCATAAGACTTGCTGCTGCACTGAATTACCTTTACACTCGTCACGTGACACGATTGCAGTGCATAATGAAACTAAATTAACGTCGCATAACGCATGCTATTTGATAAATTAATCGTACACTCCTGAATATTAATCACGTACAATTACCTATCAAAACGTCATCGGCTTATTTGTTAGCTGCAAACGAGAACTTTATTTTATAATGTTATATCCGCATGTAGAGTTTGTTAAATTGGGATATAAACATGACCTTTAGAACGGTTTAGTATGACTAAAAGGGTAAATGATAAAAGGTTAAATGTTTACATTGCATTTAATTTAGTAAAACTAACGAGCCTTGTGTTTTTATGTTTTTCTCTACTCGTTTAGGTTCTTATTGAAGACAATGGGTCGTTTGGACGGGAAAGTGATAGTGCTTTCTGCAGCAGCACAAGGCATTGGAAAAGCCTCTGCTATAGTAACCATTCATTTTACATCCATTTCAAAGATTTCGTGTAGTCCTTACAACTCTATCAGTTTGCTGCACTCTGCTGTGGTTTATTGACAGCCCTGCAAGCCACTTTGATGAGTTTAATAATGGGTTTACTCTGAGGGTTTACAATTGCTATGTGTTTTCCTTTTGAATTAAAGCTTGTCATGCAAGCGCTGTCAGTATCAACATGATATTTTGAGGCTTTCGAGTGTAGATGCAGAATTCTTGGACATAGTAACACTATGAAGAATGCTGAAATAAGCTTGAGGGTGTAATGTTTCTAGCATTTGTGACCTATTTTTACAAGCATTTTTTATCTGAAATGCTATAATTAATCATTAAGGGGTGAAGTAAAGAGTGTCTCAGATCATTTAGGCAAATTCTCTGAGTCAACAGCACGTTATCAGCAGAGCGCTGGGGGTGGTTAAGATGCACACCTGCTAGGTGAATACATTTCCATATCAAGTGAATATTCAAATGAGTATTAAATGAGAGAAACGGCAGATTGAGGAAATACTCTAGCCCTGAGCCAGTTGGCAGATCACATGCAGTGAACACATGCCATTTCACGATTGTCTTCAAATGAAATCTCACCAGTGTAATGTTATTGAAAGCAGAGATATGGCAAGATTTTATACCAGCCTGCTTTGTGTGCTAACCCTGATCGATCTTAGCTATACAAATATCTGTTATCAGGAGAAATGGATTTTATGAAACTGATTCGATGAAAATTTGTCGATGTCCATGTTATCATGAAAAGCTTGAACTAGATTAGGATGTTGAGAACGATCATGTTAATCATGCGTATTGTTGTTTACTGATCTTAACTGTAATGTCTTCTTAATTGTAACAGGCTTTTGCCAAGGAAGGTGCCCAAGTCACTGCTACAGATATCAATGGAGACAAACTTAAAGAGCTGGATGGCATTCCAGGTAACTCATTGACTGGCTATGTATTGCCACCTAGTGGAAATATGAGAAACAAAAACTTTTCTAAACATAAACAAGATCCTTATCTGTCATTTCCCAGCTAATCAATATAACATTTTAAATTCAATCTTAAGATATCGTCTCAATTTTTGGAAACTGGTTTGAATTTTTGAACAGATTTTTGACTAAGGTAATAATGCAAATTCACTCAATTATGAATGATTCAATTATTCTACATAATTTACTAATTCATAATTAAATTACTAATAAGATACTTTTCTGATGACATTAAATGATGTAATTTGAATGTCTGTCAAAATTGTCAAAATCATTATGTGAAAACTGGTGTATACAGCTAGCGTTGAAAATTTTGGGCATGGCAAGTTTTTAATGAATACTTTTTTTTTTACTGTTTTTGAAAAAGCTGCATTTATTTAATCAAAATACAATTTATGTTATTAAAATGTATTTATTTTATACATAATTTATGTGACAGCAAAGCTGAGTTTTCAGCATCATTACTCTAGTCTTCAGTGTCACGTGATCCTTCAGAAATCCTTCTAATATGCTGATTTGGTTCTCAGAAATATATCTTAATATTATCAATGTTGAAAACAGTTGTGCTGCTTAATATTTTTGTGCAAACCATGATAAATTATTTCATGAATAGAAAGGTTAAAAGAACATTTGAAATAGAAATCTTACATTATATGTAACATTATAAACGTCTTTACTGTCACTGTTGAATTTTGTTAGTGTTTACAAAATAATTTGTAAAGATTTTTATATAATTCAAATGTTTTTACCTGAACTGCCTAAAAAACTCAATTTCTGACTTTAGTGATTGACATATATGTTTATTTTTTATTTTTGTTTGCTCAAGCATTATCTTTGATCTTTGAGCGTGTCTATATAAAACTTTTCCACCAATAAGAGATTATAAAGGCTAGTGGGTCTTTTTAGCCCCCTTTTTTCATACTGCTCTGCTTTGCCACATAATCCCATTATGTTGGAAACAAATTGCTTTAGTTCAAGAGTGCTTCTCCTCTCAGGCTTCTATATGCTCTTCTGATTCCTGGAATATTATTTTATTCCCTTGCTTTTTTAGGATCAAAACCAAAGTTGTTGATGTTACCAAGAAAGACCAAGTGGAGGCCTTGGCCAAGGACTTTGACTATGTGGATGTGCTCTTCAATGTTGCTGGGTTTGTATTTCTCATTAAAAGCAGTGAATATAAAACCTTTTTATGTTATATTGAAATCACATTTCAGGAATGATGCAAAAGCATGACTATTTTATTTTTGGGGGAGCTGTTCCTTTAATGTGCATACAGTTTCTCATTCTTCTTTCTTTGACACAGATTTGTCCATCATGGCTCAATACTGGAGTGTGAGGAATCGGACTGGGACTTCACTATGAACGTGAATGTCCGTAGCATGTACCTGATGATCAAGGCCTTTCTGCCTAAGGTCAACTTGTCCTTCCTCTCTCTAGGATTATCCCAGAATACCTCATGCTACCTCTTTTTCTCCCCCATTATCCCCGGAAAAGACCATCGTATTTAAAGATTATGTTTTCATCCTCATCTGTTTGTTCTTTGGGTTAAGAGTACAAAACAGATCTGTACTATGCGGTTTAATGCTTAATCTCTGTGATAAATGTGCTCAGTCGGTTACCTAGACATTGTTATTTTTTATGAAATTAGAATGTCTCTCAAATTAGAACATTAATTTTTATACATCATTATGTGAATACTAGCTCATATACTAATGTTCAAAAGCTTGGGTTGCAAGGTTTTTGAAAGAAGTCTCTTCATGGCTGCATTTTTTAAATCAAAAGTACAGTAAAAACAGTAAGGCTGCGAAATATTATTACAATTTAATATGACTTTATTGAATGCATTACATTTGACAAAAATGCAATTCATTCATGTGATGGCAAAGCTGAATTTTTGTGTTGATTTGGTTCTCTAGTAACAATTGAATTTCTATTATCAATGCTGAAAATATATATATTTTTTGATGAATGGAAAATATAAAAGATCATTTATTTTACATAGAAATTTTCGTACCATTACAAATGTCAGCTGTTACTGTTGATTGATTTAGTGCACCCTTGCTCGAAAAAAAAAGTTTTCAATTCTTAAAAAATAAAATCATATTATTATCAACATGGCCGCCACACAAAGGCAATAATGCTGTCGTCTGATTTGAAGTATATACTTTAACCAGTCAGCCAATTTAAACTGATTTTCCCTTATCCATCTCCATATAGATGCTGCCTCGTAAATCTGGTAATATCATCAATATGGCATCTGTGGCATCTAGTATCAAAGGTAATAGTTATATTCTGTTGCAACCTATTTGCATTTTGATGTTGAATTATAAATGGGCTGCTGTAATACATCATGTTGTATATCAAGATTAGGCCCTTTGCTCTTAATTACATGTGATGATTGACATTGTTCCATGTTGCTCTTGGCATATTATCTTAGCCCCATTATCTCCAGTTTGGCTGATGCTGAAATTGGATAAATGCCAGGTCAAGTGAAGTTTGTCCTCTCCTAATTGCTCATCCTTAATTGCATGTGCAGGAGTTGCGAACAGATGTGTTTACAGCACATCTAAAGCTGCCATCATTGGACTGACCAAATCAGTGGCAGCTGATTTCCTGGAACAAGGGATCCGCTGCAATTGTATCTGCCCTGGTATGCTACTTTATCGATTGGTTTCCTATATTAACTTAAGTCCCTGTAATGTACAAAAACATCTCTGTACCTAGTGATTATATGAGTCATTTTGCTTCTTTTGACCTTTACAGGAACTGTAGATACGCCTTCATTACGACAGAGAATTCAGGACAGACCTGATCCAGAGCAGGTACTGCTTCCATTACCAAGACACTGTACTATACAGCCAAGAATCTGAAGCTGTTTGCGTATTTTTTCATTGTCTTTTTCCAAATGCAAAAGTCTTTTAGAGCTCTCTGGGAAGTTAACTAACAGCCAACTGAAGCGCAGCCAGAGATGTTTCACACATGAAACATGCCAGCAACTCCTTATCAACTAACACTTATAGAGACAAGCTCTGGCTTCTCTGAGTGAAAGTCAATGAGGCTTAAAGTTGATATTCTATGCACAGCATTATAGTCATACAGCAGAAGCACATCTGAAAAGAGAAAGTTAATATAAATATACACAATCGGTCAATTGTGAAATATTACAATGCAAACAAACTGTTATATATTTTATTTTTCATTCTCACATGATCGCACAATATTATCTATGTTGAAATTGTTTTTTTGCTGCTTAATATCTGTAAATGCTGTGATGCACTACACTAGCAAATCAAATATAATAGTAAATATACTTGTTATAGAGTATGAGAAAATGAATGTATTGGAATTATTATAAATGTAAAAAAGATTGTACTGTAAAAATCGTCAATTTTCCATGAATATGAATTCTGTGATCCAACGATCAGCAGAATAACATGACACATCTGCTTTTTGAAACCTTTTGTGAATGGTTGTGTATGAACAATGTGATTTTCTTTTCTTTGGCATTAGCACCTTATTGAAGCCCCTTTAGTACAATAGTTTTTATCAACGGAGTACAAAAATCTTTTTTTATACAAACACTTTTTCCAACAGCAGGCATATAATTATATACTACAGTTCAATCTGCCATTCTCCCTTATATAGACTTTCTGTGTTTTATCTCTCAGGCTTTTAAAGACTTTATGGCCAGACAGAAGACTGGTAGAATGTGCACTGCGGAGGAAGTGGCACATCTGTGTGTGTACTTGGCCTCAGATGAGGTTAGTCTTTGACCAAATGTTTTATTTTTATGTAATATCATTTAGAACACACACCATGTCGTAGTGAAATGTGTTGTTGCCTTTTTAACAGTTCACTTGGATTAAAAATATAGCTGGATATTTAAAAATAATAAAATTATTTTTATTCCTACAGTCTGCCTATGTAACAGGAACAGAAGCCATCATTGATGGAGGATGGAGACTCTGAGGATGATTTGTTATATTTGCTAAATAACCTTTAACATGCATGCAAATTCACTTCCAGAGAAACAGTCACAGATTTTCTTTATTGTTAAAACTTTAATGCTGCTATGGTGCAAGTGATTGTACTGAATATGAATTGAATCGTTCTTGGTCATTATTGTAAGAGATTATGGATGCCAAGCTCACTTATTGCCAATTCCTGTCTATTAAACACTTTTCTAATTCATAAATAACGGTTGAGAATAATAGCGACTGTTTTTAAACTGAAACCTGGCATTAAAACAAGTAGTGATTTAAAAGAATAAGCTTTGCAGCTCTCTGTGTTTATTTGATAAGTTCCCTGGCTTTAGCTTGACTATATGTGCCGTTAATATATGGTATGAAACAAAACAAAACATTGTGGATGTCGCATTATTATGGGATCATGATAAACAGAAGTCTCCTGCCGGCGTCTTGTGATTGGTCGGTTGCTGTTAGCTCTAGCCAATCACTAAAGAAGGTGGGACTTGTCAGAAAATGTATCAAGTAGGGTGCTTGGACCGGATTGGACCATTTTATTATTAGGGTTGGTCTTGCGGTTAAGCCACATGGCTCTGAGCCACCCTCTAGCTCTCACTCACACTTCCGGGTGTATCTACTACCGGCCCGGGTAAAATATTAACCTTTAAAATCTATCCGCTCATTCTGTTATCAAGCGCGTATATTTTCAGTGTTATTTATTTTTATATGTAGACCTTAGCACATGTCGGTCAATACCTTGCAGGTGGTCAAACTAACAGATACTTCCGCATGAGATTTTATTTGATGGCAGTAGGGTTTGATGCCACGTTTGTTTGTTTTTATTATTCATGGCAGGTAATTGTATTTACCATAACAAAAAATGATAATCATCACAGAGAAAAGGCAATGTCTTTGTCACGCAAAACAACAAGATTGAAACCATCATGAAACAAGGAAGGAAATTAATCTTATACTACAGACGAGAGTGGAAGATGCTGTAAATAAGAATACCCGATGCCAGTAATGCTATTCAGTGGTTTACTACGGGTTTACAAACAGACCATATGCCATGCGCTCTTCAGTCTAAAAAGGACCATATGGCCTAGGCGTCGCGTTTAGTCCTGTCACAATCCGATTAACCCGTTGAATAAACCAGTCGGGTTCTTTTCTAGTAACTTACTCGTGTTATTTCCTCTTTGAAGTTCATTGACAACAGCTAAGGCTTCATCGATAGGCAGACGCTGTAATCGTGATTTATATTTACACAGATGAGTGCTGATAAACATAAGCCGGTCATGAACACGTGCAATGGCTAGAAAACTCGAGCGAGGTTAGAGCAGAAGTACAGTGCCATGGAGGATGCCCAGTCCAGACCCCATTCATCCTACTCCACATACTCACAGACGACAGAGGATGCAGCCTCCACTATGGGAAATCATGCAGAAGTAGGTTATCAGTCCGAATTCCCCACTTTATGCTGTTTCTGTCTGTATGATTTCAGCGGTGGTTCGTTAAAATGGGACAGTTGCCTTTATTGATGTTACAGTATGTAGCTAAAATGATCTCAAGCCTTAATGAACCGTATAAAAGATTCAACACTTTATAATAACCTTAATTTGTTCAATTAACAAACAGTTTAATGCTTTATAGAGAAACAGTTACTGTACTTTCAAATATGTTTAACAAAATACACTGAGAGAACTGAAAATAGTGTTATTTCTGCTTCTGTTTAGCATTTTGTTTAATACAAATATTTTTTTATTTTCTGCTTCTCACTCAAAGTTTCTGCTATGCAGTCGATCATAATGCTATATAGACTGCTTCTAGTCAATCAAAGCCATCATCAAACTGCAAAGGTTGAGAAGCAGCATCTTACATGGCATTTGTTTATTTACACAGTCTGTGTGTGTATATATATATATACATTTTTTTTTAAAATATATACATGTGTATACATATTAAAAATATACATACCGCACACATATAGTATGTAAACATAAACATTTATTTTGAATGCGATGAATTAAATTAATAATTAATCCCGATTAGTCATTTTGCAGCCCTTTTGCAGACAAATGGAAATACATCATACAGTACTGTGTCTTATATGCTGCACTGGATAAGAACATCTACAAATTGATATTGTGCTACTAAGATCACTGCTTCTTTCTTTATTCTCCAACAGCATCACCTTACTGTCAGTCAGACAGTGCTGGTGGTTCCGAAGCACTCGGAGAGCCCCAATCCGAGTATGACCGAAGAGAAGACTTATGTCCCTCGAACGGTGTCTTCAGTTGACGCTTGTACTAACACAGACCCTCCGTACAAATGCTGCCCATGGCTGCGCAGACTGTGCCCGTGTCCACCCAGAGGCCTGCTGGCCACCATTATCACCAAAGGTTAGAAAAGGGTCAATAATCTTATCAAACATGGTTGATAGAGATAGTACATACAGTGTTTTTCTAAAGCTTGGGGTCAGAAGATGATTATAAGGATTTCAAAATACATTTGACACTGTATTTAATAAAAAAATACAGTAATATTATGAAATGTTATTATAATTGAATATAGCTGTTTTTTTGCCTTAATATTTGTTACTGTGAACATAGTATCTGTTTGTTCTTGTCCCCTTTGTAGTGTCCATGGCCGCAGTGCTCTTTGGGGTGGTTTGGTCCATTACAGAGAAGGAATGTCTTCCTGGCGGGAACCTCTTTGGCATCGTGACCTTGTTTATTTTTTCTGCAGCCGGGGGAAAACTGTTTGGACGCATACACTTCCCAAACATGCCACCTTTACCTCCACTACTTGGTATGAGCATTTTCTGCTTTGTTGTTAATAATGTAGTAATTACAACACAACATTTGCATACAACACAGTTTTCTGTTGGTCAGCATGGCGAATTCATGTGACTATCTCAAACTTTGGGGTTACTAAGATTTTTTAAATAACTTTAATCACCAATGACACATTACGTGTATCAAATGTGACTAAAAATACTATTTTAATGTTAACATAGATTTCTAATTTGAATAAATGCTATTCTTTTGAACTTTCTAGAAATTTTAAACATTGACAATAAGAAAAATATTTCTTGAGAATTTTTTAAATACATTACAATTGAGAACTGTTATTTAAATTTGTATTTTACTATACTGTATTTTTTTTTTTTTTATGATCAAGTAAATGCAGTCTTGATGGGCATAAGAGACTTATTTCAAAAATATTTAAAAAGTCTTACCGCCCCAAACTTTTGAACGGTAGTGTGTAAATCAATTCCCCCCACAGCTCAAAGATAAACTGCCTGTTATTTCTTCATTTTTGTCTTTTTTTCTCAGAGTGGCCAGTTTCATTGTCAGTGTGAGAACTGTAATGAATGACTATGGGGTTTCTGTTTGTGTTATGCAGTTGTGTTGTTTTCTCTGCATGTGTCCGCAGGCATGCTGCTGGCAGGGTTTATCCTCAGAAACATCCCTGTGGTGACAGATGCAGTCTACATTGATGTTAGATGGTCTGGATCTCTGAGAAACATTGCACTGGCTGTCATTCTGGTCAAGGCTGGGCTGGAATTAGACGGAAAGGTATGAAACCCCACCGGCCCCTGTAGAGTTACACCAAAAACATTGCTGCTAACCCGAGAAGATGTGCCGTCGTGCTCTTGAGAATTCTCTTTCAGCAAAACACCATGTTTTTTTGTTAATATGCAGTTTCATTTCACAAAGGCTTTTCACTTAACTGAAGATTGTATTTCAGGCTCTGAAGAAGCTCAAAAGCGTGTGTTTGCGTTTGTCCATGTTCCCTCTCACCTGCGAGGCAATCACTATGGCTGTGGTCTCTTATTTAATATTGGGTCTTCCATGGATCTGGGGCTTTATTTTAGGGTAAACCACTGATTTTGTTAAGACAAGAACATCTCTGATATGTCTGCTGCCACCAACCTAATCGCTGCCATTTTCTGCTTGGTAGGTTTGTTCTTGGGGCCGTTTCTCCTGCTGTTGTGGTTCCGTCTATGCTGCTTCTGCATAAGGAAGGATACGGTTTAGAGCAGGGTATACCTACTCTACTCATGGCAGCATGCAGCGTTGATGACATCATTGCCATTACCTGCTTCACCACTTGCTTGGGTATAGCTTTCGCCACAGGTACACCACGAGATGCAAATACAAAATGTACATGAATTATAATATTTTGTATATTAAAGTAAAGTTCACCCAAAATTCTGTCATTACCTTCATGTCATTCCAAACCTGTAAGAACTTTGTATCTTAATACAAAGTTATCATATCTTAATTTTTGGTCCGAAGATGAACAAAGGTCTTACGGGTTTGGAACGACACGAAGGGGAGTAATTAATGACAGAATTTTCACTTTTGGGTGAACCATCCCTTTAGGATGTATTGTAGGGTTCTTTCTCCAGGTTTTATGGACTTCGTTGGTGTTAGTGGTCCCATTTTTATTTTAGTGTTCTCTCTTTCGCCCTCTGCAGGCAGTGTGTGGTTAAATGTGCTGAGGGGGCCACTGGAGGTATTGGGTGGTGCGGTCACTGGTGTGGTCTTAGGGTACTTTCTACATTACTTCCCCAGCAGAGACCAGGTTTGTGAGCTACAACTTTATGATTGAGAAGTACATGTTGAATTCAGAAATTGATGTTGTCTGGTAACCGGTTTCATGACTATTGATGATTTGTCTTTTGTCCTACCACACAGGGAAATCTCGCGCTGAAGCGTTCCTTCCTGGTGTTGGGGCTGGCCGTGTTTTCTTTGTTTGGCAGTAATGTTTTCGGGGTTCCTGGTGCAGGAGGACTCTGTACACTAGTTTTGACGTTTGTGGCTGCAATAGGCTGGGGGAAAGCTAAGGTCTGAATCTCTTCTTCCAAACACAAGTTTTAGTTTTACCCCAGACCTTATGTGTGTTCTTTTTCTGTCAGCACTAATAGATCATTTTCTCATATCACACGCTTAATGTTAGTGTGTATGTGTGTTTCAGGCTCCAGTGGAAGAGGTGGTGGAGAGGTTTTGGCAGGTGTTCCAGCCTCTTCTCTTTGGTCTCATCGGTGCTGAGGTTATCATTACTTCTTTGGAGATCACAACTGTGTGTGAGTGTTACTCTCTCAAGTTATGCTGTCATTTCTACAAAACTGGTTTTAGTAAAAGAGCTGGAATTAACTAAATAATTGGTATGTCAGCAGTGTACACTTTGTTCACATGTATAGCATTTCAAACATGCAGTTGACTAACTGTGATGTAATCTGTCTACAGTTCTGGGTATAGCAGCCCTGTTCATCGCGCTCACGGTACGCCTGCTTATCACTTTTGTTGTGGTACTGCGAGCCGGCTTTAACCTGAAAGAGAAAGTCTTCATCGTTCTAGCCTGGATGCCTAAAGCCACAGTACAGGTATATTTGCCATTGCCAAGTCTAACAAATAGACTCTCTGTTATACTGTGCCTTACTCAGTCCTTCTGTAGACAAGTGTGAGCTAAATGCACATCCGATCCCTATGAATGATGTGTGATTTGTTTTCAGGCTGCCATTGGCTCTACAGCTCTAGACATGGCACGCTCCAAGAATGACCCTGAGCTGCAGAGATATGGCATGGACGTCCTCACTGTGGCTGTGCTGTCCATTCTCATCACTGCTCCTATTGGAGCGCTCCTCATCAGCCTGCTCGGCCCTCGACTCTTGCAGAAACCAAAGAACCCTGAGTGGGGTGAGATCTTTGCACACACACACACACACACACACACACACACACACACACACACACACACACACACACACACACACACACACACACACACACACACATGCTTGTTTTTGTGAAAAGTGGGGACATCCATTGGCGTAATGGTACTGTACAAACTGTCTGTGCTATTGCCCTAAACCTAAACTTAGCCCTCACAGGAAACTGTGCATTTCTACTTTCCCCTAAAAAAATTCACTCTGTATGATTTATAAGCGTTTTGAAAGTTGGGACATGGGGCAATGTCCTCATATGTCACCTTCACCTTGTGATGCCTATGTCTTACCCATATCATTATACAAATGTATGTCCTCATTTATCACAAAAAACACACACACACACACACAATATAGAGCTGCCCACCTAGGCAACATTTTTAGGAATCATTGGTAGGATTCTAAAGTCATTTCCAAACAGTTGGCACAAATTTTGCTTTCAAAAATGATTGGTCTGGAAACATAATTTTGTTTCAAAAATGTTTTTATTATTTTGAACAATTTAAATCAAATAAAGATTTGAACATATGTGACCCTGGACCACAAAACCAGTCATGAGGGTACATTTTGTGTAATTGAATAAGCTTTCCATTGATGTATGGTTTGTTAGGATTGGACTATATTTGGCTGAGAGACAACTATTTGAACATTTGGAATTTGAGGGTGCAAAAAAATCTAAATATTGAGAAAATCGCTTTAATAAAGTTGTCCAAATGAAGTCCTTTGCCATGCATATTACTAATCAAAAATTACGTTTTGATTTATTTACGGATTGGAAATTGACAAAATATCTTCATGGAACATGATCTTTACTTAATATCCTAATGATTCTTGGCATAAAAGAAAAAAACTTCCTTACGATAATTACTATAGCAATAATTTTGACCCAAGATTATGTAGCTAAGAGACATGGTGGAATTAACTTAATGATTTCATAAGATGATTACAATATAATTAGAATATAGAATATGATATTATGACATATATATATAATCTGTAATATACTATAATATTACATTTAATATGTAATATTTAAATATTATATCTAAAATATATTAGCACTGAATTAATTGCTGTTGAAAATTCAGTTTAGCCATTTTAGGAATAGATTACATTTTACTAAATATGTAAGAAATAAAATAAAAAGAAATGTTATTTTAAATTGAAAAATGTTTTTACTGTATTTTTTAATCAAACAAATGCAGACTGGGTAAGCGTAAGATATGACTTGTACTAAGAATCTGCATTTATATATATACACGCATCTACAGTGTGTATTACAGCATTGGGTCATTAGTTTAGCAACATGAACGTTAGTTGCTCTTCACATGAGAAGTGCTATTTGTGTGGTGTGCGTGAAAGAGTGTTAAGTTGTTATACAAAAATGGTTCATGATGGTTAGGATGCTGCTTTTTGTAGATCGTAAACAGAGTTTGGGTCAGATCTAAACTGCATAGTTGTGCAAATAATACTGAAGTAGGTTTCTGCAGTTGTCTTGCCATCAAAAATATATGGATAGCAACTAATCTATTTGAATAAACATGCAACATGAGATGCACATGGAAATGTATCACCACAGCTTGGTGAATTTGCATGCTGGCAGGTCACCCGTTGTCCTGTTTCACTCTGTGTTTGCTTTATTGTTTGTACAATGCTGGCTGGCTATTGCACTTTGCTAACGTGTTAAAAAACATTAAATTCTCCAGCTTCTATAACTGAGACCAGTAGTGTCAAATTCATAAAAATGTTCTGAAATATGAAATGAACCCCTCTTATATATAGCCTATTTACTCTATATATAAATAGATGTAAAAAGCAACGGAAATGAATGTTTGAGTTAATTGTCGTTTTCTGAATTGTAGCTGTCAGTCAAGGTGCTCTATCTGCATCGGGGACCCCGGTGACGTATGAGAGTGCCCTGTGATGCTTCTGGGAAGTGACAACCCGACGTCCAAGGCTGCTACTGATCCTTTTTGTCTTCAAAGTGGATTCTAAAACTCATTATTACTGCGACCCTCTGAAGTCAGACTGCAAAAGTGCCAGACGTGCTTTTCAGATGAAGTAACCCAATTATACATTTTTTACCTTCCAAGGTGGATGAAAACACTCAAGTCACTCGCGATATTGCTTTTACAGGTGACAAGTTATTATTCTCCTCTAAAAGGTGGGACTTCTATAGGATCGAACACTATAGGGATCATTGTTGGCACTATCAAGTACAAAAACATGTTTATGAAAATATTTTTTCTAACTGTGTTGATAGTATTTGTTACATTAGAAATATTACAGATGAGTCTGCAGTGACTGCATATCAGTGTTACAGAAAGTTGTGTAGTAGTCAGTGCGGTCATGACTATGTTTGGAATGAAACACTAGCTTAATATTTACTGGGCACTTTGCAGTATATACTGTATACAGCCTTCAAGATTTGTATATTTATATTCACAGCTTGTCTATAATGCAATACAATACAATTTAATGTCAAATTCCTCGAAGCCTTTAGAGAAATCCCATATGTCAATTTTATTATATGATTCAAGTATAATGTATAAAAACATTCTTAAAGTATGTGTTTATAAAGCTTACACTTTAAGTGGCATGAACTAAAAAGAAGCTAAAAGCCTTCACAAGTGACTGTCCTGAGCTGCGACATAAAAGTATTAAAACGACTTAATTAGTAAGCAATTTCATGATTTTAATAGCCCTGAACCAAATAATTTGACAGAGAAATGTTCACTATTATGCATGCCTATTTAAAAAAAAATAACATTGTGATCAAATAACAAGGCTAGAAAAAGGGGTTTCTTTCATTTTATCCGTCATGTTGAGTACATTGCAGGATAGAGTATTTCATGCAAGAGTTACATTTTTGCAAATGTAGTCGTTTACAAAGTTTTCTAGGCATATTATATGCTGCAGCAATAGTACGGTAATAATTCCGAACACAGTCATGGATCTGTATTCTGAGATTGATCAGAGTTTTTGCAGGTATCTTGTCAGCTCTCTTATACATACAATCAAATACTGCTGTGGTCACTTCAGAGCTCGGTTACATTTTGTGTTTACAGTGGAAGTAATTTTAGAAGGTTTTATCATTAGTAGTAATAGAATGACAAAGTATACACTGTATTTGCTTCAGCATTGCACAGTTCACCGTGTTACTCTCCATGAATTATATTTATACGAGTATTTTTTTTCTCCATGGTTGTTTTGATAAGATGTGTATTTTAATGTTATACAGAGTCATGTGAAAGTCGATATAACTTTTGTTAATGCTGTTAGTGGGTTATGTTTACTGCTTCAAGGTTGTGTTGTGGTCTTATGGTAATGCTACATGCAGTCACTGTTAATTTAAGCAATTAAATGACTACATTTAAGACCTTATTCTTATATTGTCATCTTTATATAACTACGTTATTGCTGTGGTGTAGTTTATTTGTAGATGTATTGCTGTAGAAAATGAATCACATTTGCCTTTTCAGTAAATGACAGGCAAAACCCCCTGTTCATATTTGAAAGCATATCTTGTTTTATCATCTAAGGCAAATCAGATGTAAATAAGTAGAGGTTACTTTCTGAGAAGACTTTTCAAGCATTGGTGTGGTAGGAAAAGTACACCAAATAAACAAAAACTGCATCACATATCCATCATTCACACTTATTAGGTTATTAACAACAGATAAGCAAAACAAAAACAGCATTTAGAGGGATGTAAAAGAAGTTTGGTTACCTTTTATTTTACAAAAGTTATTAGGCACATTGCAGTTAACATACAAATGTAATTTTTATTAAAATATCTATTAAAAAGAGCCATCTGATATGAGACATGGCACAGAAAAGAACCAAGGGATTGTCTAACTATTATGAATAGAAATGAATGCATACATATGAATTGTAATCGTTACAGCATGTTGGTTTAGGTGGAAGAAAAAAGAGGCCACATTTCTTTGTACATTATGATAAATATTTGACGAAAGCATTTGTTACACTCTAAAGCAATGTGAAATGTCATAATGCAAACACAAGTCAAGTTTACTATCCTGCACTTGAAAACCTTCAAACAATTGAGCAAACATTGTAGAGCTCTACAAGTAAAAGTAAAAGTAAAAACTACCAAACAAATCCTGTACTTCACATTGAAAATCAAAAAGTATTAGATTTTTTTTTATACGGTGTCAGAAAATGCCTTTATCACAATCAACACAACAGTAATAGTGAAAGGCAACTTAACGTTAAAACTGAATCTAGATCCAGATTGAGAACAGAAAAGACACGTCCATGGCCAAGAAGACTGATTGGTGACTATAATCGCCATTTTTTATATTGCACACACAAATCTACAACATTTGCCAAGTATACAAGTAAACACACCAGGGAAATGTAACAAAAAGTAATATACTTAATCTCTCAGATCAACCACAATATCTTGAGCATTACAGTCAGAATGTACAGCTCTATGCATCACTATAACACAACAAGTTGGAAATAGTTGTGGGTAAGTACAACACACTAAATTACAGTACGGTTTTCACTGGAGAAACTATGTATTTAACATGGGACGATGCAGGAGGGCTACAGAGTCTTCTTCTTAAGAATAAGTGGACCAACGTTGTCTCCTGTCAGCTCGTTGTGTTTTATGTGCGATTTATCGCAAACAGGAAACTGAAAGATAAGAAAGAACAAATTAAATGCTGATAGTGACAGAGGCACCCTGAGGCTTTTGATAAAAATGACACTCACAAAGAGGAAGTGAAAAATCACACATATATTTTTTTTAATTTTCGCACACATATGTATGTTAATAGTTTAAAAGCAGTTTTTATTCTTAAAGGGGACATATATATTTGTTATTAATTTTAGAACAATTTTCTCTTTGATCCATTTTATATTTTATTTTAGCCGGTAAGTCAATTCCCCCCCTTCTTCATCTTCCCTACTGTGTTATTGTCAGAAAATGTATTATGTCCCCAATTCATTAAAACATTAACATCGTGATTTTCTGTAAAGCTGCTCTAAACAATGTGTATTGTGAAAAGTGCTATACACAATTTGAATTGACTTAGTTTCTCACGATATTACCTATTTAAATAAGATAAACTATGTGTGTTTTTTACATAAAATATTCTATTTCTCTCAGGCATTGAACCTCCTACCGTTTTAGATCGCCAGCAGCGGCAGTAGCAAACATTTGGAGTCCTCAGGTCCTCGATGTCGATCTCATTCACCACTTTAGGGTTTTCTTTTTGGATCTTCAGATTTATTAGACTGTCTTTTTGATTTTTCTTCTTGGGTAGGAAGGGCCGGACGGTCAGATATCCCAACAGAGCCAAAATGCCCAATAACGGTAGGAGCCGCAGCCACTCTGAAACTGAGACACAATCAAGAGTTACAACTCATCATAGAGTGTGCTGTATTCTTAATCACCACAATGACATCAGCATATATTTAGTGAGAGCTCTTCTGCCTACTGTGAAAAAATAAGTGTGGTAAGTGACAGATAAAGTGATCTTCAATGATTAACAGTTATCATATTTATACACATGTGCATTAGTGAAAACGAACCCGTCATGAACTGTGGCATTACAATGAATGTTGCTTATTTTAGTTGTCTGTAAAGGTTGCTTTAACATTAGATGCATTTATTGTGTCCTCTTTTATAATACTATAATAAAAGCAAGCTGCCAGATGCACTGCATATTTTGTCCACACACGCTTGCTGCTGTGGATATTTTGTATACGAAACTAGAATCACTTAAAGTGCAAAGAGACACTACATATTGAGTATCTTCTCAAGAATTTGCATGGAAGATCATTAAAACGTTGCATTTCCCCAACCAATTAATAAGTTATTACTTATTTGAGCGTTTAACAGACGGAAAACAAAGACACTTACATCACTCTTTCTATGCAGGCACGCGCGCTTAATTTAACTTTCCTCCTAACGTTACGCTTGTGACATTTTGTGTGATAAAACACATACCTGTGAGGCTCACGAAGCCGCCGATTGTTTCTGGAAGGGGCAGTTTCTTGAGGTAGGCTGGAAGCTGTATCTTGATAATCCTGGAGATACTTTCTAACACCATCTTGAATGACTTTTTGTGCGCTTCTAATTGACACAGAGCAGGAAATTTCCTGGGTAGGCTTGCCAGGTTTTTACAGAAAACCCGCCCAATTGCTGCTCAAACTGGACCAATCGCGTTTCGAGAGGGGTCCCCCGGTAAAAATTGCCTTCCGGGGCTAAAAGGCACGTGATTGGGGTCGCTTCAGAAATGAAAAAAAAAAACCCCGCGCCAATAGTGTTAATGTCATATATATGTGGTTAAAGTAACCCAATTCTGCGTGAAAACAGCGGACGTGGCAACACTGTTCTTAGAAACATTGTACGTCATCTCGTTAGTTCACTTGCGCAGTCGTTTCCGTTTGCTCGTTGAAGTGGTGCTATAAGGCCGGAAGAATATACGTAGTTGTGACCGTGAATAAGCGTAAATACACGACGCGCAATAAAAGTGTCAACCAATCAGCATCTGCAGAGTTGGTTGCGTCCGATTGGCTGCTTTGACCGCTCCACTTGCTTTTAGTTATATTGGCTCTTACCCTATGCTCTCTACTCTGTACAGAAAAACAGTCTGGACAATAACAAACTAATACTTCGTAAATAATAGAGTTAGAGATATCCTGTTAGAAATGTTAATTTAATTCTTATTTAAATTATTTGATATATTTGGATTTCGAAATTCTTCGAAACTGTATGGTGTTGCCAAAGGAACTTTTTCGTGTAAATATTCAATATTTGTTTTTGACAGATATCTCTAACTTTTTAAGAATCTTTTTTATTTTATTTATTATTATTATTATTATTATTATTATTATTAAATATTATTATAACCAAAGTGCATGATGTCATTAGATTGTTTGTACATGATAATATTGCGTATCATACGTCTGTTTATTTTACTAGGAAAGTCTCATGTGAGAAAATGGACTGAAGCTAAGCCATATTTTATTCAGTTTATACGAGATTAAATAATATGGATCTGCTTTGAAACGATGATGATGA
This sequence comes from Gymnocypris eckloni scoliostomus, assembly GCA_027564155.1. Taxonomy (NCBI): domain Eukaryota; kingdom Metazoa; phylum Chordata; class Actinopteri; order Cypriniformes; family Cyprinidae; genus Gymnocypris; species Gymnocypris eckloni. The sequence continues at coordinate 27,473,527 of CM050416.1, forward strand.
TAGTACTAGTAGTAGTAGTAATAATAATAATAATCTGTCTCCTTATTTCCTTAATTTTTTCCTGTTTGTCTTGCACAATTTAAAAGAATAAAGGAAAATATGCATACTGTTTGTATAGTGTTACTTTCTGTGGTGTAATAATGGTGCAAATATTAATAATAATAATAATTAACTGCTTATTATATATGATCAGATTAATATGATTATTTTATTTTATTATATTATATTAATATTATGTTATTATTCAAGGCAGTCATGAAATAACAACATTCTCCAGCATCCCTTGCGCTTTCGAGCAAATAATGTCCATTTTCATGGATTCATCTAAAACACCGTGCTATATTTATTTCTAAAGTCACATTTAATTATAAGGTGTGTTTTAAATGTTCTTTACGCCCAACGAAGGCGTTTATTTCTCTTCAGGCATCTAGCAGGGCTACTATGTGCACTGACGTTAAGGTCCATGTCTGTCCGGTGTCATTGGTGAATGACCGAAGATGTCTCATAGCAGGTTGTTTGCTCGCTTGCTCTGTAAGTAAAACTCACTGAGTGTTATTACATTTGAAACACATCGCTGTCTTTGTTTTGACATTGCTGCATTAGCTGTTGTACTCGTTAGAATCATTTATCTCTCGTTTTTGCATTAAATACACAGTGTTAGCTAATGCTAATGCTGCTGTGTTGGTGTTATCAGCACCAAGTCGTAACATATTTAACAGTGAACTTCCTTTACTGGTAAATATGCTTAATTTCAAACTCATCCTGAGGTTATTTAATAAATCAATGTTAGTGAACTTGAAATTTTGCAGACTGATAGCAGTATATAATTAAATATAACTACGTGCTTATTTATATGTTGAAAAGGAAGGAGTCTATGTCTTTGCTACTGTTATGATCAATATTTTACTCATCTTTCATATAATTCTGCTGAACGCAAGTTTACCGGTATTAATGCAAGAGGACATGCTGTGTGTGGTTGCTTGTACTTCACTGTCATCAATGCATAACCCTTTAAATCCTATTTTTTTTTCTCTTTTAAAAGTAATATAGAAAATCTAAATGGTTAGAGCATTTTACTGTAATCTGCGAAAGAGTATTCCCACTTTTGAAACGTTTGGTTCTCTATTAACTCTCCCAGCCTTGTGCAATTCATGTGTCTGTCAATAAGGGAATTTTCACTCACAGAAAGCAGTGTTGCCTAACTTCTCTCTTGCATTTAATTCACATCTGCAGACATCCACACAAAATAGCTATGCCATTGAGTAGACAAGCAACTGATTGTCTATGAGTGGTTCAAAGTGAACTTTAACCTAGAGAAATGCATGGACCATCTAATCCTGTCAGGTCAATTGCATGTGTTTTGAAGTCTTGTTCTTTTCTGTTGCATCATTCAGAAGATTAAACCCTTTGCTGATCATTTATAAACATATTGAAATGTATAGTTCAGCATGGTGCTTTGTACTAGTGCTGTCGGTTTAATCCCTGTCTTATTTCCAAACTATTTGAGATCAAGGCAGCATGACCTTTGGACATCAGATCCTGTAGGGAACTTGCAGAGTAATGTGAATGCAACTTAGGCCTAGACCAAGTTTACTAATGTAGCTGCCAAGTTGATGGCAGTTTCCTGACTTAATTTAGTTGTAACCCTACAGGTCAATAAATAGGGCTGTCAAAAAAGAAAAGATTTTCGAATATTCATCGATTTTCAAATAAAAATCCACATTCCAATACAAAACTCTGCATTCAAATTTTAGGATGGCGATGTAGGTGTCATTGCATTTTAATGCTTTTTTTTAGCCTATCTTTATTGCTATCTTTTTTAGCCTAATGCTTTTTAAGCCACTAAATGCGGCACTACACATTCAAATATTATGGAAAGAGAGAACATCTAATGCGGAGAAGATGTTGTTTACCTCAAAACTGAAACCAAGACGTTCACACATAATGCATATTTATGGCATTTTCTAGAGGGACATATATCATCGGTGCACTCCACGTCTCGCTCAAGAGAGCTGCGTGTTTAGAAAGCATGTCAAATGAATGTAAGTTCAATTTTTTCAAACGTAATTACTAGATTAAGAAATGAGCTTGTTAGAGAACGTGCATATTAACAGTGTGAACATGAACCTTGCGATCATACGATTCAATTTGAAAAAATTATGTGTATCAGCAATGATAAATCTAGCCTATAATTTCACTTTAAAGCGGCTCTGACAGAGATGTGCTGTTTTACTAAATGCATAACTTACATTTCACGGGTATATTCTCCATCTGTAAATGTTAGAAAGCCATGGACACATTTCCATTTTGCTGTCAGAAGTGCATGAGCCTTCTGCTTTGCGATTCTCCGCTAAACTTTATTTAGAATGAGCGCATGCTTGCCAAACAGAAGGAGCGCAATGAAATATGACCGCAATAATAACTCTGACTAAAATATACATTTTGCTGAAATGTTTGTATTTGGACATTTTAAACCTGCAAGTAAGTGTATTTGTATGATAGCACTAAATGTAAAGCGACTGTAATGGGGTAATCAAAATAGCCTTTTTACTCAATTAGCCTATCTGATTTTAATTTTTTAGTTTAGTAAATGTAACTTATGCTTTAAAAGCATTATTTTGGTTTTTAGATCGCAATATTAGAATGTAACGTGATTTTAAGCCTTTTTGCACATTATATATGCCTACATGGTTACATTCACTTTATTTGTTTAATCCAAATACAAAATACAGAGATATGTACCGTAAACCGCACATCAGCCAAAAAATACAGAGATATTAATTTTTGCTTATATCGCCCAGCCCTACTCTGAAGAAAACGTGCATTAGTACGGTAATATTTTGCTCGATTCATCCTCTTGTGGCCTCAGGAGAGAAGCAAAAAGCTTTTTTCCCCCAAACAAAATGTATGCTTTTTAAATTCGAATATAATTCGAATTTTGATAATATTTTATAGTACAAAATTCGAATTTAGTTTTTCTGCCAATTTGACTGCCCTACAGGTCAAATATTTGCTTTTATTGTGACGGATTAATAAATAAACTGCAGGCAGGTGTGTTGGACACAGAACATATTATGAAGATGGAAATAAAATCCAATATTTATAGAAACTGCAACATTTGGTCACAAAGAAATGTAAAAAAGTTTTTTTTTTTAATAGGTGTATTTACTGAATCTTGGCTCATTCCACTGCTGTTGTGTTTGTATTTGCAGTGCAGCAGGTTGGGGTGAGACACTGTTATACTGGCAACAGGAAGAACCTTTACATCAACAAGAACACTAAGGTCATCTGTCAAGGCTTCACAGGAAAACAGGTGAGTACCCACAGTCTGTGTTCCCCACAGCACACTGAATTTCAGTCTAAATATCTGAAAAGGTTTCATTTAGTCACTAATTGGAATGCAGTCTCCTTGGTTGTGGCCTGTCTGAGTGAGAGTAACTCTGGCTGAGGAACAACAGTAATTCTCACTGTATTTTAAACTTGATCATCTGCTCACCATAAGAGACAATAAGGGCTTATATGTAGTGATGTACTGATATTTCGGAAACCGAAAATTTAGATATATTTAGTCGAAAATAAATTTTTGGTTTTGGAGGACAAAAATGATTGACCAAAGCTGTGACATTTAATTATCACCTCTCTGATAGTGAGTTTCGAAAGCGCAAACAATGTGCGTAAACATGTCAGCTGTGTGAATGATTAACAATACTGATTCCTCGTTTTTAACCAATCTTAATTTTGATGAGCCAATGCTGTCTGTGCTGTCTTAAGTTAATGCGTGAACATATCTTCTCTAAACATGACTTATTACATACCTGCCATCCCATAATCACAATATGCTTAGTGCTTTATTATTATTATTATTATTTTGCACTATGAAACAAAGCCTGAGGTTGATTACATTTGATGATAAAATTCAAGCAATACAAGTCATTTTGATGCTCTTGTTTTTAAAGCTGAGGTACTCAAAATCATTTTCGGTGGTAATTAATGCCACAGATGCTGTTGATAATGCCAAAGCTTTGTTTGACCCAAAATATTTAAAAGTGGATAAATTCAGTTCTGCGTGCTTATGAAACCCCAACATAGCGTTTATTATTTTTGACGCATCATTTTAAGGATCTTTAGGCTACAGTGGTCATTATTACTTCCTTGTTTGTAATAATATGGGCACATAATTTTAGAGCAGAGTGGTTTTTGATGCCAAAAAGAGAAACACAAGGGGGAGATGATGATATAATAATAAGTACAAATAAGGCAATATATACATTTAATTAAATCTTTTTTCATGCGAGATAATATTGGCACTTCAAAGCATACTGTTGTACATGAGTTGGTTTTCAAATGTACTATCCATTCTTGTTTTATGTTATTAAATAAGGATTGACGTCTGTCCATAGGCCCTTTACACTAAAACTGCTGGCTCCAATAACCTTGCTTTTCTCAACCCTGTGATTTATGTTGTATCTCTCATTGTATTTCTCTCGCTCTCCTTCACCCTCTTTCAAATGACTCTTTACTATAATAAAGGGTTATTAGATGAAGTTTTAATGAACACTCATTATAATTAGAAGGGGATGAGGAATGACTGGAGTGTCAGCGTGGCATATTAACTTTGCTGTAAGGCTACATAAGCAAACCATACCTCAAATTAATCGCCACACTGTTAATGGAGGCAGCGTTCAGGAAAAACGGCAAAGTTAGCACAGCACTTCAGTGTTAATGAAAGCATGAGAACAAATGATGGTAGAAAGGTTGGCAAGAGGACGCTCTGAGAGGAAATGGATCGAAAACGTGCCCGGTTTCTCATTCTTTCTAATTATATTTCTAACATTGCAGTGGTAGATATTGACTTGGTACCGGCGACCCTTGCCTCTGGACTTATCTGTGATGTTTCAAAATAATTTGTAATAATTAACATGGAAGTAGCGTGTAAGGAAGGTTAAAGTTCATGATGTACAATTTCCACTGACTCTTCAAATCCTTATTCATAGGGAAATAGTCGTTTTCATTTTCATTGATTTTAAAGTGCATCACATAATACAATTGCCTTTGTAAGTCTATATTCTGGGCTGCATGCAGATAAATTATATATATATGTCATGTTCTGCATTTCTCTTTAAATGTGAATTGATTTATCAGTTTACAAAAAAAAAAAATCTTTAGCCATGCAAAGCATGTTATTGTACCTAAATTATGCCATGTATGACTTTTAGGCAAGTTTTCCTTTTGTGTAGTGATTTGGGCTCAGCCAGTGTCATATATGTAAGTTATACAGATGTAATTTCGAGTTTTATAGACACAAAGGTTACTGGATCTACTTTCAAAGTAACAGTCATCTTGCATTTTCTTGAGTAAATTGTGTTGTGCAAGGTCCTAATTTTGTCCCTTATGTTTTTACTCCTATTCCTGGTATTCAAGTTTTATTTAATCATCTTAATTTCTATATACTTTTGTCATAATTGTTTTCACAGCCATTTTCCACCCACTCTCTGACATTTAAAATAACTGGTGTTTTTCTGTTGTGTCTTTTGAGAAATGCCACCTTTGTACTCTGGTCTGCTCATATTTGGTTACATCAGTTGTGGCTGGTTCACAAAAAAAAAGAAAAAGTGCTGCCTAATGTTTAAGAACAAATTGAATAAAATATTCAGGGACCTTTTAAAAATAAGCTTCAGCCATTCCTTCTAATGCTGAGATTTGTAGAACAGCAGGTGCTTCACACAACCAACCGTAGTTCAAGGTTTAGTGAACTTTCACACACTTTAGTCTAATGTATCTTTAATAACTTTGGTGCTTAGGAATGATAGTGTCTGCTTGTGTAGAATGAACAGTGTGGACTGTGGATCACCATCAACAAATTATATTTTTGGGCTGGCGAGGAAGTTTGTTGTTACAGTATGTATTATGTACATTATTCATAGTACTTAAATGTATTTGACTCAAAAGTAAAATCTGATTCTTTATGTCCCCATTAGTGTTAATAGAAGCTGACTTTGCTAAACGTTAAGTCAAATTCTTCTTTGCCCCTGGCTGAAAGATGTCTGTTTTCTCTCTCTGTCTCTAGGGCACCTTTCACAGTCAGCAGTCTCTGGACTATGGCTCGCAGTTAGTAGGAGGAGTGTCTCCAGGCAAGGGGGGCAAAACACACCTGGGTCTGCCAGTCTTCAACTCTGTGAAGGAGGTAATGGCCTGTGTGACTGCTGACAGTCGCCTGTGAGCCACCGTTACTTTTTGGACAGCTGCTCTGAATCTCTGAGGGCATTAGGGGACTTTTGAGGGGACTTATTTAGAGCAAGTGACACCAACAGTAACAGAAGCTTTAATGGCCAGATGCCAGTTGTGTAATCAGTTTAAACACTTTAACATGAAGCCCAACTGAAATACCCAAAATTGGAGGTTTGACCTAATTTTTGGTTTGGGTCTGTGAGTGATTCTTTAATTTTCTTTTTAGGCTAAGGATGGCACAGGGGCTGATGCCACCGTGATCTATGTGCCGCCTCCTTTTGCGGCAGCCGCCATCATCGAAGCAATTGATGCAGAGATACCACTGGCTGTCTGTATCACAGAGGGAATCCCTCAGCAGGACATGGTGCGCGTCAAACACAAGCTGCTCCGCCAGAGCAAGACCCGCCTCGTCGGCCCCAACTGTCCCGGTGTCATCAATGTAAGAGCTGCACTTATGGTGTTTTTGGAAACTCAACTGGATGTTTTGAAGAGAAGGCATATGGTTGAAGTTTGCAAAATTGTGGTTGTAATTCTAACACAAAGAGCCAATCGTGCATACTATAATAAAACACTTCAGGAAATTATTCCAGTTTAAAGTTAACATTATTTAATTTCCATAGTGTAAATAAGTGAAATGTGATATTCAACAGCAAACTATTTTTTTTTCAAGTAGCACAACTGTCTTCAGCATTAATAATAATAAGAAATGTATTGAGCCCCAAATCAGCATATTATAATGGTTCTGAAGGATCATGTGACACTGAAGAGCAGAGTAATTATTGCTAAACAATATTTATTATTTAAAAATAAATATTTTAAAGTTATTTTAAATGTTAAAACTATTTCACATTATAACTGTTTTACTTTTTGATCAAATAAATGCAGCCTTGAAATTTTAAAGGGTAGTTTGACATGTGGCGTCAAGTTATGAGCAACTTATTACATTTTGATAAAATATATTTTTTCTTTGGAATAATATGCACCAATGAATAATTGACAATAATACATGGAATGTGTATTAAATTGTCAGTTTGCTTTCAGGTTGATTCTAAACCCCTGCTGCTTGCAACTTTTCTTGCCTAAAGGAAAATGTATCATTTAAACTGAACTTTAATGGTGTTTTTTCTCTATCTATTTGTAGCCTAGCGAGTGCAAAATTGGGATCATGCCTGGGCACATCCACAAGAAAGGAAGGATTGGTAAGAGCTCCACTGGATGACACCTTTCTTTATGACAAAGAAAACTCAATCATCCTCTCTGAAGATTTTGACATTGCGGACTCGCATAACATGCTGTTCGAATAGAACCTTAAGAGATCCTTGACAAGCCTAGCGCACCTTGTGTCTTCATGTTCATAAAAGAATCATCAAAGCCAGAGCTAGCGGGTTTCGATTTGAGATGGACACATTTTAATGCATTGAATTTGTTAGCGTTTCTCACCATGACAGGGATGATATGTCCCTGCTCAAACATGAACTCAGATGTAGACCGTAGTGCAGTGTTCAGATTGCTAGAAAGAGAGTGGTGCTGATAGTTTCTCATCAGTCATGTGTCAGGGAAGTTTAAACTGCAGGGCTGTGCCGTTTCAAGTCAAATCACTAGACAGATGGCACAGGCTTTTGAAGAGCTCTGAAGAGTACGACTCAGCCTTGAACTCTATGCTTGTTTCTGTAATAAAAGTTGTGACCTCGTAAAATGATTCAGCCAAGTTTGGCCCTTTCCAATACAAGTCGTTGGTGTTGAATTTTTGGCTCAAGGTCTGCATTTAAAGTCACACCAGAGGTGTTCAGCTGGGATTAGGACTTGGCTTTCTGCAGACCAGTCAAGTTCTTCCACACTGACTGAACCATCATTTCTCTTTGATCCTTGCCTTTTACACAGAGACACTGTCATGTTAGAATAGAAAAGGGTCCTGTCCAAACTGTTGCTATAAAATTATAAACACACAATTCCCTAGAATATCATTATATGCTTAAACTTTAAGATTTGTACTCATGGAAATTACTGAAGTAGTCAAACCTGTTCATTAAAAGGGGGTGACCCAATACTTTTGGCAATATGGTGTATATAATCAATTGAAGAAAAGTAGAGACTCGTGCTTGTGTTGTATTACATTTATGGATGTCCACTAATTACATTTTATTTTTAATTACATTATATACGACTGAATGAATTAAATATATGAACAATTGCCAATTAAGTATTTAAACATGTACATTGAAATTGTAGGCCACCTTTTTAATGTAATAATTGCACTAAATTAATATGTTTAATTAACAACCAAATTAAATTATAAATCTTTATCTTGCTCTATTATTTTTTCAGGCATTGTATCTAGATCGGGCACCCTCACGTATGAAGCTGTACATCAGACAACACAAGTGGGTCTGGGCCAGTCGTTGTGTGTCGGTATGGAAAACAATTATTATTAGTCTACAGAGTGTTTATTGCTGAGAGGTCTTTGAACGGTGTGTGTTCTCTTTCAGGTATCGGTGGAGACCCTTTAATGGCACTAACTTCATTGACTGCCTGGAGGTGTTCCTACTGGACCCAAAAACTGAGGGCATCATTCTGATTGGAGAGATCGGAGGAGATGCAGAAGAGAATGCGGCAGAGTACCTGAAACAGCACAACTCTGTAAGCAGCTTCTAATATGTTCATATCTAAAAGGAAAAATGCCTTTTAATGTAAAATGTTATATATACAGTTGTGCTCATAAGATTACAGAATGTGAACATTTTAACTAAATAAGAGAGATCATGAAAATTGCATGATATTTTTATTTAGTACTCTCCTGAATAAGCTTTTTCACTTATCAGATGTTTATATATTCTCCACACCACAAAATAATATAATAATAATAACTGAATTAATAAAAAATTACCACGTTCAAAAGTTTACATACCCTTAAATCTATACACCCATGCAAGACAAGGAAAACTGATTGGTCTTTGTACTATCTCCAGATCTTACTACAACAATAACTTCCTGTTTTTTGGGGGGTCAGGTTTGTAAAAAAAAAAAAGTTAAATATATGCACTATTTTTAGCCGTATACATGAAAATTTAAAGCAGTAGTTCACCCAAAAATGAACTCCAGGAATGTCATTCCATCCAGACACACATAATAATCTTTCAGAATAATCCAGAATGTTCACTTATCGTTTCTAAAAATGAGAAGTCTGACAACAGTTTTGTGTGAGAACGAGGAAAATTGAAGTCATTATTCAATGAAAAACGTTAGTCATCCCATTAGTTTAGTTCAAGTATGTACACATTCAAATTTTATGTTATATATGATCTTTTATGAGATTTGAATGATGATGTTTGGAAATGATGACATGAAATGTGCCACATGTAAATATATCTCTTCATCACACACAAATATTTTATAGACTCAAAAGACTTGCAATATCATTCACAAGTTATATGCATAATTTCTGCAAGTTTTGTTCTTTTATTTTTGGTAAACTGTCTACACATGCCTTTACACACACTCAAAGGAGAAGAATCACTGTTATTCGTTCATTAATCGCTTTTAGGCCCATGGATCAGTGCTTTGTTTTTTTCTTAGCCCTTGGGAAGTACACACTGTGTTTTATCTTCTGGATATCGGCAGCTTTCTACAACAAACAGGAACCCTCACCACACATGGAGCTCCTCTTTCCTTGCTAGCAGGAGCTACTCACCCCTGGAGCTCACATTGTTTCTGTGAATGAGAAAACAGCCTCCAGCTGCTCTTTGATCTGTTTTGGCTGTGTAGGAAGGTCTATAGAGCTTTCGTTGTGATCTTTGGACCAGCCAGACTGGATTGCACTCAGTCAAATACCTCCTCCACTCCTAACAGTGCCTCGGTTTGCCATCATTAGCCATGTCATATTTATTCCTCCAGTTTGAGAGTCATAAAGAAGGCAGATGTGTTCACAAGTGTCTTGCATTGGAATACATTTCAGACTGTTATATAAAATAAAACAAGTATTGGCACAGTGAATACTCATGGAATAGTTTCAGCCACACTGATTGTGGCAAAATGGCATACGAGCGTCTATTTTCTCAAGAGCAACCCAGGCGCCCAGACATGATTCAGACAGAACTTAAGTCTGAGACCGTGGTAGCGCTGGGGCACGGTAACAACAGAAAATCAAGCAAATCGCTCTGAATACGTTCACAGCATGGACAAGTGCCTCATTTTGAAGTGAGTGCTTGGGTGTTCAAAGAAACACTCTTCCATTCTGTGAATAAGACCATGCTAAAGAGCTCATTTTTATTGTTGCCACATTTGAACTGAACCGAAATTGCAAAACCTGCGATTTCCAGAATTGTTGAGGAGTTTCACAGTTACCATTTAAGCACTTTTGTATACTTGGTGAAAAACGAACGAGTAGCTCTTTGAGCACACATTAGCTCTGTGAAAGTTTCTTCTTTTCAGGCCTGTCAATTAAATTAGTGGGAGCATTGATTTGGCAGAAATTATTAGTTGCAATTTGTATGAAATTGCTCCTTTCAGGTGAACTTTTCTCATTACCTCAACACAGTACTTTTTAAAGATGGCCTTGGCTATGAATAATGGAGATCAATACATGGTCATGCTACATTTCATGCGGCGGATTTAGCCTTGGGAGAAGTATTTGGCAGTTAAGACGTTTTCTGTCTGTGCCGCTGTTAACAAGACCTGAATTGATCAGACTGTTAAACGCATGCCGGTCTCATTAAGAAGTGTGGGCAGGGATGATACATCAGGGTCCAGGCGGTAATGGAAGCGGTGATCCACACTGGAGCTTGTAAATTATTAGCTCCAGAAAAAGTAATGTCAGATTTATGTTGCTGGTTATGTATGACTGGTTTAGGAAGAATGTCTGTTTTTCTTATAGAATAATAGTAGTGACAAAGGGCTCATGGTCCAATCCCATAATATCACAACGCATTTATACGCCCCCACACTTCCTGCTGGATCCATAGCTGATGCTTGCTTTCCATTAGCTGTCGTGGCGTTGTGCAAATAATTGTGCGAGCACCCTGTTTTCCCCTTTTCTTATAATTTATCAACTCCCAACACGCATACACCAGTAAGTCCTTGTGTCAGAATTGTCAAGGCAAACTGCAAAATTGCTTTTCAGCCAAATTAGCATATTGATATGAATATTCCTCTCAAGTGCTTGTCAGCTTCATGCTTGTTTTTGCTTATTGCTAAAATTTGTCACCTAGGGAATGTTGCCCATTAAGATCCACTTGCAGTCCACAGTCACTGCAACACTTGGGAGCTGCTGAATGATCGAGAGGAAGCTTTCCAACTGTTAACGTGGAACCTGACCAATTGTGTTTTCCGCAAACGTCCATTGCATATTTATCTGCTATTTTTCTGGGCTTTGTTTTGACAAAATACATTCAATTTATACACCTAAAGGGATAGTTTACTCAAAAAGGACAATTCTGTGCAGTTATTTATTGTAATACAGTATCAAAGAATTGGGGACAGAATTAGCGATTTTGGATGATGTGTTCTTTTAAGACCCTTTGACTCATGTAATTACTAAACAAGCTCAAAATAGGGTTGTCTAGAGAGTTTCTGAAGAAGCCGTTGTCATTCAACAAAAAAGGAGTACAAAATGAAAGGATGGAGTTCCTCTCCAACATTATCTCAAGGTTTTGTGCCTGAGCAAAATATAATTACCTCAGTTCATTATCGTAATCTTCCCAGATTAGGCTTTAGTCGGCTGCGCGAGCATGAACAGCTTGAGCTTTGAACCGAGGACGGCTCCTGTGGAGCGTTGTAATGTTAGCGGGTAGTTGAAGATTATCAAGTATTAAGTCAGACTGCCTTTGACTGGTGGTCACATTCATTTAATCTTTTCCACCTAAAGTTTGCGCTATCATTTAAAGTTTTTAGTGAAATCAAAAATTGCCAGTGAAGTTTAGGAGCCTACTCACATGTGAGATGCTAATGAGCACGTCTGAATTAGTGATGACTCCATTTGAGCCCGAGGAGGTTTATAATACCGGAGAAAGCGATCATTAGCATTTCTATTGATCTAGATGGCAGTAGCTCAGCTGATGCAGGAATGCCCAGAAGTATGCAACTTGAGAAAATCTTCTATAATATGATATTTATAAGATGTTAAAAGCTTGCTTGAGAAAAAAAATCAGAATAGAAATTAAATCGATTTTTTTGAGTTGCTGTCAGTGGAGAAAGATGCTGAACGATGGGGCTGGCACATGCTAACCAGCTGGCCCTTTACTTTTTGTTTAAGCCTCATCGGAGTTCAAAGGTATGCCAGGTAGCTTCAGCCTTCTAAAAAAGCCTGTTCAAATGTCTTCCAGAAACATCCAAAATGTTAGACTACCAATTTATGCTATTGTTGGCAGCTGCAGTTGCAATTATGACAACCCACATCCCACTCTCGAATAAGGATGTCATTTATGAGGACAGAATATGGTGGGAATGAGGGAAAAACAGACCTGATCATGATGGTCTATGAGCAATGACAGTTAATTGGCATGGACATGACAAATTGCCTTCCATGAAAGTGAGATTGTATTAAATGACATACTCGAGCCACTGTCTGCCCATCTGCTTACTCCCACACAAGCTATTACATGCCTTGATCTGCTTTTAATGCCAATTTTGAGCGCAGTATGCTCAGTTTAAAAGCCCCTGCACTTATCTTTACCTTTTTATTTACAAGTCTGTGAACTGCATTTTGAGGAAATAAAAATAGAGACTCACCCCCTGTAATTGTGTCTAAAAACATTTTTCTTGTAGTCCTTACTTAGTGCCACTAAGGCATGGTTATTTTTATGGAGACCCATAATGCAGTGGTCAAGATTTTAACTTTATGAACACATAAACATGCCATACAGACGTTTGGGGTCGATAAGATATTTTAAAATGGTTTCGAAGTATATCTCAGGAATAATATGCAAGTAAACAAAAATAATTTCAGGGAAGCGCATACTTTTTGTGAGTGAATGCCAAAACGTACGCAAAGTATTTCAGGGAAGGCATACGTTTTTAGAGCGAATACAGGGTATCTCCAGAATGCATATGTTTTGTGATTGTACGTGAAGTATTTCAGTGGAACGCATGTTTTGTGAGCGAATGCAAAGTAATTCAGGGGAACATACGTTTTGTGAGCGAACGCAATGTATCTCGGGGGAACGCATACGTTTCGCTCACTTGTCAGTGTTGTCACTTGACACATTGCCAATACATCCTTTCTGTATATAAATATGAATTTCGTTCAGAACAAAAGGTGTGTGTATTTATGTTGAAGTCTTTTAACTTGTCATTGTTTTTTTTGTTCATTCTTTAGGGTGCCAATGCTAAGCCAGTGGTGTCATTCATTGCTGGCTTGACGGCTCCTCCTGGAAGGAGAATGGGGCACGCAGGAGCCATCATTGCCGGAGGCAAAGGGGGTGCCCAAGAGAAGATTGCCGCTCTGCAGTCGGCTGGAGTCGTCGTCAGCATGTCTCCGGCTCAGCTGGGCAGCACCATGCACAAGGTGAGACCGTTTGTGAGCTGTAACTCCGAGGCAGAGTCACCACAGAGCTGCCACCTCGTGTTTTACCTCACTAAATGATCAGTGCTGTTTTTGGTGCTGCAAACTCAAACATGGTGAGAGCAAGACTTTAAAGAGAACCTTTTTAGTCAAAAAAGTTTTTTATTTTGCTTTGTAGTTTGAAGTCTCACGGTGATGTCAGTTTGCTGATAACTCTTTTTAAAGTAGATTTATCGGTTTGTGCGGCTCTGGAAAATTCTGCGTTCTGTGGGCCAAAGCGGTGACTAATATAAAGGGCCCCTTTAGACAATCACATCAGTTTTTACCATAAGATATTCAATAGAAAGCTACACCGCAAGAGAGGAAATGAACAAAGCTCCATTTATATTGGCGAGTTAGCAGCTCTGCCTCTTTATCTCAATTTATCACAGCCAGGAGTTTTAACAAGATGTATAAAAAGTGAAAGCTTGTATTACACTCATTTATCATTTTAGCCTTCGTTATAAGCGCAAGAAAACGCTCCTTCCTCTGCATCAATACCATTTCTCTCCTCTTCCACCACACCCCTGGATTCTAATTTGTAATCATTGGAAGTAATGATGAAAAACACTCTGGCTGGTTGTTAATTTTGCAGCCCATTGTGTTCATACATCTGTGGTTATCTCATTGGCCGATTAAATAATGATGGCACATACACACGCCTCAAAGTTGATTGTCTGTTTCCCCCATGTTAACATGCTCACACATGCGGTGGCAACTCACTTGCAGTGTACCTGCCCCAGTCCCAACCTGAATATTAACCATTTATACACCCTAGTGTTATAATCAGTTTTAATATGCATATATGCAATATATATCAGTTTTAAGTATGCATAGAAACAATTACACTGCCATTCAAAAGTTTGGGGTCAGAGATTTTTAAAGATAATCATACTTTTTTCTGCAAGGATGCATTAAATTAATCAAAAGTGACTGTAAAGACATTAATAATGTTACAAAATATTTTTTTCAAACAAATGCTATTTTGATCCTTTTGAATCCTGAAGATCATGGTTTCCACAAAAACATTTAGCAGCACAACATTTTCAACCTTTTTAATAATATGAAATATTTCATGAGCATGAAATCAGCATATTTAAATGATTTCTGACGCACCATGTGACTCTGAAGACTGTAGTAATGATGCTGCTATCACAGGAATAAATGACATTTAAAATATATTAAAATAATAATAAAAACTGTTATTTAATAAGATTTTACAATATTACTGTTTTTACTAAATATTTGATTAAAAACATGAAAAAATCATTCAGATCTCAGTTTTCAACTTGTATGGTAGTGTATTTTTGAAATGGCAATGCAGAATAATTTACAGCAATATTTACATTGTAAAGAGTGTAACATGCCACAAAGATTTTTGATTGATACAAACAAACCTTTGCATCAGTGTTTTGAATCATCATGTAAACAGACAGTTTGAAATATCTGTAATATCCATCTTAACGCTTCACAATTTTAGAAACATTAATGACCAGAACATGTACATAAACATTAAGCATGATTATGAATATTGATTTATATCAATCTTTGCAAATGTTCAGTAAAACACTGAGCCCTATAGTTTATTACTGCACACGGCATGGGACGATACTAAACAAGCTCTCATTCTTCCCCCCTCTCTTTTTGCTAATGATGTAATCACAGTAAATACTTAATTTCTTGTCATGTTACTCGATGCCATTTCCTGCAATCTATATTATCTGCAGCAGACACGGCACCGCTTGACCGTTAGATGGCAGTAGAGCTTCAAGTATTTTTATAAATAAACCGTGCATCTTCATTTTTGAAACATGACATTTGCATAAGGGAATTCTCACAGAAATGCACCATTCCGTCACCCTTACTTGTGGAAAATGGGTTTTCAAAAGCACAATGCATCACCCTGTAGCTGTAAGCCGTTGTAAATTAACTGTGTAAATAGCTATTCCTGACAGGAACAATCTACATTTGTCTTTGTATCATACAGTGCATTTCTCACGGCTTTATGTGTTTACCCACAGCTTCTGTAAATGTTTCTTTCTTATTTGACCTTTATATGGCCTTAAATCCTGAAATTCACAGAGCCATTTTCTGTTTAATGCAGAAGGCTTTCCAGCTGCTGGAACTTCTACTTTTGATCAATCAAATATATATACTTAAATATTGAATATATAGATTCTCATTAGACTATTAGGGACACCAAGCTGAAGCAAAACATTTTTGAGCAGTCTAGCCATTGAAAAAAAATGGAACGAAAAAAAAACACTCCAGAAACTCAGCAATGAAAGATTTTGTGCAACAGGCAAGGTCAAAACAGAGTGGCATTTTCTCCTAAAATACACAAATATGAAAACATCAGAGACAAATAGAGTAAAACCACTTTTCCCAAGAAAGGTTTCCAGACTTGATATATAAAAATAATTTTGGTAGAAGGGAAAACAGCCGCTTTAAGCAGCTAGTTATCACCGTTTCATAGCCTGAGGAACAGTGTGTAGCACAAAATATAAGCAACACCAAATCTACATTACTCTTCTTAATGATGATCATAGTTTGCATTTCAAGGAATAATTTACACAAAAAACTCTATCATCATTTATAAGTTGGTATAAACCTGTATGAGTGCCTTTCTTGTTCATCCTCTTTTATTTTTTGCAAAAGAGCAACATGGACATTCTTTTCTGTTCCATTAAAGAAATAAAGTTTATAGGTTTGGAACAACACGAGGACTAAAGACAAATAAATAAATTACTGCATTTACATTTTTAATGTGAACTGCCTTTTAAATCCATTATATTGAACTTTTTTGTTGTTTCAATAATAAAAATGCACTTTCATTTATATATTACCTTTTAAAAG
This sequence comes from Gymnocypris eckloni scoliostomus, assembly GCA_027564155.1. Taxonomy (NCBI): domain Eukaryota; kingdom Metazoa; phylum Chordata; class Actinopteri; order Cypriniformes; family Cyprinidae; genus Gymnocypris; species Gymnocypris eckloni. The sequence continues at coordinate 27,490,145 of CM050416.1, forward strand.
AAGCTTCTCAAAGCAATTTACTTAACCTTAATAATTCAAACAAAAAAGTACAATGAAAATTAGAGGTCGACCGATATGTTTTTCTCTGGACGATATTTAGAAATCAGGACAGCCGATGGCCGATATATGATGTCGATTTTTTTGGGCCAATATGTTTGGCCGATTTTTCATTTATTATTTTTTTTATCTTATAAAATCTAAGTCAAGTAATAAGAAGTAAAGTGATACATAAAATTGCTTAAATTAAACATTTATTAATTTCTTTAAATTATTGAAAATTAAACTTTACTATTACTATTTACTATAAAAATGTAAGAAATGTTGTGTGATCATTCCTTAAATAAAGTTTTCATAGTTTTAGTAGTATTGTTATGTACATTCTGCTGAACAAATATTTCTGCTGCACTGTCTTCAAAAAACCCAGACTTTTATTTTGACGGGCTGCCGTGAATATCTTTTACATTTCTGTGTGTATATGATATGAGGATAGTTTTACTCAAATGAAACGTCACACGCGCTTCAGTGTGTGTGTTTGCTAAAGGAAAACGTGTGCCTCTGTCATCCATTCATACAGAGATATGACCGCGCACTATGAGTTAATGGTCATCAGATCACGTAAATCAGTGGGAAATGAATAGAAATTATGATTCGGTGTAAGGAAACATGTATACAAATATAAAAACCCTGGCAAAGCTGTAATATCAACGAATGTGAGCAAAGCATAGTGGGGAGCAGATCAGTGGAGATTTGACCAGCATTGCCCAGATCAGCTGTACCACAGCATGTCACAGCACAGTAGAGCTACTACAAACAGGAACAAGTATACTAACGTTACATAGACATTTCTTGTCGGTGCGTTTTTTTGAGCAGACTTAGCATTTCCGGTGAGCATGAGCGGTAACAGCAGAATGATAGAGTGGAATATAGGTTGTTTGCAAACACGTGATTCTGATGACGCTGAAATGCAGCTGGAGGGCAGTAAGTAATTTTTTTTCTCCATAGAATCAGTAGCAGAAACTCAAGATGCCTGTGTTTTGCTCTGTTTATGAATGCTCAAATCGACCAAACCGAGAAAACTCAAGGAGTTTTCATTAGGGGTCGACCGATTATCGGCCTGGCCGATTATCGGCGCCGATATTAAGCATTTTACCGATTATCGATATCGGCCATTTTAAAAACAGATTTGCCGATAATTTTTTTTTTTTTTTTTTTTTTTTATGCAAACAAACATATTATTTACAGGTGACATTATTTATTGGTGAATAAATAATACAGGTGAAACTATTTAATGTTTAAATGCACTATTTGGCTCGATGCAGCCTGTCTGAGCTCAACACTCTGTGAGAGTGAGGCGATCTCTCAATCTCTGAGAGCAATCTCCGCCCACCGCTCATCTGATATGTAGAGAGTCACGAGTCCGACCAATCAACGCGGAAAACTGAAGGCAGTCTCACACCGAGAGCACATGCTAACTGGAGCTGCCTCAGTGATCACGCATCAGTTGTCTCTCAAAGGTAAAGCAGCAGCAGACGTTGCTGAAGTTGCAAAACACCTCAATATAACCATGATGTCCCGATGGCGCGGAAAATGCGGGCGGAATCGCGGAATGCAGTCATATAATGGAATTTACCGTATAACGCGGAATGTCACGGAATGTGTCGAAGTTTGGATGAATTAATCAAAAGTAGGTCAGTACACTTAAATCGACTCGCGCTATGGACTAGTATCTATAAATATTAAGCCGCAAAAACACTTTAAATATGAATCCTGCATGTTCTGCATCTCTGTTAATGAATGACACAGACGTGCGGTTTCATTTACTGCACACATACATACTGAAGCGCACGTGACGCTCGCGGTGACTTCAGCGTCTGCCGTCTCACTAAATGAGGACATAAATACATGAACAACATCCCCAGAACTGCTCGCAGAGTCACTTCATGAGCATTTGACCGTTTCATTTGAGTAAAACGATCGTCATATCATATATACATAGGCTACAGAAACTTAAAAGGTCCTCATGGCAACCTGTCAAAATATAAGTTCGGTTTAGCCGAATATATTACTGTATACGTAATACAACTACAACAATTATTACAACTTTTGTTGAGAATAATAACACAATACGCTAAATACGTTTACTTTAAGTTTTACAAAATGTTTACAGAATGCTTCTGGGTGATCTCTGTACTTATGTTATTATTAATATTACTGTTTATTTAATGTTGTTGTTATTAACAGTTTTCAGAATTAAAGACATGTTTAAAAGCATTTAAAGAACGTTTTTTTTTGTCAGAGCTCTTGTTATTATTAATTTTGGCATTCATTTTTACACCAGACACGTATATCGGTTCTAAATATCGGTTATCGGTCTACTTGATCTGTAATAATCGGTATCGGTATCGGCCCTGAAAAACACATATCGGTCGACCCCTAGTTTTCATTGTGTACTAAAATGTGTTGTTCATAAGGGGAAAAGTCAAGAAATCGACTGAAAAACGCAGGGAAAAAGTGGCTTGTAAACCTGCGTCTGCGGTCGACAGGAGCCAGAGTCCCACTGCAATGACATCATGTGCAAACAACCTATTGAACAAAGCGTCACGCGGCGCAGTGATGACGGCTGAGGGAGTTCTCTCTTCAAAAAGTTAGCAGGCAGAGGGGGACATCACAGGGTTATCCGTTGTGCCAGTGGAATAGCAATCTGCTTGCCGCACGAGGTTGTGTCATGTGTTGCTTTATAGTAGCGATTTCTGGAAGCCAATGTTGATATTTGAAATCCCCAAAACAAACACGCCCCTAGCCCAAAAGGGTCTCGCCCTTATTTTGATAGCTCTGCCCCACACATACATAGCCTATACAACCCAGTTAACGATTAGTTCTGTGACAAAGCAAAACCGATGTTACACCATGTCTACACCAGACGCAAGCGGCGTGACAAAATATTATAGAAGTCATTATAATCAGTGATGCTTTCTACACTGGATGCTGCACGCCATGACAAATCTCAGACGGACACAAATTTCTAATGATTTTCAATGGTTGCTTTATCGCGTCCAGTGTAGGCAGACTTTAGCTTGTTGTGGCGCAGCGCGTCCGATGTAGACACGGTGTTATTCTCCTATCAAGAAGAAACAAAGCAACCTCGGCGTCCAATCGCAGGCCTTCCGCTCCTTGAGTTCTCTCCAGTGCTGGAAAGCTGATCCAATATTTACATGGGTCTTCCTTCTTGCCTTATTGTTCTGCAGACGTTGTCCTCTTTTGTTTTTTATTCGCCATCTCTATCTTTCTGTCACTCGGCTCAGTTGTTCCCTGAACCCTCTCTCCTCCACATCATGAGTAGACACGCCCCTTACTGCTGATTGGCTGCCAGTATTTTTTGGTACTCGTCCCCGACTCGGTTTTCTAAAGGGTTTTTGAAAAATTACACACCCCACCTTTAATTATTTTTGTGTTGTATACAACCCAGTTAACGATTAGTTCTGTGACAAAGCAAAACCGATGTTACACCATGTCTACACCAGACGCAAGCGGCGTGACAAAATATTATAGAAGTCATTATAATCAGTGATGCTTTCTACACTGGATGCTGCACGCCATGACAAATCTCAGACGGACACAAATTTCTAATGATTTTCAATGGTTGCTTTATCGCGTCCAGTGTAGGCAGACTTTAGCTTGTTGTGGCGCGGCGCGTCCGATGTAGACACGGTGTTATTCTCCTATCAAGAAGAAACAAAGCAACCTCGGCGTCCAATCGCAGGCCTTCCGCTCCTTGAGTTCTCTCCAGTGCTGGAAAGCTGATCCAATATTTACACGGGTCTTCCTTCTTTCCTTATTGTTCTGCAGACGTTTTCCTCTTTTGTTTTTTATTCGCCATCTCTATCTTTCTGTCACTCGGCTCAGTTGTTCCCTGAACCCTCTCTCCTCCACATCATGAGTAGACACGCCCCTTACTGCTGATTGGCTGCCAGTATTTTTTGGTACTCGTCCCAGATTCGGTTTTCTAAAGGGTTTTTGAAAAATTACACACCCCACCTTTAATTATTTTTTGTGTTGTATTTTAAAACTTTTAAGCACAGTATACTCTTTGTCAGTTTTGTAAATGTTAACAAATCTTGGCAGTTTGTTGACTCAAACAAAACTAACTGCATAACAGACCCCTGCTAAGGACACATTGAAGACAGTCCCTGCCGATCATGTTTGTTTGACCCCTGTTTGCTCTTCCCTGTTCTCTGCAGGAGTTTGAAAAGAGGAAGATGTTGTAATTTGTTAGAGGGAGTGTGAGAAGCAAACTGCCCTCCCTGCCTTTGGACCGTCATCCCTGCTGGAGCCCACCACCTTCCTCCAGGCTCAACAGTGCGCACACTTTGTGATTTCAACTGATTCTATGAGTACATATTCCATATTTGCATCAGAAGAAATAATAATAATAAAAAAACACATTTCAAAAGTCTATCACAGCCTTCGTCTTAGAAGTGTACAGCACAGGAACATATCCACCTTTTAATCCATCCACAGCAATGTCTGCCATGTTGTTGCTTTGTCATAATGTTTTCTCTCCTTCTGAAGCAGAAAATATATCTCTTATGCTCTTCCTTGTTGTAGTTGATTCCTTTTTACATTTTCCAATATGCTGTTTATTGTCAGCAGCTCAATGCAGGTTTCCGGCGATCATGTTTTTGAAAGAAGCATGTTGCCCCTTTGGCAGTCTTGATGAATGCATCCCCTCTGTGCTATCTAATGTGTGTGTTTTTGTTTTTCTTATGGCACAATGACCTTCACCCTTTGCATTAGCACTCATTTGTGCAAATGGAAGCCTTTTATATTCTTTCCCTTTTCAATTCACACTGGCTCTGCGTTGACCTTCTGGCTTCCTGAGACTTTGAGTGCATTAAATGTCACTTTTCTTCGGCATTAAAAGCATAGACATTTTCTCCTGTATTTTTCAGCATTTACTTCATATGGCAGGTGTAATTATAGACGTGAAGATGGCCACGACAGGTTTAGAAAGCTGTACAATCGCGAGGTAATGCTGGTCATCCACAGTTGTTGTAACGCGAGATGGACTATTTAGTCTTTTTTTTTATGACAACTTTTACTTTAGTGTGATAAAATTGGAGCGTTAAATGGACCAAATTACTGGAATCTAGTTAGCATTGAAAAGAGCGGAACTACATGTCACCTGTCCCAGGCTTTTAGCAGGGATTTTCATTTGCAGACACCGGTTTATTAATTCTGACATGCCTCACTGGAAGGTAAAATGTGTGTGGGAGGACTTTCTCCTTTCGCCCTGTAATTGCATCTCTCCTGCCTAATGACATGCATTCACATTTTATTCTGATAAAGAATGAAAATGCAAATTTGTTCTCTTGCCAGGTGCATTTCAGAAGTGCTCAGAGTTGATGAATATTCTTAGTTGGAATCACATATTTATCAGGCTCAATTATGCAGGGTTGCACATGTTGTCTGTATCAGAACATTTTAGCGAGTTTGCTCAAATTTCTCAAAGAGTGGGAGGAGGTCAGCATGGAAATGTCACTGAATGTATCAAACGCTGACTGTGTCGTTACAGCCCTCCAGCTGATCTGTAATGGGAAGGATAGGGGCGGGGAAAACACTGAGATGAGCTCTTGAACTGACACATCACATCTCTGTATCTGCCTTTGTGGCAAACAGAAATTGGGACACGTACTTTAAGAAAATGATCACAGATTCGCTGACTGTGTGATATCTAATGCTACAGTGGCACACAATTTGTGGATGCGTACCAGCTTTATTCTTAGATATAAGACTTGAGCTTATTAGTGCTCACCATGCAGGGTAGAGGGATTGTACCAGTTGTGTGAACTTTCTTAAATTGGGACAGAAAGTTCTCACTGTATGGCTTTGGAACTAGTTTAGTTTGTAACTAGCTCTGTATTTCATATGGTTGCACTATTGGTAGCGCTCATAAGTCATATGCTTACCTTTAAATAAAGTGCAGTCAAGTAATATGACATTTATTTTTGTAGATCCAATAAGCATCCATCAAATCTGTGAGCCGAGGTACTGTTGAAGAGCTGAGTATTACAGGTTGATCTTCTAGTTCACATTACATGCTGCTTTTTCTCTTGCAACTTTCAAACATAATGAATAAAATGTACTTTGAAATGTATATATAAATAATCAACTATAAGTGAAAACGCAATGCTTTTTCTACATAGGGAAATTAATGTTTAATGATAACTTATGAACTTCAATTAAAAGTTTTATATTATTGAGTTTCACTTTGTAGTTGGTTGACTTGGTTCAGCACAGAATCTCTGGTGAAAATAATTCCAGAACCAGTGCTGTTTAAAAGGTGAGCAGGCACTAATGCAATCTATTCATATATAATTTTCAATAAAATAAAAAAGGGGGAAAAAGTAGATAATTTTAGATAGATTAGTGATGATAGTTTTTGAGTTTTACTATAGTAAAAGTGTAGTAACCATGTTTTTGGCTTATTGTTTACTGTTTGTATACCACAGTTTTACTACAAATACCATGGTTAAACTATGGTTAATGTACCAAAACCATGGTTAATTTGTGGTTACCACTGTTTAACTATAGTTACCATGTTATTTTGGTTTTATTTGTAGTAAAACCATGGTTAATGTTCATAAGGGTACATCATACATTTGTCTGTGAGGTAAAACATTGATGTAATTAATTCAGTCTGAAATGTTATTCCAGTGTTAATACATATCTTTCTACAAAGTTTAATGATGTAACACTCAAATATGTAGTAGTTTTAATTGTAATTTAGTGTCCATTTACACCACACCCAGGCCAACTAACTTGCACAAATATGATTTGGTCAGCCCCAAAATATCCTCAACGTAATAGAAAAAATATATTGATTTTAGTCTGGATTGATGCCATATTTATTTTGACAAGAACAAAAACAGCTGTACTAAGGTCCCCCATCATATCTGATTTTCACAACCCACTTTTCTTACTCATTTTTCAATGCATGAATGTCCTCTGGAAATATTTTGGAAATACTTTTTAAATGTTGCATCATGCAGCTGAATGATCGACACCAAGGTGAACAAAAGTACAACCCATTGAACATGCTGTACTTCTTCCTCCCAGCCTTGTTTTCATTCATGTTAAAAGTGGCATCTGACAGCTTGGAAAAAGTAGCATTTGTTGTTTAAACCGCACCACTTTTGACAGCGGAATCAGTAAAGGGTTGCACTTTTTATTGATTGAACTTCCAGTAAGTTGCTGCAGATGTTAATAATGACATGAAATGTCTTAAACTGCATGCTTTCTCCTCAGGTGTACTACTTCAAACAACCCTGATGATAATTTAACATCAGTGGCAGCTCTTCATATAAGCTCTATAAATACAAAGCATGGGAAGAAAAATGGAAGTTCCTTGCTATTTAACACCGATACAGATGCAGACCCATCATATTATAATAAAGATCCATTAACTCCATTGTCATGCATCATCATTACCACTTCCACAACCATTCCTCACTGTTCCTTTCAAACAAGAAACGACTGGGCCTCATGGGAGTTTACTATAAAATGTTTATGGAAATGTATGAATAACTTTGAGAAAAAGAGACACTGAAATGTCTAGTCAGATTTTATTTCTTAAAGTTCTAAATAAGACTTTAAAGGATAGGTCATGAATGAATGTTGCTGTTTATTTTCCAAGTCATTTGAATTTATACACACTCTTAAAATGAAAGCTTCCAAAAGGGGATTTCACAGCAATGCCATAGAAGAACCATTTTGGGATCCCTAAAGAACCTTTCAAAAGATTTTTTATCTGTGTGAAGAGCATTTTAATAATCTACAAAACCCTTTTTCCACTATTAAAAACCTGCTGTGCGACACAAAGGTTCTATCATTAAATAATAATGACAATTGTGTTCTGCTTGACACTGAAAGCTACTCTGTGGACTTCAGTGATGCTTATACTCCATTTATTATAGTTTAATGGAAGAAAATATTTTTTTGTGTTTCATGGAAATGTTAGTCAGGGTCTGACTTCGGGGACAACATGTGGGTGAGTAAATGACAATATAATTTTTATATGTTTGTGAACATTCCTTTAGCATCATACAATGCTGTAAATAGCAACATTTTGTAGAGAAAAAGATGCTATTGGAGCCTATAAATGTCCTCTTTTCACCAGACATCTTTGTGCGCTTATCTCCACTTCGTCACTGTCAGCCTAGGAAAAGATTAGGCTGTGTACATATTGTTACCAATTACGTTCCAATCTGCATTAGAGAAATTACCATACTAACGATTGGAGGTCGAATTTAAGGCTTTATTTGTTAGGGGGCTTAGGGTATCTGCTCTCCCGGAACGTTAGTGGCCAAGCACTGCTGTGGCACTCGTTATCTTTGCGCATAGCTAATGAAGCAGCTCTGTATTGCACACTGCACTTTTTCATTCATACCTCAGTGCCTTCGATTTGGCTATGAAGAGCTGCACATTGGCAGTGTGACAAGCGATACTACGAACAAAAATAGCTAGCTTTTTTCATGCACGTCAAGTTACCCACTGAACTCTTTCGAACGCATACTACACGCCTGTCAAGATTCAAGATGCATGTGTGTGGGCTTTTACTTTCAGAATCACATTAACGTGTTATGATGTTCAGCGCGGGATGTGGTTCATGTTAAAATGAAAAAGTAAAAAAATGTATATATTTACAGTTGTGGTTAATTTTACACAGGCCTACACCTTGCATCTGTAAAATTTTAATTATTTAAACAAAACAAGAGGGATCATACAAAATGCATCTTATTGAATAAAATATTTCACATAAAATACATTTACGTATAATCCACAAGAGATTATAATAGTTGAATTTATAAAAAATACCCCATTCAAAAGTGTATGTATATTGTCATCAGGATGATCCAATGCTGTTTTTGTGATAGTTGTTCATGAGTCCCTTGTTTGTCCTCAAGTTAAACTGCCCGCTTTTCTTCAGAAGATTCAATCAGGTCCCACAAATTCTTTCCAGCATCTTCTGTGAATTTGAACCTTTTCCAGCAATGACTGTATGATTTTGAGATCCATATTTAAGTACAACCGAGGAATTTGCATGCAACTCTTGAAAAAAGTTAAAAAGCTCACTGATGCTTCAGAATGAAACGCAATGCATTAAGAGCCAGGGGTGTAAACTTTTAGAATTTGAAGATCAGGGTAAATTTAACTTATTTTGTCTTCTGGGAAACATATCTTCTGTAGCTTTTGAACTCTAGTACTAAAAAAAAGATATTTAGGCAAAATAAGAAAAATGTACACCTCCATTCAGTTCAAATGTTTGCACCCCTGGCTCTTAATGCATTGTTTTTCCTAATGGAGCATCAGTGAGCTTTTGAACTTTTTGTAATATTTACGTATGAACTGTACGATTGCCCAGTGCTTTGGGTTCGTGCTCTATTTTAATGTGCCTGTAAGGAAAGTTAACACACTTGCTGTTTTCAAAAGGGGCACAAAGTCAAATAGATCCAGCACTCCAGGGTAGCCAGACTGCAAGTATCTCATTGTGGCCTCAGCAATATAATATATCTTTTGCAATTCACTGCCTCTTTTTCAACTTGTCTTCGCTTATGCAGTCTAAGGTTTATGTGAATTATGTGGCCACAGGTATGATGTTTTGAATTACTGGATTGATCATTGTTTTTGTGTATAAACATTTTGGATATGAAGGCTTTTTAAGTCTGTTACTAACATCTCTATGTTCTTCAAATGAACTACTTGTCCTTTTTTTTGGTATTTTAATTGTCTATATAACATTTTATAAGCCATATTAAATGAACAAAGTGAAAAAAACATGATGAAAATAATCAACTTTTAAACAGCATTGTAAATATTTTAGTATATTTATAGATTTTATTAATCAATCGGTGATCACATTGTGCTCTATTATTTACTAACATTTTATTCAATGCTGTATTGCTCTAGCTAAATTAATGTGTATTAAGCTAGATTCTGAGCTGAATCCTCAGTGCTCATGTCATTGCATTACATTAATCCAGTAAAACTTATTGAACATATTTGCCACTGCCATTACACCAAACATTCATTTTTAATAAATAAATCCCATATGTTTTTTAACAACACCACCTCTCATTTCTACAGGGAAATCAACTGTATGTGTTTAGAAAAGGAGACCTAATAGTTCTGTAATTTAGAGTCACCAATGTGCTTAACAAGAGGTTCATAATTAATCAACTTTAACAAAAGCCAGACACCAGAGACCTTCCGGCAAGCTAAATTTGTGCACACGTAGGCCTGCTAGATGAGATGACTAATATATTCAGAATGATTTTGGGCATGCATGCAAATTGCTACAAGCCATTCATTAAGGGTCTAAAGGCACAGGAAAAGTTCTGATTTCCCACCTCCTCTCCAATCCCAAAAGACTTTAGGGCTCTGGTAAGTGCTGCTCATTCTGTGATAAGTCGGCGTGGGTTCTTGTTTTAGTGTCTCAAAAATGGTTGTTAAGTCTGTCACTCCGAGTGTTGCTGCTGCTGTTTACAAGCAATGACCCTCGGTTTCTGAACTGCTCGAGACAGACATTAACCACACTTCACGCCCCATAGAACACATTTTAGCAAATGCACCAAACCGAAAATAGCCCGAAATTTTTTTAATGATAAAGCATATCATTTAAAGGTGGTCACAAAATGGAGAATCAAAATATTCTTGATATTTACACATATAAAAGTATACTATACAATAAAACACACTGCAGATTCAGAACTCAATACTTGCAGGTAAGTACACTGCTTTACTCATGCAGTGCGTTTGTAATAAACATCAAACCAGCTTTTAACACTGAGGACACAAAATCAGTACATATCAGCGTACATGCAGCATCTTTTGTAATAAGAAAAGTTATGTCATTTTAAAACTATATATCAAATAAGTAAGCAAAATAAATTACCATGCTTAAACTATTGCAATCATTGTTGGATTGTTTCATCTTCCACGAGATCTGACTTGGGCTCAACCGTATATGGCTCTATCACAGCTCTTGCCATCTTTAAATATCAAACACACAACATGCTGTAAAAGAGGGGGTTTGCAATACGTGAAGTTACCCCGTCACGGCAGTGGGCTTTTACTTCGGTTTCTGCGTGATGTAACGCCCCTTGAAATGGAGTGTTTTTCATAGAAAGTGAAAATAAGAAAGGTAAATTATACAAATATCGGATATTTTTGGTGCAAAAAACTAACCCAGAGAAATCTGAAACAGTATTTCATGATTCCAATTCATTTTAAAGCAACTGTATGTAGTAATTCTGAGTCTTGAGTTACAGCGGATAGCAGTATGTACATTTGTTGCAAACCTGTCTGAGTTTATCTGGCCACTGTTTGGTTACCAGCATTCTTCATTATATCTTTGTTTGTGTTCAGCAGAAGAAAGAAACTCATACAGGTTTGGAACAACTTGTAGTTGAGTAAATGATGACAGAATGTCCATGGGTGAACTATCCATTTAAGTGTTTAATTTACCAAATACCACGGAATTGGAGTACTAAGTTTGCGTATTAACATTCTTGGGTGTTTACCCATGTAATTAGAGGCTGCCACTCATTCTTGAAGTAAACATGGAGTGATATACAGGCCGTATGATTCATCTCTGTCGCCGCAATGGTTGTTCATAACAATCCTTTGAAATGAACCTACCCGAGAGAGAGAGAGAGAGAGAGAGGGCGATAAAAACTGATAAAAAAAAATTGTATGAGGTATTGCTGTATGCCAATAGCAGTGACTCAGACTTACCGCAGCGCTTCAAAAAAAAAAAAAACATAAAGAGGAGGGTTCGAGAGAGGGAGGGCGAGCAGGGGTGGGAAAAAGATAAACAGTTGCTCCTATTGAAGCCAGTTAGAGATGGTTTTTCCTCTGTGCCGAAAATAAGCTTTCATTTTTCACGCTTGCAAAGCCGATGAGTACAAAGCGAGATGGTTCCGTAGGAATAAGCTATTGTTTTTCCACTGTGACACTTCACTTGAGAAATGTGATTATAGCTTAATGGAAAGAACTCCCTCCTAATGCGTTTCTGAAGAGGCTGTGATAGCTTCACTGAAGTTCTTTATTCATTTTAACAGAATCGACTTTAAATCTTCCAGCAAATGACTATATCGCCTATTGTTGCGAACACTGTTTTAACTGGGGCATTTGAAACTCCATTATACCTTCATTTCATATGTGCGCAATGGGACAGTACTATTATTGTGCTGATGAGCCTCTGTATTATTAGCATTTATACTATTGCTATCTGCTATTTGTAAGCTGAAAGTACGTAACAAGGCTTTGCATTACTCTAGTCTGCTCCACTGTATAGTGAACCAGGATAGCTCAAATAGATGTTGCCACCAACTTTTTTAACAGCCATTAAGGTCCGGCATTAAGCTAAAACAAATTCCTGAGAGTGGTTCGACCAAAAATGTACCCTCAGGCTATCCAAGATGTAGATGAGTTTGTTTGTTTGTTTAGGAAAACAGATTTGTAGAAATTCAGCATAACACCACTTGCTCACCAATGGATCCTCTTGAGTGAATGGGTGCCGTCAGAGCGAGAGGCCCAACAGCTGATACAAATATCAGTAATCCACAACTCTCCAGTCCATCAGTTAATGCCTTGTGGGGTGAAAAGCTGTAAGTGTTTCCTTCATTATTTGAACTATTTCTTTAAACTAGGGTTGGAAATGAATAATATCCACAATAAATTCCTGAATATTTATTAATAATTCACAAAACAAAGCTGGGGGACAAAAGTGTATTTACCATGGAATTATTTTGGATCTGTAGCCTACTGCATGTTAAACAGGATTCAGTTGCGTTTAATCTTCTGGTTCATCCGTTTTCTCGCAAATGTTCTTCTTTGTCTTTCATTGTCAAAACTGTCAGATGAAAAACAGTTACTCTCAAATTAGGATTTGTATCAATATTGACAAAGCTAGCATTTAATATGATAAAAATGTATTTAGAGTACAAGATGGTTTCAAAGTGATTGTCAGCTCTATCTATTGAAAAAAAACAAGGTTTGACAGCTGGCAATGTTGCTAAAATAACATTTACATTACTTTTATGCATTTGGAAGACACCTTTATTATAAGCAACTGAATAACTGCTAAACATTTGATCAGTTCATGTATTAAAGGGGAATCAAAAACACGACTGTGTTGCCAGGGCAATGCTCTTCCTGGAGCTTCAGAAACAGTAAGTGTTTTTTTTTTTTAAGAATAGCTCATAAAAATGTTTCTTACTTGACAGATATCACTGGAATACGTGTCTTGAGATATCACACCTGTCTCTGACAGCCCAAGGCTTTATCAAAAGTAAAAACGAATCTGACCGCAGGGCACTGTTGTTTGGCCAATCAGAAGACTGCAGAAGCGATTGCTGCCTGTCAGTTATTTTAAGTACTTGGGTTCATTTTGAGTGTTGCTGACTTCTTTGGAAGCCAGAGGTTTTGAAGACTGGCCAGACTAATTCCCTTGGGTGCAGTTTCTCAGGTGGAATGTCTCTGCTCAGAGCTCTCAGTGGACAGATACTTTACTTTTGTTTGTTCCTCAGCTCACCTCAGAATAATTATTTATGCCTTGAATGTGCTGATGACTACTAGTCAAAATAATTAGTCATACAACTTATACTTTATATGCAAATTGTAATTTATATATAAAATGTCTGTGTGTGTGTAAAAGACTCTTGATCAATTTAATGCATCCTTGAGGAACCTCAAACTTTGTTTCATTCTTAAATTTTAGATCATGATGATGTTCAGTTGGTCTCTTTCTTTTTTCAACTGTTTACTTTTTTCACTTCTGCAGTCTAAGGCTTTAGAGTAAGAATTATGTGGTAAAAGTATGGTTGTTTTTTATGTGATGCATGGATAAAAAGTTTTAATGAATGGCTTTTAAGGTTACTGAACATCTCTACTTCTACTAGAAATGTTTCTGTTGACTTTTCTTTTTTTCATATTCTCATTTCTAGACTTTTGCCTTTCAATATTGAACAGTTGATTAAATAAAATCAGAAAATATGTAGATATTAAATTGGTGAACATAATGTCTGTCCATCCAACAAGTATTAAATGTAGATTATATGTCACAAAGCTAACTTCGAAAATGAAGTGGACTCCACAGCTGTTTAAAAAAATCTAGCATACACTAAAAAATGCTGGGTAAAATATGGACAAACCCAGCGATTGGATTGTTTTGACCCAGCGGTTGGGTTACTGCTCAAAAGGTTGGGTTGAACATTTAACTCAACTGTTGATTGAAAGCAACCCAATCGCTGGGTCAAAACAACCCAATCGCTGGGTTTGTCCATATTTTACCCAGCATTTTTTAGAGAGTACTTGTTTCAAAGTGCCTCAAACAAAACTCTAAAGCCCCTTATGAAAATCCAGTTATTAATTATTCCTCTTTTATTCAACCCTGTTAACTAGTCCAGCAGCTGCAGGCCACAGCAAGCCGTGCTGTAGTGCTTCATCTAGTCTCTTCTCCGCTGCACTCACCTCAGTGAGCTGAATAAATACAGTCTTTCCCTCTGCGGCCTGGTCAAGCAGTCAGCCTGACATCTTACTTAAAGCCAAAATGCTTCAGCTACTCACATTAAACACAGCTCAGCTCCTGGCACTGGCTTCAAAACTCTCTCACCCCGAGTCCCCAGCCATTTTTATTTCATAGCTTTCAGAATTCATGAAATTGTAGAAACGGTAAAGTGCCCTCTCCATTTAGCACTGGAATCAGATTAAATACTTTCTGTTTTGCACTTCAAAAAGCTGTGGGCTATACTTGAGCTCCCCGGTTGGTTTCTGAGTTCAGTCTGTGATTACACCACTGTGCGCTTACATTGACGGCAAACGTCTGAACGATTCAAAGCAACGGAGACTGATCACATCCTGTTTCAAAGCGTCTCGTTCCCTGCGCAGCCGCATGCTAATGCAATTTAACCTCTACACACATCCATGCTGATTTCATCAAGCAGCAAATCACCCGGGCTGCAACTTAATAACGATGCAAAGAGAACCCAGGTCGGTCTCTCAAAGGCGACACTTCTGAAAACATGAAATAGTGAGAGGGCTTCCATCATCTTGTCCTCAAGGATATCATTCATCTTTGTCTCACCCTCTCACTCATATCCTGAGCTAATTCGATGGTGCATTTTGCAGTCTAGTCACTGATTAAGGCATCTCCATTCATCACGCTTCTGGTAAGGGTTCCCGAGGCTTGTTGTTCGCCTGTGAAAAGAAAGCGCTAGCATTGCATCATGGTGACAGTTTTTCATTATAAACAGTTTACTTACCATCACTTATCCATCCACATGATGAGGTCGTCAGTCATGTGGCAGGGAGGCAGATCCCATCACATCATGAAATTAGAAGCAGCGCCATTTCCTTGCCAACTTCCCACCCAGTAAACAAAAAAATAAAATACAATACAACAGCAGCGTCAAAATAAACACGTCAATTTATCTTTTTGATCGAGAAAGTCAAACAAAGAGCTCTTCGCTCGGAGAGCTATTAAAGTGAGATGCTTTTAACATTGTTGAAATAAGAGAGAGGGTTTCATTTAAGTTTGCAAGTTTTGTCATTATCTGAAATTGAATGCATCAGTATCTTTCTTGCATTTTCTATCAGATGAAATGATGCTTCCATTAGTGCAATGGAGGAAACGTTAACGCTTATGCATTTAATATTTGGTCATATTGAATACGATGTGCTGCTTTCTTGGCATTTGTTGTGTTTTTCTTTGTGTTGTTTGAAACAACCCCAGTCACAATAGATTTGTTTTTTGACTTCTTATTATGCTGTGCAGACTGTGTTGATTTTGAATGAAGTTTACTCCACAGGGGTTCCTTCCTTCGTGCATGTTTATTTTTGTGTGTTTTTTACCCCCGGAGAGAAAAAGAACTGGGTCAGAGTGTCTCAGGAGTTTCTTTTGAAAAATATTTTTTTCTGACCACTGTGTTTTCTTTTTATTTCATTTCACTTGTACCTAACTGTAACTTGAAGTGTTTTTAATGTACCATACACCTATTAATCAGAGATATAGGCTAATTATAATGTAGCCTGTCTTTGGACTTTTGGTTAAAAAATATAGGCTGTGCATGTATAAGTGAAAGTGTATGTTTTACTGTAGGACAATTGGACACAATTTGTTCTTTTAAACAAAACCCTTTTCACCTTTGAAAGTACAAATGTTTCAATAAATATATTTATATGAGTTAAGTAATTTTTATATAATATCAATAATTCTAATAATTACTTTACATTAATTATAAAAAATAGCAAAATGCTATTTAAAATAGTTTCAGCATTGTAGATATAGCCAGTGTTGCTAGACTACTGTACTTCTAGCTAACATATAATAAACTAGCCTATAGATTAACTACATTTCTCGGAATATTAAATTGTGTTGTGAATCAGCTAATATTTTTCACGAATATACAGTTTTTGATTAATTAATCAATATACACTCTGCTGTTTATACACTCTGTTTTGTGTGTGTGTGTGCGCCTTAATCTGTACATTTCTGTATATTTTGTTCTGGTTATTTAATTGAAATATTTTTTTCTTTAATTGGCTGAGCAGCTGAACCCCTTTAGGTAACACTTTATAATAAGGAACACTTATTCACTATTAACTACGACTTTTCCCTCAATAAATTCCCAATTTGCTACTTATTAATAGTTAGTAAGGTAGTTATTAAGTTTAGGTACTGGATAGAATAAGGTCATGTAGAATAAGGCATTAATATGTGCTTAATTACTACTAATAAATGGCCAATATTCTAGTAATATGCATGCTAATAAGCAACTAGTTAAGAGACCCTAAAATAAAGTGTTACCCTACTTTTAGGCTATAAAAACATGTATTACTTCTCAACACTGTCAAAATAACTAGGCCTATTTATTGATGTCAAATCTCAAAAGTTGTAGGCCAAATATTGCTACCACCTCGTTCTAATCCAAAACATAAAGGGCATGATACACAATTTTTTTCAAATATGTTTCTGGATGTATTTTTTGTCTTTTAATTACCTCTACTTCAACTCCCAGCTAAGACAAACTCAAGCATGCACTGACATTTTTTTTTTCTTTTTCTTGTGTAAGTTGATGAAGACTAGGTTCAGCCAGGAAAAAGTTTAAAGAGAAAAGTTAGGCGAGGGGGAATATATCTAGAGAGATTTGGGAGGTGAGACAGAGGACATTTTCTATAATAGAGAGAAATTGGTGCCTTTTATTTCAAATAAACTGTCACAGTCATGAAACAACACAAGTCATGCTGTTATTATACAATAATAAAGCTGAAGAATTGAAGAAAAACTGCATATAATGGAGGCATGAAAGTGAATATATAGCAGAGCATGTACAAGGTGTTTCTTTTGTTGAAACACAGCAAGTATTTTCAAAGCTTTCGATCTAGCAGAGTTAAATAAAATGACAAAACAGAGATGTTTGTGAGCAGGCTTCTCTTAAAGAATAAGTAAAAACTAAAAAAGTATAAAATAAAAGACAAAAAAGCACCACAGAAGTATCATAAAAGCATTCCAATTTTTTTTTCTTACTCTGAGTTCTCAGGGAAAATCCATTAAAATATGGCACCTGAGCAAGAAAATCTCCACATTTTCAGTTACTTTTATCATATGGAAAATAATGTATTCTTCATCTCCAAGTCTGTTTATACATTTGTTTTCCAGAAAAGAAAACCAGTATGTGTTTGAAACATCATGACGGTGAGTAAATGATAACAACATTTTCGTTATTTCATTTTTATCATGGTCAAAGGAAGTTATTTGTCAGCTGGGTGATTGTTGCTTATTAGGTTTTCCGTTTTCATCTTAGGTTTCAATTCAAGAATCCAATTTCTTTTTTTCTGACCAGAGGAGCAAATAGGCAAGTTTTGATTCAAGCCCTTATGTTCTCAAGTAGTTTGTCACTGAAGTTTGTGTATGTCAAACGGCTCAGATAGATTATGTCACTCCAGTGTATATATTAGAATTTTCACTTTCATTCGCTTTTGAATATTTTATCAGAGAGATGTTTAATGCTTCCTTCTCTTGATCTTTTTGATCTTGTCTGTCTATAGCTCCAATGACGTCTGATGGAGATCCATACTGATGAATGACAGTCTGGCCACACTTGGCACTTTGTCTTTTCTGTGAAATTGAACCTTTATTTGACTGCCAGTGAAAGGCTGCTTGTAAATAAAGTACAATTTTAGGGCTGCCAAGTTGAATTCTCAGCTCACTGAGCTGACATCCTCAAATAGTTGGCTATGGAGTGAAAGAGACAAGCAAAACATTAGTTATGGCACTGTTTCCATCTCAAAGCAAGTCATAACCTGAAAAGAGTTAGTCTTCATTTTGAGGGGTTTCATAACCTTTGCTATCACAAATTAACCGCTTATATACCCCGTATACAGGACGCCTACATTCACTATATTACAATTAAATCTTAAAGGGGACCTATTATGCTCCTTTTTACAATATGTAAAATAAGTCTCTGATGTCCCCAGAGTGTGCATGTGAAAGTTTTAGCTCACAATACCTGACAGATAATTTTGTATGGCTTGTTAAAATTGCCACTTTTAGGGTATGAGCCCAAATGCTCTGATTTGGAGTATGTTGCTTTAAATAAAATGAGCTGTTGCTCCCGGAGTAGAGGGCGGAGCTTCAAGAGCTTAACTCCTGCATTAGTACTTCAAGCCTTTGCAAATAAACAATCCACTGTCAGCCATCTGATTGTACTGCACATAATAAAAGTGTGTTTATGAATTACAGACAATGAGCACAGGATGCAAATAACAACAGAACTGGTCTCATGGTGCATGGCATAATATCACAAACTTTATAAGTCCCACTCGTGATTATGAGCTCAACAAACTCAAGCGATCTACTCACATTGCTTTCATATGCAACTTTTAACTACCACATTCCGATTCATGATCATTCATGAAGACAGCACCAGTAAAAACAGAGACAATGGTAGCTTTAGCATCATTAGCTTTACAGAGTGCCAAGAAGCTCTTTCAGAAGGGCAATTTGTAAAACAAACGTGTGACACTTACTTTGTCTGGAGCTGACATTCACGCACAAAGCTTTGGTATTGATTCCTACACATATTGGGGACTTTACCGATTTTTTTTCCGGGATATTTCCTTAGACAATTAAACCTAACCACAGTGTCCTCGGCTCAGATGGAGGGAGTCTATGGATTCTCCTGTGTTCATTAGCGCATCCCAAAACACAACACTTGAAAAGCCTCTTTGGTGCTGACATTATGGCAAGTCATTTTAACATTTACAACTTTGTTTTGACTATCCATAAATATCTCCAGCAGCTACAGCAAGTAAGAATTAATAATAATAATTTTATAATTAATTATTTGTAATAATTATTAAGCTCAGATGAGCTTTATTTGTCACATACACAATTATACAGAGTATCACCAGCAGTGAAATGTGTTCTCTGCATTTAACCCATCCAAGTGCTCACACACCTGGAGCAGTGATTATGAGTAATCAGTTATGGAAGCAGACCGCGGCTTCTCACTCAAGGCTGTGTGGGCAAGACTTTTTCCCCACTTTTTAATGGGCAAGACTTTTTCCCCTCAGTGACGTGAGGGAGAATCTGAAATAGCTCATTCTGAGGGACTGTTTATAATTTTTTTTTAGATTATACAAAAATGAGTGGGTAGGATTACAGGCTGGTTGTTTTCACACACTGAGGCCACACAACTATGTCCAAACACCTTATAAAAGTGATTTTGTCGCATCCCCCAGTTTGAGGCCCTGAGCTCCTGCCGTCAGCAGGGCACTGACGTGAGGATGTTTGCCCTGGAGTTCAGTGATGGTGAGTCAGACATTTCCAGTCAGACAAAATATGAATAAGACTTCTGCTGCAGAAAACAGCATACCCGATGAAGTATCTTGTATTTGCTTGTCCAGAGTCCACAATTAGAGCAGCATTCAGCAGGAGTCACAAAAGTGAGCGTCCGCTCAGAGTTTCGTCCATAAATTAAGGTCATTAGAGCTGTCTGATCAAGCATTTCCAGAGCCCGCAGTCAGGAGCCCAGGGAGTCCAGTCTAGAGTAGTCCAGAGGTCCAGTCAGAGCCCACAGAGTCCGCTCAGTCAGGAGCCCAAATATTTAGAAGATTGCCGCTCCAGTCAGGAGCCCACAGAGTTTGACACAGAGTTCGCTAAACCAGTCTGGGACGCTCAGTGCTGACTTCCAATCAATCACAGTCTCAAGTTTGAGGCATGAACCCACAGGTCTCCAGCTCCAGTCAGAAAATAAGAATGCCTCAGAGTTTAAAATCAGTCTCAGGCTCAGTCAAATGGTTGGACAGTAAAAGTATTTTATTAAAATGCAAATAGTAAAGTAATATTTAGAAATATTACATGCAAATAAATTGTTTTCTGTAATATATAAACACATGTATAAATTTTATATGCTTAATATCTTTAAATATATTATATATATTTATGTTTAATTATTAATTGTTATTAAAACATTTTGTGTTAATAATTTATATTTTTACATTTTAAATTCAGAAATGGTTTTATTTGGTGGTGCTCATACATATCTTTTTTTTTTCTCTTAAACTCTTAATAATTTATAACATACATTTAGCTGTTCTTGATGTCTCACTTGATCTCTAAGAAATGGGTAAAACTGCAGTCACGTGACATGGTTCCCATCTGATAACAAACTTTTGTTAAATTATGTCAAAACAATTAATGAGCTATTCAGTACAGCATGTATGGTGCTTCATGGTAAAACATTTCACATTTCACAGACAGGAAAATAATTCAATAAAACTGCACTCATATTTAGATCTTGTGCTTATATTTTTTAAAGCAGTTTGGATTTCAGCGTTTATTGCTTGACCTTGTGTGCTTCCATTGTAACTGCCATGATGTTAAAAAGGTTCAATTTGATATTATATTCTGTAGTTCTCAGCATTCAAATGCCTTCTCTATAGAGCTGTACTAGTTGTACTCAACCAGAAACTTTCAAAAGTTCAAAGACCAGGGTAATTTTTAATGCACTGTTCAACCTGAACACTTTATTTCATTATCACTAGACGTGATGTGAGCTTCAGACTTGCTACAAGGCATTCACCTTTAAAGTTTTGTGAAATAAAAAAAAATGAGGTCAGACATTTCCAATCAGACAAAATATGAATAAGACTTCTGCTGCAGAAAACAGCATAGCCGATGAAGTATCTTGTATTTGCTTGTGTAAGTAAAATTAAAAGCAGCATGCAAGTCACAAAATGTGAGCGATATTAATGCAGAAAACCTTTCCTTTCCATAAATTAAGATTAATTCTCACTGAGCAAGCATTTAGTAACAGTATTGAAGCAGACAGTATCTAATGTATAAACCAAGGTTATGCACCGCAAGTCCAGAAGTCTGCTTTGAGTTTGTGTTGGTTTGTACATAAATATTTAGAGAGATTGCCCTAGGGGTAGTTTGAGTTTCTAAAATCCCTGACGTGTCTGTGCTGACTTTTTATCAATGCAGTCTACAAGTTTGAGGCATGAACCTCAGGTCTCGCTAGATAAAGAAAAAATTAAATGCCTCAGAAGTTTAAAATACATGTATACCACCATTCAAAAATTTGGTTGGCAAATTTTTTTTGTAAAAGTATTTTTGAAAATGCATTTAGTTGATAAAGTAATATTTAGAAATATTACAATGTCAAATAATTGTTTTCTGTTTTAATATATAAGTAACGTATGAATTTCATATAATTTAATATATTTAAAAAAAATATATATATATATATTTATGTTTTAAACCTATATTATCATTGTTGAAAACAGTTGTGCTGTTGTGAAAACCTTGATATTTTTCAGGATTTTTTGATGAATAGAAAGTGTTTTTGTTACAGGGTAGAAGTCTTTACTTTCACTGTTGATCAATTTAATACATCCTCGCTAAATAAAGTATTAATTTCTTTAAACAACAATTAAATAAATTGGAGTTGCCACTATGTTGAAAAGTGGTGGACTATTAAATAAAGTTCACATAAAAACGAACATTTTGTTATTATTTAATGACCTTCTTATTGTTGGAAGGCAAAACAAAAAAACATTATACAATAAATTTGTTCTATAACTTTTAAGCTTTTTAAAGTGCAAAGTCTATATCATATGAAACCATAATAATAACTCAAATATAGTCATTATTGATTGATACTTCAAAATGAGCACAGCCTTTTCATTTTGGGGTGAAATGTTCCTTTAAAGAAATAATGAAGCTGTCTGCCTTATACATTTTTATTGTGGTTTTTAAGATGACATGGAAGTTTTTAGGTAACATTTTAAAGTCTGGCCTCGTTGCAGAAATCCAGCCGGTCCAGCTGACACAGGCTGCCCCCAGAAAGAAAGTAAATACTCTGGCCACAATCATTGGAAGGTAAATTCAATTCACAAGCTAGATGCCTTGGCTTGCTCTGATATGTGGACAGTTATTTATTTACTGCGTGCAGATGGCACATAATATGTGTCCAGGTCGTTCCTCTGCCTTAATCAGTCTCTGCTTTTGTTGTCATTTAGACATTGATTAATCGGTGGCACTCTATTAAGATCCTGCCCGACTTAATTGTTAGGTGAGAAATAACACATTCATTCCCTGCCGTATTTTATGGTTTTCCTGATTTTAATGATGGTTTGCTCTCGTTGTTAAAGCTTCTGCTCTAAAGACCTGGCACAGCTTTAAGACAGATATTAAAAAGTGCCCTTTAATCAGATGCAGGGAGGTGGGATGATTGGAGGACTATGAATCACCTGGCTTGGGGAGAAACGAGTAGAGTTCAGTGGTGTTTTTACTCTTCATTTGGTTTCTGTCAGCTTAATGGTCATCGGTCTGTCTGGCTCCTCTCTGGCGACTGCGATGCACGTTGTGATTTACATGCTGTATAATCGGCTCAGTAATGGTTCTGATGAGCCTCTGTCACACAGTTTGTTCTCTTAATATTTGCTTGGCTCACCTTCAGGCTCTCGCTGATAAAATATTTTTTACGTCTCAGAATTCATTTCTTGTAAAACACACCCTCTGTATAATGACATTAAATGGCAGTTAAAAACCAAACATGTTCGATGTTGCCAAAATCATTTTCAGGAACTCAATGTGAAGATAGGAAATTACATATTGAGCTTCCTTTTCATTAAAATCGACAAATATTTATGTAACAAGCAGGCCTGTCATTCAGTTGAAAAGTTTAGGTGAATTAATTATGATATAGAATTGTTAATCAGAACCTTTTGAACTCTTACTAACTGTTAAAAATTAATCCGCTTCTGCCATTTATATTTATGAAAGAATGAAGCCGACATGCTCTGCTCAAGTAGTTAAGCTTAAGAAATGTATACTTTTTTACATAATTTCCAGAATATTAAAGGTATGCCTAACAGTATGAATGAATGAATTATGTATTTATATAGCGCTTTATTGTGTATTGTTGTACACACACAGTTTTTTACATTCATGTGGGGGGGATCTCTCCTCAACCACCACCAGTAGAGTATGGAAGTAAAAAGCTGAAGCTAACTGAGAGTTAGACTTAAAAATGGTTTTGTTGTAAAAATATTAATTATATTATGCCGGTTTGTGTTAATTTGTTAACCTAACAAGATGATACTGGGGTTTTAATGCTCATCAATTGAAACAATATTTCCAAGAAAACATTTCTTTTTAACATTTTTGATTAGCGAAATAAAAAAATATTAAACATTTCTTAAATGATTGTCAGTATTTAATTTTATATGTTAAGGGCATTTTATCTGGGATATGGCAACAAATAACAATACCCGCTTAAACTAAAGTAGTGAAATTATTTAGTTTTAATTAAATTAATTGTCCCTCATGTTTGTTTATTTGTGATATTGTTATGAAAGAAAATGATATCATTTTCACATTTTAAATATTTGAAATCAGCCTTTTTACCACAAAATATGAAGACTTAGAAATGACATTAGGCAAAATCCTTCTACTTTCCTGAAGTTTTTTCTTTTTCAAGGCTAAAAGTCTGTAAAAAGTCTTGTTAATGTTTAGCTGAAGATAAAGCTTTACGGTCAGTGTTTATGCATTAAACTCACTCTGGAAGACAGGAGTTCAGAAAGTAACCAACTCCACCCCCAAAAAAGTTAATAAATAAAATCCATCACATCTTCTCACTAGACAGAATGGCTCATAATTAATACATCTAAGACTGCAATTGTGTGGCTGGCTGGGAGCAAAATGGCATGCTGTTTCTCTCTGCAAGCTGCATATTCAGATATACATCTCAAATCACCCTTCTCTTGAGCTGCTGCTTCAGTTCAGTCGGAGAATCTCAGTATTTATAACCTGTTCATAACATTTCACAATACTGATGATTTAACTAAAGGGATATTTCACCCAAAATTTATTTAAATAAGCTCACCCTCCTGTCATTTAATTTGCAGAATTGTTAGAAATGACATTTCTAACAATTTCTAACAATATATTGACTTTCATTGTATGGAGAAAAATAGATAAAAAAATAAATAAAACCTTTTGCAAACAGTTTCTTCTTTTCAGTTTTAGAATGACATGGAGGTGATAGAATGCGGATATAATTTTTTATTTATTTATATATATATTTGTGAACTTTCCCTTTAAATTATCTGGATTCAGTCAGGTTTACTGAATGGAAACTACTGTTTATGTGTCTGTCACTGCCTGCCAAATGGTGGAGTAGTTTACTCCAGTATTTTGTGTTTCTTCATAAAATTCTACAATGCAAATCATTGCATTCATAAGAAATTATTTCAATACATTTTATGAGTTAATATACAAGGTGCAACAAAATAGTCTGAATTCTATAACCTCAGTGTGATTGTCACATTAGGCCTCGTTTGCGTATTTATTTTAGCATCAGTACAGTACAGATGCCAAAATAAATGCGCAAAAGAGTCCCAACACTACATGATCCTTCTTGGGTGCCCATTGAATTCTTTATATTTTCAGCTTATGCTTGTGGGCACAGTTTATAAAAGGTTACCTTGATACAGCCCTTCTAGCTAGAGGTTGATGGTGTTCAGTGGGGCACTGAAGGAGATTACCTCCAGTTTTTATTTAGTCCCAAAATTGATCCGTGTGAACTTTGGGCTGACATTAATGACAGCGCCTATCTGGATCTAAGCTGCTCGCTCTGACGCAGGGTGCTATCTGAAATCGATAGGGCCCCCTGTTATTTTCTCTCCCTCTCACTTTCTCTTTCTCCTCTCTCTTTATTTTTTCTTCCAAGACCCTGAGTTTTTTTATTTCATATATGGTGAAAGCCCATGCTCTAGCCCCTGTACTCATGCGTATCATCTTTGCTACACTTTTCGTGTCCCCCTTGCTGTGTGCCGGTGATCAACACGATGATCCTCTCTTCTATCAGCCAGACTGTCCCCTGTGGTCATTTGTATTCTCTCTATTTCTCCATCACTGTATTTCCCTTCAGCTCGTTTTTCCCTCTTCTCATTCGTGTCTCTGAAAAGATTCTAAAAGTAGCACTGCATGTACAAATGTTTTAGACCTAATTGAAAATGTATTTTTAATCAGAAAAACAGAATGTTTTATAATTGTGATTTTATGGTCTGAAATTTACATTTATGCATTTAGCAGACGCTTTTATCCAAAGCGACTTACATTGCATTCAAGTTACAGATTCTACATTTTATCAGCTCTTGCTTTCCCTGGGAATCGAACACATGATCTTAGCGTTGCTAGCGCCATGCTCTACCAGTTGAGCTACAGGAAAGCTACAGGAAATGCATACATTCTCCACTACATTTAGGTCAACAGTTAAATACAGAGCTAAACACTTCAGGAAATATAATATACAGTGCCGTGAAAAGGTTATTGCCCCTTCCTGTTTTTGTTTTTAGTTGCATATTTGTCACACTTCAAAGATTCAGATCATCAAACAAATTGTTATATTACACAAAGATAATGCAAATACAAAATGCAGTTTTATTTAATTTATTAAGGAATCAAAAGCTGTCCAAATCTAGCTGGCCCTAAGTGAAAAATTAATTGCCCCCGCCTATTAAATCATGAAAGAACTGTGATTAACCACATTATTTTTGAAAGCTGAGTTAAATTTCACTAGCCAAACCCAGGCCTAATTACTGCAAGACCTGTTGAATCATTTAAAATCTCTTAAATAGAACCTGTCTGACAAAGTTATTCATCCTTAAAGAGCAAGACATCATGCTGCAATCTAAACAAATTCAAGAACAGATGAGAAACAAAATGTTGACATGTAATAGTCTGAAAAGGGTTATAAAGCCTTTGGGACGCCAGCGAACTACAGTCAGAGCCTTTATTCACAAATGGAGAAAACTTGTAACAGTGGTGAACCTTCCAGGGAGTGTCTGGCTTACCAAAATGAAGATATTTGCTCTCTATAAAAATGACTCTAAGAACGCAATGCCGACTCATCCAGGAGGTCGTAACCAAGAACAACATCTAAAAAAACTGCAGGCCTCACTTGCCTCAATTTAGGTCAGTGTTCAAGATTCAACAACAAGGAGGAGACTAGGAAAAAACGGCATCCATAAGAGAGTTCCAAGGTAAAAACCATTGCTGACCAAAAAGAACACAAACGATCGTCTCACATTTGCGAAAAAATATCTTCATTATCCCCAAGACTTTTGGGCAAATACTGTGGACTGATGAGACAAAAGTTGAAGTTTTCAGGAAGGTGCGTGTTCCGTTACATCTGGCGTAAAACCAACACAGGATTTCATCAAAAGAACATCATACCAACAGTCAAACATGGTGGTGGTAGTGTGATGGTCTGGGGCTGCTTTGCAGCTTCAGGACCTGGATGACTTGCCATGATTGATGGAACCATGAATTCTGCACTCTCAGAAAATCCTGAAGGAGAATGTCCAGCCGTCAGTTTGTGTCTTCAAGCTCAAGCGCACTTGGGTTATACAGCAGAACAATGATCCCAAACACACCAGCAAGTCCTCCTCTGAATGGCTCAAGAATTAAGGTTTTGGAGTGGCCAAGTCAAAGTCCAGATTTAAATCAGTTTGAGATGCTGTAGCATGACCTTAAACAGTCTTTCCATGCTTGAAAACCCTCCAATGGGCTGAATTAAAACAATTTTACAGAGAAGAGTGGGCCAAAATTCCTCCACAGCGATGTGAACGCATCATTGCCAGTTATCGCTAACACTTGATTGCAGTTGTTACAGCAATGGGTGGCACAATCACTTATTAGATTTAGGGGGCAATTACTTTTTCACTTAGGGTTTCAGGTTTCACTTAGGTTTGGACAGTTTTTTTCCCTTAATAAATTAAATAATTATTTATAATATGGTCCCTGGAGCCTAGGTTTTATCACCTTGCAATTTCCAATGATCATTTAAGAGTACCTGCTTTTAAAATCTCTAGCCTTACTTTCAGTCCACAAGGCTGGTCTGGAGTTCTCCTTTCTCTAATCATCTGAAACAAGGAGATATAAACATTCAGTTTAACTGCTGTACACAGACAAACACATATCTGTGTTATCTCTCTCCTTCTCCTACATTCATTGATCCACACACTAATGTTACTGAATTTATTAGCTAGTTATGTTGGCCTGAGAAAGTCAACATACTTTGACCGTGTGAAAGATGCTTGGGACAGTTAACTGATCTGTTACTGCTCCCCGGGCCGTATTTGGGGTTTGCAGGGCACCGGTGCAGGTTGTACCTGTGGGCCCTGTTAGAAATAGTTTAGTATATGTTTGTTCTATATATTGATTTGTGCTATTTACACAATGTTTGAGTTTTTTCAAGTTTGTAGGTGCACAGGTACAGAAACTGACTAATTAAATATAAAATAGCATTGCATAATCTTCACTGTATAAATTAAATATAGATTAATTATTGTTAAACTACAAAGTAGTTCAGTATGAGCCGTGAGTGATTTTCTCTGATTAAATTTTTTGGATTAACATTAAGGATACGGACAACAGCTAGTAATAGGCACGATCACTTTAAGAGACAAGGCATCCAATATAATACACATCCATTTTTATCTCAACAGTTTACTTTCACTTAAGTTTATGTTTGCTCTCTATATGCGCTCCGAATACGGCGCGCGAGCACTCATTTGTGTTTTCCCGCGTTCTGTGTTTGAATGCTTATAAACTCTTTTGAATGTTTAAATGGGCAAGGCATAAAATGCGTGCAAATGATAACCTTTTGTGTCTACGCGCAGAAGTTGCATATTTTTAGGATGCCTCAGCCAGTCAGTTAAAATGAAAGAGTTGCACAATAGCACTGGTCATAAACAGAAACGCAGCGTGATTTTCAAAAAGTCAGTGCTTCAATTGCAACACTGACGAGGTGAATTTATGAATGAAAGTGTGAAAGTTCTGTCACAAAGTTGTTGTTATGTATCCTCGCTCTTTTTTAAGTGGGTATACGGAAATCCTTTACCTTTGCTAGTGGGTATACGCCGTATACCTACGTATCATGTAGCCTACAGTAAAGAAAATTGGAAAAGTTCTATAATAACAAAATACAGTAAAAGGTAACTTTTTTCCTATAAAAAATATTTTCAATCTGAGAATGAACAACAAACACAAACTTTCACAAAGTTGTGAAATAATTGTCTTGTGCAACAAAAATACAAGCAGTGCAAATGATTCACAAGCTACACACAAAATGGGTGAGAAATATACAGAGTGCAAAATGATCACTACGGCATAGGATAGGATTAGAGGTTTGAAAGTTATTAAACATTTAAGAACAATAGTTCCCTATCAGTCGGTCACTCGATGTCACGAGAGGACTGACGAATTGGGATCTCGCTTAGAGAGACCAATCCACTTCGAGTGTAAACTAAATGAGCCATTTCACATTGGCATGCGATTATTGCATCCAGCTGCCGCTGATCATAGCATGAGTATAAGTAGGCAGCAGGTGCATTGCATATTCATCTTTTCACTTCGGAGTCGAGCGGTTCCATCGTTCTGCTCCTGACTTCTGCTCAGGAGTGAATTCAACGAGTTGAGCACGCTCTTCGGAAGACTCTCGTGCTGGTGGTACGGTACTACAGTGGTGGTGGTTCTTCCCATGTCGAGTGGACTGCACACATCAGGCTGCACTACCCCCTGTTTGTGTTGCAGGTGACCATCTCCCCTGTGCGCTTCAGCATGCTAAAAGATAGCAACAGTAACTGAGACGTTATTTTTTTGCCGCAGGCGGCTGTCTCTGTCTATGAGGGTTAACATTTCGAAGAAGACTGAACTCTTCAGATGAATGTTAACATGACATTTTTATCACATTACCCCAAAAACATTGGCGCTGTAGCAGAAATATAATATTGTATTGAGCCATATGGTGCACAGAACCCGATTGAAGACCACAATTTACTCAAATATGCTAACAGCCCACACCAATATACAGCATTGAAGTCTCTCATGGGAAATTACATTTCCACAGACCACAGGCAAATTACATTTAACAGCCTGACAAATTTATATCTGTTAGTGTGACTGAAATGAAAGCAATGAGTAAAGGAGTATTAATGCCCATTGTTTCTCGCCTACTCCTTCTATTCGTAAAGGACATTTCTGTCATCATTTACTCATGTTGTTATAATATTCAGATATAGCACAGCAAATTGTGCAACAGCAGGTTTAACATCAATGATGTCAAATGTTATTGGTTCTCATTTCTTATAACAGCAATATTGCACATTTGAATATGCACATATCCAGTCACAGAGAATAGAGAGATATAGATATAAAACATCTGTGAATAGTGCCTTGAAGTTATAATTCACCTATAAATATAAATTCTGTCATCCTTTACTCACCTTTAATGTTTCTTTCTTATGATGAACACACAAAAAAAGAAAGATATGAAGAAAAAAATATATATACTGAAGTCAATGAGAACAAGAAACCATTAGTTTACCCACATTTTTTGTAATATATTTTTGTGTTTAACTGAAAAAAGAAATAGAGGTTTGGAACAACATCAGGATGAATAAATGACAACATTGTAATAACTGGGAGAAATACCCCTTACATTTTTTTTTTAGCCTTCCTCTGAGCTATCAAATGATTCTGAAAATTTGGAAGTTGCATGAACTACAGTTGATGCTTTTGTGGTGTTTCTCTTTTTATTTTTTTATTTTTTTTCGTTCACCTTTCACTTTCATTGTATGGAAAAAAAAGCTGAATGAACGTTCTGTCTCCCTTTGGTGGTCTCTAGAGGAGAGAAAGTCACAGTTTAACAACATAAGTACATGATGACATGATTTTTCTTTTTTGGGCAATCGTTAACAATTCGTTTGATACCATTCGTTTAGAACGAAGCATATTGGTTGAGGGCTTGGAGGTACCGCACTTTGAAGTGACAATTCCTTCTGCTGGAGAGGCTTTTGATGCTGAACCGTCTTCTTAAAAAAAATATGAGGGAAAGGGACGGTGGGTGTACAGTGAAGGAAAGAAAGATGGGAGAGCAGATGAGGGTTGGGACAAGGATAACTATTTCCCAACTTCAGATCACTACTTGTGTTAGCAGAGGAAGAAGAAAGTTGGGAAGATAGGCTGAGATGTTTCTCGCTTATTACTAGCCACTGACTGACAAAAGAACACATTGTGGTTGAGAGAAACCAGTCTGCTTAGCTTTAGTTTATAAAGTGGAGACAATGTCACTCGATTGCATCAGTGAACTGCATAGTGATAGTTTCCTTCCTGTGGCTCGCATGACTCAAATAAAGCATTGCTTTTGATTATTATCAGCTTGTCAGTTACAGTTATGGTGGCATGATATCCAAGCTGAATACTCCACCCAAAAATGAAAATTCTCTCATCGTTTACTCACCACATGCAGTCTTTTTTTCAGATGAACACATACAGATGTTTATGAAAAAAAAGACACTTCTAAAACCACACAAAACAAATCCATCCTACCTAAAATGACGATTCAATGTATTCGGATGCAACACAATAGGTGTGTGTAAGACAAATACTAGTATTTTATTTTATTTTAGTACTTTATTGTATTTGTTGATTTGGTATTTATATAGACCTATTTATATAGCATACATTTGCATAACTTTCAAAGCGTGAATTGACTAGCATTGGGTTGAGGGAGCATTGGCTAAATGCATTTTTTAACACTTGCTTTTAAATAATTAATTACGCTAAATAAATTAATACATATTGTCCAATTCCAATTCTTACAGTTGACTTTTATGCAGGTTCACTGACCCAATAAACTAACCAAAAAAAATACTACTTGCACACGCAACCCACATTATTACACAAGCTGGCATCTTACCGCACGGATCTCCATATATTAAGACTTGAGCTGTTCATACTGACATTGACATTTGCCTTAGGAAAGAGTTACACAGCAATCACAACTTTGTTAACCTGAGTGTAGAAGCAGGCTTAGTAAGTACTACAGAGAATTCATTTATGAGATGAGATATGCATATTCCATATTTAACAGAACAGAGGCGAGTAGAGGTAAATGTCCAATAGATCTCAGACTAAGGAAAACTAATAAAAAAAGGGTGGGGAATGGTAAAATTATGCAGAAGTTATCCTTTCGACTGTCCCTTGGTTTGCTGGAGAGTTTTATAATTTAACATTATTTTTCACTTTTTTTATATATTAAACTGCAGGTTGTATAATTCATAGAAGGGCCAAGGGTTAGTAACCAACTGAAGTGTCTCTGTAGATCCGATTTGCAAGTCTAAATGAGCTGAATATGAACTGCTGTATTACTGAAACGTGACCAGGGCTACTCAGAGCTCAGGGTATTGAGCCTATGTATTTTTAATTTGGGGAAAGAATTTACTTCAGCCAACCAGATCAGAATGGGAAAAATAAAGTCTACACAACAATTACAAAAATGGGTTGTTTTTATTCATAGGAGTCAAAGTATTTGCTTTAAAATGCTGAAAACTTGGGATAGAAGTTCTGCATAACTTTGGAATAGTTCGATTGAACAGCTGCATTGGTAAAGCAAACCAGGTGAAGACCCACCTGCAGTCAAACAGTCATGAGATCATTTCAAATTCATATTCTACTGACATTGAATGGTGTGGCTTTGAGATACTGTCACATTTATTATGTTTCAGCATTCAAATGTACATTTGTATGTATGCCAAAGTAATGCATTTATATGCAAAAAGTGTCAGTAAGGTGTATTTCTATTTATTTTGGAAGTGTTGAAATCCCTATTCATCCAGTGATTTTTCTTCAAATGCAGTTTTTCTTTATAAATGTTGGACTTAAGGTTGTGCTATATCATGATTTTTGATCGTGGGCGATTAAAATGTCTCTACGATCTACTTTTGAAGAAATATTTTAGTATCGTGCTACAGTGCACATTCTATTAGTTGCAGTTCTTGTGAATCCACTGTGCAATGCGACATATATTAACATCAAATATTAACTCAGCGGTAGATTTACACTCACGGGACACTGCATTTATTCACAATCACAAACGTACATTGTTTGCATGTGCTTTAAGCTCTTGCCGGTTAAACATTACAATCATGTGCTGTTCTGACATGTTTTTTTTTTAGCATTTACACCTGAAGCACGTGCATACTAAAAAGCCTGTCAAATAGCAACTTATTACTGGACTAAGTTATCTTTTATGTCTGATTTCGCTAATACTATCAAAAAAACACAAGGTTTACACACAAACATAGATGTAAACTGTTGAGAGAAAAAGAGTGCTTGAGTGTATATTAGATGCATGAAGGTCTTAAAGTGACAGCAGACTAATAGAGGGTATACATTGACATCACTTTCTTGCCAGGACACGCCCCCTCAGCCGGACTGAGTGACAGAAGAGGCAGCTGTGTGAATGGATTTAATAGGGAAGCTGCGAAAACGTGAGTAAAACAAACCGATAACCAGTTTAAACTAACGGTTGCTGGACTCGATATAATGTTCCTAACAAATTACCAAATATTCCATTGAATAGTCCATGGATATTGATATGCAGCCAGAAATCATGTTTTGAAAATCAAAAATGTTTTGTGTTGTGCCGTAGAATAGTCAGGGTTGGAATGATGAGAAAATGCTGACAGTATTTTCACTTTTGGGTGAAGTTCTCTTTAATGTTGCAGATCGGATACATGTAACTTTTGTTTTGTTGCCACTTTCAGTTTGTTTTTCTATCGCCATTGTGTTGCACTCTCAGAAGCCATCATATACGTTGGCCCACAAGAGGACTCAGGGAAAAATGAAGGTGGAATAAAGCATAATCAAAAAAGCAATTTATTTGGCTTATTTAAAGTTTCTCGGAGCATTTAATTATCCTTCAGTGAATAATTCCCTAAAGTTTGCCAGCATTTCGTAGAGCCAGAGAAGTAATTCTCTAATTTA
The DNA here is from genome assembly GCA_027564155.1 of Gymnocypris eckloni scoliostomus. Classification (NCBI taxonomy): domain Eukaryota; kingdom Metazoa; phylum Chordata; class Actinopteri; order Cypriniformes; family Cyprinidae; genus Gymnocypris; species Gymnocypris eckloni. Next base: position 27,523,551 of record CM050416.1, read on the forward strand.
AACAGAGGGCTGCCTCACTTTTTCTCACCCCCTTCAATCCCTTTCTCTGTCTCTCAAACATACCTGCCTTTCTATGGACCTGCTTTATTCACCAGCTTCATGGCTCATTTTTTTTGTCGAGCAGCCAATTTAACACAGGCTTAATCCTGCAGAGAATACTGGTGTGCTTCCAGTTCATTCTGTGATTGACGTCTGGAAATATCTAATCGAATGCAATGTATTAGCAGGATTGACACTCAGGTATGGCACTCTGATTCTGTGACTCGGAACAAGGGTTGCTAGGTTTGTGGGAAATTCATTTTTCTGAAGAGAAGAAAAGGCGTTTGCCACAAAACATAAAGGGAAATGCTTCTGGCTCATTCAGTCTGGAGATCGAAACATCTATCTTTTTCTTATTCACTTTTCATTTGCTCTACTTTCTAAGATTTGTCAGTCTGTACATGACATTGCCTAAAGGAATGATGGACTTGAAAATTGCAGTAAATGTAACTGATGTTTGTTGCATATTTAAAACAGCACACAATAGTGAGCATGGCCCTAGATGGGGGTCAGTCCTGTGTTCCCAGCGTCCTGTGCTCCCCAGATTAATATGGCACACAAGGAACACATGACTGCATTCCCAGGCAATACATTATGGCCTGGTTTCACAGACAGGGCTTTGACTAAACCAAGATTAGGCCATGGTTCAAATAGGACATTTAAGTAATTTTTATAATCATGCCTTAGGAAAAAAAACGACAAAAAACCTTACTGGTGTTCATCTTCAGACAAAACAAAGACATTGATATATTTTAAAATCAATCAGTGTGAGTTTCTTTCAGGGGAAAGATTACAATTTTAGTCTTGCTTAAGCCTTGTCTGTGAAGCTGGGGGTATGTTCTTATCACTCAAAGATGCAATTATCATATGATCTTTGATAACTAATTCAGCTGCATTGAACATCTACTTCTGTAACAGCTTTCCAAATGATTTCCTTACATTCCTCCATAAAGGCTAGCCTCTCAAAATCAAGTTAATTAATATTTGTGCTCTGTTGAACTTTTTTCCCCTTTTTTATTACATTGCACTCTTTTATACTGGGTTAGGGTCACGTTTAGGAAAAATGAGTCCTGACCATTCAAAAGGTTTATTTAATGTGTGTTAACAAACCGTTAAATTGGGGAATGTATGACACGCACGCACGCACACACACACTTTATATTTATTATGAACTTTATATTAATCAAAGAGTCCTGAAACAAATATCACTTTCGACCAAAATGTCAAGCAACAGAACTATTTTCAAAATGTATATTTTTTGTTTTCCCAAGGACCAAATTAGAATGGTTTCTGAAAGATCATGTGACACTGAAGACTGGATTAATGGCTGCTAAAAATCAGCTTTGCTATCACAGGAATATATTACATTGTAAAATATATTGGAATATAAAACATGTATTTAAAATTGCACCAACAAATTCAATAAAAACAATGATATAGATGCAAAAATATTTGTACTGTTTAAATGCAACATTTGTGTACAGATTTAAAACATGTTAAAATATATTGCCAACCTTATTATATTATATTATATTGGTTATATTTTACAGGGTTATATAACATGGTTGCATTCATACCTCAAGACTGAGGCTATTTTATGTCATGATTTACATGTACAATGATTTAATATTTTGATTTGTGATTTCTCTTCATAACTGCCAGTTTCCTGCTGCCATTTTGTGAAGAAAAACATCTGATGGCACCATAATATCTTCTTGTTTTCTGAAGTATTGCAAGCAATGAAGATATGCCAAAAAATGACTCCACACTGAGACTTGATCACTTGCAAATTTCTGAGCTTACAGTCAGTCTTGTAGGTTGGATTTGAAAACAGATTGAGTTGAGACAGCCCAAGTTGCCTGGTTACCGTTTCCACTCAGTTCATTCTTAGTGTTCAAACAGTTCAATGTAGCAATTTCTCTTCTGTTATGAATCTGTTTATGTGCACTTATACTCTGAGGATGCAGGAACAACATTCAGCACTTCAAAACTGCTCTTAGATTTGAAAGTGCCAGCAAAACACTGTAGCTCTAAATTCACTAATCTATATGACAGCTATGGAAATTATATGATTAATAACATAAGATGATGATATGCTGGATTTCTTTTTAGGGTGGCAGCTCTTTAAATTGTTTATCTGGACAGCAAATGTATAATGCTATTTGATAATGTAAAGATAAATGTTGTAATTGTGTTCAATAACAGATTCATTCAAGGAATGAAACACCGTGTTGCTCCACGCTGTTGTATCGTGCAGTGAATGCTTTTGGACTCTCAAGACGTGCTTTTGTTTGTTTTTGCAAAGTCGGTGACACAGGCTACTCGATAACGTTAGGTCTCCGATCATCTCTCAATCCCTCACACACATACAGCACAATGACATAATGTCAGGGGAATGTATTTCAATTCTAATCAAGGAAAATCATACCTTCTGTGGTCTTCTTTTTAAAGAACTTTAAAAGGTGCGCTTGAACCATTTTGCCCGAAAAATGACGAAAATGTGCTTTCGCTTGTGCGCAGCTTGTTACAGTACCAAGTTCTGATTGACCAGTTGCTGTTATGTAGTTCGTAAATAATCATAAGTAGAAAATTTGAACATTTAATTTGCACGATAAGTTTTACATAATACACAACATTATTAATCTAAAGGGGATTGTTAGGGGGGATGGTGGTTTCACAGAGGGGATGCCAAAAGGTCAAAGCCATACATCTTTTTGACGCATGCCATAGGGTATTACTACTCCCACAGCATTTCACTTTACATGAATTGAGTTTAAAAGACGTTTTTTGATGGACTGGAGCAGTGGTGTAGTCTAGTTTTTTGTAGTGAGTATACTGTGATTTTTTTCCTTCCCAGCCTCATACTCACCCGCACCAGAGCAGCCTCTCATAAGCACCACCACACTCACTAAACAGGTCTCTACCCTTACTTGTATTTTTAGGAGCACTTGTGCTGCTAATTAAAAAATAAAATAATAATTAGGGGCACGGTAAAAAAAATCTGTAGCACCTTCTCCTCAATAACAAAAATTAGCCTTCCCATTACGAAGTACTCCTTAAAGTGATTTACAGGGGCATTTTTTTCTGACTTTATTTGAAGTGTTACATTTCATGTCAAATTTAATAGTGTTTGAATTTCTTTTTTTTCAAAATTTCAAATTAAAATGCAATAAGAAGAGTAGCTTACCGATCAAATAAAATCATTATTAACAATATTAATTTGCATTACAGTAGAGGCACAGAAGAACACAAAAGTGGCTTGTTGTAGGTATTTACATAGATTTAATGAGGCTCAGATGTGGCATGAAGTGCAATTAACTTAATACATTCATGTTGAGATTAATGTTTTAAATATACAATTTTGAATATAGAAATATTCAATGATTTAAATAATTGAAATGATACTTTAAAATGAAACTAAGACTGCCATTAGGTGGCGCAAGTTACTGATTTAATCACTGAATCATTAATTCAATTGATTCATTCGAACGGCTGATTCATTCGGGAACAAAGCAAGTCCCCGCGTCCCAATGTGCATACTATCCACCCTATCTGCTCCAAATTGAAAATGACTAAAATCACATTTAAGATGGATAGTATGCACACTGGAACTCAGGCAGTGACTGTCTTTATGAATGAGTAATTGAATTGACTCACTAGATTCATTTAAGCGCAGATTCATTCACAAACGAAACAACATTGTGTTTGAAAGGAGATGCAGCAGCTCAGTTGTGAGTTTATTTGAAACTATTTTAGTTGACGAAATAGAGCAAAATCACGCAATACTGTTATATTCAGACAATGTAAATCACTAAATATTAACTTTTTGTTTATTGAAATCACTCATTGTTCTTATATGCCAACAATCCCCTGCTGTTACAGTTAAGTTAATGACAACGTATACTCTACCACGCACCCGGTAACGTTACGACAGCATCGGCCTCGTTTTCTGTACCGCATAGGATATATCAGCATTCTGGCTCGTTTCTGTCGTTTCTATAATGTTAACGTTCCTGTCATCTGTTTGCAGCAGCAGCTTCAGGGGCAGGCTTACGAAAACACTGAAAGGGCAAAAGTCGTCAACAGAAATACGGCGTGATTATCAGAAAGACGGTGCTTCGCTACACAGACTGGGTGTATTTATGAATGAACTTGTGAAAGGATGTCACAAAACAATGTTGTTACGTATCCGCATGCTTTTTTAAGTGGATATACGCAAATCCTTGACCTTCCCTAGTGGGTATACGGCGTAAACCTGCATATAAAGTAGACTACACCACTGGACTGGAGTCAAGTGAATTACTTGTGGATTTGTGTGATGTTGTTATCAGCTGTTTGGACTCCGACGGCACCCATTCACTACAGAGGATCCATTGGTGATGAAATGATGTAATGCTAGATTTCTCCAAATCCGTTCCAGTGAATGAACAAAGTGAGTACATTGATTTATTTTAATTTTTTTTTGGTAGAACTACTCCTTTAAACACATGCTAGTTTTGTTTTAAACATTCATAAATATATTTACATCCATAGAGGACAAATGTACCATGTAAGCTAAAACTTTGTGCTTAGAGAACCATAATTTGTGCTTGAAAGTTGGTCGGCGATGTCTTACATCCCCTTCTGTCACTAACACCATAACGAGCACGTTAGTGACATAAATCTCACTAATTGAATTTGCATGTATATGCCTATCTTGATTTAGAGCCCTGTTTCGGGGTGGGTGAATTGGAATAGATTCAGCTGTGGATGCAACATTAACTCCCGGTGCTTTAAATCAGCACACTGCAGACAGACAGTGGTTGCATGTCAGTTCAGAAGGGCATGTAAAATACATGGGGCCTTTTGGGTAACCTTGTGGGAAGTAGTTAATGATTCAGCCGCTCTGGGAGTTGGAGAAGTTCTACAGTGTGCTATATACTCCTTTCAGCTGCTTCTGATAGAGACCAGAAGGGTTCAGTCTGCTTACGTTTCTGTGTTCTCACCACTAGCCTTCCTTCATTCAAAATAGTGCTGTTCCTATTTTGTCATATTTAGGAATTATTCAACTGATGTCAAATCACTGCTGTTGTGTTGTGGAGCTTGTTACAGATGAAGCTACATTTTAAATGCAGTGTCTAATGGGAGCTGATATTTTAGTAAAACAGGTAGTTCTACATGCAATAACATTTCATAAGTGTGTTAGTTAAAGTCTAGGAATCATTTTCACTATTTTAAAAGGCAAACAACATGACACCATATTTTTTAAACCTCGGACCTTTTAAACCTTTTAATAATAATAATAATTATAAATCATATTTTTATGCAATATGTTTTTATCCTAGAATGTTTGTTAAATTATTCAATTTTTTCACATAAAGTTTTTCTTAATTTTAATTAACACAACCAACCAATTAATTAATTGAACAAAATCCAAACCTCTACATTAAATTTGTATTGCAGGAAGTTGCGTCCTTGTCAATTCACACACACACACACACACACACACACACACACACACACACACACACACACACACACACACACACACACACACACACACACACACATATTTCAACATTTGAAGTGGATTAAAAATACTACTGATGTAAATTACCAAGAAATGCCACCTCAGGTACAGAGACCAGCTTGCAAAATTTTAATTCAGTGCATTTGTACTTTCCTTTGGATACACACATTAACCCTGAGCACATTTGAGGAGCGCAGCAGTCCCTCTGCGACACGGACAGAATAACACACTCTCTCCCACAGGTTTCACAAACAGTTAGTTGTGCCTTCGGCTTAAAAGTTTCTCCTTTAAATCTTGCCTGGAAGTCTTTAAACCCGTTCAGCCCGTCTCATGTTGCCGTCCATTTTCTCATCCCCTCAACCTCCGCTCCATGCGCAGAGACGATAAAAGAAAAAGCAAAACAAAAAGTTTAGGTAAGAGAAGCGCAAGAGAGAAATGGAAGATGAGGGGAGCACCTGGAATGCTCACTGTTTTATTTATGAAGGCCCTGCCTGCCACGAAGGAGACAAATTACCCTTTAACAATGTGAAATAGAATTTTGTTTACAAGGCTGCGCTTCCCCTTGCTTTTTAAATGAGATTTCTCAATGCTCCCATTTATATCCCCCGGCATTATCATCTCAATCTCTCAAAGCCTATCGCTCTTAAAAGAAACGCTGGAAAGAAAGGCACAAATCTCTTCCCATAAAACCAGCCATTAGGAATATTCGCAAAAGCTACACCTCTGTCTGTACTAGTCCAGCCAGATGATTTTTGCGGCTACAGGTTATTTAAAGCTGGAGCTCTATTGCCAGAGCGAGTGAGGCTGACCCGCAGTAAGAGGTCACGCTTTTGGATATCTCCGGCACTGAGTGGCCATCTGGAGAAGAACAGAAGGTTAAAAGTATGCGGGGCCTGTGGCGATGTAAAACAGAGACGGAGAGAGAGAGAGAGAAAAAGAGCAAGCTGGAGAGAAGCACGTTTTAAGACCTTGTTGTATTATAGGGTTCTGCCCGTATTGAACCGAGAACATCTCATAAATCACTGGTGCTTCTCCAGCCAAAGTAAAATGGAAAAGTCTCATGGACATTCTTGTTTAATTCATCTCTGGCCTTTTTTTTGTGTCCCCAATATTATCGTGGGCCTCTTGACAAAGGTTTTGAAGGTTCTTTTCTGGAAGCATACATTTTAAGTATCTTTACTAGGTGTATTTTCACATTTCAGATCTTCCCTGCAACTATTTGTTGTTCTCTACCATATTTGCTATATTGAATATAGATGATGGATGATAAATTGTATAACTTGTTAGTAATAGTAAAACCTATTATAATTAGGGCTGGTGATTTTTACAGTTTTATTGATTGTAATATAATGTTTTGCAATGTTTTTTAAAGGGATAATTCACCCAAAAAAACGAAAATTCTGTCATTAATTACTCACCTTAATGTATTTTCAAACCCGTAAGACCTTCGACCAGCAATGCAACTGACATGTTCAAGGCCTAAAAAGGTAGTAAGAACATTGTTAAAATAGTCCATGTGACATCAGTGGTTCAACCTTAATTTTATGAAGCTACAAGAATACTTTTGTGCACAAAGAAAACAAAAATAACGACTTCTACAATTTCTTCTCTTCCATGTTAGACTTGGCTCTGCTACGGAGAACTCAGATTTCATCAAACATATCTTAATTTGTATTCCAAAGATGAACAAAGGTCTTATGGGTTTGAAACGGCATGCGGGCATGAAACGGCAACTATCCCTTTATATTTAAGAATCACTTTATTGAATACAAATATTTGCTAAAGTTGCAATTAGACACATAGACAATATGCTAATGATAATAGTTAAGAGAAAAAAGTTATCACGACGCATGATGGCGCTTATGATTAACTGTTGAGAACTTTCGCTAACTAGATAGTTAATAAAGAAAATGTTACTTTAGTCAAGTTGTTGTTATGGTTTTAAATTGACTAGTTAAATGTAAGAAATAAAATAAATCCAAATTGAAATCTTGAATCATGAATTTAAATCTTGATTCTGGCTGATCATTATTTTCAGGCTGCTAATTATTTTAATGTTATAGATGATAAACAAAACATAAACAAATTGAAAATAAATGACTAAAAACTAAAATAATGTTTGAAATACAACAAGTGAGTTTAGATGTCACAACATTTATAAACTGAATTTTGAAAACATTTTGTCCCCTAAAACATAAAAGTGTGAAATTAATCGTTTTTCAAAGATAAAAAAATATGTTAAATGTAAAGATTTATATGTGAAATTAAATATCCAATATAATTCAATTAAGACAAATATATATTTTTTATTCTAGCCTGCAGGACTCATTTTTACTGGTCAGCTTCCAGAAAAGTATAGTCAGTTTTTGCTGTTCATAACAAGTTCATCGCAGTGTTACAGTGTGTGAGTGCATAGAATGTCTGCACAGTTGAGATGATGTGAGAATGAAAGCATGCATATCTCCATTCCAGGCTTGCATTGTCATAAATAATGCAAAAAAAACAGTTATACTCCATTTGCTAGTTTCTGTCAGCAAAACTTGATTTGTTTCAGAGCAGTTTCTGAGTGTTTCGGCTTGAGAGTGACCCAGTGGCAGAACTAATCGACTTGTCGCGTAACCCCTGCCTCATAGTCCTCCTCAATTTCACTTGCTGAATTTAAACAGGAACAGGACCTGCCATCTGTGCCCAGTAGGGATTTATGTGTATTCCAGTAAGAAAGTCACACTTTCTTTTTCTCTAAACAACCAGGATTTCTTAGTCATTTTGGACTTTTCCAGCTTTTATCATGAATCCATTATCATAGCTTCTGTTTTCATAAAATAACTTAATACAGTCCAAATGAAATAAAAACTTGCTGAATAAATATACATCATCTTGGATTTCCCTTGTGGCTAGGATATATTTTCTCAAGCACTGCCCTGTCAAGGCTATGCTATTATTGTTATTAAACCTTTATTTAACCAGGAATTAAAATCTCTTGAGATTTAAAATGTCATTTACAAGAGGGTCCTGGCCAAGATAGACAGCACATTTAGTTACACATAAAACAAAATACATTAAATGACATACACAGAAACATTGAAAATTCACTCAAAACATTTACAATCAGGTGACTCTACGACTAGATCATTTTAAATACATCTAAAATCATTTAGTGATATCAACTCTTTTAAGCATAACTTATCTTGTAATTGATTCCAATCAAATGGACCAGCATAACTGAATGCCCATTTACCCATATTAGTACGAACTTTAGGGATGCTTAAGAGATAATAGTCCTGTGAGCGAAGCCCATAATGCTTTACACCTTTTTGAAAGATATTCTGCTGTAAATATGAGGGAAGTAAACCTAAAATGACTTTATTTTTTAAATAAGTACCAATTCTTAAGTCTACAGGATGACAACGCCGGCCATCCAACCCGAGAGTACAATAAACAATGATGAGTAAGGGCTTTTGAATTTGAGATGAACCTTAATGCTCCATGATAAACTGATTCCAACGTCTGTAAACAATGCTTAGGAGCCTGCATATGTGCACTTTATTTAAAAATCATAAAAAGCTTCATGTGGGCCAAGGAGTTTTAAGGCAGTTTTGCATTGAATATCAATAATACACACCTTTTAAAGGTTCACACTTGCATCATAGCCCCAATTAGGCCAAGGGTGCAAAGTATGAACTCCCTCTCCAGGGATAACATAGACCAAACACTGCTTTTAATTGTTATCAAATTCTGTTCACAACACCAAAGTACTTTAAAGTGTGAGTCTGACCCAAAAGGTGTTTTAATTCAAATGTAATAATAACAAATCTGCTGTGTCTTTTGTGAGGGAGATTTAGAAGATTTCTAGAGTTTTCCAGATTTGTTATACTTGTGCACAAGTGAATGTAGCATTAGCTGTGTAAAGAAAGATGTATTTTGTTATGCAAAATTAAACTTTTATTAGTTAATATGGAAAATGATAATTACAAAATATAGTTTCTACATTGATGAACTACTCTACGATTCAAAAGTTTAGTAATTTTGTGTGTATGTGTGTGTTTTAAGTCTTTATTATTTGATTAAAATAGAGTAAAATAATATATATATATATTATAAACTATGCACACATTATTTATTTCATTTCTTTCTTTATTTTTTTTAACATTCCATTTTATGTTAAAATATGACATTGCAGGATATAAAACGATAAATATTTTATTAAGTTCAATAAATTTCATTTAATAAATATTTACAGGTATATATTTTCTTCTCTATAACTAAAAAGGAGACAAATATAATAAAAATTGTGTTCTTATAAATGAATCATGATTAAACATTATTATTCATATACATAAATTGTATTAAATACCATCTGTGACGGTCTTCAAAGAATCTGTGAAACTCTAAGATGTGAAGTGAAAGTAAATTCAAGAGAATAATTCTAGCTATTTTCAGTCTCTGTACCAATTTTTTCACAGAATTTCATAAAAACAAGCAGAAATGTGTATAATACATTTTTAATTTAACCAATCTACCATATTAAGCCATAATGGTGATTTAAATTAAAGTTTTGTAGTTCACAGCCTGCTGTGAGGAATCTTGCTCTTGAAATGTATCTGCGAGGCCAGAAACCAAGCTAAAATAACACATCCATTATTTCCAGCTTAAATGGTACACCACGACCATCTAGGCCCAAAACCACAGTTTTTCCATTTCTTTCTTTGCTTGATAAAAGAAGAAACCCACGGAGTGACAAAGGTGTATTGGAGTCATTAAACACTAGTGATAAATGTGGCACAATTTGCGTGGCTCTCTCCGCTGTGTGATTGATTGGGTTGTTGACCCGCTCCACCCCTCTGCCACTTCCTGTTACAGCAGCCACAATGGCCAGTGCAGTGAAGTGATTCTGCTTCTAAACATAGACTAATTTTCCATCTCGCTGTTTAATTGATTTAGATCGTTGCATGCTCTCTAAATGACAGATGTGATTTCCTGACACGCTGCTTTAATATGAACTGCAACACTCCTAATGCATGCACTCATTTGCAAACTGTTGAACTAGCTTGTAATTGATATTTCTAAGTACCATCTGGAAGGCACAAAAAAACAACAATTGTTTTCAGCTCTAAACGACTAAAAACAGGGGAGCACAAATTATTCCCGGGGTGAGGGGCTTATTCCTTTTCATGTGTTTTGGTAAATATGTAAATATCTTCAAATTAAGGCTGTTTAAATAGCGCTCCCGCTTTCATTAAAAGTTATAAACTGGTAACGGTTCCACACCTCATCACCCTTGCAAAAGATGAACACGTCTCTGAATTTAATTTCGATCTCATTTTGCATGCATTGCATTGGTCTGCTATTTCTCCTTCCTTAACAGTAGCATTTATTTTCCCTCTGAAACAAATCACGCTATTGCTATCGACTGCTTATTGCTATGGAGACCTGAAGTGCTTCCTGAGAATGCTTTAACATTTGCATAATGCTGTCAAAGGAACAAAGGTGGCCTTGATTTTAAGAGTTATTTGACATTTAAAACATTTCTGTGGTTTGGAAGGTCATGTGAATATAGATCACTCGCAAATTTGATAGTATTTTGTCTTCTGGTGGAGCTCATTCTTTTATAATAACGGTATTGAATGGTGCTGTTTATGTGCTGTGTTGAATTTGCACATATGACAATATTTATTAATTTGTTTGATTCTTTAAACTGCAATGACAGATTTGATCATTTTAAATAAGCAAACAAACATACAAACAAATAAATGCATTTAATGCATAAATATGTACAATACAGGTCAATCAATCAATCAATCAATCAATCAATCAATCAATCAATCAATCAATCAATCAATCAATCAATCAATCAATCAATCAATCAAAACATTTATTGCCATCTCTGCAAATTTGTTTACATTATTATACTTAATAAAAAAAAATGTTCACAGATTACAAATGAATGTATTTAAATAAATTAAACAAGTTAGTTTGTGCCAATAGCAATACATATATTTTATTTATTGTCATCTGTGCAGATTTACCTAACTAACTAAAAAAAAAAACAAACCGGATCCCCTGCTGATTTTGTACGTTTGGCCGCTGACAAAGAAATGATCAGTCTATAATTTTAATGGTAGGTTTATTTGAACAGTAAGAGACAGAATAACAACAACAAAAAATCCATAAAAACGCATTTCAAAAGAGTTATAAATTGATTTGCATTTTATTGAGTAAAATAAGTATTTGACCCCTTCACAAAACATGTCTTAGTACTTGGTGGCAAAACCCTTGTTGGCAATCACGGAAGTCAGATGTTTCTTGTAGTTGGCCACCTGGTTTGCACACATCTCAGGAGGGAGTTTGTCCCACTCCTCTTTGCAGATCCTTTCCAAGTCATTAAGGTTTCGAGGCTGACGTTTGGCAACTCGAACCTTCAGCTCCCTCCACAGATTTTCTATGGGATTAAGGTCTGGAGACTAGCTATAGGCCACTCCAAGACCTTAATGTGCTTCTTCTTGAGCCACTCCTTTGTTGCCTTGGCCGTGTTTTGGGTCATTGTCATGCTGGAATACCCATCCACGACCCATTTTCAATGCCCTGGCTGGCTGCAATACCCTGGCCCTGACGCCCCTTTGATGCGGTGCAGTTCTCCTGTCCCCTTAGCAGAAAAACACCCCCAAAGCATAATGTTTCCACCTCCATGTTTGACGGTGGGGATGTTGTTCTTGTGGACATAAGCCCGATTTGGACGGTAATTGTTTCTAATAATCGCACCAACTGTTGTCACTTTCTCACCAAGCTGCTTGACGATGGTCTTGTAGCCCATTTCAGCCTTGTATATGTCTACAGTCTTGTCCCTGACATCCTTGGACAGCTCTTTGCTCTTGGCCATGGTGGAGAGTTTGGAATCTGATTGATTGATTGCTTCTGTGGACAGATATCTTTTATACAGGTAACAAGCTGAGATAGGAGCACTTCCTTTAAGAGAGTGCTCCTAATATCAGCTCCAGCTCCTGTATAAACGACGCCTGGAGCCAGAAATCTTGCTGATTGATAAGGATCAAATACTTATTTGACTCATTAAAATGCAAATCAATTTAAAACTTTTTAAAATGTGTGTTTCTGGATTTTTGTTGTTTTTGTGTCTCTCACTGTTCAAATAAACCTACCATTAAAATTATAAACTGATCATTTGTTTATCAGTGGGCAAACGTATACAAATAAGCAGGGGATAAATCCCCCCCACTGCAACTAACTAATTAAACAAAAATAACTAAATAAATACATAAATGAATAAATCAATAAATGCCATTTGTTGCCATCTGTGCAAATGCATTTTAATTTTATTGCAATAATTATAAATATTTAATAAAATTTGCACAGATGAAAATGCATTGAAATAAAATAAGTACAGGCAATAAATATGTTTAAATAAATAATAATAATTTGTTATTTTAATTTTATTTTTAAAATATGTAAAGTGCGACTCATATCACATCAGCCATGTCTCCATCCCTGTGTGTGACAGCTCTGACAGCGTTGTGTGGACACAAGGGTGATATTGATATGACTTAGATTAGCCTCTCCACATCCCTCAGCTTTCATCATGCCTTTTTTCCTCTTTCTGCAGAGATTCTACATAATCTCATCCTGTGAAAAGATAAATCTAACTAAGTAATCTTTCAGTAGCCAGACTAACCAGGCCACCATGAAGAAATGAACCGATACATGTTTGAGTGTTTGGTGAGGGATGGTCTTTAACTGATGGCAGCTTCGCTGTTGATTTGATTTTCTGTAAGTGTGGCGGCAGCTGCATGAAGATGCCATCATAATGCTGCATACAAAACAAAGTGAAGAGAGCATTTGGGGTCATGGATTTCAGCAATTAAACCTTACCAGAAGTTTATCTCAATGAGCTGTGCATGCATTGTAAAGGACACACAAAGTAGTTTGGATTTAATTTTGAATGACTGCAAGAAAAAACCTTAGAGGTTATTCATGCTGCATGAAAAACGGTTTGATTAAATATAAGTAAAAAAACAGCTGACTTTAGAATGAGAGCTTTAAAGCCATTTGTAGCCCATTTTACTTATGTAATTTCATGAGTGAAACGGGAGATTTAGAGAGAGAAAATGTAGCACTCTACATATTTTTTCTCCCTAAATCTTGATTTTATCCAGTGCTTTTTGCAAGAATCTCATTTTAATATAATCATTAACAACATCCACATTTCTGAACTAGTCTCTTGGTTTCACAGGATATACGTTCTGTATCCTTTCAAGCATTACCAAACTCATTCATGAGAATGTTTGAAATTATCATGAAGGAATGAGAGATAATATATTCTTGTTGCTTCACTTCTGCTTCTTCCTTTAATGTTGTTCAATATAACTAACAATACATGTACATGAACATGAAGGATCAGTTTATTAATTCCCCATAGGTGCATAGATGAAAGCAAATGGGGTTCAGATTGACCCGTACTCTCCTGCATATTTCTCCTTGTCTTTCTAAAGAAGAATCTTCTCTTTTTTTGGCTCCTCTTTCTGTAATACAGCTCATTATCTATTTGCTGAGATTGTTGTTGTATAATTGATGGGTCAATACTAAGCTGTTCCTCCTTCCTCATGTAGGAGGACATTCATTACTCCGCTAGATAATTCATCAAGATGGTGAGATGAATGATGAACTCACAAAACCTCTAAAACCAGCAAACAGGACCAGTCTGGGAGTTAACTTAAGGGGGTATGTACACATATTTTTCTCTCTGATAACAGTTTCATTATGAAATTAGTAGGTGTAATTGCCCTTGAATTGCCCAACCTTTGTACGCTATACAGTTCAAAAGCTTAATAATCGGTTTTCTTTTCTTTTCAAATAATTTAATACTTATTCAGCAAGGATATAATAAATTGATCAAAAGGGAGATTCAAATCTTGTAAAGTTTCTAAAGATTTACATTTGAAATAAATGCTGTTTTTTAAACGTTCTATAAATGAAACAATACTAATAATTCATTAAAATTCATTAAATAATACCATGAGCGGCACAACTGTTTTCAGCTTAAATACTAAAATGATATGTTTCTTGAGGACCAAATCGGCTTTTGTTTTAAGCTGAATTTGACATCAGTGGCAGTAATACACCTTTTGTTTCTCCCCATACATCATGATTACATCAGCAAATTAGCGATTAATAAATACTTATTTTCACTAGCTTCCTCATACAATACTTATGACCTCAAAATGCTTTCACTATAGTGCATGATTCAGAAACTAATTAATGTTGATATTTTCATTACACGACCAGCCCAAAATGTACTGTATGACTTTTCTGACATAGTAAACTTGCTCAGTAGCTCAACTGGTACAGTATTGCATTTGCGATGTAAAGCTCTCTGGTATGAGTCCCATGAAACATGAGTGATGATAAAAGAACTCATAGACTGAAAATGGCATGGTTGCCCCAGCAAATGCATTTTATTCAACATTTTCTCTTTTAACACTGTTTATGACAGGATTTAGTGTAGGTGGTACATTAGTTTTAAACACAATCAAGCATTAACCTTATACCGCCACACACCGGATATTTAACTTCCAAACTGCCATGATACGTGCAACAACTAACTTATTAATACTTTGGCAGATTCACGTTCATCTGCTGTGAATAAAACTAAACATGTTTTTAGCTCCACTCACTGAATATTTCACTTTAAAGGTATCGTGTGCAAGAAGCAACACACTGTGCAGAAATGTTTCCACAGGTACATATTTCAAATAAGCCAAAACTTGAACATTTTATTCTGATGACGAAGAAAATGAGACACGTGACAGCTTTTGCCTTTTGTACCACCAGTCGAATAAACTTTTTAAGTGTTATGAGATACATGCAGCAACATTTGACTCTGTTATATTAGCATTTAGCACAGCAGTTACCAGTAACCATAATGCAACTGAGCCAAATTGTTTGGTGCATGTGTTTGTCAGTATGTTGGTTGTTTACTTCGTATCCCTTAACAGTAAAATAAAAAGGATGATATGCTGAGATGGATGAAAATTGCATCTGCTGCCATTGTAATTCCATATCATACACCTGGCCCGCTGTGTTAAATTGATATTCGCACCCGCTCATGTGAGCAGTCATGCAGAGGTAAATCCGGTGGGGAGATGAAGCACATGACATTTCCTGTGTTCTCAAGGTCACCAGCCTTGATTCTCTCTCAATGAAGCCTACAGATAAAGACAGATGACCCTGATATATACTAATAGAGGGACATTAAAGGAGAGAGCCCACCAAAATGCCTCGTCGTGCAGTTCACGGCAGAATAAATTACCCCTTCAATGCCTCGCCTCTGTTAAAATGATCACCCCATGCCTCTCGAGTAGAACTGGCGTCTCATATTCACTCATCACTTTACAATGTACTGCTCATACTAATAGGACAGGACTTAAAGACACGAGAGACATATATCATTGTGCCAGATGTCAGATGTAAGTTTGATTATTAAGGTCTTCTTAGAAAAGGTCATTTTGACAAGTTCAGCAGTTAGTGACGCAGTCTGAAACCATCAGCTCTCTGCAGGGTCCAAATGTAACTCTCAGCAAGTTCTAAATGTGAGAAAGCTGTTGGGTTTCTCGCCATTAGGCCTGTAGCTTTATGAAGACAAAGCACACAAGATGAGTTGAATCAAATTTTCTAAATAGTTAGACTCTTTTTTTTTTTTTTTTGAATGGCGACATGTATTCTATTTTTTGTGACAGGCACAATTTCACTGAAAGTCTAGAGATGGAGACTGTCTCATATGTTATGCTGCCTGTAACTCAATGGTCTGCGCAGCTTGTCATTGATATGCAGGAGAAAAAATAAATATCAAAACAGCAGACACTTTAAGAAAAATATTAAATACAAGGCCTTTAAGAAATACACAGACACACACTGAAAAAAATGGTATAGAATTTTCACTGTAACTGATATTTAGTAACACATTGAAGTAATTGTGAAATAAAAATAATAATAATTTGAAATTCATTCATTCATTCATTTCATACATTGGTTCATAATATTTTCTTACAGTACATACTCCAATAATCTCTCTGTGTTACAATGACTTGAACACACTACTTTTATGATGACTGTTATATTTTGTGTGAATTTATTTTTCTTTTTTAAAGTTATGTACTGTGACTCACCAAAAGCTAAATTATGGTTATGAATTCATAATTCGTAATATTTATAAAAAATAAGTCTCTCTGTATTTACTAAAAAAATATAGTAAAACAGTAATATTGTGAAATTTAAAATAACTGTTTTATATTTTAGTATGTTTTCAGCTTAATCATTTTTTCAGCTTTTTAATTCGTTTTTACTTGATGATTCGACCACGTCACATATATTTTGTATATTAGTGAATTAACATTTTTCTTAAGTTTATTTGTTTTTGTTTTTACGCCATATGAAATCAGGATTAATACAACATAAATTTGTAAAAGCTTGGCACTTGTTTTAAAATATACTTGTAAAAAAAAAAGTGTCACTCAATGACCTGCGCAGTTTGTCATTAATTGTATTCAGTAATTGCTAGTTAGTAACACATTGAAGCAATTGTGAAATTAAAAAAGAAAACATTGAAATAGTATTTTCTTACAGAACATAGTCCAAATAATCTCTCTCTCTCTCTCTCTCTCTCTCTCTCTCTCTCTCTCTCTCTCTCTCTCAATATATATCTTTAATTAAAAAATAGTAAAGTTTTTTTGTAACTAATGTAAAAGTTTTACCATCACTTTTGATCATTTTGAATTAAGCCTGGCCGTGGTGAATATATAGAACATTTCCTTACGATAAGCCATTTAATATATTCAGATCATGGGCCTTGTGCTCATGTTTTATGAATGAGACTCATACAGTGAACCAAAATAATTGGAATCTGCTGCTTTCAGAGAGAAAATCAATTTGCTAGAAAACAAGTGTCTTTCAACAACAATATTCCCAGGGATTTATAGATGCCATGTCAAAATGTACTTTCACAAACTCTCAGCACCTCATCACATTTACCTTGAGAAACATTCACGCTGGCTGTCAGTGGAGGTCCAATTCCCACACCCTAGTCAGCTTAAACAACCTTCAAATGCACGCTCAGCCACGACTGCCAGGGTGGATTTGTGATTAAACCTGCTGGTTAACAGGAACACCTGCAATGAAGGAAAAGATTTGGAGGAGCGGCGGAGAGATAGCATATTCTAAATTTCATTAGAGATCAAGAGGACTACAGAGGACTCGTATGAGCTTCTGAGGATGACACACACATTTGCATTCAGCGCAGATCTCTGTTGGTGTCTTGGAGACAGCTTGCTCAAGAAGGAAATATAATGAAGTGCCTTCATATTGATGTTTTGACAAGGCAGAGAGAAACATGGCACACGTAGGGAACAAACAACCATGCCTGAAAACAAATAAATCAATGGGGCTGGCCTTCGTCCAGTTGTTCGCTCAGCTTATCTCCGTTTCCAATCTGAATGGTGATGTGTATCATTTTTCCATGTTAAAATATTTTAACTGCTAATATACGAAGACAATTATATGTAAGTTATTTGTAAATTGATTTCCCTGGAAACTGTTAATACTATGGCTTTGTGGCAATTATAAAACCGGTTGATTGAATATCTCAAGGCCCATCATAGCAACCAATGACTTCAACAGTGGCTTGAATTTTGGGAGCGGCTATGTTTGTCCAACCAGTGGAAGAGGAGTGTTCAGGAAACCTCAATGTGACACTCATCTGTTAATTGCATTTCATACAAACAGTGACTGGAAGTTATGACTGGAGTTTTATATACAGTATATTAGTGCTGTCAAAATTAGCGCGTTAACGCAGGCTATACCTTTTTTCAGTTTAGCCATTAAAAATGTTTAACGCAGTTAATGCGGGGGCGGAGCTAGTTGGCCACCCCACTCACAGCTGCTGCTTCTGTCTCTTTTTTCTTGACAATAATTGTGTTTATTTAGACACAGAACTATGACTACATCAAACAGGAGACACTCCACACCACCTCAACACCAGGCGCTAGTCAAACGAGCGCGGAAACGGCAGGTGACAAGAGAGCTTCTGTAGAACAACAGAGAACTGCGGGTCAAATGGGATGATGATAGGCCATTTGTCAGTGCAAATTAATTTTCCTGTCCTGTCAGCTGTTTTACTGAGCTCGTTCCACATGCTGTGCACAACTGAAGCGGCACGCACTGTGAGAAAATACAACGCTTGTCAGATCTGCATCATATTCAGCAGCGGCAGCTCTTAAAGTAATAGCAACCTAATTGATGCTGTAATGTCTGTTCATCAAAGAACAAAGAGGAAGTTGATATAACTATTGTTACTTCAAGGATTCGTGTATATTTAATTTAGAATTTAGTGTTTGATAACTTTATTTAATTTTGGTATATCTCTTACTTGCTGAAGGGCACATGTAAATATGACACTTATTGTAATGGGTTTATGTGAAGATCGTTTTGTTCACTCAAATCAGAAGTTTTTATTTTTACTTTTTAATTGATTGATAGCTACAAATGACACTGTAATGTTGAATGGCTAGAGTCAATGGTTAAATATGGAGGGGAGGGGAGGGGGTGTCCTTGAGAAATCATTAGTATCTCTGTGATACTGGCCTACAGTAGTAAAAAAATGTCATTGCACAAATATAAAATATACTGTTATATGTTGTTTCTATATTAGTTTGAAGATTAAATGTGGAAAAAAAACTTTTATATTAAATTGGATTAATCTTGATTGTGATTAGTTCATTTATATATATATATATATATATATGTCTATATATATATATATATATATATACATATACTCTTTTTTTATTTCAAGTGGCAGATAAATTGTGTACTTCACCTTTAAGAATAACACAAGCACCTTTTAGTATTCCCCAAATATACGGCATTGCGATTCGCTCCCTTCATGCTTCCGTTTTCCTTTGCATAATTAACATGTTGCACTTTCACAGGAGCTGAAAAGCCTTTCTCAGCTTCATTGAGGAACTGTCACTAGGTGGAGACCTTCATCTAAAGATGCAGAAGGGAGAGAGAAAAGGGGTGAAGGATGCATAAACATTGTCACAAAGCAAAGTCATTGCATTTGACTATACCCTGACGTGAGGAGGGGATGCAAACACCACCTAACATCCTCCCTCTACCTAATACACACCAAAGCTGTACAAACAATACAACCCACAGTTATTTGTTTTCCTACTGTATTTTCCCTTGGGGTTACGGCTGGCGAATGGAAACGGCAACCCCATTATTACAGGACCGTGTCCTTTTTGCTGAACCCTTGTGTTGTATGAAGTTTACACTTTGAGTTCTCATTAATAGAACTGCTGCTCTGCCACCACCCAGTTAGTCTGAATTGCTGTTGCTTGGCAACAGTGAAATATCTATCCCCTGTTCCTCCTCTCAACATGGCAAGTTTTTGTGGATAATCAATGCGTTATGTGCAAGGCGAATAATTTGTAGCATGATTAGCAGGAAAGGGCGACTATTCCCGAAAATCCGAAGGTTATGACAAAGTTAATGGGCAATTTGCAAGCATTGTTTCTCCTCCATCAAGTCATGCAGCGTCTGTGGCGACTTCAGGAGAAACTAAAGAGCATCTTTGTCATCACTATCCGTCAATTCATTTCCTTACCAACACCCGAGACCTGAGACCCGAGACTTTTGGTTACAGAGATATGGTTACAGAATATGGCTTGTGGCTCATGCGTGTTTGCTAGGTGACAGACCTGTAAGCTTGCTGGAGTGGCAGTGCCCCAGTTAAGCTCCCTAATAAAGCTTGACATGTAGGCCTCTCTCCGGAATACTGATGCCAGCCGCCTGGCAAGCTGATGGACAGGCGCTCAGTGGTAGTGGCTTATGTTGGCATTACCTTCGCACCTGAATTTTAAACCTCAAACTAAGGGATCTAATGCCTCAGTGCCCATCTGACCCTGAACGGAAGCGAAACCTTAATCCGAGTTTTACATCTCAGAGACAAAAGAGCCTAAAATATTTGGTTGATGCTTTTACAAAGGTGTCATGATGCATCATGCTTCACAGACAAATTCCGGCACGCTTTCGATTTTGACCCGTGATGTATGAGTCGTAGGAGTTTGCTGAACTTGTATTAGATGTGGAGATGTCGAAGGGATAAATCTTCTTCTAAGCACTTTGTTGTAGACATTTGTCAAACCTTGAGCTAGTGTTGGTATTCTCTCTCTCTCTCTCTCTCTCTCTCTCTCTCTCTCTCTCTCTCTCTCTCTCTCTCTCTCTTCTGCATTAATGCAACACACATACACACACACAGACACTTTTTTATTTAGTTTCCCACTCTCAGGCATCTGATTCTCTACAGTTCGCTGATTATAGAGGAGGGAAACATCAATTATTGAAGCCTGGTTTTCTATGAGTCATCATATGGTTGCTGAATTAGCCATCTTTCCTATTTTTCTTCAGACTGTCTGCATTTCAATACGTCTCTGCAGCAGACAGTTCTCCTTAAAGGAATAGTTCAGTGAAAGCACTGTCATCATTTACTCATCGATTCAGACCTGTATGACTTTATTTCTTATGTTGAACATGGAGGGATAGATTCTGAACACTGTGCTTGTCACCTTTTTCCTTACAATTAAAATAAACTACAGCATGAAAACCAACCTGGTCTCACTTTCTGTGCGACACCGTTTTATGTACCTTACTGCACGTTTCACCACAGTTTCAAAGAGAAATGTCCACTGAGTGGCGCTAAAACACAGGATAAATATGTGAACCCTGGCACATTTTTATTACGTAGATATAGGTACATATTGCTGTATTTTTATTACATTGCTACAGAAACGTATTGTGGTGGTTCAGAATTCAAATATCCGGGGTCTGTCCCTAAAAGTTAATGCTCTATCGTGTTGGAAATATGCCCTACAACAAAACCAACCCTAAACCTACCCGATAGTGTTGACAAATGCAAAACTGGTATACAAATGTATTTGTTGATGCAACCGTGTCATTTTAACTTCTTTATATGGAGATTTGAACTGCTTTGTCGAACCGTGATTACACAGGATTCGCCTCCAAAGTACGTCTCCGTATTCCGTGAGCTACCGAACAAACTTACTGTGTATGAAAACCCATAGATACGAGGCTGGATATGTGCGATGCTAATGTTCAAAAGCATCAGTTTTCAAATCTCCCATCTTTTTAATATTGTTTTGAAGTCGTAACATGAAGTTTGAAGTTTGTAATTGCAGCAAATTACGCTTTATTAATCGTAACTCTGTAAATTTGTGTGAAAAGGAGTAAAGGTGTCAGAGTTGTACTGCCTCTAGTGTTTGTTTCTTTGCAGTAATATGTAATATGTAAAACTGCAGTAAAATGTAGTTATTGGTACATATTTCGTGTCTCGCTAAAAAGTGCACCCAGGTACGTAAATACTATGAGACCAGGTAGATGAAAACAGTCAACCTGGTCTCATGGCATAAACCACTTTGCGAACATTTCAGTTTCAAGAGAAATGTCCACCGAGTGGGGCAAAAACACGGGTTCAATACGTGAACCCTGGCACGTTTTTCTTGCAGCGGTTCAGAATTCAAATATCCGGGGGACCGTCGCTAAAAATCATTGCTCTACCGTGTTGGAAATATGCCCTACACCAAACCCAACCCCAAACCTACCCGATAGTGTTGAAAAATGCAAAACTGATATAAAACGCATTTGTTGATCTAACCATGCTGTTTATAGGCTACCTTATATGCAGATTTGAACTGTTTTGTCAAACCGTAGTTATACAGGATTCGATCCGGAGCTCCTCACCTCTCAAGTACGTCTCCGTACTCTGTGAGCTACCGAACAAAGCTACCGTCTATGAAAACTTATAAATACGAAGCTGGATATGTGTGATGCTAACGTTAAAAAACAGAGGTGGAAAGTAATGAATTACATTTACTCGTATTACTGTAATTGAGTAGCTTTTTTGTGTACTTCTACTTTTTAAAGTAACTTTTAAAATCTGTAATTTTACTTTTACTCAAGTATATTTAGTTTGAAGTATTGTACTTCGCTACATTTTAAAACACATTCATTACTGAGTAAAAAAAATGCTCCCTGGAAACTACTGCAGCAAATAATGGGCAGAAGAACAAACTGGCGATACAATCACAAGAAAGATGCAGATGGACAAGACAGGTGTTATAGAGCAGACCCAGCTGAAAACCAAACCCCGTCATATTCTGCTGAAGTTGAACTTGAAGGAAATTAAGTGAACCCCTGGCCATATATTCATGCTCTATTATGCAGTGTAAGCTGTGTTTGCCTAGTGAGACCAAACTAGCAGCTTATAATATATCAACATCAACCCTTAGCAAGCATGTAGAGGTAACGTAAGGTAAATACTTGCATCATTGCATTGGTGGTTAAAATTAAGCTTTAACAGTTTAGCAAAAGGGTCTGCACAAATGAGCCAAACAGACAGTGGTGCAGGGTGTGCGATATATCATCTGCGATAATATCGTAATTGTTGTTTTAACGATGGCCGATTTGAAATTATCAGTATTTTGCCAAAAACAAAACACTCCAACTGAGTGCCATGAAGTCTAGTAGATTAGACTAGTTTGTGCGCAAGCATTTAGAGTGTGTTCTTTCACTGCGTGATTCAGTCTGTTAAAATTTAGAATGATGACAAAATTCAAGATATAGGGGCAGAAAATGTATATATTTATATCGTTTCATATAGTAAATCAATAGTACATTTCTCCAAAAATCAGCATTATTACATATAATATATATATATTTTTTTACAACAGTTCAATATACAATAAATCAATTAAGAGACTGTTTTTGGTCTATTTCGACAACAAAAATAAATAAATCTCTGCGCGCATGATGGTGTTTTGTTCCTGAATGAATCAACCGTTTAAATGATACGGTTCAATCACAATTTATCACTTATTAATGGTGACTTGGTGACACCTACTGGCGGTTTTAATTTCACATGTAAAGTATCTTTCATTTTTTTTTTATAATTTATAATTAAGTTATAATTATAATTCATTTATAATTAAGTTATAATTTATCATTTCAAAAGAGTATTCAACATTTGATTTGTAAATGCAGGCTAAATGCATTAATGTCCTGCTTTAAACAGTGTGTAAATAGGCTACATCTAAATGCCACTTCAGATGAAGCTTCTGTTTCCTCTGCATTGCAAAGATTAATTTTGTTGATACTGATTTAATTTGCCTGGTAACAACCCAAATGTATTATTATTCTAAATAACTGTTTCCTTTAATTAAAAACAACTAGTTTGAGATTTATAGGCCTATCCCAGGGGTGTCAAACTCAGTTCCTGGAAGGCCACAGCCCTGCAGATTTTAGTCCCAATCTTGCTTCAACACACATACCATGTAGTTTTCAAATAAGCCTAAATGATTAGATTAGCTGGATCGGATGTATTTAATTAGGGTTATATTTACACTGTGTAGGGCTGTGGCCCTCCGGGAACTGAGTTTGATACCTTGGTCTATCCCATTTTTTCGTCCCTCCCACTGGAAAAATGTAACTAAGTAATTTTTACTCTGAGTATATTTTAAATGAGCTGCTTTTTATTTTTACTTGAGTAGATTTTTAGACTGGTAAAAATATGCATATTACTAATCAAAAATGTAGTTTTAATATATTTATGGTAGGAAATTTACACAATTTCTCATTGGAGCATAATCGTTACTTATGATTTTTTGCATAAAAGAAAAAACGATAATTTTGGCCCATACAATGTATTTTTGGCTATTGCTACAAATATACCCCAGCGGCTTAAGACTGGTATTGTGGTCCAGGATCTCTCTCTCTCTCTCTCTCTCTCACACACACACACACACACACACACACACACACACACACACACACACACACACACACACACACACACACACACACACACACACACACACACACACACACACACACACACATATGTTGGTTTTATGGTTTACTGGGGACTTTCCATAGGCGTAATGGTTTTATACTGTACAAACTGTATGTGCTATTGCCCTACACCTACCCTACACCTAAACTTAGCCCTCACAGGAGACGGTGCATTTCTATTTTCCCTCAAAAAGCTCACTCTGTATGATTTATTTGTTTTAAATTATGGGGACACTGAAAATGTCCTCACAAATCACCTTCTCCTTGTAATACCTATGTCATACCCATGTCATTATACAAATTTGTGTCCTAATAAACCACATAAACATGCCCACACACACACACACACACACACACACATATTATTTTAAAATTATATGAATAATGTGTAAATGTCCATTTCAATCCATTTAATGCATATTTGCCTAATAATAATAATAAATAAAAAAAGCTTACCCTGAAATTTTGAATGACAGTGTGCATAAGATAATAGCTATGAAATGTAATGAGCCAAAGTGTTTTTTTTTTAAGTTCACCCTAATTTTCACAATGAATGGAATGATGACAGAATTCTCTTGTGATGTATGTAGCCTGAATCCACTGATGGACAAATTAAACTAGAGTGCAAGAAACGAGTTTTGAGAGAGTTTAATTTCACTATATCCACAGGGACAGAAGTGTCCATGACACAGCCGCACAGTCGAATATTAATATACAAATATTTTGGATGTGTTATTTAAATTATTTGACATTACACATTCATAAACAGATTATAGTGGTCACTTATTATGCTTAATAATTTCCTGCCAATTACAAAAGAATGAAGGTTAATTAGTCATTATCTTTTAATTGGTGTGTTGTAAAAAGATTCTCAGCCCCATCTCGGGTTATTTGAATAGAGACACGGATTACACTGCCGTGATATGAGGGAACAGCCATAGCCGCCAGCTTGGTAATTTTGCTAACGAGTCATATTCTCATTTTGATTAGATTCATTTTAGTTTTTCCAAACTGCAGCCTTCAGGCATGTTTTCGTCTCCTCTCTTTGCAATTCTTTATGGTTGTGTGTGTTGCTGGCAGCTGGCAGAATCTTTCACAACTCAGCAGGTTTTTTCATAGAAAGTAGCTCTTTTCACTGTTTACTGTTAAAAGTGTTTGTAATTGCAGCAAAACTGATGAAGCATGAAAATGAGTTGAATGTACATTAGGGCCTATTCCAATAAAATGGTGACAAGGGATCGTTGCATTTTAACAAACACGGAAATGTATGTTGTTCAGAAGCTAGGCTGTCAAAAAAGTGCAGTTTGTTTCCCCTAATGGGGCAACTGTGAACTGTCCACATCTACTCCAAAAGCATACGGCCCTTGGTCAGTATTTACAACCAGATTGTCTGATGTTGGATTGAAGCCCTGCTTGGAAGGAGCTTTTCCTTTTTCCAGCAGAATTGACTGCTCCCTGCAGTTGCAGCTGTCTGTGATACTGTGGAGGGCACCAGGGAAGTGTGTTATAGTGAGAGCAGGGCATGTAAAATGGCCACTCTTAACTCCCATCAAACAGAAGGGCTGCAGATGATAGGTTGGTAATGTGATCAAGGGAACAAGTTAATCGACAAGTTAGTGCTGCATTTAATTTGACTTGCACAGTCTGGCACACTTTTCCAGGACCGTACAGCTCCAAATCTGTGACCCGACATCTGAATTAGCTCTTTAAAATGACGAAAGACTACCCAGCGAGTCTGATATATGCCTTTCAATAGCACTTTGCTCTTTTATTTGATTTACTACTTCCATGATCAATAAAAATACCTTTACATTTTCAATGAAATGGCTAAAAGCAGATTATAATAGTGTAATTGTAATTACAGTAATTCATTAACAGTATTCCTTTTTCAATATCAGTAGTGTATTTACAGTGTAAATGATAAATTAACAGCAACGTTTTCCATGCTGTAACATAATTTGCACACTCGCAATGCTGAGATATTTAACAGATTTACTTAAACTGGATTGTGTGCAGTTAGTGGTTTAGTAGTGCAGGTTTTTGCCGATTGCAAAAGTGGCACAAGTCTTTAGAGACTTTGCCCGACAGATACTTATTGCCATAAATTCTTAGCTGGTTATTACTGATACATGTTTTCACAAAGCCTCTCCACCCACACACACCACCATACTGTAAATATCTAATACTCCATAAGAATATAAGTTATTTTCCAGTGTAACTGAAATCTCTGGGTCGTAAAATACAGTGGACATTGTATCACTGCCTCGGGAAAGCTCACTCATGGCAGGCCTGAGAGGGGATCGTTAAACAGACCGCAACCTGTGTTATATTAGAGTACAGCTCTTTTCCTCAGTCACACTACCAGAGAGACATGGAAGAGAGAGAAGTGTGGGCAAAGACCTGGTGACTAATACTGAGGCACTAACTTTAGAGAAGCAAAATTAGAGAGGGGTTCTGTGTCAGGGATGCATAAATTTGGCCGATGTTAGCAGGTCCTTTGGGACCCCCGCAGCAATTACTATCAAAAGGACTGTTTTATGTTGCCGCAGTCCGCTTCCCCAGAGCCGCCCGCACGCCGCTCCTCATCACCGCTGCAATAAATCAATTTTCATCCTTCTGCCTCACTTTACCAGTACACACACATACACACACATTCTCTGTCTCTCCTTCAGCCACTCATTCCCCACAAGAGCTTTCCTTCCACTTATATGTACACAAATGTGTCAGACTGACATCCGGCCAGCATTTTTTTGGAAAGATATCTCTTATGCTCACCAAAGCTGCATTTAATTGACCAAAATACAGTAAAATTCGTAATAATTATGTGATATATTACCATTTTAAATAGCTGTTTCTTATTTGAATATATTTTAAAATGTGATTTATTCCTGTGCGGTCAAAGCTGATTTTTTAATCATTCTAATATGCTGATTTGCTACAATTGATATGTGGCATTTTTTATTACAACATTTCTTTATGATAACATTATGAAATAATTTGTGCTGCTTAATATTTTATTAAAACTGTGATGCATTTTTTTTTCAAAGTTGAAAAGGAGAGCATTTATTTGAAATAGAAATCTTAAGCGTCTTTACTGTATCTTAATTTATATAACGCTTCCCCTTGTTGAATAAAAAAATAAATGAAATAAAAAATAATTTTTTTTTTTTTCATACACAATGTTTTTAATTTATAATAGTTGTTATATTCATACAAAATTTATTTTGTTATTTAAACATTTAGCAGTATATTTATGTTTTACTATTATAACAAATGTACATTATGCTGTATATATATATATATATATATATGTGTGTGCCATAGAAACCATGTATATCAGACAATGATTTCTGCCATAGAGCTTATAAGATCAGATTGTTGCCATTCCATACTTTTAAATGTCAGGTTAGAGCTCTGAGTAAATGTCCTTATTTGTCTGAGCTTTGATAGTTTGCTTGCATCACTAGTGACAGGGCAGCCTCTCATTTAGAGCTTTTCTGAGAAACCCAATGAACAAGAGCACTCTCTGACTTGACTTCGCCATGTGAAGAGTAGTCAGGGAAGTAGGGGGCATTACTGGCTCAGAGGAACAAGCTCTGGAATCACGCAGTGCTCTGGGAAATGACAGCAGTCTTAGAATAAATAAATATCTCAAAATCAGTCTGGCAAAGACATTATTTGTGTACTCGTACCGAAACAACATGTAATACATTCGGATGGGATTATATAAATATGCATTTCGTGTTTTATAAATTCATGAGTTGAATTTACACTTTCTGTTTTCTCACAACATTAAATATTGAACAGCCTAAATATAAGAGTACAGAGAAAGTAAAGCATGCAGAACGCAAGTATAGTCAATTTAAATTTCGTATTGTCAACTCAGCTTAGGACAAAAAGGCTTCAGCCGGTGAGTGGTTAACTATCTCAGCAGTTGTCCCTTTAAATGGATACTTTCCTCTTTCCTGCTTCGACCCAAACTTTTCTGTCATGTCTTTCTTTTTCTTATTCCCCTTTTTACTTTGTGCTTGCCAGCTTCTTCAGCTACTTCGTCCTCAGGTGGTCTTCAGTAAACTGCCTTAAAAATCCCAAATTAAACCTAAAAAAAGAAAACTAAGCCCCCTTTT
This sequence comes from Gymnocypris eckloni scoliostomus, assembly GCA_027564155.1. Taxonomy (NCBI): domain Eukaryota; kingdom Metazoa; phylum Chordata; class Actinopteri; order Cypriniformes; family Cyprinidae; genus Gymnocypris; species Gymnocypris eckloni. The sequence goes on from CM050416.1 coordinate 27,552,156, forward strand.
GACTTTACTTGTTTGCTTCTAATCCCCACCAAGATAGCATAGGAAGGCTCCAACCTTTTTTGACACTGCCACCTTGAGCTCTTTAGAATGAAGTAGACCAGTTAATGCGTGTCTAAAATGTACAGCCTTATGGATTGCAGGGATAATCGAGCACTTTCCAGAAGTGTCCAAGGTGTGGGCAAAAGCTCTTGAAATGTACTGTAATTACTCTACTCTATTTTCTTAACCCTCTTTTGTTTAGGGTTTGGATACATAGGAGGCAAACAAATCTCTCACCATCAAGGAAAGAGGCCTGTGGCGTGTTTTACAAGTGGCTCAGGCTACGGCCATCAAAATGATGTAAAGTGAAGAGCTGTAGCTGCATAAACCATTAAACTCACCTAGTGAGACATTTGCATCCCATCACTCCCTCGAGGCATTTATTTCTATCTCCTACTGTCTCTTTCCACCCACTGTCTGTTCCTCCTGCCAGAAAAAAAAAACACAAAGAACAAATTTGTTCTCTTGCTCAGTATTTGGCATATTCGCCTGGTGGCCATAAAGCATCTAATAGTCTGGAACACCACAGTTTTTACTGGTCCTAAACCCTTAGTCTGCATATACAGCTTCAGATACTAATCTACAGTATGTATTCCCTCAGGACTTTAAAGGTTTAAAGAGAACATGTGCATGGTTTGTTAGCCTCTTGAGGGCAGAGTTTTGGAACCGTTCTCCTTTGTTTTCTGCAACCACTTAAAATGTAGCTACTTTCCCCTTCATGTCACCTGACCTTTTTGATCAAGACTACCTTTTTGTCGAATCAGAAATAGGCCAGGGCTTAGTTTGTGCTGGAACAAGCCGGATCCGGATACGGCACCTCCAAAATCCGATCCGGCACCTCGTTTTGTCGGATTCTCCTCCTCAAGCGCCAATGAAAGACGTTTGTGCTTGACCTATAGTGTGCATATATGAAAAATCCTCTATAATAACCGCTCTTGCGGCTCATCTACATTTGACAAAGAATCTGAGCGTGCAAAAGACACGACATGTGAACTGCTCTGCTCTCACTAGATATAATGCACGGGTCCAATAGCCTATACACATGGTTCTTTCTTAACTGTTCAAATTTACTTAAGAAAAAACTTGGATACTCACCAGAACGTCCGTTTTTGTGTAATTTTGTGTATCTGGTCACTTAAGCTTAACAACAAACTACGAAAAACAACTCAATATGATACTCACTAGGTGGCTTTGGATGTGGCTCAGCCCTGAAACCACCTCTGGAGCGCACTACTACCAATCGGCTTAAAAAGATGTGCAGATTATACATTTTTGTGACGATGCAACAGTGACCTGATTAAGCTAGTGACAATTCTGTCAACTGTCCTGAAATGCGAGCGAAAGTCTTGGATCAGCATGCAGCAGCTGTATTGCAGACGAGATGCGCTGATGTGAAGCCGCTTTGAGAGAGTGAAAGAGAAGAAGACGCGGTACAGCTGAATCAAATGACTGATTTAATCTGATAAACATACTTAAAAGCTGCGGGGATGAGTAAAACTATATACACACAATCCCCCAAGAAGTTCTGGACAGGATTAATTACAACTCTATAACAGAGATTTGTGAAATACAACTCCATTACTTTTTTTAAATATTTTTTTCTCAGGCATAGAAATTTGCTGTATCAACATTTCATGGCTTTTCACGTTTTTCATGTGTGAACCATAATAAAAGCAAATTTGACAAATTAAGCACCGAATAGGCCTAGTCATTTTTACCCATTGGGAGCACATTGCTATTATGTTCTCATCATAAGGACTGAATAATAAGCCGTATGAAAAGTATTGTTTAAATATATGTTTTGGTTAACAGAATCAATGCAGAATGCATTGTATGTTGTTTTATTCTTTATCAACTTTTCTTACAGCCCCTTATTAGCAATGTTTAGTCAGCAGTGAATAGTGATGGGCTTTGAATAGTTTTGACTCAACATCTTTTGCCCTTTTGCCTAACACAATTAGTCCCATGCGTTGTGTTGTGGCAATTTCGTTGTGTGGTGCACTACTGGAACACCGTACCAGGGAAAGGGAGTTTCTGTAAATGTGCAGGACATCCAAAATTAAAACTATGGCATGTGTGGTCTCAGAGAAATTTGCTAAAATATATTGTCCTCTATACAGGACAAAAGTCTATGCCTGCATCCCTATAAAATTGTTACTTAGATCCACTTAAAATTGCACAATGAAATAATCCCTTATAATGATATGAATGAGTGTGGAAATAGTTCTCTGTGCAGCAAGACAGGTCTGTGAAAAATCTGGGCAATAATAGGTTAATGATACTGCTGATTGCATTTTTTAATCATTTTAGAGAGTTTCAGAATCATTAATTCAATTTAACAGTCAGTTTAAACAATATTGGATTGTACTAAAATCCACACGTGGGGGTGTTGACAGTTATACTGTACATGGAGACCTTTAACAGCCTGTACCCCATTTCACATATTGTCATATCTTTTGTATGCTGTCAAACAACTACACAATTGGAGCTTGAGCGTCAGTTTGAAGCCTGTAAAACGGGTGTGCTGCGTCCACATAAAGAAGATTGATCCTCAGTGTCTTATTCAAGATGACCAGCCTTACTACAACACAACTTAACCTACACGCACAAGACTGCCTCGCTAATATATCTGCCACCTAGAATTGCGTTAACCGCTAACATTTTGACACCAGCTGTTTGTCAGTCTCAAGCCTGATAAGACAGTGAGAGACTTGGCCACAAACTTGCTACTGTTGGGGATATCAAGCCTTCCCAACTGACATGAGACCATAAATGTGTCTAAATCTAAATAGTGGCTGTAACACAAAGACTCTGTGCTATCGTATTCCCATCCATCTTTCTTGGTTTTAAAATTGTGTCTTGAAAGACAGCCATCAAGATGAGCCATATATTATATAGTTTATTGAGAAGCATGCTAACACATACAAATTAAATGACAATTGTGCTTTTTTACACTGTACACTTTTGTTTTTTGTTTTTTAATATAATGCATTCAAAACCAATGATTAAATTCACTGAAGGTCACATAGTTAAGGAATTAATAAATAATTAAAACAAAGAAGTACTTGAAATCCTATTTGGATTTGGTTTGTAAACATCAGACTGGTTTTGTTTGGTATTTTCCATGCTGAAAAACAAAACGGATTTTAGTGGGTAAGACAAAGCCTCAGATTTAGCTTCCTGTCTTCCATTGTATTTGTTTTCTTAGCAGCTTGTGTCAATCATCAAATCCTTTGTCATGTCTGTTTATGCTCAATGTTGGTAAACGGCCAAGATTACAAGAACTTGGCCGATATTTTGCATGCTGTAACGCTGGATTAAACACCTATTTGCTGCACGCTGTAGATCACAGAGTCTGCGTGGATTGCTATAATTGAAATTAGTCATAGAGGAAATATGGATTGTCTCACGCTGTCCAGTATTCTAAAGCAGAGCAGGTGTGAAATCGTCAAGAAAATGGAGGCTGTATTTTCCCGCTCCACCACCTCAGGCAGCAGTGCGTATAGAGAAACCGATTAACTCACCCCAGGGCAGCCATGACGGACGTGGTGACCCAACAGTCGTAACAAGTCAAGCTGGCCCCCCCCCGCATTCATTCTAAACGCATCCTGTCAAATCCAAGTTGAATAACTGATGTCTTGCTGCCTCTGTTTTGCCACACGCGGTGTATCAGGAAACATGGGTTAGACCAAGAGATTTTTAGACCCCCTCTAAATATTTTTTGAAGAAAATACTTTTTATTGTGGCCTCTTATCTCTCATAAAATATTAAAACATTTGACCTTTTTATGACAAGGCAAGGTTTGTTTAGATTATAAACATGGTTTATGGTTTGACATGTACATTTCAAAAAGTTGAAGGCAGTAGTATTTAAAAAGATTTTTTTTCATTCAGCAAGTAAACATTAAATGGATTAAATTTTGATTGTGACAACTCACAGTATTAAGAATCAGTTTTAAGAATCAAGCATGTCATCTTTTGAACTCGATTTTTTGTCTTGTGGTCTGTATGTTAAAATATATTAGCCTATATAAAATAGCTGTAGGCCTACTAAAAACAAAATACATTAAATAATAATTCACAAAATCATTAACATTTTGCAGATCCTGCAATAGTGACTTCAACTGACATATAATGTTCCTTTGAAATGACTTTTGGTGCAATAAACAATCCTGAATAGTTTTCTTGCAAGAAAGCATTGAAATATTATCTATTGTATTTAAAACTAATACAATTTAATTACTAATCAAAGTGAATCATTATGAATTTGCCAAAAATATCTTTTGAATTAAACCAAACACCTATAATTCATAAAGTGAGTAAAGTCTCACTAACCAGCAGTAGCCAGCTGAGGCCACAGAGGTCCGGACCTCGGTGAATGTCTCATGTTCAAAAATTAAATGTGTTCTCTGAATGACTAATTTACTGTTAAACTCCTCAGTTGTCTGCATGACATGTATAATGACTATTTCAAGAATTTTTGCGTCCGTGGTATGAAAACTATCGCTATCGAAAACTATTAATAGCAATATCTGCCAACACTGCATCGACGACACTCAAACTGACAGTAATCAAAAAAGCCTATGGACAATAATTAGAATTTATATTTCTAATATGCTGTACTTGGTATTGAGAAAGGATCCCTTAATGATTATGATTTCATCTTCAAAGTAAGTTACATTATTAGAAATGTCTTTATGAGTGAGTCCCAAGGACTTTTATATTGGAAGGGACTGAAACAAGGACATTATTATTACTTTAAACAGCCTTATAAAAACTGACAACTGACAAATGCATTGACTTTCTTATAAAATGTTTAGAATTTTCTCATAAAAGCTGAAACCATCATAAATACAAAGAGTGCTATTTGTAAGATTTGTACGGATGTTAAAATTAATTTTCTTTTTTTTTAAGACTTATTTGTCATTGACCCTAATATCAGGAAATATTGCTTTTGTCTTTGTGATAAAGCAAAATATCTCATCTCACTTTCTGTTACCATCCCCCCCTGAGGCACTTTGTCTGCCTATATTGAAATGTCAAGTCTATCCCTTAGTAAGCAAACAAAGAAAGATACAATGAGACAAGTATCAAGTATGAAAAGTGTCCCATCACTTATTCTCCCAGTAGGATCTTTACATTGCAAAAGGTCTCTAGGTGGCTGAAATGCCATTTTGCACTCAGCTTCTGCAGTGTAACTCGGCATTTCAATTTACAATGACTGCAGCTGAGGGCTTTTTCAGGTTGTCTGCGGCGTACTTGCCATGCATGTCATGTCAAAATGCAGCAAGTCTTTTTTTAGATATTTATATTTGATTTTCTTGTTGTGAAGGTGAACGTAAGCAGGCGATAGAGGGGTCTGTGACTGTACTCCTCTGTCATGTTAATCATATCCACCATTCCATGAGATTCTGATCTGGAAGCGTGTGCAGCTCACTTTGAACATCAGACATTGTGCGTATGGTGTGTGTCAGTGGGGTCTCTACATGTCATGTTTTATACCAGATAGTAGCTCTGACGGTGGTACTTTAATATCTTCACACAACCATATGTATTATCTGTTTCCATTAGTAATTCCCGCTAACTTCTTATTCACACGAGGAGGCCTTGACATCCGCCTAAAGACTTAGGATATAGTCATGGATCATGACTCGGATTTTCTTTCTCTTTGGTGTGTGTCTGTGCGCATACAAAACACAATCTTAGTGATACGGCAGCGGAGAGACTAGGATAAATACATCAACTGCTTTTCTGTTGTTGTTGTTGTTGTTTAGTAACTACACTCGGAGGAAGATTCATGCATTCTATTATCGGAGAGGTGAGGATGTTCAAAGATGCGGGACATTTTTCAAATCACACGGTTCTGTATCTGTAAAAAAAGAACGTGGATAAATAAATAAATTGGAATAGGAATGAATGGAGGGAGGGGTAATTTTTGATCATTCTCTCTTCATTTCTCTCGCTTTCGGACTACTGATGTGTGCAAATTATAATGTAATGTGTGTTTAAATATTTGCTGGAAAACATTCGATATAAAAACTGCTTGCATGAAGGAACGGCCAGCAGACGTGATTAGATTATTCATTCACAGAGCATCTCGAAACAAATTAAAATGTATATTCATTATTCTCTTTAGAATTTAGAGTAGCACTCCATGTTATGGCTACATTGTATGGATGTTTGTTGAGTCTCAGTTTTCACCATTTCTATGCTATATATGAAGTAGCTAAGTTCTGATAAGATATATCTGATAGAGCTGCATGTGTCATCACATGAGAAATCAGATTCACTTTGACATTTAAGAGGTCTTTGTACCATAAAATCATTATGCAAGATTCATCTTCATCAATATAGATACACACACACACACACACACACACACACACACACACACACACACTCACTAAAATAATAATAAAAATAGAATATCGTGAGATATCTTTTTTCAAATTTGCACATGTCAGACCTGTACACACATTATTGTCTGTATTATATATTGTGTTTTTGCTATTTTGTACCTTGCCAATTTGTATATTATTATTTTATTATCTGTGTCCTGTCCTGTTGCTGTCATTCTGTTGCACTGTGGAGCTTCTGTCACTATAACAAATTCCTTGTATGTGTAAACATACCTGGCCAATACAGCTCATTCTGATTCTGAGAAAGTACATTTTTCTATTGTAACTTATTTCAAAAAGTGAAATTTTGATATATTCTAGATGCATTACATGTAAAGTAAAACATTTCAAAAGGTTTTTGTTTATTTTTTTATTCTGATGATTAGAGCTTACAGCTCCTGAAAGTATCTCAAAATATTAGAATATTTACATTTGAGTTCCATGAAATGACCATCCATTACAGTATACATTTCGGGTATCACTTGTTCTTTGAAACCACAATAATGGGGAAGACTGCTGACTTGGTAATGGTCCAGAAGACAATCAATGACACCCTCCACAAAGATGTTAAGTGACAGAAGGACATTACTGAAAGGGGTGGCTGTTCACAGAATGCTGTATCAAAGCATATCAAATGAAGAATTAATAAATTGGGTAGGAAAATGTGAACAAGCAACAGTGATGACCGCAAGCTTGAGAATACCGTCAAGCAAATCCGATTAAGACACTTTGGAGAGCTTCACAAGGAGTGGTCTGAAGCTGGAGTCAGTGAATCAAGAGTCACCACGCTCAGACATCTTCAGGAAAAGGGCTACCAAGCCACTTCTGAAACTGATACATCGCCAGAAGCATCTTACCTGAGCTACGGAGATAAATAACTGGACTGTTGCTCAGTGGTCAAAAGTCATCTTTTCAGATAAAAGTAAATTTTGAGGTCTTGAGTCTGGAGGAAGACTGGAGAGTCACATAATCCAAGCTGCTTGAAGTTCAGTGTGAGGTTTCCCAAGTCAGTGATGATTTGGGGTGCCGTGACATCTGCTGGTGTTGGTCCATTATGTTTTATCAAGTCCAAAGTCAATGCAACTGTCTACCAGGATATTTGGATCAGGAAAAATGGAAGAGTAGAACATTTGCTTTGATCTGGTCTTGACAAACAGTCTGCTTGTGTCTTTGTACAGACGTTGTGCATATATTTGAATAGTACAGTAAATAAAATGCAAATTTCAATATCAAGACATGCATTATTTCTCTGCATTATTTAATTTCTATCTCAAACCTGTTCTGCATATTTACATAGCTCTGTTTGATCTTTGGATGAAGTGATTGGACGGAACATCAAAATCACCCTTGAATATTTATATTTTCCCTCTCCTATTATCACTTGTGAAGCAATAGCTTTGACAAGTTTGTTGACCTTCTTATTTTTATAGCCTGCAGCCTGCTCTATGATAAGACCTAAATGGTGGCAGTACAAGCAGAGAAAGTGAAATGATAATGTTATAAGGGACTCTCAAATACAATTTAAAACCCTCTTTGGGTCTCTTGAGAGGTTTTTAATGCAAGAATATTACTGCAACCTGACCTCATTCTTTAACCACGGGTACATGTTTATAGCCTTTCAAAAATGACTGATATGAAATTGATCGTCATATTTCACAAGAAAGTTCTTTCCAGCAGTTTTGCTTTGCGTTTATGTAGCGTTGACACTAAGCTCAGTGGAGTGTGGCCGTGGTGGCAGATTAGCTATCCGAAGCATATTCGTGATAATCTTAACAGGTGTTATAATATGCTGCTATGGACAAAGATCAACCAGCATCGCTGAGCAGAGTTACACTGGAAAGGACAACAGGAACGGTATAGCGGTCTAGCCATCTGGAGCTATGTGACAATCCCTGCCGGGATGATCCACCTGTGGGACGCTGGTGTATTACATTTATTTACATATTTAATCCTGGCTCATCGTGTCTGACTGCTTCTGCTAAATAATAATTCAGGCAATAATTGTGAAGGGGTAGGAAAGAATGTAGATAAATCTGAGGTCCAACTGTCACTGGACACGAATCCTGTGGTTCATTTACAAGTTTAGCTGTATATCGTTAGCCAAACTCCTTTCTTCGCATTCAGATTCAGGTATTAGTAAGAAAACAAGAAAGAAGAGAATGACTGTAGAAAGATTGGCCTACTATTTAAGATGTCTAGACTTTACTTTTTTTTATTCTGGTCTCGAATAAGAGTCCAAGACACTAAATTCATTTGAAAAGAAGAAAATAATTGATGAAAATATTATGAAAAATGTCCACTTTTAATATGACTTTCACATAACAAAAATGAAAGAAAAAGTTATGTTCTGTTAGTTTTAATAAAAATTAAATGGCCTGCCACCCACCTGCTTTATAACAAGCACATTCAGTTCAAAATAAATCATAGCTGCAAGGAAAGAGACGGCTCAAATAATATCAGTATTCTAGGAGCTAACTAGGCTGCTAACTCTACAACACAATATCAGCAGCAGACACCATTATTATTTTTCAAGTGACACTGTGTATTTGTCATTAATAAACCACAATTTATAGCCTGTTCTTGGTAAATGAGAAAGTATTTGCCTCAATATTCATGCTACTGATGCTGCATTGCTTTGTTCAGATAAGACTGACATGGTTTCGTGCAGAAGTGATAATTCAATTTATTAGTAGTTGTGGAAGAACTTTAAATGAAATTTTGTTGGTCAAAGTCAAGGGAACGTGTCTTTCTTTTTACACAGTTTTTTGTCTTTGTTACATCAGTGACTGCATTGTATGCTTTTCACGTCCTGCTATAAACTAGTCCAACAAAAACCTCATTCTATTATATATTTATTTTCTGTTCACACAGTAGAGTCTTTTTATTTGACAGGGTGTAATGAAGTGAAGCCTTCCCTTTGACAAGACCTTACTGTTTTATATATTTATTTTCATACCTATGCACTTGTTTTTTTTGCTGTGAAACTGCAATGTCGGCATGACACTGACAACTTTTGAATTACGTTGCATTGATTTTTTTAGGTTGGTTTACTCTGGATGAAGGCAGAATCTATGCGGATGTCTTATACAGTATGAATTTAAAGGAATATTCCACACAAAACAGATTTTTTTTTTTCTTTTGTGTATGTTCTTCTGTGGCACACACCATGAAAAAAAATGACTGTGATGGTTGCATTGATTGATTGATAGTTAAAAACATTAAATTATGATTTAGACAATGCTAATTTTTCATGAATGTGTTAAGGAGAGAGACAGAAATTCAAGTTTTCATTACATGTAACTGGCTTCAGACTTTTTTGTTTGTTTTTGACAATTATTTTGTGTTCCACAGAAACAAAAAGTAAGTGATATGTTTGGAACCATGCGAGGATAAGTACATGATGACAGAGATTTAATTTTTGGAGTGAACTTACCTTTTTAAGATTCACATTGTTAATATAACAGACTATGTGTGTTTGTTGACTTGTTCCTTTTACTGTGGTAATTGTAACAAACAGCCTGAAGAAGTGAAAAGAAGTGGTGCTAAATGTTTCCCCACTTGTTACAACTTTAATGAAAAGGTAAAAAAAGGTGCATTACCATAACAATGTCAATGACTGCTTTTCCAAGAACAAATTTTGAAGAGTGCTTAACATCAGAAATTAGGACATTTGAGTGTTTTTCATGCTATCTGTATGAATACAAACAACTCTGCACCACATTGCAAGTGCTCTCAAATGCTCAGCTTTAATCGCTCATAAAACTACTCAAAGATGCTATGGAGTCATTTTGTTATGGTAGTTTTCATTGTGCCTTCCCCATGAAACATGAACAAGCTTCTGTATAAATCTTAAAACAAAAACAAAAACAAAACTAACAAACACAATTGTAGCTTTCAAGTCACTGGGAAAGTTCGTTTAGAAAAGGATTTGTACAATGATTTACCCAGAAATTCGCTCTGCTTGTGTTTCACGAGTAAGTCTCATTGTGTATCTCTATTCTCCTGGTATGTTTGGTATCTTGAATTTGCATACCATGTCTCAATTTGCATACTACTGGAGACGGTTGTATAATAGGTTTAGACTAGTCTTAAAAGTTAGTCATCTTTTTTTCCCTTGTGACTGGCCACTAATAATTAAAATTCAGTTACATTAAATTGTAGATAGTTTAAGTTAAATTGAAAAATAAGACCAAACTGCTAGTTTGTCAAACTTGTTATTAAGACACAGCCTTAACATAGAGACAGGATTTAACTGGCCCCAGGTTCCTCACTTCTCAATTCTGTGCCACAATACACTTGAATATAATACATTATTTACACGTTCCATTAAAAACAGTTTCAATGTTAAACCCTTTAACCCCACAGAGAATGTTCTCTGTGAATGTGCTTTCTTTATGGGTTTCATCTAAAAATTAAATAAAACTGTGCACCCAGGCTATTGTGCATCATTTGTTGTATTGTAGAAAGCATTCTGGAACATACAGTGCTTTAGTTCTAGACCTCATTAATGCTATTAGTTTGAGGACATGTACTATATGGCTGTTTCCTGGAACCACCTGTGCTATCTTGAGTATGATTAATGACATTATGTAGTTTCTGTCCTTTTTCCATCTGAACACTTATACCTATGCAGGAATACTTTTAGGCTTAAGGTAAGCTTGAGTGCCGCCTGTAAATAGGCCCATAATAAAGTTGATGTTACAAGTAAATGCCAAGGTCTATGCTCAAAAGATGTGCTTGTCCAATTTCCATACCATTGTGTACAGGCATACATTTACATTGCTATCTTGCCGTAATTTTTAAGGCTTAGGTTTCTTTTTTTTTCTCATTTAATAATTTTATTTTATGTTGATATACTGTGAGGTTTGTCGTTTTTAAATGCATATTTAAAATGTGAATCATTAAAATGAAATACATTGAAATAAATAATAATACAATTGAATAGTTCATAATTGGAAGTAAAAATGTCATTTTAAACTAGTTTTAATATTATATAAAAATAATTGTACACTAAAAATTCTGGGTTAAATACAACCCAGTGCTGGGTACAGGGTCGCATTTACCTCTTATCGTGACATAGGCACAAAACACATTTAGCCCCCATCTATTTAATAAATTACAACCCCAGCAAACCAAATAAAATTGTAATCAGTGGAAACCGTTACAGTGTTTTCTATCGCGGTAAGCGCTTGCATTCAGTCAATAAAAATCTAATGTCATAATTAGTTTGAAAATGGAGAAAGAGCGTTCCAATAATAGGCTCCAGCATCGGGGCCACATTACCACTCCAGGAGTGCGTTATTTCTCTAATAATTTTAACGGCCTGTACAACCACACCAGACATTGTTCAGATTATTTATTTTAAGACAAATGTCATGTTCCCATCCTGAATCTCATGTGTTGAATTAATTTTTCACGCACCTCATTCCAACCTTCCATTGCAAATCCCAAAATGTCATTTAGAGCTAATAACAGAGGCCTGAGCCATAGATATGCAGGTTAATACAGTTTTTAATGCAGTCTAACACAGTTATTAAGTTATTTGAGCGAGAGAGAGAGAGATTAAGTGCATGTGAATACCTGCGTCTGTGCGTCTTTAGTCTACTAATAGCGAATCTTTGTTGAACTGCTTCAAGAAACTTGCTGCTGAGAAATGTCATGTAGCTTTTTAGCTGCAAAACTATTTTACTGATCAATTCGTGGGGCAGCGTTTCTGTCCGTGTCTCCACGTGTGTGAGAGTGTGTGTCTGTGCTTTGTGTGAGAAACGGGAGAAAGAGAGCCTGATTTCCATATATTAAAAATGTGGAAAACATGGAAATAAATGTGTCATTCTTTATCCTATTGTTTGTTATATTTAATTGTATCAATGTATTCTGGGGTTTTTGTTCCTTTATTCTTGTAGATAGAAAGCCCATAGTATAACAAAAGTATTATACATCTCTTCATTGTGTTTGGGCCCCTTGGACGAACGAGCATAGGCACGTGCATCGAATGCCTATGCATAAATCCGGCCCTGGCTGGGTAAATGTTAGACAGAACACATGCTGGGTTGGTGTCAACCAACAGTTGGGTTAAATGTTTAACCCAACCTTCTGGGCAGAAACCCAACCACTGGGTCAAAACAACCCAATCGCTGGGTTTGTCCATATTTTACCCAGCACTGGGTTGTATTCAACCCTGCATTTTTTAGAGTGTAATTATGTTTTAAGATTTATTTTTAACAGTTGTATGATTGAACACATTTGATATTTCTTATTCATTTAGAAAACAATGCTTTACTGAAGTAAACTTTACAGAACTTTGTATTAAATATTTTTGTATTTTTTTTTAACCAGAGTAACTTTTGATATTGACATGGACATGGAAAAGATAAAGAAGGCAGTATCCCCCATGCTTGTACGTATATTTCTTAACCCTTCAAAAATGGCACCTCACAACAGTTAAACATCGAATGGTATTTGTGAGCACCCCTCACTGTTTGTATTTTGTGAACAGCATGGGCCGGATATTTTGTAGTCATGTCTGTTTTGGTCTGGTGGTCAGGACACAGGGGCCTGCTGTTGTCTATTGTTAGTATGTGTAGGTAGAGGACTGTGCCTTGATTTCTTATAAAATATAAATATAAAAATTATCTTAATTTATGACATATCCATTGACATTTATGATGTGTACTGAACATAGATGAATATATAAAATAAAAAGGAAATAACATACTGCTTTGACACGTATCTTGTCTAATGTGCCATTACAGTGAAATGTAACAATAGACATCAACATATGTATACATATATGTATGTATTCATGTATACCTGAATGTCATTTAAATAATAAGTATTCATTTAAGGATTGTGTTGACAATAAAAAAGACTAGTTCAATGAAAATGAAATTTCATTATTCACCTTTCTTGCACCTGTATGATATCTTTCATCCTTAGAACACAAAAAGGCTTGATTATAATGCAATTGTATTATATATTATAATAATATGTGTTACACTTTGTTATATAGATTTGTAGGGATTTGTAGGGAACACTGTAATGTGTTTTGCTGAAGCTCGAAAGTTTCCGTCCCTATTCATTCATTTTCTTATTACTATTCTTTTGTGTTCCATTGAAGAAAGCACATGAGGGAGAGTCAAATATTCTTTTCTGGGTGAACTATTCCTTCAAGTCATTACTACAGCAGATTTATCAGATAGTTTCTACACTGCCTGAACAAATGGATCCGTTTTCATCACTTATAAAATGACCAATGAACAGATTTATGTGCAGTGTGATCGAAGCCTGAGGGCCCTTGGCTGCTTTAATGTTTCCTGGGCTGTGACAGCCACTAGGTGGAGCTGTCTCTCTGCCACGCACACACTCACACGAACACATACACACACACACACACACACACACACACACACACACATGCACGCACGCGCACGCACACACACACACACACACACACACACACACATCTAAAGAGACAGTCATTTCTGTCTTTTTCTCCATTTGCTTGCCTCAATTACACTGTCATACACACACACTTATGTTGCCGTTACTGAAAAATCTTTGCTGCTTTCCCTGAATTATCCATTTACCACCTGCAGAATGTGCTGGAGAATGTGTGAAAATCCTCTGTGATGTTCAGCGGTGTCTGTTAGCTATCACACCTTCTGACAGGTCAGCTTCCTTGGCCTTAGACAGTTTCTCTTGGCCCTTTTCCACGGTTTTACCGTAATACATGAGTAGGAGGTTTTTACTGTTGTGGTGAACAACATCGCCTCAGTCTTATCAAACAGACCCGAGTCTCTGAGTCATTGTCTCGTGTAAATCACACCGTGAAAACAGTGCTCTGCCTAGTACTCGGTTCCCTATGGAATTATCCTCGCTATTATACTGACACCTGGGAGGCGCACAGCAATTTTGAGAAACAGCGCTTTTAGATCTTCTTCAGCTTTGCTGGCAGCGTAACCTCCAAACAATGGAAATGATTGAAGTAAAAAGGCAAATGTGTTTCAGGATGTAATTTCTGCAATGTGTATATCACACTCTGAGGTGAACGCTTCTAATCTGAGATGAGATTTCTCGCTTTGGAAAATCATCTTCACTTGACCTTGGTGAAGATTGTCTTCTGCTTATGTGATTTGGATACAGAAAGCCATTTCAAAGTGTGCACAATGTGATCTTTGTAATTTGCTGAGTGAAAATAATTCACTGCTTACATATTTTCCCTTCACATTTCCCTTCGTGCAGGCTGCTATCAAGGTGTTTGTGGCAAATTAAACATTCTTCCTTTTGTTATAGAATAGGAACAGGACTGATTTTTGTGAACCCTAAAACACAACTAGCTTTAAAAGCTATACATGAGTAGCTGATGATTATTAAATGCATTTTATTCTTAATAATTCTTAATAATCTCAAAGTTTTTATTGGGTCGAAGTGTTTTTTTTGAAGAGGTTCACAGACATTTTGATTTATTTTTCACCACCTTACATTTCTGGGTGCAATGCATTTTAGAGTAAAATATGATCACTTTCTGAGTTTTGCTGCTAGACAGTATTTGCATCAGACTGCTTAATTGCATTATGTGGTGTTGGTTTTATTCTGCTTTCTCGGTATGATAACAGAGTAGAATCTTTTGGTGATTGGTTGGGGTCGGTAAGATGTTTTAGATATTTGAATATGTATTCATTATGTTTTTGAAAGAAGTCTCTTCAGGTTGAAATAATTTGATAAAAGTGTTTTTTTGTGAAATATTATTACAATTTAAAGTACATTTTCTATTTTAATAAATCATTTTAATATAAAATGTAATGTATTACTGTGATGCAAAGTGCAATTTTTACAGTCTCCGCAATATTATTCAGAAATTATTTTAATATGCTGATTTGCTGCTCAATAATCATTTCTAATAATTTTCAATGCTGAAAATAGCTGTGCTACTCAATATTTTTGAGGAAATCGTGATACATTTTACAGGACTATAAAGTTCAAAAGAACAGTATTTTATAACATTTTAAAATATAATAAATGTCTTTACTGTCACTTTTGAACAGTATATGTTAAATAGAGTTAAATGGAATTGCACAACTTTTAGATTTATAGTACAGAACTAGTGAATATTAATATTCTGTCAGATAATGATAAACTGTTAATTTGTTTATGTTATTGCCAATAACAATACATGGCTGCTATTAAAATTCTGTAATTTTTCTAAAAAAAAAAACAAATTAAATAGTTTGAATGCTAACAGTGAATTTGGCTGCATGGGAAATAGACATTTATTTTACAATTTACAAAATATTACTTGTAATTAAATTATTAGTGTTTTCAAATTAATGGACAGTGAACTGTAAGTTACTACAAAGGTAATCTAAATATAACCTTTCTCCAAATGGTGCTGTGAGCTGGAGCAGTGGCCCAGTATCATGTTCAAATGTTCACCTGAAGCTTATGGCCACCATGACTTTAATTATTGAATAGATGTGCTTTAACACTTGTGTTTTGTCTGCATTAACAAGTAATCTAATTATGCATCTCCACATTTTCAGTATTTTAAGTTTTGTTACACTCTTCTTAATGCATGTGTGTGTGTGTGTGTGTGTGTGTGTGTGTGTGTGTGTGGCACTCTGGTTTGCTACAAGACCGAGATCAGTGTGATTAAAAATCCTTTCCATTTCGCTTTGTAAATGTCACCCAGGCAACACTGAAACATTTGCTTTATTTTGCCTCCATTTTCAGAAGCATGTAAAAAAGCGACCTGCTATAAAATCATTTTAATTACAAACTTGACAGAAAGCCAGCATTTTTGTGAGAAGTGTTTTTAAATAAATAAATCCCTGCAATTCAAATACGTGTGATCTTTCACTTCCGAAAGGGCAAAATACACCGGCGTCGCTCTTTCTGCACCTCACCTGAGAATAATACTAATATGTGCGAGATTGTTTCTGAGAATAAAATAAAAGAAGCCATTATGTGCATTCTGTTATATGTTATATGCGAGTGAGTCATTGCTGTTTGAATGTCGCAGAGAGTATGCTACGGATGGTTTGTGCATTTTAATGTATGGTAAGTGAATGAGCGTTTTCTTGTGTTCTTGTTTCTGTAGTCCTATCTCTCAGGACTGTGTTGTTTATTTCTTATTTTCTTCAGGATAATTATGCTAAAAAAATCTGAGGTGCAAATATGAAATCGCTTTTCATCTTCTTCCGTCACATACAAAATTCCTCTTTTTGGAAGCCACACACATTCTTTTCACATTCATTATAGACTACACAAATTGGTTTATCAACCCCCTCAATGTTATACACACGTTGCAAATGCAATTTGCCTTTCCTTAATACTGCTTTCTTCAGTACTGTGTGAAAACTGAATAATTTTGGACCTTGAGAAATACCAGAGCTACTACAAGCATAAAGAATGTTGGTTTTCTGCTAACAATTCTGTTGCAGATTCCTTTGGACATAACATTTAGTCACTTTAGTCACTTTAGTCATATCTTGCTTTAACTGTCACTGAATGCTGCCTTGTTAATACAAAGAAAGTACTGGCAGATCTGGTTTCTCACCAACATGTAGGCGGTACGAAAGTGCCAAAGCGAAGCAAGATATACAAATACACATTAAAGGTAATTAGAGTAATTACATAATTACATAGAAGCTAATGGAAGTTAATCTTACAGAAGAACCTCTTATTTCCACACATTTATCTGAAAATACATATTTTCTATATTTTCTTGATAATTGCCTCTCCAATGGTCTGCTCAAAGTGTTTTTTGGGTGTTTACCTGACAACGATGTATTAATAAATGTAAAAAAAATATTCGCTTTTTTGAAAAGTTTTGTGTACTGATGATAAAATTGTGAAAATGATCCCCATTAACATGAATATATGACAACAACAACAAATTCTGTATTATGCATGCCAGGCAAGTAGTTGACAAAGTCACTTTGTAAAGAAACACATGTAGTCTGAAAGGGTTCTCCGCATGCATGTACTCAACTTTTTCATACATTTGTGCTTTTGTAGTTTACATAGAGATGATAATGTTATTGTTTTCAAAACATCCACTTTAAAACCTGTTTACAAAAATGCATTTTCAGGCCCCCAGAAAGCCATTGTCATGTAAGTGAACAGCCAAAATGCATACAAAAGTCTCTGTTTTTAGTTTTTAGAATGGTGTTATATAAATCTCCTGCGACCGATTTCTTATTGAGTGTCTGAACTTCATCTTTTGAAATATACAGAAACAGTAAATCTTGTCCTCATGTTAGGTTACAGCATAAAAACCCTAAAGTGTGTTATATCCTGTTGTGCTTCAGGTTGTAGACCTTTATAATAGCCAAAAGCAAACAAAATGCAGTTCAAATCACAAGTTCAATGTTGTATGCACATCCCGCTACCTTTATAATAGTTTATTGCCAGCATTTTCTGAATAGACAGAATTTGGCTGATAATTGTAAACCCTGTAAAGCCAATGAAAAGCATCCAGATGGACACAAAGGGCTAAAGGGGCTTTCTCAGGATGTTCTTAATAGCTTTTTTATTTACCATCAAAACATTCTTTCTTCATTCCATCAAAGCTCCAGTAGAGGTTTTGTTCAGTCTTATTGTTGTGATGTGTTTGAATGTTGCAAAATACACAAAAGTTTTAATATATTTTATATAAGCAATAAAACTGGGTGTTATGAACCAAACAATTCTGTGTCTTGTTTTTGGCTGAATGGTGATACATGATGAGCTACAAAGTGGGCTAAATATTAAAAGGTCATGAACTGCCTTTGTTTTTTTTATTTTGCACTGTTATCCGATGTCTGCTTATAATGTTATCAAGAATTTGCATAAAAAAAGAAAATCAAAATTTAGAAGTATTAGGCTATTTTCTGTCCTAATTTGACCCCCTCATCAGAACGCTCTGTTTGAATAGGCGTGGCTGGTTGTACACACGGAAATAAACGCTCAGTGCTATGACTGGATTGTGTATGTTTGCCAGCCTGCATCCTTCACAGATGGACGCTGCAGTGATTTATGTTTAAAACACATAAATACTCAGTACATATCAACGATCTGTTTAACAGACAGCAATAGTGACCATGTAATAAAAACAGTTGCTCCCACTTGTGCTGCTAAATTACTGTCGAATCCAATGTAGTCAGCACAACATCTTTTACAACTTCTTTTAGTTTCAATATTTCTGAAAATCCTGTGGCAAATTGTGCCTTGTTTGTAAACCAATCCGCGGTAAAATAAAGTGAACAAATGACCAAGTTCTGGACTTCAAGTTAAGTTCATCCACACTTTCCTAACATTGAGATCAGAAGGAAGGCCATGCAAAGACAGCGTCTTGTTGTTTTTGTAGCGATCTTTATTGTTTGGTTCCTGCATATATTACTTTGTTAAATATTTTAATTTATGTTTTTTTTTCACTTTGTATGGGGAATCATCAAATTCTCCCAAACTTTTCACTAAGCTTCAGATTAAATTTCATATTTGAAATCACCAATGAAATCTGGCAACAACTGTTCCATAAATGTTGATTATTTTGCTCAAATAACGTTATAAAATGCTTATTTTTCAGGCTAGGTCAGCCTGCATGCGCAGTCCTAGGAGCACGTCTCAGAACACTGACTGTTTCTATAGCAAACAGGACTTCTAACGGCAGCTGCAGTGACGTGCTGACTTTACCCATTAGCAATAGGAGCTTTCATTCAGAAGGAGGGGCTTCCTGCGATTGAGCGGCCATGTTAAGCATTGCTTTTTCCCCATTCAAAACTACATGAGTGACAAGTCGGGGGTATTCTATTGTTTGCTTGTGCAGCAAATAAAGCGGAGCATGGCAGCAATGCACAACACTAAGAAATGTATAGATATTATTCCAATTGTGAAGAAAAATTCTTAAAAATAAAAATAATTAACAAAGGTGTGTACATCACAGAGGGTCTTAACAACAACATAACCAACAACAACAACAATAATAATAATACTAATACTAATAACAATCATAAAAGTACAGTATACAGTCTCATCTGTTATGCTAAATATGGCTCTAATTGAATGACCACATAAACTTGTGTGCCTTGCCACTGTGACATCTCATGAAGGCGGGTAAGAAGTGGAATCTACAAACCTCCAAAATCAGCATGGTTGCCAACAAAAAAATCATTGGTAAGTTGAATAACAAAATACTGTTTTAATTAAACAATTGTTGCTTAACAAACAAACTGAAACTGAAAAAAGTTTATCAATTTAATTTAGGTCAAGGCTATTACAAAAGGTTATTTTCTTCTTCTGAAGCGGTTTCTTTTATAGACTTATATTTGTGTTTTAGGTTATTCTCTTGCTGAAAGATGAAATTCCTCAATAACCTCAGATTTTTAAGAGGCCTGCAGGTTTTGTGGCAAAATGTTCTGGTATTTGGCACTTCCCATGATTGCTTCTGTCTTGACTACTGCCACAGTCCCAGCTGAAGAGATGCAGTCCTGTTGCATGATTCTTGCACCACCAAGCTTCATCATGAATATGGTGTTGTTTGGTGATGAGCAATCTTGTTTTCGGGCCAAATGTACTTTTTTTCTTTTGTCAGTCCACCCTACACTACAGCCCAGGCATGTGAAGGATACAGAATGTCGTTGTCATATGCTGAAAGTGACCAGAGCTTTCCAGACATTCAGGCAGCTCTTGATACATTTTGTCATTTTGTTTTTACATACATTTTTGACAGATGCCCTGTTGTCTCCACTTATTCATGATGGCATTCACAGTATTCCATGGCATATCTAATGTTTTGGAAACACTCTAGTCTTGTAACATTTTCCTGATTGGTACCACTTCACAGTGAGATCTCAACACACACTTTGTAAGCTTTTTGCATGCCATGGCTTCAGCAATAAATGCAACCAAGAATATATTACAGAAACAGGATTATAATGAACTTACAGTAAAGGTTTTAATGCGATCGGTAAATGTCCTATTGTAAAAGTATGTGCACATTTATGCAACCAGGTCATTTTAGTCTTTTTTATACCTTTCTTTTTAGGTTTTAAGCTTACGTTAAAGGTAGAAAAATATTTTAAATGCTTTGGATTAGGGAACACATCTCAAAAAGCTGAAGTTTTGACAGAGGGGTGCAGACTTTTTATACCCACTGTATGTCATATAGAGGAAAGAAAGTTATGTCGGTTAGAAACGACATGAGGATGAGTAAATGATGAAATAACTTTCAATTTGTGTAAACTAAAAACTATAAATACCTTCAATATTTTCGATAAAAAGGCTTGGAATATTGCACGAATAGTGTGGCTCAGACATTATAATAAAAAAATACAAATCAACAGGATTTTTTCATTTGTTCCAGGATTAAAGTCATTAGCGTGTGTTACAACATTAGCTCAATATTAGCACTGTCATGCAACAAATTAAAAAAAATTAAATTTTTAATGGCACTGGTGGTTTCAATTCAAATTATTTATTTCAGTAATCTGTTGCTGAATGTACTTTATAAATATTTTGTTGTTGTTGGGGGGATGGGTGGAACGTTTGCCTTTTATTGTGACAGGACAGATCAAACACGACAGAAAGCAAAGAGGGAGAGAGAGGGGTGGAATCGGGAAAGGTCTTCGAGACAGGACTCAGACCTGTAGCGCAACAGCGTTGTGTTGCCCACAAGGCTATCAGCGCAGATGCTGAATGTTCTTTTCTTTGACTTTTATTGTGTTAATATTTTCCACACTATGCACGGTTGTAACATATCTGTAGTCTGAGTTCTCGTGTTTTTCACAGCATGCAGACCAACAGATGTGTTAATTAACCTAACATAAACTAATACAGCATACCATGCTTTCTCATCTAAATAATAATCTTGCAAGCCATGTAACTTATTGGCTTAAGAGATCAACAGAGTCATTCAGCCATCGTTATGTGTCAGAGAGCACATTCCTGGTCTTTCATTCATCCATCAGATGCAGATGTAAGCTTGTGAGATAAGAGATGAGTTGCTTAAAGTTTGATCTGCTAATTTATCGCCCCTCTCTCAAACCAATTACAGGCTCAGATTTGCATCATAATTACTTAATTACTTGATTAGAGTGGATGTTGTGTTAATTGGATGGTGGAGTCCTTGTAACAATGAAGTGAGTGACAAATTAGGGTTCAATTACGTCTAACGCATGGCTGTATGTTAAGGACTTTAATAAAAGCAGTACTAAACAACCAATCCTTAAAGGAAACAGCTGTTGCACTGTGCATATAGGTCATACTCATTTTCACATAGTCACGTCTTGGTGCCTGAGACAGTTGAAAGTTTTCTGGTACTTGAGAAGCTGCTTAAGTAAACATCCATCCGTCCAACCACCCATCCATCCATCCATCCATCCATCCATCCATCCATCCATCCATCCATCCATCCATCCGAGGTCTGCACGGGGTTTAAAGTGAAGCCCGAACACGGCCCGTACTCGAGATTGTCTGACCCGACCCGAGTGGCACAGTTAAATTTAGAGTTCGAACCGACCCGAACCCGAAATCTTTTTCCCCCCACAACGAATAGCCAAAAAAAAATAAAAGGCTGCGTTTCACGACAGCATTAAATGGTCAGTTAACAAATACACAAAGAAACAGCTTCATCAAGGCTCGGCCATTTCACAAGGCAAAATAAAAAGTCACAGCGGTCGCATACATTCTGCTGAGTTTATGAATAGTTGTATATGAACTCTTCCACCATGCAAATTATGGTCATTTTTGTCAATTAAGGCTCGTTAGCATTCGCCTACTTTAAATCAGATTAAGATCTTAAATAATATCGTATTTATTTGAATGAATTAATCATTTCTTTGAATTAGAGAGAGAGAGAGAGAGAGAGAGACACAGAGAGAGAGAGAGAGGGATGAAAGTTGCACGTGCATGTGAACCTGCGTCTGTGCATCTCTCTCCACAAGCAATGAGGCTTAGTTACTTCAAAACCAGCGATTTTACCCCCTCATTGCCTCAAAAGTTTCCGTGCTGTTTGTGTGCTGCGCGATCTCTGATATATGTGTGCAATAATGTGTGTGTGCGTGCGTGCGTCTATGAAAGCAGCGTAGCCTCTCCATATAGTTTTGGTTAAGCTAAAAACCCGAACCCGACCCGAAACCCGAAAGTATTTCGGAACCCACCAAAAGGGTCTGGCTGCAGACTTGCACGCTCAGACACTTGCGCTTCCTGCAGTGATGTCACTTTTAGTCTTTTTTATTTTGTTCAATTTATTGATTATGTTTTGTTTGAATCTCTCAACATTTTACAACAGTAGCCAGGTTGTGAAGACAAGAAAAATAAACTAAAATACAATGTCACTTGCAATGCATCTGCAGTACTGCTGATCTAATACTGAACAATATATTTATCATTTAAATGAAGATGAAAGAGATTTATTTATAATGGAATACATGTTACATGTCCAAATAATAATGTATATAGCCTTGTATGCGTGTCAGTAAGTAATTGCCGAACCAAGTAGATGGATTCAACCAACCTGAGCAACCAGACCTGAAAAGCGGTCACAAAAACAGAGATATGTACAGTAGTTTGAAATATATTTAAATAAACCATAAAAATGTATGAAACAATCTCCTGTTGCCTGCATTCCTACCATAACCAGACAACAATTTGTATTTGAAACAATTTCAATGGAAATCATTCAAACTATATACATTTTCAAACATAGCATGCTATGCCGAATTTATCTGGAGAAACTTCAACTGTAGCTTTGCTCGAGGGTGTTTGTCATGTCACAGAGCCATCACAAAGCCAAAAAAACCTG
Organism: Gymnocypris eckloni scoliostomus; assembly: GCA_027564155.1. Taxonomy (NCBI): domain Eukaryota; kingdom Metazoa; phylum Chordata; class Actinopteri; order Cypriniformes; family Cyprinidae; genus Gymnocypris; species Gymnocypris eckloni. The sequence continues at coordinate 27,575,372 of CM050416.1, forward strand.
TATGTATTTAATATTATTTCTGACACGCCTCCCATTGAATAGCGTTTCTTATCATTTCTATCCCACTAAGACTCTTTATTCATGTCCCTCGTTAACGGTGCCATTTATGGACAGCCTGTTCTCATTTCTTACTCATTAAATTTTTCACCCTCTGAGGTAATGGAATAATTGAGACAGGCGAGCACTGCTCTGTAGCTTGTTGGGCCTGTCGCCGCTGGTCTAAGTGCTTTTTGCTGAGATCTTCACTGATGGCGGAGTAGGAATGCTGGCTGAAGAAGAGGGAAGCAGAGCTTTTTAAATGCATAGACATCCAAGGAAATTGTCACATTCGTTCTTATTTTCCGGCTGCCACAGTAGTGCATGATGAAGAATTGTGATGCTGGAAGGTGGTTGGGCTTCCCACTGGGCAGCACGTGTTGAGGTGAGTCGAGCTGAACAGGGCTAATGCTACTGCCTGCTGCCCAGCAGTGAGGCCTCTCGGTGGGATACAACTCTACAGTCAAGCATGACTGGAGAAGAGACAGGCCATAACATGCACACATAACAAATGTGTAAACGTGCTTGAGCACATGTGCACACACAAATACAACACGCTCAGATCCTTAAAGGTTTCCTGTTTCTTCACTGTTGTTTCTGCGATGGTGCTTTGTTAATATTAATCAAGACAAAACAAGCTTTATTTTTTAGGGGAAACTTGATTGTAACCAACATATGTGAGAAAGATACATTTTAAAGCTCTTTATGTTGTATTACATTTTTACATAAAAAACATAAATAAAATAAAAATAGCATTAAATATTGATACTTGTTTTCAGAGGAAATATCTTTAATATTGATATTTTTTTTAGATAGATAGATAGATAGATTATTATATCTTGCTAAGGTTTATACCTAAAACAAGTGGTGAAAAAGCATTACATATAAATAATTAATTTCAGAGAAAATATCTTTAATATTTAATGCTTTTCCAGGTTTTATTTATATTTTCCTATTTTTAATTTTTTTATATATATATTTTTAAATAGATAAAACAGTGAAAAAAATAACTTTGCTAGGTTTATGCTTAAAGCACATGGTTTGCCCCATTTATATACTATGGTGAGGGACGGCCCATGAAACAGCATCTGAACACATTTCCTACTATGGTAATTTACATAGGAATTTTGCATTGAACATAACTCTGCATCACAATTTTATAAAGACCTGGGTGTGGCCTCGTTATACTCAGGCAACCAATCAGACTCCCAGGATCATTGTGAAGCTGTAAAACCATGCCCTAGCAACCATTTAGAGCACCCAAGCAACTGATCCAAAAGACTGCCATTATAAAATGCCCAGATGGATATCTTTGGATCACCGTGTCATAGAGGCTTGGGTGTGGGCTCATTTTATTCAGACAGCCAATCAGACTCTCGGGATCACTGTGAAGCTATCAAGCCACGCCCTAGCAACCATTTACCTAAATCCTAAGTCTGATTGGTTGTCTGAGTAAAATGAGCCCATTATAAAAAGCCCAGATTAATATATCTTTGGCCAGATGGATATATTTAGATCACAGTGTTGTAGAGAAATGGGGGTGTTTTTATATACTATGCAACAGTGACAGTGAAGTGTAGCAACAGCGACAGTGTAGTAACTTTGCTAATCATGCTATGCTAGCTATATATGCTAGTAGCTTGCTAATCAAGGTTCAAGGTTCAAGGTTCTTTATTATTTGTCACATACACAAGGTATATATACAGGGTATAATCAGTAGTGAAATGTAGGTCAGGACAGGTCCGCTCAATGGAAAGTGCAAAAAATAAAAATAATAATAATAATAAAATAGAAAATAAAAATAACATAAGCAATAAAACAATGAAACATAACACAAGAGAATATATATATAAATATAGGTGAGAATGAAAAAGGGAACAAATAATAAAATAAAATGAGTAAGATGTGCAATGAGATAAAATGTGCAATACAGTATACTGTGGATAATAAATATTAATAAAAAACACGGATGTGCAAGAGAATGTGCAAATAGGTTGTACCGGGTATGTACACATAGCAGCAGTGTGGATGATGGAGAATAATGGATGTGTTTGCAGTTTATTAAATTAAGTCCTGTGGATGTAATGATGTTATGAGACTGAGTTTAGGAGCCTGATGGCCTGAGGGAAGAAACTCCTCCTCAGTCTTTCAGTTTTTGCCAACATGCTCCTGAAGCGCCTGCCAGATGGCAGTAAACAGAAATGATGGTTACCAGGGTGATTCGAGTCCTTGATAATTTTAGCAGCTCTGCTTTTGCAGCGTTTGAGGTAGATGTCCTGCAGAGAGGGGAGAGCAGACCCTGAGATGCGCTCAGCTAAGCGCACGACTCTCTGCAGAGCTATGCAGTCCTGGTTTGTGGCATTATTATACCACACTGAGATCATGCTAGAAACATCCTAGCGACATGCTAGTAACTTGCTAATCATGCTATAAAAATGCTAGCAACATGCTTGTAACTTGCTAATTATCATATAAACATGCTAGCAACATGTTAGTAAATAGCTAATCATGCTAGCAAACATGTTAGTCAATTGATAATTGACTAGCGAGTAACTTGCTAATCATGGTAACAACATGCTAGTCACTTGCTAGTCGTCCTAGCAACATGCTAGTCGCTTTCTAATCATGCTAGACACATGCTAACGACATGCTAGTAACATGCTAGCTACAACTCTTGCGTTACCCTAACAACCAAATAACCACATTTACAAGATGTATATCAACACCAGACCACCATAGAAACCCTGGTATTGGATTTTTGGAGTCAGACTGGCAAACATTCTTTAACTATCAGCCCACAGTGTTCCTGTGTGGCTCAGTGGTAGAGCTTTGCGTTAGCAGCGCAAAAGGTTGTGGGTTCGATTCCCAGGGAACACAAATACTGATTGAAAATGTATAACCTGAATGCAATTGTAAGTCACTTTGGATAAAAGCATCTGCTAAATGCATAAATGTAAATATACTGTATAGACACACATCATTAACAACCATTTAAAAGTACCCAAGCAACCATCCATAGACATGAATATTCAATTGCTTAGCACCAGAACGTCGTAAAGTCATGAGGGTGGCCTCTTTTGTTTTGGCTGAGAAACCAGTCTTTAAGTATCATTAAATCAACTGTGCAACTGCACCCTAGCTACCATATAGAGCTTCCTAGCAACCGTATAGCAATATAAAGAAGCCATATCTCAACTCCACAACATCATACAGACATGGTGGTTGTCTCTCTTGCAATTGCGCAGAAGTATGTAGTATTTGCCCAGTGCCGAGTTTTGCCACTGCAAGCACCACTCACATTTTCTTCAGGAAATGTACATTATAGTTACTATTACAATATATTATTACTATAACAACAACAACAACACATCAACAACAATAATAATATTTATAATTTAATAATTTAACTTTTGAAAATATAAATGTCAATATATTTTAAAATGGCAAATTCCTTTGAGTAATTTATAGGAAAAATATATAAATAAAGCTCTAAATTAATTTTACCTTTAGTGTTAGTAACACACGCCTGATCTATATCTGAATCTGTCATGATCTGTTTTGGTGTAATACAGAGACCACAGGCAAGCTTTATATTATAGTAACTTCTTAATTACACATAGAGGAAACATCAAGGCAAAATTATTTATTTCTTAACTGATGGAGAGAGAGAGAAAAAAAAGAGCTTCACGTGCCTTCTCGTGAGAGTAAACCCATAATCCAGAACAAAAAATAGGTTTTGTTATTGTGAGAGAGAGTCACTTTGGTTGCCTACTGTTCCTCTGTGTACACTGAATGAAGTGTTGTGTCAGACTCCAGCTGAGATGATGAGCAGTGTGTACTGATCTCATCAAGAGCATGGAGTACTCCATGGGCTCATGGGAAAAGTAAAATGAATAGAGGCCTTTTGTCCACTCAAAATGAGGCCACAAGGTCACTGTTCATCATTGCAGAGTTTCCTTATACATTGAAAGTGCATTTTTATCACTATAGAATGAAGGTGGGGGGTAGTCTCGCGTAGCCAGACCTTCAGACTGATGGCTGAAGGTCTGGGGTCTGGAGTATATGGCTGCATTCATTGGTCAAGGCCCGCCCATGAGGCCATTTGACCGACATGTCAAACAACCAATCACAGTTCGTTTTTTTCCCGTCACGTTTCGGGGCATGGAAATTAACCTATCAAGAGTCTCATTTCCCATTTCCTTTAAATGCCAGTTGTGTTTGCACCATTGGCAGATTCGTTATTTACATGGCAGACTGAAAACTTATCCAGAGAGTAAAAATTAATCTGCTCATGCGCAAGGGTAAAGCTTGCACAATAATAATCTTTTACATTGTAATCCTTTCATTTTTAATATTTGCCATGTTTGTGTGCTGCTACACGTCCCTGTGTGTGAGACTCTGATTGGTGTATTGCATGTCAGATTGTTAAAATAGTGCCCATTGACTTTAGACCATGTTTTAGTTGCTCAATGGCGCAATCATTTACAGTTGCCTCAAAATAGCAATGCGCTTACAATGCACCTAATGCACCCAAATTTGCTATTTTAACAATGTGGCGCTGGACGGAAAATGATAACTGCGTCAGGCTGAAACTAGCAAAAAACACTTGTGTTGCGCCTGTCGTTGCATTGCGCCGGGTGTATGATAGGGCCCCAAGTGTTAGATGCATGCCACTCAACTGCTTTTGTTGACCCAGCATTAACCCCTTATTTTTATTTATATATATGTTTTTAATTTACCTTGAACATTTGTAATGACACATTTTGCAATTCTAAAAGCATGATTAATGGTTGATAATTGTTTTATTAGTGATCCTCTCAATATATACCCAGATTTCTTTTTGTGTCGCACCCCAGCAGTGATAAGAAAATTGCGGCTCTTTTGGTGAAGCTTCAACCTCTCCCAAGGTCATCAGAAGTGATAGATATGAATCAGTTTTTGTTGCAGCAAAATAAAAATGTATCCATCCCTCGGTTCACAGTTGGGGAAAAATGCGACGTTTTTCAGGTAATACGATGCTGAACTAACAGCCAGATTGTGACAAACAATCTTGCTTGTGCCAAGACGCTCAATCAGGAATGCTAAGGGCTGGTCTGTAGCCTTACGTTTGCTCCTGAGTAATTGCATTTGAGACTTCATTAATCAACAAACAGACAATAAAGTAAACCCTCAATTAGCCCTGATGAAGCAGAGAATATTTGGCAGATCTCATAGACTCACAGAGGAAGGAGGAAGAGAGCATCTGTTTGTCATTTTCATTGCAGACAGACCACTGGCCTCATCATGAAGTCTGAGGGTGGGAAGGAGTTTTGTTTATTTACCGTAGAGGACGTTTAAGACATTTCAACCTCTGCAGAGAGCTGAGAGAAATATATGAAGAGTTCATGTGCAAAAACAGATAACTCAAAAATCAAGTTTTTTCATTGTGCATTCCAATTAATCTCAATCAAACTGCAGTTGGGTTATTTTGATTGGGTTAAAAAGTAACAAAAAAATACAGCTAACAAACACAATACAACACAATAATAACATAATTTTTGAAATTTAAAAAGTTATGTTTTTGAAAATCACCTTCATATATAAATGCATGGGTGGGTTTAGACATCTGACTATACTGCAGATATAGGGTGCAAAATTCAAAAGAAAATATTCAAAGGTATAATTAATTAAATTATTGAATATATTATATTTATTTAATATCATTAATTGTATATTTAAAGGTATTATTATTTGAACAGTATTATAAGAACAGTAATAACACAACGATTATTTATAGTGTTATATTTATATATAACAGTATATTATATGTAGCATAATAAATAATCATCGTATCATTATGAAAATATATTATTATTAATTATTTATCACTTTACAAAATTTTCAGAAAATGTACCTGACTTACATATCTTTAATAGCAATGTAATTGTATGTGCTGTAATAATAATAATTATAATATTTTTTATTATTTAAAAAATGATATTACTATAATAAAAACAAATCACTGCAATACAATTAAACTGTAAATTATTTCATTATCATTTAAATTTATGCAAAACAACAAAAATAATAACAAAACAACAACAATAATATGTATTATTATTACTGATACTATTATTGTATAAACTAAAATGACAATGAAATATATACATTACTATTATTATTATTATAGAACAACTGAAAATTACAATACTAATGTTTACTTTTTCGTCATATACTGTAGGTTTTATTTTGGTGGAAAACCACAGGCTCTTTTAAAATGTATACTTATTTATTATTTATATTATTTATAATCTTTACTTGTGTGTAAAATTAACAAATACTTTTCCATTATCATGAATGTATTAGTTTTTGAATTGCATCACACAAAATCTGTCCCTCACTGCAGTCCAAAATGCACCACACCACACTCAGATAAGACGGCACAGGAGTCCTCCGGCTGTCTCCGGTGCAGCTTTCTCTTTCACATAGTCTTTATTAAATGGCAGGCCAGAGCTGGTATGTCAAGCCCGCTGTCCTCCCTTTGAAAGGCTCTCATCAGCATTGATCTGCCTGCTTGCCCATGGGAGCAAAAGAAGCTGTGGAGATGAAAGCTGCCCCGTCTGCTGTCACCTACTGACATGCATCCATGCGCTTACACATACATACACGTACACAACATGTCCTTGCCACGACCTCTCAATTTTACCTCAGCTGAAGTAAGGTGAACTAGCTGGGGGAGAAAAGTCAATGGGAAAAAGTGAGTTTGCGGGGTGGGCATGTTTAAGAGAATGGCATTTAAGGCCTTTTAATGCCTAAAAATAGACTCTAATTTAAGACCTATTTTGCAAGATGAAGGAATGAGTGCAGTTGGACATATTAGTCTAGATACATTTTTATCAACAAAAAAAATTATACCAAGCATTAAAGCTACAGAAATGTAAAAAATATAATTACTACTTATACCCGATAAAGTGTTTTATTTCTTGAGATATACAGAAAAATGCATATGAATAAAATGCATGAAAATGCCTAAAGAGGTTAAATATTTTATTAATTTACATGATCCCCATTAGGCTTTTAAAATTAGGCTACTGCACTTCATATATCCAGGGGCATAAAGACACTGGGAACCCTGGTTCTGCAAAGGAAAAAAACAACAACCCCCTCACCCCCCATAAAACACAGTTGTTTAGGAGGTGTAATGGAGGTGTATGGGGAATAATGAGAAATAATAAATATTAGAAAATATGTTTGCTTAGACCCCCTAGTGGGCCCTGACCCTCGGATTGAGAAGCACTGATATAATTGAATAAGACAGATAGATCATAGCATTTAATGTTAGTATACTGAAGTGCACATCGTGATTGCTTGAATGCCTTTTTATTGAGTAAACTGAAAAATCAGGATTTTTATTTTGTATTTATTTTTTTATAGACTAATACTTTTATTTAGCAAAAATACATTGAATTGATCAAAACGGATAGTAGGGACATTTACAGTTTTGCTCAGTCGCTTTGGTCCATTTCTTTAATCATCCTTAATATTTGCAAAGAAGTACGCGCATTTCTCAAAACAATTTGTAGAAACAGCACCACACAATAGATTACTGGCAAAAGCCTGTAACTTACTCAAAATCTTTAGTTAATCTCTCAAAAGTACGTTTTGTATGTCAATAAACACAAATCAGTGCCATCAGAATGAAAAGTCCTTGTGTCATTGTTCACAAACAAGATAGTAAAAATGTTTATTCACGTTGTCAATAACACTGAAATGCAGAAGGCTGCTCTTCTTATGTATGCCATATATCCTTTCAAAAGTAAAAAATTACACATTACTGTAAGTGGGATATTGATTGAAAGAGACAGTTTCAAAATGTTTGAATTATTTGAGGATCTCTCAATATTTAGCTGAACCCTTCAGTCATTGTAAGGCATGATTGACAACTTGTTCCACAATAGTGGCCCTTATTTCATATAATAGATGATGTGGAGGTTGAACAAGTAGGTTTGAAAATTTCATTTCTGATCTGAAAAATGCACTAAAGCAACAGAGAAAACTGTATTGAGGATATGGTCGATCTCCCAATATTTAGCTGCAGCCTTCAGCCATTGTAAGGACATGATTGACAACATGGCCCACAATAGTGGCCCTTATTTCATCTGATATGCGCCTCTCTCCTTGGCCTCTTCTGCCTCTTTCTCTGTTTTGTCTCTGTACTCCTCCACCATGCATCCTTACTCCTCTTCTTCCTCTCATCTGTTGACCCTGATCGTTTTCTGGCTGTTCATCCACTGTCATAATTTGTATCTTTTGTGTTGTCCTCTGTCTATATACTTTCCAATTGAAGGCTCATGACATGCACCTTTGAGCTATTTCAGAGAACTGGTATATAAATGGTTGATCTACATTCTCTTCATTAGTGAAAGTCTAGATTCACTTTCAAAATGTATGACAAATTTACTAAAAGTCTAACAGAAATGTGTAGAAAATATTCTTGACAGTTTATGACAACTAGATCAACCATTTTGCATCTAATGACTTATAAAATGAACTAATGACTAGATGTTTTGAGGGAAAAGACTATAGCACAGGGAACTATATAATACATTTTGAGCAACATGATATTAGCAAATGATAATGTAGGAAACCACAGACACATGTATATGTGAGGCTTTTCCCTATTGAGCTTGTATTAAACTCATCCTACTTTTTAAAATAGCTTTTTAAGTTTAGTGAATTTGAGACATTTTAATACTTATTTAGGGCCTCTGAAAACCCTGTCCCTGTTATTTCAGACAAAGTTGACAGCCTGGGTTGAGGCATTTGCCGAAAGAGCGGAGAAACAGCAATCTGTCCTTCTTGCTGACTCCTGAGAGGCCCATTTGAAGCGTTGGAGCTTTGAGGGATGGAGGTGACTCAGAGAGATGTCAGAGTGTGGGCACAGACTCAATCCTTCAGCTTTGTGCAGAAGGACAGGATCTGTGCCTGCCTCTTTGCCATGCTTGCAGCCTGATGCCAGTGCGCTGCATGTCAAACAGCCAAGCGTGGCCTCTACCCACCTGACACACGTACAAACACATGCAAATCCTTTCCCCATTTCAGTGGCTCTTCTTTAGAGCTCCCAACTTCGGAAAGGCTCTCAGCTGACCGTGCATCGTCTCCATTCTTTGTTCAGTCTCCAAGCGTATTTTTTATTTTTCTTCTTCTCACACTGCTTAGCTCAGAAGGTTTTGGTGGCTAGAAGTCCTTGTCACAGAATTGCAGGCTTCACCACTTCAGTTAGAAGAGGCCAGATGGATGTTAGTCAGGGTAGACGCCACGTTTAGTTTTACATTAATGAAATTACCCTGTGAGGGATCAAACAGCAGACTGTTTAGTAGTTTGTTCTAAGTGCACTTATTCTAAGTGCACCTTACTCTGCCACTTTAAATTCTCGAGCTCGTTATAGCACGATGTATTCTGATTGGTTCTAAAAGTTTTTATTGTTCATCAACTGGATAAAATCGTTCTGAAAGTGATTCCAAGTTAATGCTGACAACGATTTTTAGAACTATATCTTTATTGTTTTCTTTATAGTTATCGTCCTCGGTGTGAATAGGCCTTTAGAATGATTCCTGAAACATCATGTGACACTGAAAACTGGATTAATGGCTGCTGAAAATTGAGCTTCATTATCACAGGGATAAAAACTTATTTTAAAATAGAGAGTTATTTTAAATAGTAACAATATTTTACAATATTGTTGTTTTTCCTGTTTCTTTTTTGCCAAGTACAGTAAATGTAGATTTGAAGAGACTTTCAAAAACAAGGCTTTTGAAAAACATTACAAACCCCAAACTGATGGTTCCTCACGGCCTACTGTTCACATCTAATTAAATATGGGACCAAGGGGTCTAAAAAATAATTTAAACTCCCTGTGGTAACCTGTCTCAGCTTGTGACTTGTGAAAAGTCTTCTATCTTCATCAAAGGAGAAAGGTAGCATGCCTCAGAAAAAGAAGAAACAAAGTACTTTGAGAAGAGAACACAAACAAGAAACAACATGAAGTGCTTATTAGAGGATATCAACAAGTAGAGACTTGCTAGAACTCCCAATAATATTATAGACTAAAGGTTCCTACACACTGATTCCGAAATTTCCGAGTACGTTTTTCATTTTTTTTTCGTATTCGCCATCATTTCCTATCAAAATGCTTGCTATGGATGCGAAAACGCAGAAAATCTAACCTGATTTTTTTATGGCAGATGAAATTTTCGCAGGCAGTGTGTACTGTAAAAATGATTGACACGTGCGGTCGTATTTATTTTTTAACGTGCAAAAATTTTGGACAAGAATTTCAAACTCAGTGTGCAATGACCTAAAAAAAACTTCAATGTGCAAACATTACACTTAGAGACATATTTAGAAAGAGTGAAAAAAGAACACAAAGCCACTTTTTCTGCTGTTTTTCCGTAATTAGTTGTGTTATTACTGTATTCACAGTTTGCAAAAATGTGCTATAATATGTGTGCAAACGTTGATTGGTCCGGTATTGCTTATGATACTTCCTCATTTTCATCATCTATACAATGTTCTTACTACCTCTTAGAAGGGCGATTTAATCTTGCAAAGATGCAGATTGAAAAACTGTGACCTTTAAGTGAGCTTATTTTAGTGCTGTGAGGTTGGAGAGATTTTTCAGTACAGTGGAGGAAATCGGTTGATTTGCTCTTTTTGGTCTTCTTTTCATTTGCATGTAGTTTGTGGCTTGCACAAGCATCATATCACACATACTGATATAAATCTCAGTAAATTCTGATGATTTCTCTTTCTACTTGTTTTTTTCCTTCCATTTATTTTTTATCTCATTACCAATGAACACAATGAAGTTTAACGGATATGGCTTATTTAAAGCATCCAGTTTTGTGCTTTCTTTTTTGGTACGCCTTCACATGAGCAATGGACCGAAGTGTAATCAGATTTTATGACTGACGTCTTGCCTTGAAGCTTGCTAATTTTCACAGTTCGCCCACTTGTGAGTCGGTTTCAAATACTGGAAAATCAAACAAAGCCAAAGATAGGTTTTCTTTGTCAACTGCAACATGCGGTGACTGACTCATATAGCTAAAGTAGCCATGTTATACTTCGCCAGTGTATTGGTGATACACATACTTAATACTACTTTTATTTCCCCTCCGAGATAGTTTTAACACAACATTTTTGCCTTTTCATGTGTTTCAGAGACCAAAGGATATGTCAAGCGAGGAGCTAGGAAGTGTGTAGCAGCAAATAACGCTGGGCCAGAACCCGAGTGTGAGTAATCAACCACTTTACTGTGCACTTCAAGTCTTTAAAACTGAAATCTACAGTCACGAACCCTGACCACAATTAGCTTCAAACGCACCAGCACTTACCAACCTCACAGGTCACACTCTCCATTTATCCAGAGTATTCTCCTATTCTCTTTCTATTCTTTAATTCATGTGCATGTAATCCCTTTTCATTCCTCCGCTAAACATAAGCAGAAGCTTAAGAGGCCGAGGCGAAGGCCATTTTATCATTTCAAATCCCATGGAGAAGGATTACGATAGGCATTTTGGCTTCGGTACATCTTTGTTATCTTCTATCAAATTGTGAAATTGTGAGTCAGTCACGATAAACCAACCACAAAGGTTTATGTAAAGGGATTTCTGTTTGTGTCCGCGTTACTCATGTCAAAAATTAGATCTCAATACTTCCAGCCACTAAACGAATCTCTGAAATGTTAGAATAATGATTCAGTGTTTAATTAGCCACTGAGCCTTTTAAGAGATAATTATTCTTGCTGCATCCAACATGTTATTCAAGCTCCTCCTGTGCCGAGCAGTAAACAGAAAGTGTCTGTGAAACTGAAGTTGTGACACACACTAATTAGTCATTTTTCCACTGTTGTCTGCACTGGCGTGCTGCTGTGAATGCATTGGATATGAGTCAAGAACTTTAGAGCTGTCAGCGGAGACGGCTTCTACTTTGATGTTTTGAAAACGCTTGTTGAAAACTATCTAATGTCTCTGCCTGTCCTTTTGTGAAGTATCTGTGATTGTTGATGACTTTGTGGCAAATAATTCTGCAGCCTTTCACTATGTGAAATGATTACCATTTATGAAGGTCCCTGCTCTTAATGTTAGTGTACTGAAGTGCACAGTGTGATAGGTTGAATGCCGTTTTAGGAGTAAACTGATAAAGAAAATGTTTTTTTTTACAGACTAATGGTTTTATTTTGCAAGGCTGCATTAAGTAAGGACATTTGTAATATTACAAAATATTTATATTTTAAGTAAAGTTTTCTTAGTTTTTTTGTTAATCAAAGAATTCTGGAAAATAAATGTATCAATGTTTCCACTAAATAGTAAATTGTAGATTAATTGTCCAAAATGTATTCATTTATCTAATCAAGGAATAATTTATATAATATAATTAATTTATTTAGGTTCACTCAATTCACTCATATGGTTTATATTCTCTTTTGAATATTTATGGCTAAATTATGTTATGTTTTGTTTTTTGGTCACATCTACATATTACAGATATTATAACTTTGTATGGCCAAATTACACATTTTTCTCTTTTTAGTGCATTTTACATTATGTGTAGGCCTCCATATCTTCTCCATAAATAGCATGTTTGGAAGTGTTAGTTACTATAAATGTGGTCTCCGTGTCTCTTCAAGTAGCCCCAAAGGGCTTTCTTAGCTGTGTGTCTTAAAAAAGCTCATTACATTCCTCTTGGTTATTATATTAATAAACTATCTTGTACATTATAGAGTGTAACTCTGGATAACTGAGTTCATAAATTGCCTTGTAAATATTTCCATAAACTTAGTCCTCTGACCCCATCTGGACATCATCTCACCTCCAACAGCTTTTATTTTCAACACAATATTGTGTTCCGGTTGAATATGTGCCCCGAGGGACATAGTTAAAACGCAGAGGACACCTGCTAACATCAGGCTAAAAGCTAGACCTTCCCACTAATCAGCACTAGCAATAGAAACTCACTTCTTGGGAAACACTGGAGGCAATTAGTTTAAAAGGCATTGCTTGACATTTAACTCCTGGCCTCTTTATGAGCCAGTGAATAGCTGACATTTGTATGTGACTGAGGCATCGCTGGGCTGCAATTTGGCTGGCAGAAGGGGTCCCAGACCCGCAGACTGGGCCAGGGCTGTCTGCACCCGGACTCAGAGCAGACAACCAAAAGAGGGGTGGCAGTAGGTCAGGCTGACTCTTTAGGCAACCTAGAGCTCCGTAATTGGCACAGAACTATGAATGTACTGTGCAGCCAAGAAGTGTACAGGGTAAAAGACTTCCACTACCGTTGGATGAGGCCAAGGACCTCTCCTAGAAGGAGAAAAAGACTTATCCAATGCAGTGTACAGAATATCTTACTGAGGCATAACCGAGTTAGGTACAACCTAGTGGTTAAAGTGATAGTTCACCCCAAAATGAAATTATATAATTAATTACTCACTCTCATGTTGTTCTAAACCCATAAGACCTTCAATCATCTTCAGAACTCAAATTAAGATATTTTTTATATTATCTGAGAGCTCTCAGACCCTACATAGACAGCAGTGTAACTGCAATGTTCCCAGACCCAGAAACGTAGCAAGGACAATGGTAAAACAGTCCATGTCACATGAGTGGCTCAACTTTAATTTATTTAACAATTATTCTCCCCAAGTCACATATTTTGCCATTTTGTAGAGTACCCAAGACTGTAATGTACGTAATCAGCGTTGTTTACGTTCGGGGGGGACAACGTGCGTATGTGTTGTGATACTTTCCAAAATGGCGGAAGGCAGTTACTCGGGGGAATAAAGTTGTTATTTGTGTTTTCTTTGTGCACAAAAATAATTCTCGTTGCTTCACAAAATTGAAGTTGAGCCACTGATGTCACATTAACTATTTTACTGTTGTCCTTGCTATGTTTCTGGGTCTGGGAACATTGCAGTTGAATTGCTGTCTATGGAGGGCCAGAGAGCTATCAGATTTAATAAAAATATCTTAATTTGTGTTCCGAAGATGAACGAAGGTCTTACGGGTTTGGAACGACATGAGGGTAAATAATTAATGACAGATTTTAATTTTGGGGTGAACTAACGCTTTTAAGCTCTAGGCTAATAACCAAAAGTTTGCAGATTTAAACTGTTGAAGAAGTGATCTATGATTTTAACCACAAGTTCTATGGAGATTTTCTCTGTAATATGTGTATTGTTGCTATGGATAAATCATCTGCAATCATTAGTAACTACTGTATAGTATAAGATTTGCCTGGATGGCAGAGTTAGGAAAACTTTAGATTAATAAGAATGACTGTTCAAATTGAAGTGAAATCAAAACAGTCACACAATTTTATTGAAAGTAAACATTTAATATTGTGTTGTGTAGTGCACAAATGTTATATCCCTTGCAATAAAATGTGTGAAAGTAATTTGAGTCTATTATGCGTACCATTTGTTTGATTAAAATACAGTGAAAACATTAATATTGTGAGATATTTCAACTTAAAACAACTGTTTTCTATTTAAATAGATTTTAAAATGTAATGCATTTTCAGCATCTGTTACTTCAGTCTTAAGTGTCACATGATCCTTCATAAATCATTTTAATATGCAGATTTGGTGCATTTTACAGCAGTTACATTACTTACTTTGAATTTCATTAATTCAACAGATTGACTTACATTGCATACCTTTATCAGTTCATGCATGGGAATTGAACCCAATCAAACCCCAGTTTAACTGTTTGAGCTACAGGACTATGTTATATTCAAATTATAATGCTGCATTCTGCTTTCTACCTCAATTCAAATTCAATTCATGTTCAGCAATTGAATTGGAATTTATAAAGCATTGTCAATTCAAGTCTGGATAGCACACAATCCATCCTGCTGAATGGCTTATGGTAATGCTTTACCTGTTGCAGGGAGCCACTTTTTGTTAGTTGCTACTTTGGTACTGTGGAAATTTTAGATGAAATGGAAAGGTGCCACCAGTTTTCAAACATGTCATGCCTTATGAATAATCCATTTAGAATATACAAACAAAAAAATACAAAAAAATAACTAGAAATGTGTATGCAAAATGTTAAAAGGAAGCTTTACAGGCCTCCCCTTTCACTCAATCATTCTCCTTCTTCATAAAACACTCTTTCAGTTTTAAAGAAAGCTCAAAGAGCAGCGCAACCCTGGATTAGTGCACATAACAAGGATGTCAGCAGTGTTCTGATATAATATAGTGCCCTGACTCAGAGATATATGGCTGGGGTTGATTTATCGTGCGTGAAACGCTGACTACAGGTATTGGCAAGGCTTACGTGACCCTGTGCCTCATGCCACATATACATAACCGGCTAATGGTGATGGATCTCCTGCGCTGACTGCAAATGCAATCTATTTTCATGACATCTGTCAATCAAGCTGGGCTCACCGTAATTTTCACTTCACAAATTTCACTTCTTGCTATAGCTCTCTGAAGCGCTGTGCGTCCAACTCCCTTGGGAGGAGGGAGCGGTTTTAGGCTTGGTTTTGTCGAGTAGGAGCAATTGCCTGCAGCTTTCTTCTCTGCTTTAATATGATGCTCCCCAAATTTGTTTTTATCTAAATTGCTGCACGTATTAGCTCTAGCTGCGACCCCTGTAAACTGAAATGAGAATTGATTTAGCTGAAAAGAGCTTCCAGTTTATGATGAGATTTCTTCCACTCCCTTGACAATTAGCCTTATACCACACACACACACACACACACACACACACACACACACACACACACACACACACACACACACACACACACACACACAGACACACAGACACACACACAGACACACAGACACACACACACACACACACACACACAACAAATGGGAATGTACTGAATGCCTCCAGCTCGTAGCAATGAAGCAAATATAAATTATCTTTGCTAAAAAGATCCAATTAATGCAATTAGGATTCTCACTTTCTGGAATGAAAAGCAGTGGGAGATAACTGAGGACAGAGACCGGCGAACTTAGACACACGTGTCACTTATTGCACGCAAGCAAAGAAACAGAGTAATGAGTGGCCCTTTAAGAATTGAATATATATATATATATATATATATATACAATGATTTAATTTACTTATTTCTCCCAATATATGAATTTTCTGAGATACACATTTTCTTTCTGATGTAATCATGTAATCACTGTGACAGTTGCTTGTTTAAAAAATATTTATTAAAATAACCTTGAGACAGAGTATTAAAATAACAAAAATATTAGTCCTTTTGTGATTCCAAAAGGTTCATTGTTTGTTTGAATTGTTTCGTTTTACTTATTTGTTCGTTTTTCAATTTACATACTTTTCATTGTGTTTATAGTTTGATGTATAAACTAAAATATATGAAACACCAAACTGATTGGGAGCTTTATAAAAAAAAAAAAAAAACCTTGGCTGCCAGTAATAATTGTATTCTTAAAAGACATGCAGGATTTTTGTCTTTATTGCTACAGTTGCTTTACCTATTGCTTGTGTTTTTAATGTAGGGAGTTCAGGGAACCAGCAGGGTCTCTGTTGATAATTTATTTTCACCATGCATTGATCTTTGAAATGAGTAACACAGTAGTTTTTATGTTTGTCTTTGTAAAGTTGCTCAAAATGTACTAGTTTATGAAAATGTGTTTTTTTCTCCACTCCCTCATATGCTGCAATTCAATTTAACATTTGCTTCACACTTTGTTTTGTGTCAGTGAATTGTATTTATTGTGAGATTGATTTTGAACATTAATACATTTACTGTTTTCTATTTAAATAGATTTTGAACAGGAAAAATGTGCAAATGATTGTGCTAAGCTCATAAAAATAGTAATATAATGTATAAAACAACAACAATATATTTCAGCAGGCACTACCTCTTCGAACAAAACACCCGTGGTAGACATCAACAACCAGATGTCACCCGTTGTTCTTAACATCAGGAAAAAAGTGACATTTAAAAGTCTACAATACTGTCAACTTATAGAAAACTTTCCACACGCTCCAGACGGCAGATGTGCGGATGTTTATTTTTTTTAAAGGTTACTAGCGTCTTTTTGTATGTAGCATTGTTAATAGCAGCAGTGCCTTACTGTCGGCTCCATTTCTCTTGGGCCCTAGGTGATATTTATGTTTTGTGGGGAGCTTGGGGGAACATCTTGTTTCAAACTTCAGAAAAGCAAACTCTGCAACTCTGGCTAGCGAGTGTGTCCTATTTCAGATTTCTCATCTGAAGGTCATTCTTTCTCTGCCCACCATTCTATTTTGGGGAAGAGACCCAAAGACAATTAGAAAAAGAAGACAAAGTAATATCAATGCAGTGGTTCTAACTCTTATCTTTTGTATATACTGTGTGTGCTTTCCATCTCAAAGGCCTCAGTCCAATTCCTTTTCTAAGTGTTTAGTAATTAATTGAACCAAAGAATCACTCTCTCTAAACATCGGCATGCAGTTCATCTGTTATATCTGAAGTCATTTTATGGAGTCTCTTGGCATTAAATAGACTTTTCACCAGATTAATCAGAGCTGTGGTTTACTACCTGAAGTCACATACATATGTTTGAGTTCACTTTGAGTTTGAAGACCCCCCCAAAAAATAAAAAATAAATCACAATTATTGTATTTTAATGCAATTTAAGCTTTTCTGAAGATATCCCACACTTTGAATGCTGAACATACTGAAATTCAAAACTTAAAGTTGTGTAGAATAGCTTCCATTACTCTCTTGCTATAGTTCTTTCATAACCTCTTGCTTGCGTACTGTAGTTTCTTGAGTGACTGTAGCAAATTCACAATCATCAACTGGAGCTTGTTTGTGTACAATTTCAAACCAATTTTTTCTGTAAAAGCAAAGAAGATGAAGGAGCAAATACATAATGTTTTTGGGACTAAAACTAGAACTTAAAACTTAAACTTAAAAATAGAAGACCGTGACCAATGCTAGCTCTGATATTTCCTTCCTTCGGCTATGCTGAACTCACCACCTCAAAGTCTTTGTTATGCCTCGTTCATGGTGGAGAAATGCCCACCACTTTTTGCACTTTTTATAACGTGTGTTAGTCCAGCACTAGAATTTGTTTTGCTGTGAGTTTTCTGCAGTTCTTTAGTGACAAAGTTTTATTTATTAAAGGAAAAAGTTCCTCTCATTAAAAAAATAACCTCTCATATTTAAAATTAAACAACATCACTATAGCAAAATGTCTCTTAGTATTTCAATTCTGACCTACAGAATATTGTGACCTGTACTGACAGATGTAGGAATTAAGTTATCAATTTGAACATATTACAAATACATTCAATCACTTTGATAAGTGAGAACTTTTATGTAGAAAAATAGCAACCCTGTGCTATTGTGAGATTGAAATTGATGTTTAAAATGAGTTTTATAACTGTTATAAATATGTTATAAATGTATTTAGTTTACATTTCAGTTTTGACTAGGAAATGAGCAAATACTCTACAAACCTGCTTTATGGATCAATACATCACATGGACCATTGATTCATCAGAAAATTATTTGTGCATAACATAATATTTGTAAGATCAGCCTTACTATTTATTTAACAAAAAGTATTGCACATCACTAGCTTTTCAAAGTTGGAAAGAAGCTAGTTAGAATAGAAAATAAACTTTTGCCGTTTGCTTATCTTATCACTCAAAAATGCTGAAAAGAAAAACGCTGTTAGTCACTGACAAAGATCCGTCACAGCTCTCATTCAACAGAGAGTTAAGCTTGACAGAGGTAATGACTGACAAACTTCATCTGGACGCATTTCATACTAGATAATGACAAAGCTTAGTGTGACATTAGAAGTTGTTAAAAGATTGATGTTTTTTTTACTGCAACTCTTGAAAAATGATAAACAAAACAGCTCTGGCAATGTGCAGTTAAGGTCAATGAAATGCTAAAAAATATTGCTTTCATAATGTTAAATTGCTGTAATTACCCTTTTTATCCAGATAAATTGGAAAAACTTTCCTTTTACATTGGCAACACTGACTTTTAGAGTATTTGATATCGGGTTCTAAAAGAACGTAAGTGGTATTTGCCTTGGTTACTAGTTGCAGATTGTAGGCCATTTTTGTGGGCCGAGATTTAGTCATTAGCCTTTTGGAATCAAACAATCTCAGTGACGCACATTCAAATGCTGAACATGTTATTCACAAGCACAAGATGTGTTTCAAAGACAGAGAGTGCAATTACAATATCCACTCAATTTGTATTCCTCCTAGACTCACTCTCTTCTTTGAGAATGCTTGTTGAAGTCACCATGCTGCAAACAATTAAACAGAGGACCACGTTCTTTGTGGCACAAAATTAACAGCTGTTTTGGCTGTTAATTTAAATGAATCCCAGTTGACCAGGAAGGAGCCAATTAACTTTTCACTTTCTTCTGAATGGGTGGCACTGAGGGAGACATTTGCCTTTTCTCACTTGATAAAAGAACACTCATGCCGCAAATGATCTCTTCTCTGCTTCAAACTGTAAATTTATTCTGATACATTGCTCGCAGGATGTGTAGCGTGTTTTGTCAATGTCGTCTCTTTTCCCTTATGGGATAGAAGCTATAAGCAAGGGTGTAATGAGATCATAGAAAGGCATTATTTAAACTCTGATTGTAACTTCTGATGTGGCTGACTAGACACAAAGGACATGAGTTTTTTTTCTTTTTTTTCTGACTATTTCTCTGATATTTTTTTGCACTGCACCATTACAGTCTGTTGTGTCATTTAAAATAAATGATTATACAACTTTTTATTTTCCTCTTAGTTTAGAGTGTCTTTGATTAAAGCAATTTGATAATCGTTAACATCATATATTAATTAACGATTAAATAAAAATTCATAAAAAATGACACTATAGAGTTTTACATTGCTACAGATTCTGTATATAACATAAACATAGTGTCTATTTACACTAAATTTACACAGGCTCAGCACCCACCTACTTCCACTCACTATTACGAATTTACATCCCCTCCAGAAGTCTGAGATCTGCTAGTGAGTGACGCCTCGTGGTACCATCACAGAGAGGCTCAAAATCACTCTCCAGAACATTCTCTTTCACCGTTCCTGGCTGGTGGAATGATCTTCCCACCCCCATCCGGAATGCTGGATCCCTGTCAATCTTCAAGCAACAACTGAAAACTCATCTCTTTCAACTCTACTTGACTACATAAAAAAAAAAAAAACTTTTTTCAAAATCTTCATCTTTTTCTTTATCTTTCTCTCCTTTCCTTGCTAGCTTGTACTTATTTGAACAATGCCTGAGACTTGGTGTTATTGCCACTTCCTCTGTATGTTTGCCTCTTCAAAATTAATCGCTTTATGTACTCCCCAATTGTAAGTCGCTTTGGATAAAAGCGTCTGCTAAATGACTAAATGTAAATGTAAATGCAAATAGCCCTCCTTGTTGGCAAAGGCTATTGACACTAACTCCACCCACCAACATGTGATTGGGTTAAGGCCTAAGTATACTTCTTTTTTTACATGTACGTTAGCATATGCGCACAGTCGTACATGAAGCCTTGCAAAGTATACTTCATTTGACTCGTACGCATACACAGACATTCAACGCATACGCTTTGTGCCAAATTGCAATACCTCTCCTGGCCTAGGGAGGCCCGTAGGGAGCAGTTATGAAGATTACAGTGTGACGAAGGACACGGAAGAAAAACGTTCGGTTACGACTGTAACCTCGGTTCCCTGAAGGGGAACGAACGTTGCGTCAGCTTTACGCTTCGGGAACGCTTTGCGTGATAAGTCTTGAAGCACACATGTGAAATCAATCCAAGGTGTAATTGGGACGTCAGAGCGGGTGACGTCACGAACCAGGAGGCTATAAAGCCTACCCAAACAAAGCTGTCACTAGCTTAAAAGTCTGAGCAAGTCGCTTACAGGCACGAAGGAGATATGGCCGGGGGCGCGCGTTCGTTCCCCTTCAGGGAACCGAGGTTACAGTCGTAACGAGCGTTCCCTTTCAGGGAACTCCGTTGCGTCAGCTTTACGCCGGGAAGCGTGGTACAACATCACCATAGCGACAAGTGCCTGTCCTGTGTGAATCTAACGAGCAGCACTAGGGGCGAGCACTTGGGAACCTGGGGTAGAGTCCAGGTCCAAAGAATAAAATCTGACGAATGTGTGTGGTGAGGACCAGCCTGCCGCATCACAAACCTCTTGGAGAGTAACTCCTGATATCAGGGCCTTCGAGGCAGCCATACTCCTGGTCGAGTGGGACCGGACAGCCATAGGGGAAGGTTGACCGGTCGACTCATAAGCAAGTGAGATGGCCTCGACCACCCACTTGCTCATACTTTGCTTAGATGCAGGGGACCCCTTGTTAGGAGGTCAAGACATACGAACAACTGTTCATTTTTACGCCACAGGGCAGCTCTGTGGATATAAGCATCTAATGCCCGCACTGGGCAAAGCAAATTGTGCCTTTCCTGGTCCGCATTCTGAAAGGAGGAGGACAGAGCCTCAGGTACCACGGAGGAAAAAGAGATACCAGGGGGTCATTCCCCATAGACATACCACCCAAAAGGAATGTGGTAAGCACTATGGCCGCCACATAAACCTTCAGAGTGGGACGGGCTAGCCCTGCAATGAACCGATCTTGCAGAAACTCCAGCACTGTACCAACAGGGCAGTTAACTGGGTTCAGCTGATGGTCACTACACCAAGCGAAAACCTTCCACTTCAGGGCACGCAGTTTCCTCGTGGATGGAGCTCTGGAGTGGAGAATGGTCTCAACAACCTCGGTTGAGAGACCTGAGTTTATGAGCTGGGCCCCCTCAGAGGCCAAGCCCACAGTTTCCATAGTTCTGGATGGGGTGAAATATCGAGCCCCCGCTTGGGACAGAAGGTCCCTCCTGACGGGAGCTCCAGAGGAGGCCCGTCGAGAGGAGAAAGATTTGGGAACCATACTCTGCCCGGCCACAGCGAGGCAATAAGTAGTGGGACCCGGTCCCGGCGAACTCTCTCCAGTACTCCCGGGGCAGAGCGATCGGGAAATGCTGAAGCCTCGGCCACATCTGTGTCGCATGTGAGGGAGAACCAGAGTGGGCAGTGAGGCGTCTCTCGAGGCGCAAACAGATCCACTTGTGCCTGGCCGAACTCCTTCTACATCAGCTCCACCACCTCGGGGTGGAGCCTCCATTCAGGCCTCAGCCCCTGTCTCGACAGGATGTCTGCTCCTATATTGTGGGCCCCGGGATGCAAGTTGCTCGCAGAGACAACAACTTCCTTTGGGACCACAGGAGGATTTGGCACGCCAGTTTGCAAAGTGGGCGTGACAAAACCTCCCTGGTGATTTATGTAGGAGACCACCGATGTGTTGTCTGAGCGGACAAGCACATGGTGGCCCCTGAGATCTGTTAGGAAATTCTTGAGAGCAAGAAATACAGCCAACATATCCAGGCGGTTGATGCGCCATGAGAGATAATGGTCCTTCCACAGACCTTGACTCGGCGTCCCTCCGAGATCGCTCCCAGCCCGTGAGGGAGGCATCTGTCGTTAGCATCTTGCGGCGACATGAAGCTCCCAACATGGGACCCTGGGACAGGAACCAAGGTTTCTTCCACATTACCAAGTCACGAAGGCATCGCGGCGTGACCTTGATCATGCAAAGGGGTTGCCCTCGGGAAAACCCTTTGGTCCTGAGTCACCACTGCAGGGGTCTCATGTGCAACAGTCCAAAGTATCACCTTGGATGCTGCTGCCATAAGACCTAACAGTCTCTGAAACTGTCTGAAAGTGAGTGACTGGCCTAGCCTTATTCTTTCCACAGCCGACAGGATGGACTCTAAATGTGCGGTGACAGGCGCACCTGCATCGACGTTGAGTCCCATATCACGCCCAGGAAAGTGGTCCTCTGTAAAGGAGAAAGCACACTTTTCTTGGCGTTTTAGCAACAACCCCAATTTTTCATGTTGGCAAGAACGACATCTCGATGCCGAATTGCCAACTGATGCGACTGAGCTAAAATCAACCAATCGTCGATATAGTTCATAATGCGAATACCCTGAAGCGAAGAAGTACCAGGGCTGCATCTCGCATTTCGTGAAAGTGCGGGGTGATAATGCTAGGCGAGCGGAAGAACCCGAACTGGTATGCTTTGCCCCAAAAGCGAACCTCAGGAACTTCCTGTGACATGGACATTTGAAAGTATGCGTCCTTGAGATCTATCGTGACAAACCAGTCCTCGGATCTGATCTGCGACACGATTTGTCTCAAAGTTAACATTTTGAACTTGAGCTGCATGACGGATTCGTTCAGAACTCGAAGATCTAACATGGGACGCAACCCTCCATCCTTATTTGGAACTATGAAATACCGGCTGTAAAACCCGGTTTCCCTGTTGGAGTGAGGTACATATTCTATGGCCCCTTTCTCTAACAGAGCTCTTATTTCCTGTTCCATTACCAGAACCTGCTGGGGGGCCACCTTGGTGAAAAACACCCCCATTTTCTATAATCTGCAGGACCCAACGAGATATATTTGGCAGAAGTTTCCACGCTGTCAAAATTCTACTAGAGGTACCAGCCTCTCGAGACTGGTTTCTGGATTTATATGTAGTTGTGCAGTCAGAGCGGCGTTCTGAAGCGGCAAACCGACAGGAAGCGTCTGAACTGACCGCTCTGAAACCCTCCTCGGAGGCGGGCATCCCAAGACCACTACGTTTCGGGTGGACCTTGAGATATGCTCGCCGGAGACCGCTGCGCCCTGAAGCACACGAGGTGGCAGGGTTGGCAGAACGGTCCCCTGAAGACACCGGAGGGAGCGGACACCGTAAAATGAGGTGTTGACCGCTCCACTTGAAGTCCTCATTGGCCTGAGCCCTCGGGCGTCAAGTCTTTTTTTTTTTTGCGCCGCCTTAGAAATAATAACGGTCCTCAGATCCGTTTTACACTTCAGCGGCCGGTTGAAACGCTTCCCGTGTCCCCATTCTTAGGTGGGAAGCACAATAAGCCACGCTCTGTCTAGTTGTGCAGTCAGAACGGCGTCCTGAAAGCGGCGAACCGGCAGGAAGCATCTGAACTGACCGCTCTGAAACCCTCCTCGGAGGGGGCGGGCATCCCACAGTGTCATGAATCTGGTTCCCACTCACTCAAACTGCACATCACCCATGGACTACATCTCCCATCATACACTGCACTCACACATTCCCATCCACCATCACACCAATCACACAGCTGTCACCAATCACTCATTTGCCCTGATTGCCTCACCACACCTGCACCTCATTCACCCACTCACTTATAAGCAGCACACATACACTCACCCTTTGCGAAGTCTTGTTTTCCCCTGGTTACATTTCTGAGCGTTCTCCTATTCATCCTGCTATCTCTGTGTTTCACCCGGACTGCCTGACCTTGGATCTCTGAACCTGTGCCTGTGCCCCGACTTCTGCCTGGTATTGTTTAGGTCTCTGCCCTGCCTCTGATATTCCTGTTTTTGCCTGCTGACCTTGCCTGTTTGATTCTGCCTATTAAATATTGCTGCAAGTGGATCCACTCGCCTCTGACCATTCCTTACAGAAGACTTCGCCACCGGATCCAGCAGCGTCATCTCGACTACCCAGCCCACCTATGGACAGCGTGGGCCAACTCCTACATCTTCGCCAGGAGGCCTGACTATGGAGGAGTATGTTCACCAGTTTTGTGAGCTGTCTTACCAGGTCCCATTGTAGTATCTATTCAAGGACTTGTTTTATTTTGGTCTCAATAGTGACATCAAGGCCATGTTTAATAAATCTTTGTTTTCTGGAGGAGTGTATAATGGGAGTTTGAGGGGCCTTTTGGACTATGCCTTGTTGTGTGCTGGCTCTTCCTTCACTGTGGGTGTCATGAGTCCGCTCCAGAGCCGCTCCGTCCCAGGAGCTCACAGAGTTCGCTCCAGAGGCCGCTCCGATCCAGGGAGCTCACAGAGTTCGCTCCAGAGCCGCTCCGATCCAGGAGCTCACAGGATTCGCTCAGAGGCCGCTCCGATCCAGGAGCTCCTGAGAGTTCGCTCAGGGCGCTCAGTCAGGAGCTCACAGAGTTCGCTCAGAGGCGCTCCGATCCAGGAGCTCACAGAGTTCGCTCAGAGGCAGCTCCGATCCAGGAGCTCACAGAGTTCGCTCAGAGTCGCTCGATCCAGGAGCTCACAGGATTCGCTCAGAGGCCGCTCCGATCCAGGAGCTCACAGATCCGGCACTCCGGGTCCCCTCCTGGTTCCGTCCGGTTCCCAGTGCCCCTGCTGTCCCTGTCCGGCTCATCTTTGTCTCCGCTGGTCCCGCCCTGCTCTTCTTCGTCTCCGCTGGTCCGCCCAGCTCTCCCCGTCTCCGCTGGTGTCCCGCCCAGCTCTCCTTCCTCTCCGCTGGTCCGCCCAGCTCTCCTTCCTCTCCCGCTGGTCCCGCCCAGCTCTCCGCCGTCTCCGCTGGTCCGCCCAGCTCTCGCCGTCTCCGCTGGTCCCGCCCAGCTCTCGCCGTCTCCGCTGGTCCCGCCCAGCTCGCCGCGCCGCTGGTCCCTTCCGCCCAGCTCTCGCCCGTCTCCGCTGGTCCCGCCCAGCTCGCCTTCGCCGCTGGTCCCGCCCAGCTACGCCTTCGCGCTGGTCCCGCCCAGCTCTCCCGTCTCCGCTGGTCCCGCCCAGCTCGCCGATGCCTCCGCTGGTTCCGTCCAGTTCTACCGGCGCCCAAGAGATTCAGCGCTTCCAGAGTGCCCCTCGAGGTGGTGGGGTTCACCAAGAACTTTCATGGAGGAGCTCCTCTCCATTGGAGACTCCGGACCCGCCATGGCCCATGGTCCCCTGATCCATCATGGCTGCCCGAGGCCCCGGATCTACCATGGCGCTTAAACTCCCTGCCTCGGTTCCTGAAACCAAATGTGCTCTCTCTGCCTCTTGTGTCTCCGTTTCCTCTAGGTCCCAGTCTCGGCCGAGGATGTCTGCTCCGCCCTGGAGGCGCCTGTCACGTCTTCTCCGCCCTGGTGGGCGTCTGTCACGTCTGCTCCGCCCTGGGCGCCTGTCTCGTCTGCTCCGCCCTGGTGGCGCCTGTCGTCATCTGCTCCGCCCTGGTGGCGTCTGTCTCATCTGCTCCGCCCTGGTGGCGTCTGCTCCTGCTCCGCCCTGGTGGCGTCTGTCTCGTCTGCTCTGCCCTGGAGGCGCCTGTCATGTCTGCTCCGCCCTGGGCGCCTGTCATCTGCTCCGCCCTGGTGGGCGCCTGTCATGTCTGCTCCGCCCTGGTGAGCGTCTGTCATCGTCTGCTCCGCCCTGGAGGTGTCTGTCACGTCTGCTCCGCCCTGGTGGGCGTCTGTCTCGTCTGCTCCGCCCTGGAGGTGCCTGTCACGTCTGCTCCGCCCTGGTGTGCGTCTGTCCGTCTGCTCCGCCCTGGTGTCGTCTGTCACGTCTGCTCCGCCCTGGTGGCGTCTGTCTCATCTGCTCCGCCGTGGTGGGCGCCTGTTCTGCCAGAGTCTTGCGTCTCCGTCGACCTGCCAGAGTCACCCACATCTCCGTCGACCTGCCAGAGTCACCCCGTCTCCGTCGACCTGCCAGAGTCACCCCACGTCTCCGTCGACCTGCCAGAGTAACCCCACTTCTCCGTCGACCTGCCAGAGTCACCCCGTCTCCGTCGACCTGCCAGAGTCACCCCGTCTCCGTCGACCTGCCAGAGTCACCCCGTCTCCGTCGACCTGCCAGAGTCACCCCGTCTCCGTCGACCTGCCAGAGTCACCCCGTCTCCGTCGACCTGCCAGAGTCACCCCGTCTCCGTCGACCTGCCAGAGTCACCCCACGTCTCCGTCGACCTGCCAGAGTCACCCCACGCCTCCGCCCGACCTGCCAGAGTCACCCCACGCCTCCGCCGACCTGAGTCACCTCACGCCTCCGCCCGACCTGCCAGAGTCACCTCACGTCCCTGCTGTCACCGTCCGCCCTGCCCTGGTGAGCTCCTGTCTCATTTGGCCCCACATGGACCTGGCCCTCCGCCACCTCCGCTCCACCGCCCTCCTGGATTTTTGCTTTGTGTGGCGTCTGGAAGCCGCTCTTAGGGGGCTCTGTCATGAATCTGGTTCCACTCACTCAAACTGCACATCACCCATGGACTACATCTCCCATCATACACTGCACTCACACATTCCATCCACCCACACCAATCACACAGCTGTCACCAATCACTCATTTGCCCTGATTGCCTCACCACACCTGCCTCATTCACCCACTCACAAGCACACATACACTCACCCTTTGCAAGTCTTGTTTTCCCCTGGTTACATTTCTGATTCTCCTATTCATCCTGCTATCTCTGTGTTTCACCCCGGACTGCCTGACCTTGGATCTCTGAACCTGTGCCTGTGCCCCCCGACTTCTGCCTGGTATTGTTTACGTCTCTGCCCTGCCTCTGATATTCCTGTTTTTGCCTGCTGACCTTGCCTGTTTGATTCTGCCTATTAAATATTGCTGCAAGTGGATCCACTCGCCTCTGACCATTCCTTACACACAGGCCACTCGTTTCTGGGTGGACCCTGAGATATGTGCTGCGCCAGAGACCGCTGCGCCCTGAGGCACCAGTGAGGTGTCAAGGTTGGCAGACCGTCCCCTGAGGGGCGTCGAAGAGGCAGGCACCGTAGGTGTTAACCGCTCTACTTGAAGTCCTCACTGGCCTGAGCCCTTGGGTGTCAGGACCATTTCCCGCAACCGTCTAGAAATTAATAACGGTCCTCAGATCCGTTTGCCTTTCAGCGGTTGCGGTTGAGTGTGTTTACCGTGTTCCCCAGTCTTTTATGTGGGAAGCACGATGGCGCGCAGCTCTTGGGAGGAACTGGATTTAGATGTTTGGGGCTGCTCCGCTCAGCCCCAGAGATGTCTCAGCGGGGAGGAGTTTCTGGAATGCTTAGCTGATTCCTGAAATCTCTCGACAACCAAATTCACTCTTTTATTAAAAGATCGAGACCAGAGGGAGAAATAGGAGCATCCATAAGGAAGTTTTATATTTTCCTTAATGTTACTCAAATTTAACCATAAGTGACCCGGACGCAGTCCGTAAACTGTGTTCGGACTAATAACCTCGCCCTCATCGAGATCTATTAATAACTCAGCCTGGTAGGCTTGCAACAGCGACATCGTGTGTAAACATGCTGCTGCCTGACCAGCCGCTGAATAAGCCTTTCCCACCAGTGCTGATGTAATTCTCACTGGTTTAGTGGGTAATATTGGGATTTAATAGATGAAGATGATTCAGGGAGAGATAGCTCATGAGCCGTCTCTTCCACCTTAGGCATCTCTTCATAACCGTGCTCTTTCTTTATATATTTTTTATAATATAGAGGAATAGTGTGATGCTTGTGTACTATAAGCTCTATAAGAAAACATGATCTCCACACCGGTGTGGAGATCAGAAAAATGGTAATCCCAGCGTTGAGGTTGTGCACAGAAGGAAAAAAGCGTCGCGTTGCCTCTTGAACGAACGCCTTCTGTTGGCCAATCATTACATAATTTCTCAACCGCTCTCGCCAAAACCTCAACCAGCTCCTCATAAGCACGAGACTGAGGTGGCGAATCCTCAGTATCTCTTGCATTGGCAGCATTTAATTCCTCAGAATCAGATAGCTGCAGTGTATGTGCTTCGATCGGGGCGGATGAAACCGCAGCGCGTGCTTCCTAACCCCGATACGAAGCACTGAACCCGTCAGGTGAAGGCAGAGATAAGGCGGTGCCCGTCTCTATCTTCGCTGACAGATCCGTTTTGCGAACCCCAGGAACCGCTTCGCTGCCTCGGCAGCAGCGGGACCAGAGCCTGGGAACGCGAGCCTGAGCGCCAAAACGCCAGGCGGGATCGGAGCGTCCGTAGCATATCGCAGTGCTCACAGCCAGTGTTCTCGAACGCTGACTGTGTGTGCTCCTCTCCCCAACAAGCAATACAGATAATGTGTGTATCCCCACCCGTTAAATAACACGGGCAGGGACGAACACACATCTTAAGCTGCTTGCTGTTGCTTGCTCGCCATAGCTACACTTTCTTTCTAATGAATATTGACAGACAACACCAAATAGACAGACAGATTCACATAGAGCGCTGTGAAGACACAAAAGCTAGTGACAGCTTTGTTTGGGTAGGCTTTATAGCCTCCTGGTTCGTGACGCCACCCGCTCTGGCGTCCCAATTACACCTTGGATTGATTTCACATGTGTGCTTCAAGACTTATCACGCAAAGCGTTCGAGCGTAAAGCTGCGGAGTTCCCTGAAAGGGAACTCATAGAAGTCCGGTA
This sequence comes from Gymnocypris eckloni scoliostomus, assembly GCA_027564155.1. Classification (NCBI taxonomy): domain Eukaryota; kingdom Metazoa; phylum Chordata; class Actinopteri; order Cypriniformes; family Cyprinidae; genus Gymnocypris; species Gymnocypris eckloni. The sequence continues at coordinate 27,604,663 of CM050416.1, forward strand.
AGCACAGCGGAAAGGCTAGCCGTGACCAAGTATTGCTGCAAGCTACCGCTTGGGAAGCCGGACAGTGTCTAAGCTTGTTCCGGAGGTGTGTGAAGCCATATGTTCATGCAGTTTTTCAAAGTGAAGTATACTTTGGCCTTTAGTCAACACAAAAAAAGACCAGAATCAGTTTCCGTGGTGTAGATGGTAAGGCCAGGGGTGTGAAGTAACGAATTACAAATACTCACGTTACAGTAATTAAGTAGTGTTTATCAGTAATTGTACTTTTTTGAGTAGTTTGAAAATTGTGTTCTTTTACTTGAGTACATTTTAAGTAATGTATCGGTACTTTTACTCAGATATTTTCCTCCATTTGTGGTCGTTACATGCTTATTATTGTGCATAGAAAACTTTGACCGCTAACTACTTTTTATCATGGCTGTTGGAAGTGCATTCTTCAAGCATCAATTCAGTCGAGTTATCAGCATCTTCCTCTAATATGTTTGAGGTCAATTTTGGATTTCTGCTTACTAAATTATTTGTAAATAGGCTTGCCTATGTACAAGGCCTGAAATTTGGTGTGAGGTTGCGGGTATTGCATACAGTCCCGCAAGTGCCACGTTCGGTATAATTCCCACTCACTTAGAGACGCGCGATGTGCGCTGCCTCGTCTCTCCCTCGCGTGCGTTCTGCAGCAGTTACTTGGATAACTTGTTGTTGCTTGTTGAACTTGTACGACTTTTGATGAGATTGAGCGCGTGATGTGCTCTGTGAAAACTTGTTTTGGAAACACTAAAACGCTTGGAAATGATTTACTCAAACTGAGGACCAATATGCACCTTATCAATGACCCGTTAATATACTGCATCTGTGTCTGTGTCAGCGCGTGATGTAATAAAACTGCAGCTCGTTAATAATGTTTTTGTTTTGGTTTGATCCATTTTATACAATCCGCCTTCGTTTAGCAAGTGCACTCGCACATAAACAATTTCAAGTTCAACACTTTTTGTTCCATTCAGATGTGGATGCTGCTGATTCATAGAGGCCGTCGCGGCTCAGCAAAGAGACGTGCATTTGCTTTCTTTTGAAAAAGTTTTCCCACAAACACCTCGCTATTTATTGTATTTTTGCTTAAAAATTGTTTTATCAGCATAACAATTCGAGTAAATGTGTAAACGACATGGCATGATGTCATCCTTATTGAATAATGCGCAGTTATGTAAAAATTTTTACATAAATGATCCAAGTTTATTTATTCTTTATTGCAAAACGCTAAAACTGGCACTGTTTTGGAGAGAGATGGGCTTTCATTTTAACCCAAATCATGGTGTGGTATTGAACCATGAATTTCTAATGGTGTTTGTATTTGCACTGTACTAAACATGAATATCTTATGTGCAACAACAGCATGCTGTCTTGGTGGCCTTACACATGCTTTAAAATAATTTTTTCAAACTTTATGATTGAAATGGGAATGATTATACTGAGAATAACTTTCATATTTTCTTCAACTGAATACTGTTTCTGTGCTGCTTTATGTATTAAAAGAGTTGACAGTCAAAATTAAAACTGCTGGATGATAGATATTCTTTATGACAAACAAGATAATTTGAATTACAGAATGTACAATGTTTTTTTAAATAAAAAATTGCAGTGTACAGGATGTATTATGACGGGGTAGAATCCACAGCTCAGTATTCACTACACAATACTCATGAGTACTTTTAAATAGGCTACTCTTTTAATCTTACTCAAGGTGTTTTTTGGACATGTACTTTTACTCTACTCACACTACATTTTTTGGAAGGTAATGGTACTTGAGTATGTTTTTTCAGTACTCTTTCCACCACTGGGTAAGGCGTATTCATTTTGACGCGATCGACCTGAGTTCGAGTCAGCCTTTTGCAGATTTTTTTTCTCTCTTTTCAAATGTCATATCACATTAGAAAGGCATTTGTTTTGAATAAAAATGAAGGAAATAATCAAAATGTTGAAAATAAAGTATCGTGTAGGGAGGGCTTTGTCCCAATAAGATGGCATCTATTTAACAATTTGAATTAAAACTATAATTTACACTCAAAACTTTATTATTACATACTGTTTTATAATGTACTACAGTCTGACACTTTACGGTTTTGTTTGTTAGCGAAACATGGTTGTGTGTGTGCTTGTGTGTGTGTGCCAGTAATCCAATCATTAAGGCTTGCGTTTCCTCATAGATAACCCATTCATAATGTATTGTGTTGTCAGGACATAAGGAATGGAGAAAGAGTTCAATAATAAGGTGCTAGCATTAGCTCACAGCAATTCCATTGAACTCCAGTGACCAGAACTCAATTGGCGGCTGTTTCCATTTGACGAGCGATTAACCAGGAGCTAACTGCCCAAGCAATTGACCTGTCACCAATGCGAAGACTGTGCCGGATAAGTATGCAGGTGAAGGGGAAGAGGATGTGGAGATTGATGCAATTAGCCTAATGAGTACACAGAGTTTCAGCCAGTGCCACTGGAAGCTTCGTTTACCCACAACCGCAAACTAGCAGATGCAAAATCTGATTACCTTGTTTGCAGATCCAGCAGACAATCTTGCTTCAACCTTAACCCCAACTCACTCACTAGAATAGCAATGGGATTTTTTTTCTCCTTTACTCAACATAATGATAGTGTTTATCAGGAAAATATTTTGTTTTGAGGTATCCGTTCCAAGGCTATGATTATTTAATGTGTAGCAACTAAATGTGAACCACAAAAGTTCAAATTTAATATTTTGAATGAAGGCAAAGATAAATAATTAAGTTTGCTTACTGCTACACATTTTAGTGTGTGCACTATGAATTTCAGTGACTCAGCCAGCCAGTTATACTTGACATCAGCCAGTCTGCCTGATACTCCAAAGTGCCCAAAACTAGTTCGGAAGATGGTTGTTATACTCTTCAGTCACTAGGCGACTGTGCAATGTCTCATTTCTTTTCATCTCTTTCTGACTTCATCTCTTTTCACTGAAGTCAGCATCTTCCTCTAATATGTTCATCTCTTTCTGACTTCAGTGAAAATTAAGTTGAACATACTACCATGAAAACATACTATATTTCAAAGATATAATTCATTCAGACATTAAAACTGAGATCATTCACTCTTGTAATCATGTATGTCTTTCTTCTATGGAATACAAAATGGGAATTTCAGCAGAATGTCTAAGCAGCTCCAATTGAATTGATTGGGACAAAAAAGCAGCTTATAAATATCTGCTAAACTTAGTGACTGCTGTATATACTGATATATATATATATATATATATATTCTGGAAGTGAACTAATCATGTAACAGATTAAATTGAGGCTGTTTCATGAATTTTTGTCTGCTCACATTTTTTGTAAACAATATGTACAGTAGTTAAAGCAGTACACTCCATTGAACACACTGTACTTTTATCCCTCACAGCCACATTTCATTCCTGTCAAAAACTACATATGGTGCTACACTGACTAAGGTGGACTATTCTGAATATTAAAGTTAACATTAAATCCAGATATTTTTTCCTTCTTGTTCTTCATGGTTTACCTAATGTGGAATGCAAGCCTTTTGTGAGGGAGTTTTTCATTCCACACAATGTCCTTTAATCCTAATGGTTCTGATATGTGGCTTGCCTTTATGTTACGTGGGTGCACATGAGAAATCCCGGGTTAGTTGTTAGCTCCTGAAAATGCCTTTATCAAATAGCTGCAATGAGGAAATCAATGGACAATGGCCTAAAATTGTTTATGACATTATGCCAAAGTAATTTTTTAACCCAGATTGTGTCACTGAATAATATCACTATATATTCTAAAGTCTGATTAGTCTTATTGGTAGATTGGTCGGCCGTGGGTGGGCGGCACCCACTGAAGCTCCTCCAGAGCCTCTGATACAGTGGAATGAGATCTTGCCTTGTGTTTATGAAGCATTGTTTAGACACTGTTGTATGTCAATGCCAGCAAAGGTTAGACCCCCCCAGCTGCTTGCAAATTGTTGCCAAGCAGTGGGCAACCCTGTTGGCATGGCGACAAGTGTTTGTTTCCACATAGCCAGGGACTCTAAATAATTCTGGTGTCGTGGCGGAGAAGGAGACAGCTTGTGAAACAGAAGGCAGATTAGCAAATATGTCCAGGTTCGCTGGCTTATGAAATTTGTTGATGGTCCAGTGGCATTTTTCATTATTATTTGCAGTGTTTTCTTTGTAGGGGTAAAGCAAAAACTAAACAAAAAAAAAAAACACTGTGAAGATAATTAATTAATTATAATGAATAAAAAAATATGATCTCTAATATATCAGTTGCTTCTACTAGGTATGTAAAATTAAGTTTAAATTGATAATTCAGACAAAAATTAGTCATTGTTTTAAATCACCATTTTTTTTGTTTTGTTTTGTTCAATTAAATTCAGTGGGGTTCAGTGTAGTTTTTGACCCCATTTAGTTGTACTGTATCATTAAAACATTTTTAGCATTCCTCTATTTTCTATTTGGGGGCAAACTATCGCATTTAAGTCTCTTGCTTTTCTGATTTATTTTTTATTTTCTTCTTGGTAGTCGTGTACTGTTAAAGCATGCAATCAAACTAATGATTTATATACATATTTTCCATCAATTCCTTCAATGAACAGACATCTGCATTGATTCGGTTTAATCTAATATGCCAACAATGATCTATTTCTGCTTTAATTCATCATATAAAGAAGTTTACGAGCAACATCTCATACTTGACAAATGCTTGACAGATACAAAATTAAGCATATCAGAGAGCACCATATGCTATAAAAAATAACCTTTTTCCTCAGGGCACCAAGGAGCATATAAAGCTACATAAGTCTGATCAAATCTAGACTGTCTAATGAAGACTTCTCAACTATATACTTACAACTCTTTGATTGGTTGTTTAAAGACATGAAAGAACCCCGTAACAGAAAACCTTTTGGACACTTCTTCTTCAGCTGAACATTTAGTGTGGATAATGAAGATTTTACAGCTCCTTGAGAGCAGTATAAAATACCCATCACATTTTAGAATTTTAATGCCTGTCATGTTTGACTATTTTACTGCTCTTTACATTCTCTTGTACATTTCCAGAGTGTGACCAGCATGTGAAACACATCTCTGCTTGAAAGAATGCATGAGAGATGGCTTTTCCAAGGTTCTCAGGTTGGACATATCAGTTAAATAAACAGTCGAATATATGTTTATTTTCAGATCATTTTATAGCACGATGACACCATGTTATTAATATTTTTCACACCAACATTTCCATGTTCCTTCTCTAAATGTCTCTTAACACCAAACTAGAACATTACCATTTTGTTATTTATTAGTTAATTATTTTATTGTATTTTATTTTAAAGGGGGAACTGAGAAATCAAAATTCCTTTGATATTTGAAATATAAGAGATATTTGTACTATAAAAAAATCCTGTAAGTTTCGGAACTCAAAACTTGCTCATTATTTATTTAAAACAGCTTATTTCTGAAGCCAATTTGCCAAAACAACAGCTTGTGGAATGTGCCACTTTATGACTTAATAGTGTGGCTAAACTACGCCTCCACAAAAAGAAGACCAACACCTGCCTCTGTGCCTGTTTAGCCCTGCCCGCTGATTCATGCATGTAGTGTAAATAACAAGAGAGTCAAATGCAGGTCTCTGCAGAAATTATACGATAAAGATGCTCCGAAGACAACAAGATGCTGTGCAGTGCCAAGCTGTGTGTTTGTCTTCAACGCCGGAGCAGGAGTAGATTGAGGTGTTTTGTTGTTGGATGTAATAATAAACATAGCAGTAGTCATTTACTCCCGACATCTGAGCCGCTGAGGATGCATAGGATTATATTTGTTTTTGATGGGAATGCTCCCCCCAATCTACCTAAATGTGTCTACCTTTCCTAATAATTTGCCAGTTAGATATTTTCACGATGAATGCGACAAAAGTCATCTTAAAATCTCACGAGAATGGTTCATCACCCCACGGAAGAGAGTAGCGAGGTCAGCAGTAGCTCATTAGCATTTAAAGGGACATGCACTGAAATGGCTTGCTGTGAACAGAGCTGTTTTTAACAGGGTGAAAAGGGTGTTGTTTTTACAATAGCATTGAGAGATTTTAACCTAACTATATAATCAACTTTTTATTCAGACCCTAATGAATCAGATCAAGATGTGGAAAATGGGCCTCCGATGACCCCTTTAATGAAGTTCCAGAACTTGTCAGTAAGAACTTGGTCCTTTGTTCAATTCATTTTACCACAGGTTGGTGTAAAAACACATTTCAACACAGGATTTTCATAAAGATGGAAACTAAAAGACAATGCTGTGCCAACTATATTGAATCCAACAGTAATTTCCAAAGTTTCCAAAGTCCAATTTTTTATTTTATCACGTGATGACTATTGCTTTGTATGTTTTTAAAGATCATTTGATATGTCTAAGTATTTATCACTTAAGAAAAGTCATGGCCTAATGGTAGAGGTCAGACTCATAATTGAAAGGTTGCGAGTTCGAGTCTCGGTCCGGCAGGGATTGTCGGTGGGGGGAGTGAATGTACAGCACTCTCTCCACCTTCAATACCACAACGAGGTGCCCTTGAGCAAGGCACCGATCCTCCAACTGCTCCCCTGGGCGCCGCAGCATGAATAGCTGCCCACTGCTGCGGGTGTGTGTTCACGGTGTGTGTGTGTGTGTTCACTGCTGTGTGTGTGCACTTGGATGGGTAAATACAGAGCACCAATTCCAAGTATGGGTCACTATATTTGGCTGTATTTTACGTCACTTTCACTTAGGCATTTTAAACATAAATCACTACAGCGTCCATCTGTAAAGGATGTAGGCTGGCAAACATACACAATAGCCAATCATAGCAGTGGGCGTATACTTCTGAGTCTACAATCCGCTGTGCCTAATCAAACAGAGCGTGTATCAAATCTTGATAACATTATAAGTAGACCTCAGAGAACATTACAAAAACAAGAATAAAAAGAACCGGTTTGAAACTTTAATCAAGTATGGAGAATGTAAAAGACTGCATTTTTCCTATGGATATTCATTTTTAAAATAAGCTATTAGATTCATGCAATCTGAATCAGAAAGCTTAAGGTTATTATTATAGTAATTGAGTCTTTCTTAGAATATTATATTGTGTCCAGATACTTTGCACACCTATTTTTGTGAGGCAGTTAATATTTCTTGTGTGGCAGACGACAAAAGCGGTGTTGTTCAAATGATTGATAAATGACTGTAAAACACCTCTCTGACAAGCCTAAGAGTCTTTTGACACCATAGCCAACAATCAAGAAAACCCTGACTGCTGTACCTGTTTTAAAATCTTGTGCATTCACAGCTTTCAGGTGACAAAGTTGATTTATGAACTGTCACACTCTAATCTGGAGCAGTTCCCCTGCAGAGTTAAAGACAGGAACAACAAAATATGACCATTTTACAGAATAATTTCATGCTGTTTAATGGAATGAAATGAGAAAAGACATACAAATTGCCGTCGGCTATTATTAATTCTCAGAAAGTAATATATGTATGAATGAACATGTCTTCAATTAAGTGTACTTTTATGTATCAGAGGCATTTTTTTTAAATAAGCTAATGTCAAATTTCCAGTGTGCGTGCATGCATGTGTGTATTATACGTTTAGATTTTTGCCTTTTCTTGTTGTGGTTTGAAGTGCAGATACTTTCTGTATATTTTTAATGATCAAGGATTTTATTGATTTGTCATTATCTTGTATTGTCACAGAATGGAATCTTTAAAAGACTCTGTGAATGATTTCTCACTCTTTTGATGTCAAACATCATCGGTTTAGTCATTTAGCAGCAGTTTAAGCACATCCATGACTTGTTTTCTCGCAGAAGATAAAACATTGAGGTAAAGAGTTCAGAAAATGCCACGTCCCTCATTCTGACCTTTCAGTCTCGTGTTTCTGACTGGAGGCTCAGTCACGTCAGCAGTATGGTTCAGCACACATATCTCATAATGACTTCATGCTAATTGTGCATTAATTCATTACGTGGTTCTCTCGCCATCCTGTGTGACACAAAGCCTTTAAGGCCAATTCATCAAGATTGTCCTTGTCGTTCCATTCAGATCAGCTATTTCTCTCCGGGTTTTCAATATATTTTTGTACCAGAGATTCACATACGTTTTCCATGGGTGACCTTGAGCTTTATAACCATTTTGCTGATTGCATATATGCAGTTTATTGTTTTCAAAAAAAAATAAAATGAATTACTTAAGTGGAGAAACACTTCAGAGACTGACAAATGTGTTTATTTTTAACTCTACTTCTGTGAATGAGTATTAAATATAATATAATTGACATTATATATTCATATTTCTAAGGCATAGAATGGGTTTTTGTGAGGAACAGACTGACATTTAAGTTGTAAATATTTGTATTTAAATATATATATTTTTAAGTGAAATGAATTACTGTGATGATAAAGCTGAATTTGCAGCAGCCATTACTCTTGTCTTCAGTCACATTATTCTTCAGAAATTTTGCTGCCTGTTTGCTTGCTTATATTTATTTATTTATTGTATTTATTTGTTATTTGTGAAAACCATGACACACTACAATAATAAAAGATTTAAAAAGACAAATAAATTAATACTTTTGTTCAGGAAAGACACATTAAATTGATAAAAAGTGATCAAAAGTATTTGAAAATAATGCTGTACATTTAACTTAATATATTCATCAAAGATTCATGCAAAATAACATTTTAACCACAAAATGAAGGCGATTAAGGGCAAAACATTTTGAGTTTTCACGTAGACTAACTGGTTTATTCGTATATTGCTATACTGCAGTGTGCTATAAGCAAATCACAATATACATTGCACAAAGTTTGAAATGTATTTATAGGTTTGTCTTTATGATTTCCATTATAAATTCAGCCGTGTATTGACAGTTGCTGTATAGTCTCAGCTGAGCAAACAGTTTTCAGCAACATTTTTGCTTCACATTGCTGTTTCACCACCAGTCTCCTACAGAGAGAATATATTTATATCTAGAGAGCTGTTCAAACACTAAGCCTTGCATTGGTTACTGCTTAAATACACTCCCAAAATGTCCCAGACATTCTTGCGTCAACACAGCATTCCATGATATGTGCTGTACAGATATGTGCATCACTGTAATATCCACTGTGGCACAAAATAGTCTGAATGCTTTTCACACTAGAGTTTTAGAGCCCATTTGATGTCAAAATTATATTCTGAGTTATGGAAATGAATTGTTATTGATGCCATAACATGCAAATGTGAACTATTCACAATCATTATTATGAAAGTTGTACATTGAATGGCCCCTTATATACCCTTTGTTTAAAAGGCACACTTTGCTGGTCTGCTGTTTTGACAATTTCTTATCGCCCTGTCTGGGATCTTTTGAAAGTTAAAACCATTTGGAAGACAGGACTCATCCTTCCCGCCCTCATAAAAGGTGAAATATGAGAACATTAAAACATTGCTGTTAATATGTCTGTTGGAAGCGGCACCATTAATCTTAATTAATTCACTACATTATATTTCTCACTTAATTACACATGCTACAAAGGAAAATTGGCCAGAAAACGTGCCTCTCGATCCATCATGGCTGCCAGTAGGTTGTGCTATCTCAAGTAATTACCAAAGGTTCTCACACCAGGGACATGAGAATGTCTTGAAAATTGAGGATCCTATTATCAAGCTGACGGCTGTAGACTCAACTTCTCGTCAGTTCCTCCATGTAGAATATAAACATGATTATTCGAGGTAAGCTTCATATTCCATATTCCAAACACGCTGACCAAATTCGGTGCAGGATTATATTGGCTTCATGCTTCTAGACAATACACATATTCCTTTAAAAAAAGAAAGAAAATAAGACATTAATGTGACACTGTTTATGTACTATACACTTTTAAGAATTGTTTTTTAAACACTACTAAATTATGGTTATTTGGCTTGTGACAATAGCAGAACCCTTTTATAAGGTTCCATAAAGAATGCTTTGGAATAGCTATTTAAGACCTTAATGGTGTTATAAATAACTGTTTTAATAAGATTTTATTTTCATTAAATTACATTTAGTTTGTTTATTCTATTTGTTTATGTAAAAAAATATGTTTATGGAGGACAATTACATTTTGCACTATTACCTTGTTTGTATTGGCTTTGTGTATTGTTTGTCTTGTTTTGTATAGTATTTAATTTGTACTTATTGCACATGTTTAAGTTACATGACTGCACTGTTAGGATTGCTCAAATTTAACTATAGCCTACTTGTATAGTGACAATAAAGAATCTTGAATCTCTATAAAAGTAGCAAAAAATAGACAGTATGTGACTTTTTCACAATGTTAAAAGGAAATTGATATAAAGTCATGGCATGGGCTTTCATTTTCTGTTCTGTTAAACTAAAAAGACTGGTAGGAAACTGGTTATAATTTGAAAGCTAAAATAATAGACATTTTAAGAAAGACATTTGCCAGTTGAGAATGTGTTGACGTGTGTAATTAGATGATTGAGCTACAGAAAATCAGTAATAAGGAGGCTTTAACATTTACAGATTTGAAACCCGAAAAGGTGAGAATAAAAAACATTAAACAAAGACCTGTAAATATATATATATATATATATATATATATATAGTTCTAAATAGAACTGTTACTATGTGCAAATAACCTTTATTACATGTCAAGACTTCACTAGTGCAAAACCTGATGAATATTGAGTTAAATAATAACAAATGCATATTGAACAAAACTGAAAGGGTGAAAACACGTCCACTCATTTGCTGGCACTTTAATGAGTTTGTCAGGCAGCTCACTTCCTTAAAACTTTCTTTTTTATTTAATAATTAATTTTCTTAGTTGACTGAGCTCCTGTTAAGTTTTGATAATGTGCTGCGTCACAAACTGAACGCACCTGTGAATACAGCTGCCGCTTTGCAGATGTAATGAGTCCACAGCGCAGCTTGGCATTTAAACTTCAGTACATAATCCACTTGGAACCAAGCCCTTGTATTGTTTAAAAATGCATCTCACATGTGTCCTACAGAAGTAGAAAGTAGGCATAGGAGTTTCACTAACTGTCTGTCAAAGATTCGACAAAGTGCAGATTATATTTAGAAGCCGTCTAGGATGGCTGTACTTTAGTGACTCGTATGAAGAAGACCAAGAAAAGCAGCATATGGTGAATGTTCTTTCTGTTTTCACTTTATTTTTCCCATGTGACTGTTCTGAAAATAGGGCACTGTTCCAGCTTCACTGACACCATCAATCTCCCTCATTACTAATTAGCCATCAATTTCACTACCGCTTGTTTTTCGATGAAAGGACAATGTCAGAATAAACCTCCATGACTCTGTATTTCACTGTCCACTATGAAACATAAATCAATTAATTCATTGGCCTTGATTAACCTCCCAGCGTTTGATTGATATTCTCATCAATGGTGGTAAAATATGTCCTTGCTCTATCACTTGATAAACTTACAGTTAAGCTTGCAGTTGAATGACTGAACACACTGGTAAACATTTTACATTGCTACAATTTTTTTTTATATATAAAAAATATTTATATTTTTTTCTGTCTAATGAAAACCATTTATGTATTTTTTTGGTAAGAATTACATTTTAATGTTTTTATTATGCAAAATATAAAACAATTGTACTATTGTTATTATTATTAGTAGTAATGGCAGTAGTAGTAGTAGTAGTAGTAGTATCACACGTTATTTTCAACCTAAAGTTTTTTTATATATTTATATGATACATATTTTTTTATATTTTGCCACAATATCTAGAAATTTTTAAAGTTTTAAAATTACACAGGAAATCAAGTGCTCCATTGATCCAATAAACACTTACTGAAAAATACAATTAAATGAAACATATCTATTATGAACAATGATAGTGGAACCCTAGTAAATGAAACCTTGCAGTTCATGCATCAAATGTATTTTAATCTTATGCATATCGGATCTGGTCAAATACTTATTTTTACTACAAACTTCTAATTGGCATCGCTGACCATTCCTCTGCTTGAATGAATAATGAAATAAAGTCTGCCAGCGTAAGCAACACGCTCTTGTGGGCCCATTAGGAGTCTTCAATGACAGCCGTAATGTCACTTGTGAATAGTTACCTCTAACTCTATCTTCATCCCCCTTCAACCATCACATTATTATCGCATTGTCAGAATCACTGTGCATATCAAATCGGACCGTACATTTTAAACGCTAACTAAATTGCCCAGCTACACGGTGGTTGATCTCAGCATTGACCACTTTCAATTGCTCATTCCTGCATTTAAGTGAAAAACATTTGCTTTGGAGAAATGCCCTTATGTCCAACATTCCTATATTCTCAGAAACCGCCTCCTCTTCAGCCTCTCTAATAACCTTAATCAGACCAATAACGTAATGCTTTGATGAACCGAGGCAGTCGGCTCAATTACATTTTGCTGATGAGGCCGCTTCTATAACAGAGGTGAGGGCCTGCAGTACTGCGCCCCAATCACCTGTCATCAATCAAGGAGGGATACATATTTGGAGATCCCTCCTAAGCTCTGACAGTTCAATGCTGTGAAGGCCAAGGTGACTCTTCTGTTTTAATTGCTTTTCACTTTTATGACTTCATGTCTCCTGTCTCATGGAGCTGTTGCTCTCGAAAGGTTCCCTTTTTTTTGGTGACACGCTACGCCCTGCCGGGTTGTTTGGTCCTGAAGGATGTCTGCATGATAGACAGGTTGACGTTGAGTGAGTGAATTACTTGTGCAGATAGTGCATAAAGGTTCCTCTGGAAAATAAAATCGCTGAAGTGATTAAGTTTAGCCAGTTTTTGAATTACGAAAGTTGGATTCAAAGAACAGTTCGTAAAATTATTCTCTCATTAAAACTTTCTATGACATTCTTCTTCTGTATATCACAAATGGATAATTTTTGGATGTACTGGTCACTTTTTATATGCAATTTGAATGAATGAATAATTATCTTGAGTCCTTCTAAATTTTAGATTGATCAGGTGTAAATGTGAGCGGCAAATCTGGTTCAGGGAATAACAACAAGCGATCAATACAATCAGACTTGTATTAAGTGCACAAGGGCCATTTTTACATCCTTTTTTAAGCTTGAAAGCTCCAGTCCTATTTCAGTCTAATTGCATAGAAAATCTTTAACAGTCCCTTCTTTTGTATTCCAGGGGAAAAAATGGATTTCATACAGGTTTGAAACAGCATGGAAGTGTGTAAATGATGACAGAATTGTCATCTTAGTGTAAAACTATCCTTTAAAAAAATGCAGCAGCCAGTCTTAGTGTTTCTTTTGTTCTTCTCACATTTTGTGATTTTACTCAGGTGCAGTAGAGAAATATTTCTCATTCACTTGTATCTTTCATCTTGGGTTATGTGTTTTTATTTTTTTTAAACCTCTGTGTTTGACTCAGACCATTTTCAGTTTTGTGCCCCTCCCCGATCCCATAATCCTTTACTATTTCTCATATCTCATCTCAAAGCCCAACATTCAGTTTCTTTCTACAATTAATTCCATAGCTCCCTGCCTTGCTCTGTCTCTCTTTGTGGATTTAGAGCTAGCAAAATTAGAGAATATATCTTTTTTTTTTTTTTACATTTCCTTTCAATTAAATCCACTTTTTCCCTCTCATTTCCTTCGAAATGCAATTAATTTAGTGCTTCAGTCTTGCACGATGGCTCACATTAATATAAATAGGAAAAGTCTTCTGCTCTCAGATGATATTGCAATCAAATGTTTATGAAACTGCCACAGTGATTGTAATTAGAAGTGCATCTCCGTTGCATTGGCTTTGCCCTCGGTATGATGAGACCTCCAGCTCATCCTATGGAATATAAAATATGCCAAAGAAAGTCTCTGTATACCAAGACTGCATTAGTCAGACATGAATTAAGAGCACATTTCAAATTGCTAATTTAATTCTAGAGTTTAAACTGAATTATATTTTCTTAATTGTTTAAATGCATGCTAGCTTAAATTACTCAAAATACCAGAATAGAACCATTAAGAAAGTAAGAAAAAGAAGATTTGAAATTAATTACAAAAGAAATTCAATTAAATGTTTAAAATATCGTTTTATTTAACTTTTTAAATGCATTCTAGCTTGTAATGACCCAAAATCCCAGAAGAGCACAAACAAATTAAGCTTCATTGTGCCATCTCACTCCTATGATGGCAAAACATAAAATTGACTCACATGTTTACTAATAGGTTGATTAGACTAGTTTTACAATTTGTAAAACTCTTAAAGTTATTCACGATTTAGAGGAAAAATGGTTTGTTGTACCTGTTTTTGACATTGATCTCTGCAGCACTTACCATGCCATTCAAATATGGTCATTATTACCCATCAATTATGACAATTATGGAGAGTTAAAATAGGACTCTAATAGCTTTTCTAAACACGCTTACACTAACAGAGCTTTCATACATTTAACATGTGCATGCTGGCGGTCAGGGGCGGATTTAGTGAATTGGGGGCCCCAGGCAAAATTGATTTATACATTTGCACACATTTACCTAGCGATCAACCTTGAGGCTCCTTTTTTGTCGTGATGCTTGCTGCTGCACAATGGTGCCCCATAATTGTGTTCAATGTTTCTACATTTTTCATGTACATGTTATAATGGTGATTCTTTCATTTTGATTTACATTTATTCATTTAGCAGACACTTTTATTCTTTCACGTTGTAGACCACAAAATAGCAATCGGTTTACCATAGAGATACAATTTTTTACAAAATTAATCAATTATAAAATGATAAACCTCACAATTGAACATTTAAACCTTTTTTTTTAAGAAAAAGGGATGAGTCAGAAGTATAAATTATTTAAAACGGTAACGGCTGTAAACAAAGCAGTGCCCAGCTCATAATATAAAACTTTATCAGGTAAAATGAAAATGCCATCGAAACGTTTCTGAAGACAATCGTTTCCCTTCAGAGGTTGATTCATATAAAAACTTGAACTAGTGAGAATGATAAAAGTATGAAAAAATATAGCCTATATTACGAGGAAAGTCCACTGATGAGTTACCAGTAAGCCTACATTTAGTTTTAATCATTTTAACTTAGGTCTGTCAATCGATTCAAATATTTAATCGCGATTAATCACATGATTGTCATGAGTTAACAGTCGAATAATCACAATACTGCATTTTGATGCAGCTAAATTCTCAATAGAACCGTTTTCAATTACATTTACACACATATACATATATTACTCTTTCTGTTGTCAGACAATGGAATTCATATTAAATATAGTGACTGAAACGCGACCCATTTCCAAGATGTTAATCACAAAAATCCTGATTCATAATCGAGTTGTCGTCTGATAAAATCAAATAGGTTACACATAACAAAGACAATAGCTGTGCTGTGATTTAGGCTATACTTGCATGTAAATTTAGAAAGATATCTGTGTTTTACTGAAAGCAAAGGTCCTTTCAGTTGTGCGCTGAACAGAGCAGACGCACAGAGAGAGGTGTGCGCACGCTGGGAAAGAGAGAAAGAGAGAGAGAGATGGAGAGGAGAGAGAGAGAGAGAGGTGTGTGCGCATGCTGGGAAAGAGAGAAAGAGAGAGAGAGATGGAGAGGGAGAGAGAGAGAGGTGTGCGCGCGCTGGGAAAGAGAGACCTCACGCTCGCGCGGCAGTCATCTTCAGATGCATTATATTTATATTTGCCACAAGCAGGATACACAAGAAGCACGTTCAACTAGGACACGCAGACGGTTGTCGTGGTAATGACACAAAACCCCTGATCTGTCCTCCTACTAATTGAAACGTCTTGCGGCTTAAACCAAATCTAGATAACCCACACACCACACTTTGGACTACCTTGATAAAGGTAATCTTTACAGTCTTTTAAGAGACAATAGCAAATAACCATGTAATAACAAAGTATGAGGGAGAAAAAGGTGAGCAGAGCTGCTCAGGTGCGTTTTCTGTGCCTTCGCCCTCAGAAGCTGAGGTAATTTAAACCTCTCCCACACTAGGCTTCAGACTTGTTGGTGTGATGGACAGATTCAGTGGAGATAAGAATAAGCTCTTACGTATTTGCTCCTGACCCCTTCTGAGGGCATGTCAACTTGCTGAGCTGTGCGTGAAACAGAGTTTAGAGAGAGAGATGGGGAAAGATTTCTGATGGTGATCAAATTGTCTGCTTGACAAGCAGTTGCTGGGAGGGCTGTACAGACTGCTAGGAAGGTAAGACTGTAGTTTTCTTTACTTTTATTCCAAATGTCTTCGATTCCTTTTGAAATTCTGCATGCAGCCCCCGTTTTGATCTTAAGGAATCGCCCTAATGATCATGTGCAGTTTTCCAGAATGAAATTAAGTAGGCTCCCTTCACAAAACACATAAGCTAACCCAATTTGAAAACGCACAACGACAGAACTTTTCCGGTGACTCATTTTTTGCTGTCACAGAGATAGATGCGATTTCTCAGGACATATTCAGTTATCATGATGTCACACACAACTGTATTGGTTCTAATGATCTGTTAAGTGTTACAAGATACACAAATATGTATTAATATTGATAAAAGGTTATTTTAAATTAACATGAAACAAAAGCAAATGATCCAGCATTGATGAGGCAACTCAAACAAATATGATATCTTTATGTATATTTGTTGTAAAATAAACTAATCCAGCTGGAAAATGACACCGTGAACCTCTTCATTTCTTTTAAAGCCCATTGTTTCCTGTTTCCAGCTTAGCTGCCTTTTAAGGAGATTTCTAATTTCTCATAATTGGATAAGTGTGCCTGTCTGCAAGAATGGATGTGACGCTAGAGAGCATTATACACGCCTAAGCCAACAACTGTTGAAAGCAAAGTATTTTTGAAGTGTGATAAATGGTCTTTGTCTTTTACAGGGGAAACATCAATTAAAGAGCTTGTGGGGAAATATTTTCTCTGGAGGGAGGAATTCAAGTCTTATGGATTTGGTGTTGTAAGCCTAAGAAAAAATAATTCAAATAATAAATAATGGTACAAAAATAATATCACTCAATCAATACTTACCTGAAGTATTGATGCTTCTAAACTCATAAGGATATCAGAGATAGGTATTTTTATTTGTATTTATTAGAAGAAGTCTCTTAAAGGATTAGTTCACTTTCAAATAAAATGTCCTTATAATTTACTCACCCCCATGTCATCCAAGATGTTTATGTATTTCTTTCTTCAGTCGAAAATAAATTAAGGTTTTTGATTATC
Organism: Gymnocypris eckloni scoliostomus; assembly: GCA_027564155.1. Classification (NCBI taxonomy): domain Eukaryota; kingdom Metazoa; phylum Chordata; class Actinopteri; order Cypriniformes; family Cyprinidae; genus Gymnocypris; species Gymnocypris eckloni. The sequence goes on from CM050416.1 coordinate 27,621,901, forward strand.
TCCATATAGTGTACTTTAATGGACTCCAAACGGTTGAAGGTCAAAATACAGTTTCAGTGCAGCTTCAAAGGGCTATAAACGATACCAGACGATCGCATAAGGGTCTTATCTAGCGAAACGATCGGCCATTTAAAAAAAAAAATACATTTATATGCTATATAAACACACAAATGCTTGCCTGGTCTGTGATGTGCGTCCCAGACTTCATGTAATAACGTTGAAAAGGTCATGCTTGACGTAGGCGGAAGTACAGAGTCAGTGTTTACAAGTTGAACATGCAAATACTAAGTCAAACGCCATTTACAAAAAAAGGGAGTTAACACTCAACGAGTTTACAAGGTAAAACAATGATGTCGGACAATTTTGAACTTGGAGGAGAAGGTGAGATGGTTACCACAGATGTCGCAAATTTTTAGGGAGTCCAGCCACCCGGACAGCTACTGCAACAATCGGTTTGCATAACCAAACAATTTCTGCACAAACTGTCAGAAACCGTCTCAGGGAAGCTCATCTGCATGCTCGTCATCCTCATCGGGGTCTCGACCTAACTGCCGTTCATCGTTGCAACCGACTCGAGTTGGCAAATGCTCACATTCGATGGCGACTGGCACTTTGGAGAGGTGTTCTCTTCACGGTTGAATCCCGGTTTTCACTGTACAGGGCAGATGGCAGACAGCATGTATGGCGTCGTGTGGGTGAGGGCGGTTTGTTGATGTCAAAGTTGTGGTTCGAGTGGCCCATGGTGGCGGTGGGGTTATGATATGGGCAGTCGTATGTTATGGACAACAAACACAGGTGCATTTTATTGACGGCATTTTGAATGCACAGAGATACCGTGATGAGATCCTGAGGCCCATTGTTGTGCCATTCATCCATGACCATCACCTCATGTTGCAGCATGATAATGCATGGCCCCATGTTGCAAGGATCTGTACACAATTCCTAGAAGCTGAAAACATCCCAGTTCTTGCATGGCCAGCATTCTCACCGACATGTCACCCCTTGAGCATGTTTGGGATGCTCTGTATCGGCTTATACAACAGTGTGTTCCAGTTCCTGCCAATATCCAGCAACTTCGCACAGCCATTGAAGAGGAGTGGACCAACATTCCACAGGCCACAATCAACAACCTGATCAACTCTATGCAAAGGAGATGTGTTGCACTGCGTGAGGTAAATGGTGGTCAAACCAGATGCTGACTGATTTTTGGACCCCCCAATACAGTAAAACTGCACATTCTAGAGTGGCCTTTTATTGTGGCCAGCCTAAGGCACACCTGTGCAATAATCATCTGATATGCCAAACCTGTGAGGTGGATGGATTATCTCGGCAAAGGAGACGTGTTCACTAACACAGATTTCTGAACAATATTTGAGATTGTAATAGGCCTTTTGTGTTCATTGAAAAAGTCTTAGATCTTTGAGTTCAGCTCATGAAAAATGGGGGCAAAAACAAAAGTGTTGCGTTTATAAATATATAAATTATATATATATTATTAAGCTTTAAAAAGAAAGCAACTCTTAGAGAATAAGCCATGAAATGCAATACATATTTTAGTTAAGTTATAAGAAGAATACTGTAATGCTTAAGTATTTTATATGTAATTCTTCAGCTTTTAGTACAGGCAATTCTATATTTTTATTTTTTTATTTTTTCACTACATTAACAAAGTGGCACTTCAGTTCGAACAGACGGCTTGTTACTCTGTCACAAATACTGTCAAATATTCCTGTCACTTGATGGCTGTTACTGCTCACAGTCAATTATCCAAATGGCAAAAGCAGTACTGTAAAACTGCAGTTATTACAACACCATTTTTACAGTTAATACATTTAACATTGGCTGGTATACTGGGGAGATAGTGTTTGTGTGTTACTTGAGCATATGAGCTTTTCTATGTGAGAAGAACTGTACCCTTACTCAAGCCTGACTGAGGTTGTCATTAGTAACACTTTATTGAGGTTTATTTGGAAATGAATGTGTGACGTAGTCAGTTATAATCTGTGCTGCTCATACAGTGACATGAATCTGGGCTTGTCGAGCCTTTGATGGCCAGATCTGTTGCTTGAATCCATCTTAGATGATTTACCACAGAATATGAGTGCAGTATCCAATCTAGACTCAATTGAGCAGATTTTGCTTCCCCTGGCAGAATATGTTAAAAACAAAAAATGTAGACTTAGTTTATTAACAAATGGCAACAGAAGTGACTATAGATTGTTTTTCATATTAATTAAATGCCTCAACTATAAAATATGATATCAAATGGTTTGCCAAAGCTGATGGTTCCTTGGCAGGCACACTCATCACTTATAAGTGTTTTTGGACTCTACAACGTTTTGGTTTACAATCTTATTGAGCCAAGTCACACAGTATGGGGTCTCTTTGTTGTCCTTAATCTGATTCTTAATAAGTCATTATCCCCAAGATTCAGTAAAGTCCTACCTCTGGTTCTTCATCAAGGTTACTGAAAAGCAGATGGATGAATACCTCCTACATGGCTGTATAATGGTCCTGGGCCTCTTCAGACTTTATGCAGAATGAATGAATGAATTAATTAAACACATCTTAATATAAATAAATAATTCTATAAAATAGAAAATCACTCCACCTAGACAGCACCACCTGTTTAGATCTGCTAGGGATCTTCTCTATTTTGTATTGCAGCAGCATGTTTCCTTAATAAGTACAGTATGTTATTTTAAATAAGCTCAACAAATCATTTTATTTGTATAGCAGCATAGCAGATCTTGTCCACCAAAAGTGCCTCGAGCTATGTACTGCCAGTTTCAGAGCAAATTGCAAAACTGACATTTCATTATTTTATTTATTTTATTAAAATACTAAATAAATAAATGCAATAATGTTATCACTATTATTCATTATTTAATTTGTATATATATTTAATGAGTCACACTAAGTGCAGTGTGGTTCCATCAGTGAGGTCTGGGTCAGGGTCACATGGCCTGAGGTTATGAAGCTCACTGACTATCTGAGAGTCCCAAGGGAAAGATCCATAATCCATGTCTCATGGGGGCAGTCGTGGCCTAATCGATAGAGAGCCGGACTTGTAACCCGGAGGTCATGGCGGGGATTGTCAGTGGGTGGGACTGAATAACCAGCGCTCTCTTCCACCTTCAATACCACGACTGAGGTGAGACTGAGGGTGTGGGTTCACTACTGTGTGTGTGTGCGCACTTGGATGGGTTAAATGTAGAGCACACGTTCCGTGTATGGGTCACCATACTTGGCAACACATCACTTCAATTTCACGTTATAAGGATTCTTTGTAGAAAATAAAATTAAGTTAGCTATGCAAGTTATATTATTTAACTATTTTCTGATTTGTTGAAATTAATGCTTTTACTTTGCTTTAGATATTCCCATATTCCTTCATTCCATCCTGCTGTCAGTTAGTCCTGCTTAGTCAGACAGGCAGTAATTGGCGAGGCGGTGTTATCGTTCACCTTTAAATGCTCACTCTCCAATGATATCGATGAAAACCATAGTCCATTCCTCTTCATTATAGACTCCAAATTGCCAATATGCAGTTAAAATATCCAAACCTTCAGACCGGTATGGACACACTGTGCTCCCATCAATTAGCTTATTGTCGATTCCAATGATGTTGATTAAAGTAGCTTTTTAGTTTGGGGAGTCTGTAGCTGGACAGATATCAAGGGCACATGCTGTTTCTTTTCAAGAGCTCGCTTTGCTATGCGTTTTGATCTGGAGTTTTTGAGTGAGGAATTAACATTTTCTGAAAATCCATTGGCAAATTCAATGTTAAGTGCCCTATAGAGCTAAAGTGGCTCTAATAATAAAAATAATTGATTTGTTCATAAATTATTCCAATGATTAAACTGAAAACGAAATGGAACAGTCAAATAAAGGCAAGTGTTATTTAGAAACATTGAATGAAAAATCTCAAATTTTTAGGGTTTTTCTTGATTGCTAACCGATTCCGTTGGTACAATTTCCCAAACCGTTCAGTCAGTTCTCAAAACAAATGCACATTTCTCTAAACCTTTAAACCCAGTCATCGGATGCCCATTTTCCACAAGTTGATATTATATTTTAGGGTCTTAATGAAAAGTCTGTAACATAGTTGAAAATGTCTCAATGGTAGTGTAAAAAAAACACCTTTTTAAACCTTTCAAAAACAGCTCTTGTCAGAGGAAGCCGTTTTGTATCATTTCCCTTTAAATATTAATGAGCTCTGCTGACTCCGCCCCTCTCTCCAGAGCCACTCTCTGAGCGACTGTTTACTTTAGCCGCATTCATCGTGAAACTTGCTAATTAGCACATTATTAGAAAAGGCAAGATTCATTAAAAACTCTTATACTCCCATCTGTAGGTGAAGCTGGATCACAAATCATTCGCATTTAGGTAGATCAGGATTCCTTCAGAAATAGCGGAATCCACTGTTCAGCGGCTCACACGTCAGGAGTAAATGACGACTGCTATATATAGTGACGGGGACACTATACTGTCAAAAAGCACTGTCTTTCGGATGAGACGTTAAACCGAGGTCCTGACTCTCTATGGTCATTAAAAAAATCCCATGTCACTTCTTGTAAAGAGTAGGGGTGTAACCCCGGTGTTCTGGCCAAATTCCCCCCACTGGCCCTTGTCAATCATGGTCTCCTAATAATCCCCATCCACTTGATTGTCTCTATGACTCGCTCTCCTCTCCACCTGTAGCTGGTGTGTGGTGAGCCTGTGGCTGCCGTCGCATCATCCAAGTGGAAGCTGCACACTGGTGGGGGTTGAGGAGAGACCATCCACATGATTGTAAAGCACTTTGGGTGTACAGCTATACACAATAAAGCGCTATATAAATTCATCATTCATATCCATTATTACATCCAACAATCGGAGACATTCTTGTCTTCCCCTGCACTGGAGTTAACACAATGGCGGACAGCACTCAGCTCACTCAGGGCGGGTCTCCCCCTCGATCCATTTGCTGCGGGGTCGCCTCAAAGCACCAGTTACCTATTGGCTACAGTAACCTAATGAGTCAAATTTCTAAATTCCAGTTTGCATCATGCCTAACAACACTTAACGACTTTTCCTAATTGGATTAGAATTTCACTCACAAATTAATAACATTCTACACACGCCCTCAGAGAAAAACGTTACCTCACGTCTCGGTTGCTGTCTGCAGTATCATCTTTTACTCTGTGGTTAGTGCTTATTTATTTGATTTTCTATAATTCTGTTGCATCCAGGCTGCAACTCTCAGAGAATCTGTTTGAATAAATTAAACGCTGTCCTACTCAGATCATTACTGACAGAAATTGAGCTAAGAAATAATTTCATCACTAGGCCTTGCTGTTGTCTTTTGTTGCCTCTTTTTGTTATTTGTTCTTCAAGTCAAGTCAAGTCACCTTTATTTATATAGCGCCTTTAACAATACAAATTGTAACAAAGCACTGCACAATATCAAAATAGGCAAATTTTGTCAATGTAAAATGACAGGATTTAACACTCAATTATCTGCTGAATGCATTTCATTATTGAATTTAGTAATGGCATTGTCCAGCTTAGTTCAGTTTAAATAATATCTGTGTAATCAAGTCGATGATTGTGCTGGAAGTGAAGTGTCCCCAACTGAGCAAGCCAGAGGCGACAGCGGCAAGGAACGAAAACTCCATCGGTGACAGAATGGAGAAAAAACCTTGGGAGAAACCAGGCTCAGTCGGGGGGCCAGTTCCCCTCCGGCCAGACGAATCAGTAGTTTGTTCCAACTGCAGCAAAGTCAGTGTAAGTGGTCCACTGGTTCCAGGGTCTTTCCCGATGGATGTCTAGGTGACGAGGTCCTCACTGGAGATCTGTCTCTGGGGCTCATCTCGGAGGTCCTCGGAGGGTTGTCATCGTCTCTTCTCAGGTGTTCGGTCATCTCTATCGTTTAAGGGTAGGATCCAGAATGAAGCTTGTGTATTCCTAACTACCACGGATGTTAATCCCGTGGCAGTAACTAGAAACAGTAAGACAATTAGCGTAGCTGCTCCATCCAGGAATAACCCTGGATGAAATTATCAGTATAACCCAAGCTAAAGCATAATAATGTGCATTTGTTCAGATAAACTGGCAGTACAAGATTGTGAGATGCATTATATGAATGCTTGGCTAAAGAGATGCGTCTTTAATCTAGATTTAAACAGAGAGAGTGTGTCTGAACCCCGAACGTTTTCAGGAAGGCTATTCCATAGTTTAGGAGCCAGATATGAAAAGTTCTCCTCCTTTAGTGGACTTTGCTATCCTAGGTACTACTAAGAGTCCAGAGTTTTGCGACCTTAGGGAGCGGGTTGGATTGTAGCGTGATAGAAGATTAGTTAGGTACGCAGGAGCTAAATCATTTAGGGCCTTATAGGCAAGTAATAATATTTTGTAACTGATACGGAACTTAATAGGTAGCCAGTGCAGTGACTGTAAAATTGGAGTAATATGATCATATTTTCTTGACCTGGTAAGGACTCGTGCCGCAGCATTTTGTACTCCTATGTAGCTTGTTTATTGAAGATGCAGGACAACCACCTAGCAGTGCATTACAATAGTCCAGTCTAGAGGTCATGAATGCATGAACTAGCTTTTCTGCATCAGAAACACTTAACATGTTCCGTAGCTTGGCAATGTTTCTAAGATGGAAGAATGCTGTTTTTGTAACATTGGAAATATGATTTTCAAAAGATAGGTTGCTGTCTAATATAACACCCAGATTTTTAAATGTAGAGGAAGTAACATTACATCCGTCTAGTTGCAAATTGTAATCCAAGAGATTCTGTGTACTGTTTTTAGGTCCAATAAGTAATATCTCGGTCTTATCTGAATTTAATAGGAGAAAATTACTGGTCATCCAATCTTTTATATTTTTAACACACTCTGTTAGCTTAGATAGTTTAGAAGTTTCATCTGGTTTTGTTGAGATATATAGTTGAGTGTCATCAGCATAACAATGGAAACTAATCCCGTATTTTCTAATAATATTACCAAGGGCAGCATATATAATGAAAATAATAGAGGACCTAGGACAGATCCTTGTGGTACTCCATACTTTACTGGTGATAATTGAGATGACTCCCGCTTTAAATAAACAAAGTGGTAGCGATCGGACAGATAGGATCTAAACCATCTTAAAGCCTGCCCTTGAACACCTGTATAGTTTTGTAATCGATCTATCAGTATGTCATGATCTATAGTGTAACGCAGCACTAAGATCAAGTAAAACTAGCAACGAGATGCAGCCTTGGTCTGACGCAAGAAGCAAGTCATTTGTAATTTTAACAAGTGCAGTTTCTGTGCTATGATGGGGCCTGAAACCTGACTGAAATTCTTCATAGATATCATTTTTTTGCAAGAAGGAGCACAATTGAGCAGACACAACTTTTTCTAATATTTTCGACATAAACGGAAGATTTGAAATGGGCCTGTAATTTGCCAGTTCACAAGGATCTAGTTTTGGTTTCTTAATAAGAGGCTTAATTACTGCCAGCTTAAATGGTTTTGGGACGTGACCTAAAGATAGCGAGGAGTTAATAATATTGAGAAGCGGTTCTTCTGCTACAGGTAACAACTCTTTCAATAGTTTAGTTGGTACAGGATCTAATAAACATGTTGTTGGTTTAGATGCAGTGATAAGTTTATTTAGCTCATCCTGTCCTATAGTTGTAAAGCAATGCAGTTTTTCTTTGGGTGCGATGAATGAAGCTGAAGTACTAGACGCTGTAGAATCTACGTTTGTTATTGTATTTCTGATATTATCTATTTTATCAGTAAAGAAATTCATAAAGTCATTACTATTAAACTGTGAGGGAATATTTAGATCGGGTGACATCTGTTTATTTGTTAATCTAGCCACTGTGCTAAATAGAAACCTTGGATTGTTTTGGTGATTATCTATGAGTTTATGGATATACTCGGTTCTTGCAGTTTTAGAGCCTGTCTATAGCTGGACATAATGTTTTTCCACGCAATTCTAAAGACTTCCAAGTTATTTTTTCTCCATTTGCGCTCAAGAATACGAGTTTCTTTCTTGAGAGAATGGGTATAACTGTTGTACCATGGCGCAGCACGTTTTTCTCTAACCTTTTTTAATTTGATGGGTGCAACAGTTTCTAACGTATTGGAGAAGATAGTTCCCATGTTGCTAGTAATTGTGTCTAGTTCATCTGTATTTATGGGTACACAGAGCAGTTGAGATAAATCAGGCAGGTTATTTGTGAATCTGTCTTTAGTGGCTGGAGTAATAATTCTGCCTGGGCGATAACGCTGAGCCATATAGTTAATATCAGTAATATGCAGCATGCATACAAGGAAATGGTCAGTAATATCATCACTTTGAGGTATGATATCTATATCAGTTAGATCAATTCCATGCGATATTATTAAATCTAGCGTATGATTAAAACGATGCGTGGGCGGTGACATTTTGCTTGACACCAAAAGAGTTTATTAGGTCAGTAAACGCAAGTCCTAACGCATCATTTGTATTATCAACGTGAATGTTAAAATCTCCAACAATTAGTGCTTTATCAACAGTAACCAATAGGTCTGAGAGGAAATCTGCAAATTCTTTTAGAAAATCTGTATATGGCGGTCTATACACAGTAGCCAGAGCAAGAGATAGGACAGATTTATTTTGCTTATCTGACAGTTTAACATTGAGCATAAGTATTTCGAATGAGTCAAACCTGTATCCTGTTTTCTGAGTAAATACTGAGAATATCCACTATATATTGTTGCGACACACCGCCACACGACCAGTCTCACGAGGCTCGTGCTTATAACAGTAGCTTGGTGGAGTAGATTCATTTAGACCAAAATAATCATTTGTTTTAAGCCAGGTTTCAGTCAGACAGAGTACATCAAAACTATTATCTGTGATTATTTCATTTACGATAACTGCTTTCGTGTGAGTGATCGGATATTTAGGAGCCCAAGTTTTAAAAATTGTTTTTGTTCATTTATTTTGCATTTTTCTGGTTTAATCACGATCAGATTTGTTCTAGATCCTGCATTAAATTTATATTTTGAACTCACTATTCGGGGAACAGACAGAGTCTGTATAGATTGGACACTGCAAGTACCTTTATCATTTAAGTGGGTAGAACAAAAATCATCATAGCTGTTAATCGAGAATTGGTTTACTAGTCAGATAGAGCGTAGCGTCCTGGTGATGTTGTCCGACAGGAGTTCCGCACCGACTCTGCTGGGATGCAGGCCATCAGCACGAAATAGCCTAGGACGCTCCCATTCTTCCTATTCTCTTTGGTCTGGGAAGCTTTTCTTTTGCCCTGAGGGATCCGTTCAATTTCCTGTCCTGTTATGTTGTTATGTTGTGGGGGGTATGCTTTGGTAAATAATTATAACATTAAAACAAATCATATTTATGACAATGTTACAATTATGAAATACTAAGATGATTTAATTTCTCATGATTTTGACTATCATAATCATGACATTTCAAGTTATATTAAGTCAGTTATGACTGTTTATCTCATGACTTGTCATTTTGACTTTGTATCTCATAATTCTGACTAAATTTTGTTATAATGTCAATTATGATTTAGTATTTTTAGAATTTAGATTTTTTATGGCTTTTTAAGCCATTAATAAGATTTAACTGAGCAAAAGTTATTTTCTTATGTGACAGAAATGGGCTTTCATAAATATCAACAAAGTTTAACAAGCAAAAACAGTCAACTTTTTTTTGCTATGTTAAAAGTTGTGTTAGACAATAGTTTTTCCATAATATCTAATAATTGTTACAAAAACATTTTGTGCCACTAATGGAGCACCGATACTATTTTAGTAGAAAATATATGTTACAATGCTAGAATCTTTTGTCCACATTAGTCTGATGGAAGTCATTATTTTTAATGCTTACCTCTCATAGTTACAGTTGATCCCTACAATAGCCTGATCTCTGGGTACATTTGATACCTTAAAAGGGGCTGTTCTGATGGACTTTTGCTACTGTACTTCATTACCTGAATCATATAACATACATTAGAAATCTAGTCTTATAACGCTGCAGGCACCACTGAGTCAAAAGTCAAAAGTATTGTAGTTGCCCAAAAAGATTAACACCATAATCATTGTTACCATCTAGCTAGAGAACATTACATTTCCTTTCTCAGACCCCTCTTTCATCTTTCTATTTCTTTCCAAATGTTCTTCTTCTATCATAACCCTTTCTCTCATATCTCTCTTCTTATCTTCTCTCTCTCTATTTCTATCTGCAGCTGAATGAAGTGGATGCCAGCTGAGAGCAGATCTCTGTCCACAGGCCATGCCCCAGCCCCTTCCTGCTTCCTACTTGGAGCCAGCTTGCATCATGCATCATGGATGTGTCGTTCTTCTGTGTGCGGGGAAGCAGGGATGCCGCGCTGGCAACAGCAGTTTATTAATCGGGTCAGGTGGCCGCCTCAGGCAATCAATAGGAAACAGAAGGCATACTGGCACAAAGATGCGCACTCTTACACACCAAATAATGTGATGTGGGCAGCTTTTGAGCTAGTGTAGACCTCGAAACCACCTCAAGTCCTATTTGGGCTCTGAGAGACCCCAAGGTCAATTTTAGATTTTGCAATATACTTATGGAGCAGTTTTGCTGTAAATTGTTTATGTATTAAATAGCCCTGTTCAAGCTCTTAATATGATTGGATGAGCCACATTCAAAATCATCGATACACTATATTAAGTTTCTGAAATCATTTAAAGTATGCAACAGTACTTAATTATTGGATCTTTCTCATATTATTATTATTTTGTTTTATTCTTTGTTTTCAATATGTATGGAAACCCATTTCTGCCACACAAGAATAGCATGCTTGCTAAATCATAATTATGCCATAATCCATGCCATAAGTCATAATTATGAGATACAAATTATATATGGTGACATGGTCATAATTATGAGATTTTTTTATATTCCAAAATCACAATTATGAGAAATATTCAAAATTATTACAAAGTTATTATCATAAGATTAAGACAAATTATGTTATTAAGTCTTGTTTCTGAAACTTGAAATGTTTTGTATGTGAAAACATTATTTTTGGCTCATAATTCCAAATTATCATCCAATAACTATCTTAAAATGTTGACTTACTATCTCATATTTTAGTGATTTATTAAACATTTAATGATTTTCATTGTATTGAATATTTATGGAATCCTTTTCTTTCACAAAAGGAAAAAAAACATGCTAAATGTCAGTTATTTATAATTATGAGATAAAAAGTCTTAATATAATGTCTTACTATCTCTTATTGTAGTGTCACTTTTTTGACACTTAATGAATTTCCATCATGCAACTACACGTCCTCTTCTTGTCTTTAATACATTGTATTGAATACTTAAGGATGTAATTTTGGTCACACTTTATATTAGGTGGCCTTAACTACTATGTACTTACATCAAAATATAAGTACAATGTAATAAGTATGCAAAAACTAATCTCCTAAAGAGACTTACAGACCTTTATGTTTTTGTCTTAATTTTAATGTTATTGACTATATATTATTTACGTTGCCAGACATGTATGTCAGACTGAATATGGGACATGATATTATTTATATATTTGCATAATAATCCTTACACAAAGACTCATAATTTATTTGAAAAGAGACAACCATTGTATAACTACATGATCTACACAAGCCAATTGTGCTTGGATCACGATGATCGGCTCAAGTTAAACTGAATTGTTCTAATTACCTTCAGTGTCATTGTCAACACTTCGGTGACAGGACTTTGAAATAACAATCAGGGAAAACAATAAAAGGCATGACTTACATCGCATTCTGCTCACCAACTCTGTCCAATCTCCATGATTTGTATTTTTTCTTCATTTGCACCTATTTGACAGTCGAGGACGGTCCAATCACACGAGAACAAAATATATAAAAACAATATTGATTCACTAATATCAAAAGTGGGAGGGTCTTGGGCGCAGTGATCTGCGCTCTGACTGCAATCTAAAACAAGCCAATTAGAGCTCAGCCTCAAGTCACATGCATTTCAAAAGTTTACAGACCTAGTAGACACCCATTAGTCCGGCGCCCACACACACACAAACGAAATACAGTTTTTAGTGTTATGTTTATTTTTAATAGGTGCTAAAATGATTACCAGTCGAATAGCATGAGTAAACAGTGCAATTTTGTGATTAATTAGCAATATATATTTAACATGTTGAAGTCGGCTTCTTCCCTGGCTAACTTGATGGGGGCGTCCCTATTGACCAGCCTCCACTGGTACATAGTACTTAATGCCACCTTATATAAAGTGGGACTGCCATTTTCCGTCAAACAAGAAAAAAAACTTTGAAAAATAATGTCAGTTATTTATAATAATGAGACAAAAAGTCAAAAGTTGGACTTGAATTAATAATTGTGAGATAAATGCATGAAATTACGACCTAAAAAACTTGATTCTAATAGTCACAGTTATTTGTTGACTTTTGTTTCTCATAACATAATATCGACATTTGTCTCATAATTCTCAAAATAATATCTAATATTTTAGTGTCAAATGTTTAGTGTTAAAATATTCTTTAAACCTCCTCCATGAAGAATGTAATCTGTGATATTAGGTTGCTGCCTGCAAAATTTAGTCTTTCGCTTTCTTTTTTTGTGCTCATTTATCTTTTATATATGTGTGTATATATATATATATATATATATATATATATATATATATATATATATATATATATATATATATGTATGTATGTATATGTATGTATGTATATATATATATATTATATCATTCTGATCCAGACTGCATAACTCAGAACATCTATTTAACTAAAGTAAAACCCGCTCTATTCATCTCATTACTGACAGAAATGTTACATACACAGAGGCTAAAAGGATGATGGTGTAGCTGACCACACCATCCAAACACTATTTCGTCCAGCAGTTTGTCATGTGATTTCAACCCAGCCCATTGTTTTATGGCTGCAGTCGATTGGGTTAACTGATGACACACACAAACCCCTGTGAAATTCATTACACTTTCAGTGGTGTAACTGCCCCTCTCAGATATTGAGTTTTGAGGGCTGGAGATGCAAACTTTAAGATCCATGTGAGAAGACAGTTAGATAAATGGCTTGAAGAAGGCCAATGGTTATCTGCTCTGGTAATAGATTTCTAATCTCTCTGTCTCAAACAACTGCAGGTTTTTTCTCATTTTTTAAAGAAAATGTGTGCGCGCACACCCACTCACGTTGCTCTTTATCTGCTTTGTAATTCAATGTGCTGCCATGCCAACGACAAAGACTGCATAGACTTTAAGTGGAAAGTAATTATAAATGTCCATGTATGTCATTTTTGTTCATTAACAAATAAGTCAAGTTACATGGAGTGCATTTGTTGTGCATTTGCTCATTTTAATAATTCCTAATGTTTTGTTGTATAGTAAAAACACAAAATATTACATGTAAGGGTAATTTAGTGTATTGTATTATGTGGTTGTATTTCCAAATAAAAAACAGAACATTAGTTTTCATTGTGTTAATATGGGTTCTAATGAATGGCAATGTTACCACTTGAATTTGATGGATTATAATGTGTCGCTGTGTGCTGCAGTTGTTTTTCTCCTTGTCTGTTGCTCAAGGTTCAAGGTTTTTTTATTCGTCACATACTCAATTATACAGGATGTAAGTCAGGTCAGGTCCGCTCATTGGACAGTGCAAAATATGTAACACAACACAAGAGTATATATATAAATATCTGCAGCCAACTGTTTGGTCCAGTAATATCATGAAATACAAAGTGAACAGGCACGCACATGTTCATGATGTACAGCTTCTGAACATGCAGCTGCAATTTCAATGTATTAAACATTATGTTTATGCTTATTACATTATACCTCTCAAGTCATCATATTGTCACTTTTAAAAACGTATATATCTAGAGCAATATACATATGCCATCACACATATGCCAGTGTCAGATTTAAGCACAATGTTTAATATATGTCAAGTACATTTAAGTACTTAAATTGATTGAAAATTATGACTCTCCCACTTTGTAACAGTGGCGGCGCTAGGGAGGGGCTAGCAGGTGCTTCAGCTCCCCCAAGAAAGACCAAAGCACCCCCATAGCACCCCCAAATATTTTTTTTCTGGAAGCAATTTTATACAGCCTATATTGTAATAAATAGATAATTTTAAACAACAAATAAAATAAAAACATTTTACTCATTACGTATGCGTATCATATATGTGACGTGATGGGTCACGTGAATTAGCTATGCTGTCGCGCTTTTTATAAAATAAAAAATGGAGCGGTTCCTTCTGCCAAGTAAGCGATCTCGTAATTGTAGTTTAGTTCCTAGTGAAAATGAGAACATAAACGTAAATTTGCCCGATGTTGAGAACGTTTCAGATGTTGATTCTGAAACGGAGGAGTCCGCTGACGCGTTTGCCGCGGATGCAGAGACTGCAGCTAGTACAACTTCAAGTTGATATTTCCACAGTGCTATGGGTGCATTTTGATATTGCCCTTGACTGAAATTCTGAAATGTTGTTCAATGAATGTCAATATGCAAAATCTTCAACAATATTTGATTGAATGCTGAATATTGTGCTTGTTTAATTTAATAAAATAAAATCTCTTAAATTGTGATTAATAAAATAATTTAATATTAAAAATTGAGTAGCCAAGTTTTGCTAATATTTATTGATAGTAGACCGATTAATAATGTGTGTGTGTGTAGATAGATAGATAGATAGATAGATAGATAGATAGATAGATAGATAGATAGATAGATAGATAGATAGATAGATGGATATAGATAGATACATAGATAAAAGATTGGCTTTTTACTCCTCAAATAAAATGTTAAAACAGGTCTATAATTATACAATGAATTATAGACCTATTATTAACACTGCAGTCATCAATAAAAATCAACGAAATAATAAGCTTTAGCCTATTTTAAGCACCGACTTTAAAAAACAACCTGTTTAACACGAAATAGCTGCGTTTCTTCTCTTTTTTCACTATGTACAGGCCACGAGAAATATTAAGGGAATAAATTAAAACAGCTAGGTATACCGTTATCAGTATATGTTGAAGTAGATTCGTCTCTGAAAGAATATGCGTCGTCAAATGCCAGCTTCGTCATTACTTAGTTATTCGTTTTACTTTCACTTTCTCTAATTTACTGAGATTAAGACGCGTTCACCGGCATACCTCTTGTGCAAAATTTTCACGTTGCTGATGTAATATCCATTGGCTCGCCTTCACGGTTTAAAACAGAAATATTTCCAAGTTTGCGACATTAACATATATATATATATACAGTAATATATATATATATATATATATATATATATATATATATATATATATATATATAAAAAATAGCTCCCTGGTCAGTGATCTAGCACCCCCTCAGCACCTGCCTTCAAAATTCGCTGGCGCCGCCTGCTTTGTAAATAGCATGTATATTTCTATTGTAAAAAGGTCATGTGCCATACATATGCTCTTGTAAATTAAACCTTACAGAATGTGACATATTTTTTTCTAATCATAATAAATGTAACATTTTAGTTTTGGGCTGAAAAAGAGCTAATCAGTTCCCTATCTGTCGGTCACTACGAGTTATGTCGTGACGACATAGGGATTACCTGGAAGCCCGAACATCTCTGACTAGAGCGCCAATGAAATTGGCTAGTGGATTTGCATACCTGAGCCACTCCCGTGCATACGGGTATAAAAGGCGACAGGTGCATCCACTCATTAGATTTTTGCTTCGGAGCCGAGTGGATGAGAAGAGTGCTGATCTCCACAAAGCCGTTCATCTTTGTTTTGTTCCCGGTTGGCGTAACGGTGCGATCAGCGGAGTCCCTCTCATCAGCGATTCCCCTGGGCACTTCAACTGAGAGAGCAAATTCTAAAAGAGCAAATCACGGATGATCGCGTCATTTTCAAGATGCTGTTTCGTCCGTGTCCTTCTGGTTGCGGTTGTTTTCTCTCTGCGGATGACGGACAAGATCGTTGTCTTCAGTGTCTGGGCCGCCGCCACGCTGAAGCTGCGTTCGTGGATGACTCATGCATCTGTTGTGGGCGTATGAGCATGATTTCGCTGCGATCTCGCCTTTCTTTTATGAAAGGATTGGCACCCTCTGCCGCCACCCGTGCTTATCTCTCTGGCTCGAGCAGAGGATCGCCGGCTGACGCTCTGGGAGATCTGAGGGTTACTGTAAGAGCCTCTCCACCGGACACGCCCCCACGGACCTCTTACTCCTCACGCAGCGAACATCCCGTCCGGTTCCCGGGTGATTTTGCTGGTCTGTCCCACGGGGCGCACAGCATTTCATTCGGTGCGCCATCTGTAGATAGGATGTCGATCGCTGCATCGGGGGATGGGTTCACGTCCTCTGAGGATGAAGGTGCGGTGGGGCTGCCCCCCTCGGGTGTTGTCGCCACCGCCACACCGGACCCAGAGCTGACGGCCATGCTTGCCCGGGCAGCCGTGAGCATCAGGCTGGAGGTCAACAGACCGCCCAGTCCCGAGCCCTCGCGGCTGGATGATTGGTTTCTCGGACCGGGGCGCGGCTCACAACCCCGCCCTGCCCCGGTGCCTTTCTTCCCGGAGGTGCATGAGGAGCTGACGAGTTCGTGGATGGCCCCTTTCACGACCAGAAGCCACTCGTCCGCCTCCTCCGTCCTCACTACCCTCGACAGCGGAGTGGCCAGGGGGTACGTGGGAATTCCCCAGGTGGAGAGCGGTCGCGGTGCACTTGCGCCCACGAAACGCCGCCACTTGGAGGAACCGTCCGTGTCTCCCGTCCAAGGCCTGTAAGCTGACAGCCGCTCTCACGGCCAAAGCTTACAGTGCTGCGGGCCAGGCAGCTTCCGCCCTGCACGCCATGGCTATCCTGCAGGTTCACCAAGCTAAGGCGCTCAAACAGGTGCACGAGGGTAGTACCGACCCGGGGTTGATGCAGGAGCTGCGCACGGCGACTGACTTCGCTCTACGAGCGACGAAAGTCACGGCGCGGTCCCTCGGGAAGGTACCATGGTGGTCCTCTTGCATGGCATTTGTCTGTCACATACTCGCTTGTCAACATCTGCATGCCACAAGGTTGTGACGGGGTTCAGCTTGTGGCGCTTTCCATAGGACCCCTATGTCGTCACGACATAACTCGTAGTGACCGACAGATAGGGAGCGTCTGGGTTACGTCGTAACCCCGTTCCTGATGGAGGAGCGGAGGCGACTATCCCCATGCCACAATCTTGAACCATCGCTGGTTGCCAGGGACTCTTCTCGGCTCCTCAGCGTAAAACCTAATGAGTGGATGCACCTGTCGCCCTTTTATACCCGTATGCACGGGGAGTGGCTCAGGTATGCAAAATCCACTAGCCAATTTCATTGGCGTTTTCTCTTAGTCAGAGATGTTCGGGGCTTCCAGGTAAATCCCCTATGTCGTCACGACATAACGTCTCTGTTCCCTCCATCAGGAAACGGGGGTTACGTACGTAACCTAGACGTTTTCCTTTGTATAACAGAGGAGGGGCTTTAATTATTTTTTTCTTGCTGCATGTTTGCAAAATTATTTAGATGTTATTACCCGATCAATAGATCATCTAACATAGTTTTACAGAAAATTATGAAAATATGAATCTTGCCATATGACAAACTGTAATGGAATTGCACTAATGCATGCTCTCATCAGATTTACATGCATTATATTATGTGAAAGTGTTCACCATTATATCATTTAATTCATACATAAATAATTGTGATTACTGTTTCTTCTTTTTAGAAAGTAACTGAAAACGGGAATGGTTCATGGAAATAGCAAAAGGGTGACACCATGTTTTAACAACAGTAAGACATCTTTCCTACTTTTGTTTTTTAATGTTGTTTTATGTCAAAAAATTAAATGGGACAAAATATTCCACCATTAAAACCTATTTCGTACCAAGCAGGAATAAAATGTTTGGGATATACCTGGTTATGACAAAATAAAGTAGTTGGTAACATAATTAACATAAATTACACCCTAGGACTGTTTCAACAAGAAAGTTTTAGTCAGTGGCCATAAATATGGTCTTGGATAACTGAATCACTAATTGACACTGATGCTTGCTCTGTGATGCAAGTCGGCAACAAGGGATCCAGGCCTGCTTGATCCAGCAGAATTGATTACCGACTTGTGCACAGTATTAGGCAACATAGACATTTACACTATGTCAACGTCCATATTACGCGTTGCACTCTCAAAGCTGATTGCTGTTATCAGTCAGTTTTTATGTTTTAAAAACTAGCTCCATGTAGTCCATCTGCTGTCATTGTTTGAGCTGGTGTGCTCCGCTCTACTCTCTCGTATGCAGACAATCTGTCTGGGCATGTATCTTCATGTTCACATATATTCACAGCATTCAATCGATTTTAGCCTGTAGATGATTTCAAGGTTTGGACAGGCCTTATGTTGCAAATTTCAATTCACTCCTAACATCATTTGACTTAAAACGCCTTACCACCACAAAGCACTCACAAATCTGGCAGCCAGCTAGACTTAATCTACACACGCAATTGTGTTGCAGACAACATTTTGGTAAAACCCCTACATACCTCTGACCACTACTTCATAACATTTAACCTACATCTTGCTACCTCCGAGCCACCAACACCTCTACCAGTTACCTTTAGGCGAAATCTTCGTTCCCTTTCAACCTCACATCTTTCCTCTATAGTGTCCTCCTCTCTTCCCTCACCCACCCATTTTTCAGCGCTGGATGTGAACACTGCCAAACTTTGTGTTCCACTTTAACTTCTTGTCTAGACCACATATGTCCTCTCTCCTCCAGACCAGAACATGCTGCCCCTTCAAACTCCTGGCTATCCCATGTTCTTCATGATCATCGGTCCGAACTCAGGGCAGCAGAGAGAAAATGGCGCAAAATCGAAATATCCGTCAGACCTGAGTATCTATCAGTCTTTGCTTTCATCTTTCTCTGCTGAAGTCCACACTGCCAAGGCTTCAAACTTCAACAAAAAGATCAACAGCGCATCTGACACACACAATCTCTTCAAAACATTCAACTCTCTCCTCTGTCCTCCTCCACCACCTCCTTAACAGCCGATGACTTTGCCACTTTCTTCACAAACAAAACTAGGTCAGTAGCCACTTCCCAGCTCCACACACGCAGGATCTCAAACCAGCCACATCCATTGATAAAACTCCCCTCTTCTCCTCCTGTCCCCTCACGCAGGCCGAAGTATCCAAACTTCTCCTCTCGAGCCATCCTACAACATGTCCTCGAGATCAGACATGGAAATTCAACTGAGACGGAACTACTCTCAGTCACTGAAGCCTTGCGGATTGCAAAAGCTGATTCCAAATCATTGATTCTCATTCTGCTGGATCTACCTGCTGCTTTTGACACGGTTAACCATCAGATCCTCCTGGCCACCCTCACATCACTGGGCATCACAGGATTCCACTTCGCTGGTTTGAATCCTATCTCACCAGCAGGTCCCTCAAGGTGGCCTGGGGAGGGGAGTAATCCAGAGCACATCAACTGGTCACTGGGGTTCCTCAGGGATCGGTTCTTGGACCCCTCCTCTTCTCCATATACACTACATCACTGGCTCCCATCATACAGGCACATGGTATATCCTACCATTGCTATGCTGATGACACACAGCTCTATCTCTCATTTCGACCAGATGATCCAACGGTATCTGCATGGATCTCAGGCTGCCTGGCTGACATCTCAGCATGGATGAAAGAACATCACCTACAGCTCAACCTGGCAAAGACTGAGCTTCTTGTCTTCCCGGCCACTCCTACTCCACAACATGATTTTGCCATCCAGATAGATTAATCAACAATTACCCCATCAAGCTCAATCAGAAATCTTGGGGTAATTTTCGATGACCAGCTCCCTTTCAAAAACCACATTGCAAAGTTTTGCTCTGAACAATGCCTGAAATGTTGTATGACAAGCACTCCCTGTGACTGTTTGCCTCTTTATAATGTATCACTTCTTGTATTCCTTAATTCTAAGTCGCTTTGGACAAAAGCGTCAGCTAAATGAATAAATGTAAATGTAAGGTTGCTCAGTTATCTATCTGCTAGCACTCAACTGACATTCAATTGTATAACCAAGCTTTTGTCAGCAGATAGACAAGGGACACAGAGGTAAGTGAAATCAACAGCCGGTGTATTGAACTATGGCAGGGAAATGGAGCAATGCAGCGTGTCCAGGTAAGTGAATCATTAATGGAGAAGTTTCTAGAGAGTTTTATCTGTGAGTAATCAATCCTTTATTTTATCCAGGGGGACCAGCGGGAGCAATGAAGCTAGGAAACGGTGGAGATCTGGGAGCGGAACACATGAACGACGAGATTGTTGACAAAAGGTAAGAGGGTCAGGTGAGTCAACATAGGATGTTTGAGACCAGACAGTGACTGTTCGGGAAGAGTGCATTGATATAGTGCTCTTGATGACTTGTGACAGGTGGTGGTGATCAGTAATCAGGCGAGTTGGATCTGGTGTGTGTAGTTGGCTGTGACTGAGGTGACTGTGACTCCCTGACAGCTTTAGCATCACAATGAAAAGACTTGAACAGATCGTTTTTGAATTTATGTTGGGTACACACCACAAGATAATCGGGCTGATTTTGGGCCGATTTCTCCTCTTCCGACAATCCTAGGTAATGTCCCGATTATCTTGGTGGTTCTAAGGATTATCTTCTCAGATTTTTCTTTGGTGAGGTGTGTTAAGAGTGACTGAATCCACTCGGAAGAATGTCGGAGGCGCCCCGATCGCGAATTGTAAATATTAAACATGTTGAAAAATTACGATCAGAAGTTCTGCTGTGTGGGGGGATCCCCGAGGACAAACGTGTGTTTGATCTGCAGATTATCACGTGAAACGAAACAATATCCAATCAAAAAGCGAGCTGACAGAAGCATAACAAACACAGTCATGGCGCGGCACAAAATAATTTGGACACTATCATTACGGGAGGGTGGGATTTTTATTATTAATTTTTTTTATTCAAGATTTTATTCGTCACATACACAATTATGCAGAATGTAATCAGCAGTGACATGTAAGTAATTGTAATATTAATAGTAATTTACATTCCAAAATATTCTTGGCTTAATATTTTGTTTTTGTTATTTGTCAAAATCTTTGTATATTTTATATCAGTTATAACAAGTTTTGTTGTTATACTCTGTTTTGAGCTGTGACTGTTTATATTTTGTTTGTTCAATAAAAAAAATACACCACCATCGCAAAGACTGGGACTTTGCCATTACTTTAAAGCCTTAAATCCATTCTTTGAATAATTTGTAATTATTTATACTTGTTTAAGGAAATACAACTTTCTTATTGTTTTTCTTTTTTCTCTTTTTTATTATTGTTTTCTGTGTATTATTGTATTTGATTTAATTTATATGTTATTGTCCTTGCATGTTCTTTGTTCTAAAATTGAAATAAAAAAATAAATAATGTTTATTCTCAAGTCTCAAGAGATTTTGCGAGGTTTCGCGAGTTTGACTCTTGGTTGAAGATCTGTTGATGTGTGGTGTGCTGTCTTTGTCACATCGCGGCACACCACACACTATAGGAGCAAAACGGTTAAATCTAGGATTGTTTTGTCCTCATGTGTGTGGTCTCTCACATTTTGAAGATCTTATAAGATTTTAAAAATCTTTTAGTGTGTACCCAGCATTAGTTTTTTGGTACATCTGTGTGCTGCATACTGTAATTATGATTATTCAAATATTTGATATTTTATTTATTATTGCAGCTGACAAAGTTAGCAGATATTATTGATTGAAAATGTTTAAAGTATTTTTAATACATTGTATTCAGTTTTCAAATTAACATTTTAATTCTGTTCAGTGCGATTTCTAAAAATTGATAGAAAAATTTGGAGCTGATTGAAACTGATTGAAATCTCTCTCACACACACACAAGTCCCTGAGCATGTGTTTCTCAGTAAATGGGAAAATACATTTTTACGGATAATTTCAAATACCCCAGGTGGGATAGTCGTTTGCATTCTTAGCACGGTGAAATTTAATTATCATCAACAAGTGAAATATCCCCACAAGTTAAACTCATAGACATGTTAATGTGAAACACTGGCAAGAGGACAAATGTGCATATGTATGTTACACATGTAAGATTACTCCTATAAAGTTGTTTTAACATACATTTTATTATAGTATTATTTCTATTGCATGTTTGCATTTTAGGTTAACATTTCTGTTAATTTATTGCATATTTGTGATGCATATTTTTGTGAGACAAGTAAGGAGCACATCTACTTCTGTTCATTGTCTTTACATAAATGCATGACTGCATGCACTTGCAGAAACCAGGAATTAATCACAGTTAAATACTGAACTCATTGCCATTTCTAGTTGAAGAATATACGGAATCCCCCATCCAGAATGCTGGATCCCTGTCAAATTTAGAGCAACAGCTGAAAACTCATCTCTTTCAACTCTACTTGACTACTTAAAAAAAAAAAAAAACACTTTTTCCAAAATCTTCATCTTTCTCTATATCTTTCTCTCCTTCCCTTGCTAGCTTGTACTTATTTGAACAATGCCTGAGACTTGGTGTTATTGGCACTTCCTCTGTATGTATGTCAAGATTAATCGCTTTATGTACTCCCCAATTGTAAGTCGCTTTGGATAAAAGCGTCTGCTAAATGACTAAATGTAAATGTAAATGTAGAATAATGTAGAATATCAAGGACCGAATAATTGGCAAATCAAGATTCGATCGAAGCATGGTTGAAACATGAGAAGCCGAATTCCACAAGACAACAGCAGGAAGTCATAAATCAGACCCCTAGCGCCAGCCCGTCTGAATACAGCCTGCAAAACCAAAGGAACACTTAATGATAATTCCAATGCAGGAATTTGGTAATCCATTTGAGGAATAAATATTGATGGTCAAGGAGATGCAACATGTGACCATTACATGTAAATCTGTGATAGAAATCACAGCTACAGACTGTAAAATCATCTTAAAGGACTTTCATGCTCATTGTTAATGAAACTAATCATTTCTATGCATAACTGCATATTATGTATGTGACCCACAATTTGGAATATCCTTGTTTTAATCATTGTGTTTATCGTGCTTTTAATTAGTATTGACTAGCTAAGCCTTAAGGGTTAATGTCATGTTTAGTATGTATGAGCGTGATAATTCCAGCTTTGAACATTTCTTTTAATTGATTTCCTGTCAAATGCATCATATTCTGGCTATAGAAACCACATCCAAAAGGATACTTGCAAGAGAATGTAAAATTCGGGCAATGTGACTGGCCATGACATGTTAATTTATTAAGTGGGTGGAGCTACAAGCGGCACCCAGAGTCAGCATGGGATCTAATTGGTCAAGACAACCATTGGGAGGTCCCTAAAAGGCCGAGTTTAAATACCCAGGACACTCTTAACTCTCTCTTAACTTCTCCTCGCGCTCTTGAATTTCTCTCTCTCCGGACAAATGAACTCTCTCTCCAGCCATGTGCTCTGAACCACAAGCCAGCTTGATACCATGAAAAGAAGAAAAGCCACTTAGTCTCTTTACATCCTTTTATTCTTTTACTTTTGTTTATTTTCTTTCCGTTGAGTTCGTGTGCTAAGTTACGTTTGCCAGCGGAAACCAGCCCAAAACTCTGCAGGGCCAGCCACGAGCCAACGCCCACTTCAACGACTCCTGAACTCTTAGCCAATCAGCGACTTCGGAGAAACCCTTTCCCGCAAAGACGGAGGACAAAGGGAAATCTTTAAACACAAAGCTGCAAGTACAAACCCCAGACTTTGCTGTAACTGGTGTAATATTGAAAATAGATTTTAGCCTCATTGAAAAGTCAATGCGAGTGTTAAATCTGTGATTGATGATTGTTCAGGTTTATGCAATTGCACATATTGCTGTAAACGTGGGATATCAAATTCTCATTCTCTTAATCTAATCCTTTCCTCACTTTCTCTCTTTCTGCAACGCGTGAATGTGTGAATGCTTGTGTTCATGTGTAGATTAGTTTACATGTCTTAGATTTATATAAATAAAGTCTTGTTTATATTGAAAAGAGAAATATCTTGTGTTTTGTGCTCATAAGTTAATGTCTTAATCTGTCGATTTTGTTACTGTGCTATTTAATAGTGTTTTCACTATATTTCTGGATTTTAATATCCAGTGCAGAGTTTGTTATACGGCTTGTTCAGTGAATCGCCGAAACAGTGAGTCTGTTCAAATTCCTATAAAATCATTAATGATTCCCTTTGAGCTAAATTGACCTGTTTCCTTATAACAATATATATATATATTATATGTTATCATTACATATTGGTGGAGGAAAAGCGGGCATATTAATCTAAATTATGAGCATAAACCAAGTTATTTAATCTTTTATATTCTTACGGATGAGATCTGAGATCGAGACTGGTGTGTGTGTGCGTTTGTGTGAGTGACGCCAGCAGCGCTGGCCTCCTTGAATGAATGAGCACAGAGAAGGCTGTAACTCGAGTCAGCCTCTCCTTTGTTTAACTGCAGTAAGGGAACTCAAAGTTAACAGTTAAGATCGGAGAATAAGGTCGGATTTGAGCGTGTTCCTCTCTTCTTGTAATGCCTTGTTTTATAGCTGAATTAATTTCCTGCGTGTTCCAGGTCATCTAATAGCTATAACTTACTCCATAATCTCAGTAACTGTTAGCCGCAGCTAAACTGCAGCAATTAAAAGGGAAATAAATCAGTGGATAAAGAATAGTTTTGAGCGTGTTCCTCAATTTTTTTATCAAAGCCTTATTATTCATAGTTTGATCGTCAGTGCGTGTTCCATTGTCAGATCATATAGGCTATGACTCCTGGGTTAAACATTAGAGAATAATGCTTGCCTGTTTGTGTACGTTACACTGTTCACAAAGTGGATTAAATCTCACGAAACACTGCGCGCGTGTCCGAGAGTGATTTGAATGGGAGCTTTAAAAGCTTTATCAAGTAAAGTTTACCTTTGAACCAACAGCGAAGAAACCCTGTTGTGTTTATGTCCATATAAACGGACACGGGCTTGTGATTCACTGTTTCTCAACCGCAGCACGAAGCTGTTATTTGAATAAGGTTTAAGTTTAACTCTGAACGAACTGAAAGTTTAAGCGCCACATCGCAGAACAAGCGGTGTTGTTATTTGTACAGTGTTGAGATGCGCCAACATTTAATGTAACATGCTTAACTGTATTTGTAATGCAACCATTAATGTGCTAGCCACTAGTTTGTTTCGGTTGCCACAGATACGATTGTGACACGAAAGTCTTAACATACTTCGAGCAACTTTGAACTGCGCACGCAGTACATCGATTTTGTAAACAAACTCCATGCTGTTGCTAATGGCACGGTTGTGTTTACATTGAAGTCTATGCTAAAGCCATTAGCCTCAAAGGTTAGAAGTTAGCATTAACCCCCAATGGTTGAATAAAGTGTGTGTTTTGAAAAGCTAAAGTGGTTTAACCCTTCAAACATTTAAACTAATATACTTGTTGGTCTTTCTCTTCCTATTTCTCCCTTTTACCACTTATTTGTAGTTCTACTAGAAAGGAAAATACTAGTTCAGAATTATTAATTGTGCCAAATTCAAATTTAATTAAAACATTAAATTTATTTGGAATCATTCTAATTTTCCCCCTCATATTATTTAATATGATCCTTCCTTCTAGTATTCCCTTTTGGGCATAATCATTTTAGGTACAAATAAGTATTGAACTTTAAAAAGTTTAAGTAAACTTATTCTACCTAATTGATTTATTACCCATTTAAGTAGATTCTATTCAGACTTATACTCACTCATTACTTTATTGCGTTTTACCCCTAATTCTTCCTGTTTTGGTTATAAACATAACCACTATTTTATTTACTTATTTCCTCATTTACTTAATTTCATATTTGCTTATTTTGCCTGTTTATTACTTTACAATTTTACTTTGTCTTACCATTTTCTTTCCTCTTCACTTTTCACATTTGTAGGGACCTGTAAGAACCATCAATCAATTCTAAGTGTATGAGATATACAATCCTGTCAAAAGGCGAATCATCCTTACGAATTTGATTGCAATCAAACCTACTTTTGTTCTTCTTAACCTCCCTATATTTAAAACGCAATCCAAATTTGAACAACTCATGCAACGCTGAGATCAATTTTAATAGAGATAAGTGTTGAGCAACTGGCGCCGCAGCCTCCTGGTGAGCGGTCCAACTGTAAGGTGTTGCGTTGTCAATTCTGTCAGACTAAGAAAAGAGATATCAGAAGTATTATTATATTAGTTTGTCCAAGACGAAGATTTAATAATATTGTTTGCCTCCTTGATAACAACATTTAATAATAAAAAAGGAAAGAATTTTCTTCATTTGAAAAAAAAATAGAAAAGGAATTGTTTTTTTATTAAATTTGTTTTTCACCTTTGTCTCTTTTCCTCTTCCTCATTAGAGTGACGAAGTCTTCACATCGCTAGTCTACCTAGATACTCTGAGACCAACACAGTGATCACCACACTTCACCAGTGGTTCAGAATCACTGACATAACACTTAGTTGTCACACCACACATAAGCTTCCACTCCACACAGATCTGTGTCAGTCTCTTCTCCCCAGCGTGCCAACATGCCGCAGAGACTGCAGACCCCTGGCAAAGGGAAGATGTGAACACTTGGCTGAGAGGCACGACAGACAGCCTCACCCCAAGACGCTTTGAACTGTTATTATTTTTAATAATAATCCTAGTCCTGAGAAGATTCCTGACACAAGATTCAAGCCAGAATAACAACCATGAGGAGCTAGTCAAAATTGCCAGCTCCCTAAGCTATGCCTTCACGACCCAGCTGAAACTGAGCGACAAGCACATCACCCACCTTCAAGAGGAACTGACATGTGCTCAACGTCGCATAGACAAGCTGGAAGTGAAAGTTCAAGATCAACTCAAAGCACCCAACGAGGCGAGCAGGAAACAACGGAACAATTTAAGGAGCTCCAAGCAGCCCTGACAGCAGCTCAGCTCGACCAACAACATGCAAAGGCTGCCCAGGAAGACCTGGTAAACAGACTTCAGTATGCCAACCAGCTACTAGAGAAAGCCAAGCATGACATCAGCAACAAGAATGCTGAAATAAGTGCCCTGAAGGACCACCTTGAAAGGTACAGAATTGAAATGGACAATCTGACCCCACAACTAGACGATACCAATGATCAGCTCTACATGGTCAGAAGAGGACTCAAACATGCTTATGCGCAGAAGCAAGAGCCAAAGCGAGAGAAACCACACTCAGCCTCACCACTGCTGAGCAGAGCAGAGTCCCATGTCCAAGAACTCGTATACAGCGAAAGAAGCGAAGGGCCACAACCCAAAACCTCACCTGCCGCCACAGAACTCTTTCCTGTCAACGAAAGAAAACCTCCCATCCAAGCAGACCTTGGAGCTGCACCTGGGATGACCATCAAAGACCTCGACAAGCTGTCTAAAAACATCAGCAAGTTCAACCCGAACTCCACAGGGGCCACACCATCCAGGCCCACCTTCAAGATGTCAACTTCTATCTAGAAATGAGACCTCTTGTGACTGACAGAGACAGGTTATACCTCCTTAGAGCCACGTCCAGTTCCGAGGTACGAAACTTCCTAGATCGACAGCCCAGTCGAACGAAGTCAGACTACCAGCTACTTGCGAGGTCCTGATTAAAGAGTTTACCGACCCTGACTCCGAACATGGACTGTTAACTGCCTTAGAAACCAAACAAGGTCGACAAGAGGCTCCACAAGCTTACTACAACCGACTCCGACAAGCCTACTTTGGTGCACACAACGAACCTGACCTTGAAGAGGATGTGAACTTCAAAAGCCTCTTCCTAAGAAATCTGCACCCTGGAGTCAGCCACCATCTAGGTGTCATGGCCTGTCCACGCTCCATGACCATCCAACAGTTGCGTGACCTAACACAGAAGGCCTACAACAAGCAGAAGATGGCCTCAAAGAAAGGTGACAAAACATCCACACTCTTGAACTCTGTCAACAAAGACTCAAGCCTTGCACTGGACGACACCCAGATGCATCACAAAACCAGAGTCCTCCATCAAGAGCACAGAGAACGTGATCCCCATGTCCACGAAAGCTATCAGCCCAACTTCTGGAAAAATCCATGGGACCAGCCACGCTTCTCAAGAAACGCAAAAGATAGCAACAACTGGAAACCTAACCAGACATCCAAAGGTAATCGCCTGACTCATCCAAGAGCATCTCGTAGGGTTAAGCGACAACGAAACCCACCTCAGCATTACTCAGACATGCACAGTGCTGAGTATGCTCCAGAACCATACAGCTTACCGTCAGAAGACATGGAACAAGTCATGGGCCAACTGAACGAGTTCCTTCAAGATAAGCTGAACACGGATGACTACGAAATTGAGTCATGCTCGCTGTGACCAGCGACAGAATGGAAGGCCGACGATCGCATGGTACACCACCATATCCGAGATGACAAGCACCTGTTCAACAACCACACGACAAGCAAGTCTCTCACGGCCAACCGTTGATGAAAACTGAGGTACCAGAGAACATCACCTCACTCACCCATCACTCACTAGCAAACTGCTAAATGAACTCCAACTCCTAGAACCACATTCCTGTCTGTGCAACAGCAACCACCAAAGCACAGAAGGTCAGAAAGTCTGCCACATCCAGAAGGTAGCACAAGAGGAATGCAACAAAGGAGACAAAGTTTGCATCCCAGCTTCACACAGCCATGCCAAACTACCTCCGACTGTCTGCTAAAGAACTTCCTGCCTTTCTGGACTGATCCCCATTAGATCATGGACATGCCCACATCCAAGCCAAGGATGAAGAGAGCCAGTCTTATGTAACATACCTGAAAAGGGGAGACGACACAGACTGGAACAGATCTGACCACACATACACTACACCCTTTAACACACACAACATTACCTACACCCAGAGGTAACCACATCTACTGATAACACATTCAACAAACATATTCTTCCCACAAGTAGAATATCCAACTTTAGCACAACACAGTTACATACACCACCATGAAGAAACATATAGCTATCCTCACAAGAGTTAGAACACCTGACACGAAGTTAAGGTGCATGGCCCCTAGCTGCACATGACATCCTAGCTCAACAGTAGTTGCAAATCATGCTAGGAAAACCCACAGCAGCTTTGTTTTGTTTTGTTCTTCTTTACCTATCCTTTTCCTTCCCTCTTTCTTTAGTAGGTGAAACACCTAGACACCCTGCAAGGGTCAAAGGTCTGATATTAGGATTGACTCGCTACACCTAATATCCATAAGCCACTCTAGACTGAAGGAAAGCCAGAGAGCTCCATGCACGATAGGTCGATTCATTTTACCACAAATTAGTTCACTAGAAACTAAATGTGAACATTCTTAAGTTAAGACAACTTAGAAGAAACACACAAATCTAGTCGCAAAAGTTGATCGAAGAATTAAAACAATAATTTCCAAAATTGAATAACCTAATGCCCGGCACCAGTACAGTAACTGTCATGGAGGTGTTGTCTTGTTGTTTGCTGTGTTTTGTCTGCTTCTTCTGCCCTTGTTTTTCCAGCCGACGATGTCTTCTGCTAAAACACCTCGCGAACGAGCGAAGGGGTGTGTGTAGAATATCAAGGACCGAATAATTGGCAAATCAAGATTCGATCGAAGCATGGTTGAAACATGAGAAGCCGAATTCCACAAGACAACAGCAGGAAGCCATAAATCAGACCCCTAGCGCCAGCCCGTCTGAATACAGCCTGCAAAACCAAAGGAACACTTAATGATAATTCCAATGCAGGAATTTGGTAATACATTTGAGGAATAAATATTGATGGTCAAGGAGATGCAACATGTGACCATTACATGTAAATCTGTGATAGAAATCACAGCTACAGACTGTAAAATCATCTTAAAGGACTTTCATGCTCATTGTTAATGAAACTAATCATTTCTATGCATAACTGCATATTATGTATGTGACCCACAATTTGGAATATCCTTGTTTTAATCATTGTGTTTATCGTGCTTTTAATTAGTATTGACTAGCTAAGCCTTAAGGGTTAATGTCATGTTTAGTATGTATGAGCGTGATAATTCCAGCTTTGAACATTTCTTTTAATTGATTTCCTGTCAAATGCATCATATTCTGGCTATAGAAACCACATCCAAAAGGATACTTGCAAGAGAACGTAAAATTCGGGCAATGTGACTGGCCATGACATGTTAATTTATTAAGTGGGTGGAGCTACAAAGCGGCACCCAGAGTCAGCATGGGATCTAATTGGTCAAGACAACCATTGGGAGGTCCCTAAAAGGCCGAGTTTAAATACCCAGGACACTCTTAACTCTCTCTTAACTTCTCCTCGCGCTCTTGAATTTCTCTCTCTCCGGACAAATGAACTCTCTCTCCAGCCATGTGCTCTGAACCACAAGCCAGCTTGATACCATGAAAAGAAGAAAAGCCACTTAGTCTCTTTACATCCTTTTATTCTTTTACTTTTGTTTATTTTCTTTCCGTTGAGTTCGTGTGCTAAGTTACGTTTGCCGGAAACCAGCCCAAAACTCTGCAGGGCCAGCCACGAGCCAACGCCCACTTCAACGACTCCTGAACTCTTAGCCAATCAGCGACTTCGAGAAACCCTTTCCGCAAAGACGGAGGACAAAGGGAAATCTTTAAACACAAAGCTGCAAGTACAAACCCCAGACTTTGCTGTAACTGGTGTAATATTGAAAATAGATTTTAGCCTCATTGAAAAGTCAATGCGAGTGTTAAATCTGTGATTGATGATTGTTCAGGTTTATGCAATTGCACATATTGCTGTAAACGTGGGATATCAAATTCTCATTCTCTTAATCTAATCCTTTCCTCACTTTCTCTTTCTGCAACGCGTGAATGTGTGAATGCTTGTGTTCATGTGTAGATTAGTTTACATGTCTTAGATTTATATAAATAAAGTCTTGTTTATATTGAAAAGAGAAATATCTTGTGTTTTGTGCTCATAAGTTAATGTCTTAATCTGTCGATTTTGTTACTGTGCTATTTAATAGTGTTTTCACTATATTTCTGGATTTTAATATCCAGTGCAGAGTTTGTTATACGGCTTGTTCAGTGAATCGCCGTGAAACAGTGAGTCTGTTCAAATTCCCTATAAAATCATTAATGATTCCCTTTGAGCTAAATTGACCTGTTTCCCTTATAACAATATAACAATATATTATATGTTATCATTACAATAATAACATGCAATAGTCCAAAATAAATAGCCCACTCTGCACAATAATATGGAGGTCAAACAAGCATATTAATAATCCTTGTTTATTTGATGAATTAATTAAAGAAAATACCAATAACATTATACCTGCAACATGTCCTATTATTATTGTCACTTGGGTAATGCAGGTCCTTGAGACTTAAATTGAGAGGAACAAACATTATATATTACATTAGCATGTATCTTTCATGTGCAATTTCAGAAAAAAAGTATATTATCAATATTGTAGTTATGTAGTCTGTGTTACGGAGTGATGAGAACATGAGACGTCTGGATTCATGTGCAAGGATTTATTTCAAAAGACGTGGTCATGAAATGGGCAAGGGTCAGATAGCATGACAGGTACAACACAGGCAAGGCAAATAATATTCCTAGGGCAGGCGAGGGTCTTCAATCGACGAACAACATCCAGAGGGCTTGACAAGAGAGGTAATCCGATAACGTGAGCAATAGTCAAGGCAAGGTGCATACAGAGTCCAAACGACAAGACGAGAGAAATCCAAGGCAGGTAGATAATCAGGCAACCGGGATATAGACAACATGATGAGACTAAACTAAGAGTAGAAGTAGGAACTTAATACAAGACTTAGAAAGGGCTCCGTAACATTGCTATCACTAACGTAGCGATATGCGCAAACAATACTGGGTGGTGAGAAAGAGGTAGTCCATAGCTTATGAAGTGTGTTTTATTGGTTACAGCTATGGGTGTAATCAGTGCAATAGATGATGGGAAATGTAGACATGTGTGAAGTGCAATAGTAGTGAGGTGCAAGAGTCCATCGTAATGAGTAGGTGATCTCTGGTGGTAAGCGAACGGAAGGGCAGACACGGGATTCGTGACACTATGAAGCTACGTTTTTTAAATGTATTTAACTGTATTTTTTTAAACAATTATTAGACTTTAAGACAAAAAGTTCCACATTTGAGTGAGTTAAATACAACCCGAATTCCGGAATTGTTGGGACGCTTTTTAAATTTGAATAAAATAAAAACTAATACATTCAAATCACATGAGGCAATTTTTTATTCACAATAGAAAATAGAGAACATAACATGTTTAAACGGATACATTTCTATCCACAAAATGAGCTCATTTCAAATTTGATGCCTGCTACAGGTCTCAAAAAATTTGGCACGGGGGCAACAAAGGGCTGAAAAAGAAAGACATTTTGAAAAGATTCAGCTGGGAGAACATCTAACAACTAATTAAATTAATTGACATCAGGTCTGTAACATGATTAGCTATAAAAGGGATGTCTTAGAGAGGCATAGTCTCTCAGAAGTGAAGATGGGCAGAGGCTCTCCAATCTGTGAAAGAGTAAAAAGATTATGGAAAACTTTAAAAACAATGTTCCCCAACATCAAATTGGAAAGGCTTTGAAAATCTCATCATCTACAGTGCATAACATCATCAAGAGATGAAGAGAAACTGGAGAAACCTCTGTGCGTAAGGGACAAGGCCAAAGACCTTTGTTGGATGCCTGTGGTCTTCGGGCCCTCAGATGACACTGCATCACTCATCGGCATGATTCTGTCATTGACATTACTAAATAGGCCCAGGAATACTTCCAGAAACCACTGTCAGTAAACACAATCCGCTGTGCCATCTGCAGATGCCAACTAAATCGCTTTCATGCAAAAAGGAAGCCAAATGTAAACATGGTCCAGAAGCTCTGTCGTCTCCTGTGGGCCAAGGTTCATTTAAAATTGACTGTTTCATTGAGGAAAAGTGTTCTATGGTCAGTCGAGTCCAAATTTGACATTCTTGTTGGAAATTACGGATGCTGTGTCCTCCGGGCCAAAGAGGAACAATCCCTTCCAGCGTGTTATCAGCGTTCAGTTCAAAAGCCAGCATCTCTGATGGTATGGGGGCAGTCATGGCCTAATGTATAGAGAATCGGATATGTAACCCGAAGGTCGCGGGTAGAAGATTATGGGTGCTGAATTGGCCTACCTGCAGTCCAGATCTTTCACCTATAGAGAACATTTGGCACATATTTAAAATAAAATGTCAAAGACGACCACGAACTCTTCAGCAGCTTGAAGACTATATAAGGCAAGAATGGGACCAAATTTCAACACCAACACTCCAGAAACTCATAACCTCGATGCCCAGCACCATGGTAAACATGCCATACAATTATTATTATTATTTTATTGAAAAACATGTATGTTTGAGAAGTAATAACCATGTAAGTGTATATTGGTGTAAGTGTATAAATCAAGATTACATTTTTTTTTGCTGGAATCTGTGCACATACACAGCCAAACAAATTGCAGAAGTAACTATAAACGGTGACCTATTTGTGTGCTTAAACAGTATAATCGAGTGGTAAATCCCCTGGCCAAATGAAATGCTTTTCTCCAGATTGCACAGCAAAACAAGGCCTGTGGAATGGCGCGAGCCCCTGCTGGAGTGTGTGAACTCTCTTCTGCCCACTTTGTGCTTAGTGAAGGAGAGTGGGAACGGGGAGGAGGGAGACACAGAGACCTGAGACAGAAATGGTGGGGTGATCATTTCTCCATAGTCTGTCTAAGGAGGGTAGATGAAAGGCACACAACTGTTACAGAGGGGGAGGAGAGGGGAGTATCTCTTAGTCCACAACACCTTCTTCAGGCTTCTGCCGCTGATTGGCAAGGCGTTCTCATTTGTATTTATTTGATTAAGACAATGCATAATTCATTTCCCAAACAGGAAAAGACACATGCCTTCGGCAAGCCGTTCATACACTTCCTGCTCTCTGCATTGTCCTTTGAGTCTCTCAGGAATGTCACTGGAGATTTTTTTGATCCAGCGTGTGGTGAAAGTTTATGCGGGTTCATACGCTCGCCTCCTGGGGTTTATTTATGTATTTTCCCAAATAACAGACTTCTTAGACCTTGTGCAGCACTACTGTAGAATGGTTTTAACATGCTGTGGGAGGCATTCTCGTGGCTCTGTAGAAGGCTCCAGGGTGTGGAGGTAATTTTGTTATTACCACCTGACCATCTCCACAGCAACTCAAGGGAGCTGTTCTGTAACTGAATGAGATGAGAAAAGCAGAGCCATGGATGTGTTTTGTGAGCGGCAAAATGTTGACACCAAAGAAATTTCCTCAACAGGAAGCAGTTTTGCATTGCCTTTCTACCTGTAAATGTGCACCGCACCTTGACATATGGGATTTTAAGAAGTTCTTTTAATGAAACACATTTGGTCCCTACTGTGGAATAAAAATGCAATTTTGTAATTTATTTATATAATTATTTATTTGGTAATTTATTTATTATTTTTCAAGTTTCTGTTAATTTAAGGTTGTGGAACAGGGTGGGGAAAGAAAAAACTTATTTAATTGTTTGATTTTTTTATTATAAAAAAAAAAAAATTATAAATAGATTTTTTTTAATTCTTCAATAATATTTAATTATAATATTGCTCTTGTTTAATTGTGTGTCTCCATTTTACAAAAAAAATGTGATGAGAGTGAGATAATCACCTTTAAAGATGTCCAAATGGAGTTCTTAGCATTGCATATTATACTAAGCAAAAATTCAGTTTTGATAAATTTAAGGTAGGAAATTTACAAAATATCTGAATGGAACATGATTTTTACTTAATATCCTAATGATTTTTGGCATACAAGAAAAAGCGATTATTTTGACCCATACAATGTATTTTTGGCTATTGCTACACATATATCCATGTGACTTATGACTGGTTTTTGCTCCAGGGTTATCATGGATTTTTGTTTTTTGTTTCACAGTGGTGGTAGGGATCATCATATCTTATTTGCTCTGTCTTCTGAATTACTGAACATACATATCAATTTATGACTGTTTTTTCAATGCTGTGTATGTGAAAAATATTGAATGGTGTCTCTGTCTGTTATTTGTATTCCTCATATATGGAGTGTATGATAATATAAAATAACAAAATATTGTGAAGAAACAATAACTTCCATTACACATAAGCTGCTATAAAATATGATGATGATTGCTTACAGTTAAGGTAAACAAATCAAACTTACCTTTTTATTTGAGTTAGCTTCTATCATTTCATGGTTTTAATTATTCCTTTATGATGAAGCAATTCTATGAGACAACACTAAATTAGAAAAGAGAGAAAAAATGAGAAATTTGAGATTATGAAAATGTTTTCTTCAAAGGAATCTCAGAAACCTGTGTTGTCTTGAAAAGGTACACATGCTTAAACATAATGTATAAAGTCAGTGTAGAACTCATGCATCATAATTGAAGGATGACTGTGTATTTGAGTTGACAACCTCTATGTACACAAGGGGAAAATGGTATGTTTGTGCGCCGATGATAATTTTATGCGCATAACATCCCTGTATAATCCCATAGACGCACATAATGTTTATCTAGCAATCATTTAAACAAGACTCATCCCACTAAAGTGAACGTCTAGCCTGTACAGTCTCACATGTGTATGTGTATGTATATATATATATATATATATATATATATATATATATTAGTGGTGGGCCGTTATCGGCGTTAACGTGCTGCGTTAACGTGAGACTCTTATCGGGCGATAAAAAAAAATATCGCCGTTAATCTATTCTCAAAGTTGGGTTGGGAGCTGGGTCTATACTACGCAAGCTATGATGACTTTCACCCTGATATTTTAGCGCGGATGTATACCTAGCCGAATTGCACTGTAGGGGCGAGAACGAGTCTTCGAACTAGAGGCTCGCAGTCCGTGATGGACAGATTGTTAACGGCTGGTCTATGTGGTAATACAATCGGGCAGGACATCCAAACGCTCACCTATCATTCATCAACCTCAAATATGGCTTTTCATCTGAAAGATGTATGTAGTAGCAACTTTACATGGCCGCTCAATATGATGTTAACCTAGAGAAATGTGCGCTATTGAAGTGTTTGTGTGGAAGCGCGTTTGCTGCAAGACAGGCTCCGGTGCGCTCACTTGCTCTTAAAATCTCCGTCATTTTTGGTCATACAGATAAAAGTAGCCTAATACATCTTTCGAATCTGTAAAGACTCTACGTTTATTTGTGTGCACTCAGAATAACAACGAAACGTTGCGCTTTTAAGCAAACAGGATGCGCTTTAGGTCTCATGTGAACTTGAGCGAGAAACTTCGAAACTCGAATATATCTAAAAATACAGTACATAGAAAAATATATCTATAGAGAGTGAAATGTCAAAAAAAAAAAAATAGAAGACGTGTGTGTTAGCATGGATGATTTACATGAAATTTAATCTGTGCAACACTGTGCATAATAAGATGGCTTTCAGTTCAATATAATAACAAAAAACGACATTTGGGGTTTTTATTCAACTAATAAGGTGGGCACGCTGTGATCTGTACTATATTTTTACTGTAATTGACAGTTATCGGCAAAAAAAAAACAACAACACGGGAGTGGGAGGGAATGGGAGTCATTCTTCCGGGAGTGGAATGGGATTTTCCTCCAGTTTTTTCGTGGGATTGGGACGGGAAGAGATTAAAGTTTGTGATGCATTTTGGAAACAGGAGATGAGTCCCTGGTCTAATGCGCCACCTGGCTTGAGAAACCCGTTCTCAAAGACTTACTTTTAGTCATTATTTGGGTAGCACACATATTCTGAATGCCTTCGGCAGAATTCAAATGAGCCATTTTAATCTAGATTAATCTAGATAAAAAAAATTAATCTATGCCCACCACTAATATATATATATATATATATATATATATATATATATATATATAGACAGAGAGAGAGAGAGTTACCTGCATTTGTTAAACATTACTGTTGAAGTTGCTGCATGGCTTCTGATCAAAGGCTTAAAGCTGTTGGTTTTGCTTGGTCGCCAGTTGTTCCACTGCTAGATGGCAGCAAGGAGCAAGTTCAGCCTGAAACATGCATCCTGACTTCATTTAAATGCTGGTTACTGATCTGTTGAAAAGAAAAAGTCTACCTTTTTTCACTCTCTCACCCTCTCGAGCTAGAAGCTTGGCTCATGTAACTTTAGATTTAAAACTGAAATGGTTGATCTGACTATGCATACAAGAGAAGCCTGAAATGTTTTCGGTCTACAATATTTTTAACATTCTTTTCACACGCTAAGGCCATCTAGAGCTAGTCGGAGCTCGGCGGCATTGTGTTGCATAGCATAGATAAAAGCATGTACGGCGGCGGTTAGCGTGGCTTCTCAACCACTGCTAAAGCTGAGCACATCAAAGCAAAGCTGGGGAATCAGAGGAATCCCTGCATCATTTCAGATAAGGGCTAAGTTCCATTTAGTGGCTTAGCCACATAGGGTGAACGGCCTCTCTTTTTCTCATCTCTTAGCTGTTAGACTAGCCATCTTATCTATCGCCCAGCTAGGCGCCTGGGTTTATTCAGGGTGCTGTTTACCTGCCTTTCTCATGGCTATTTTTGTGTTTGCCGCAGCTACCTTTGTACTTCCAGTTTGCCATTTTCTAAATGACTGTATAAAGATCTTAAATTGGCCAATTGTACACACACACGCTCACAGATCAAAGCTCTCAAAGAGTTTTCATGTCTATGTTGCATGGAGGGTTGCTGCTAGCTGGAGGGGCGATTGCTAATTGACGTTTATTGAAAGTCAGATCCACTTGTTCGAGAAAAGTGCCTTTGACAAGCTTCTCTTAATTATGCAGTGATCATAAGGTCGATGTATTGAAGTAACTCACACCAAAAGTGTTATGACTAAGCTTTGGTTGTAACAACCAAAATTATATGACTAAGCTTCATCACTGAAAGCATTTACCGAGTCCTCTCTACGCTTTTGTTTCAGTAGAGGTTAACCTCTTAACGCCAACCTTTCAGCCTAAACTGACTGTTTCCCTCATGTTCTCTAGTCTATTGTTTGATTCCACCAGCTAGACTTGTCATACACCTTCGCTAGGCTAGCAATCATGCGTCCTCCATCCGTGACACACAAACTGCACTTCATTTTCAACTCTGCCTCGGCTGTAAGACACGAAGAGTGCGGCTGAAAAATGAGACACACAATGGCTCGTTTGTCTGTTACCTTGGACTGTTTGTGCAATATGTCATCCCCTCCTTTCTTTTATACCGAACGACGTAAGTGTGAAGGCACTCATAATGTTTCTCATGACAGATCAAATGGAAAGTGACAGTAGGAAGTTATGTATGGCCACAGGGACACCATTACACATGGTAAAATATGATCGCTCCGTGTCTAGGAAGTGTACAAATGGCTTTTAATGCATACTTCTAAGCGTCATTAAGGTTTTTGTGGCTCACCGTCTGTTTGCAATGAGTGGCATACTCATTACAACTCTATGTTTGCATAGAAATGGGAATCGATTTTATTCTGTGTGCAGTTATGCGTCAAGATCAGTATTTATGCAGTGGTGGGAGGCAGTGCTTTTTCAGAAGCACTGTTTGATGTGATTTACAACTAAAGTGGAACAATTAATTGTTGTTTGTTCTAATGTGTTTAACTTTGAAAAATAAATGAACCCAGAATAATTTAAACACAGATAACAGCTTAAAAGCTCCTCTCATTAGGAAGCTGACCAATGAGAATTTGAATAATGAATGTTATTTTTTCCTAAAAAGTAATACAATTTGAAACACAGCAGTTTAATTTGTAGTCCTAAAACTTTAGGGTGGGTTCCTTAAAAATAGCTCTTCTATACATCTACTAAATTGCTATAAGAGTGAAAAATACAAAAACAACTTATTTTTTTAAATAGGCATAGATTAGCTTGCATATCTGTGCATCATTATTAAACGCTTTCAGTATCATGTTTGTAATTAAGTGAAGACAAGTGACAAGCCAAGAGAGACTTAGGGAGATCTTACAGATTTGAAACGGAAAGACATATACATTTGCTGTAGTGAAAGAGGGATGGAATTCTTATGCACATAGGTGAACTTATTCCTTTATGTATATATTGATATATTTAGATAATTTGTCACATTTGTTTACTGTTGTAAGAAGTGTTGTCTTAGTCAGAATGTATTGTGTCTTCTATTATCAAGACTATTTTAAAATATCAGGGATTAAGCATGAGTGTATGGAAGCAGATTATCTTAAAAAAGGGGAAAAGGTTATGGTTATAAAGCCAACTGCAGTCTTTTATTGTTTTAGTTTATATATCATAATTATGGTTAGTTTTGGTTTATACAACCTCCGCCAAAAAAATGCTACCAACGTTTTTATGCAGTAATGGCAACTTTCAAAATGAAAGCCTCATGAAATTAACATTTTGGCCACTTTAAAAGAGTTTTAAGAAAGAATAAACATAATAATTACTGAGTTGACTTTGGAAGCTTCTCGAGGCAGTGACTGGACCATCTGTAATTACTACAATATTTAGAGCAATAAAAAAGAGAGATAAAAAACATATGCAAAAATGTCAATAGAAAAATGTAATGAATATTAATAAAACATAAATTATTAACACTACCGCTTGATTTCATGTGGAGCTCCAGGCAATACCTTCTCTCAGAAGAGCTGAATCCCATGTGAAGTACTGCAGATGCTTTAAAGTGCCATCTGTGACAACTGCTACAGGCTGTTTCAGAGTTCTGCAAGAACAAACACCTTCAAACAATAACAGTGCTACTTTACGTACACCCTGTATGTTCTCTAAATATGTTCTTTTCCTGCAATTACCAGCTGACTTAATATTGGTTTGAATCCAGTATGTGAATAGATGCTTCCAGTAAATGTTTCATTTGGCCTTTAGTATGATAAGTAATATGTTGAAGGAGGTGGTTTTGATCTTCCCTGCATGATTTAACTGAACTAATGTGCAGCAGTCGATACATTTAAGATGTGATTTATATATATATATATATATATATATATATATATATATATTGGGTCAGAATTGGAAGTTTTCCCACTTGAACTTAAGAAAAGAAAAAGATTTAAAATAACGATAGTAATTCATGACCATATATTCACAGCAACATCTCCAGGAACAAAACACTGAACAGAAGCAAGAGACATGAAAAGAAAATGTTGAATAGCCTCAAGCACTCACATAGGCTACATGTGCATCCACCTGACCTTTGAACCAGAGAAATGGTGTGCATTGTATACATCAGAAGACATTGTGAGATGTGAAAGTTTTGGACAGCACAGTGTTTGTCCTGTATCTTTTCTTAGAGCCTTTTCAGTATATCAGTGTTATGATAGACTGTCATTGCAGCATATTGCAGGATCATATATTCTCATGAATGACGAAGACCGCTTCTAATACCCACAGCTTTTGTTAAATCCTTGTTTTAATTAATATAGGCTTAGGAGAGATGATTCTTTCTGCCAGTTATTAAGAAATACTTTCAGGCTTATAATGCCTAATTTCCCCTAGTTCAATTTATCCTTATCAGTGGTATATGAGTTTTAACTTGACCATGAAGACAAATGCTGTGGGGTAACACCTGAATGCAGTGTTTAACACTAACCATTTATAATAATGTGTAGATAAATACAATTATACTGTATATCACTCATTATAAGTGCTGAGGAAGAATATGTGCAGCGGAGTACAAAAGGCCTGATTAGCAACTGCCACAAGTAATTTTGCTAATGTAATGTATGGACTATTTTAACAGTGTCCTTACTACCTTTCTCGGCCTTGAATGTGTCAGCTTTATTGCTGTCTATGGAGGTTCTGAGAGCTCTCGGATTTCATCATAAATATCATAGTTTATCTTCTGAAGATAATGAAGGTTTTACAGGTTTGGAACAAGATGAGGGTGAGTAATTACAGATCTTTTTTTGGGGTGAACTTTCCCTTTTTAGATCCATATTTTTACAGGTTAAATTACTTGTATTTATTCATTAGTTTATTTTATTTATATTAGTTTACACTATTAAGATTTAATTAACATTACATATTTATTAATTTAAGGTGTGCATTTTTTAAATTAATAATATTTAAATGCGTGCTCCAAGCTAGATCAATATGATTGTTAATGGAGTGAAAAGGAAAGGTTTTCATATAGAACACATATAGAGAATCAAACATAAGTGAAACAATATATTTGGGTAAATGCCTGCTTAGATGTGAATCATAGTAAACACTAAATGTATTTAATTATCACCCCCCGAATACACAATCTGTGTCTTGTTAAACTCAGGGGATGGTAAGTTTTAACTATGTTGACCTTTTTATTGAAATGAGTTATCACTGAAAGCCTGTCGTGATTTGCTGCAGTTTATCTTTGCCTCTTGCCACTGCCCTCCCTCTTTGTCCTTTTCTCCATCTCTCCTCTCTTATTGTGACTCTGACTTCCTTGCTGAGACACGTTGATTTACTTTAGCATGAATCACAGCCATATATTCTCTTTCCTCTGTTTCCGTCTCTTTACCTCCACGTTCTCAATCTTTTATCTCCCTGCCGACAGTGGAGCAATCAATGTTATGAATATTTTGTAACCGTTGGCAAGGGGTTATACCACAAACTGTATAGCATCCTAGAGGGCTTTGCGGTATGTGTTTTGTTATGTGTTAGTGATGTGGAGTCAGAGAATCTGCTTGATAAGCCCTCAGGTAAAAGGACAAGCGTTAACAGCCCACAAGCTCTAATATGCATGGAGAGCAGAAGAACTGATAACATGTTAATTTCTGCAATTATTGTTGCATACTAAAATATTGAATAACACATTAAAATCTGGAAGGAGGACCCAATCACAGAGTGAGTGAGAAGGTTTTATTTACAAAACAGACAGATACAAAAGAGTAGTGAAGTGCACAGGTGATTCAACAGTAGGAGCACAGTTAACAGAGACGAAACAGCAAGGAAAGACCACTGGAACAGCTTCGGACATCAACTGGCTGAATAGCTGCAGAGGAAGCGGCAAGACCAGGCAGATGGAGAGGAATCAGCAAGACACTGTAAAGCTGAGCTCAGATACTTATTGACTGCAAACTCTGAAGCAGACAATGGGAGGTATTCCAGAAAGCAGGTTATGTGAAATACCCGGGTATATTTAAGGGTTAGAAAGCGGATAAACTCAGCTTTCGGTTCCAAAAACGGAGGTTACTTTTATGGTATGGAAGTAGCCATAGAAACTTGCTCTCTGAAGATAACCAGCTTTAAGAGCTTATCAGCGAATGCGAGATATACTAACCAGAGTGTATATTTATACTGTAGTTGTATGATGTATTAATTATAAAGCACTATATCACCATTTTGATATGGTTATTATATTTATTTTATTGGCATATATACTAGTTGTCTGTATAAATTATAAAACACTATTATGACAAGGTAATGTTTAATTTATTATATTATATATATATATATATATATATATATATATATATATATATATATATATATATATATATTTATTAAATGTAATATTGTCATCTCACACATCATGGATCAACATTTTCTATAATTTATTTCTATAATAAAATACATATCTGATATGACTTATTATATTATTAGCATCAAACAAACAATATCATTCTTATTCTCAAGGATTAAAGTATAAGAGGGGAAAAAATGATTGCACAACCACCAGCTAGGTGGCAATATGAACCAAGTATGCAAACGGCCTTTGAACAGAAGAAGAAAGTAGTATGGCGTGCTGGCGTCCCAATGTGCATACTATCCATTCTAAATTCTATGTGATATTAGTCATTTTCAATTCTATTTAGGGCAGATAGGCTGGATAGTATGCACATTGGGATGCAGGCTTAGAGTCTGTTTCCATAGTGACTTGTCGATTCGTTGCTATGTTGAGAATGTTTTGTGTGGACATTCTCAACAGGAACTCTAATA
Organism: Gymnocypris eckloni scoliostomus; assembly: GCA_027564155.1. Classification (NCBI taxonomy): domain Eukaryota; kingdom Metazoa; phylum Chordata; class Actinopteri; order Cypriniformes; family Cyprinidae; genus Gymnocypris; species Gymnocypris eckloni. The sequence goes on from CM050416.1 coordinate 27,664,986, forward strand.
ACTCAAGACAAGATAGGACAAGGCTCCACAGGAACGCAAATTACTCCAAGGCAGGCAGGGCATAAACAAAACAAAATAACTAATAAAATGATTTGATTACTACATTAAACCAACACCCACACACACACACACAAAAAGAGACATTATATATATATATATATATATATATATACAGTATATATAAATAGGACAAGATTAGGGAATAAGACCAGCCAGACAAGGGGTAAGGAACACATACTCATCCAAGAGGGTGTGGTAAAGAAGAAAAAAGGAAGAGGGGCTAGAGAAGCACATGGCTAAGAAAAACATCAACAAAGCCTTGTGTGGACACAAAAGACAACATAGACACAGAAAAAAAAACAATCATGACAAAGAGTGTATTTTTCCTTTTCAGTTTTTAACTTCCTCAGCCATCACATTACTTCATATATATATATATATATATGAATATACATACATACATATGGGCAGTTATTATAATACATATATCTAAGTCTCAACTCAATATATGAGTTGACTGCTTTAATTGTAAAGTTTATTTTAAGTAAAAAATTGAGATTTATATATATATGTCATGGTTTTAATTAACCAATAACCTTTTAATTAACTAATTGTATCTAGTAAAGTGGCATTTTATATTTTCTTTAGATTATATAATGTATATGTAATAATTAATATAATTAAAATGAGAAATGCTGCCTTGGCAACTTTGCTGAAATATTTTTCATTTATTTTAATTTTATTAAATGTGTGAGTGTGTGTGTTAATTCATAATCATTATTTTTATTATTATTTTGAAGTACATTTTTATTTTTTTAAAGACATATTGGTCAGAATTTTAACTTTTGACCTTTGATATGACTTTATTAAACAAAAGTACATACTAGGTTAGAATTTGAATCTGAACTCAAGTCTACTTGCATACTAAATTGTCTAAAAATAACTATCACATCATATAATTTTGTAATGGACTGCTCAAGGTTTTTTTTTTTGTTCTCCAGCTGAAGTGAGCTATCTTATCATTCCCATTCATCTCAATTAGGCAACATGCACCAATAAATCATTCACAGCAAGACCTTAAATGTCCATTAAGAAAGTAAAGTGCCAGTTGTGATTTTATGTTGACTTCTTTTTAAATACTTAAAAAGTGATCGCAGGTGTGTCTGTTTCTTCCTTTCTTATTTTTTGTTTTTAAATAGCTGGTCTGTGATATTTGAATTAGCACAGTCTCTGTGTGAATGATAAGCATGTAGTACCTCCACAGGCTCTCTGTGTTCTCAAATAACAATCATCCGTGAGTGCACAGAAGTGGCATCTTTCTCCACATGACGTTTTATCGCCTAATGAAATTTAGGATCATCAGTTGCGCATGATAATGGATAATTGAGTTCACATTTAGCCTGCTATTTATAATAAGCAAAGCCTCGGCAGGACACGAGGAGAGAGGATGAAATGGAGAATACAGGGGCCTTTCTGGGATAAACATTTTGGGACTAAAGAGATGCATCCATTGAGGGGCCACAAGCGATCACTCACAACCCCCATGGATGGGTGAGCAATTGGACATGTATGACAGCTTTAGGAACAGGAAGTGCTCCCTCATGACACTATAAGTGGGTTTTGATGAAATGTCATGATGTCATGTGGTGCATATCAGAATCAAAGTCAATTGTCTGTTCAGGTCATGACATTTTTTTTTATTATTGTATTTTGTAATCAGGAACGCAAAAAAGTATTGTGAAGCAAATGTATTAATTAAATTATTCCTAGATATTTGACTATGGCAAAAATCACATCTAAATGTATTTCAAGTGTCTACTTTTTATGTTGTGTCTCACTTAGTGAGTGTAGACTGCCTCCAGTTCATTTTCTAAAAACATAGGCGCCTGATGCCCCTGATCACAGTGTTTCTGATCAATTGCCCATCAGTGTTGAAAAAAAGGAAAAAAGGACAGAAAAAGAACAAAAATCTTGCTTTCCACTGAAGAAACATCCTAATGAGCATGTCAATATATAATTGAACGCTGAGGAAATGATTCCCTTGAGACAGTGAGAGATGCTTTTGAGGTGAAAGTGATTATAGAGCAACTAACTACCGTAAATATTCTCTTTCTTTGTTCAGGGAGGCATTGAATAAATTCCTCAGAAACTGAGAAGTTTCCTGAATGAATGCATCGATGGTATGAGGATATAACCTGATGAACCGTTCTATTGATTTATTAGCTTGCAGAGTAGTGCAGGTGCAGCAAGTCAATAACTTCAAATCCAAAACACTTGAGTAAGTGAAATTACTGGAGTAGGATTACTATCCTGGGGCCAAAAAGCCTGAATATTGTTTGTTTTACTAAAATGAGACAACTGGGTGCTCTAATCTGATCTGACGTGAATGTATTGCAACACGAATGCGAGAAAACCAAGCCAAGATTTAAAATAATAATAATAAAATAAAAAGGTCTAGCATTATAATACTGATGTCATTTTCCAGAAACAGTACAACAGTAAGTAATTTATATTAAACGAGATTTGCCTATATAAAATGACATGAACAATGGTCGACACACAGTACACACATATATATTATGTAAACACTTTTATTTTGGATGTGATTAATCATGATTAATCATTTGACAGCACTAAATATTTTCTCACAGCAGCTGGAATAATTTAATTTATTATTTTGATGCAGGATTGTAATCCAGAAAGGATTATGTGTTTATGAAACACATGTGACTGAAATTAAATTATATTCCAGTTTTAAATGTGCATATGATAACAGGGATCCTGGGATTACACAATATTTGGAATTTAAAGACAACTAGTTCGATGGAAGAATAATTAGCTTTTTGTAATTCGAAATTTGAATGGTATGACAATTAGAGATTAGACTACACAGAAAATTAAATCTACACGCTAATACACACTATATACACAGTCACGCAATGCTGATGTTGTTAACATTAACAATTTGAGAACAAAGTATAACAATAATAATAATTTGCACAGTTTGATGTGATATGAGCTAACCGATCGTTAGATTTAATCACCATTGGTAGCGCGATTTATTGTAATGTTTTTTTCCTCAGTTGGTCAGAACAAACATGCCAGACTTGTTACTTGTTCAGAAGACAATATCTGGTGAAAATTCTTATTTGGATCAAACTTCCAAGACGTAGGCTGATGCGGTGACTGACAGCCACACATACACATCAAACATTAGATTCATCCGCGCTGGAGCCATGCCAGTGCACAACCCAGGTAATGAAGATAATTGTGCAAATAAATGCAATTGCAGGTTTTCAAACAGAGATGATGACAAAGAGGCTAAATTTATGGCAGCAGATTTAAGGGAATTTTTTTTTTGTAATGAACTAAATACATAATCAATCTTTACATGAAGTGTTAATAGAAACGGAAAATATGCACTTGGACAATTCTCTTTTATTCATTTTTGATTCATGTTTACTTTTATGTTGATTTTCAGTAAAGTGATATCGATTTTTACATCGCTAACTTAAGTTTTGTTGTCAGTTTCAACAGTTTGGTCAGTTTGGCATCTTTTGGTCAGTTTTTTGCTATAACTTCCCACAGATTTCTAAACACCAACACCATTTGCTCACATTTGATATTGGTCAGTTTGGCATCTTTTGGTCAGTTTTTTGCTATAACTTCCCACAGATTTCTAAACACCAACACCATTTGCTCACATTTGATAGTTTTGAAGTGTTTTACTTTGTTCAGTCAAGAGTGCACTGAATAGCACATGCCCGCTGTAGGCACAAAAGTCATGCATTAAGATGTCATGTGTCCTTTTGATTTTTGCCTTTCCCCCACTTTGCTGCCGGTCGGCCTTGTGAGATTTCTCTCATGGCATCTGTCTTACCTGTAACTTTCCAGCCCCTTCAAAAAGTCAAACAGCAGAACACATTTAGCTGATAATTGTACAAGGAGATCAATGGGATGGACAGAGGGAAGATAGCATTGAGCACGGATCTATGAGCACTGTTGATCCAGCACTGATGGATGTCAGAGAGGAGATTTTTGAGCTGAGCCCTGGTAAGGGGAGATGCTCAGGGAGACAGGAGGAGCAGAGAGAAAGCCTCCAGTGCCAATCAGCGATTCCCCCTGTCAGGTCCTCCTCTGAGCTCGTGTTAGCCCACACTGCTACATCAAAGCCACAGACAGATCTTCACTCTTTTCTAATCTGGCTTTAAATGCATGTGCCGTTTGACCCATATTGAGACGTTTTGTGTTACTAGATGAGCCTAAAATGTCATACTTCTCACATGTGGCACAATTATAAGCCAGGTCTATGGAAATAAATATAAAAACTGAGCTTTTATCTAAATATGTTAGGGAAACTGTGTCGCTTTTATGTTGTCCCATAGGCACAGAGAAATTAGATTATATTTCCTAATTATATTTTACTTTATCTGCTTAAACTTGGTATCAACAAAGCATGTATAACATTCTGTGGGTACATGCACTACCGGTCAAAAGTTTGAAATAGTTCAGATTTTTTATGTTTTTTAATGAAGTCTTGAATGTTTAACATCTATTTGATAAAAAAAATACTGTTCTACATATATACATATATACAAATATGTTTTAGTTTTAGTTTAGTTTTGGAGTTTGGCCAGAGATTATGAAAACATGAATGATAATTTATTTTAATGCAGTGCGCTGTCACACTCTCTACATAAAAATCATTCAAATCATGTAACGTGAATATCATACAGTATCTTGCTTGAAAAAAAAAACAGAGTTGAAAGCATATGGATCTGCGAAAGAGATGAGCGCTTTCTGCGAGCGTGAATCGAGACGAAGTGAACCACAGACGACTGCGTTGCATCCATTCTTTCATCTCAACCACACACGCCAAGCCCCCTCCCCCACCCCATTCTGCATAGGGCCCCCAGAAGTCTAGGATCGGCACTGTGTATACTGTGTACAGGGTCAGTCGTGGCCTAATGGTTAGAGAGTCGGGCTTGTAACCTAAAGTTAGCGGGTTTGAGTCTCGGGCCGGCAGGAATTGAATTCAATACCACGACTGAAGTGCCCTTGAGCAAGGCACCGAACCCCTAACTGCTCCCCGGGCGCCGTACGATGGCTGCCCACTGCTCCAGGTGCGTATGCGCTTAGGATGGGTTAAATGCAGACAACTCCCCAGGCGCCGCAATGTCGGCTGCCCACTGCTCCACTTGGATGGGTTAAATGCAGAGAACACATTTCACTCCACCATTATACTATGTATAATTGTGTATGTGAAAAATCAAGCTCATCTGAGCTTAATAAAAAAAAAAAATATATATATATACAGTATATATATGCAAAACACATTCAAAACCACATTTTCTGTTTTAACAATAAAAAAATAATATAATTTATTCCTATGATGACAAAAATGATTTGTTTTAGCAGCTACTACACCAGTCTTCTATGCTGATTGAATTGGTATTGCAATTACTAAAATATATGTATTATTAAAATAAATGCAGTCATGATGCATAAAATACTTTTAAAAACATTTAAAAAACATCCTAATAATTCTAAATAGTAATGGTTCAAAGGCGTGAAAAGGTCTGAAGAAGCCATGGAGAACAGTGTGACCAGTTTGGTGTTGGGTCAGTGATGGTCTGGGGAGGCTTATCCATGGAGGCTAGACAATGGCACTCTGAATGCCATCAGGTATCGGGGTGAAATCCTTGGACCCATTGTCAGACCCTACGCTGGTGCAGTGGGTCCTGGGTTCCTCCTGGTGCACGACAATGCCCGGCCTCATGTGCTAAAAGTATGCTGGGAGTTCCTGGAGGAAGAAGGAACTGATACCATTCAATGGTCCCCATGCTTGCCTGACCTAAATCCAATAGAACACATCTGGGACATTATGTTTTGGGTCCATCTTTGGGTCCATCCGATGCCGACAGTTTGCACCTCAGACTGTCCAGGATCTCAGTGATGCCCTGGTTCACATCTGGGAGGAAATACCCCGGGGCACCATCCGTTATCTCATTAAGACCATGCCCCATTGTCAGGCATGCATACAAGCACGTGGGGGCCTACTGAGGACCAAACTGAGTGCCATTTTGAGTTGCTGCAATTACATTTCAGCAAAACTATCCTGTTGCATCATTTTTTCATTTAGATTTTCAAGGTGTCTTTGAATTCAGCCCTCTGTAGGGTGATAATTTTCATTTCCATCAAACGATATGGCATCCTTTCAGTCCTAACACATTACCCAGTAAAGTATATCTGCATGTGTGTGCGTTATACAATAATACAAATATTAGTGCACTAGTGCATTAAAAGCACTATAGTTTTAATAATACATATTCAGAATATATGTAATTGCATTATTTGTATGTTTTAATAGTTGTTGTAGTAATAGTATTTATATTATTTCCTGCATTTGTGGATGTTTCACTTTTTTAAAATTGTGGATTGACCATGGATATAATCATTCATGGCCAATGTTTGGCAGCTCATTAGCATGTATGATAATTTTAACCCTTATTTCAACTTGTATTAACATTTTGAAATATAGAAAACTGCCTTTTTTGGCTGGCTCATCATCATCATCAAAGTTTTGCCTTATACTTTTCCCAAGTGCATTTCTCAATAACAAGCAGCTGTAAATGATAGGTCATTAATAAATATACAGAAATGTGACAAAAAAAGTATTTAGTGCCTGTTGTGTGCAACAGTGGACTTGGTCTTTAACCACTTGCTCCTCAGCACCATGCATTAGATGAGAAGAGCTGCAGAGTACTTTTTATGCTTGGCCTTGTATAACACAGCAGAACATCGGCAGACCGTGCAACCTGATCAAAATTGCAAGTGACTTTCCCTCCCCAAAGAGTGTCTGAATGGCAACGAAAATGATCAATTTAAAAAGCGTGCACCTCATGGTACTAACCCAAAATCCGACAGCCTCCACATCTATCTTCGCCGGGTGCATGAGCAGTGCGGTGCAGAGGAAAGAGGCCAACGCACCCCGCTTTTAGATTGCAGACTTGATTACCTATTGATTTTCTGCAGCGTCTCCATTATGAGTATATCTGTAACAAAAGAATAGAGCTCATTTTTTTAGCTTATGGCACTTACTGAGCTCCCATCTTATCTAAAAGCCCGCTGCTTATTCTGTGGAGTTAGACACTGTCACAGCAATATGTTGCCATGAATGATTAGTCGTTTTCAGCAGGCTGAAGTTTTTGCTCTTAATTATCACTAATGACAATTCCATAGCCTTGAGGAATAAATAAGCATTATCAAAAAGCATTCAGTGATGTTTTTCATTAATCAGTCATCGTGTTATCATTATAAGTATACACATTACCCCTCACATTTCAGCAACAATTTTAGCATAATTTCTCAAGGGACAATACTGCACAAATTAAACTTGGATATATTTTAGAGTAGTCAATGTGCAGCTTGTATAGAAGTACAAATTACTGTCCTCTAAATGTAATTCAACATATAACCATTATTGTCCAAATAACTGGAAACAAAAATGAGTACACCCTAAGCGAACATGTCAAAACTGTGTCCAAAGTGTCAATATTTAGTAGGGGCACCATTGTTATCTAACACTGCCTTAAGTCTTCAGCAAACTGTTTTCAGGGTTTTGTTTGTGAGCCAGCTTCAGAAGATGCTTCCTTCTGGGACGATGGCCATGCAAACAGACTTGTTTCAGTGTGTGGCGTATGGTCAGAGAGCTGACAAGCTGACCTTTAACTTCTGCAACCTCTAAAGCAATGCTGGCAGCACTCGTGCGTCTGTTTTTTGAAGCCATGACGATGTATAGCTGTTATCACTTGGGGTGTACTCAGTTTTGTCACCAGCTCTTTTGACAATAACAGCTGTATGTTGAGTTATTTTCATAGGACAGTAAATCTTTACTGCTATACAAGCTGCACATTGACTACTCTAAAATATATCCAAGTTTAATTTCTATAGTAATGTCCCTTGAAAAGATATACTAAATTGATTGCTGAAATGTGAGGGGTGTAGTCACTTTTGTGAGATACTGTACATTACCAGCCATGCTGAACATTCACACCCATCCAGTTCACATTTTCAAATGCTTTACATGTAGATGTGCATATGTATCAGATGATAAACATGTGTGCGAATGGTATATACCGTGCGCTGACCTCTCAAGACCCCTGTTTTAATATTCTGTGCCTTAAAGTGAATGATAACAGGCAGTCTGGAAACTCTGAATTAGATCATAGCAATGAGGCGACAGAGCCATCGCTCCCTGCCTTTGGACTGATGCATGTTGCCATGGCAACCCTTCAGTTCCATACCCTTCAAAACAATTAGAATTCAGCACCGTTGCCACTACCACTGCTCACCGCATCACACTCCAGTCCAGGGCTGTGGATGGATTGTGCAAATTGCATGCGGTTGCATCTCTTTCACACTCTCACTCTTGCTCAGTATAGAATCAAAAGCTTTTTAGAAATAGAACCGAGTCTATAGAGGCTGTAAACAGAGAGGCAACATGCAACTAGATCAGGGAAACTGACTAATAGTTTTTTCTCAGTTGTTTGCATTTGTATTAATTCGCTGCTTTGGTGCACTTTTGCGAAATCTCATTTACTTTAATGAGAACACTGCTGTCTGCATAGTCACATTTTCCACCTTGATTTTGGACAAATCAATGCTACGAGCGTGCTCTTGAAGCTTTAGTTGCAAAAAGGCAGTTTCAACGGATTACTTTTCTAATTACTTGGAAAGAAATAAATGTTTCATTTAGAGACAAATTAGGTGTTATGTTACACTTGTCTGTTTGTGCTTAACATTAAAGGCTAATTAGCAAGTTTATAGCCACTGTAAGATATATTTTGGTTCATAATGAATCTATGCACATATATCATTATTTTTAAAGTCAGTATTTATTGCTTTTGAAACAATGTAATAGCCTACTTGTACTTTGCAAAGACGCTTTAAAAGGTTTTTCATTGTTACAAAATAATAATAATAATATCAAATAAATGTTGTTCTAAAATAACTATTACAAATTAAATAATTAATGCTGCTTAATATATATATATATATATATATATATGCACTGCTATATACATTGATGATTAGACATCAAATCAACACATCAGAATGATTTTGAAGGAAATCATTTGTAACTGTAAGTCAGCTTTTCCATCACAGGGAGAAACTACATCTCAAAATATATAAAAATAGAAACAGTTCTTTTTTATCATTAAACCATATTTGTCATTTCAAAAATGCAGCTCTAGTAAGACTTCTTGAAAAATATCACATTATATTACTGTGGTGGGTGGGGGGATACAGGAACATCAAAGGTTTTGCTTCAGTAGACACACACACACACACACACACGTTTATTTATCTTATACTGTTTTCTTACTGAAATTTATGGCCGATCAGGTCATTTTTAGTTTATTATGGGCAGCCAGAAAATATTTACAAGCTTGTTTGTCGTTCCAATTGTTGATCGAAACGATCAATGCAGGCTTTTGCACCAATTGGCTTGATGAGCAGGATTCTAAGTGTCCACAAAAGGTCAAAAGTGTCTTCCACTAAATTGAGCTGAGCTGTTAAAAGGTGCCACTGTAGGCAGAAAGACAGCCATTACCACAGCTGATTGATTAGCTGCCAGCAAAGACATGTTCCTGGGGAACGGGAGAGCCACGTGCCCCTCCATCTGCATTCCCTGCTCTGTTCTTCTGGGTTACACTCATTGTTTTCAATTGAGTTAGCAATTCAGCATAGATTCAATCAATTAAAGCAACATTGCTGCAAGCTGCTGTATGAATGGAAATTTTAAATTATCTAATTAAGTATTTTGGCAGCTTTAAATCTTGTGTGGTGTGTTGTCCATATAGTAGAAGCGTATTATAGTTTTAATTTAAAAGGTTTCTTTTCTTTTTCTCTGAGTAGGAAAAAAAGTCTCTTTCAGCATTTTTTTAAGCATGATGTCAGGCTGTGCTTTTTTGTTCATTTGAGCTACAGGTTTGTTACAGTGTAAATCTTTGCTTACATCTATTCTGAAATAATAACAAGCATTGACGTCTTTCCATTTGCTTCTGAAAAACATATGTGCAGAATTAATTTACCTAATCCATTTTTAGATATTATCATTGGACATGAAAGAACAAAAAAGACACACAACCAAAGAGACACTCATATTGTAGGAAAAGAAGGTATCTGGTGTTAAAGAGATCAATACTGAATTGGCTTAGAGTCAGCATCTGTTAAAGCTTGCATGGAGGACTTGTTGCAGGCTGATTTTGATCTGACTAGCTGTGTCTAAAGAGTCTGCTGATAAAGAATTCAGCGCCATAGAACCTGTGAAGTATATACCTGTGAGCTTTTTTCCTTCCATCAAGACAAGACAATGAAAGGGCTGACAGGGACCTGATCTGGCTTGAAAACAGCTGACGCAATTTCTCAAGACAAATGCCCTCCTGCTTGTGCAATGGCACGCCTCCTTGCTCCAAAGAGGCTTGCTGTGTGCTGTTTTTGTGTGTATGATAAAGAAGATCTTACCACAGACAAGCAAACACCGCATCAGCAGAAAAAAAGCAAAGGGTATCATGGATTACAGGGATTATTGGAGACGCCACTTTGAGCTACAGAGCTGTAGAGCTGTGCCCTCTTTGCTGATTTGTCAAGCCTTGTCATAAAGACTTGCCTTAGGCGCTAGGTGATCCAAAGGAGTGAATAAAATTAAAAATCTTGACAAAATATTCATGATATAGCGTAAAAAGAACAAATAACTTGCAGTATAACTTATTTAAAGGGACGGTTTGCCCAAAAATAGAAATTGTGCCATCTCGTTTCCAGGACTGAAGCTTTTGAGCTTCAAAAAAGATCACAAAAGCATTATAACAGTGGTCCATATGGCCAGCTAAATCTTCTGAAGCTATTCAATTAATTCAAAAGATCTAACTCAAATTAATCATTCGTACATAAATTAGATGTCGTGAACATGACACGGAGCTAGAATAAAGAACATTTTTGGTGCTGGTCTTTCTTTTAGTGTTGTGCTGTTTTAACCCTTTAACTGATTTCTTAACATACTGAATACCTTATTTTGAGTGTGAAAATAATCTGTCAAAAGAAGATGTGACAAAAATCTTCAATAGCTGCTTTTGGCATGGAGGTATGGGAGTTTTCAGGTGACAGCATCCGTTTTCATTCTTTAAAAACAGCTTTTAATAGGCATATTTATTTAAATTAGCCACATTTCTAAAAAAAATACTGCCGTGGCCTGGATATTATATTGACCACAATACAATATATGTATAATTTTTTTTCTAACCACCCCTTTTGAACAAATGTATTTATTTATTTTTCACCTCATTTGACTCCTTTTAGGGGTAAAATGCTGACTAAATGTGCAGAAAAAAAGTAACCGGCTGCAAAACACTCCCCACACTGTAGTTTATGGTGCTCTTATAAATTAAGTGCTTCCACTTTTGGATGCAAAATGTTTTAGTAAAATGTATATTTGTGTTAAAATTATGGTGTCCCGTTCTAATGCATTTTGTCTTTTTGACACGCATATGTCTGAAGTCTGTGAAGTTTAACAGAAACAAACTTTATGTCAGGACTAGACTTTTTGCAACATGGATATACTTGTGAATTTTAAGCATTTACAGATAAGGATGCAACCATAATATATACATTTATGCAGGTTTCAGATGCATTAAACAGCACACACCTCTGAGGGGAGGGAAAGTCCTATAGGTTTGTGATTTAGTTTGAAGCACTTAATATAAAGTGCATCTCATGTTCAAGACAACTCAAATGATGCACTTGTATGCAATAGCTCACTCTATGTCCTTTGCTATTTTTCAGATGTGTTCGCAACATCACAGTATATCATTAGAAACTGTCTCGTCCCATCCAATGGGGGGAACTCTGAGTTTCTGAATTCCATGCATAAGTCCCGTGCATGCAATAAAACAACACAGTATTTGTTAATATCCAAGTGTACTGAACCAAATAACCTGTAAATAAAATAAATTTGGAATACATGCAAAATTACACTGCCTTGGCTTCAGTGTATAAGCACATATTTGTGATACTTTTGTGTCCTTGAATGGTCCTTATTCATTTTAATTGTATTTCAGCAGAAGAAAATAAACTTGGTAAAACATGAATGGAAGTGAATAATATAAATATAGGTAAAAAATAAAGAGTAAAATGTGCAATACAGTATACTGTGGACTTATTAAATAATAATATAAGCAGGGATGTGCAAGAGGAATGTGCAAACAGGTTGTACCGGGTATATACACATAGCAGCAATACGGATGATGGAGAATAGTGAATATTTTACAGTTTATTAAATTGAGACTTGTAAATGTTATTAGACCGAGTTTGAGTTTAGGAGCCTGATGGCCTGGGGGAAGAAGCTCCTCCTAAGTCTCTCAGTTTTCGCCATCATGCTCCGGTAGCGCTTGCCAAATGGCAGCAAAATGAAAAGACAGTTACCGGGGTGATATGTGTTCTTGATGATTTTAGCAGCTCTGCTTTTGCAGCGTTTGAGGTAGCTGTCCTGCAGAGAGCAGACCCTGAGATGCGCTCAGCTAAGCGTGCCAAAGTCATATATTGAATGTGAGTTTTAACGCCGCTCTCTGGACACTTTGAAGGTTCTGCGAAGCGTGCAGTAAGTTACGTATTTACGGTGTTGCAGAAATGTATATAGAGGCAATATTTTCATGAGCCTAGTTTACAAATGTCCAATAGTGGTAGTAAAACAACAACTTGTATTATTTTTCACACAAATCATGACTCAGGGGGACAGATTATTGATTAATGAAGACTTATTTTCATTCAGCACGGTATTATATTTTGATATGTGCATCACATAACCATCTCCATATGTATGGCTTTTCTGATGCAGTGAATTTGCTCGGAAGTTCACCTGGTAAAGTACAGCATGATGTGAAATGCTTGAGTCAAAGATAACACTAAGACTAGAAGCCAGCTAAAATGCTATACTTACTTCAGAAAATATGTTTTTATCTCAGCTTTGATTTGGTTAACACTATTGGTTAGGTCCAGGGTGGGTTTTTGTTTTGGTGGTACATGATTTTTAAATGCAATCGAGCATTAATCTTTTTGCACCACTCACCAAACATTTAATGTCTGATCTGCTGCGATGTACAACAAGTGTAATGAATTTGATCGTTACATTAAGGTTAATCTATATTATAGTTAAAATTGAACTTGCTTTTAGTTCCATTCACTGTACATTTCACTTTCAAAGTATTACATAACATGCAAGATGCACCATATTACCATTTTGCAGAAATGCTCTCACGGGCATGGACTTTAAAAGAGCTTGGGTTCAGTTGGGGCAGTAGTTGGGGCAGTTGTGGCCTAATGGATAGAGCATCGGACTTGTAACCTCAGGTTGTGGGTTCGAATCTAGGCTCCGGCAGGAATTGTCCACGACTGAGGTGAGACCCTTGAGCAAGGCACTGAACCCCTAACTGCTCCCTGGGCGCTGCAGCGTTGGCTGCCCACTGTTCCTGATGTGTGTGCACTTGGATGGGTTAAATGCAGAGCACAAATTTCACTGCTGGTTATACTCTGTATAATTGTGTATGTGACAAATAAACAAAATATGCTTCTTCTTCTTCTGCATACATTGCTGTGTGTTTTGATAGCTGTTTCTCTCCTTCCCTGTCTATTCCTCCATTTATGGAGAGCCTGATTGAATATGAAATGGGCAGCTCGGTCTCATTCTGTTTCTTTTCCGTATGGGTGGATATCTGTGACTTCATCCACTTGCAGAGATACAATTAAGATTGTCACGTCTGATTGCTTAAAGCCAACATATTCACTCACGAGACACACAAGCGCAATCAGAATACACCTGACTCAGAAATAAATAATGAAGCTGGCTCTTCTACACCCTAATTTAGATTTTTGGTGTGATTTTTAAAAGTAGAATTTTTAGCTTATATATACATATATATATATATATATATATATATATATATATATATATATATATATATATATATATATATATATATATGTACAACAAAACAACGTGGGCACCCCGGATTTGGTTATACACCATACTTTATCTGTGCTATGAATGCTATGCTATCATTTTAGCTTTATTCCAAAACTAAATATTCGGTCTTAAAATAGGAAAATCTACTAATACAAATATGAATGTATACGCAATCTAAACTATTTTAATATCAATTGTGATTATGTAAAATTGTAGGCTATATAAAGTGGTTATACAAAATTAATTAAAAAGTTAGTGTACTTTTTTAAATGAGACAACAGTGCCTTTTGAAAGAATGCTTGATATGAATTATGAGCCATATGATGTCTAAATAAGAGAACATTCAAGCTACATTTCATTTAAAAACTGAAACATTTACAGTCAATGTGTAATTTTGTTAAATTATGCTGGAAACCAACTTACTTGTCAACAGCAGACAATAAAAAAATGTGTTGTCTACATAGCTGAAGAAATCTCCTTATATTTACAGAACATTCTGGGTCATGGAACTACATAACAGTAACGTAAAATAAAGCCACTGCTCTGGAAAACCCTTATGCCATAATGCTTGTTATGTGCACATTTAATCTACTATTGTTGTTCCCTTGTCACTTGCAACCTGCATTTTTGTTATTTATCGTAATAAGTCATCGGTTTGTGTCTCCAAGTTGCTCTTTGTCATAAACTCTGTTTATTATGAGGCTGTCAAAATATTTAATTTCAAGGCTTAATTATGCCTCATTATGCTAATTTTGCAACATTACAGGACTCATGTTGTCTGTTGGATGGATTGACAAGAATTATTCATTAAACATCCTTCAGAAACGCAGCTAAAATACCTTGCATGTATAAACCTGCAAAATCAACAGCTTCAAACAAACCGTCGGCTCTGCAGCCAGGGCTTGAGCTCACAGTGTCAGTGACTGGATGAGCACCAGATAAAGAGAGCTGCTAATGGCTCACTAGACTGCACTGGAAAAGGACAGGAAGGAGATGTAGCCTGCGTGACCCAGCCTTAGAACTCTTCTTCTGGATGCTGATTAGCTGGTTCACCTCTCTGTGCTTCAGCCTGTCAGGTGTTCCGCTGAGCAAGGTCTTTCTTGGGCCTCCGAGGACCCCGTGGACGGAAATATTTGTGCTGCCGCAGGACACGCTAATCTTTCGCTCACTCTTGCAGGAAGGGCGGGAGGTGGACGTGGTCTTTGGCATGTATGATTTGAGACTTGTCTCACCGATCGAGTCTCTAATTCAGTTTCTGGATGAGACAGCAAGACCATTTGGACTATTTTGGATTATTGGAAGGCTTTACTGAGAGTGCTTTATATCTGTGGTAAAAGTGAACTTGTCACTGACAGCTGGGGTGCACTATATTTATATATAAGGCTGTCAGTTTATTCAAAATAGTACAGCATGGGCTGCTCTCAGTGAGGTTTGGTCTTGAATTGCTCCAATGGTAGGAGAAGCCCTGAATTTATGTTGTTACCTACTTTTATTCCATCCAACTAATCACATTAACTTAATGTGTTAAACTGAAAGGCCTAATCAAGATGTATAGTATAATTGCATGTAATTATTGTTGTGATGGCCTTAAATGATAGTTGCTGGGTTTCTTGAAGCACTAAGTACAATGTTAGTCTTACATGCATAGTACTTACAGTAATCTTTACAGCATGATTCCCAAAAGCATTGTAGAAATTCTCCCAAGTAGCACATTGAAATGTTCGTAAATTAACAAGAGCCTTAAGCCCTTGAAGTTTCTAATGCTATTAGTTGAATTACATAAAATAAATAATATTTTCAGACAACCTTTGCAAATGCCCCTTCTGCGCATCACGCCTCTCCCAACTTAAACATCACAAACACAGCTTCTACGCATCTATATAGGTGAAGGCATGTCTCAATATGTAACCTGGTTTCATTTAAAGTTCCGACATATTAGGAATACTGTTAAAGGAAGGGTAGATGATTTTGGAGAGGCTGCAATAGCAAGCTAGCTTTGAAAGCATAAGATCCCACACTCCCTGCAAATCACTCTCCAAAGCCACGCCTCCTGCAAAACACATGAACTACCATAGGCAGACCAGAGGCTTACACCCGACACCATAAGAGACCGTGCTGGTGGAGGGTTGCATACAATGCTGGATGGAGGGTGGACGCAGGTAGGCCACCCTATTTCATTAGGACTGAATGTAATGATTGGACAAATATTTTATGGTTCTGAGAACCCAACAGAAGATATGTGATCTATAAGATTTTCATGACAAGGTTATATCAAAGATATATCACATACAATATAAGATAACAAGATAAAATAGCAATCAATAATTATGGTGTTGTATACACTTTAATTATTGATTGCTATCAGGATGTGAAGAGTGTAATGAAAATACAGTTTAATATGGAGCTATTGTTTCAGCTCCGGGAATTAGTTATTAAATATTTAATATGGCTTGATTAAAGTCATATTAATATTTAACCTACAGTTTACACCTTATTAAGTGCTTGTCCAGCAATCACTAAAAGGTACATTCTGTTACTCTCAATTACAATCTCGCTTCCATTCCGTGGCCCCGGTAGATAAACGAGATTAATAATTTCTCAAGTTTGAGCTAGGTTGCGTTATCTTTGGGCAAATAATGATGAAAATACTTAAAATCATATTTCAGAGACACTTGTTTATAAAATGGAAAAGGTTTATTCGTGATATTGCTATTCTAACATAAATGGATTACCTAATAAAACGAACATACACACACACACAGATACAGAGTTTTGAGGTTAACTGTGTGTGAAAGAATACCATTCTTTCTACTTCATAGCTTAACTAACCAGGAAAAAGATCACGAACAAAATACGTCTGCTTTGTTACTGCATTCAGATCAAATTTTAACGGTTTAGTCAGGATTAGGAATTCAGTTTGTACTTGCTTGGATTGGTTTAAAGCAGGCTCGAAGTTGGTTTCGTTTTCCCGCGTGAGTTCTTTGTTTCGGGTTTCACGTGGTCGGTTCGTGCTCCTTCGGTTGTTCTCGTGTGGAGACTTGAGACGGCTGCGTGACGTCACCGGGAAAGCTCTCCTCTGCAATCGTCGAATTCGTGGCTCCGTTACGGCTTTGGCACAGTCTTAGACCCATAAATGGTTGGTTTTCAAGGCGAGAGTCCAGCGGACCGGTAGCGTTGGGCGCGCAGTGTTCAAGCCATGTTCAAGAGAGTCAGGCGCCAGAAGAAGAGAGGCGCGCGCCGCCGCGCGTCGTTTAAACAGTCCGTTTTTGGACATCCCCAAAGGTGGCTGGTCCAATCAGAGTGTCGGTATGGGCGGGCCGCCCATATCCATGGTTTTCTGGGGCCATGCCCACTCGTCAGCTGATATTTAATTCAATGTGAAAGATAACGACAGATATTTTATGTCTGTTGTAAACATACATTAGGATGCCAAAGCTTAACGGTCATCCACACATTTTTGACTTACGACACTAGCTTCTTTTAGAGACTAAACATTGCATTTGGCACAACCTACACACTACAGTTTATGCAGTTGAAGGCACAAAGGAAAGTCATCCCACATTTCTTATGTAATTCATATTCAAAATCATCACATCAAGCCTATGAGGGAAAGAGTACATATTAATGTCCATATATTTCTTTGTGTAGATAGTTTTAATAATCGTGAGTGGAATAAATGTCAGTAATCCTATATGTGGATCGCGTTCCTTTTGTCTGTCTTGATGAAAAGGGAGCGGTCTTGTGCTGGATGAGGGTGTCTTAAAGTATGCAGACACTGAGTCGCTGTGGAAGAGTTAGTGATGGGGTCAGATGACCTTTCCCTTTCTGAAAGTAACCAAATTCCCCAACGATGTGCTGTTTTTCCATCGCATTTCTCTACACATTCCCCCTCTTGCTTGGTGATGTTCCCGATGGAACATCGTCAGGCACTGGAACAAGAAGCAGGGAGAACAGGCACATACAAGACACAAACATCATTCCTATCACTGACTGAAGCCTGGTGCAGGGTAATTTGGGAAGGAACAGGTTAGAAACTTGAGAAGACATAGGGATGCATTGTTTATCATTATTGACAATTGGGTCATTTTTGACTGTTTTAATTGTCAGGGGCTCGACGAGGCGGCATAGGCATGATCTCAGTCAGGTTGGTCGAATTCTCGGGTTCGGATTCTAGGTCGGGATTACCACGTCGAAAAAGGCGAGGGACGCCTGACGTGCATTTGTTGAGAGACTCTTGGGCGCGTTCACTCGCTTGTGTAGGAGGAAGGCCAGTGTCAAATTCATAACATATCCTACGATAGTAGAGATACAAAGCGCCGTGTCAGCGGCAGACCAGGACCGAATAATTGGCGCGCGGGCGGAAGGCGGCGATAAGCTTCTAGCGCTGTCAGCCGGTGTCAATTCAATAAGAGATTTCGATTTCAACCTGACATCCATCGTCGGTGAGGTGATACAATGCTAACTCGTCAATATGGAGGATCGCATCCTTGGGCAGTGATCCATAACGTTTGGTTGGGCAAATTAATGCGCCGTGGTGGTGTCGTGTTAATCGCATGTGAGGGTGGCTGTTCGTGCTGGGGTGTTGACCAGCCATCGATTTCTGATGATTTCGGCTTGCGTTACCTCAACTTGAGAACATGGTGTTGCGGTAGGGGCAGCTAGTGTCGGGTTTAATGGATTCTAAACCGCAGATGCCCTTGGTATTATCGCGTCGCAGAGTTTACTCGGGTAGGGGAGTGAATGTCCTAAGTGAGCGTGCCCATCTTTGAGTTTGGGGCCAGATACAACTGTTCGTTGTTCTCGTAATACTAGCGACTTTAGGAGTTTGGATTTTACATAGGTTTTCCTTGCCGTAATCCCACATTCACAACGTCTTTGAGCCGGTAAACATTATTAACGTCGATAATGGGCAAACTGAAAAGACAACTAAATCACCTGTTTCGGGTTTGCGTATATGGTAATAGCGCTACCGGGAAAGGCGAGATGGGTTTGGATGAGACTAGCGGGGCCCGCAGTGGCCGAAGTTACAACGTTTGAACAAGGCTAAGAGGTATCGTGTAGCACAGAATCCTATTTCATGGCTCGTTGTCAATCAAGAAACTTACATCGTGTATCATGTCGTTCATGATTTTGGCGGGTGGCCTCGATCGGTCGACAGCGGTTCTCTGGCCAATTACAACGACTTTACTGACGGAAGTCGATCTCAATTTCAGGACCTGGATTCAAGGTTTGGTTAAGGGGTTCAAAGTGAAGAGGAAAGGAAACACAAAGTGAGACACGCGATAAAGAAACCAAGCGATAAAGTAAATTAAAAAAAAAAATTTAAAACTAAAAAAAAAATTAAAAAAAAAAATTAATAAAAAAAAAATTATATAATAATGGAAAAAAAAAATTGAGAGTAACTCCTCTCTACTAGATTGGTCCTAGCAGTGCTGCGGAGGAGAGAATATGGGTTGTGTCTAAGCATGGTTGCTATATGTTTTCCTAAAATGACAATAATTACGCTTGTGTGGTGCATATGGTTGTCGGTCTGTGTCAGTGGGTCGGATCTTCCCCCTTTTCCTGTCGGTGGTTTGGATTTGCCGGTTGGCATTGGCAACCCATCATGGTGCATCGTGTGCGTGTGTCAGCGTACTCCCCCTCTGGCCGTGAGGTACTACGAGCTGTGGCGCAGTGAGTGGCTCAGGGACATACGTGTGGACACCGTCTTGCAGATGCAGCATGTAGTCGACAGAGTGGAGCTTGCGGAGCTCGGAGGATGTGTTCAGGTCCATATAGGAAATGGAATGTTCAAATGGGTTTGACATGTGAGCTGTCAAGGTTCGTAGTGACGAATCCGCATGTGAGGGTGAGGAGATCGTCAGCAGCGAACTGAGGTGGTATGGTAATGCAGGAGGGCAGGGGTGTGCTCGCCAGTGGCGTGCTGGCGGCGGGTTACTGCTGCCACTGTAGGGTTGGGTGGGAGGGCATGAAAGGTCCAGGACTCTTCATGTGATGCACCTGCTGTGGTGAGGGCATCGTTTTGGTCATTTGAGGGGCTGGAGTTTGGGAGGAAAGCGTTTAGGATGTCAGACCTGATCTGGTGTTCTCCGGAGGAATGGCAGGTGACTAAGACAGCACTTTCAGGAACTTGGAGTTTCATCAGCAGGTGTTTGTTGGACGCTGCTGTGATTTGGAGTATTGGGTGTTGAGTTAGTGTTTAACTCTGTTGCTGGGTTTTCAGGTGGGGTTTCATGTCCATCTGAAGTTAGGGTGTTTACTGTTCTCTGAGAGCAAGGTGAAGCGGTGCTGTTTTCTGGGGCTGATTTGTTCAGCTTGTCACTGCCGTTCCGTCTGACAGCTAGTCAGGCTGACTCTGGTTCGTCTTCCTTTCCCACTGATTCTCATGAGACCACTTCTCCCAGTGTCGTCCAGGTGAGCGTTGGCGTCCCAGCGGTTCCTCCCATCGGTCATACCTCTGTTCAGGTCGAGTGTCAGCGTGTGAGTCTCGTTCTCTGTTGGACAGGAGTGTATTCCATTCTCTGTGTGGTGGCTTAGCGCTGTCTTGGCGTTGGGTGCCCTCTAGAGCCAGTTCATGGTGTTGCGTGTTGAAATCAAGAACTGCTGGGGTTTTGCGCTCTTTTCTGAGGCCATCTTTTGTTTGTAGTAGGCCTTTTGCACCAAGTCTCTCGCAACTGCTGAGTGTTCATCGTTCGTGGACATGCGAGAACGCCAAGATGGTGGCTTATGCCAGGATGAAGATTCCTGAGGAAGAGAGTTTTAAAGTTCAGTTCATCTTCCATGTCAGAATCATTGCGAGTTCCAAAATATGCTTGTCTGAGTCGACTATAGTAAGCTTGAGGAGTGTCGTGACGTCCTTGTCTCTCTCCAGGGCAGCCACTAAGCCTTGATCGGACTCAGGGTCGTGAACTCTTTAATAAGGGCTTTTCGCAGCCGTTGATAATCAGTCTTTGTGTTAACAGGCTGCCGGTCCAGGAAGCTGCGTGCTTCAGGGCTGGATGTCGTTCGGAGTAAATAGAGTTTATCTTTGTCCGTAACGTTAGGTCGCATTTCAGATGGAAATCAATATCTTGCAGATACGCTTGGACCGTTTGACTGTTTGGCACGCTGGGGTTGAATTTGCTAACGTTTGGGCGAGCTTGTCAAGGTCTTTTAGGTCCAAGCTGTGCGACGATCTGCGGCTGGCTGCAGCAGATTCTTCTGGTTCTGTCGTGATATAAAGTTCTTCAGGCGGCGCTGGTGACTGTTTTAACACCACCCCTCTGTCTTATGTTCACGTGTCAGTCCAGGCACAGGTGACTTGGTCCTGCTTGGCAGGGGGTGCGGTTGGTGCACGTCCTGTCCTTGACGGCTCCTGGCGTGGTTCGTAGCGTGCTTGAGTTCCTCTTGGAAACTTTCAGACTCCTCTGTGGCGTAGTCGAGCTGTTGTGTTAGGCGGCTGATCTCGTTTCTTGATTCAGCCAAATGAGCTTGAGGGCCTTGATTCTGCTGTTTTTGTCCCTGAAGTCAGTCTTTGCCTTCTCTAGTAGCTTCTCTGCATACTGTAGCTTGTCTGCACGATCAGCGAAGTCCTCTTTGAGTTGCTGCATTTCGTGTCTGGTAGCTTCTAGAGTTTCTTTTAGCCTGTTGATCTCCTCATCGGCCTTGCTCCACCTCATCGGTCCCTTCCCGTCGTACCTGAGCTTCACGTTCCAGCTGCTCTGTCGTCGTGGTTGTTGTCAGCTCCTGCTGGCGTTGTGCGGCGTGCTTGTCGCTCAGTTTGAGGGTGGCGATGAGTGTGTGACTTAAGCTTGAGGTGATCTTGGCTAATTCTTTGTGATTGTAGTTTTGACTTGGGTCTTGTCTCATGATGCTTGTGATGTTGTCATCTAGTTGGTCCTGTGTCTGATGTTGGAGTGCTTCAGCAGCTTTAGGGAGGATGCTGTT
Organism: Gymnocypris eckloni scoliostomus; assembly: GCA_027564155.1. Taxonomy (NCBI): domain Eukaryota; kingdom Metazoa; phylum Chordata; class Actinopteri; order Cypriniformes; family Cyprinidae; genus Gymnocypris; species Gymnocypris eckloni. Next base: position 27,686,932 of record CM050416.1, read on the forward strand.
TGTTGTAGCACTTAGCCACATTTCCAGTCCTTCCCAGTGACCGACATGTTCTGGCTGGTGATACATGTTCTGGCGGTGATGGGATCTTGGACCGAACTGACACAGACCTTGGATGGGAAACAAAGCAAAACAAAAACACAAACAAAACAACAGGGGTGTGAATGTGCACAGTGTAGTGTATGCTAGTGTTGAGTGTGATTCTGTTTCTGTGGTCCTCTGTGGTGGGGTGCGTGTAATTTGCAGCTTCTGCGTAGAAATTGCGCCCGTAGAGGCAGCACTGTTGGGAAACAGAAAGAAAAGCACACTAACAGAATGAGTACACAGGGACAATAACACTAGACCGATCTCTCTTTTAATAGCAGATTCTCTCTTGCTTTGTTAAGTCTGATTTAGAAGGCGCTTCTAATCAGAGGATTGTAAGGCGAGTTTTCTCTTTTGTAATAAGACTGTTATTGCTATTTCGATTTTCTCCTTGATGGAGGAAAATAACAGCAATGACAGTGCTTGTCCCTTAATGGCAGGATTTTACACATAGCGCTGGTCAGCGTGTTTCGCGTGTTTAAAAATGTTGCCGATGTCTATCTTCTCATTGCACCTGCTTTAACTGGGAGGGTAGGATTTCACAATAGAGGGTAAATGATAAACAGTTTGAAGGTGGTTCTCAAGTTTCATACATATCTGTTCAATTGTGACATTTCGCTCTATTCGTGATCTTCCCTGGTCAGCTTTAAGCAAACAAGTCAAATTAGAAGTTAGTAACAGGGAGAAAAGAAAGAGAAATTAAGATTTATTCCCAAGATTTAAAACTAATACGTTGGCACAAGGTGGTGCTGTTGAGTCGCTATGCTAAGGTTACGTTTATGCTCCAGATTGGTGAGAAATGACTTTGGTATGGTGTCACTGTCACTTCTCCAACACAACACTAGGGGAGCACTATCTACTCTCAGGCCTAAGTAAAGAGGACTAATTTTAATTTAATACAATTATTTTAATTAAATTATTATTAATTTTACTTGAGTTAATCAGATCACCTAAGGAAATGAAGTATGGCCTACAGATAGAGCCAGACTTGTATTTAAGTTTGAAATTAGAATTAAAAATTAGAATTTGGTTTCTAATTAAAATTTATGATGTTATAATTAAAATTAATAGGATTCACTTAGGATTAGAATTTACAAATGCAATCTGCAATTGAGTTGACAAACCAATATTGTTGCAAAATGTAAACGGGAAGTGTAATTAATTATTAAATGTAATTAGAATTTTCAATTCATAATTAATTATTAAATTAATTTACAGCTTCTAAATCACTAGTTTTGGATTCCCATAATAGTAATTAAAATAATTTCCAAACTTAAGCATTCCTCTCATTAACATCAAAAAAAAATAAAAATAATAATCAATCGGTATCCTACTTGTAAATGAAATTAAAAATTTCTGGCCCTCTTGATAACTTAAGGTTTTATTGTAGTGGTCAAATTATAAGAGCGTTTATGGTTCATAAATGGATGCTGTTGTTGCTGGAAGCAGGAATTGAAAATTTTATTAAATTAAATTAATTCAAAATTAATTTGTAATCAATTGTGACATTCAATTAACAATTAAAAATTCCTAACAATAGCGCTCATCCATTGATGTGTTATGAAATCATAAAAAGCCATTATAATTGAACTAAATCAACCTCACCATATTATCAAAGTAATACTGAATTATCTTCTAATAACCCACCACTTATTAAGCTGGTCCCACAAAAGGTAAAAAGACTTTAATCAGCTGTTATATTAAACCAACCTGTGAAATTGTTAACACTGATGATTGGGAAACATTAACACAGCCAACTTAAAACGTAGTTAGTCTTTTAAATGAGAGAGAGAGAGAGAGAGAAAGGAAAACGTGAGTGGCTTTTCACACACCCACTGCATTCAAGCTTTAAATGCTATGTGCTAATCGCTAGCCGTAATGCTACCAGTATGGCTAAAGCTTCTTTGTTTCAGTTAGCTTATATGCGCTAGCTATTAGCTTACACGTAAGTCTCCACGTGGCTAAACTGGTCGCTATGGCAACTCAGTGCCTATAGGAAAAGGGAAAATGTGCTTCACGCTTCAGAAACAAGCAGCATTGTTCAGACTTGAATTTTCTATAGCACATATAATCTCACTCATTTAGGGCGAGATAAATTTATCTACGGGTTACTTATAAACCAACAAAGCCTCAGCGGGCTATTATGTGAATATTTGTCTGTTTAGACCGCACACATAACAAACAAACAATCAATTGCAAAATTTCTCCCTTTCTCAAAAACGACTGGCCACTCCTTTGAGCGCCGTGCGTTTGAATTCACTCGTGAACTCAAAAATGGCTGAGAATTACTTAAATAGCTACTTTAATATTCTACAGCGGGAGTCACGTGGCTGGGTTTGCAGTGGAACACGCACTAACAAAAGCATTACCACGAAGGCCTTAAGAGAGGGGCAACAAGGGACACGCTCGTTCGCCTCTCATGCGCTTTAGAGCGACTTTTTATTAATTATTTACTGCAGTTTAATTTCTTCTCGAACTCGAGTTAACAGTTACACTCTCTTTCATTCAAACTCACTGTGTTTCACAAACAAGAATGCAATATCACAAATAACCGTTTGTTTCTCTATATTTACTCAATTCTTCCGGATAAAAGTGAGAAATATGTATGTTGTCTCTGGTTTGATTTTCAGATTAGTCTTTAATTGCCCGCTTTTATCCTCCACCATTTATGTAATGAAAATACAGTTTAATATGGAGCTATTGTTTCAGCTCCGGGAATTAGTTATTAAATATTTAATATGGCTCGATTAAAGTCATATTAATATTTAACCTACAGTTTACACCTTATTAAGTGCTTGTCCAGCAATCACTAAAGGTACATTCTGTTACTCTCAATTACAATCTCGCTTCCATTCCGTGGCCCCGGTAGATAAACGAGATTAATAATTTCTCAAGTTTGAGCTAGGTTGCGTTATCTTTGGGCAAATAATGATGAAAATACTTAAAATCATATTTCAGAGACACTTGTTTATAAAATGGAAAAGGTTTATTCGTGATATTGCTATTCTAACATAAATGGATTACCTAATAAAGCACAAACATACACACACACACAGATACGAGAGTTTTGAGGTTAACTGTGTGTGAAAGAATTAATTATTTAATTTAATTCAATGTGAAAGATAACGTACAGATATTTTATGTCTGTTGTAAACATACATTAGGATGCCAAAGCTTAACGGTCATCCACACATTTTTGACTTACGACACTAGCTTCTTTTAGAGACTAAACATTGCATTTGGCACAACCTACACACTACAGTTTATGCAGTTGAAGGCACAAAGGAAAGTCATCCCACATTTCTTATGTAATTCATATTCAAAATCATCACATCAAGCCTATGAGGGAAAGAGTACATATTAATGTCCATATATTTCTTTGTGTAGATAGTTTTAATAATCGTGAGTGGAATAAATGTCAGTAATCCTATATGTGGATCGCGTTCCTTTTGTCTGTCTTGATGAAAAGGGAGCGGTCTTGTGCTGGATGAGGGGGTGTCTTAAAGTATGCAGACACTGAGTCGCCGTGGAAGAGTTAGTGATGGGGGTCAGATGACCTTTCCCTTTCTGAAAGTAACCAAATTCCCCAACGATGTGCTGTTTTTCCATCGCATTTCTCTACAAGAGTAAAAATAAATAATAAAAAACTGCATATTCTAGCTTTAAATAATCTAAAGCCCTTTACAGGCAAAGTTAAACATAATGCAACATTAAACATTACATACATACATATTGTACATACATATAATGTTGAACTTACCATATATTTCTGAATAAATCTGCTCTAAAGTTTAATCAGAAATCCAACCAAGTTAGATAAACGTTGGCTTTTTAAACAAATGACACACAAATGATTATTTGTTTTCATGTCTTTATTGAACACAGTATGAATATTCACAGTGCAGGATAGAAAAATATGTGAATTTCAAGGCTAAAGTCTTCATGAGAAGCTAATTGGTGTCAGATGTCAATAACCTGGAGTTCAAGCAATAAGACAAGATTGTAATTTCTCATCTGAGCCATGTGGCCTATAACACATTTTGATAAAGTGTGTTAAAATAAAAACATAGCATGAAGTGAACTATGACCCAGAGCATTTAAAATAGAGTATAACAAACTATATATTTGCTATCTTAATATCTTTGTATCATTGTTAAGATTGTTTTTTTTTTTAGTTTTTGCTGTTTCAGCAAGTGTCAGAATAACTCTACATTATGTGCATTATAGGAGGGATAGTTAATTTGTAAAAATGATTTTCTCCTGTCTAAAACTGTCTAAAAGAGCAGCTTGGACATTCTAAGACAAGTTTGGAATGTTATACATGTGAGTAGATGACAGATTGTTTGTTTTTGTTTTTGAGCGAGCTATTCATTTCAATCATATGCTAGATTTACTTATACCGCATGGAATTGATCTTACTGATATAGATATTGTACCTCTAAGTGATGATGTTACTGACCATTTCCGTATCGTGCATGCTGCATATTACTGATATTAACTATATGGCTCCGCGTTATCGTCCAGGCAGAACTATTATTCCAGCCACTAAAGACAGATTCACCAATAACCTGCCGGATTTATCTCAGCTGCTCTGTGTGCCCATAAATACAGATGAACTAGACAAAATTACTAGCAACATGGGAACTATCTTCTCTAATACGTTAGAAACTGTTGCCCCCATCAAATTAAAAAAGGTTAGAGAAAAACGTGCTGCGCCATGGTACAACAGTTATACCCATTCTCTCAAGAAAGAAACTCGTAATCTTGAGCGCAAATGGAGAAAAACTAACTTGGAAGTCTTTAGAATTGCGTGGAAAAACAGTATGTCCAGCTATAGACAGGCTCTAAAAGTTGCCAGGACCGAGCATATCCGCAAACTCATAGATAATCACCAAAACAATCCAAGGTTTTTATTTAGCACAGTGGCTGAATTAACAAATAAACAGAAGTCACCCGATCTAAATATTCCCTCACAGTTTAACAGTAATGACTTTAAGAATGTATTTACTGAAAAAATAGATAACATCAAAAATACAATAACAAATGTAGATTCTACAGTGTCTAGTACTTCGGCTTCATTCGTCGTAAATTATTGAAAGAGTTATAACCTGTAGCAGAAGAACCGCTTCTCAGTATTATTAACTCCTCGTTATCTTTAGGTCGCGTCCCAAAACCATTCAAGCTAATGTTTATTAAGCCTCTTATTAAGAAATCAAAACTAGATCCTTGTGAACTGGCAATTGACAGGCCCATTTCAAATCTTCCGTTTATGTCAATTTTTTTTTTGAAAAAGTTGTGTCTGCTCAATTCTGCTCCTTCTTGCAAAAAAAAATGATATCTATGAAGAATTTCAGTCAGTTTTTAGACCCTGCCATAGCACAGAGACAGCACTTGTTAAAATTACAAATGATTTGCTTCTTGCGTCAGACCAAGGCTGCATCTCATTGCTAGTTTTACTTGATCTTAGTGCTGCGTTCGACACTATAGATAATGACATACTCATAGATCGATTACAAAACTATACAGGTATTCAAGGGAAGGCTTTAAGATGGTTTAGATCCAACCTGTCCAATCGCAACCACTTTGTTTATTTAAACGAGGAGTCATCTAAATTATCACCAGTAAAGTATGAAGTACCACAAGGATCGGTCCTAGGTCCTTTGCTATTTTCAATATACATGTTGCCCCTTGGTAATATTATTCGAAAATATGGGATTAGTTTCCATTGTTATGCTGATGACACTCAACTATATATCTCATTAATACCAGATGCAACTTCTAAACTATCTAAGCTAACAGAGTGTGGTAAAATGTAAAAGATTGGATGACCAATCATTTTCTTCTATTGAAATCAGATAAGAGAGAGATATTACTTATTAGACATAAAACAGTACACATAATCTCTTGGATTACAATTTGCAACTAGACAGATGTACTGTTACTTCCTCTACAGTAAAAAATCTGGGTGTTATATTTGCAACCTATCTTTTGAAAATCATATTTCCCATGTTACAAAAACAGCATTATTCCATCTTAGAAACATTGACAAGTTATGGATCATGTTAACTTTTTCTGATGCAGAAAAGTTAGTTCATGCATTCATGACCTCTAGACTGGACTATTGTAATGCACTGCTAGGTGGTTGTCCTGCATCTTCAATAAACAAGCTACAGATAGTACAAAATGATGCGGCTAGAGTCCTTACCAGGTCAAGAAAATATGATCATATTACTCCAATTTTACAGTCTCTGCACCGGCTAGTGGCTACCTATTAAGTTCCGTATCAATTACAACATATTACTACTTACCTATAAGGTCCTAAATGATTTAGCTCCTCCGTACATTACTAGTCTTCTATCACGCTACAATCCAACCCGCTCCCTAAGGTAGCAAAACTCTGGACTCTTGGTAGTACGTAGGATAGGAAAGTCCACTAAAGGAGGTTGAACTTTTTCATATCTGGCTCCCAAACTCTGGAGTAGCCTTCCTGATAATGTTCAGACACACTCTCTCTGTTTAAATCTAGATTAAAGACATCTCTTTAGCCAAGCATTCATATAATGCATCTCACAATCTTGTACTGCAGTTATATCTGATCAAACGCACATTATTATGCTTTAACTTGGGTTGAACAGATAGTTTTTGCCTGGATGGAACAACAGCTACGCTAATTGTCTTGATTTGTTTCTCTGTTTCTGCCACTTGGAATTACACAAGCTTCAGTCTGGATCCAACCCTTAAATGATCTGAGATGACTGAATACCTGAGAAGAGATGATGCCAACCCCTCAGAGGACCTCAGAGGAAGCAAACCATCAGCGATTATACATTTAGATTTAGTCATTTTGCAGACGCTTTTATCCAAAGCGACTTACAATTGGGGAACACGTAAAGCGATTAATCTTGAAGAGGCAAACAGACAGAGGAAGTGCCCCTAACACTAAGTCTTAGCATTGTTCAAATAAATACAAGCTAGCAAGGGAAGGAGAAAAAGGTAAAGAGAAAGATGAAGATATAGAAAAGTTTTTTTTTGATGATGATGATGATGATGATGATGATGATGATGATGATAAAGTCAAGTAGTGTTGAAAGAGATGAGTTTTCAGTTGTTGCTTGAAGATTGACAGGGATCCAGCATTCCGGATGGGGGTGGGAAGATCATTCCACCAGCCAGGAACGGTGAACGAGAATGTTCTGGAGAGTGATTTTGAGCCTCTCTGTGATGGTACCACGAGGCGTCGCTCACTAGCAGATCTTAGACTTCTGGAAGGGATGTAGATTCGTAATAGTGAGTGGAAGTAGGTGGGTGCTGACCCTGTGGTTGTTTTATATGCAAGCATCAGTGTCTTGAACTGGATGCGAGCTGCAACTGGTAGCCAGTGCAAGGAGACAAAGAGAGGTGTGACATGTGCTCTTTTGGGCTCGTTGTGTTTGATGGAAGTCCAGCCAGAAGAGCATTGCAGTAGTCCAGCCTAGAAATGACAAGGGCCTGGACAAGAAGTTGTGCAGCATGCTCTGTCAGAAAGGGCCTGATCTTTCTGATGTTGTGAAGTGCAAACCTGCAAGATCGAGCAGTCTTCGCAATGTGCTCTTTGAAGGTCAGCTGATCATCAAAGATTACATCAAGATTTCTGACCGAAGCTGATGGGGTAATTGTTGATGAACCTAACTGAATCGTGAAGTCATGCTGTATAGTTGGAGTGGCAGGGAAGACAAGAAGCTCAGTCTTTGCCAGGTTGAGCTGTAGGTGATGTTATTTCATCCATGCCGAGATGTCTGCCAAGCAGCCTGAGATCCGTGCAGCTACCGTTGGATCATCTGGTCGAAATGAGAGATAGAGCTGTGTGTCATCATCGTAGAAATGGTAGGAGAAGCCATGTGCCTGTATGATGGGACCCAGTGATGTAGTGTATGTGGAGAAGAGGAGGGGTCCAAGAACCAAGCCCTGGAGAACCCCAGTGACCAATTGATGTACTTTGGATACCTCCCCTCCCCAGGCCACCTTGAAAGACCGACCAGTGAGATAGGATTCAAACCAGCGAAGTGGAATCCCAGTGATGTCCAGTGATGAGAGGGTGGACAGGAGGATCTGATGATTGACAGTGTCAAAAGCGGCAGATAGATCCAGCAGAATGAGGACTGATGATTTGGAATCAGCTTTTGCAATTTGCAGGGCTTCAGTGACAGAGTAGCGCAGTCTCAGTTGAATGGCCACTCCTGAAACCTGACTGTTTAGCATCTAGTTTGTTGTTCTGTGAAAGAAACAATGAGACCTGGTTGAAGACAACTCGTTTGAGTGTTTTGGCTATGAATGGAAGGAGAGAGATAGGTCTGTAGTTTTCTATAAGAGAAGTGTTTAATGTAGGTTTTTTTAGCAGTGAGGTAACCCGAGCCTGCTTGAATGCTGTGGGGAAGATGCCTGTGAGGAGAGATGTGTTGATAATGTGTGTGAGTGCTGGTAAGAGTGTGTGGGAGAGATTGCTTGGAGAAGGTGTGAGGGGATTGGGTCTAGAGGACATGTTGTAGAATGGCTTGAGAGGAGAAGTTTGGATACTTCCGCCTCAGTGAGGGGACAGAAGGAGAAGATGGGAGTTTGAGCAGTGGATCTAGTTGGTTGGAGGTCCTGTGTGAGTGAAGGTGAAAACTGACTACTGATTGTTTTAGTTTTGTCTGTAAAAAAAAAGTTTATACTGACTTAACCAAATTTTCCCATAAGTTAATTATATTGAGTTTCTAAAATATAAATCTATTTTAGAAACTTAATTTCCTGTGAATTTCCTGATTGTATCGTAAAAAGCGTTATACAAATAATATTGAATTTAATTTAATTTCAGTGACTTACTGTTATGCATACATGGTATAGAGCAGGCATCCTCAAATATGGCCCACTCCTGCAGAGTTTAGCTCTAACCCTAATCAAACACACATGAGCATGCCAATCAGATGCTTCAAGATCATCAGAAAAGCACAGGTAGGTGAGTTTGATCAGGGTTGGAGCTAAACTCTGCAGCAGATTGGCCCTCCAGGGATAGTTGAGGAACCCTGGTAGAGGTTTCTAAATGAATATTTAAAAACTCGTGCTAAAGAAAGAGGGATTTTTATGACATTTTAATCTAAAGGACAGTTAACAAGAGGATTATCTCACACCCATAAAATTGAGACATGAATATTCATTGACACTCTGGTGAATATTTGCACTTACATTCTAATTCTATTTTAATTTTCACCTATTTTGCAGGCTCAGCAAATCTGAAGCTTACAGGCTATTAATTGCTCATGCATGGATGAATCAGGAGTGCCTTCGTGACTACTGCCATTTCCTGATCATATCCCAATTGTAGTCATTTGTCTACATACTGCAGGCAAGCATGATTAATTAATTTTAGTCCTTTGATGGGAGATTACTCAATTTAGTAATTAGTAGAGAGCTCCAAGTGTCATCCTACCTTATGTAAAGGTGGCATGGCTATATATTTTTTCATATTCTTTACACTTCTTATCCCATACAGTGAGTTAGTGTAATCTTTCTCACAGTCTTTAACGCACAATAAATGTCATTAGAACAGAAATATTACTAGAATACATTTTACTGCTATTGAACATATTCATCCCCTTGACATGTTTTGTGGTTTTGCTGCATTGAAATCACAGTAGACTCTTTAATATTAAGAAAAAACAAACAAAAAATATAAATGTTAAATAACAGATTTCATAAGTATTATAAAATCAGTAGTTGGTAATCAGCAGTAAAGGAGTTTAACCTGTTGCCCGGATGCTTCATCGGTCACTGCTTTAAGTGAGACAAAATGTGTTAAAAATAAATTTCATACGGTGATGCATTGCTGCCACACACATATTTTTTTTCACTCAATTATGTCGTAATAATGATATCTTATGTAGTTTTAGCTACATCTTTTCTCGTAATAACAAATTTTTTTTTCGTTAAAACCATTTTTTTTTGTTAAAAATGAGAAATATGTCGTTACAACGACAATTATCCAGTTAAAACAACATATTTTCTCGTAATAACAACATATTTTCTCGTAATAACGAGATGTTTTCTCATTAAAACAACATCTTTTCTTTTAAAAATGAGATACGTCGTAAAATTATACAATTTTCTCCTCGTAATAATTACATATTTCATAAAAACAACGTTTTTCCATTATGATAGACATATGGTACATTGTGTGAACGAACTGAGCGATTGTCCACGCTGCTGTCGCCACAATCTGATAAACGAGGGTATGCACAATGCTGAATTTAAATACACCGTTTTAAATGTATTTTAAAGTAATGGTTTTAATTGTAGCGGCATGTTTATAAGGATTAAAGGCAGAGTAAGCAATTTCTGGAAGCCAATGTTGATATTTGAAATCACAAAACAAACACGCCCCTACCCCAAAAGGGTCTCGCCCCTATTTTGATAGATCCGCCCAACAAATACGTAGCCTACACAACCCAGGCAACGATTAGTTCTGTGAAACAAAAGCCGCTTTTCCACCAAAATTACCTGGAACAATATGTCCCAGGAACTTTTTCCCCCAGACCTGTTGCTGTCTGCGTTTCCATCACGGTCTAAATTACAGAGAAGATTAAGCAAATAGTCTGGTGACTTAATGTTAGGTCTGCGCATATTTCTCAATACCAAGTACGCAAATTTCGGACTTGCATCCTCAGTAGTTCCTACTTCACGATTTAGACTCGGGAGTGTGAGCTCCCGCGGACGGTACGCTGCAAGTCCGGTAATTCTGCAAATAGCAACATATTTGATAACGTCACGAAATAAAGCAACCTCATCGTCTGATCGCTGGCCTTCCACTCCTTGAGTTCTCTCCAGCGCTGGAAAGCTGATCCGATCCGATCTCTATACAGGTTCTACTTCTTGCCTTATCGTTTCGCAGACATTTTCCTAGTTTATTTTTTATATTTATCTTTCTGTCACCTAGCTCGGCTGTTCACTAAACGCTCTCTCTGTTCTCTTGGAAAAAAAATGATCTCCTCCATATCATGATTAGACACATCTTATATGCCCAAAACACACCCATTACTCGTTAAGAGAATAGGGAAAACCTTTTTAGACCATGTGCCACGCATGACCATTTTACCATTATTGAAATAGTGTATATAACTAGTGTAATAAGTGTATTCGGACATGCCCTGCAAGTGCACCTGCACCTTGCACTTTAGACCAAGTACTTAGATTGTTAAAATAGGGACAAATGTGTGCTCCCATATTTTGAGACTAAGTGCCGATTTACTTACAGCTTGCACCAGTGCAAACTGTCTTTTGCCGTTAAGATAGTACTGTCTGGATTTACTAAAGACACGCGATTGAGAATTTGAGCTGAACAAGTTGGAAACACAGTTATTTTTGCACCTGACCATATTGAATATTAATTTTTAGGAGTTAACCTTTCAGAAGCAAAAGTTATAAGAGGAGAGTATTAAAATGAATTATGCAATGAAATCTATTAACATTTGCACTCATCTAATTATTGGTATTTGCACAACTGTTTAACGCCCAAAAAGCATGTCTTAAAGTAGGCGGTACTTTGCTCTGCTCTTAGTAGATTGTGCTGGTCATTATGGAAATTATCTGGCAGTGTCTCTGTTCTTTTATGTGCACATTGTCAGTAAATCACCTGCAGAATTTTTCCCTCCCATCTGCACTTTTATGGAATTCCACTCTAATGCTAATTTGCCCTGTTTAGTAAATCTATATGGCCAGAAATATAGGCCTATAAAAGATTCATAACTCAGTTAATAGTGTGTCTTAGAGTTTGTATATCTTTATCAGAGTATTTTTAACAAATAATAGATGCAAGAGTACAATTTTCAGTTTTGTAATGTCTTTGATCCAAGAGCAAAAACTCCATTTACATGACATCTTTCATCAGCCCCGACAGCATTCGCTGTCAGTATTCGAGCTTTGCTTTGGCTCAGCACCACTCCTTTGAAGTTAAAGCCATTTCAATCCATCTGTCTCTACACACAAAATAACAATAATGCAGTCATTAGCATAAACCCAACTACCATCCGTCACTCTCTCAAGGTTATTACTTCAGCACATGTCCCATATTATTTGCCATTTACAATATGTCAGTGCGCTGATATTGTTGTAATGATACCATTGGATTGCGAGCTGCGTGACAGCAGAAGTGCTTCATAATTGAATTTTTTGGCAAGACACTATAAAGTCATTGCTAGAAACGAGCAATTAATCAGTATTACAGGGGAGCATGACACATAACTCGCTAGAGAAAATGTGTGCTCAAAAAATGGGTGGAAGAGTTCGGCTGATGAAGACGTGGTAGTTCTGTAAAAAAATGCCACAGAAACAGCTGCTGTAATTTGTTCTTTTATAGACAGCCCAAATGGCCTAAACGTTCTGTTACGCTTACAATGAACTGGTTGTAAGCCAGTTTCTGATAAGGCTTTATTACTCCCTTCACAGTATTCTAAAGCTTGACATTAAACAATTCCCTCACCCTTAGTTCAGAACAACTTATTAGGTCCAAATGTCAGTCACTAGTCCTTATCATGTTTGGCTTTCTAATTTTCAGAGAAGGTCAAATATATTATTCTGGTTGCCCCCAATTGTGAGAGTCTGGGACAGCTAAATATGCTTTGTCTTGTGGAAAAGGAATATGTTGATTGCTATGGCTTTAAGCTGTTGGATGATTCAAATACATTTCATGAGATAAAAGCAATTCCATGGAGCATACTGAGTCTCCATCTTAAGTGAAGTGACGATTCAGTTAGCGTGTACATTAGTTTTTGGGAGTGGTTGTTTTAAGTACCCCTTTAATGTATTGTCCACTTGGAGATCAAAACATCTAGTACAGACTGTAGCTTTAATATGAATGGTTGTTCGTTTTATTTATTGCTGTAAATGCTTGGAGGGGAGGCATAATTGCCTTTACAAAGATGTGCTTACTGCTGGTTTATGGCTTAGAGTCTGATTAATACATTTAGTGCTTTTTAGCACCTTTTGAACATCTTGCATACACATTTTGGTATTATTTTGAAGATATATTCTTAAATATATTTTTTATGATTCATTTTATGTGAATACTGTATGGAAGTTTTTTTTTTATTTATTGATTTGATAATCTTCCTTTCCACGGTCCTTTGGCTTGCAATTGGGATTTAAAGACACATAAGGCCCTATCATACACACAGCACAATGCAACTCCAGGTGTGACACAAATGTTTTTTGCTAGTTTCAGCCCAAAGCAGTTTTAATTTTCATGTCCAACGCAATTTTGTTTAAATAGCAAATGCACTTGCGCCCATCTGTTTGCCGATGAGCATACTGGTCTGAAAACAAGGTGTGTTCAGGCACATTATCGGCACGTTGCAATTTTGAGGCAACTGAAACCAATTGCGCCATTGACCAACTAAAACTTGGTCTAAAGTCAATGGCGCAGTAGGCTATTTTATTTATTAATTATTATTTTTTTTATTTAAGGGGCCTGTTCGTATTATGGACCGCAGGTGCAAAATGCATGTACACCCTGCTTATTACACACATGGATGCGCATCAGCACACAAACATGCCAAATATTAAGAAATTAAATTATGTACAAGATTATTATTACGTGCACTTTAACATCTCGCTTGAGCAGATATTTTTCCTCTCTGGAGAAGCATTCAGTCTTTGCTCTTGCAAATTATTTCATGTAAATTGTGAATCCACCATGGTGCAAGCGCAACTGGCTTTTAAAGGGAATGGGATTTGAGACTCTGATTGGTTTATTGCGCATTATGTCCAAAACACACCCATGTCTCATTAAGAAAATAGGTACAACCCTTTTGGACCATGCAACTGGCCCGCCAACAGTTAAACTAGCCAATGTGGATTCCGACACATCATAAAGTCATCATATTTTTTTCATGTTTTGTAATGTTGCAGCCTTATGTTAAACTGCTGTAAATTACTTTTTTCCACATCAATCTACACTCCATAAACAATAATGGCAAAGCAAACTGAACTGAACAGAACTCAACAGAACTGACTCAACTTTGTAAATTTTTAAATAGAGTTTACTATAAGCCATTCTTGCTGTGGGCTTAGGGTCATTGTCCAGTTGGAAAGTGAACCTTCTGCCCAGTCTGACGTTCTGAATGTTCTGGACTACAGCATGAGGATGCTACCACCATAATTTACTTTTGTGATGGCACTCTGCAGGTGACGAGCAGAGCTATTTTTCTTCAAACATGATCTATTTTCTTTTGTCTATTTTGTATATTGTGTTTTTGTAATTTGCACATTGTCTATTTTGTATATTTGTCTTTTATTATTTTTATTATCGGTGTCTTGTCATTCTGACGCACTTTGAAGCTTGTGTCACTAAAAGAAATTCCTCGTATGTGTAGACATACCTGGCAATAAAGCTCATTCTGATTCTGATTCTGCTTGGATTTCAGGTTCATCAGGCCAGATAATCTTGTTTCTCACAAGCTAAGGGTCCTTTAGATGCTTTTTATTAATTCAAAGTGTTTTGTTCATGGGTCTTCACTGAGGAGAGGATTGAGTCTAGCCAACCCAGCATAAAGCACAGCTTGGTGGAGTGTTGCAGTGATATTTGTCCTTCTGTAGGTTTTTTTCCTATCTTCACATATGATCATGGAGCTCAACTAGAGTGATCATCAGCTTCTTGGTCACCACTCTAACCAAAGCCTTCATCCATCAATTGCTCAGTTTGGCCAGGAGGCCATTTCTAGGAAGAGTTCTTGTTGTTCCAAAACATCTTCTATAATGGATACTACATGCTTCTGTGAACCTTCTATGCAGCAGAATATTTTTTTTGTTTTGGTTTGATGCAATCCTTTCTCTGAGCTCTACATGTCACATAAATTGCTCCAAGACTTATACGTTACAGATCCAAGTGCAGCTTTGCTTGAAACAGCGCAACATCCAAGTAAACAGTCCAAGAACATTCCAACAAAGATAAATAATTCCAGAGGGCAAGGAAAAATAACTCAAGTGCAGTGTAACAATTAGGGGTGTAAGAAAATATCTGTATCGATTCTCAAAAACAGAATATTGATATATATATAAAATACAGGATTCATGGCAGTTTTGAGTTCATATCCTGCCAGCTAGAGATCAGTTTTGATCTCTGAACTTAAACGTAACAGGAAATACTAGCAGTAGGGCACTCCACTAATGTTAGCATTAATATAGTTTGCTGCCAGTAATGGAGGATGAAAGAATTGTTCCAGTTCCAGTTTCGGTGTATAAAGCTAAAGTGTGGCGTCATTTGGGCTTTTATGGTAACATCCGCCCCGGGACCGTGGCGCGAGCGCAACCTTGGTTCTGCCGCTTGCCACATCCCGTGTGAAGAGCCTTTGAGGCGTGGCAGTGTCGCCGCACGGCTACAGCTTTCTCTTGTGTTGGCGTTTTGTACATTTGGGGTGATTCCACACGGAACATAAATACAAACTAAAAAACATGTGCATTCCAAGTTGAAAGGTTCTGAGAATGTTCAACATCTTTATTTTACAATTGTTTTATACATTTAACTAAAGAATCCTGCAAGCATTTTAATTTAACCTCCAAGACATTGCTACAGACAAACAGTTTATATAGGCAGGACCCAAATTATTCAAATGGGAGCAGCTATAACCAATCGTCTCACATGGGACAGAGCAATGTAGTCTGGGAAATGGAGTTCATAACAGAATGAACGTGAATGGAGAAGATTGCTCTCTAGTGGCTAAAGAGGGCACACCAGCTGGACACATGACACTACAGGCAGACTTTTTTTTACCTCAGGTCTTGATCTTTACTCTAATATGCATGTTCAGCTGTTAGACCTTTTATTAAGACGTGTGCCTTTTCAAATCATACCAATTCAATTGAATTTGCCACAGGTTAGCTTCACTCAAGGTGTGGTAACATTTACAAGCAAAATGAACGCTCCTGAGCTAAATTTCAACTGTCCCAGATAAGGGTATACATACTTATCCAATTTAATAATTTACATTTTTATCTTTAATACATTTGCAAAGATGTTAAAAACCTGTTATTTTCTTTGTCATTATTGTTTATGTAGTGTAGATTAATGTTGGGAAAAAAATTATGAATTAGTTCAATTGACAAAAAATTACAAAAACTTCAGTTGGGCTGCTTATTGGTGAATTAAGCTTATTTTATTATGTATGCATTGTACACAGTAATTGAACTGATCTGAACCAACAGTAAATTGACCCGAGCTTAATAATAAAACTAGTGTATTGCTAAAGCTGCTTTACAGCAGAATTTAGATTTGCCTCATATTTGATCAAGTTTGCATACTCTACACTCTCAGAAATAAAGGTACAAAAGCTGTCACTGGGGCGGTACCTTTTCAAAAGGAACACTTTTGTACCTATTAGGTTCAAATATGTACACTTTAAGTACTGATATGTACCTTTTAAGGTACCAAAATGGACCCTTTAGGTACAAACATGTACCTTTTGAAAGGTACCGCCCAGTGACAGCTTTTGCACCTTTATTTCTGAGAGTGTAATTTAGTTACTTTCTCGTTTAATACTATGAAGCTGCTTTGTAATCAATCTGTAAAGATAACAGGACAAAACTCATAAATGCCACTCACCTGCTTCTGTGTATATTTTATTTTTATTTGCACAGAAGAGTCATTTATCATGTGAAAATCTTAATTATTATTATTATTATTTTACATAACTTCCATGTGACAACGTATGCAACTTGAAGCCAAGTATTGATTGCTTGCTCCGAATGCTATAACATTTTGCTTCGGCCGAGCTTGACAGCTGTGTCAAATGGAACACACACACTTGTTCTGTTTCTTGATGTTACACTGACCAACCAATTGATTTCATTGACCCGTTTAATATGCTAGCTGTGATATAAATGGTTTTCTCTCTGGGTGCCTTTAAAAAACAGTATCTCTTCTATAATGTAGAACATGACAGCTTTATTAAAATGGAAATGCAACAAGTCATACAAATCTTGTAAAGATTTGAAGTTTTATTAAGCATCTCGTCAGTGATTTGTCCCAGCTGTAAGTCTGAATCTCAAAGGGACTTTTCCTCCTCAGAAAGGTCAACAAATGTAAGTGGAATCATTTAATATTGCCAGTTTTGGGAAATGTTTCCCATCACTAGGAATTCTGGGCTTTCTGAATGTATATCGTGGCCTCTTTTTAAATTAAATGTAATGCTTGACTTGATGGACATTCCGTGGGTTTCAAAGATTTGCTCTGTGAGTGACCTGAATTCAACATATTCAATATTAAATTCAACATAGTATTATGTTATACCGGTCATTATTTCATTTAGCATCACACTAAAATAATATTTTTGTATCATGTATTCTGATATAAAAATAGAATAAATTAATAATACTAAATCCTGCATCTACCCTATTTTTGGATTGTTTGTTTTGGCATCTAAACCTTTCCACTTTTTACTATAGCTACAGCCCAGCATGCCAGTTGGCATTAGGATCAAAAAGAGGCCAGTGGTGTCCTGTGGTTGGAGTTCCCTAAATTGTATTTTGATTATGTTCAAATGCGCTATTGTAATGTAAGTGCAAGATACACTAACAAAATATTCCATTACAAAGTCTACTATTATTACTAAAGTGACTATTATTCTGAATGTCATTTAGAATAATAGTCACACTGTGCAAGGTATAACATGGTTTTCTGTTACAGTAACTATACAACGAAATTTGCAGATGCAACCTTTTGCACAGTGTATGGGAATTAGTCAGAGATAGTTTGTAGCCTTTCAAAAGGCTTTTGTTAAAAGTCACGTCTCTGGATTTAATTATGACATACCTGCAAAATAACTGAGATGGTGGCTAAATGCAACACCCCTCGTCTGTAGGTTTGAATAGAATAATTCATAAAAACACCAGGTTTCAAATACCAGTAAATAGTGAGAATTATCAGTTCTAGAAGGCTTAGAATGTCACAATGAAATATGTTACTGTTCCGGGTTGGCCATCGTAACTGGAATACAAACTTGAAAGGAAAGCTTGAATGATATGATAGCTTTCAGGAAATCAGAGGACAGTGTCCACCATTACGGAGGCTGAATAGCCCAGACACATGGACATTGCATTCATAGAACGCTTTGATTTTTACCTCTCACCTGTTTCATGTGCCTCTAGCAGGATTTGAGAGAGAAAAAAATAACTTGAGAGTGTTGCAAGAAATACTTCATGCATTATGCATTATAGATATTTTTGCACAGTCGTGTTTAAAGGATAAATCCCATACCCCCTTCCCTCAATGAGAACTCCTGGTACTACAAATGTAACACACTTTCCCTTTTATACACCTTAATTAATTTGTCTTGTATGATTGTGTATGTGTGTGTGTGTGTGTGTGTGTGTGTGTGGGTGGGTGAGTGAGTGTGAACCTGTTTCTTGAGAATTGGGGGGTTATCTTGGCTTGTCACATAGAGTTTAACGTAGAACACCAGACAAAGGAGATGGATGCATAGAGGAAATGTTTAATCGAAATCTTGAAAATATTTTGATTAATACCACATCTAGAGCTGAATTGTGTAATTAATTAAAGGGATACCCTCCCCACCGTTTTTTTTTATAAAATAAAAATATGTAATTAATTACTCACCCTCATGTCATTCCAAACCTCTAAGAAATTCACCCCTCTTTGGAACACAAATCAACACAACACAAATTATGTTTTTATTAAATCCGATAGCTTTCTGGCCCTGACAACAACACAACGCTGTACATGTGTTCTCCTGACACGGAAGAGAGTAAATTGTTGAATAAAGTCCGTTTTTTTATTTGTGCACAAAAATTATTCTTATAGTTTTAAAACATTTAGGTTGAACCACTGATGTCACATTGACTATTTTAACAATGTCCCTCCTCACACAGCTACAGGGGCGCCAATGAGCGCATGTACTGGCACTACATTGTAGTAGGGTTGTGATAAAGAGTGGCATGGTAAAGAATCAGCGTGTCATGTAATATTCTCATATAAACTTTAACAGCTAATTAGAAAAATATTGATATAGTAAAATTAGCTAATTCACGAGATCAATACATCCTTTATTAAACCGCTTTGTTGAGTTTTATGCATCCTTACGGAGGTGTCAAAATGTTGAATCAATAAATTCACTTCTAACACAGCACTTACTGCGATCAGCATCAACAAAAAAAAAAAAATATTATAATTAAAAAAATTGGGGGCAATAGGGATTTCGCCTAGGCGTCAAATTGGCTAGAAACGGCCCTGCATGGGGGTGAGTAATTAATGTCATAATTTTAATTTCTGAGTGAACTAACCCTTCAATTTCTGCATCACTAGTGTTAGCAAAGAGTATCATATTGTTACGGAAGGACTCTCAGACACAAAGGAAGATGGTAAATGGTTACGTTTAATAACTGCAATGTATGATGAGCAGGAAACAGTAGAATAACAGGTGTGTTAATACTTCGGAGGGTTTGGAGCAGATGTGACGGTTCGTCTGTCTCACGGGTCCAGGAGACCGGAGATAAGGACAGACGCTAAATCCCAGGACTGAAGCAGGAGGATGACACTGAGATGAAGGTGATCGAGGACGAGGAAGACACATTGAGGAAGACACAAGAGGTAATTATCTAAATGCACATGGCAAAACGTAGAACTAGGCGCTAGAGTCCAACTATGTTGAAACGAGATCGGACGCTTGACTGAGGTGAGGTGAGGTGTGTGCTTAAGTAGCGTGTGGTGATGAGGATCTGATGACGTGCAGGTGTGCTTGATTAAGGCTCAGGTGAAATCAGGTGCGGGCGTGCGTAGTGAATGGTGGAGGACAGACAGACCCGTGACACATATCCCATCTATCCTTCCGTTTGTCTGTCTGTCTATTCATCTGTTCATCCGTCCATCTATCCATCCATCCATTCATCCATTCACCCATCTATCCATTCATCCATTCATGCCTGTGTGACTCATCTGACATCATGAGAACATTTGTGATGCTTTTCATAGCCATTCATTATTTACTTGAGTCATTCCTAAGTAGAAACATTGACAGTATATTCACTGAGATAAGACTGTTTTTTTTGCTAAATTATTAAGTGATTTTAGAAAGTGATTTGGGGCACATTGTTCTGCTCTTATGGACCAGTATTATTATTTCCATATAGTATAACATTATTTCTGCATGATGGCTTCACGTCTACCTTTTCATTTTGAGTATAATATAGCTATGTAATGGACCAAGTGCAATGGGCATAGCAAATTACATTCGATGAATGGAAGTTAATTGTATGGCATACAAACAGCACAAACTCCTTTTTTTGCAAGATGTAAACTGTAGGCAACATAAAACAACCTATAGGCATTTAGGTTAATAGGGAGAAGAAGAACCAGAGCATCCGTAGGAGTCCATTACCCCTCTGCATTTACATTCCACTACCGACATTTTTCATGCATAAATTAGAGTCTAATGCAGGCAATTAATAGACTTCCATTAGAACACTAGAACTCCCTTCCTCTATCTTGCTCTCTCTCTCTCTTTTACCTAAGTTGCCTTATCTTTCCTCTGAAATGTAAGGGGTTGTGCTTTTTCATTACTTTAGACTGAGCAGTGTCACTTAACTGCATAATGCAATCATTAGGTGTCAAAACACAGAAAACAACTAATCTGCTCTGCTTTCAATTTCAATAAATATATTATGACGCATCCTTGCTTTTGTACATTCATATGAGTATAGGACTGAGCAATATTAGCAGTTTATACTATCAGAACTCTTTCAAAATACACAGTGCTGACTGAAATGAAGAGGAAAAAAAGGTATTTTGAGCAAATGTCAGCTCTTTTTTTTCTTGTGCAATGCAATTGCACTTTTGAGTCAGAGTGGTGTAGACATCATATATATACCTAATATCCCAAAAAGGTCAGCTATAAGATATAAGTAAGCAGTCATTACTCAGAGCTGGAATAGGTAGTCACATAAATGCAAGGAGATGCTATAAAAACAACAGGACTGAAGTGGAAATTAAGTTGTTAGTTGATGGTTTTCCCCTATGCGACTTGAGTCACATGTAAGTAATGTTTGCTTAAGACCTACCAAAACACTGTCTATTTGTTTCTCTGATGTCCAAGCCAAAAATATCGTCAGTCAGGGCATAAGGCTGAGGGATGTGCACTTGGACGTTTATCATGGTTTTGCAGTGCTTTCTGCAGGACAGTCCCTTTGGAGAGACCTTGGGTTAAGTGGCTTGTTCACTCTCGGATGAATGAATCAGCCATTCTGAGGTTTGAACTCAGGACCTTTGTGTTCCCAAATATTTTAACACTCTCCTACCACCTAACTAGCTGCTAGAAATAGAAGCTGAGTTGTAAAGGCTGGATTAGAACTCAGTCGATTAAACATAGCTGATACATGCTGACTCTGTTCGCTTAAAAATGAGCAGTACATGAAATTTTATTTGCTCATGTGCTGCAAACATTTACGTATGGTATTAAACTATAAAGTGTGCAAATAGATATGAAAAGCACTTAACATAATGCAAATATTTATGGTTCATATAGTATTATTTACTTCACGTTTCCTTTTAATTAATTTATACTTACGTGTAATAAAAATAATAATAAAATACATAGCTTCACCAAAAAAACTAAATGCTTGAAATTACTTGGTTCTTTTTTCTGAGGAGAAAAAAACACACGAGACCATCAAAATTACTATGCAGTTTGTTTTGTGATAAGCACAAGGCCATGCAACCAAATGGCAAGAGTTATTTAAACATACTCAGCCCTCTAAACACATGTATACTTGTCATAATGTACACTGAAATAATATACATAGTTCCATTGATAGCCACAATGAAAAAACAAATTACCAGTCAGTCACATCGGCCCTTCAAAAACTGGCCCACCTACAGCACACAATAGGACTGGGAGTGTGTAGCCAGGAGGAGGATGAATGCTGAAACTGCTAACAGGTTCCTATTGTGCCTCATCCTGAGACCATACATCAACCATCATGTCTGTCCATCTCTTATCTAAGACTCTCATAGTGAATGTTTAAGATGTCCTCAAGGTCTGCAGCAAGTCCAGACCACTTGTGAATGATGACTTTATGGAATGAGGCCTCATCTCATATCCAAACATTTAATACCAGTTGTGAAAATACTGTTCGTTTCTTTTCTTTTCTTTTCTTATTAAATTTTTTTTTGCGATTGTGTGGTTGAGCGGTCATATATTTTTTAATATATAAATTACACACATGGTTGAGGCTCTCATTTAGAGTGACGTTAAATTGCAGAGCTTTCCTTGTGACATTTAGTAGGAAACTATCATGGTTCGTTGAACTGGCCAGCCAGGGCAGCCACAAATATCTATTTTGTCCGCCTTCTGATGCATAATGATAGATAGGGAAATTAGATAGATTTAACATGCATAAGCAGATGCTAAGATTTGTAAATGTGCCATTCTAAAACAAAGAATGCAACATTAGAGAGATTTATTTTTTGATCTGGCATATATTATTCCACATGAACCTTTTGTCATTGTCATTGAGATTAATATCAGGTTCATTGTTTATCACAAAGCATCTCATTATGTGGCTCTTCATCATTCAAAGATAGATAAATTATTCTGAATTATTCTTCGACTTGAAAATGGCAGCTATTGTACCCCAAAAATGAATGCAAAGGGATCCACACAAGGATGAGCCAAAAAATAAATAAATCCTAAAAGCATTGTTCATATGATTGCTTTTGCTAATACAATTATTTATTTTCAGCCAAAAAGACAAATAGGATCTTTGGAAATGATAAACATGTCCATCGATTGCTTTGAGATGTTAGTGGTAATATCTCTCAACCAAAGTTTATATTCATTATTTATTTTTTATTTTTTTACCCACTGTCTTTATACTCATTTGATGTTACCTTCTGTTCTCTAAAGCTCTGTGCAAATTTCACACTTATAATTCATGGCAGCACTGCCAGTATAGCAACTGGTACATTTTAGTTTGGAGCCACAAGTATTGTCTAAGGGATTGTGCATTTTCAACAGCAGATGCCAGATGACAAAAAAGTTTATTCTTTCTTGAAGATCTCAGAAGCCATTGATTTAGATCCAGGTTTTTCATTGAGGGCTTGGTGGGTATTGAAGTTGCAATGTTTTTCCCCTAGGGGCTCGAGGTTTGGTTGGTTGGCCTTTCTTTTTCTTCTTCTTCTTTCAAGATGGACTGTCAGTCTGTGATAGGGATATTTCAGTGAATCTTTCTGCAGTTTTACTTTTTTCTAATAAGTAGCTGTATTATGAGTCAGTCATTAAATCATTTATTCAACTGCTTCATTAAAAAATGTTGCTTAAAGTAAAAGTTCACCCATAAATGAAAATTTACTGTTCACTAATGAATCATCTTCAGTGAATGGGTGCCGTCAGAATGAGAGTCCAAACATCTAAAAAAAAAAATAAACACAGTAATCCACAAGTAATCCAAACATCTCCAATCTATCAATACAAGTCTTGTGCATGAAAAACTGCATTTTTGTAAGAAACAAATGCATTATTGTGGCATTTCAACTTTAAAGTGTTGCTTCTGGCCAAAATTAATGTCAATAATTCCCAAAATAATTCACAGAAGAAGTTGAAAAGCCAAAACATCTGTACTCCATTTATGGTAATTAAAGGGATCGTTCACCCAAAAATTCTATCATCATTTACTCAAATTTCTCATCCTCGCATTGTTCCAAATCTGTGAGTTTCTTTCTCCTGTTGAGCACAAAAGAAGGTAATTTTTATTTGTATTTTGGTAACTAAGCAGTAGCCATTGACTTCCACGTTATTTTTCTCCATACTATGGAAGTCAATAGCTACCATCAACTGTTTGGTTATCCACATTATAAAAAAAAACCTAAGTAAACAAGGTTTAAAATTTTGGAAATTATCCTTTAATTCCTTTAATTTAACTCTTTTAGAATAATTGGTCACATCATTATTTACTGCTCAGTTAATTGACTCAAAAAGTTATTTGGTCTTATGAACAAAAATCGCATACTTCCAACGGTCCTATGCCTGATGTGAAACTGCCATTAAGATGAATGGAAATGCTAACAGATTTCTGTCACCAGGTATTACAAATATCCTTGTTTTCCAGGGTTATATTAGGACATCTGTCCACTAACCTTCGATTCACTTCTGCTTCTCTGGGGCCTTATTCTGGTATATCGATGCAGGTTTCTGACATTGCCATTGGTGAGTTCTGCTAATGCTGTCTCATGCCTGTGAGCAGGCTTTGCTTTGAGGAGCAATAATCTTGCTCCCGTTCAACACCTCACTGCCTCCATCCGGTTCACTAAGATGGGAGCAGGCAGCATTTCAATTTGGAATGCTTCTTTCACTTAGCTTGAAATGCCGCCTCTGTTGATGGTCAATTATTCTCCCCACTAGATGACAGAAGACGACAATTAAGTTATGTGGGCAGGATAGCATGGAGAGAGAGCAGGGCAGATGCAACCCGGAGGCTGTCATGTTTGCAGGGGGCCTCTGGGGTACATCGTGGCCTACCGTGGGTGGAACGAGTGAACTTTGTCAGGGATGTATCAAGCAGTGGTGCTCTGAAAGATTCTGAGATGTACGTCCACCGAGAGTACAGCGGGGGAAGGCGGGGTTCATGTCAGCCAATTATTTTGAATGGCTCTGACATGAAAAGGTGAAGTTGGCAATTAAAAGGCATGCTAAAAATATGCCGGCAATCCCCCTATCAACCTCTGTCTGAAGCTCCTAAGCTTGAGTAAGCCTGATTTGTGCTCCTGTTTATTGGTTCAGGGGTTGGCCTTTTGTCAACTTGCATAGACTCAGCAGTTATCACGTACATTTTTGATTTGGTTATGCATGTGTTTCAGACTCTTTCACTTAACCTTTCTGATGAAAGGAATGTGAGGTTTTCATTAGCCATTAGGAGCGTCTGTGTTCAATGTCGGGATGAATAAAGCTTGTTTAACGCTACATATTTTTTGTGTACATATTGAATATTCACTTACTAGCCATAATTCTCTTGCACATACTGTATAGTTTCATGTAGGGGAGACCAGGGTCACTTGTAACATATTTTACTGGGGCAGTCAAAATTTGAATAATTTACTCAAATTAATTAGATGTTGATTCACTAATCAAATTATCTGTAGTTATTTGCTATTCATTTAAATTAATTGAACTTTTGAAGTCAATGCGTTGCTTATTCAAGCTTTTTGACTGCAGAATTCTGCCCAAAATATGTCATGCGTTTAAGTGCTACTTATAGCTGAAATTGCTTAAATAGTATAAAATATTATAGTATCATACATTTTTCTCACCTGATTATTTATTTATTTATTTATTTATTTTAAATAATGAATCATACCAAATTAATGTGTGAATATTTATTGACAGACCCCCGCTTTTTGTTATTGTTATTACATTTTTATAGATCGGTCAATATAAATAATAACTAATCAATCAATCAATCAGTAATCAACCAATCAATAAACAATTCTGTTTCAAATTAGATCACACGTCGAACTGGTAATACCATAATTTTGTATACTTTTTAATACTAGCAAATATTTTTCACCTTTATATGGTACTAGTTTTTTTAGCTTCAGAAACAATGTGTTTAAAGCAACAACAACAAAAAAAACGCAGACGATTTAATTTAAATTAAAATTTTAATTAACTTACGAGTTCAGAGTTCTCAACTAGACAATTAGATTGAATTGTTATATTATAATTTATTTTGTATTTATTTTTGCTCGTTTTGTCAAACAACTTTTTAATTGATATAACTAGTGTCACATTTGCTTCCAACTTCACCATGACCGAGTTTAATTGATGATTTGATTGATGATTTTTGTCATAAATTATTGTCTTGCTAATGTCACATCTTTACAATTATATTCTGCCTCCACAGCGAACAACTTTCATTTAAAGGAGTGTTTGCTTTCCTCAAAAGTGGATGGAGATTTTGCCGCCAAGTCCAAAGCTATTATTCATGGCACTGCCAAAACAATATAAAGTTTTTACTGGAACACATTTCACCTCATTTAGTTTGTCACACTCAAGCAGATGTATTATTCATAAGTTTATTTTCATTATTTCCCCTCTAAGTCTTGGACTATTTGTCTTTTTGTTTGTACACAGCTTGTTTGTGTATCTAGGTCAATACAATATGACATAATAGGATGAAGAACAGGGAGGCAGATTAATCCTCATGATGTCTACAAAATACTTCGCACTGCTGGCTGTTGTAAAACCTTGTAAATGCTAAACAGTGGAATAAAATGTTGTGGCCATTAATGTTGACGTCTGTATCAACAACTACCAAACTCAATTATCAAGAACATTATTGCTGTTGTAAAAGTAACAAAACTAAATTCATTTTGAATACATCCAGGACAACAAGTCCATGTAACTTTATACAAGAAAAAATTGATTGTGTTCTCCAGACATTCACACATATTTCCTGAAACTTTAGAAAGCTTGAGAATATGAATGTGAATATTTGACCTATTGCTCTCTGTTGTTGAGAGATAGACTAGGGCATGTTAGAAGTGGTACCAAATAATTACATTTTTTCAAACGGACTGCAGAAAAATAGTTTGAGGCTAGAGATTGTCACCACTTAAGGCTAGCTGAATGAGGGCATAAACTCTCTTAACAACCAGTAATGGGCAGTAGTGCCATTATGAATAGCAAATGTATTATTAGTTTAGCTTTATTTACCATAAAGTGATAGCATTTTAGTAACAAACTTATTACTTTATATTACTATTTTTAAGCAGTAGGGTAGTGATGGCAGTTATTTTTTCCCTATTTCAGAAACCACTTTGCATTGCATTTGGTAAAATCAGAACTAGCTGCAGTGTGTGTAAATTGTGGATGAAATATAATTACAAAACTAACAAACAAACAAATTACCAAGCAAATAAATATATAAAGAAATGCAAAATATAATTAATAAAATTGACAGGAAATAAGATTTTTGTCTTTTTTTTTTTTTTTTTTTTTTAGTTTATTCTGGACATTTCTGGAAATTGTTTGAGTGTACTGAAAATATTTTATCAGTATAAAAGCCAAATGCCTAAGTATTGAACTTGCTACTGATCTGGCAGCAGATTAAAACGCTGCGTTTCCTGGTGCATCTCCAAAAGATTACAACGCATTTGAATGCTTAGTCACAGATAGAGAGAAAAGATCACAGGACACGGGCAGCTGTACAACAATGCCCATGGAGCAGGTGACAGTTAAACTGAAAGGTTTTTGAGCACAATGACAGCTGTCAAAGAAAGCGCCCTGGGCAGAATTTCAATCAGGATTCTCCTTTTCATGGCACATGTTTTCCTCTGGATTTCTCAGCCTGTAAAAGTAAAATAAATGCAAATTTAACTCACAATAAAAGCATTTAATTAATTATACTATTAATAAATAAATACTTTTAACAAATTAGGAATGGTAGAAATAGAGTGCATAGTTTAGTAGGCACAGAAACCACCTTAATTAAATCAATGCCTTTTACAGCCACAGGCTTATTCTTTATCAATTATATTAACATAATAATGAAACTCTACCAGTATGCAATATGGCAGTGCAACGATTTTACTATTCAATGCTTGTCATATGTTACATAACCTGACTTTAATGGATTGTACTTTTTTATTTAACCTGACTAGCATCGATTGGCTGTTTGTAGGTCTGCATTGTATTCAGGCATTTACAAACCCAGTCATTCTGCGTAACTCATTTCAGAGTCTTTCAAACACAATATCAGTGCCATTTTTCTCTCCAATGTTATTTTTTTAATGTTCAGTCTTAATCTAAGTGGGGAAAATGTATTCATGATTTTTAAGGCTGAGTTTACGTGACACTCCTTTTTCCTGGATTTAGGCGAGGAATTTAGCATCGTCTACGGAACACCAAACAAACAAGAGACAATTGAATTATTCATAAAACCCAGCAAAATGCAACACTTAAGAAACAGCATAACTGCTTTTAGCCAATTGGATTGTCTTTCGCTTTAATAACTTTGATTCAAGGAGTTTCTATTAGCAATTGCGATATTCTTATTTCTCAGACATCTTCTAGACCCTCGACACGTGTCTGTGTTTATTCACTGATTTTGCTTGTGAATTAATTTCCTTTCATTTAAATAAGGAAAATAAATGATTTTTTCCACTAGATTAACTTTCTTCAAACTATAGTGTTGAAAAATATGTTAAAAACAATGTAAGAACCTTCTTGGCATATAATACATGTATATATAATATATCTTAACAGGTTTGCTTGAACATGCGAGTGGTCGTGATATCATACCATCCTTTTTTTGCTGTCATAACATCAGGTCATTACATGTGCGATAACATATTGGTGAAAGCCCTGGAACATTTATAATGTGTTTATTGTTGTTTGAACTATACTCTGTGCTTGAATTGTGCCTCCAAACAATGAAGTTAAAGCACAACTAGCACTTATGATGACCTTGTTATCTTGTTTTGTTCACAAGATGTTTATAAGAAAGAAAAGCTTCATATCTCCCAAGAGCCTACAGAATTTCTTTCTTGTGTGTGGGGAGGTAATTGTATAAGACAATTTAACAGCCTGAGGTTTAGTGAAGCACACTAGAACAGTGTACACAAGCCTTCTGCTCTATTCTCACAGAAAACAAAAAGGTAAAATAAAAAAATACTGAATGAAAAGAGTGTGTTGAAGTTATAGCTTCAGGCCACCAACAGGGTGGTCGGGTCAAGTAAACATTTCTCAGAAACATCGGAAATACAGCAATACATGGCTATTATTTCTGAAGAGATGTCGAGTGTTTGAGAACTTATTCATCTACTGCATGTAGGAAGCTGCAATCACCACTATGACTTAAGGACCATAATTAGGGGCCTCGTTAGGGGCCTCGTTTGTGAGATATTGTCTGAAAACACGTCACTCTTTAACCCATCCAGACCCAGTGTCCATTCCAATGGACATCACTTTTCTCTGGTGTTTTATTATAGTTTTTACCCAGTCTCATGTGAGAATTTGATTTGGATGTTGCCAAGTCAATCTATGAGTCATTTCTTTTTTTGTTAAGAAAGTTTGAAATGGACAGTCAAGGATGATATGCAGAATACAACATGCTACATATAATTCATAAAAGCAATGGCCATATCTGTTATCCTTGGAACACAATTTGAGTCTGAAAGGGGTTAAAGATAATAATCAGATATTCACATTGGTCATATTTAACAGCTGGTATGTCTTACATTATTTATTACTGAATGAATATTGCATTGCTGTATAGGTGTTTGATAGCTGTATTTGTATAAACAGCTTGTTTATCATACCATAAATAAGTCAAATGGTTAAATAGGCAAAGGAGTTATTCATAATTAATTATAAACAGAATTATTTATTAACTCTGCTAAATCACACATCTAGTATCTCCCCACATGGCTTACATTTTGCAAACATAGCATTCAGAATGCACTTTTTGCGCTCTGAAATGTTTGACTCGGGGTGTTACGTTGTATTATACAAATGACCATGTCTGTAATTGCCAAGACATTTGTCTTTATGACACCAAAATCACCTTTCTATAATAATATATTCACAAGCCAACACACAGCAGCCAATTAGATTTGGAGTGGTTGTCTCTGTCTGACATTATTCCAAAAAGCTTTCTTTTATTAATAGCCGAATGTGCCACTTGTGTCGCAGAATTAACCATCCATGAATACTGATGGAATAAAGGCAAAACAAATGTTTTGTGTCCAGTGGTATAAGAGACAGCATGGCACGTGGATCTAATGCTGTTAGTTTAATTGCACGTGGCAGTTATGAAGGTGGGCAGTGCTGACATCAGTTAAAGAGCAAATGTGGAAAATGGCTTGCTCTTCTTTGATTTATAATCACAGGGCTCAACATTTTTATCTGTTTGTCTGTCTTTTATTTGTTTGCACTCCATAATTAGACAAGTTGACACAATAAGTATTCACCCTTGATTTGTAAGTAAATAACTCATACTGATCATAGAGGTCACACATTGTGACCTCAAAAAGTATTAGTGCTAAAACACACCTAATGAATGAATGTATACATTTAATTGCATTGGATAACAACACACCACCTGACATATAAAAACAATAACTTTATTTTTGCAACATGCTTCACTAAGTTTGACAACCAGAAGGTGTCCAAATACAGTTTTTTTATCCTTGATTTTGATCTGTTTGAGAAGTGTGTTTAGAAATGCCACTTGGTTTCCAGAGCTGGGTAGATTACTTACAAGTTTTAATATGTTATGGATTCCAAATTACATGACATAAATTGTAGTTAGTAACTTAATCCATTACATTGCACATTTTATGTAATATAATCTTTACTTTAAGACTACTTTAAGATTACGTTTGACCTATATCGTTTTCACATTGATTTAAATAAGATAATCTTGATATAAAAATACAATGAGTAATACAATATATTCCATTTGTTGTTATCAAACCATTTGTTATTTTTTTCAAACTGGCTTTGTGAAGGAACTGCAGAGGTTTATGTGTTCAATGAAAAGCTGATAATCAATTAATTCAAATGTTAAATTAAAACAAATAATTAAAACAATTATACAAATAAAACACTTACTGAACAAACAAAATACACTGACCAAAAATTATAAACGCAACACTTTTGTTTTTGCCCCCATTTTTCATGAGCTGAACTTAAAGATATAAGATTTTTTTCTATGTACACAAATATGTTCTATTTCTCTCAAATATTGTTCACAAATCTGTCTAAATCTATGTTAGTGAGGACCTCCTTTGCCGAGATAATCCATCCACCTCACAGGTGTGGCATATCAAGATTATTGCACAGGGGCAGACTGGGGCCAAAAAGTGGCCCTAGCCGTTTTGGCACAGAGTGGCCCACCAAACAGTGTCACATGATCCTTCAGAATTCATTCTAATGTGCTGATCTGCTGCTCAAGAAATATGTCTGATTATTATGAATGTTGACATGTGTTGTGCTGCTACATATGTTTGGGGAAATGTGATACCATTCAGTCTTGGGTAATATTAAACAATATAAATAAATATTTTTTTCAACAATGTTGCATTAAATCAAAGATTATAGAATACAAAAATGAATTTTTATTAAATTGATATAAGATATTTACACTTATTACAAAGTATTTATATTTCAAATAAATGCTGTTCTTTAACTAAGAACCATTATACCAATAATACAACCATTATTAATAATGTTCATTATTACATTCTAGAGATACATTCTAATAATGGATCACAAATAATAACTGATAATTAAGCAGCAAATTAGGCAGCATTGGAATTATTTCTGAAGGGACACTGAAGACTGCAGTAATGATACTGAAAATTCAGCTTTGATCACAGAAATAAATTACATTTTAAAACATCCTAAATATAAAACCACTATTTTGAGCGTAATATTTCATAATATTGGGCTATTGTTTTACTGTATTTTTGATCAAATAAATTCAATATTCTTTCAAATAAATAAATAAAAAGCCTTAATTATTTCAAACTTTTAACCACTAGTGTGTATATAAAATAGGCTAATGCATGTGTATTAATGAGCAAATTATATTTTAGGCCTATATAAATCACTTTCCTATGCACAGCACTCGAACACAAAAGTCTTCAGATTTACAATGTTCTAAAGATGTTCTTGATACTGATTATTATATATTTTTAAACATTTTCTTAGACACGTGAAATCAAGGAAGAAAGCAGATTTACATTATCTCTTAACTCATGTCTGCTGAAAACTGCATTATGTAGCCCAAATTGTGACGACAATTCAAATCTGAGAAATTTGAAAAGGCCAGTTGTAGTTCCCTTTCAGTCGATCACGTTCGACGTACCTCGGAACTGGCCGACGAATTGGGGATTACTTTGGGAGACCAATCTACTTTGAGTGAAAGCAAAACGAGCCAATGCACATTGGCATGCAATAATTGCAACAGCTGCTCTGTGCTACAGCGCGAGTATTTAATGAGCAGTAGGTACGTCGCATATTTGCTTTTTGCTTCGGAGCCGAACACATTTGCTGTTCCAGCGTGTGTTGTTTTCTTCTTCAGAAGTGGTGGAAGACGAGCTGCTCGTTTGGGAAGGAGCCTCTGTGTGTCTAGTGGGGGTGTGACAGCACTGAAAGCATTGGTCACGATCTCACGGAAGAGCAAAAACAGCTGTTTTCACAGCTCGTGGAGAGTTGCGCCTTCAATGAGTGAGTGCTCACAACAGGCTTGCACTTCTGTACTGTTGTGTTGCCGCGGCCATTTCCCTGTGCACTTCAGCACCAGTAGAGAGCAAATTCTTAAAAGAGCACACACTGTTTGACCCTGCGTCTTTTTCAAGATGTCATCCAGACCGTGTACTACTGGATGCGGTCGCTACCTGGCCCCTGGTGATGGTCATGATTACTGCCTCGCAAGTTTGGGCCTCGCGCATGCTGAGGTGGCACATGTTCTCACTGCGGGAACATGTCCATCTTAGTGTTATGTTAAGGTCGAGACTCGTTGAGACTTGTTAAGAAATCGAGTAACTTGAGGAGACTGGAGCCCCTTCGTATATTCCCCGATCTAGTTCTTCTTCTGGGCCAGCTCAGAAGAAGCCTACTTCAGTTAATAACCTAGGTGACCTAAGGGTTACAGTGAGGAATACCCTGCCGAGCCAATCTCCTCTGGCTCCTCACTCCTTGATGACACTGTAGGTACCAGTCGCTCCCCGGAGGACCAAATGTCGATCGCTGCATCAGAGGGTGAGCGTATGTCCTCTGGGGATGAAGATTTGGCTTGGCCCATTCCTCTGGGGAAGGACCTGCTTTCTCAGAGACGGGGCACCCTTTGTTACCCGAGTCCAGACCTCTGGAAGCTTCATGTTTGGTCCCTGGACGGGGCTCGGAGGTTCTAGGTGATCTACCCCAATGAGTAGTAGACACCATCACTTCCACTAGAGCCTCCTATGCTCTGAAGTGGAACCTGTTCGTTGATTGGTGTTGTTCCCACCAGGAAGACCCCCGAAGATGTCCGGTCAGAGTTGTGCTTTCCTTCCTGCAAGAAGGCTGTTTCCCTCCACCCTGAAGGTGTATATTGCCGCAATTGCCGCACATCACGATGCAGTTGATGGCAAGTCTCTTGGTAAGCACAACCTGGTAGTGCAGTACATCCAACTGGCCTCACAACAGCAGACCATGTGTAACCACACCAGACCAAGACCTCCACATCCAGCATCTTCACCTCCAATATCGTTTGCGACAAGCCGCCTGGACAGCTGCTGCAACAATCAGTTTGCACAACCAAATTATTTCTGCACAGGCTGTCAGAAACCATCTCAGGGAAGGTCAACTGCATGCTCGTCATCTTCATCTGGGTCTCGACCTGACTGCAGCTCGTCGTCGTAACTGACTTGAGTGGGCAAATGCTCACATTCGATGGTGTAGCAACTTTGGAGAGGTGTTCTCTTCATGGATGAATCCCGGTTTTCACTGTATACTCACCGGACATGTCACCTATTGAGCATGTTTGGGATGCTCTGGATCGGCGTATAAGACAGCGTTCTGCCAATATCCTGCCAATTCCAGTTCCTGCCAATATCCAGCAACTTCGCACAGCCATCGAAAAGGAGTGGACCAACATTCCACAGGCCACAATCAACAACCAAAAATTCAAAAATATGAAAAATAGAAATTTGGGAGAAGCAATAAACTATTAATATTTTCTTTGCTAATTTGTAAATATGTAATCTTGTAATCCATAAAACGAACTGCAGTCTGATTGCGAGTATTTTAAAATGTAATTTTATCTATTTACAAGTCCTTCATTTTTTACGACCACAAAATGATCTTCAGCTTTCCAAGATAGAGGTGGAGATGTACTGTACACAGGGCAAACACAGCATGTACGTTTCAGAAATCTGTTTTGTTCAGATGTGGCAGAGAAAAAAAACTGCAAAACAGCAACGGAAAAAAAAATCTGTCAAAACAAAAATCCTCATATCACATTTCAATTGCAGTTTTGCCACAGGCATCTGAGAGACTTAACATTTTTAGAGGACGATTTTATTGACTGACTAGAGGAAGATACATTTTTGGACTTATTGCTTCCTTCTGTACTCAGTACAAGTGTAGCACAACACAGGATACTAAGAACACCATTCATACAGTGATGCTTGAGGGGAAGTTGCTCTCAGGGACTAAGGACTAGACAAGTCGAGATTAAATATAAATATATGAAGCTAAATACAGAATGTAAAAAAAGCGCTGGGGCGAACAGGACAGGGACATTAAACTTACAGCAAAAGCCACACAGGGTGATTTAAATCTAGAAAGTGTTTTAACAAAGTGAAATAACTGTTCACAAATGGCCTCCCTCCAACTAGTTTTGGCACAATAACAATGACAATTTGGTATAACACTGTATTTTAGTTACATAAGTCGTAGTTACATTTGTATAACCCAAATTCCGGAAATGTTGGAACATTTTAATTTTATTATAAAATGAAAAGTAAAAGAAAACTAAAAGATTTTCAAATCATTTGATACTATTTTATTAACTTTTTTGAGACCTGTAGCAGGCATCACATTTAAAATGAGCTAATGAGCTTAGTGGATGAAAGTGTAAAATGTATCTGTTTTAGTATCTGTTATGTTCACTATGTTCTATTATGAATAAAATATTGGCTCATGTGATTTGGAAGTTTTTTAGTTTTCATTTTATGAAAAAAAAATTAAAAACGTCCCAACATTTCCCAAAAAGTGGCGGCTGGTCAATAGGGGGCGCTGGGGCGCCTTCCCCATAAAGTTAGTGAAGGAAGAAGCCAACTTTAACGTGTTTAAAAATAAGTTAAATTGAAAATTAATCACAAAATTGCATTGTTTAGTCGTGCTATTCGACTGGTAATCACGTTAGCATGTATTAAAAAATTATATAAAATAAAAGCTGTATTTTGTTTGTGTGTGTGTGTGTGTGTGCACTGGACTAATGGGTGTCTATTAAATCTGTAAACTTTTGAAACACATGTGACTTGAGGTTGAGCTCTAATTAGCATGTTTAGTTTATTGTCCTCGAAACTCCCACATTTGATCTCAGCGAATCAATGTTGTTTTTATATATTTTGCAAATATATAAATAATATAGTCTCCCATATTCAGTCAGACATATACATACCTGACAACTTTAGCAATATATTGTAAATACCATTTAAATGTGCCACACACATTTATATTTTTTCCACTCAATTTTACATTTAACAAACTTTGCTAAAGTGGTTGTTTGAACGTATTAATTTAGACATTATAAAAAATATATAAAAAATATTTTAGCTGAAGTATTCTTATCAATACCGTGGGCCTTTTTCAGCATGCTGGTGTGCCTTTTACTCCATGTGTGGGGTAAAAGGCCCATCTTGCCAAAATAAACAACTTGAATGATTTATTTTCACACAAAATCTGTTGCTCCGTTAATGTTCAATATGATGTATATATATTTTTTTCTGCAATAATACATTTTAGGCGCAGTGAATAGCAATTTTTTTTCTTAAAGTGGACCTTTAGCCCCGTTGTACCCTAATGTCTACTGCAACTACATTTTTGTATGTAATTTCAAACTGGAGCATGTGTGAACCTCAAATGACATTTAAAGTTTTTTGGGGAAGGTCTTGTCATAATTTTTGCACTTCATACTGAGCCTGGTGATCAGCTGTCCATTCATCTTACATTAGCCTTTCCTCTTTCATCAAGATGGGACATTTGAGGGACGGCATCATTTCTCACTGCCTAATCTTGCCACCCCCAATTATTGCCACTTTTGCCTGCTAAAGATTAGTCAAAAGCCTCAGTGTCCCGAGGCTGGCCATATTTTCACAACCCTGTCAGTTTCATAGTGCTATAACTCAGTATAAGGTCAGCCAAGAGCTATACGGTTAAAGAGAAACAGGCCTGGGGTTAATTGAAAGACTTTGTACCTGGCATCTCCCTCACTTTCGAGAGAACCACAGTCCCAAGCGTTGAAACATTCCGCTAGGTGTTAAAGCCATCATGCCATTTAATTGGATCCTCTTCATGTAATGTGAAAAGCTTTTACCAGAACACCCTTTAAAGTGATGTGTCTGCAGCCGGAGGAGTCTCGTTGCAGACATTCCCCCCCGGCTTGAGATGAGCCCACTTTAGTGATTCTGTGACTCGACTGTGCTTTCCAATAGCATGGGTTTGCTAAGACAAAGCAAGGACATGGAGTAATATAAAAACTGTCAGTTTACATGACGAAGTGGTGTTGTGTGGAATGATTCTAACAGTGCATTGTTAGAGAGGCGCGTTTTGCTGCCGCCATGCTCAATAAAGCTAAATAAAAGTGCAGATAAAAGGGCCAGATAGAATGTGCCAGCCGCAGTCACGCGGCGGGGGAAAGCAGCTGCTGATCCATGGCCTCTATTATAGCCTGTGTTTAGTGACACAAATGCTCTCTCTTGTTGCTCCTTTCACCCTTGAAGACTTCAGCCCCTGTGTGTGTCTGCGAAATACATTTAGACCACTCACCCTGTCACAAATCCAGCCTCTGTGGCTCCCTCCGATCAACACCAGAGGGAGGCATCACCGGACTACTAACCAGTCCTTTCGGACTTCATTTCCCATGACCCCGTACCTGAGACTGATCACCTGCACAGGTGCCGATTATTAGCTGGGCTATTTAACCAGAGCTCTCCATTCCCTCGTCGCGAAGTCTTGTTTTGCTACTGCTAACATTTCCGAGCGTTTATCCCTTGTTTGTTTACCTGTGTATTACCTGGACTGTTTATTCCCCTCTGACCGTTTGCTGCCTGCCTTATTGACCTAGCCTGCCTATTGATTATTCTCTCTGTCTGCCGCCTACCTCGACCCATTGCTCTGTCTCCGTTTGTGCCTCTGCCTTGTCTACGTTGCCCCTGATACTGCTGTACTACCATTGCCTGTCTGACTGCTTCTATTGTGTGAATAAAACTGCAGATGGATCACAACGTCACTGACCCTTCATTACAGAAGACTTCGCCAGAAATCGATCCAGCGGTTTTCTACCATTTCACTACAGAGGTATCTGCCCAAGCATCGGCACTGGCTTCACATCAACAACAGCTTAGTCGACTTACCTCTCTCACGGAGGAGTTGGTGAAGACCCTGCAAGCTCTCCAACTTTCGCCACCCACAGTGAGTCCTCCTATGCCTAACCCACTACCTCCTGCACCCGTTACCGCCAGCCCTCGCTTGGCGTTCCCCGAGAAGTTTGATGGATCACCCACGAAGTGTAAGGGTTTTTTGCTGCAATGCTCTATGTTTGTTAACCAGCAACCCACGCTATATTCCACAGACGATAGTCGTATTGCTTTTGTTTGCTCTCTCCTTACCGGACGAGCGCTGGAATGGGCCACGGCTGTGTGGAGTGATGGACACGCTGTTTTCCCGTCATTTACCAGTTTTCTGCAACGCTTCAGGGAGGTTTTCGAACACCCCGCTGGGGGCAAGGAGGTGGGCGAGCAGTTACTAGCCCTTCGTCAGGGAAGAAGTACAGCAGCAGATTATGCACTATCCTTCCGCACACTCTCTGCGCAGACCGGGTGGTCGGATGATCCTCTCAAGCTCCTCTTCCGTAAGGGTCTCAGTGCGGAACTTCAGTCAGAACTGGCCTGCCGCGACGAGGGTAAATCTCTGGACCAATTCATTGACCTGGCAATTCACATTGATAACCTCGTTCGCTCACGACGACAACCTCGTTTCTTCTCGGCTTCTGCCGGGATGACATCACTGCCTGAACCTGAACCCATGCAATTAGGCGTTACTCATCTCAGCGTGGAGGAGAGAGATAGACGGATGCGCCAAAATCTCTGTTTGTACTGTGGTCTCCCTGGACACCTGAGAGCTTCTTGTCCCACTCGTCCGCCTCGCAACCCTTCATCGGTGAGTAAGAGTTCTACCATATCCTCTGTCTTGGAGATACCAGTTACCTTAAGGGTCAATGGGGAGGTTATTGAGACCACGGCTCTGATCGACTCTGGGGCAGCGGGAAATTTCATTGACTCTACATTCTCAAGGACTCATAAGATTCCCCTTGTTTCTTGTGAATCTCATTTGGCAGTGGCAGCGCTAGACGGACGTCCACTAGGCTCCGGACGGATTCAATTCACCACCGAGGATCTATCATTATGCACCGGAGCCTTTCACACTGAGACCATCCGACTATTTGTCTTCCAATCAGCTCAAACTCCTATCATCCTGGGACTCCCCTGGCTGGAGAAACACAACCCGATTATCTCCTGGTCTGACAAACAGATAATTCAGTGGTCTGAAACCTGCCGCCAACGCTGTCTAGATCTAACTCTTCAAAAGGAAAGTAAAGGAACGGCGCCTCTCCTTGCTCACAAACTTCCGGTTGAGTACCACGATCTAATCGAGGCTTTCAGCAAAACCAAAGCCTCACAACTACCTCCTCATCGTTCAAGTGACTGTGCCATCGATCTGCAACCCAATTCACATCCACCCAAGGGCCGAGTGTTCCCCCTATCACAACCAGAATCTGAAGCCATGAAGTCATACATCGAGGAGGAGTTAGCTAAGGGCTTCATTCGTCCATCCATATCACCTGCTTCAGCCGGATTTTTCTTCGTCAAGAAGAAGGATGGAGGACTTCGTCCTTGCATTGACTACCGTGCTCTCAATGATCTTACTGTCAAATTCCGTTACCCCCTACCACTAGTCCCAGCGGCCTTGGAACAACTTCGAACGGCCAAGTACTTTACTAAACTCGATCTTCGCAGTGCATACAATCTCATTCGCATCCGAGAGGGCGATGAGTGGAAGACGGCTTTCTCCACTACCTCGGGGCACTATGAATATCTTGTAATGCCATTCGGGCTGGTCAATAGTCCTTCTGTTTTCCAGGCATTCATTAATGATGTGTTTAGAGACATGCTGAATCGCTGGGTCATCGTGTATATCGACGACATCTTGATCTACTCTGACTCCTATGAGGACCATGTCAAGCAGGTTCGTTCAGTTCTCCAACGTCTCCTCGCCCATCAATTGTATGCCAAGCTCGAGAAATGTGAGTTTAACCGAACATCTGTATCATTTCTCGGGTACGTGATCAGCTCGGGAGGGGTAACCATGGAGGACCAGAAGGTTCAGGCTGTTATAGACTGGCCACAGCCTGTCACTGTCAAGGAGTTACAACGCTTCCTGGGCTTTGCCAATTTCTATCGGCGATTCATCCGCAACTTCAGCACGGTCGCAGCGCCCATGACAGCTATGCTCAAGAAGGGGAGACAACATCTCAAGTGGACCCCGGCAGCCATTGCCGCCTTTCAGAAACTCAAGGAAAGATTCACCACGGCTCCCATCCTGCATCACCCAGACCCTGAACGGGAATTTATCGTAGAGGTGGATGCTTCCAGTACTGGTATTGGTGCGATTCTCTCCCAACGACATGGTAATCCTCCCAAATTATACCCTTGTGCATTTCACTCACGCAAACTCACCCCCACTGAGCAGAATTATGATGTGGGCAATCGAGAACTACTAGCTATGAAAGCAGCTTTTGAGGAATGGCGTCATTGGCTCGAAGGAGCGAAACATCCATTCACAGTGTTGACCGATCATCGCAACCTGGAATATCTGAGGTCCGCCAAGAGACTCAACCACAGGCAGGCAAGATGGGCTTTATTCTTCACCCGTTTTGATTTTTCTGTGACATATCGCCCAGGCACACAGAACACGAAGGCTGACGCCCTGTCCAGACTACATGAATCATCCATAGTACCACACACCCACGAGTCCATTATCTCTCCCACCATTATTCTTGCTCCCATCCAATGGGACATCATGACAGAGATCACCGAAGCTCAGGCTACCGACCCTCCACCGGCGGAAACACCACCCAATCGCACGTATGTACCATTTGCTCTGCGTCAGAGAGTCATTCAAAGGGTACACTCTACCCTCAGTTCGGGTCATCCAGGCATCGCTGCCACTGTTCAGTTACTCACCAATCGCTTCTGGTGGTCCACATTGCAGGCCGATACGATCACCCACATTCGGAAATGCCCCACCTGTAATGTATCCAAGCCCTCTCACCAACTACCTGCTGGCCTCTTACAACCTCTACCCGTTCCACAACGCCCCTGGTCTCACATAGCCATTGACTTTATCACGGATTTACCACTATCAGGGGGTCATACCACCATCCTCACAGTGGTTGATCGTTTCTCCAAGACATGTCGCTTTGTACCTCTGCCCAAACTACCCACTGCCCTCGAGACAGCCGAGGCCTTATGCAACTACGTGTTCCGATTTTATGGCCTCCCCGAGGATATAGTCTCCGATCGAGGACCTCAATTCACCTCCCGAGTCTGGTCTGCCTTCTGTCAAAAGCTAAATATCAATGTCAGCCTCACCTCCGGTTACCATCCTCAGTCCAATGGTCAAGTAGAACGC
Organism: Gymnocypris eckloni scoliostomus; assembly: GCA_027564155.1. NCBI lineage: Eukaryota > Metazoa > Chordata > Actinopteri > Cypriniformes > Cyprinidae > Gymnocypris > Gymnocypris eckloni. The sequence continues at coordinate 27,727,488 of CM050416.1, forward strand.
TTAAATCAAGAGCTCACCCGTTTTCTGCGCTCATACTGTCATCGCAATCAGGCCGATTGGAGCCGCTTCCTCTTATGGGCCGAGTATGCCCAGAACTCTCTCTGCAAACCTGCCACAGGCCTCACCCCTTTCAAATGTGTGCTGGGTTTTCAACCTCCCTTATTTCCATGGTCCGGAGAACCCTCAGAGTTACCTGCGGTAGATTCGTGGCTCCAGCGGAGCGAGGAGACCTGGAATGTGGCTCATGTCCACCTTCAACGGGCCGTTCGACGAACTAGGGAACAGGCTGATCGTAGACGGTGGGCTAATCCAAACTACCATCCCGGCCAGTGGGTCTGGCTATCTACCCGTGATCTTCGTCTCCGGCTTCCTTGCAAGAAGCTCAGTCCCAGGTACGTGGGTCCCTTCAAAATTCTTAGAGAGATAACTCCCGTTTCATTCCGTTTGGCCTTACCATCTAATTATCGTATCTCACCCACCTTTCATGTGTCTCTGCTTAAGCCCGCTGGTGGTTCGAGAGGAGCGGAGGACCAAGAGGAGGCTGAGGACCACGGAGCCCCCCCCATCATCATAGACGGCGAGGAGGTGTACCGAGTGCAGGAAATTCTAGACTCCCGTCGCCGGGGCCGGGTAATTCAGTACCTGGTGGATTGGGAGGGGTACGGCCCGGAGGAGCGGTCCTGGGTCAGCGCCGAGGACATTCTGGATCCCTCTCTCACCACTGACTTCCATAGGACCCATCCGGAAAAGCCAGCCCCGAGACCACGTGGAAGGCCCCGGCGTCGTTTGCCTCCTCGCGTCAGGAGCCGCTCGCAGGAGGGGGGCTCTGTCACAAATCCAGCCTCTGTGGCTCCCTCCGATCACCACCAGAGGGAGGCATCACCGGACTACTAACCAGTCCTTTCGGACTTCATTTCCCATGACCCCGTACCTGAGACTGATCACCTGCACAGGTGCCGATTATTAGCTGGGCTATTTAACCAGAGCTCTCCATTCCCTCGTCGCGAAGTCTTGTTTTGCTACTGCTAACATTTCAGCGTTATCCCTTGTTTGTTTACCTGTGTATTACCTGGACTGTTTATTCCTCTGACCGTTTGCTGCCTGCCTTATTGACCTAGCCTGCCTATTGATTATTCTCTGTCTGCCGCCTACCTCGACCCATTGCTCTGTCTCCGTTTGTGCCTCTGCCTTGTCTACGTTGCCCCTGATACTGCTGTACTACCATTGCCTGTCTGACTGCTTCTATTGTGTGAATAAAACTGCAGATGGATCACAACGTCACTGACCCTTCATTACACACCCACAAAGTCAAGCTCATCCATTTTTCTTTTCATGCTATGAAAACTAAATCATTGCTAAATATTAATGTCTATATGAAGAGTTGTTTGAAATTACAATTTTATCAGGCAAGTTATTTAACTAAGTTATTTAACCTGTTAATAAACACGTATTAAATAACATATGAATACACACACACACACACATGTTGTTTTTTATGGGTTATTGGGTCTTTCCATAGGCGTAATGGTTTTTATACTGTACAAGCTGTATGTGCTATTGCCCTACACCTACCCTACACCTAAACTTAGCCCTCACAGAAGACTGTGCATTTCTACTTTCCCCCCAAAATACTCACTCTGTATGATTTATGAGTGTTTTGAATTATGGGGACACTGAAAATGTCCTCATAAATCACCTTCTCCTTGTAATACCTGTGTGATACCCATGTCATTATACAAATTCGTGTCCTCATAAACCACATAAATATGCACACACACACACACTCACAATCTAAATGTTACAGATCTATTTATACAATCTATATATACACTCACCGGCCATTTTTATTAGGTACACCTTTTCAATTGATTGGTAACACAAATTGCTAATCAGCCAATCACATGGCAGTAACTCAATGCATTTAGGCATCTAGATGTTATGAAGACGACTTGCTGAAGTTCAAACTGAGCGAAGAAAGGGGATTTAAGTGACTTTGAACGTGGAATGGTTGTTGGTGCCAGATGGGCTGGTCTGAGTATTTAAACAACTGCTGATCTACTGGTATTTTCACGCACAACCATCTCTAGGGTTTACAGAGAATGGTCCGAAAAATACTAAATATCCAGTGTGCGGCAGTTGCCTTATTGATGTCAAAAGTCAGAGGAGAATGGGCAGACTGGTTAGAGCATTCTAACAGCTAAAACAAGCAAGTCAATTTCGCATTCATAATCGAATGCGATTCATCTGCGATTATGCCTAGCTTGTCAGTGAACTACGGCTCTGTGTATTAACCACCGCTCCATTTGAAAGCAGGTGATGGCGATTTACCACCAATCACGGAGCCGGCTGTACTGATGAGATGTGCATGAGAATCACATGCGATTAATTGCACAGCCCTAACGCACAACACGTCGAACCTTGAAGCAGATAGGCTACAGCAGAAGACCACACCGGGTGCCGCTCCTGTCAGCTAAGAACAGGAAACGGAGGCTACAATTCTCTCACCAAAATTGGACAGTAGAAAATTGGACAAATGTTGCCTGGTCTGATGAGTTTCAATTTCTGCTGCGACATTCAGATGGTAGGATCATAATTTGGCGTAAAGAACATGAAAGCCTGGATCAGTCCTGCCTTATCTCAATGGTTCAGGCTGGTGTTGGGGGTGTAATGGTGTGGGGGATATTTTCTTGGCACACTTTGGGCCCCTTAATACCAACTGAGCATCGTTTAAAGGCCACAGCCTACCTGAGTATTGTTTCTGACCAAGTCCATCCCTTTATGACTACAGTGTATCTTCTGATGGCTACTTCCAGCAGGATAATGCATCATGTCACAAAGATCAAATCATCTCAGACTGGTTTCTTGAACATGACAATGAGTTCACTTTACTCAAATGGCCTCCACAGTCACCAGATCTCAATCCAATAGAGCATATTTGGGATGTGGTGGAACGGAGATTCGCATCATGGCTGTGCAGCCGACAAATCTGCAGCAACTGGATGCTGCTATCGTGTCAATATCGACCAAAATATAAAAATCTTCTAAATCGAAATGTTTCCAAGACCTTGTTGAATCTATGCCATGAATAATTAAGGCAGTTCTGAAGGCAAAAGGGGGGCTAACCCGGTACTAGCAAGGTGTACCTAAAAAAGTGGCCAGTGAGTGCATATATATATATATATATATATATAGTAAAATATTAAATTAATAATAATACTAATAAAAGATAATCTGACAGGACAGCTCTAAAACAAAATGCAATGCAAAATTCATTTTTTTAATAATGTATACCGGTTAATGTATATTTAAATAACTAGGAACTTTATATTTTAGCCCATATGAAATGTTGTGTGTGTGTGTGTGAGTGTGTACATCTGTAATAATTTCTTGTTGTACCATTTCAATTTACTAATTATCTATTCCTATATTCATATCTATTCACATTATTTAATTTTATTTTTGACCTTCTAAACATGAATCAAATAAGTGAAGTATTTATATTTCAATTTACATGTGTAATATATATGTTCCCTTGTTGTGCTTGTTCCACAGATGCAGTTTGGTTTAATCAGCAGATATTCACAGAAATTAGCCTTTTGTTCTCGCTCCACGTATATCTACTCGGACTAGCCATGATGGATGAAAGCTTCCCTGAGCTGGGCCAGTTGCCAGCTGACTGTGGGGAATGGATTCACCCAGTGTCACCGTGATTAGCTCGAGTGCTGCAAGCATGTTTGAACACCTCGGTCTCCTTCATCCAGGAATTCAAGTGTATGCAGGAGTGGGCAATAGGGAGTGTAGATGCGGGAATGAGCTTTGTGTGTATTTTACAGACATACACTCTTGTGAAAGAGAGAGCCAGCGATAACCAGAGCGAACCAGAGAGCCAAGACCATGATTTGCTCACATAGCCTGACTTTGGACTTGTTGCATGAAGTCTGGTCCAAATTGCAGCTTTTTCTGTCCAAGAGCAGCCCACTTGAGACAGAATGAGACCGTCTGACCGACATGTGATTGGAATTTTAAAATATCTGAAAATATATGGAGTGTCATTTTGTGTTCAATATGCATCCAGCCGGTCAGTGAATGGACTGTGGGCGGTCTGTGGGTGTGCTGCCTGAGGCTGAGTGCAAAAGCACGGTGCTGCCCATCACAGCCTGATCCTGTCGCTCATTTGCATACTGCAGCAGCTCATCCGACGAGGTATGGGTGACCATCAGTACCCACACAGCTCTCCTCATTAGTCACTACCAGTAGAAGCATCTTTTCAACAAAATAAAACAGCACTTTGGCTCCTCCAAGCAATTTTTGAAATGGAACAGATTAACCATTTTGAAATGGAACCATTAGAAAAAAACATTAAAATATAAAAACAATAATACAATAATAAAAAAAGTTTAGATATGTGTTTTATTCTATAATACATCAGGCTTTTATGGTTTATAACAATAGTATGGTTTAGTGAGAATATGAAGCTGATAATTAAGGGGTGGGGGAGCTCAATTTAATTCAGTGGACCAGACTGAGCAAAAAAAATAATTGTGCAGTTGTTATTATTCATATGGCCACAACAAATGGAATTCTAAGCATATAAATAAATGAATAATTATACAAATAGATACAATTTAGATGATATAACATTATAACAGACTATGTGAACTGCATATAAATATACTGTAAGTTGTCATTACTAATACATTTTTATTATCTCTCTTAATAATAAAATGTTCCTAATAAAGTAATGTTCCTGTGGCTCCGTGGTAGAGCATTGCGTTAGCAGCACAAAAGGTCATGGGTTCAATTCCCAGGGAACACACACACTGACAAACAATTTATAGTCTGAATTGCTATACTGTAAGTTGCTTTGGATAAAAGCGTCTACTAAATGCATAAATGTAAAGATCATTGTGGTGGTAAAACATACTTAATGCTGAACATGAAGAAAAAAAAGAAATAAATCTTACTTTATGGTTAGTTGCATGTTACTAAGCCAATTTTATTGTTATTACCACAGTAAGTACATGTAATGTGCAACAAGGACACTGTAAAATAAAGTGTCACTAAACACAATATTTTATAGCAAAACTACACTTGTCCCACAACCTTAAGTTGGACATTTGTAGAATTATACTAAAAGGCTTTTACTTGCTAAAAAAACTATCGATCAGATAATAGAAGGCATGTAAAAGATTGTGTAAAACGTCTCGGTTACGTATGTAACCCTCGTTCCCTGAAGGAGGGAACGGAGACGTCACGTCGGATGACCGACGAATTGGGATCTCGCCAGAGAGACCTATCCACTTCGAGTGTAACTAAACGAGCCAATGGACATTGGCATGCGATCATTGCATCCAGCTGCCGCTGATCACAGCGTGAGTATAAGAGGCAGCCGGTGCACCGCATTAATCATGTTTTCGCTGAGGAGCCGAGCCGGAGACCCGGCCGCCCAGCGGTGGTACAGCAACTGTGGCGACGGGACGTGACGCCTCCGTTCCTCCTTCAGGGAACGAGGGTTACATACGAACCGAGACGTTCCCTTTCAGTCGGTCACTCCGAGTCACGTCGGATGACCGACGAATTGGGATCCCTACCAAAGCGCCACAGGAGCTGCCCCTTCCAGCGCCCTGTGTAGACCTCCTGATCCTTCCTATAAGGCAGACGATAGGACCGGGCTACACAGAGAAGGTCGACTACTGCTGTCCCTAGAGCAACCCAAACAGTAGGACTTGAATAACACTGGGAAAGTGTGCCCTTCCACTTGGAAGAGGCACACTGCGGAGTCACCTCCACCCAGCGGGGGTTAAGTGACATTACTCACGTGAAGTAACCCCGTAGGGCCCAATGCACATGGAAGTCTCTGTGATGGCTCAGGCTGCATCATTAGAGACGGCAGAACATGGTCTACCTGGGGAACACGGTTCTAATAAGCATACCGTGGAAAACACATATGGGATCCCAACAGGGTCACTCATATGGGCACTAGCCTCACACCAGATTTCAAGAATTCATTGGCTGAAAGGCCTGGCGCCACGCTCCGCCACGCCTGGGCACCGAAGTGCTGGAGGACTCGACAGGGTTTGCCCGGTTAGGGAACTCTCTGGAGAATAAGGCGTTTAGGGACGCCGCAGCCGACTCTGAACAGGGCCTCTCAGTGCCACTACCCGCTTGAGGTGAGAACACAGGAGGAAACCGGTTCGACACGCAGGCTATAGAACCTAGCGAACGTGTTGGGAGTCGCCCAACCCGCAGCTCTACAGATGTCTGCTAGCAGGCGCCACGAGCCAGCGCCCAGGACGATGCAACACCCCTAGTGGAGTGAGCACGCAACCTGAGCGGGCAGGGCACACCTTGTGCTTCATAGGCCAAGGTGATAGCATCCACTATCCAGTGGGCCATCCTCTGCTTGGAAACAGCCTTCCCTTCTGCTGTCCACCGTAGCAGACAAAGAGCTGCTCTGAGGTCCTAAAGCTCTGAGTTCTATCCGTACTGTCGCAGTGCGCTGCATCGGACAGAGCAAAGCTAGGGCTGGGTCTGCCTCCTCCGGGGCAGCGTTTGCAGATTCACTACCTGGTCCCTGAAGGAGTGGTAGGAACCTTGGGCACATAGCCGGGCCGGGCCTCAGTGTTGCACTGGAGTCAGCCGCCCAAACTGAAGGCACGAATCGTCGACCGAAAATGCCTGCAGGTCCCCACCCTCTTGATCGAGGCCAATGCAGTCAGGAGTAGGGTTTTCATAGATAGAAACTTCAATTCGACTGACTGCAAAGGCTCAAAGGGGCAGTTATTAGGGCTCTTAGCACCAAAGCCAAATCCCAAGAGGGTAGAGAGGGGCCTAGGAGGATTCAACCTCCTGGCCCTCTAAGAAACCTGACAACCAGATTGTGCTTCCCCACCGACTTCCCCCACGGGTCGTGGTAAGCAGAAATAGCGGCCACATAAACCTTAAGGGTGGAAGGGGACAGCCTACGCTCCAACCCTTGCTGTAAGAAGGAAAGCACAGCTCTGATCGAGCATCTCCGGGGTCCTCCTGGTGGGAGGAACACCATTCGACGAACAGGTTCCACTTCAGTATAGGCCTGCCTCGTGGACGGTGCCCGTGCTGAAGTGATAGTGAGTGCTACCTCCTGGGGAAGGTCAGCTAGAACCTCCGCGTCCCATCCAGGGACCATACGTGGAGTTTCCACAGGTCCGGGCGCTGGGTGCCATAGGGTGCCCGCCTCTGAGAAAGCAGATCCTTCCTCAGAGGAATTGGCCAGGAGGGGCTGTCGCGAGGAGCATGAGTTCCGGGAACCAGGTCCTGTTGGGCCAATATGGAGCCACTAACAAGACCTGCTCCTCGTCCCTCCTGATCTTGCACAGTGTCTGTGCTAGTAGGCTCACTGGGGAACGATATTTGCGCAGGCCCCGGGGCCAGCTGTGTGCCAGTGCATCCGTGCCGAGCGTTGCCTCGGTTAGAGTAGAACTCTTGGCAGTGGGTGGTTTCTGGAGATGCAAACAGGTCGACCTGAGCAGCTCCGAACCGTCCCCAAATCAGCTGAACCGCCTGGGATGGAGTCTCCACCGCCTGGAAGTGCTGCTCGAGACAGCTCCGGGCTGCCCGATTGAACACCCTGGGATGTGGATGGCGAAGGGACCTCAGATGCTTCTGACTCCAGAGGAGGAGGTGGCGGGTGAGTTGCGATACGCGACGGGAGCGCAAACCGCCTTGCCGGTTGATATACGCAACGGTCGCAGTGTTGTCCGGTGACGACCAGAACGCCCTTGCGCTGAAGGCGCCTCTGAGACGGCTCAGGGCAAGGCGCATTGCTAGCAACTCGAGGCAATTGATATGCCAATGCAGTTGGGGACCCGTCCAAACCCCTGATACTGCGTGCCCGTTGTACGTGGCTCCCCAGCCTGTGGTCGAGGCATCTGTGAATACCACAGCATGCCTGGATACCTGCTCCAGGGGCACTCCTGCCCGAAGGAACGAGGGATCTGACCACGGCCTGAAGGTCTTGGCGGCAGGCCGGTGTAATCTGAACCCGGTAAGTGCCGTGTTTCCACGCCCACCTCGGGATTCGCCATAGAGCCAGTGCTGAAGCGGTCTCATATGGAGCAGACCGAGGAACTGTCACCGCAGCTGCAGCCATATGCCCCAGGAGCCTCTGAAAGAGTTTCAGTGGAACCGCCGTCCTGCCTGATAAGGTCTTGAAGCAGTTCAGCACTGACTGAGCACGCTCCTGGGTGAGGCGTGCTGTTTGGTTGACCGAATCGAACTCCATGCCGAGAAAAGAGATCCTCTGCGTTGGCACGAGTTTGCTCTTTTCCCAGTTGACCGAAGGCCCAGCAGGCTGAGGTGCTTGAGCACCAGGTCCCTGTGTGCAGACAACTGCTTGCGACTGTGCAGTATGAGCCAGTCGTCGAGGTAGTTGAGAATGCGCACACCTTGTTCTCTCAGGGGACAAGGGCCGCCCACGACTTTGGTGAAGACGCGAGGCGACAGGGACAGCCCGAGGGCAGGACCTTGTACTGATACGCCTGGCCCTCGAACGCCAAACGCAGGAATGGCCTGTGTCGCGGGAGGATCGAGACATGAAAGTACGCGTCCTTCAGGTCGATTGCTGCAAACCAATCTAGGGACGGACGCATCCAAAAATGCGCTTTCAAGGCCAACATCTTGAACGGCAGCTTGTGAAGTGCACGGTTCAAAACTCGCAGATCCAAGATCGGTCGTAACCCACCACCTTTCTTGGGCACAATGAAGTAGGGGCTGAACAACCCCGACCTCATATCGGCTGGAGGGACCGGCTCTATCGCCCTTCGCCAGTAGGACTGCGATTTCCGCGACGCAAGACAGGAGCATCGGCGGGTTTGACTGAAGTGAACCGGATGCCCTGAACTTGGGGATGCCGGGCGAACTGAATCGCATAGCCGAGTCTGATGGTCCGTAGGAGCCACCGAGACGGACTGGGGAGCGCTAGCCAGGCTCGAGAGACCGTGCCAGCGGCACCAACGGAGCCACCGACGCACTGGTGGGGCAGCGATGTGGAACACAGGGACCCGGCCCGGGCCTGTGAAGGCCTGGCCTGTGATGGCAGGGGCGGGTCTGGGTGTGTAGTGTAACACTCACCTGATTCCTCCTCGTGGGAGGAAACGAGGAGCCCGGCTTGCGTGTGACGACTTGTAGCGGGGCTTGAGTGCTACTGCCTTTACCCGGTTCCACAATGGGCAGGAGGGGTGCTCTTGGGCAACCCCCTGCCTGGCGAGAGAGGAGGAAGGAAGTGATCCCGTGATGCACGGTACACCACTCTCCTCCTCTTGAGACCCAGAGACTGAGGAAACTGCTCTTTATTGAAGTTTGGGTACCGCTGGCTGCTGGGCCAGCGGCGGAACAAAAACAAAACGAAACAAAGGATTCTCCACCCGCCCTCCTCCGGGAGGGAGTGGTGCGGTCACCATCTCCGACGAGCAGTTCCCTCCATCTCTGGGTCCGCCTGCCTCAGGGCCTCTTGCACTTGCGCTTGCCGCCGGTCTGGCGGGGCCTGGACGGGCTGGGCGCCCTGTCTGTGACCGGCTCCACGACGCCGCAAGACGGTGGAAGGCTTGCTGCCGCGTGGGAGCGGGCGGCCACAGGGCGCCCACGGCGACGAGCAGGCTGAGGGGCTGCAGCCGGAGTGGAAGCAGCAGCGGTTTCCTCCGCGCATGATGTGCTTAATCGCCTCAGTCTGCTTCTGTGCTGCCGAAAACTGCTGGGCACAGCTCTCGACAGCGCCGAAAAGGCCGGTCTGTGACACGGGAGCATTCAGGAACTGTACCTTCTCCTGCTCCTTCATGTCAGTGAGACACAGCCAGAGATGGCGCCCTGGACCACAAGCGTGACATCGCACGACCCAGAGACTGTGCGGTCACCTTCGCCGCCGGAGCGCGAGGTCCGCCGCAGCACGCAGCTCATGTAGAACCGCCAGGTCGTGCCCACCGTGCAGGTTTCTCAGTGCTTTGGCCTGATGGACCTGCAGTAACGCCATGGCGCAGGGCAGAAGCCGCCTCCCACAGGCTCTATAAGCACTGCCAGTGAGGCCTGACGAGTACTTACAGGCCCGTGAGGGGAGACACGGTTCACCCGCAGAGTGGAAGCGACTGTTGGACACAACTGCATGGCCACAGACCGCCCACAGAGGGGATGCCCGTGTACCCCAAAGCGGCTCCACCATCGAGGGTGGTGAGGGGAGGAGCCACAAGGTTTATTTCGGCAGTAAAGGTGCCTTCCATGACCTTGTAAGCTCCTCATGCACTTCCGGAAAGAATGGCACCGAGGGGGCGCTGAAAACCAGCGCGACCCCCGAGAAACCACTCGTCTAACCTAGAAGGGTCGGGACGCCGTGGAGGATTCCACACGAGCCCGACGCTCTCGGCCCGGAAAGCATAGCCGCCATCTCTGGGTCTGGCTCGACAACGCTACCACACCCGGGGGGCAACGAGCCGAGTCGTCATCCCCGGAGAGAGGGCTCGCCTCCGATGCAGCGACCGACATCTGGTCATCAGGGAGGCACCGAAGGAAACGGGTGGGGTACCCCACTCAGCAGAGGCCCCAGTCCGAACTAACGGTACCCCGCCGGCTGCGGAGTGCCTGAGGGTGAGAACCTCACTTGGGAAGCCCTCACCGTAATCCTCAGATCACCTCTGACTCCACCGGATGCTGTGCCGCCTGCTTTGTGCCAGGACGAACGCCAGATCGCGGCAGAGGCAGAGGGACCCCGCCATGTTTGACACAGCGGAGTCTATTGCGCAACTCCGAGATGGTCATGTCCCCACAAGAAGAACATGAACCATCCACGAAAGCTTCCTCAGCGTTGAATGCCCAGACACGTGAGGCAGTGATCGTGACCCCTGAGGCGCCAGAGATCGACCACACTAGAAACGCACGGGTGATAAGACATCTTTAAAAAGACGCGATCACCCGTGTACTCTTTAGAGAAATTTTGCTCTTTAGTGCTGAAGCACGCAGGGGAGCTGGCCACCGCACACTCCTGTGTGACTGTCTTCACGGACCGCTGTTCTCCCGTGAGACCGCGACCACCGCTGCTGTGCCGTAAGGCCCGCCTCGTAAAGCTTCTCAGTGGCGTCAGGAAGAGCAGTAGTGAAACACCACCGCTCGGCTCCGAGCGAAAGGATGATTAATGCGGTGCACGGCTGCCTCTTATACTCTTATACTGTGATCAGCGGCAGCTGGATGCAATGATCGCATGCCAATGTCCATTGGCTCGTTTAGTTACACTCGAAGTGGATAGGTCTCTCTGGCGAGATCCCAATTCGTCGGTCATCCGACGTGACTCGGAGTGACCGACTGAAAGGGAACAGTATTTTTTCCCCCACAAAGTCTATATTTTGTTGATCATTTAGAGTTTTGCAAATCAAATATGATACAGTAGACTTTATTGGGTTAAAGTAGGTTCGCTATTGCATCCGTGTCTCCTGTTTAATTTGCACCAGCCTGGCCTGGCAGCTTCTGACAAACTTCAAAGTTTGCTTGCCTCAAAGGTCTGTGATTACTTAAAGCATGACATGTGTGGCGGAGGGGATGATTAAGAAAAATTAGCTCCTCTCACAGCGCTGTCGGAGAGCTCAAGCCCAAATTACTGGCTTTGAATCTACATTTAGGCCAAAGAGGGTCTCAAGATAGTTGTGGGAACGATCAGAAGTAATAGCTGAAGATTATACAGAAGGAAGTGGACAGCATGTTTTCTTGGGAAACCAAGCATTACGAGATTATTCAGAGGTTTTGAGGTTACATTGTTGCGACTGGCACTGAGGGTTCATCTAGCTAAAATATTTAAGCAACATGCCACAAGAGGCCATGGTAAAATCACTTTAATGCGCTGCCTCATGGCTGCTTATGGCTCTAAGAAAATGGTGGCATATAAAGCAGAAATAGGATTATAGACACTAATGTCAATAAAAGTATTATTTGATAGTAATTATAATCACAATAAACATTTACTCTTTCAAGAACTATAAATTGTTAGGATATCTGTGGGCTTGTTTCTTTATCTTGCAACATAAATTTAGAATTTAGTGTGTGTGTGTATGTGTGCTGTTTCAGCAGATTTTATTTTTAAAACTGTAAGATACACTGTACAATTCATAAGTAAATTATGAATCCTCTTTGCTTCTTAGCCCCCTGCATTTGCGATGACTAGAACGTATTTTCCACAGGTAACCAGAGTATAGCTTAACACACAAAAAAAGTAAACACAAGGTTAGAGAAGGGTTCCCAAATACAAACTTTCAGATTAATAACGTTATCATGGATATACAATGAAGAGTGTTGGTTTTATTTTTAGTGTTGCTTCTTGTGAAATGTTTATGTCTTCCTAATGTTTTTGTTTTTTTATTTTCCCTGCACTGCAAGGAAGTTCACATACCAAATGAAACCCAATCATTTATTGTACAGAACGGGTGTTGTGTGAGTTCAACAGTACATCTGGCTCAAGATAGCACCAAAGACGTGCCCTTGTGTTGGAAAGCGATGGTTGGGTGATTTAGTGTTGTGCAGTACAGCTCTTCAGATTTGTCCAAGCCCAGACTGAATCTGTATCCTGAACTCCCTTGTGTAATCTGGTAACACTTTAGTATAGGGACCAGTTATCACTATTAACTAGTTGCTTATTAGCATGCCTATTATTAATATATTGGCTGTTTATTAGTACTTATAAAGCACATATTCTGAATGACCATTCTACATCCATAATCCTACCCAATACTGTACCTAAACTTCATAACTACCTTACTATTAATAATCAGCAAATTAGGATTTTATTGGGACAAATGTCATAGTTAATGGTTTGTAATACTGAAAATTGGACTCTAAAATAAAGTGTGACTAGTAATTTTAGCATGCTTTCAGCCACAAATTGGGTTTTAACCATTATGTGTAAATCAATTCTGCATGCATGAGACAGTTTATATGTGGTCATATCAGTATTGGTAAGCAAATGTGAGTTTTTAATACTGTATTATTGACATCAGCCCTATAAAATAGGCTGATATATTGACGCCAGTTTAAATGTAAATAATTACTATGTTCATATATTTCCCCCCAAAATCAATGGAGAAAATATAAAAATGTCAATAACATAACACACACACACACACACAAAAATATTGGATTTTTTCAAAACCTTATCAAAATATTAAAATCACATTCAGATTGACACCATTCACATTTAGGCAAGCATTAATCATTGTTTGACAATGGCAGGAAAATTGTCTGTTTGAAAATTAAATGGTTTCTTCATGAGATTGCGTGGCACGTGATGACTAATGTACTTCAGCAGTTAATTGTGTCTTTGTAATTGTCTCTGGAGACATCAATATATTAGCTAAGCTGGAAGCTCTGTGTAAACCATAAGAGAGCCTTAATCACGCCGCAGGAGCAGACCGTGGACTGTTTCTCTGCCCAAAAACTTTGTGCAGTCTTTTTGACAGCCACCAGTGAGGTTGTTATATTAATGAAAGCCTCCTCCACACTAGGTATTTATCTTCCTGACAGCTGCATCCCAGTTGAGCACTTATCAAAGGTTTCGTATCGTTTTTAGAGTTTTATTTGGGTTACATCTGATCCCAAGTGCATTTCTGTCTGGACATCTGATGGTGGTCAGACAATTGGTGATCATCGTGCTTTGTTTCTATTTGTGACAGGTAAAGTGGTGATTCGGCCCTATTTTTAGACACACCTGCTTTGTGGAAATTCACTGGATATGTGGGATAAATAACCTGAAGGGTGATGGTAAGTTGTTATGGCTTACAATAATCTGTGTCTATGAATTGATCTAATTGAGTCTTGGCCATTTTATTAGGATTTTGCATTTTAAGTAAATGATGACAACATTTTTGGTAAACTACTCTTTCAAGGGTAGGATTTTGTTTCTTAACAGTTAATATGGGATCAATAGTGTAACCTACAGTAGCTTGACAGAGTAAATGTATCAGGCTAGCTTTCCCAAGAAGGTTCCGCTTATCAAAATCCTATTTTCCTAATAGTCATAGTTAATTCACAGAGCATATGCACAAGATGATATCAAAGCTCTTGCCTTTGTGAACAGAATCTATTGTCCAGTCTATTTGTCTTTCACCATAAAGTCTGGTCCATATTGTAGAGTTTTCTGGCCAACCAAATTAGACAAAAAGAGACTGTCTGGCAGACATGCAAAGTGACCAGCCAGCTTATATTTTGTTTGCACATGCCCTGCAGAAGGAGGTTATCTGAAATGTTATTTTTAGATAATAGTGTTGTTGTTCTTAAGAATGTTTGCCTGTAAGATCCTGAGATGAGATGTCCCCTCATCATTGTCATTAGGGTTAAATGAACATGGTTGGGAAAGGTTCATTTTGTAGGTTATCAGTCCTTTTCATTGGTCCTTTTTTATTATCTTTGTCTCTTCGCTCCATTGCTTTCTGTCATGTCAATATGAAATTTAACTAAATAGTGAATTATCATATAAGAATTGTCAGTTCTCCAAATTACAATTTAAGTAAGAGATTGCCTCCAAAAACCTTTTTGAGCAGCACAAATCGATAGGATAACGAAAGTGAGAATCTGTGATTAAATCACCCTATCAATCACATCAAACATAGAAATAATGAATCAACATTTCACCTAGTCTCAGCTTCAGACAGGGCGGACTGGGACAGAATTTCAGGCTGAGAAATCTCACACTCATCCAGGCCACCCCATGCACCCACAACAAAATTCTGAAACATGGAAAACCCTATTAGCCTATTTGTATGACCATCACATAAAAAGGTCTGAGTCTTTAGTCAGGGCCGTGGAAAATAATTAAAGATTCTCTTTTGAAATGCACCTTCACTTCCCTTTTCTTAATTTTATCTAATATCTCTGTCACTCCCTTTTTTCTTGTACCTGTCACTTCTTTACCAGCCGGTCTACTGTCATTAACAGAACTGTGTTCAAAGTGTTGTAAAACAACCACCTCATTGCAATTTGTTTGCACATAATGTTGTTATTTTTCTTAAAATGACTTAAATACCCAAGATTTAACAAACCTATAATTCATACAAATATATTCAAACACATTTTCTAAAGTGCCCTCATGCCAAAATTAGTACATTGGAATCCTAATACTGAATACTCTATTGTTTTGGGGACTGACTGTTCGTTCTAGCTCCCTCCCATTCTATACAATAAATCTATACATGTGAATATCTGCCTAAATGTATGAATGTAACTTTCCAGTTGATAATGATGTCCTTTAGCACAGTATTCAGACTGATGATATTAATGGGGTGCTACTGACAGCCTATCAGGTGCTAGCAGTTTAATTCTCAACTAGGTTAATAAAGACAAAACTAGCGTTCTATAGATGAAAATGACCTGCACTTGAAGCCCTGAACAGGTCAGTAATTTCATTACATTTCACTATTTATTCTGGCCATTTCCTCTCCTTCCTCGAGTCTTAAGCATCGACTCTGTTCAAAACAGTTTGACGGAGGCAAGGAATAGACTTGAAGAGCGGCTCTGCCAGTCAAGACTAACCGATTTTTGATTTATGTTCGATTTATTAGGAATGTCACAATCGGAAATTATCACTTTGGCACGTTGGGAAGACAAAAACAAACCAAAAACACACAGGGCAGCGGTCCAAATCAGGCGCCAGGCCACTGGGAAACGTCCCGGTGCTCCCAATGGCCAGTTCGTGCCTGGCTTCAGATGACACTACGGAACGCCCACAGTCTGTCCACTGTCTGTATTTCATATTGCACACAAAACCGGAAAGCATCTGGAAAAATCTGATATGAGAGGAATATAAGCTAATCCGATTTGCACAGCTTTATGAAAAATGCCACACTGGTTCATTACTCTATTTCAGATCAACTCCTAAATGACACAAAACAACAAAGAAACAAACAAAGTCACTTTGCATGCCTATTAGATGGTAGCTGTATTTTTAAGTAGGTAGTTATTGACCAGATTAAGATTCAATATTGATAAAGTATAATGTATTGGTTTAGTCTAGGTTTGGTAATACAAATCTGAAATTATTTTGTTTAATTTAGTCTCTGGTTTGTTTCTCTAAAACTTCTGTTTTGCTGTAAGTATATAACTAAACATAACATGATTACTTAACACAACTGCCTCTCTTTTACAGTTTCACTCTGTCTTCATCACTCTCTCCAAGCATGCTTATTATGAGAGGTTAAAGCCACAAGGTAAACAATACAATACGATACAAGAAACTAAACAAACAATCAAGGATAATACAATCAATTAGCATGCATTTACATGCACAGTTCTTTGTAAGGCTGCTCCTATAAGTCAGATCATTAGATTAGCTTTGGTCTCTGTAATGAAAGTACAGAAAATTAAAGATTAAAAATGGATTTTGACACATAGCTAAAAAGAATTCATGACTGCTGTGGAGTTAAGCAATTTGTATTGGATTGCAACCGGTGACTGTGAGTTTGCATGCACTTGTGAGAAGTGTATTAGTCTGCCTCATGTCTCAAACTACTTCAGAATATCATTGAAGGATGGATATTACTACATTTATTTCAAGTTTTTAATTTAGTCCGCAGCATTTTTCTGGAACAAAGATGGGAACTGAGGGATTTTTGACCAATAATTACACAAGACTTTTCCTTAATGTCAAGTCTCTGAGAATGCTGGACAGAAGCCAGTTTATATATTGATCCTAATGAAATGTCAGAGTCTCAAGTCTGTGGTCTTTAAACTTTGGCAAGCAGAAGAGGCTGATATTAGTTTAAAATCTCTAAATGTCTTTGATATATTTAAGTTGCTTAAAAAGTTACATTCTATCTAATTATTATTTATTTATTTTAAGCTGAAACGGCTAAATCATTTTCCTTCAGCTGAATTAATCAGTTTACATAACTTCATTTATTATTTCAACTATAGATACAGGGAGATTGTCTGTAAAACCAAAATCCATCAATTTTTTTTATATATGTTTAGCAATACTTATATAATTAAATGAATAAATGACGATCAAATGCAAGTTCATTATTTTAAAATGTCAAAACTGTAAGGAAGACTTAATAATCTGACTTTAATCAGGTATATCACGTCTTTTAATGCCCCAAATTAATTAACACACCAAGAGAAAATGGTCCACATTCTTTTCTTGGGCCTTAAAACAGTTAAAGTTCTCATTCTGAAAGTCTTAATGGCACAAGTAAGGAATAAATTAAACCAAAGGCACTAATTAATTTCAAATTCTTCAGAGGGAAATAGATTAATTTCTGTAACATTTGTCATTTGCTTAAAACATTTATCCTAGACAAAATTAGAAATGAGGGGAAAACTGAACCGGGGGCCAGCGCTGATTGATGATGTGTTCAGGTGCAGTCATAAATGCACCAATGTCAAAGCTCTCTCTAAGTCGGTCTGAGCGGGTGACTGCTCGCTTGAAGGATATGCTGCATGTGACGGCAGAGACGTTCACACTGTGGACTTGAAGAATGAGAGGCCAGGGACACTACAGTCCCCCTGTGTGCCTTTGCACCAGTTACTCTCTCCTTTTCTCTCTCTCTCTCTCTCTCTCTCTCTCTCTCTCTCTCTCTCTCTCTCTCTCTCTCTCTCTCTCTTACCCTGTGGACTCCTAATGACTCTTTTCCGCTGATCTGTGAAGGAAAAAAGAAAATGGCCCCATTTAGAGAGAGAAACGGCCAACCTGTTATTTCTTGTCCATTGTCCCGACTTTAATTGAGAAAATCAATTTGTCATGACACTTTGCCAATAATGTAATTCCCCCTTTCTCCCAGCTTTCCTCATCTATGTACAGCAGCTGGAGGAGAGCTGGATAGTGACGAGGGTGCATACAGTGGCATTTCACTTTTGTTTGTTTGTTTTATCTCATTTGTCACTCTCTTGTTACTGTCATCATGTATTATCGTGATGTAACCGCTGGCAGGACCTCCCTAGGCCTCTGCAGTACCGGCGGCATTGCTCTTAGCATTATGACCAACTTAAGTCTGTCATAAGTCTGCTTTTCTAGTCTTCAAAAAGCATTCGAGTGCAGGCTGTGAAGGTGCAATATCATTGGTTGGACTTAGGAAATGAACACTCCCCCTTTACTGAATGAGACTGAACAAGAGTCAGTCTGAACAGGGCATTTTGTGTAAATGACCAAAACAGCCAAATATTTTAGTTGTAAATGTGGAATTTTTATTCAGTTTGTGACTCAGTCTCATAATCTTATAAAAGCTCAAAATGGATGCAGTGAACAAGTGTAGCATAAAAAAACTGGTTTCATAGGAATAATGCAGAAAAATCTCCAATTTATGAATCTGTTAAAAATGACTGATGAACAGTTACAATTGAAAAGGTGTTATTGAAATTAATTTACTCAAAACGATTACTGTATTTTTTTATATAGCTTGATAACATGCTTTCTGAGCAGTTGTTAATAAATTAAACAATTTAGATATGATTTTTTTTCCTCTGTTGGGGGACAAAACAAACAGTATGATGCTTTTTCCAGAGTTTCTTGGTAAATGTGTATGTAAAAACTTGTTTTGGTCATGAGCTGACAATGTTTAATGAATCGAGAGAATAATTCAGTGACTCAAGCAATCGTATCCCACAGCAACAGTGAGAGTAATATGATTAACAATTCAATATCATATTAATCATGCTTAATATTATTGGATACATTTGGTTTTAGTTCATAATGCATGAACAAATATGAACATATACAACTTTTTAATTAATTAATAAGTGTATAACCATATTGTAAAGTGTATCCCTTTTGACTGTATTATGTGATAATATTATTTTCTTCATGAAAATAGTACTGCATAATCACACACACATGAATCAACTCATCAGTTAATTAGTAGAGACTCCAGGACCAGAAATATATTGGTCAGATAAGGGAGACATCCAAAATGTGCACCGTTGGTGTACCTCCAGGAACAGGGTTGGGAAGCACTGATATAGACATTAACTCAATAATATACAGAGGGTGACCTTTAAAATGTTTTAATTTTACACAAACAATCTTTAAAAACAGGGTCAAACCTAATCTGTCATCCCTGTTATCCAAAATGTCAAAACCTGTTACTCTAAAAAGTAACATTTCCGGTCAGGCAGATAGTTCAGGGCAGACAGATCGTTCAGATGAAGGCGGGAGAAAAGGGGGCATGTCTGCTTATATATCCAAATCAGCTTCCACTGAGCTGCTCACCCTCAGCTATGGTGCAGTGGGCGGAGCTTCATTCCACGCTCTTGCTTTCCATGAGGCAGGCAGGCAGGCAGGCAAAACATGTAGGGACTAAGTAGACCGGACGACAAACAGAGAACTGAACACAACTTAAATAGTGGTGCTGATAATGGTAATTAATGACACATACCTGAAACCAATGACAATAATCAGACATAGACGGAAAACTAGATAAACTGCACACATGAGTGAAGAAAACACAAACAAACAGTCCTTGGGTCTGACAGGCCCACCCTCAGCCAAGCCTTATAAATCATCAAAAATAGAACATTATAGAGGAGTGAGTGAAACATGCTTGTGTTTTAAGTTGAAGGAATCCTGGTTGAGAGATGATGTAACCTCCTAGAAGTGATGCCACTTGAATGTACATTTTTTACACGAGTTTTTGTTTGATGAGTGTAACAGGGACGACGTGAAATCAGGGGTCACCAATAAAATGATTTATATTTTATATAAACAAATGAATACTTATACCAAAAACATTGCTTAACAATGAGACTATATTTTGAACACTTTGCAAATTGGATTTTCATATAATTGTGCCTTCATTTTGCAATTTAAATGTCCTGCTGAAAAGGAAAAATCACAGTAAGGGACAAGCCAAAAACCTTACCCTTATCAGCATAAATTCTATTTAAATTATTTAATTGATTTTTGATGCAATATTGATGAAAGCATACATTGTATTACGTTATTAAATTGCACATTTATTTGTTGTTATATACAATTTCTGATTATTTCTTAGGGACACATAAGGCACCGATTTCATGGAATGACCCTTAAACACTGGCCAAAATAACATCTGATTCAGCATTATCAGTAATATGCTTTCATCCCCAAATTTAAACACCCTATAACATCACAGCATGCAGGTGGGATCTTCTTGTTTACCGAGCCCCCCAAAGTTTGCCTGACACCACCGGATGTTATGGTCTCACACAGAGGCACGATATCCCCAAATATATCTTCACATCCCCAAACTCAGTCTCAGCAGGACCATAGGGAGGGGGACGCAGGGGAATTTGGGTGGTGCGCTTTATCTGCCCCTGGCCGACATCATGCTTTATACAAGCTCACCAGCTGACAAGTGTCAGAAGCTACCGGGGGGAAATTTATTAGCAGCCTTATCTCCTTAAGCATGCCGAACTGACAAAAATTTGCCTCGATCCAATCAATCACAAGCGTCCTCCATGAGAGGACACTGGGCTCAAATCCACCGAGAGACCATGTGCATATTACTCACAGCCTCAGTCGGGTGACACTCAGAGAGAGAAAGGGATTGTGGGAGGAACGATTGGAGGAGAGATCCTGAAGTTTTAGAGAGGCAGGAAGAGCCAGGCAAATCAAAACGGCTTGTCAAAATTGAAACCGCAATCAAACAACTATTGTGCATGACAGGGGTAGAGACAGCCCTCAGACGCACAGGACTAATCGGGGTCTATTCAAAGGCCACTCAAGGCCACTGCTAAATTAATGTGCTCACTGAAAGTGGGGAACATGTACTGACACTGATACAGGCATATTAGCCTGTGGTGATTGGCTGTTTTTAAATGAAAGGGGGAAGAGGAAAATGAGTGATGTGCCTTTCTGGTGTTCTGTTGACTATCAACATGGTGCAAACAGGAAGCATTAACACTGACTGCAGACGTAACTGCATGGAGATACAATTATTATTAGATGTGATTACAGCCGCTGTCAAGAATAGTGAATAGAGGCCTCATTTGCTGCAATAAGGGGGCTAAAATAACACACAGAACTATGGATTGTTTTGTCAGTTATGGTAATCAGCGGATCCACAAATAATTGATCACATACATGTGTCATGGCAGTAGGTATAATTAAGAACAGTCAGATTTACCCTGGATAGCAGTGGCGGCTGCTGATCTTTTAAAGAGGGGAAGCTCATTTTCGGCCTAAATCATAAAAATTGTCCATTTATTTATATGTAAATTCTGCCCTACGTTCCTTTTCAAGAAAATGCTCTGTAACCCTGTCGTACCAACTGGGCGTCTTTTCCAGTGACTTGACCAGTGTCCTCTCAATGGCCAGCAGAGCTAGGCTGCTTAAACGGCCTTGGCCCATTGTGTTACGGGTGTAGGACTTGAGCCGCTTTAAACAGGAGAAGCTCCTTTCTACACCTGCAGATGTAGCTCCAATTGTTGCCACTAATGAGAACAGTTTGTAAAGCTGAGGCATTGCACTGTCCAACTCCATGTCTTTAAGGAACACCAAGTAATCACACAGCTTTCCCTGTTACTCTGCAAGTCCTGATCTGAATACAGGACTTGAAGTTCAGACCTCAGTCTCCCTGAATCAAAGTGATGGCCATAACTTTTCAGGACACTTTGGAAGGCCTCCTCTGGAAATGCTTGTCTCATGTCATCAAATTTCCCTGGACTGACTAATTCTAAGAAAACATACTTTCCAAATTTGAAAACGTCGAGGAATCTGCTCCAAGATGTTATCAAGGATGGCCATGTACAGATTTCTGTAGCGCTCTTGGGGATCCTGCAATTGGGTCAGACGGCGCTTTCTCATGGGCTCATCTCTTGGGTCTGATGTGAGATCTGCTGCTTTGGCATAAACAGCTTGGAAAGCCCCCTCTGACCTCTTCTCTTTGACAAATGCAAGAAGAGACTCAATTCTTTTCTTGCAGTAAAGAACATCCATCGCTCTCTGCTGGACAATATCAAAGACCACATCAGTCTCAGAGAAGATTTGTTCATATGTGTACAACATGAACACAAACTCAAAATCCTCCAGTTTCCTCACGAAGCCTTTGGCACAATCCAGTGTATCATCATCCATTGTCGTATCTGCAATGATGTTATCAAATGTCTGCAGGAGGCCATCATAATTGTTTGCCACAGTGCTCACTATCCGTGATGTGAAATTCCATCGAGTAGGAGCGTTTCTGGGCAACCTTGAGCAGCCTGCAGACTCCAGAAAATACGTCCTCTTTGTGGATTTTGAGAAAAATGTGGCAAACCCAGAGAGTGATGCAAAAAATTCTGCACTCAGGCAAGCATTTGGCCCCTGTGACAGCACCAGATTCCCCTTCATGGGAACTCGAACTGCGTCCCCTAGGGGTCGCTACGGGGAACGCCCTCAGCGTGACTCGGTCTGAAGATACATATGAAAAAACACCACCTGTTGGCGGCGACAGCCCAGCGTCACTACCGGCGTACCACAATATAAGTGCCGCGGGAGGATACATCATCAGCTTTTCGTCTTCACTGACTGGTTTGTTTGAGCGTGCAGAGTGAATCTGGTAAGAGTACAGTTTTCTAACTCTACTATGGCGAGCACTAGCAAGGCGTTTAGGAAGTGTGTGGATCCGTGTCCTCGTTATTTGACACCCATGGACACACCACGACTGTTCGTCTTTGTTTGGGCATGGAGCACGCCGCGATGTCCTTGAGGGGCGGTTTGCTGCATTGAGCGGCTCTCTATGAGGAAGCTCAGCTCGCCTGTCCCTCTTCGAGGAAAGAGGGGCAGCCGTCTGCTTCCCGCGATTCAAGACCCACCGCTTGCCGAGGCACGGAGGCTAATGAAATCGTGGGGTTCGCAGGTGGTGGTCGATAAGCTGGAAAGGACCGCCTTCGCCGGCCGAGAATGAGAGTGAGCTGCTGGATTGTGATGATGCGATCTTTCTGACATCATCAGATGCAGCAGCTAGTGCTCCGCTGCATATGAACGAGTTTTTTGGAGGTTATGGATTATAAAAATAAATTTAAATACCCCCAGCTCGAGTGAGCCTTCCTTTCTTCATAAATCTCGATGTGGAGGTTGAGAAGGAGTGGGAAAAGCTAGTTTTCTCGTATTCATAGGCTTCAGCATACTAGTTATGCTGACACTGAGGGGATGCGTGAAAATGGCTATGAGGGGATGCCCCCTGTGCAAGAGATGATAACCAGCTTATCTCTCTATGGCGAGACATCCTCTCTCAAGGCTCCCTCCTGGCCATCTAAGCCCCTGAATCTCGCTTAAATGGCAGGGCATAGCAGCAGGTCAGACCGTCCGTTGCACACGAAGGCGTACCAGACTGACCTGCTAAAAGTCCTGGATAAGGTCCAGGTCTGAGCCCGAACAACCAGGGGTCCTAACCCATCTCGGTCTGAGGATCAGAGATGGGCTTAGAAGGCTAGTCTCACGACTCATGCCCCTCACCCTCCTGCGGCTAGGGTGAGACAGAGGCGTCAGAGAGGCAAGCCCTCTCATTCCTCTTTAATTCCCCTGTAACCACCGTAAACTCCACCGACCGAGGTTAGGTGGAAGTTTCCTGCCAAGAGCGCCTAGAGGCGCTCCCTTGTGAGCGGCGGAGTTCCCTCTCATTCCGAGGAATGAGTTCTCCGCCTCCTCAGAGCTCTGTGATAGGTCGCCTCCGTGCTGGTCGAGCTAGCATTGCTCCCCTCACTATAGAGGGTTATCTATGAGCATGCCGCTCCCTGCTGAGCTGCCTGAGTTCCTTCTCATTCTGAGGAATGAGTTCTCCGCCTCCAGAGCTCGATATAGGTAGCATTATAGGCTCTCATTCTGAGGAATGAGTTCCCAACTAAGAACTGCAGTCAGGTGGACTTATGATGACTTCAGGCAGGTTCTGTATTCTCGAACTGCCTTACTGATGGTCTGGACGTGAGTCCCCTCGGAGGTTTCTGGATCCTCCTGGATCTTCAGTCATTCTGGTCACCACTGCAAGGGTAGAGCCAGCATTACTCCCCTCACGATAAGAGGGTTACCTATGAGTATGCCGCTCCTTCTGAGCGGCTGAGTGTCTTTTCATTCTGAGGAATGAGTTCTCCACTCTCCAGAGCTCGTTATAGGTAGAGCTAGCATTGCTCCCCTCGTTAGAGGGTCACCTTTGAGCATGCCGCTCCCTGCGGAGCGTCTGAGTTCCCACTCATTCTGAGGAATGAGTTCTCCGCTCCTCAGAGCTCTGGGATAGGTCGCCTCTCCTTGCGGGTCGAGCTAGCATTGCTCCCCTCACTATAGAGGGTTATCTATGAGCATGCCGCCCCTGCTGAGCGCCTGAGTTCCTTCTCATTCTGAGGAATGAGTTCTCCGCCTCCAGAGCTCGTTATAGGTAGAGCCAGCATTACCTATGAGTATGCCGCTCCTTCGGGCGTCTGAATGTCCACTCATTCCGAGGAATGAGTGTTCCGCCTCCCAGAGCTCGCTGTTGGTAGAGCCAGCATTGCTCCCCTCACCCAGAGGGCCACCTATGAGCATGCCGCTCCCTTCTGAGCGGCGGTGAGTTCCCTCTCATTCTGAGGAATGAGTTCCCGCCTCCAGAGCTCATGGTTGGGCTCGACGCTCCCCTCTGAGCGGCGGAGTGTCTTCTCATTCTGAGGAATGAGTTCTCCGCTCCTCAGAGCTCTATGATAAATCGCTCTCCTGCTGGTCGAGCTAGCATTGCTCCCCTCACTATAGAGGGTTATCTATGAGCATGCCGCTCCCTGCTGAGCGGGAGTTTCCTCTCATTCTGAGGAATGAGTTCCCCGTCTCCAGAGCTCATGATGGGGCTTGCCGCTCCCTTCTGAGCGGCGGAGTGCCTTCTCATTCTGAGGAATGAGTTCTCCACTCTCCAGAGCTCGTTATAGGTCTCACTCTGAGGAGTGAGTTCTCCGCCTAGAGCTCCTCATTGGTAGCTGAGTTCCTCTCATTCCGAGGAATGAGTTCTCCGCCTCCAGAGCTCGCCGTCGGTAGAGCTAGCACTGCTCCCTCAACCAGAGGGTCACCTATGAGCATGCCGCTCCCGCCTGAGCGTCCGAGTTTCTCCGCCCCCAGAGCTCTGTGATAGGTCGCCGCCTGTTGGTCGAGCCAGCATTGCTCCCTCAACCAGAGGGTCATCTATGAGCGTGCCGCTCCTTCTGAGCTGAGTTCCTCTCACTCCGAGGAATGAGTAGTTCTCCGCCCAAGGCATAGAACGTTCTAATAAGTGCACACGCAAGACTTTGGGCACTTTTCTAAAATCCACTTAGTGGTAAGTCCGCACATTAAAGATTCTGCGCTCTTTCTAAAAATCCCGTAAGGGTAGGGTTCACTGCTTCGTGCCCTTTTTGAGCTGGTTAAAGCCCCGGTTTGTGCCTTGGGCCCCGCTCCCCTGTCCCATATATGTTGGGTCCAAAAGGGAAAGGGGTGTACACTACCAAGAGGTCTGTTGAGACAGTTCCTCAGTAAGCTTGGGAGAGCAAGTGGTAACCCCTGAGTGATCGGCCAGGACCTAGTGAGCCAGGTGCCTGGCCATATCCCCTTGAAGGAATCTTTTCTGATTCCAAGACCTTGAGTTTCACCCTAGGCCCGGTAATCCCGGTGCCTAACAGGTAAGTACTAAGTGCGCAGCTCGGGCCTTTGGCGAAGGGATAATATCACTGACAGCCATCAGCCGTCCCGGGGGAAACTTCCTTAAGCCGGGTATAGTTGGCTTAGTGCTCGCCTTTTTTGCGAAATTGGCTTGCATTCCCCTCAGCATGGTGAAGTGGGTATAACGTTCCCCGTAGCGACCCCTAGGGGACGAGTTCGAGTTCCCATGAAGGGAACGTCTCAGGTTACGAATGTAACCATGGTTCCCCGAGTGGGGAACGAGACACTGCGTCCCCTGGGCTTTGAGCCATGCTTCGGACGCAAGCTTCAGACGAAGAAGCTGATGATGTATCCTCCCGGCGGCACTTATATTGTGGTACGCCGGTAGTGACGTCATGGGCTGTCGCCGGCCAACAGGTGGTGTTTTTTCATATGTATCTTCAGACCGAGTCACGCTGAGGGCGTTCCCCGTAGCGACCCCTAGGGGACGCAGTGTCTCGTTCCCCACTCGGGGAACCATGGTTACATACGTAACCTGAGACGTTCAGTCTGTGTGCATAGCAATGCACAAACATTGCACTGGGGGCTATTGCTTTCACTTTGGCCTGCAGACCATTGAGAGCTGAAGCCATGACAGCAGCCCCATCATAGGTCTGTGCCACAAGCTTATCCTTAAAATTGTAGCCCTGCATGTTCTCATTTAAAACATCAAAAACGGACTGAGCATCTCGCCCCCCAGAAACATCAAAAAATCCAATGAAGCGCTCCTGAATTTTACCTGCACTATCCACATAGCGAACAATGACAGAGAGTTGGGCACGGCAGGATATATCAGTGGTTTCATCCACCTGCCATCCAAAAAAGGGAGCATCCTGAATTTCATCTCTGATCTGATCAGAAATGGTGGCTGCAAGAGCAGAGATCAAGTCATTTTGAATAGTGTGTGACATACCAGAAAACACAGTTGAGGACTCGAATTGTGTGGACAGGACAGAGTCATATTTAGCTAATGTTTCTATGAACTCTGTAATTCCCCTTGTTGGATGATTCACTACTCTCATCATGTCCCCTAAATGACAGCTCCTGCCGGCCAAGCAAGGATGTCACATCAATAAGGCGGTTTAGGAAGGCCCTGTTTTGTTTAACAGTTTCATTATGTTTAGCCACTTGAATGCGAGCACCTTCATTGATTGCATGCTCAACCCTGATCCTGCCCATGCAACTTAATCTTGCACATGCACTCACATGTTCATTGCTATTTTCATGCCTTTTATATGCCCTGTCAAAGTTTGACAGATCTCCAAACCCCAATTTTGACCAAACAACACATCCATGAGATGGTTTCATCAAGAGACATTGCCAGCAGTACATTTTCTTTTTCACAGCACTTCCAGTCAGCCAGCTAACTTTGTCATACCAGGAGAGCTGAAAAGACCTGTTACTTTTCCCTATCTTTTGCACTAAATCAATCTTACGGGTTTATCTGCCCTGTGGTTTAATTCTAAGTTTCTCCTCGTAAGGAAGACTTTCTAATGGCTTTGCCAAAATCAGGTCGACAATATTAGCACTGTCTGCCATCGTGTGCAGTTTGCTAGCTGGCTAGTTCAGACTATATGAATTAATGAACAAACGATCTAATATATATATATATATTTAACTCAACGGGAGGAAATGGGGAATTATGTTAAACTGAAACAATGAATGTGGTGTGAAATTGTGTGAAATATACGATGAAGGTTGCAGCAGTTTGTCTTTCGACTACACATGCAAAATCCGTGATGGGACTGAGTTGGAAATGGAAACACAGAGTGATACGCGTCATAATCTGAAGACCACGCCCACGCCCACACCAACCGTCTCTTTGCATTGCGAGCTGCCGCCTCCTTGTCATTTATTTATAAAAAAAAAAAAAAAAAAAAAAAAATTCTCTAAAAGCTGATATGTGACAATGTGTATAGCAAACAAGCTACAAAAAAACAATAAATACATTTTTATAAGCTTGTCGACCCCAAAAACGAGCGTTTTAGGACATAAAAGTGGATTAAAAGAGATGACAGACCCTCCAATCATCACGCAGACGCTCGGAGTCCGGGCCAGCCCACTCCTCCATTCATCCCAGAGACGCTGAGCGTCCGTGGGCGGGACATAATCGCAGCATTATCCAATGACCGTCTTGTTTCTAAGCACTGAAAAAAACTGTTTAAAGCAGCCCCATTGAAGTCGATGGACGCTGGGCTTCAACAGAGTAATGCACTGTACGCTACGGGAATGAATGAGAAGGAAATCGAGTCAGCCGACCTAAGTAGCTGATTCTGAACGAAATTGTTTTCGTTCGAGATGAACGTGTTTAACGCATTTTTAGTCAATAAAATGTTAACATAATAGTACATATATTTGACCATTCATTTTTTGACAATTATAGGGGAAGCTGAGCTTCCCTTGCAGTCTTAAAGAAATCGCGTCTGCTGGATAGTGAATATAGTATAATAATTTTTTAGGCTAAACGATACAAATAATGAATGTATAATCATGCTGACAGATGTCATGTCCATTTCACCGATTTTTTCAGAAATCTGCATTGAAATACATTCGGCAAAGCAAAACTGGTTTCAGCATTGACAATAATACATTTTTCTTGAGCAGAAAATCTGCATCTTAGAATTATTTCTGTAGGGTCATGTGAGACTGAAGGCTGTAGTAATGACTGCTGACAATTCAGCTTTGCATCTCAGGAATAAATTACATTTAAAATATAATAAAATAGAAAACAGTTATTTTAAATGTTAACAGTGTTTAATGATATTACTGGTTTTCTGAGCATAACCACTTAAAAATAAATAATAATATATATTCAGAGCGTTTGAGCAATATATATTAAATGGGACAGTTGTGGCCTAATGGATAGAGAGTCGGACCTGTAACCCAAAGGTTGCGGGTTAAAGTCTCAGGTGCAGCAGGAATTGTCTGTGGGGGGAGTTAATGTCCTGCACTCTCTCCACCCTCAATACCACCACTGAGGGGAAACCCTTGACCAAAGCACTGAACCCTGAACACTGAATTGGCGTGTGTGTGTGTGTTTATTCAGCGTGTGTGTGTGTTTATTCACTACTCACTTGGATGGGTGTGTGCACTTGGATGGGTTTAATGCAGAGCACAAATTCCGAGTATGGGTTACCATACTTGGCCACACTTCATGTCCTTTCCCTTCCTTTCCAAATATGTATGAATTCTTAAATTATATATGAATAAAGTTGAAGTGCCATTCAGATCAGTTTTGTGAACTAATTTATAACCTCAAAAAAAAACAACAACTGACCTGTACTTTTTTTCGTCTTTTTTTGGGGGGCTATTATATCAAGCTCATATGTGAAACTTAGCAAAGAGAGCTCTAAAAAAATCTGTCTGGCTCCATGCTGTCTGCATTTCTCAGACTTTCCGTCACTGTGTCACCATTCTTGAGGACACAATGGCCTATTTGTCATCACCTTCTTGACTATTTCAATTGTCCTCCGACATTTTCTTCCAACTTGCACCACATGTATTTGTTTTTTATGTTGAAAAGTAGCATGACAGCTTGCATAACAGCTTGTGGTTAGAGGAGAGATAGATGTTTCTTTTAAACCAAAGTGAGGAATGGACAAAAGAGAGAACTATCAAAACAACTGAATGTCTAAACATGATAAGGAAAGGATTCTATGAAGAAAAGCCTCTCTTTGTGAATCTTGAGCATGTGCCGCTGGCCACGAACACCCTGTAAAGGTGTACTTGGCCTGTGGCTGGGTAATCTAATGGACCACAGCTAGCAGTGTGTGATTGGCCACATCTGATGCCCCTTTTTGTGAAATGTCACTGCTGTCGTGTGAATTGCCATCATGTCATTCCAAAGGCTGAACCACTTTTCCAGTGAAGTGCATGCACAATATGTTTTTGAATCGAGAGAAGCCCATGCCATTTAACAGGTGCCTGGGTCTGTGCCCCTGGAGCCTCATGCATTGAACAGCATCAGCCATGAGAACACCAGACGCTATTTCTGCGATTGCCTTGTAGAGTACCAAACTTTTCTTCCTTGTAAAGAATCTGTGTGCTTCAGCAGTGAAAATGTCACACTCCTTATATCGTATTATGTATGTGCATGTATGTCGCATTTTGAAGGCTAAAGGCTTTGGTCTGTGTATTCATTTTCTTTTATCATTAAATGTCAAAGCATGGGGCTCGATATTTTTACAAGTTTGACCTAATTGTATTTTTAGATGCTAAATTGGATGGTAGTACCATTGTATATTTTACCATGTAACTTAATATACTTTAAATAGCTTGATTACACAAAACAATGTAACACCATGGTTTCCATTAGGGAAGAACATATAGGTTTAATCCCAGACAGTCTTATTTTTGAAATTTCTTGCATGCCTTTGTTATTTGGAGAGGGTTTAATGGTGTTCCATGTTGATGAAAAGGCCTGTCAACTTTTTATCATTCCAATGATCGTGGCTCTATCTGTTCATTACCAGAACCTTGAGGAGGAATGCTGACAGGCCCAAACAGCCTCTAGTCCAGATGCACTGCCTCAGCTCCATCAATCTTCCCCCTGTACTCGCCTACAGACTCTTTCTCACAGACGCACACATTCACTCATCTCGGCTCCAGTCTCTTACACAGACCCTAAAAACACTACAATCTCTAAAAACATAAGAAAAGGTTGGCACAACAACATATGATGAAATATGTATAAATACTCAGTTAATCTTTAATTAGGGCTTTAAAATATATATTAATAATTTGTCTGCCACGGTTTTTTCTTTTGACATTTTTTATACTAATCAGATTTTAATCAGTTGGCAGTCATAGTAGTTATGTAATGGATGCAAATTATACTTAATCTGACATTACATATAAACAATGTAATTATTCCCCCAATTATATTTGATTTATGTGTGATGATTCCTATAGTTCAGCTTGATTTTCCATTGATATTTTTTAGTTGTTCCATGTACTAACTCTGTTTGACAAACACATCTTCATCAACAGCACATGTTAAATTAGAGCTAGTTATCCTCGCAAATCAGATGGGCCAATTGGAACTGTCTGCTTGCCTCATTTAAAGTACAGTCTGCCTTTATGTCCCATAGTATTTACAATAACAGTAAAAAAGCTACTGGTGTTTGGTTGAGTTCCAAGCCTTTTAGTCGTCTCTGTTACCTTTCTAATAAGCTGAGGAGTCTGAGGCCACTTCTAATAAGCTGTGCAGGTGACACTGCATTGAAGTCCATTCATAGCTAAAAGGGTACTGAGGGATCAAAGCATGATACTAGATAGTGATGAAAATCACCAAGGTTACCCCATTACATGATTATCATACTACTTAGCTCATTATATGCCATTTGTAAAAAAAAAAATTGCAATGTGATACAGTACAATTTATTAGCCATTTTATTTGACTGCTTGGTAATCAGTTTACTTTAAAATGAGCTAATGCAAGACAATTCTTTAAAATTTAAGCTACATTGTATTTACCATTATCTTTTATCATAAAATTGGTATACAAGAAGTTAATGTATGTTGAGACTGTTGTCATTGGTGTTAATGAAACATTGCTAAAATGGCATGAATTGTACTGGATTAGAAAAACAAATGCTGAAATGAATAGTATTTAATGGGTGTTTAACAAGATGGGAAAATATGAAGACCTTTAAGTGTTTCAAAGGACAGTGTAATTCCCCAAAATTGAAAATTATTTCATTATTTACCCACGTTCATGCCGTAGTTCATATCATATGCCACCATTGTTTTCCGTTTCCTGCTGTTTTTAACACAATACCAGTTCAAAGTGTACATGTTTGTGAAGTTGCAAAAAGGACAAACACCCAATATGATTATTATACAAGTAGCCAAATGACTTTTATTATTATGAATTGTATAAGTACACAAGTAATTTAATGCCGCGTGATAGCTTTCTTTGAGGAACAAACCCAAATTAAGTTGTTAAAACTGTTACCAAAACCAAACTCTAGAATGGACTACAGAACTCAAAGACTACAACAATGGTGGTGACAGTTTTGACATCATCAATAGCACACACCTGACATGAGAGTTACAGTGGAAAGGAAGGAATAACAAGAAATATTTTTCTCCATAAAACTGTCAGATGACTTCAGCAGATTGGAATATAGTGCATATGTTGTATGGACTGATGTTGTGTTTTGTTTTTAATGGTATGGTTAGGCTACATAATTTAAACTGTTTGGAATTGAGTATCATGATGATCACCCATAAAACATCATGATTACTTGTGAAACATGATAAGGTAAGTAATGATAATTTTCATTTGTGAGTGAACTGTTCTTTTAATATTGTTTTGCTTGGATAGAGTTTATCTTGAGTGTTGGTGGCTGTAATTGTGGTAGAGTGCAGGTTGTGCTCAGGTGAAGGACTGTACAGGACAGTATAGGTTCTAGTGCAAGATCTGTTGCACTATTTTAAAACAAACTGTTTCTTTTTTTTAAAAGCGGTCCCACTTTATATATGTTGGCCTTAACTACTATGTACTTACATTTAAATTATTAATTTGATACAATGCACTTATTGTGTACATAGATGTTTTTACCATATACTTATATACAAAAATACCTATGTAGTTACATCTGTAATTAATTACATTTATAATTACTCTGTTGACCCATCCCTTACACCTTAACCCACCCTTAAACCTGCACATACCACCAAACCTGTCCCTATAACCTTACCCATATCCCACCTCAAAAGCAGTTAAAGTGTTTTGCAATACAATAACTACATTGTACTTATTTTTTGATGTAAGTACATATTAGTTAAGGCCACCTATATAAAGCGGGACAAAACAAGCAAATACAATGCAATTGGAAATGACCAGTCTTGCCTTTTCTAGCACTTCTTGTCAACACCACACATTACAAATACATTTAGCCTACTAATGTGTACTATTGCTAGCTGGTAATTGTCTCTATGGGTTTTGTTGAGTTACCTTTGACATGTCTTGTTTTATTGTATAACTAAATTTAGTTATCTTAAGTAATTTGGAAAGATATTAAAGCAGAGTTTACAGTTTAATATAATAATAAGAAAACCTAGTTCAAATCTGGAACCACTGTCAACATACAGTACATATAATACACATGACTCCAGCAGGACATGTTTCCAGTTATATCTGATATCCGCATTATCTGACAAAGATGCAATGATTAGCACTAAAAAATATTGCGTAATAAAAATTTAAATACAGAATGCTTTAGGGTATCGCTCAATATAGCAAAAGCAGTTAATCACAATACTGTATTCTAGTACTTGTGGGTGAGAGTGTGTTTCTGAGTGTGTGCGCAGAGTACTGCTTTCTATATGTGCACTTATAGTATTACAAGAATTAGGAGTAAACATATTGCCCCTGGCAGGCTTGTTTATTTTGTTGTGAGCAACATTAGATATGCTAGGTGGTGCTGTTCAGCCTCATATTCAGAACCTTTACAAAAAGTGTATGCATTTATTCACCCAAGCAATTTTCTCCCTCTCCTGTGCTCGGTCTTACAGACACTTCCTTTTTTTCCACTTTCCCTCCATGCATGCCTGATTTTCACATTATTTCTTCCTCGTCTCCAAAATTCCCTCTGAAAGTCATGCACATGCACACATTTGTGAGTTTAAATCAGTCAGGATTGTTTTGCCTTCAGCCAGCTATACACGTTGTTGTTAGTGAAATCAAAAAAGTTAAGATGGGTCAAGAGGTTTGACAGCACAGCAAAACCATCTAAACTCTAGAACCGCTTCCTGTCATGGTGTCCCACAAGTACCATCCATTATTACTGTGAAGTTGTGCAAACAGTGTTGGTCAGGCTTCTCAAAAAAGCTAGCTAGCTAAGCGACTACTCTAGAAAAGAAGAAAAAAAGAAGGAAAAAATGCTGAAAGCTATTTAGCTATGTAGAGAATATGCTGCAAGCTACATGGAAAAAGCTACATGTGATATCTAACAAACAGTCTGCTGTAAATTGATCGAATACATGTTTATTAGAAAACAAATCGTATAGGCTAATCTTGTGTTGTAAGGTTTCGTTTTATTGTTTTACATATTATTCAGTGCACAAGTTGTTCAAATGATTCAAACAGATTCAGTTTGCTGATTGACCGATATTATTGTACGATGGCTGATTTTCAGGGTATCTAACAGTTGAATTTGCTAAAGTTTGCGAAGCTTGTGGAATTACATATTTATTGGATATTCAAAGACTTGTGTAAAATATGTAAATGTGTATTTGCTGAACGTCAACAGGATGATAAAGTATTAGTGTTTCCCTTTCTAGAACTGAAAAGTAAATACAGTAACACTGTTTCTTATACAGCTTACTTTCTTTGTTTAACAAAGTTGATTGTATAAGGCAAACGTTGATCTGTTTGCTTTTGACTTGGAAACATAAAATTAAACTAAAAAACTACAAATGTAATTTATGTTATAGTTTATTATGATATTCTTTATGATTTTCATGCACACGGAATTGTGCTCTCTCAGACATAATATACTTACTATTGGTAGACTATGGCATACAAACTGAAATGCTAAGCAGTGCAAGAAATCTAAAAAGTTGTGTTGTGTGCTAAAACGTTAGACAAGACCCAGAGTGCAAACCATGAATAAGATGTTATTTAAAGAAAGCACACAGAGAGAAAATCACTCGTGTGTTTTACCAAAACAGCTGTGCAGATATTCTGTGTTTGGCACGCCTCATGTTTTTCACAATCCCTGGGGAGACTGACGGCACCCTTGGGAGTCCTGCTAATGGGACTCTCAGGTACCAATACTCCCCTTCCCGAACACATCTCGGAGTGGCAGTCGGGAAAAAGACAGTGCCGAATGTGAAGTATGTCCCCGCAGGAGAATGTACGAGATTGGAGGAAGGAAACATGATTCGGTGCTGGGATGTGATTCATTCTGAAGTGTTTTGATAGCGAGTCTCTAGTCACAAATCTCTCACGAGGACAAGGGTCCTGTAAATATTGTCTCTAGACTGTCCTCCCCACCCTATGGCTCCAGACTTGTACTTCAGTGATTTAAAAGTACCTTAAAACTACCTCTGTTTTCTCTGTTTTAAAGTGGTAAAAACAGACAGTTTGAAGATAGTTTAAATGAGTGTATTAGGCAACTTGGTACATTCTAGTGTTGTGTGGAAGAAAAAAGAAAATAAATTGAAACTTATTGCTCTGTAATAGTGTTTTACAATTAGTTTAATGTGGGCTTTTGGTAGCACGAGTGTGCTCTAAAAGCTCAGGAAGCTGGAACACAGCACTCTAATGATTTAGCAATGTTGACACAGGATTTTAGATGCATTTCGTGAGCTCAGATAAGTGAAGTTGCTTTATTTGTGATGACATGGTATTACAAGTTTAGTTTTGGATGTGAAGGTCTTTTCACAATAGACTGCTTGGTTTCTATGAGAGTGGTGAATTTGTCAGTGTTTGAATTTTTAGGAAGGGCTAGTTATCTTTGCTGGTAGATGCCCAAACTACTCCATTCTACTGCCAAAAATAATCTTTCTCCATTGATGGTCATTCAGAAGCAGCAGTTTATTATTATTAGATTTTTGAAAATATTTTATTTTAAATGTATTGTTTTTCATATTTTACTAATTTATAGTTTATATATTTATGTTCGAAAAATAATTAGTATATATTTGTTTTTATATTAATGTGTATGCATTTTATTATTATTATTATTTACATTTACCAGAAGCTTTTATCCAAAGCCATGTACAGTGCATTCATGCTATACATTTTTTTGTCAGTACATGTGTTCCCTGGGAATCGAACCAACAACCTTTGCGCTGCTAACGCAATGCTCTAACCACTGTGCCACAGGAACACATTATTTATTTTGTTTATGTAACATGGTAAATACTTTTTTGTAGATTTAATGTATTTCTCCTTGGTTAAAAGCGTTTTTTTTTCAGACAGCATGTGCAGATAGAGGAAAATAAATCAGTAAAGTGAAAACAAGATGCATCCGTACAAATGAACCACTCCTACCTTTAGAAGCTGACACGAGATGAGAGGGTGGTTTGTGAAATGTAACAAAGACAAAAATAAGTTGAGTTTCTCAAACTCAACTCAACTTTACTACACACAGTCTATATGCCATCAGCTGAAGTATTATAAACTGTAATCTGTGCTTCAGGGCTGCAATCCATTTCCTTTTTATTTGTTCTCCATTTGCAGTTTTTTTTAAATACAAAGCATTAATTATGTCATTTTTCTAATAAAATAAGATATTAAACTATATCAATATTGATGCAAGCCCTCATGAAAAATAACTACAATTTCACATATTTATTACTTATATAGTACTAATTATAGAAACAATATACTTAAAAGAGTACTTAAGTGTAAACTGAATGCATTTTTGTTTTCAGAAACTTAATAATATGTTATTTTAATTGCAATTAATTAAACTTAAGAATGCTTTCTTGATCCAGTTAAGTAGGACTTTAAATTCTTTATATGTATATGTAAATTATTTATTTGTAATATGTTTTGGACCCTCCATGGACAGCAAGGGTCTTACCACCTTCAAGGTCCAGAAATGTACGAAGAACCTTGACAAAATAGTCCATGTGACATCAGTGGTTCAACTGGAATTTTATGAAGCTACGAGAATACTTAATGATATAAATAAAACAAATAAATGAAATAAAACAATGACATTTATGTATCACTTCTTCTCCTCCGCATCACCCTAGCACTATTTTGAAGAGTAACATGACACATGCGTCCTTTCCTCTGAACACAATGATAGGACCCTTGCTGTCTTTGGAGGGTGAGAAAGCTCTCGGATTTCATAAAAAAATATTTTAATATGTGTTCTGAAGAAGAACGAAGGTCTTACGGGTTTGAAATGATATGAAGGTGAGTAATTAATGACAACATATTCATTTTTGAACTATCCCTTTAAAGTGTACTGCCGAATGCACTGACAAACATTAATTGTAACTAATGTCATTTTTATTGGAACCTGTATGTCATGATATTAAATATATTTGTAATTACACTTTTCTAAGGATGAAGTTACAACTTATTTAAATGCAATATTGAACAACACTAAGTACTTGGCATTAGTCTTATTTTAATTTTAAATTATAATAATATTTCATAACATTACTGTTTGTACAGTATTTTTGAACACATAAATTCAGCCTTGAGGCCAAGAGGCTTAGGTAAAATGTTACTGAACTTAAAAATTGGACCAGTCCATACACTTTTTGAAAAGTGAAAAGTGAAAAGGTCTCTCCCTACCTGCTGAACCGTAATGAAAAGGAATCAATCACTAAGATATCCATTAATTTGGCAGTTGAAACAAAATTAAAATTAATGTATGTTAAAACAGCTTTACTTATTCAAACCTTTCAAAATGCTCCTCGTTGAGTGAGCAAACATTACAGCTGTTTGAAGGATCTTTCTTCTTTACGGGGTTCCATGAAAAATGGATGATTTTGACCTATTTAATGCAAACGCATGGAGGAGGTTAAAGCAAATAAAGAGCCTTTCCGTGTTTGTTTGGCCTCCTCGCTGTGCCTCCAAACTCCTGTGAAGCTTTCGGAAGTAAATGTCATAAGTGCTCAGAAAAACAAGCATAAAGAGAAGACCTTCACTGTATTCACATGGTGGCTTGGGTGCATTAAAGCACTATGTGAAGGATTCAAAGTTAATCATTTTATTTTTCTACTTGAGAGGAGGAAACATATTTTTATACTGGTTGATTGACTTATGTTACATTTGTGATGTTCGTCTTAGTATGCACTACAGGGTCAGTGAGGGCATTTTCTGCTTTATAAATAGATTTGGTGATGTTGTACATGTTCTACTAATGCAATTCATATTTCTCCTGGAAACAAAATAAATGGCAAAGAATACATAACCAGTTTTTCTGTATTCAGCAATACTGAAGCCAAAGTTGGAAAGTTTTCAGTTCATAATTGTATAATTTATTGTCAATTTCCCATCTTTATTTCTATGTTTATATTCTCAAATGTTATTTCCTGCAATATTGAGTATTGGCATTTAAAACCATTTAAATTACACTATATACATATATATATGTGTAAGAAATAATTGACGACGGGCCATTGAATTATTAGAAAAATAATGCACACACGAGGTGGTGATGCGGTTACGACGCAAAGCGGAGTGGCCGTTACACCTTGGGTGTGCATTATTTTTATAATAATTCAAAGAAAGAAAGAAAGAAAGAAAGAAAGAAAGAAAGAAAGAGAAATGTGGATATTCATTAAGACATTTGTAGTGTACATCCACGGTCTTATTGGAAATAAATATGGTAATTTAAATATCATTGTTAAATATGGCTCAATTTAAACAGCAGTGCATACTGTGCAATAACAGATATGGAAAGAGCTTCAGTCCATCTTCAGTTCAAGTTACTTCATGTGATTGTATGGCATGAGAATCATAAAATGTCCTGTTGCCTTTGCATAACTCATACACTTAATCCTGGTTAACATTTCCTGCAATTACATCACATCCTCTTTTAATTAGAAACTCAAGCCTTGTGCCGCACACTAGAAAGAACACTGGCTTCAAGCTTCAAGGCTTTCCCCCAGTGTCTTACATTTTCAAAATGTGTCAGCATGTGATCTGTGGTTCAAACTCAGAATATTTGCCTGGACATGATGCTGTTATGTTACTAAATAAAATGTTTTTTTATTATTTTTGGGGGTGAGGTGGTGTTAAGTGTGTTTACACTCATGAATGACTTATGTCCTTGACAAGGTCTACAGAGTTTTGATCGACTCTGTGGTCACAGAGTACCCACTTTTAAAAGAAATAAATTAATCCTTTTAAAGTTATTTTAATTCCATGTGGTAAATTATGTATTTATATAATATATTCAATAAGATTTCACATTCCATTGGAAATTCAATAGGCCTACATCTCAGAGTTCTAATAAAAAGTGCATGACTGTTAGACACATTGTAGCTTGTATAAGTCTGATGTCAGAATGTGAGGTATGTCATTGCTAATAATAAATGTGCACAAGCAGACGTTGGTGTTGTCATGACAGCAGAGTTCTTTCTTATATTCATATTGATATAATTATAGTTCGTAAATAGTGTAATGTATTAATAGGTGTCATTTTGATTCATTATTCTGCACATGTACCTTGAGTATACATTTTGTAATGAGTACATGTTGTTTCTTTTGTTGTTTATTGTCCTTAGTCCAAAGGAAGAAATTGATATATGTTTTGTTCCCTTTAGAATATGCTAATATTTACTTCTCTGCTGTATGCAACTGTTGTGTCTCATGGACATCTGATTGTGTAAATAAATCTGCAGAGCCGCACAGTCAGATTATCACTGCAAAGGACAGGTAGCACTGCAACTTTGTTGTAAATACAATACAGATTAATAGAGTATGTTTTAAAAGTCTTTCTACTGTAAAAGTGCTTTTTTAAATTATGAAATTTACTAGCAAAATCTGAGAGAAAATGGTTTCATCGTTGTTTTTTTTTTCAGGGTAGATGATACCACTCTACTACCGTAAAAAAATAAAAATAAAAAATACTATTTAGCTGGAAAAACATCTAGCAACTAATTAATTGAATTGACATCAGGTCTGTGAGATGATTAGCTATAAAAGGAATATCTTAGAGAGGCAGAGTATCTCAAAAGTAAAGATGAGCAGAAGCTCTCCAATCTGTGAAAGAGTGCGTAAAAAGATTGTCAAAGACTTTAAAGACAACGTTCCTCAACGTCAAATTGCTTAGGCTTTGCAAACCTCATTATCTACAGTGCATAACATCATAACAAAGATTAAGAGAAACTGGAGGAATCTCTGTGCGTAAGGGACAAGGCCAAATACCTTTTGTGGGATGCCCATGGTCTTCAGGCCCTCAGAAGACACTGCATCACTAATCGTCATGATTCTGTCATTGACATTACTAGATGGGCCCAAGAATACTTCCAGAATCCATTGTCGGTAAACACATTGTTGGTATGCAAAAAGGAAGCCATTTGTGCACATGGTCCAGAAGCGTCGCCGTGTCCTGTGGGCCAAGGCTCATTTAAAATGGACTGTTTCAAAGTGAAAAAAGTGTTCTATAGTCAGACGATTCAAAATGTGACATTCTTGTTGGAAATAACGGACATCGAGTCCCATGGGCTAAAGAGGAGGGAGACCTTCCAGAGTGTTATAAGCATTCAATTCAAAATCCAGCATCACGGATGGTGTGGGAATGCATAAGTGCATACACTATGGGCAGCTTGCATGATTTGGAAGACAACATGAATGCTGAAAGGTTTATACAGGTTTTAGAGCAACATATGCTCCCCTCCAGATGACATCTATTTCATGGAAGGCCTTGTGTATTTCAGCTGAACAATGCAAAACCACATACTGCAGCTATCACGACAGCATGGCTTCGTAGTAGAAGAGTCCGGGCCTGTCTCCAGTCCAGATCTTTCACCTATAGAGAACATTTGGCACATCATTAAAGCAAAATACATCAAAGACGACAACAAACTCTTCAGCAGTAGGAAACCTATCAGGCAAGAATGGACCAAATTGGACCAAATTCCAACTCAAAAATTCCAGAAACTCATAACCTCAATACCCAGACATCTTCAAACTGTTTTGAAGAGAAGAGAAGATGCTGCACCATGGTAAACATGCCCCCGTCCCAACTATTTTCAGATGTGTAGCAGGCATTAAATTTGAAATGAGCTCCTTTTGTGCATAAAATTTTACAATTTTTAAATTGTAAACATTTGTTGTCTATGTTCTGCTGTAAAAAAATATTGTCTCGTGATTTTACATTCTTATAGTTTTCATGTTATTCAAATAATAGTAATTAAAAAAATGTCCCAACATTTCCAGAATTTTATTTTTGAACTATGACTAAAATAGGGGTTGTACAAAACAAATGTCTGTATTCTGTAAAATATGTTGCATTGCTTCTGGTTCAGGTCTGTTGTATGTCCTTTGATATCTATGGAGTTGTTTTACTCAAGATGCCTGCAGAACTATAAGATACTTACAGTACTTATGCAGATTGATATCCCCCATAAAAAGCTGATTACCTTAAGTCATAGATATTGCCATCAGTTCATAATGCAGTTGAAACTTTCTCTAACGAACAGATGCAATGAGACCCGT
The DNA here is from genome assembly GCA_027564155.1 of Gymnocypris eckloni scoliostomus. Classification (NCBI taxonomy): domain Eukaryota; kingdom Metazoa; phylum Chordata; class Actinopteri; order Cypriniformes; family Cyprinidae; genus Gymnocypris; species Gymnocypris eckloni. The sequence goes on from CM050416.1 coordinate 27,768,215, forward strand.
TTTCTGGTTTGGTCAGGTGACTTTCGACATGTACCTACCGACAATAACACATTCAGCTCTTCTTTTGGATATACAGTAACCTGATGTAATTAACTATGAACTTGTATTTTTTTCAAGTGGGCTTGAAAAAGCGACTTAGTGTGCGACTTAGGAAGCTGTGTAAATCCAGCCAATTTGAGGCTGAGAGACTATGGATAACTGTCAATGTTTACTGCTGTTATAGAGCTGAAATGCTCGGAGATCAGTAAAGCCACTTAGTCTGTATGTGTTACTGCACAGGCTCATAGTGTTATAGTTACGTAGTGTGAGTAGTCTAAAAGGATAGCATTGTAGTTTATAGTCTCGAGTTGTTAGATCTGCTTTAAGCATGTCGAGGTTATGGAACAGTAATTTGCTCTGTAGGAGCTTAAAGCTGGACTCTCTCACCTGTTTCCAGCTTTAAATATTGTGTGCTACACCTCTGGGGAATAGTGAAAAGACTCTGAGCTGGTCTGCTCATTTTAATGGTATTAAAAGATGTCACGCTTATTTCCACATCAGTAGTAACTGCAAGTGAGGACTATGGCTCTCAGAATTATTTTTCTTCCCTCTTTCTGAATGCGAATAAGTATATTGATTTTAACAAAGAATAGGAAACGTGTTTCCAAGTATAATTAACCTGTGAAACATTGCCTTGGCGTGGTCTGTTTTCTTTATACACACTTTTTCTTTCCTCTTAAAATGTTCAACTTCAAATGGAACAAGCAGCATTTTTATTTACAACTGGCCTCTAATCACAGAAAATGAGTCATATTTAATTTCACGTTGTGCACTCACCTCCTTGTGCACTTTTCAGAAGACAAAGAATGCAAATGGAGTCCAAAGAAATACATTCAGCAATAGCAGTAACATACTGCATTTCCACTTATCTCTTCTGCGGCTCTGCCCCAAGTTATCTAGAGCTGTTAGATAATGCAGGGAGATGACTGCACTGTCTGCCTTCTGCTTTAATGAAGACACTTTTAGAAAAACAGCTGTGCACAATGTCTGATTGGTAAATGGAATGAATATGCATTGGCGTCCCCATCTGCGCTTCATGATTGCTTTGTGTCGATAATAATCTATGGCTGTAACACTCCATGAACATGCTTTTAGCTTCAGTCACTGTTACCCTGCCTGAGTATATAACTTAATTTACCTCTCTGTCAGGATATTCATAATATAATATAATATCTATTTTTAAATGTTGCTGTAACAATTAATTTAGCTGTATATAAAAAAGATAAAAGATAAAAAGATCAAATTATATTATTCTCAAGCCTGTTACAAGCTTGTCGTTTTATATATTTTACTTTCCTTGTGAAGCACTATTTGTAAGCTCTGCCGTCTCTCCTGTTCTTTTTTATCTGGTAGAATCCTTCGGCACTAGCAAATGGCTTGGTTTCCTAAAAGAATTACCAAATCAAAACAAGAAGCTGGAACTAACCCCCTTAAGAGAATTGTGGCTTAGTTTTTCTTCTCCGCTTTAAGCTCCATGTATATAGAATAACAAGCCTTAGGAACTGTGCACACCACCATGCACTGTGGGTTTCTCTACTATATCCACACACTCCCGTTTACAGCCATGCAGGCTAGAGGACTTAAGCAATCCTTTGCAATAGAAAAGTAATAAATAATAAAAGAAAAAGACACAAAAAAACTTAACTCACTCTCTGTGTCATCTCATTAACCTTAGATATTTCCCCTGTGCTAACCAGAAGGAGAGCATGTTCAAACTCAACTTTGACCTTGCTCATTACAATCGTTAATAAGCCAGTAAAGTGGGCTTCTGTGAGAACGGCCATCTACTCTGGTGACCTCCAAGCATTTTAGCATCTTGCTGTATATGCTCCAAGCATCTTGCTGTAAAATGAATAATGTGTTTCTTTACAGTGTCAATACCAGCATTTAATATGTATGTATATATATATATATATATATATATATAGTTACTCAAATAACCTCTCGTTACAACCAAGGTATGCAGAATACCATCTCTGAATGCACAAAACTCAAATCATCTCAGTCTGGTTTCTTGAACATGACAATGAGTTCACTTTACTCAAATGGCCTCCACAGTCACCAGATCTCAATCCAATAGAGCACCTTTGGGATGTGGTGGAATGGGAGATACACATCATGGATGTGCAGCCGGCAAATCTGCAGCAACTGCGTGATGCTGTCATGTCAATATGGAACAAAATCTCTGAGGAATGTTTCCAACACCTTGTTGAATCTATGCCATGAAGAATTAAGGCAGTTCTGAAGGCAAAAGGGGTAGAACCCGGTACTAGCAATGTGTACCCAATAAAGTGGCCAGTGAGTGTATATATATATATATATATATATATATATATTTAGGGGTGGCACGGTACACAGATGTTACGGTTTGGTACGTACCTTAGTTCAGGGGTCACAGTTCGCTACGATTTCGGTACAACAGGAAAAAAAAAGAAATCTACTGTGCTCGGTTACATTTCAGTTATTTTGAACAGACAGTAGTGCAAATTAAAGACAAAAATCCACCTAGAGGTTTAATTCTAATTATTAATGCTATTTTTTACATTGGTATTTTATATATAAAATCTGTTTTGTTTTCATTGTGAGTGTACACAAATAAAAACCGACCTTTATCTAGTGATTATTAATAAGACAATAAGTGTTTAAAGTTGATTATGCTGGTATAAGGAAGTTGTTGAAGTGCTCGCGCGCACACACACACACACACTTTTTTATTAATTGTATATATTGAACATTTAACATTCAAAATTATTACAAAATGTTACAAACATGATTACGTTTCCTAACACACACAACAGACATATCAGTTCCAGGCTAGCATTGCTAAAGTTGGTAGGCTACTTTAGCAAAATAAAATACAAACATTAGCCCACCCGCCTCTCTTTCACGTCGGAACGCGACTGAATTAATGTAACTTGCAATTCCTATCATTTACATAATAAATAATAGTTTAGCATTTAGATAAGTTACATCGCAAACAAGGAAATATTATGGAATATTTGGATTTGTGCCGAATGAGAGAGGTAGGATACACAAGCACAAAGCTCCATTTCGCAAACAGTGTATTAAAATGGCTCTAATCTGATACTTTGATTGGAACAGTCTAATACAAATATCTAAAATATATATATATTAATCAAATTATGTGAAATCTCACAATGTAAGAGCAAATGGCCATACGGTTTTTAGGCTGTGATTGCTGCTATTAGCAAATGTAGCATAATAGTCCTATTGTCCTTAAATTAATCTTCACATAATATTTTTACTATGTTCTTTAGTTAAGCATACTTTAAGGACCTAAAGAAAAAATCACTAATTTCTTAATATTTGTTTTAAGCTTTGCAGAGATGTATTCACATACCAAGGTTTGTTAAAATGTAACTTGAGCATGTATGTGTTGTTTTCTGATGGTATTCTGCTAGCAAAACCCTTCGGTCTAGACTGAACAGTGGAGCACAGTATGAATTGCTTTGCATGTTTCAGTGTTTCATTTTGGTTCTTTTACGACTTGAAGGCAGAGAAAATTAGATTGCTTGGAACCTGTTCAAAATATGGAATGAGTCTATTTCCCATGTGCCGCCATAATGGGAGAGAATGTTCTTTGAGAGCCAACAGAACACACAGAAAGGATTGATGAGCGATGCTTAATGTAATAGAATCACTAACCAGCATTGATGAACACACACAGATGCAACAGGTCTAATAGGAGGCTATGATAGAAACAACGGACATCATGGGAGTAGCATAGCACCGTTAATCCTCTATTAGGTTATTTTGCAATGAGAAGAAGCTAGTAAAGTATTTTGAATTACCAGGCCAAGTGGTGACAGTGGTGAGCAATCTCAAGGATGCTAACTGGCTTTATGAAGTCATGCTTAAGGTAGAGTGGTTTGTAGGCCAGTAAGAGATAGAATGCCTTATGGATATTGTTGAACTAGGCTATGCAAATTAACCTAGTCTCTCTTTTTCTCCTCTTGTGTTTTCAATGGACTTTAGGCGTCACTAACCGTTTTGTGTTTCCTTTGTGAATGGTATATTTTAATGTGATGCCGTGAGGTATATTAACAATTATGCAAATGTATGGGGTATGCGATATGGGAATGCTGATTGCTTGGCCACTGTTGGAAGAACAGAAGAGAGCTTTGTGGTGGTATATAAAGGAAGTAAAAGGTAGTAAAAACGTTTTTTTTAAATAATATTTTTTTAATCTTTGTTTCGCTTTTATTTGTAATGTTTTTTTACGAAGTTTGACATGCTGAATACAAAATTTCCTCATGAAAAGTGCTCATGAAAACTATATAACTATATATATTAGTGATGCGTGGATGAGCAAAAATGTCACCCGAATCCGAAGCTTCAAATAAAGTATCCACCCGCCAACCGCCCGCACCTATATTTTTGTCTGATTTGAATAACACCTTTACAGGTATCCGATTGTCACATTCTGGAGTTAAATATACGGACATGAAAAACCTGGAAAAGTCATGTAATTTTAAAGCAGAAATGTCTAAGTCTAGATGGATTTGGAAAAATAAATAAAACCAGAAAGTTTTGGAAAAGTCATGGAAATCTATTTCACAATCCTCCGTATAATAGAATAATGTTTAATTATGTCCTGAATTTCATTGTGGTATTGCGCATATATCACATTGCTCATTCCCGCAGCTTTCAGCTTTAAAAAGAGGGAAATTATTCAATATAGCGTATATAAATTAGATGAGTAAATAAATTCACACTAACCATCAGATCAAATCAGTCATTTGAAAACAGCTTGATACTGCACCGAGTCCTCTCTCTTTGACCATTTCTTCACATCGGCGCATCTAGAGCTGAATCCTGCGTTACAAAACTCTAGCTCAAGTTTCGGTGCAGTTGACAGAATTGTCAATATCCTAATCGGTCATTGTTGCATCGTCACAAAAATGTATTATTTTCACATCTTTTTAAGCCATTCGGTAGGCTACGATCGTGCTCTCCTTTTCTGTGCGCTCACAGTCACATCCAAGGCGCGCTCTGCGTACATAATGATGTCAAAATTGTCGTCCTGGCGAGTATCCTCAAAAGCAATGTCAGTTTTGTCTTAAGTTAATGTAAACAGCGAATTAAAATGCATATCGGTTGTAGCCTATTGGATCCGTGAAATAGATCTTGTGACAGCAGCCTAATAAAGCTGTGCCTTCTGTTATTAATATTAATCAAACAGCAAAAGACAGAGGAAATCCCTCACTGCTCTTGACTAAACAGACTTAAGTTTTGTTAGATAACTTTAATATGTTAATTTACACTTTAATTCGATTTCTGTAGCCTATTTAGAAAATTTAGTTAATATTTGCTTCATTAATAATTTATCTTATCCACCTGTGACCCACCCACAAGTAATCAGAATGCATTTTTTTTATTACCCGACCCACCCGACCGGTGGATCATCCACAGCGCCCGCAGGTATAACCGCCATAGCACATCACTGATATATATGTGTGTGTGTGTGTGTGTGTGTGTGTTTGTGTATTTATATATACAAAATATACACAGAACACATATATATATATCCTGCTAAAAAAAATTATTTTGTATGCGATTAATCGCGATTAATCATTTGACAGCACTAATATATCTATACAGAATATAACCGTCAGCACACAGACGAGATGACACAGAGGTAAGTGGACAACAGCAGGTTTATTAGACACAGGCGGGGAGAGAAGAGGAAAGCAGAGAGTCCAGGTTAGTAAACTGAGATAGCAGGTTTCTTAGGTCTTAACAGTATGATGTTTCCTTTCCTTTCTTTCTGTGGAGATCCGGATAATGAGGAGATGGTGGAGCACTGGAGCTGAAGATAAAGGGGAGATGATCACTGGAGTAACTAGCAGGTAAAAGTATCAGGTTAGTACATGCTCAATACCAGGCAGTGACTGTGCAGGAGGAGTGCATAGATATGACATTACCTAAAGCCATGTTTTACTACGTTTATACATGTGAAGATGAGAGGACAATAGGCATAGCTAATAATAGATTAAGAAATTAGCTAGCTAGCCAAAACCTGCATATTAACAGCATAAATATGAACCATGCAACCATATATGATTAAATGTTAATAAATTAAGTGTTTGAGCAATCATAAATCAAGTAAGATTTTTTTTTAATACTGTATATTTTACCTAGGTGATGAGGATCACTCAGCCGCTTTGTGTCAAACTCAAATGCAGTTATGAGGTTTTTGACCAGAGAATGTGTGCAAATGCGCGTTTTGTCCGTCCGGCATCACATTACATTTTCATAAACAGGTTACAAAGTTTGTTGTAGCTATATGGGCGGACAGTATTTCCTGTTGTAAAATACATTTGGCCAAAATATCATTTTTATAAAAGAGATTAAATGCTACTGTATGCACAGGCTATTTAAGTGTATTGGCTATGACTAGATGGCAAATGCTAGCCCCCTCTCTCTGGTCCCAGACTTCTCAGACCTCAAGTACATAAAATACGAGCCTTTATAGACATATTGTTTCTTGCATAAAGAAAATGCTGTACTACTTCAAACAACAAGACTGCAAGTTCAGCTGCTGTGGAATTTCAGTTCATTCAGTCCAGATAGAGGGGGTGGTGGAGTTTTGAGATTTTACTGACAGTTTTTTATACCATTTACTGGATAAATATTTGTAAAGCAGGCAGACAAACTTAAAGGGTGACAAATAGCATTGATTTATTGAAAAACTAAAGAAAAACCAATGGGCACAAGTGTAAGGGGACAAAGGGCATGTGTTCAGCAGAGGTTGAGCCCTACCTGTCATAGTTAATGATTTATTAATAGTGAGAATTGGTCATTGTTATTTGTTACACATGTTACATTATTACAATTATTATTATTATTGTTATGTATTTTTTTATTAATTGACATTTGATTTGTTTTCTAAATAACGTTATAAAGAAATAACAACTTTATTCAACAATTCAAAAAGTATTTTGTAGCGTTCTCATTCTGTCTATGGAGGGTCAGAAAGCTCTCAGATTTCATGAAAAGAATCTTAATTTGTGTTCCGAAGTTGAATGAAGGTCTTAGAGGTTTGGAACGACAAGTAACTATTGACATAGTTTTCATTTTTGGGTGAACTATCCCTTTAATTGTTGTACTGACCAGATCTTTTGATCACAATACCGCATCACCCTTATGGTCCCTTCTGCTTGACTTTGTTCATGTCAACTTTAGGCAAAAGTCACTTTATTGATAAGTTTGTGTCAACCTACTCTGGGTCCAGTGTGCCTTGGCTCACTCGATGTGGGAAGTTAAAAATACCCTCATGTACCTCTGAAATGAAATGAGATGAAGTGTTGTCAGGGGGATGTGTTTGCATGCCCTTTAAGATGTCCTCTTCCATTAATTTCCTGAGCCAACACCTTTCCAGTCCACTTAATGTAGAGCTAATTCCATGACCTTAACATTGATTTGCAGTTCTCCTCCTTATCAAGTTAATCAATTTGTACTGGAGGCTTCTGCAGATCAATATAGGCTTCAGATACAAAGTGGCATCTGCTAGTTATGGCGCACGCTCTGCATTTTTATACTAAGTGATTCTGACAGTTTGACCAAGTTCAAAAAGATATTAAGCCATCAAAAGGGAATCTGACACTTGCAAAGGAATTTGTGAGAACTTGAATGTGTGGGGAATAGCGTTTGAGTGTTTGTGCAATAAAAGGTGTTGTCTGTGTTTTGACACTGTGTGCATTTGTTTGGAAAAATATGATTAGCTGAGAATAAAAACAATTATGGCTAAGGGGAATCCCAGTAAACCATACATGCAATTTGTTCTCAGACAGCAACCAGTATCGGGCCAGATAGCCAACTCTATGTTCCTGTCTGGGTATAACACAGTTTGTATATAACACAGTCTGTGTGCATTGTCAAAGTTAATAAAATGTGAAATCATCCAGATTGTGGGAATCTGGAGTGTTTTCATTTTTCGTGTTGCGTGAATGCTTGAGCTGGTATGGTTATATTTTTCTTATTTTAATTTATTTTTTCATGTATGTATGTATGTATTATGCTAAAAAAGTGTGCAACAACTAACACGTGTGTAACAAATAACCAGAATCAGAATGAGCTTTATTGCCAGGTACGCATACGAGGAATTTGTTTTTGAGACAGAAGCTACATGTGCAACAGAATGACAGCGACAGAACAAAAAACACAGGTAATAAAAAAAATACTTGAAAAGTGTATAAGTGTATAAATACTGTGTGTACCATAATTATTGTCAAGTGTTTATGAGATGGATTGCCTGGGGGAACATAATAATAAGGAACTTGTTAAAAGTGAGAATTGGCCCCTATACTAAAGTGTTACAATAATGATAATTATAATTATATAGTTAGGATAGGGATGTACTATTACAATTTTGACAATATTGATTATTTTCATTATAATTCTGGACTTTTTGATCCAAATTACAAGCAAACACTGTGACGAGTGGGGCGGGGCCGAGAGCCGTGGGAACGGAGCGAGGCCGGTGGAGTGAATGATAATGAACGACACCTGCGCCACTCACCGGTCTCGAGTCCCACGGAGGAGCTTCGGAAGGAATAAAAGGAGGAGTGACGACATTGGAAGACGAGAGAGGACCAGGCCTGGATTTTACTTTATGTTTTGTGTGCGGCAGTCGTCCGCGAGGGGCTGCCGCTTTTCTGTTATGTTTGGTTATTTTTTTATTAAAATGTTTAAATGTTCGCCGGTTCCCGCCTCCTTCTTCCCGTACTTATCTACTGCGTTACAAACACATTTTAAATTAATCAGATATTGTAAATGCATCAATATCGAAAATGAAATTGTGTATTGATGCATTGTGAGATTTGCTGAAGATCACATCTATATGTTATTGAATTACACTGAACACAAATATAAACACAACACTTTTGTTTGTGCTCCCATTTTTCATGAGCTGAACTCAAAGATCTAAGACTTTTTCTATGTACACACAAGGCCTATTTCTCTCAAATATTGTTCACAAATCTGCCTAAATCTGTGTTAGTGAGCACTTCTCCTTTGCCGAGATAATCCATCCACCTTACAGGTGTGGCATATCAAGATGCTGATTAGACAGCATGATTATTGCACAGGTGTGCCTTAGGCTGGCCACAATAAAAAGGCCACTCTAAAATGGGCAGTTTTATCACTCAGCACAATGTCACAGATGTCGCACATTTTGAAGGAGTGTGCAATTGGAATGCTGCCTGGAGGAATGTCCACCAGAGCTGTTGCCCACGAATTGAATGTTCATTTCTCTACCATAAGCCATCTCCAAAGGCGTTTCAGAGAATTTGGCAGTACATCCAACCGGCCTAACAACCGTAGACCACGTGTAACTACACCAGCTCAGGACCTCCACATACAGCATCTTCACCTCCAAGATCGTCTGAGACCAGCCACCCGGACAGCTGCTGCAACAATCGGTTTGCATAACCAAATAATTTCTGCACAAACTGTCAGAAACCGTCTCAGGGAAGCCTCTCTGCATGCTCGTCATCCTCATCGGGGTCTCGACCTGACTGCAGTTCGTCCTCGTAACCGACTTAAGTGTGCAAATGCTCACATTCGATGGCGTCTGGCACTTTGTAGAGGTGTTCTCTTCATGGATGAATCCCAGTTTTAACTGTACAGGGCAGATGTCAGACATCATGTATGGCATTGGTTGGGTGAGTGGTTTGCTGATGTCAACGTTACGGATCGAGTGGCCCATGGTGGCGGTGGGGTTATGGTATGGGCAGGCGTATGTTATAGACAAAGAACACAGGTGCATTTTATTGATGGCATTCTACATGCACAGACATACCATCCTGAGGCCCATTATTGTGCCATTCATCCACGACCATCACCTCATGTTGCAGCATAATAATGCATGGCCCCATGTTGCAAGCATCTTTACACAATTCCTGGAAGCTGAAAACATCCCAGATCTTACCTGGCCAGCATACTAACCGGACATGTCTCCCATTGAGCATGTTTGGGATGCTCTGGATCGGCGTATAAGATGGCGTGTTCCACTTCCTGCTAACATCCAGCAACTTCGCACCGCCATTGAAGAGGAGTGGACCAACATTACACAGGCCACAATCAACAACCTTATCAACTCTTTGCGAAGGAGATGGCAAATGGCGGTCACACCAGATACTGACTGGTTTTCAGACCCCCCCCCTCCAATACAGTAAAACTTCACATTTTAGAGTGGCCTTTTACTGTGGCCAGCCTAAGGCACACCTGTGCAATAATCATGCTGTCTAATCAGCATCTTGATTTGCCACACCTGTGAAGTGGATGTATTTTCTCGGGCAAAGGAGAAGTGCTCACTAACACAGATTTTGACAGATTTTTGAACAATGTTTGAGAGAAATAGACCTTTTGTGTACATAGAAAAAGTCTTAGATCTTTGAGTTTAGCTCATGAAAAATTGGGGAAAAAACAAAAGTGTTGTGTTTATGATTTTGTTAAGTATATTAGTGTTTTTAACGATCATCTTTAGATTGGTGTTAGATGATGGCTTCAAATGTGAATGCATGCACATAAGTAGTAAATACAAACCAATTTATATCTAATATTGGCTGATATCAATTTTAAAAACAAATAAAGAAACAAAACACAAAAATTAGCCAAAAGCTGATATGTTACTGATATAGTATTTCTTTATGCATTACTTTTTTGTTGATGCTCACCAAATAAATATATATTATTACTATTTGTTATTATTATTAGTACTATTATTATTCTACATTTTATTTCTAAACAGTACAACCTTGTATTTCCAGAAAGCAAGATTTACATGTGCTCTTCGCTTTTCTAAAGATACTGTTGATCACGACACACTAGGCTTTTATTATCCAAGTGCAGGAGTAGGCAACGTCGGTCCTTTAGCTCCAACCCTGAAATAAACCTCACCTGCCTGTAGCCCTAGTAATTCTGAAGACCTTGGTTAGCTTGTTCAGGTGTGTTTGATTAGGGTTGGAGCTAAACTCTACAGGACAGCGGCTCTCCAGGACTGATGTTGCCTAACTCTGGCCTAGTGTCATGCAGAGAATTTATACTTGATTATGTGAATAATTTCCTCATAACTACCAGCATTGCCCTCGGCTGCCATCCTCAAATTTGTCTTATTCCGCTATTGTGCATTTTGAATACAGAGCTCCAATAATCACTGTTTCTATCCTCTGACTCCGAGATATGCCATGAATTCTAATGATCTCTCAGCCCGGTTGGAGAGTGACCTGTAGGGCATTTGTTCAGGGTGAGAAAAACAGACTTGTTTTAATGCTGTCACCTGAACAGCAGGTGCACTACGAATTGGGCACGTTGGCAGAATCTCCTGCTCTCAGTTCTCAAGTGACATCTCTGTACAACATAAGAACACAGAGCCTTGAAAGGTTTGATGCTGCGCAGCGAGGAGGACACCGAGGTCTGTCTTTTTGTCTCACGCAATAGGTAGCGGAGCCTGGAGTTAGATCCGGATTGCGGTTACTGCTCTAAATAATTCTCAGTTCAGCGTACTGCACATTGTCAGCTTTCTCGCCCTAGAAAACAATGTAGGTGAGCTGGGCTTTGTGTGGTGAGACAGCTTGTGATTCTAAAGCAGTGCAAAATAGGAAGCAGGCTAGACTACAATACATGGGGATTTTAAACAGTGTTTCTTGTGTTAAAGGAGATTTTTGAAGAACTGTTCAAGAGCTTTTAGCATTGTCACTTAAATAATATTCAAACGTCGACCTCTTTGAAAACTTTGCATAAATGGATTTCAAATTTGGGATTTCAAAAGTTTTATAACTTATTTATATTAGCTATGCATTTCTGGGATTGTGCTGAATTTACTTAATAATCAAAAGTTTAATATCATATTGGAAATCTGAATTACAATACTAATCCAGTTTGTACATTTTAAAATAGGAAGAAAAAAAATCCTTAATATTTTAGTTTTGTGCAAAGGTATGTCTACATTTATGTTGCACTTAAATGGCACTGCTGTCAGCCGGCTTACATCACTTCAGAGTTCATACCGGTGGTCTGAATGCAACCAAGAAAAGGCCTCAGGAGAAAATGTAGTTTTCAGTGGACCACCCTGGTTGCTAGTTCTCCTATAATTGCGTTCCCATAAATACCCAGTGCGAAAGCCCCTTATGCTGAAAGACTTCGCACAGACTTCATACAGTAAGTCTGAGAGCATGAATGTATTGAATATTTAATTATGGCCTATCTTTTCTTATCTGCACCTTCTCAGTATGTTCCTCGGGGCCATTATTAAATGTGTGCACACCTACTTTGCTCTTCATGAATGTTGTAACACAATGTCGACCTGAAAACACACACAGAGAATGCCAACCCAGCAACAGAAAACAATTATTACCCAAAAGTCCTCCCTTCCATGCAAAAGTGGAGAGGGTCAACCGACCCCATCACTAAACGCTCTCGTGCAAGGGTACGGACGGCTCCGGGAATGGTTCTGGACACCGTCAAGCCTACATTCCAGAGCATAGTTCAAAACCCCCCCATTTAAAACAAAGCAGGACTTTTTCTCCGTCGGACGGACCAAGGAAAACCAAACTCCTTGCCTTTTTTGACACGTATAACTATTGCAATTACACAAATAAATATATGGATATTTAATGTGTACTTGTTCCCTCATAGGCATGATGTGATGATTTCGAGTGCCAATTATTTAGGACAATGTGGGAATTTTAATCATGCTTTAAACGGTATAAAACTGTAATGTGTGTATTATTATGCGGTGTTTGATCTCTAAAGAAAGCTAGCCTCAGATGTGATAAACTGTGTTGATGACCGTTAAATTTTAGCACCCTGCATAATTATACATGTATAAAGATCAGTAAGTTTATCGATCTTTAAAGTGCATGAAATATCACAGAACTTTTGGTCCACCCAGCAAGCCTGGACATGGGCGGCTCCATACGGACGATCGGATTCGACAAGCTGCCCGTGGGGAGGCCAAGTTGGACTGTTTTAAACAACGCCAGTTGCAAAACTCTCTCTGAAACATGGCGTGACTCTCTGAAACATGGCGTGACTCTCTCTGGAACATCTCTCTTTAACATCGCTGGAGCTGCGCTCGTAACTTCTCTGCCTGCTCGCTCTTACCTGAACTTTGTCTCGACACCGACTAAACCAACCATCTATTCGCTAGAAGGCACAACATCAAAGAACAACGAGCTGAACGCCTACGGACGAAAGGAAAGCTTTCTGTGACGTCCACGCGGTAGCAACCACATCTCGTGTTTCCACCGAGAGCACCCGGAGACGCAGAACCAACCCACGTGGTTCCCGAGCACAAAGACCAGAGCAACGCATTTGAAGGAAACAAACAACTTCCAACCTGCTTCTTGTCAACAAGCAAGTACATTCTAACTAAATCTATATTGCTGATTGAACTGGTAGAATCTGATCTGAATGCAGTAACAGAGCAATAAGGCATCTGTCGTGATCTGTCCGGTCAAGTCAAGCGTTTAAATAGCTAAAAGGGCTAACTTTAATTTTAGGAATTACTTACCAAAATCCCTTATGCATGTCTTTGTATGTATGTATGTTTTGTGTGTTATCAGTTAATCCATTTATGTTAGAATAGCAGTATTACGAATAAACCATTTTCATTTCATAAAGAATTGTCTCTGGAATGTGATTTGAAGTTTTATCCTTATTTGCCATAAAGAGAAAGCTACCTAAGCTCGAAGTTGATATGCTGAGGCTAGTGTTCGGTGGACGGTCACTAATACAGTATAACTAAGTTAAATATTAATATTACTTTTAACCAAGCAATATTTAATATTTAATAACTAATTCCCGGAGCTGAAATAATAGCTCTATATTAAACTGGTAATTTTACTACAAATGGTGGAGGAAAAAAAGCTGGCAATTAAGGATCAATCTGAAAATCAAAAAAAGGGTATTTCTCAATTTTATCCGGAAAAACTGAGTAAATACAGGAAAAGCGGTTATTTGTGGTATTGCATTGCTGGTTTGTGAAACACAGTGTGTTTGAATGAGAAAGGGTATTTGTTTAACTCGAGTTGTGAGAAGAAACTGCAGTAAATAAGTAAAAGTCGCTCTAAAGCGCATCAAAGAGACAAATGAGCGTGTCCCTCGTTTGAGCTCTGAGTGAAGGCCTGTATAGTTTGATTTGTAAGTGCGTGTCCCACTTTCAAACTCCGCTATATTTTCAAATCCCGGTGTGGAATGTTTAAAAAGCTATTTAAATCATTCTCAGCCATTTGATTTCAGAGTGAATTCAAGCGCCGGCGCTCAAAGGAAGTGGCCAGTCGTTTTTGAGAAAGGGGGAGATTGCGCAATCGAGTGTTTGTGTTTATGAGTGCGGTCTAAACAGACAAATATTCGCATAAATAGCCCGCCGAGGCTTTGATGGGTTATAAGTAACCCGTAGATAAATGTATCTCGTCCTAAATGAGTGAGATTATATGTGCTATAGAAAATTCAAGTCTGAAGCGTGAAGCACATTTTTCTTCTGCCTACAGGCACTGTAGTCGTCATAGCGACCAGTTCAGCCACGTGGAGATTGAGCCGCATATAAGCTAAACTGAAACAAAGAAGTTTAGCAGCGTAGCAGATGCAATGCGGTAGCATTACGGCTAGTGATTAGCACATAGCATTTAAAGCTTGAATGCAGTGTTTTGGTGGAAATGTGGCTCACAGCTAACACTAATTCCCTCTCTCTCTCTCTAGTCTCTCATTTAAAAGACTAACACGTTTTAAGTTGGCTGTGTTAATGTTTCCCAATCATCAGTGTTAACAAGTTCACAGGTTGGTTAATATAACAGCTGATTAAAGTCTTTTTACCTTTTGTGGGACCAGCTTAATAACTGGTGGGTTATTAGAAAATGGTTTAATATACTGTTGATTATATGGTGAGTTTGACCTCATTCAATTATAATGGCTTTTATGATTTTAAAACACATCAATGGATAAGCGCTATTGTTAGGAATTTTTAATTGGTAGTTGAATGTCACAATTGATTACAAATTAATTTTGAATTAATTTCATTTAATGGAATTTTCAATTCCTGCTTCCAGCAACAATAGCATCCATTTATGAACCATAAAACGCCCTTATAATTTGACCACTACAATAGAGCCTTAAGTTATCAAGAGAAATTTTTAATTTCGTTTACAAGTAGGATACAGATTAGTTATTAATTATTTTATTGTTAATCTTTTTTGTGTTAATGACGACGAGGAATGCTTAAGTTTGGAAATTATTTGAATTACTATTATGGGAATCCAAAACTAGTGATTTAGAAGCTGTAAATTAATTTAATAATTAATTATGAATTCGAAAATTCTAATTACATTTAATAATTAATTACACTTCCTGTTTACATTTTGCAACAATATTGGTTTGTCAACTCAATTGCAGATTGCATTTGTAAATTCTAATCCTAAGTGAATCCTATTAATTTTAATTATAACATCATAAATTTTAATTAGAAACCAAATTCTAATTTTAATTCCAAATTTCAAACTTAAATACAAGTCTGGCTCTATCTGTAGGCCATACTTCATTTTCTTAGGTGAGCTGATTGACTCAAGTAAAGTTAATAATAATTTAATTAAAACAATTTTATTAAATTAAAATTAGTCCTCTTACTTAGGCCTGAGAGTAGATAGTGCTCCCCCTAGTGTTGTGTTGGAGAAGTGACAGTGAAACCACACAGTCAAAATCACTTTTCACCAATCTGGAGCATAAAACGTAACCTTCTAATTAGAAAACCCCAAAAGGGAGTTAAGGTTTCCTCAACCTAGGTCAGTTGGTTTATCCTGTAAACAGCCAAACCAACCTAAGCATATAGACTCAACAGCACCACCTTGTGCCAACATATTAGTTTTAAATCTTGGGAATAAATCTTAATCTCTTTTCTTTTTCCCTGTTACTAACTTCCAATTTGACTTGTTTGCTTAAGACTTGGCCGGGGAAAATCACGAATAGAGCGAAATGTCACAATTGAACAGAGGTATGTGAAACTTGAGAATTACATTCAAAACTGTTTACCCTTTTACCCTCTATTGTGAAATCCTATTCCCCCAGGTTAAAGCAGGTGCAATGAGAAGATAGACATCGGCAAAAGTTTTAACACGCGTGACATACGCTGACCAGCGTCGCGGTATAAAATCCTGCCATTAAGGGACAAGTACTGTCATTGCTGTTATTTTCCCCAAGGAGAAAATTGGAATAGCAATACCAGTCTTATTACAAAAGAGAAAATCGCCTACAATCCTCTGATTAGAAGCGCCTTCTAAATCAGAATTAACAAAGCGAAACGAAGAAAATCTGCTATTAAAGAGAGACCTGTTTAGTGCTATTGTCCTTGTGTACCCATTCTGTGTGTGTGTGTTTCTTTCTCTGCTTCACAGCGGGGCTGCCCTTGGGTGTGCCCAATAATTTATCTGCAGAGACTACAATTAGAAGCACCTGCCAGAGGACCACAAACACAGAGACACAATCAACACTAGCATACACTACACTCTGCACATTTACACCCCTGTTTGTTTTGTTTGTGTTTTGTTTTTGCTTTGTTTCCTATTCAAGGTCTGTGTCAGTTCGGTCCAAGATCCCCCTGACCCGCCAGAACATGTCTCACGAAACAGAACATGTCGGTCACTGGGAAGGACTGGAAAAGTGTTACAACGGGCAGCATACTCCCTAACGCTGCTGAAACACTCCAACATCAGACACAGAATCAACTAGATGACAGCATCGCAAGCATTATGGGACAAGACCCAAGTCAAAACTACAGTCACAGAGAATTAGCCAAGATCACCGGTTCTTTAAGCCACATACTCATCGCCACCCTCAAACTGAGCGACAAG
The DNA here is from genome assembly GCA_027564155.1 of Gymnocypris eckloni scoliostomus. Lineage (NCBI taxonomy): Eukaryota > Metazoa > Chordata > Actinopteri > Cypriniformes > Cyprinidae > Gymnocypris > Gymnocypris eckloni. The sequence goes on from CM050416.1 coordinate 27,785,119, forward strand.
CACGCCGCACAACGCCAGCAGGAGCTGACAAGCGTAACGCCTAGAGCAGCTGGAACGTGGAGCTCAGGTACGACAGGAAGGGACCGATGAGGTGGAGCAGGACACCGAGGAGGAAATCAACAGGCTAAAAGAAACTCTAGAAGCTACCAGACACGAAATGCAGCAACTCAAAGAGGACCTCGCTGATCGTGCAGACAAGCTACAGTATGCAGAGAAGCTACTGGAGAAGGCAAAGACTGACTTCAGGGACAAAAACAGCAGAATCAAGGCCCTCGAAGGTCATTTGGCTGAGTCAAGGAATGAGATCAGCCGCCTAACACGACAGCTCGACTACGTCACAGAGGAGTCTGAAAGTCTCCAGGAGGAACTCAGGCATGCTTATAAACTACGCCGTGAGCCGTCAAGTACAGGCGTGCACCAACGGCACCCCGTCAAGCAGGACGGATCACCTGTTCATGAACCGACACGTGAACCGAAGATAGAGGATGGTGGTAAAACATTCACCAGCGCCCGTCGGAAGAAACGCTATATCACGACGGAACCAAAAGAATCTGCTGCAGCCAGCCGCGGGTCGGTGCGGCTTGGACCTTAAAGATCTTGACAAGCTCGCCCGAAACATCGGAAAATTCAACCCCAGCTTGCCAAACAGCCAAAATGTCCACGCTTATCTGCAAGATATTGATTTCCATCTGGAAATGCGACCTAACGTTACGGACAAAGATAAACTATACTTACTCCGAGCGACATCCAGTCCTGAAGTGCGCAGCTTCCTTGACCGGCAGCCTGTTAACACAAAGACTGACTATCAACGGCTTCAAAAGGCCCTCATTAAAGAGTTTGCTGACCCTGAGTCCGATCAAGGCTTAGTGGCTGCCCTGGAGACGAGACAAGGACGTCACGACACTCCTCAAGCTTACTACAGTCGACTCAGACAAGCATATTTTGGAACTCGTAACGAATCTGACATGGAAGAGGAACTGAACTTTAAAACTCTCTTCCTGAGGAACCTTCATCCTGGCATAAGCCACCATCTTGGCGTTCTCGCATGCCCACGAACAATGAACATTCAGCAGTTGCGAGACTTGGTGCAAAAAGCCTACGGCAAACAAAAGATGGCCTCAGAAAAGAGCGCAAAAACCCCAGCAGTTCTTGATTTCAACACTCAACACCAAGAACTGGCGCTGGAGGGCACCCAACGCCAAGACAGTGCTAAGCCACCACACAGGAGTGGAATGCACCCCGTCCAACAGAGAACGAGACTCACACGCTGGAACCCGACCTAAACAGAGGTATGACCGATGGGATGGACCACGTGGACGTCAGCGCTCGCCTGGACGACACTGGGATAAGTCATGGGACCAAGCAAGGCCTCAGGAAAGGCAATGGGAGAGATCGCGGAACCCAGGAGAGCAACGCTCATGGGAATCCAATGGAAACTCCAACGGAAAGCGACAGACTCACCCTAAGGCGACCAGCCCAAGGAATCGACGAAGGAATTCACCAAGGTTCCAAAGTGACCAAGCTCCAACTGAGTCCATACAAGAACGAAAAACACCACCGCACTTGGACTCACAGAAGATGATGGAAATGATGATGAAGGAATTCTTTCAACGAAAAGAGGAAGATAAGAAGTGGGAAAAGAAAGGAAACCAGTTCAGCCTGACTAGCTGACGGACGAGAAAGCAGCGACAAGACAAACGAACCGGCCACAGAAAACAGCACCGCCTCACCTCAGTCTCAGAGTACAATAAACACGTTAACTTCAGATGGACATGAAGCCCCACCTGAAAATCCAGCAACAGAGTTAAACACTAACTCAGCACCCAATACTCCAAACTCCAGCAGCATTCAGCAGACACCTGCTGTTGAAAATCCTCAAGTTCCTGAAAGCGCTGTCTTAGTCATCTGCCACTCCTCCGAAGAACGCCAAGTCAGCCCTGACATCCTAAATATTTCCTCCCAAACTCCAGTTCCTCAACTCCTAGGCGATCTCATTGAAAAGGGTATAGCAAGAAAGTTCTACCTCTCCATCATCATCGAGCGACACATCAGAGTCGAAGCCCTTCTGGACACAGGAGCCGACATCACTCTAATGTCTACAGAACTTCTCAAAGAAGTCCAAGAATTAACGAAGAGGACTAATGGCACCCTCAAGCTCCAAAGGTGCGAACTAAAAGTACAAGCATACTCTCACACGGGCTTACAACTAAAACATGTAGCCCCAATCCATCTAACAGTGGGACCCATGGACTCGTCCATCCCGTATCACGTGTCAACACTCAACACGTACCCGCTCCTCATTGGAAAAGATTTGCTTAATCGTTTTGAACCCCTAATAGACTTCAAGCACCTAAAGATTTGGACACAAGTCCGTGAGCCTCTGCCTTACAAGTCATTAGACTCCAATGAGTCACAGTGTCAAGTCACAGACACTACCCTAAGTCAATGACCGATGAAGCAGTAACAGAGCCCAGGTCTGGGCCGAGCACAAGCCAACGACCCTCTCCTCTGCTCGCTGCACGAGCCTGAACCAAACACAGGCCTCCTTCAAATCATGACTGAGATAGAGGTTCATGGCACATCAGTGTCCGAGGCAGCACTAGCCCTATGGGCAGAGAACTCAGCCATCAGCCTGAAGCTATTCAAAACATTGAAGCAGAGCTGTCAAAGTCTACCACATGTCACTAAGCACAGCCGTTACCCTCTCAGTCCCTGGTCGACAACCATGGCCACCTCCAAGATCATCTGCGCTCTGGACATACGATGGAACAACAGACAGCTGAGTCACTACTTCCTCGTCATTCCAGACCTGCCGCATGACATCTACATTGGAGCGGATATCATGGTTCGACTCAATGCTCACATTGACACTGTAAACAACATCATATGGGCTCCCCTGTCACACCAACTGACAACTTCAGTCAATCTCAAGAACCTCCAATCCGGTCAAACCATGCCGGACGCATGCGCTATGATTACGGAACAAGGAGCCACAATACCTGCCTACAGCAAAAGCGTCAGTGTCCGCCTCAACATGCGACCTGGCCAAACTCTCAACAGTAAGCTGAGCTTCTTCCAACCTTCCAGAACCTGCCTAAAACTCGGACTGACTCTGGAAGCTACACCTCTCATTGAAGTGTCATCTCGTGCGATATATGTGTTGTTCAATAACTGTATGGCCCAAGACATCCACGTCCCAAAAGCCAGCCACCTGGGATGGCTCATCAACCAGGCATTCCACGACTTTGAACTGATGGTACCTGTCATAGGCCCAATACCGGCCCAACTAATGTCAGATGGATACAATGACACTATAACATTCACAAAACCTCATGAAGTCATTGCCATCACCTCAATCCTGCCAGTGTCCAGAGAAAGCGTCTGCCGGTCAGAACTAATGGATGACACTCACCTCACTGTCTATGCTGTCTCAACCCAGCCTGCGACAGAACCACCTACACGGGTGACCAGCGAGGCCCAAAGCCCCTTTTATGACTTAACGGCAGAAGAACCCTCGCGGGTTCAATACTCAAATTCAACAGATCTTGAGTGGCGGATGCCCTCCACAACGAAGTGGGCGCCAAGGACTCAAAGAAGTTCTGCTGAAGTACAAGGACTCTTTCGCAAAGGACTCTCTAGATTGTGGATTGACAAACATCCACACGGTGCATACCGACAAACCCAAATGCACCACCCACCTTTGTGCGACAGTACAAGATTCCGATAGCGTCATATGAGCCAGTGCAAGAAATTGTTGACTCCATGCTGGAAAAGGGGGTCATCCGGCCCTGTAACAGTACATATTCTGCCCCGATATGGCCAGTCCTAAAACCCAACGGCAAATGGCGGCCCACTATCGACTACCGCAAGTTGAATCAGCAAGTACCATTGTCACGATGGCCTATGACCCAATTGGACCAAGAAATACCAAAAATCAAAGGCTCGACGATCCTGTCCACATTGGACGTCGCCTCCGGGTTTTGGACGATCCCTGTCCACCCCGACGACCAACATAAGCTGGCATTCACTTTCGGCAACCGACAGTACACCTTCACACGGTGTCCCTTTGGCTATGCCAATTCACCGGCAGAATTTAACATTTTCCTTAACAAAGCATGCCCTGACGCCAGAGTCCGAGGCAACCTCGTCTACGTAGACGACGTCTTAATGAAAAGTTCAAGTGTGGAAGACCACCTCAAAGAAATCGACCATGTCCTAAACCAGCTGACAACAGCGGGAGCTAAAATCGCCCTTCACAAAGGACAATGGTGCAAAACCAAGGTGAATTATGTTGGACTGCTCGTCGGAAGAAACGGCATTGAGCCACAATCTAACCGTGCCCAAGCAATCCAAAGCATAAAAACACCAACTAACGTCTCTGAGTTGCGAAGCTTTCTGGGAGTGTGCAATTACTCACGACAGTTCATCGAAAACTACGCTGACATCGCACGACCACTAACTTCCCTCCTGAAAAGGACGAACCTTTTGTTTGGACAAAGGCCCAGGACACAGCTATGAGCCAGCTCAAACAGTGCCTGCGCTCTGCTCCATGCCTCGCCTACCCAGACCCGGGAAGGAATTCTATCTGGACGGGATTCTCTGACCAGTGCCTCAGTGCGGGTCTATACCAGCTCCATGATAAGGACAAGCGAGTGGTCGCTTATGCCAACAACGCTGCTTCCCCAGAATGCAAATATTCACACTGCGAAAAAGCTTTACTTTGCACTGTGTGGGGCATTCAGCGTTTCTCTAATTACATCGGTGCACAGAAAGTCATCATCGAAACTTGCCACCAGCCAGTTACCTTCCTCAACAGTCAACGAATCAGAGATGGCGTGGTAACCAACGCACGCATAGCTACCTGGCTAATGACACTCCAAGGACGGGATGTGGAGGCAAGATATGCCCAGAACTACAAATCCTCACTGGGAAACGGGCTTGCGGCATGCCAAAACTGTTCAACGGACACGCTGGACACCTCAGCAGAGCCAAAAGAACTGCCACGACCATGGCGACAAATCATCGGTACTTCGAGGAGAATGTGTGTACAGGAATGCCCACAGCATATGTCGATGGCTGCTCATACAATCGCGAGGGCAAGTTACAAGCGGGAGCGGTGTGGTCTGGCTCAACAATGACCCGTGCCCACCGCAGCAACTCAAACTTGGCCCACAATCATCACAATATGCAGAAATAGCAGCCATCCTCATCACACTACAAGTGGCTGCAACCCACAAAATCAGAGAACTCCTCATCTGTACCGATTCGAACTATGCCCGTCTAAGTTTCATATGCCATCTAACTGGATGGAAGAGGAATGGATTCAAGACAGCTAACAACAAGCCTGTCAAGCACCAGGAACTCTTCCAAGCAAGCGGCCATCGTCACTGAACACGACATGGTCGTTTATTGGAAAAAAGTCAGAGGTCATTCACGTCCAACCAGGACAAGACAAAGACTTAAATGACCAAACCGATGCCCTCGCCAAAGCAGGGGCGTTACAGGGAGAGTCCTGGACATTTCATGCCCTCCCACCCCACCCAACTGTGGCAGCGGTGACCGCCGCCAAAGTGCCAGAGTGGGCACACACCTGCCTCCTCCCACATCTCCCTGTCGCCTCAGTTCGCTGCTGAAGACCTCCTCACCCTCCAACATACGGACTCAGCCATACAGTCCATTGTAGCACACCTGTCCGACCCTTGGAAAATCCCATTTCCACCTCGGACCTACGAACATCATCCGACCTCCGCACACTCCATTCGATCAAGCACATGCTGCATCTACGAGACGGTGTCCTCACGTATGTCCCTGAGCCATCCACTGCTCCGAGGCTCGTAGTCCCTCATGGCCAAAGGGGGATGATGTTGACACACGCACACGATGCACCATGCGCAGGACACCACGGAGTCAAGGCCACCTATGAAACACTCAAGCAAGTAGCATACTGGCCTGGCATGCAGCAAGACGTAGCAGAATACGTTAAAGGATGCCTGGTGTGTTGCCAGTTCCAACCGGCAAATCCAAACCACCGAGCACCACTGCAAAGGAAAGGAATGACCTTCCCATGGTCGGACCTCCAAATAGACTGGGTAGGACCCTACCACGGTCGGCAGGGCAACAAATACTTCCTCACCGTGGTCTGCGAATTCACAAAATGGATAGAGTGCCTCCCAGCTCCCAACGATACAGCAGAAACAACAGCCTGTCTGTTATTGAACCATATCTTCTCAAGATTCGGACTGCCTTTAAGGGTCAACTCTGACATGGAACCCACTTCACCGCTGAAATTATGCAAGGCGATGGAAACTCCTGGGCATACAGGCCAAACTCCACATAAGCCATCACCCAATTTCTTCCGGTCAAGTGGAGCAGGCTAACAGAACAGTGGTCAGCATGTTAAAAATACGTAGCCACCAATCAAAAGGATTGGGACATTAAACTCCCTCTGGTACTGATGGCCGCTCGAGCCACACCCCATCAATCTACCGGAATACCCCCGTTCACAATGATGACAGGGAGAAACATGACGCTACCACTACACCTGCTGTACCAACCTGGTGACCTTAACCTCGTCACCGCCTACAACACTCACCAGTACCTGGAAGAGTTACATCAGCACCTGAGAACAACTTTCGCCTTCGCGCAACAGCAGCTACAACGGCGCGGAAGGCCGAAAAGCCTACTACGACCAAAAGGCCTCTCACCATGAGCTCAATGTCGGAGATCAAGTGTGGTACTACAGTTTCGCCCGACCAAGGCCGAATGCTCCCCATCACCTGTCAAAGAAGTTCCTACCTCACTGGACGGGACCCCATGAGATTGTAGACAAGCTCTCACCTGTTGCCTATCGAATCAAAAATCAGACAAGGCGCAGCGAGCCAGTCCTTGATGGGTCCATCGAAACCAGATAAAGAGGCCCCTGGGCTCTAGCCGACATGGAAAGGGGAAGATCAGACCCACTGACACAGACCGATATGCACCACGCACCATATGCACCACACAAGCATTAGTATTGATATGTTAGGAAAACATATAGCAACCATGCTTAGACACAACCCATATTCTCTCCTCCACAGCACTGCTAGGACCAATCTAGTAGCGAGGAGTTACCCTCAATTTTTTGTTTATAATTTTTTTTTTGCTTGATTTTGATTTTGAATTTTTGTCTTAATTTTTTTTGTTTTTTTTCCTCGTGTCTCACTTTGTGTTTTTCCTTTCCTCTCTCTCACTTTGAACCCCCTTAACCAATCCGTGAATACAGGTCCTGAAATTGAGATCGACTGCCGTCAGTAAAATCGTTGTAATTCGCTGTGAGAACCGTTGTCAACCGATCGAGGCCACCCGCCAAAATCATGAACGACATGATACGCGATGTAAGTTCCTTGATCGACAACTTAGCCATGAATAGGATTCCGTGCTACGTGATACCTCTTAGCCTTGTTCAAACATCGTAACTCGCCACTGCGGGCCCGTTAGTCTCATCCAAACCCATCTCACCCCTTTCCCGGCAGCGTTATTCCCATATACGCAAACCCGGAAACAGGTGACTTTGTTTTCTTTTCAGTTTGCCCATTATTGACGTTAATAATGTTTACCGGCTTAAAATGTTGTGAATGTTGGATTTTGGTAAGGAACACCTATGTCAAAATCCACACTCCCGAGGTCGTCGCGTATCACGATAGCCACGAACAGTTGTACTTGGCTCCAAAGCTAAAGATGTGTACGCTCACTAAAGACATTCACTTCCTCCGCCCGAGTAAACCTTTCGACGCGATAATACAGAGGGCATCTGTGGCTTAGAAGCCATGAGACCCGACGCTAGCTGCCCGCCGACGCAACACCACGTTCTCAGGTTGAGGTAACACAAAAATTGTCGGAAACCGATGGCTGGTGAACACCCCAGCCCGAACGGCTACCCTCACATATGATCAACACGACACCGCTACACGCATTAGTCTGCCTAACCAAACGTTATGGATCACAGTCCCTAAGGGCTCGATCCTCCATATTGACGAACTAGCATTGTATCACCTCACCGACGACGAGTATCAGGCCGAAATCGAAATCTCACCCTTTTTCAAGCAGCATTCCTTTGTCCTCGATCCAGAATTGGAAGAAAGGATCAAGGAGGAAGGAACGCAGCTTATTGATCTGACACCGGTTGACACAGCTTTAGAAGCTATCGCTCGCCTTCCGCCCGCTGGCGCGCCAATTATTCGGTCCTGGTCTGCCGCTGACACGGCGCTTTGTATCTCTACTATAGTAGGATATGTTGTGACTTTGACACTGGCCTTCCTCCTACACAAGCGAGTGAACGTCGTTCAAGAGTCTCTCAACAAATGCACGTCAGGCATCCCTCGCCTTTTCGACGTGGTAATCTCGACCTAGAATCCGAACCCGAGAATGTGACCAACCTGATTGAGATCATGCCTATACCGTCTCGTGAAAACCCCGACAATTAAACCAGTCAAAATGACCCAATTGTCAACGATGCTAAACAAACTAGCCCTATGTCTTCTCAAGTTTCTCACCGGTTCCTTTCCAAATTACCCTGCACCAGTTTTCAGTCAGTGATAGAGATCTCGTTGGTGTCTTGTGTGTGTCCATTCTCTCTGCCTCTTGTTCCAGTGCCTGAAGATGTTCCATCGGGTACATCTCCACACAAAAGGGGGATGTGTAACACAATGTCGACCTGAAAACACACACAGAGAATGCCAACCCAGCAACAGAAAACAATTATTACCCAAAAGTCCTCCCTTCCATGCAAAAGTGGAGAGGGTCAACCGACCCCATCACTAAACGCTCTCGTGCAAGGGTACGGACGGCTCCGGGAATGGTTCTGGACACCGTCAAGCCTACATTCCAGAGCATAGTTCAAAACCCCCCATTTAAAACAAAGCAGGACTTTTTCTCCGTCGGACGGACCAAGGAAAACCAAACTCCTTGCCTTTTTTGACACGTATAACTATTGCAATTACACAAATAAATATATGGATATTTAATGTGTACTTGTTCCCTCATAGGCATGATGTGATGATTTCGAGTGCCAATTATTTAGGACAATGTGGGAATTTTAATCATGCTTTAAACGGTATAAAACTGTAATGTGTGTATTATTATGCGGTGTTTGATCTCTAAAGAAAGCTAGCCTCAATTGTGACAAACTGTGTTGATGACCGTTAAATTTTAGCACCCTGCATAATTATACATGTATAAAGATCAGTAAGTTTATCGATCTTTAAAGTGCATGAAATATCACAGAACTTTTGGTCCACCCAGCAAGCCTGGACATGGGCGGGGCTCCGCCCCATACGGACGATCGGATTCGACAAGCTGCCCGTGGGGAGGGCCAAGTTGGACTGTTTTAAACAACGCGCCAGTTGCAAAACTCTCTCTCTGAAACATGGCGTGACTCTCTGAAACATGGCGTGACTCTCTCTGGAACATCTCTCTTTAACATCGCTGGAGCTGCGCTCGTAACTTCTCTGCCTGCTCGCGCTCTTACCTGAACTTTGTCTCGACACCGACTAAACCAACCATCTATTCGAAGGCTAGAAGGCACAACATCAAAGAACAACGAGCTGAACGCCTACGGACGAAGGAAAGCTTTCTGTGGCGTCGCGGTAGCAAGCCACATCTCTCGTGTTTCCACCGAGAGCACCCGGAGGCATACGAACCAACCCACGTGGTTCCCGAGCACAAAGACCAGAGCAACGCATTTGAAGGAAACAAACAACTTCCAACCTGCTTCTTGTCAACAAGCAAGTACATTCTAACTAAATCTATATTGCTGATTGAACTGGTAGAATCTGATCTGAATGCAGTAACAGAGCAATAAGGCATCTGTCGTGATCTGTCCGGTCAAGTCAAGCGTTTAAATAGCTAAAAGGGCTAACTTTAATTTTAGGAATTACTTACCAAAATCCCTTATGCATGTCTTTGTATGTATGTATGTTTTGTGTGTTATCAGTTAATCCATTTATGTTAGAATAGCAGTATTACGAATAAACCATTTTTCATTTCATAAAGAATTGTCTCTGGAATGTGATTTGAAGTTTTATCCTTATTTGCCATAAAGAGAAAGCTACCTAAGCTCGAAGTTGATATGCTGAGGCTAGTGTTCGGTGGACGGTCACTTAATACAGTATAACTAAGTTAAATATTAATATTACTTTTAACCAAGCAATATTTAATATTTAATAACTAATTCCCGGAGCTGAAATAATAGCTCTATATTAAACTGGTAATTTTACTACAATGTGCATATGACAAAACCCATCGGGATGCATGTATAGCAGGTGGAATGCAGCTGGCAGTGCTGGCATGCCCTCCAAATATCCCCACAGAGCGGGATCACAACACCTCGTTCTCCAGTGGGAATTCCTCCAGCAAGGTGATTTAACAAGCCTCTGATACAACACATATGCTGGTCAGAAGAATGGCTGTTATTTTCACAGTCAAAGATAACTTCAAGCTCCCTGCAGAGCAAAGCCTTGGGCAACAAGCCTAGCGGGAGCACAAACTGCCACACTATACCCAGCCGACAACCCATCATGCCATAGCTTCACCCAGCTATAACGTCTGACTTGAAGTAAAAAAAAAAACCCACGTCACATTTTTTTAACCAGAGCTTTCATGTAGAATGTATTCTCGTTTGATGCTTTTGACACTTTGTTTTTATAAAGCAGACTCTGTGGCACAGAATAGCTAAAAAATGGCACTTGACATTTGCAATAGCTGCAATAGGCCTAATGTCTTTAATATTGGTCCTGTTCCAATTAGCTTCCATGGTCTGTGGAGAGTTCATGTGATGTTTTGCCAAATTAATCTGCACTGCCACCATGTTATGTTAGTATCCAAATAAACTGGATGGAAGAATCATAAATAATTGTCTTGAGGTCTTAGGTAAGCTTAGATGCATGGGATCCTTAAAGGAACAGTTCAAACAAAATACAAATAAAATGGTCATTATTGATGCACACTCAATGTTGTTGCAAACTCATTAGCTTTTTTAGCATAAAATATAGAGGAATGGGGGGTGCAGTAGCCCATATAATTTGTTTTTCTAGTCAAAAGTTTTCGAATGAAGGATTTCAGTTTTTGTTTAACTTTTGTTTAAAAAATCCTTTATTTTGCATAGAGATGAACAAACTCAAATTTAGGCTCAGAGGAATAAAAGGTATGATAGAGTCGATACAGTCTGGGTTTACTGATAACGCAGCAAATTGCACTCTTGAGATAATCTTAATTTGCATCGTTCATTTTGTAATGATGGAGAAGCACCCCCAAAAAAAAAAAACAGCACACAGATAACTCTTTATAAAGCATAACTGATAAATGAGTGCAGTATAATGCTTTGCTGGACAGGCTGCAGCCATTTTGCCATTGTCCTTTGGACACTGAAAATACTCTTTGGCTTATGGTTGCACTCTTTGGTCTTTTGCATTTGTGTATCATGAATTGATATTTAGTCTGGGAGTAATTAGGTCCCTGAATACTCAGGAAACTGAATATTTTACCTATTCTGTCGCGATGGATTGATGCATTTTTGTTTTCTATTATTTTCAAAGAGCCTTACAAAAACATAAAAAATAATAATAAAATAGTTACATGGCATATGATTACAAATTTATCAGGGGCACTGCAGGGCAAAGTTTGTCCAGCTATCCAGCTGGTAGCCCCCTAATAAAAATCTATTTAATTAAATCTATATACATTAAAAATTCTAATTAAATTTAATCTAAACAAGATATTGTAGAATAACCAGATGGGATATGGCAAAAGGTGTTACTGTAGAAATTCTATTTCAGGTAGTCTGTAATGTGTTAAAAACTATTACAGAATTAGAAATTATTCAGAATAGAATAATACATTACATTAAAATGTGTTTAGTGTACTTTCCTTGTTAAAAGTGCAGTAGCACAATGCATTGTGTTGTGTGTGTGTCTTTAAGAGTCCAGTTACATTCAACCAATCTGAAGGCCCTCTTTTTTGGGGGGGAATGCCTGAAGGGTGCATTGCGATTATTTTGGTGACAAGTTGTGTGTGATTTTCACAATATGCCAAATGTTAATGTTTGCATATCACTAACTGTTATATCAATTCCATTGTGATGCCACTTCTTTTTCTACCCTTGCACATCAATCTGCCAAAAGCTCAGAGAGAAATTGCATACACAGTGGGCTTTTTGAGTGTTGCTCTTTTCTTATACATGGCTAAATGAATTCTCCCTACTTCAGATTGCATTTTTATCAGGCTATGAATGACTTATCCTGCTTTTTGAGAAACCAGCCAAAGCAAAATATAAATATATTTTTTGTTGCCAATAATGGCCTTGCAGGTTCTTCTATTTGGAGCTTTTGAGTTATGTTTTATGTATTGTATTATTATTAATATAGCAACATGCACTTTTATTGTTATTTGGAAAGCAATTTGGTCAAATAGAATGTATATTGTAGTGCATTGTAATAAGAGATACTTCAATGGCTGACATTTTGATGATAGATAAAACATTACAATTTTACACTTTTTTTAACTGCATCTTTAGCTGAAATCCAAGTAGAATTAATTATAATATATATATATATATATATATAACACATACATAAATAGTGTTCATCTGTTATTGTACAGATATTTCTCTCCTTACTGAAATAGCATTCAGGCTTATTAAGAAATGGTCACCATGACTTTTCTCTCGCTTCAGGCCACGTGTTCTTTCTAGCCTTCCTGCTTTGAAGCAAGAGGAGGAATGTGCTGGACACAGTTTGATCAAAGCAAGAGCAAAATAATTTGGCCTTCGGGTCTCTGTGAGATATCTTAGCCACCTCATCTCCAGACCGCACAACAACAACAACAAAGACAGGCCTTCAAAATAGCCACATTCTCCTATAACCAAACGTTTCACAAATCTTAAAGGAATAGTTCACCCAAAAATAAATCATTATTTGTTGCCCTTCATACCATTTCAAACCCACATGACTGTCTTGTGTGTAACACAGAAGGTACATGTTTGAAAGTTTTGAATAGACTTGACACGCTTTTCCAATGTTACTAATACGGATTTAGCTTGAGAATGTGGAGATGACATTAATTAACAGTTTTTTCTTGAATAATAATTTTTTTATTTACCTTTTGTTCCACATAAGAAAGTCATATGGGTTTAGAAAAAAAACTATGGTTAAATTAAGCTACTGTATTGTTGATGATCATCTATCTATAGGTAGTGCTGGGAAATAACTAGTTACATGTAACGGAATACAGTAATTTAATTACAAAATAAAAATTATTGTAATTAGTTACAGTTACTAAGAAAATATGTGTAATTAAGTTACTTGTGAAAATGTTAAGGATTACAAAGAGGGTTACATCTGATTTTCTTCACACACACTCCCACATACAGATTTGATTGATTTATTTCAGAAATTGCAGTGACTGCTCTAAAATATGAAACACCAATGTTTCAGAAGTTTAAAACATGCTTTTCCGATAAGTCATATATTTTCTATATGGTTTATGTATATGCTTTTTTAGGACTAACTGTTTTTTAAGGCATTGTTAGATTCCAGTGTTTCCCATTATAGCTTTGCAAATATTTGATTTCAAAATCCGTATCATAGCTATTAAACTATTTCTTGTTATGATTTTAAATCTGTATTTAACCTCGTGACGATTTTAAAGTAAGTCTGATTTTGAGGTGGCTGTGCTTCAAAGGGGACATTAGATGCCCATTTTCCACAAGTTGGTATGATTCTTTAGGGGTAATCTTGAAATGGTCTCGGTGGGCGTGTAAAAGAACACAGGGATATTTGCAGATAATCATAAAAAAATTAGATAAAGTGGGAGACTTACTTCTTCTGGAGGTGCAGCTGGATCATGAACAATTGTTGTTGATCCATCCTTTAGTTGGAACATTTTAACAAAACTTGCCCTGAATTGTCCCTCATTCAGAAAGCAGTCTGGAGTAAAATGATTTGCGCAGCCAGATATAAACTAATTTAGTTAAAGTGAAGTGAGTGTGGCCAAGTATGGTGACCCATACTCGGAATTCGTGCTCTGCATTTTACCCATCCAAGTGCACACACAAAGCAGTGAACACAAACACACCGTGAACACACACCCGGAGCAGTGGGCAGCCTCTTATGCTGCGGCACCCAGGGAAGCAGATGGGGGTTCGGTGCCTTGCTCAAGGGTCTCACCTCAGTCGTGGTATTGAGGGTGGAGAGAGCGCTGGTTATTTAATACAAAATCAAAATGTCTTGATAATTGAGACTGTTTAGGCTTTTGGGGAATTAAAAGAGTGCATTTTTACCAATGTAGGGTGGTTGTGTTCACACACTGCAAAGACACATTTATAAGCAAATGAAGATATGTTGCATCCAATGTCTCCTTTAAAATAAAAATTCAAGTGATGAAGGCTTTCAAAAGTCTGACAGTAATTAGTGTTAAACACTACTATAAGTTTAACCCTGCCTGCTTTACATGTTTGAAAATGATTTACAGTTGAAAACATTAGAAATTTTGAAAAATTATCAAAAAGTAATCAAATGTAATCAGTTACTTTACTTTTTTTATCAGTTACACTACTTTAATTTAAGGAGGGTAACTTGAAATCTGTTACCTATTACATTTCCAAAGTAACATTCCCAACACTGTCTATAGGCCATCATAATCCAACTATTATAAAGCACTTTGATATATATATATATATATATATATATATATATTTGCAAGCAAATACATTTTATATATGTGCATTGTATCAGCCATCATCTATGGCTGACAGATTTGTTTAGCAGGGCCTCAGATATTCAATTTGACTTTGATTTCCTGAAAACTAACAGCTTTGTCATTTTAACATCATATTTTATTCTTGAAATCTCCTTTTAACAACCTCAGTGCTTGACAGATATTGTCATTTAATATACAGTGTCTATAACAAGTTAGCTTGCTCCCAAAAGCTTCTCATTTCCAGCTCTTGGATGCGTTCTTGACAACCACTAATTGAAGGCTATTGATTGAAAATCAACAATAGGCCCTCTGTGAGTGTGAGTGCGGGATGTAACATCTCTTTCCATTAGCTGATAGTACTGTGCTTTATCTGATTGACATGTTTAGTGACTCATCCAGAACACTTGAATTAATTCATTAACCCATTCGACTTAAAATTAGGCAGCATACTACCTGTACTTTTTTATTTAAACTTGTTTTTCGGATTTTTCTCTATATTTCTGTATTTATCTTCGTTTTATGTATTTTTATATATATATATAGAGCTTTATTCTAAGTAAATGCGTTTTACTCAGGCATATTAGGTCTCTTTATTGCTCCCTTGCTGCAGATTCCATTGCCTTCGTGATAAAATATAATATTTTGTAATTTTATAATTTGCATAAAATTCATATAATATTTAGTTAAGACATTTTAGAAAGTTAAGTTAATTTAATTAAATAATAAAAATGATGCGTCCATACATCACATATTTCTAAATTCTAAATATTAAGTATTAGGAAACAAATAATATTAAGGAATTAATAATTTTACACTTTAATTTATTTCTGTACAATACTATTAATTCAGTTATTTAAATTAAGGGAAATTAACACTTTTATGCTCCAAGGTTTCCACAAAAACAGTGCAACTGTTTTAGTAATGATAAGGATAATAGAGCTTTATTGAGCATCAGATCAGAATGATTTCTGAAGGATCATGTGATACTGAAGACTGGAGTAATGTTGCTGAAAATTCAGCTTTGCAAGCACAGGAATGAAGGAAATATTAAAATATATTGAAATGGAAAACAGATATTTTAAATTAGAATAATATTTCAGAACAATTACATTTTTAATAAAAAAATAAAACGTAAAGATTTGGTATGAGCTTAAGAGACTACTTTCAAAAACATTAGCATAATGTACATAAAACTGATAATATTATGTTTAAAGGAGTTTGCCCTTTGAGCACTTTGATGATTGCAAAAGCATGTGCGGTGCTGTTCTGTAAGTTTTAGTATTCCAGTGCTTGTTGATGCGACACAGTCCCTTAAATGGCCTAGCTCAGCAATTGATCCGTGCTCCATAATTTATGAGTAATTTATTTGTTAATTTGTCAAATCCCATTTGAAAAGTATTTATTTGTGACTGCGGTGAGACTTCACTTTAAGTGATTTTCAGCGGGAGAAATCACTTAAAGGTGAGCCACAAAATGACAACATGAGACCGTTTGTGTGTGTGTGTGTGTGTGTGTGTGTGTGTGTGTGTGTGTGTGTGTGTGTGTGTGTGTGTGTGTGTGTGTGTGTGTGTATATTTTTCCTGTCAGTATTCCTGGTCTCATCCTTGGTGTTCATGCTGTATTTTGTGTACAGTTTTGATGGAAGACATGTCAATGAGTTGACAAGGCTTCAGAGGAAGCAAATGTTTCTTCATATGGAGCATCCCATGAGGGGGTACAGCCTGAGACTCCCTGTTGGTCAGTGGGTGAAAGGGCTTATGTGTTAGCAGATCAAAGCCCTGGCGTGTTACCCCCTCCTGTGCCATCCTACTCCTTCACACCTTCTGATTCGTACACCTTCACAAAGAAAACACGGACCTCGCCCAGTCTGTTCTAGCCAGGCTTTGATTCACCAGGCACAGGATTCTTATTTTTTTTCAGGCACGGCATTGTGGCTTTGAACTCCGATGTCGTGGAGAGAAAACCATTCAGCTTCGCTTGGAAGGAGCTAAAATCTTCTCGTTCTCCCTGTTGTATCAAAGGCACTATAAATGCTTAAATTAAGTTCTAGATTTAGCTAGTACATATGTACACGAGTTTGCTTTAGCTCGCAGGTGAATTATCTTTTGTTACATGAGAGCAAACGGCCACGTGTGGCGGCTTTTTGGATCATCGTGGGGCTGAGTTAATGTTTTCCATTGTCATGCTGTTTAGCGAAACGTGTGCTTTGTTTACCTTGGTGATTTATTTCAAGTCGAGTTATGTACAGAGCGCTGTGAGAACAGGATTGCGGCTCTTGTATCTCTCAAACCCACTGGTCATGTTACAGTCATCTCTGGTGCTTGTACTGTGCAGATGGTTGACCCTTGTGAATATGCTAACCCCTCATAGGCCTTCAGTTATTTACTTTCTGAATTTACTTCAAAGGAATTAATGTATTATCATGTCTCGCTGCCATGCCTGATCAGCCACATTTTCACATTTTTGTGAAATATCTGACATGATATTTTGGCAAATGATATCTCTATCTTTTTACTTAAGTATTATAACCAGTTGCAACATTGAATGCGTGACTTAATCTTGAGAAATGTATAATTTGGGATTCGTCAACTGCAGAGGTATCCTGCTCATTCAGACAGTGGGACACATAATAAATAGATTTCAATCATGACAACTTTCTGAAGATTTTAGCATGGTGATGGATATGATGATGTTCATGTATTTGGTCTTGGCAGAATATATTTGCTACACTGCTGCTGCTGTTGGTTATTGCTGTAGTTGTAGATTATTGCTGCTGCTGTTGGTTATTGCTGTAGTTGTAGATTATTGCTGCTGCTGCAAGCAAGTACAGGATCTTGCTACTGCCAATCTTTAGCGATACAGTGCAGTGAGTATATACTGAGACATACTGCTGCTTCACAAATATCATATGAAATAACCTGTAGCAGATTTAAACAGGTGGAGCTGGGGAGGGTGGAGGAACTCTGAAGAGAAACTCTGAAGTGAATGCTAGCCAGCCATATAATGCAAGGCAGTAAGCTCATTGGCTGCATATGCAGCATGAACCAATCAGCTTGTGCCAAGTCGTTTAACTCTCTGAATATCATTGTTACGTTAACAACCTGTCAGCCTGCGCCATCTAGAGGTTTATGACTGAACTATATATTTTGTATGCAGCTTCAAATAAACAGATAAATACCAAAATATGTATATTACCAGTATATAAATCACTTGTATAACTTCAGAGGGTTTGGAATATAAAACATGAGACTTACAGATTAAGCATTTGTGATTATTATTATTTTTGTATCTTTTCATTTTTCTTAAACATCTCACCTTTTGTGTCCCAAATAACTTTGGGATGGGGGTTAGCTAACTCTTGAACATATATACTATATACTCTATATATATATATATATATATATATTCTATATACTAGGGTTCAGAGGGAGAATCATTATTAAGGTGGCTGCCATGCCCGATCAGTCACATTCTCAGGTAATATTTTTGTGAACTTTTCTATATATATATCCGAAATAGGATTTTGGAAATGTAAAATAGGGTTATTGATATCCCCATCTTCGTACCGACCTGCCGTTTAATGGCCACCCTGTCTGCCTTGGCTAGTTCTACTCCGTTATTTAAAGCCTGGTTGGTTGCTAAAGTGACCCATTGCTCTGTCGCCTGCTCTCTGGCTTGTCTTGAGATTTACAGATGCTTTTGTGCCAAAGCTCTCCTTCCTGTCTCACACACACACACACACACACACACACACACACACACACACACACACACACACACACACACACACACACACACAGTTTGGCAAGATAAAAAAAATCCTGCATTACATACATTGGTTTGTTATACATCAGACACATTTGTGTGCTCATCATTTATCTCTCTCTAATATCCAAACACACACACTGCATAGACAGCAAATGCATTTTTGGATACACACAGGATCTATTATGCACCTGCATTCTTGGATACACACAGGATCTATTATGCACCTGTTTTCAGCCCATCTCCTCTCACTATCTCTCTCTACCTCGCACAATGATCCGCTCTCTCTCACTTTCACAGCCAGAGTCACACATTAGGCTGTATTCACTGGCCAGTCTGACAGCTGAGCTCTTTGATGCAGAAAGAGATGAGTGTATCTCTAAGGTAATATTGCACTCTGCTGCCAAAGGGGGATTTTGGACATCCAAACTTAATCGTTTTCACACCAGCTGAAGGGCAGCTTTGAGGACAGAGAGGATGG
Organism: Gymnocypris eckloni scoliostomus; assembly: GCA_027564155.1. Classification (NCBI taxonomy): domain Eukaryota; kingdom Metazoa; phylum Chordata; class Actinopteri; order Cypriniformes; family Cyprinidae; genus Gymnocypris; species Gymnocypris eckloni. Next base: position 27,804,095 of record CM050416.1, read on the forward strand.
GTATTTGGTGTGTAGCGTGAAAGTGTCAGTCGGTCATTTTGTAAATTTGAAACGCTGTGATCCTCAAACTGCAAAAATGTATTTTATTCTTCTCGCGCTGATGTCTAATTCGTTCATATATGGGGATTCATATTGGGGTGTGAGGCACAAAATGAAGCAGAATTTTGTAGGCCTGTACAGGGTACAAAATGAACAAGTGTTTAAAAAAATTAATTGTTTGCAAAATATTTGTGATTCATCAAACAATTAATTTAAAATGACCATGCTCAAATGTGTTTAAATATCAGACATTATCATGTTTCTTAAACACCAAGGCGAGCTGGGAATATGACATTTTTTATAACAATTTCAGTTTCTTCCTCACACAAAGTTATTGTATACTTTTTTATTTTATTTTTTGGGGGGTGGGGGGCATTTTGGACCTCCTTATTCATATATTATTCATAATTTCACCTTTTGTGATCCCGGATAACAGGGAGTGTTCTCATAGCTTTTTTACAAATGTTTATTGAAAGGTATATAATATAGCATAACAAAACATTCTTAATGTTCACATAACATTCTTTAAAATATATTCATATTTCATCTATGTTCTCATAATATTTAGAGAAAGTGTTCTGAGATCAGCATTTTCAAAATGTCCTTATGATGTTGATTGTACTTGATGAAAGTTATATCCTTTTAAATGATGTTATAATCACAAGAAAGCCGGACATTTTTGTTCTTATAATAAAAAACAACAAAAACAACAACTTTCAAATAACGTAAAATTTTGGGCAAAAATAAAGGTAATAGAATGCTGTGAGAAACACCTTTTATAACCTTTAAACCACGTTATAATCGTGAAATCAATGTTTTGGAAACAATACAACACAATCTTCCCACAATGTATTTATAACCTAAATTTGTTACCTGGGAAGGTGAAGAATGAGGGGTGATTTGTAAGGTCATTTTGGGGTAAACATTCCTTTAATGGGGGTATTATATTATGTATACATTAAAACTTTAGGTATCCTAGATCAACTTGGAGTAAATAATACATTTACTTAGTTATAAGTTAGAAAATTTTACACTTCGGTAAAATTTGTTCTCCAGGCACACAGAGATAATTTCCACATCAGGAAAGATCATAGAAGACCTGTATTCGCAGGTAAACATGAACATTTCCATCAGTTTATGGAGTCACTTTAGTCTAGCATGTCTTTGATTTTGGTTAACGGGCATCACTCGAGCCACATTTTACTCACATTTGGTACATGATAATTGTTATTTTGAACTCTCTGTATATATACCAACAGGCGATTTTGCCCAGACTTTTAATTCACAAATGCTTGAACAGTATCCACAACTGTCCAAAATGATGTGTTGCATATATATATTTGTATAGATATGCAGTGATGTTCATACTAGTCACCATTTATGCCACAATAATATGAATAATTCAAATTAATTGCATGCTCATTCAATGACAAAACCATATCAGCTACAGCCTCTGATTCACATTACTTAGCAAAATAGCATAACCTTTAGCTTGGAGAGCTTGAATGAGAAGGCTTCAAACAGCATATATATGTTTGCCCATAAATAATCTTTGGCTAATGCTTCACCAAACAGATTCTCTCAACCTCGTCTAACTCTCCATACTCTGAGGACCAATTTCCTTCCGCATCGATCGATGGTCAATTCTAGCCGGCGTGAGAAGCATCTCTTATTCCCTATGGATTTTCATGTCATCACGATGACGAACTGCTAATAGTCAGTCGCCAATCATGTCCCACTTTTCCGCTTACCTTAGCCTGTCGGGACGCTGCTGCTGCCCTGAGGTGGCAACGTACAGATGGAATGAGGAAGTGGCCCGCAAGTGTATTAGCAGGTCAAGAGGTCACCGACACGCTACATGTGCTTGTCACAACCCTAAAGGCTCCGATTTACTTCAAACGAAATCGAAGAACAAACTGATATGATGTCATTTCGAACAAAATCAGGCCAAAACAAAGTTCGTTTTGAGTTCGTTTCGGCAGTTCGATACAGCTCACCAAAGCAATCTTTCTGGGGGAGTTTGTTTTTGCTCCTAAAAACTTTTGAGCTACCATTGGTCCGTGGAAATTACTCAATCAGTGGGTGTGTTCTGGAGCTCCACCTTCTTTGAGGCACAATTTTTTTCCCCCGGTTAATTTCTCATTCAAAAAGGTCAGGCAGGGAACATCATCTCCAAGTCACTAGCAACATGAATACACTATGTCGAATAGCTGACCTACCTCAAATATATCCGCACCTGTACTATCACTCACAGGGAGACTTTAAAGATTCAGAGAAAGCCTTTAATTCCTAGAAATAAATTGCAAAGAATCTTGGTGTCAATGACCTGGAGTTATGCAAAAAGTTACGTAGAGAAACATCAGATGCAAGTTTTCCAAAGCCATGAAAAGAATGAAGGGAAAGAGTAAAGATTTATGGAAGCAAATACATGTTTCAAATAAATGTTACACCATACTGCTGCTGCTGCTGTTGTTCTTTTAATAAGCAAATTTAAAAGGTTAAACAATAAATGAAATGCCAAAATAACATACAATAATAACGTCTCAGGTTACGTATGTAACCATGGTTCCCCGAGTGGGGAAGCGAGACACTCGTCCCTAGGGGTCGCTACGGGAACGCCCTCAGCGTGACTCGGTCTGAAGATACATATGAAAAACACCACCTGTTGGCGGCGACAGCCCATGGCGTCACTACCGGCGTACCACAATATAAGTGCCGCCGGAAGGATACATCATCAGCTTCTTCGTCTGAAGCTTGCGTCGAAGCATGGCTCAAAGCCCAGGGGCGCGGTGTCTCGTTCCCCACTCGGGGAACCATGGTTACACGTAACCTGAGACGTTCCCCTTCATGGGAACTAGAACTGCGTCCCTAGGGGTCGCTACGGGAACGTTATACCCACTTCACCATGCTGAGGGAATGCAAGCCAATTTCGCAAAAGGCGAGCACTAAGCCAACTATACCCGGCTTAAGGAAGTTTCCCCCGGGACGGCTGATGGCTGTCAGTGATATTATCCCCTTCGGCCAAAGGCCCGAACTGCGTACCCTAGTACTTACCTGTTAGGCGCCGGGATTACCGGGCCTAGGGTAGAGCTCAAGGTCTTGGAATCAGAAAAGATTCCTTCAAGGGGATATGGCCAGGCACCTGGCTCACTAGGTCCTGGCCGATCACTCAGGGGTTACCACTTGCTCTCCCAAGCTTACTGAGGGAACTGTCTCAACAGACCTCTTGGTAGTGTACACCCCCTTTCCCTTTTTTTTTTTTTTTTGGACCCAACATATATGGGACAGGGGAGCGGGGCTCAAGGCACAAACCGGGGCTTTAACCAGCTCAAAAAAGGGCACGAAGCAGTCGCGTAACCCTACCCTTACGGGATTTTTAGAAAAAGAGCAGAATCTTTAAGGACTTACCACTAAGTGGATTTTAGAAAAGTGCCCAAAGTCTTGCGTGTGCACTTATTAGAGAAACTCGGACGCTCAGACGGGAGCGGCATGCTCATAGGTGACCCTCTGGTTGAGGGGAGCAGTGCTAGCTCTACCCGACGGCGAGCTCTGGAGGCGGAGAACTCACTCCTCGGAATGAGAGGAACTCAGCTACCAATGAGGAGCTCTAGGCGGAGAACTCACTCCTCAGAGTGAGACCTATAACGAGCTCTGGAGAGTGGAGAACTCATTCCTCAGAATGAGAAGGCACTCCGCCGCTCAGAAGGGAGCGGCAAGCCCCATCATGAGCTCTGGAGGCGGGGAACTCATTCCTCAGAATGAGAGGAAACTCCCGCTCAGCAGGGGCGGCATGCTCATAGATAACCCTCTATAGTGAGGGGAGCAATGCTAGCTCGACCAGCAGGGAGGCGACTTATCATAGAGCTCTGAGGCGGAGAACTCATCCCTCAGAATGAGAAGACACTCCGCCGCTCAGAGGGAGCGTCGAGCCCAGCCATGAGCTCTGGAGGCGGGGAACTCATTCCTCAGAATGAGAGGAACTCCGGCTCAGAAGGAGCGGCATGCTCATAGGTGGCCCTCTGGGTGAGGAGAGCAATGCTGGCTCTACCAACAGCGAGCTCTGGGAGGCGGAACACTCATTCCTCGGAATGAGTGGACATTCAGACGCTCGAAGGGAGCGGCATACTCATAGGTAACCCTCTAATGAGGGAGTTATGCTGGCTCTACCTATAACGAGCTCTGGAGGCGGAGAACTCATTCCTCAGAATGAGAAGGAACTCAGACGCCAGCAGCAGGGGCATGCATCATAGATAACCCTCTATAGTGAGGGAGCAATGCTAGCTCGACCCGCAAGGAGAGCGACCTATCACAGAGAAACTCTGACGAGGAGAACTCATTCCTCAGAATGAGTGGGAACTCAGGCAGCTCCGCAGGGAGCGGCATGCTCAAAGGTGACCCTCTAACGAGGGGAGCAATGCTAGCTCTACCTATAACGAGCTCTGGAGTGGAGAACTCATTCCTTAGAATGAAAAGACACTCAGCCGCTCAGAAGGGAGCGGCATACTCATAGGTAACCCTCTTATCGTGAGGGGTAATGCTGGCTCTACCCTTGCAGTGGTGACCAGAATGACTGAAGATCCAGGAGGATCCACAGAAACCTCCGAGGGGACTCACGTCCAGACCATCAGTAAGGCAGTTCGAGAATACAGAACCTGCCTGAAGTCATCATAGGTCCACCTGACTGCAGTTCTTGGTTGGGAACTCATTCTTCAGAATGAGAGCCTATAATACTACCTATATCGAGCTCTGGAGGCGGAGAACTCATTCCTCAGAATGAGAAGTTACTCAGGCGCTCAGCAGGGAGCGGCATGCTCATAGATAACCCTCTATAGTGAGGGGAGCAATGCTAGCTCGACCAGCACGGAGGCGACCTATCACAGAGCTCTGAGGAGCGGAGAACTCATTCCTCGGAATGAGAGGGAACTCCGCCCGCTCACAAGGGAGCGCCTCTAGGCGCTCTTGGCAGGAAACTTCCACCTAACCTCGGTCGGTGGAGTTTACGGTGGTTACAGGGAATTAAAGAGGAATGAGAGGGCTTGCCTCTCTCTGACCCGCGCCTCTGTCTCACCCTAGCCGCAGGAGGGAGGGCATGAGTCGCGAGACTAGCCCTAAGCCCATCTCTGATCCTCAGACCGAGATGGGTTAGGACCCTGGTTGTTCGGGCTCAGACCTGGACCTTATCCAGGACTTTTAGCAGGTCAGTCTGGTGCGCCTTTGCAACGGACGGTCTGACCTGCTGCTGCATATGCCCTGCCATTTAAGCGAGATTCAGGGGCTTAGATGGCCAGGAGGGAGCCTTGAGAGAGGATGTCTCGCCATAGAGATAAGCTGGTTATCATCTCTTGCACAGGGGCATCCCCTCATAGCCATTTTCACACATCCTCAGTGTCAGCATAACTAGTATGCTGAAGCCTATGAATCTGAGAAAACTAGCTTTTCCCACTCCTTCTCAACCTCCACATCGAGATTTATGAAGAAAGGAAGGCTCACTCGAGCTGGGGTTATTAAATTTATTTTTATAATCCATAACCTCCAAAAACTCGTTCATATGCAGCGGAGCACTAGCTGCTGCATCTGATGATGTCAGAAAGATCGCATCATCACAATCCAGCAGCTCACTCATTCTCGGCCGCACGGCGAAAAGGGGCGGTCCTTTCCAGCTTATCGCCACCACCAGCTGCGAACCCCACGATTTCATTCGCCTCCGTGCCTAACGGTGGGTCTTGAATCGCGGGAAGCAGGCAACCCCTCTTTCCTCGAAAGAGGGACAGGCGAGCTGAGCTTCCTCATAGAGAGCCCACAATGCATAAACCGCCCCTCAAGGACATCGCGTGCGTGCTCCATGCCCAAACAAAAGACGCAACAGTCGTGTGTGTCATCGGGTGTCAAATAACGCCTTGCTAGTGCTCGCCATAGTAGAGTTAGAAAACTGTACTCTTACCAGATTCACTCTGCACGCTTCAAACAAACCAGTCAGTGAAGACGAAAAAGCTGATGATGTATCCTCCGGCGGCACTTATATTGTGGTACGCGGTAGTGGCTCATGGGCTGTCGCCAACAGGTGGTGTTTTTCATATGTATCTTCAGACCGAGTCACTGAGGGCGTTCCCCGTAGCGACCCCTAGGGGACGCAGTTCGAGTTCCCATGAAGGGGAAACCTTTGTTTTTATAAAATCGTGACACCACATACAATTTAAAAACCTATAATTTATCCAGTTTAATAAAAGACCTAGATACAGCAGAGCGTCGAGCGTCGTAACACGTTTATATTAATCTATATCCCTCTTCCAGCAGCGGGGTGGGGGTGGGGGGGGGGTGTTGGAGAATGAAAACTAACTTTGTTTGAAGTATATCGGGCCATAAAATGTTTGGTTGACATGTGGATGAGTAGTTAAAGGAGTTGTAGTTAAAGTGAAATCACGTTGCTCCACTCCAATTTGACTCAATGTGGCCTTTCAAAACATCTCATTTTGGCTTTCTCTGAAAAAAAAAAAATTTCGGTTTGAAATATCATGACGGTGAGTAATTTATGGCACTTTTTTTTTTTTTGAGTCAACTTTAAGCCACTGGCTGTGGAGGAAAGACAGGAAATGAGAGAAGGTCTGTGCAAAAAGGGAAGCATATGAGAGTGGTTAAAAATCCTTTGGAATATTCTAGCAGCAATAAGTGAAATTGTTCAGGGTGTTGGCTATGCTCCTGAAACATGATTGACATGTTCCTCACAGAACTTTAGGTTCACTCCTCAATGAACTGAGCTGATTATGCTAATACGACTTCATGAATAGAATGAAGCTTCGATCTTCCTCCAGCGGCAGTCTGGCTTATACAGTGTAGTGTGTTAGCACCTAATATTGCTATGTGACCTGCGCTTGAATTAGCTGATCTGGGATCTGACAGCCGCAGTATCTGACAGGCTATTCTCTGGCTGTCTGTTTCTTAAGCCCGATACTTGTATTTGTGCCATAGTTACGCCGTTCTTGCCGAAGACCTGCCTGTCATTCTGTTTCCAGTATTCTGCATCTAACAGAGCTTAACGGCATGCCCTTTTTACTTCTCTGCACATTGGGTGTGAATAAGAATGGAATACTATATAATACTGAAATGAGACTCTTGCGTATAAACTTAAATTCTGTAAAGTATTTGTTAGAAATGTACTGTCTGCATTTGTTTATGTTTGAATTAATGTTTCTTCTTAAACTAAATGTAAAGATTAAATGGAATTGTGATTAAATGGAAAAAGCAACATATCTCATCTATATTTATTTAACATAAATTATACTGCATAATTTTGCCTTTTTAGCAAATCTTTTCTGAGGAAAATCTGAGGATGTAACTGGTAACAAAGGCCAAAATATTAAATTACTGCAGTATAAATCTGTCCCTGACAATGTGTTGTCATCATTTTACTAAAAGGGGCCTATGTATATTATGGTGAAAATAAATGTAGCATTTTGGATCTTAAAATATAATATTGGACATTTTAAAATATTATTTCTTAAAGCCTCTGTGCAAGTGTGCTATTTAGGGCCAGGACTTCAGGTGAAACATTCTCAGAGTAGTTTGACATGGTTGATACATTTTCATAGTATAGAGAAGTAGAATACATGAGATCTCACCAACACCCCAAACAATGCAAATCTGGAAAAAATAAATAATTAAAATAACCGTGTATGAGGGTGGGTCTTCTACAGCTGTTGCACCCAGGTCACTGTAAGTGACTCTCTTACAGCTCCAGTCACAAGAATGCGGAGAACATCTGCTCCACTGAAAACAAAGCATCATTAAATGAAGGCCTTGAAGTAAAAGCATCTGCTTCTCAACAGAATCATGTCAGCAATTTATCCAATGTGATGCACCACAGTATGGGCCCATATTAATTAACTGGAAAACAAAATGAAGCAACTAGCCAATCTGTGTCAACAAGCATGCTCTTTTTCCCAGTTATGTGAGTGTAACTGTATGTCATGTTGGGTTTCACAATATTCTTGAACAAGATCCTACAGCATAACCATGAAACAACTTTAACATTAACTAAAAAATTTTTTATCGTAATATAATTATTATAATATGAACTTAAAATAAACCAAGGTCCCTATCAAGTCACTTAATGGCCATATTTGCAAAGCCAGTTATTTCTGACATCCATGATGCAGTGTGTACTTGAATGGGAAAATCCTAAAATCTCAAAAACAGTTTGCCACAGTCACATTTAATTAACATTTTGCATCAGCAAAATTTTGGGACAGAATCATAACTGCCCCATAAATGTTTTTTCTCATGCTCAATGTTGTAAAAGAAGCTTAAACTTTTTACCTGGAAGAGACAATGAAAATGGAAAGCAACACTTTTCTCAATATGCGTTCTTCAGCGATCTTGCATCCTTGTGTTCTCGTTCTACGTCATCATCGACCGTCGAAGTCCAGTTCCAATTCTCAAGAATGCAAGTAGAGAGGACGCATGAAAGTTCCCGGATGTATTCTTGATATCGAGGATTGTCCAGTGCAGACTTGAGAGAATCGAGCCGTAAGAAATCCCAGAAGACGCTGCGGGCGGACAGTGTATGGAAGCCTGTAAGCTTTAAACTCCCACTCGTTTGCTTTATAACCGCTTGCTTAGATTTCATATCTATTGTTATTTATAACTCGACAGCTCTTGAAGTTGAAAGTAAACATTTATCATTTTGTTTTGCTTAATTTTTATAAAGTTACCAGTTTCGGAGAAAGTCTGCTTTTTTATTGGCATATTAATATGAATCTTAACATAGTCATAGTTAAACATAACACTGTAAAATAAAACGATATACAATTTTATGAAAATAATATCTTTTATAATGTTTGTAATGTTATGTTTTATGTATTGTCCATTGGCTACTGCTTATGCTGAGACTATGCGGTCAGTAAAGCAAGAAGAACGCAGTACATCTCAATACTCACAAGGATGATGTTCTGTGGTCTGGCGTCCTTCCGAGTTCGTTCTTCCAAAGAAGCCTTGCTAGACTGGTCTCCACGAGAACACAAGTCCCTTCTCCGCGTTCTTGGAATTAAGAAACAGACAATGTCTGACAACTGGAGCTCCTAACTGCAGCTGCAGTGATGCAGTCACTTTATCAACTGATGATTGGCTGTTTTATTTAGAAGGTGGGACTAATTCCACCATATAGAGCATGTTGGGTGCTGCCCAGTGGTATAGCAAGTCAGCCTCGGGCCCATATGCAAAAAAAATTATGGGAAGGTGCTGACTTACCCATTAGGCATTGCCTTGGGCCCCAAAGCCAAGGGCCCCCTAAAATGCTTTTTATATACGAGATACACATTGAGCATGGACACACAAACTTTTATTACCATGATTTGGTAATAAATCATGGTAATAAAACCATCTGCTTGTCCGAGTTGAACGTACTTCTTGTGTTTGCTTGTAGCAAATGAAAATATTATGCATCTGAAGATGCTGACTACCGCACGAGCGCGAGGTCTCTCTTTCCCAGCTCCCCCCCCCCCCCCTCTCTCTGCATCTGCTCTGTTCAGCGTTAAAACACAGATAGATTGTGTTTTCATATTTCATATTTGTGTTTTCATATTTCATATTCATCCCGTAGTCTGACAACAGAAAGAATAAAATATATAAATGAAAACAGTTTTATTGAGAATTTAGTTGCATCAAAATAGGCTACTACAGTATGTGGCACAGAGAGGCAAACACATGTAATAATAAATAATACATTTAATTTTTTTCCTGTTCAGAAGAAGAGCTGCCCTGTCATGCCAAAATGTAAACAGGCTTGTGTCAGTAAATTGCTCAGTGCAAAGAAAGAGAAGTGATTATTTTGTACTTCTATCTCAAAAGTAAATGAATTGCTATTTCGTGGAATACAACATGAAAGAATAAAAGTGTCTGCTAAATGAATAAATGTAAATAAAATAATCCCATTATAACATGTACATGAAAAATGTAGAAGCATTGGACAATTTTGTTCTGCTTTAGTTTACTATAACTTCTGTAACAATTCCAGATTTAATGTATAACTTAAATGATATATTCCCAGCGTGGTGAGTAATTCTTGAATAAAGTGTATAGATAGTTTTTAAGGTATGGCTATGTATGACACATTGAGGTATTTGCTATTTGTGTAGACACATGTTGTTTATTATGTTACTTGTTTAAATATTCGTGCAGTATGTTGCATTTAATTGGTAAACACATTTTTAACCCAAGTCTGTGAGGAGAGATTGTTCTAGAAATCCGTATATCGCATGATAATGCTTAATGCAAATGTGGTATTTGAAACATTACTAAATATTAAATGTGAACTGTTTTGTGTTTACAGTTTGACCGCACGTATGTACATATCAATGTACTCAAATTATAAACTACAAGTAAACAACAAAAACGACAAAAATGTATTCGGTGTGAGTTCTGCACTAGTGTAATTAAGGACAACATTTAATGTTATAATTGTATGGGTAACAGACAGTGCATTTCTCCCATATATAAGCAGGTTTTAATTATTGTTAGTGTTATTATATATTTTTTGTTACTAATTGCTAATTGCAACAATATAAAATATATTAGAACAGTTTAGAAATATGAAAAAAAATAGTAATAATGACACAAAAAATGCACAAAATGTAAAAGTAAAAACTTTACAAGGCAGTCACTTTGTATTTAACATAAAACTATAACAACTGAATGGATGCTAGCATTGGACTTAAACTAGGACATGGCCTACTTGGTTAAGATATAGTGTTTTTTGTTTGTTTTCTGGGACAAACGGTGAGAAAATTCTACTCTTGACAGGATCCTCATGTTTGAGGGGACAGTTTTGCACATGTGCAGAGAGCTTTTGCCCTCCAGTAAATGTGCTGTGAGAAACACACTGTGCAGGTGAGAGGCGGTACTGCAACTCAACCATAACCATGATGGCAAATCAATTATTATTAAAGATAGTATACGGGGACCCCTTGTAGAAAACTGAATGGGGAAAAATAAATATTCTTTTATAATCCAAAATTAGACCAAAAGCCAGCCTGCCGCATCATAAACCAACCATATACATTTCTATGTGTGATGACTTTCAGATTGAGGTCAGAGTTTGATATAGAACGGTGACATTCTTGTTGTCATTTACAACTGTGTCTCTGTAATGAGAGCACCCTCACCGATGATGTTAGCACTTGCGCCAGGAGCGATTTGCATTTGGTCCCTCGAGCTCTTCGTGGCGGTGATGGAGATGATTTATGCCCAATAGTGGATACATCACTGTCACCATGTAATCATAATAAACACAGCAGCCCGTCCCAGCTGATACCTCACTTTGAATTTTGAGTACGTGAGAGGACTCGCATTTATAGTCATCTTGGTCATATACAAGCAGTCATCTCAAGATTATACAGTCCAAATCTGTAGGCACGCTGTCACGTGATAGCTACCATATTGATTTATGTGCAGAAAACTAACCTGGCACACTGACTATTTAAAAACACAGTGAGTGGGGTTTTAATGGCAGCTGTGGGGGCTTTTTCAAAATCTTTCAATGAAACCAGCCTTAATTTTAGTTGCCTCGAATGTTGGGTTATTCATTTTTATATAATTTATTTCACAGTTATGATTACAGCAATATCTTTTTCTTTTCCTGTCCTTGTGGGTGCACAGTGCTGTGCATGAACCAAATTACTGGCCCGCATTAATAAAATAACAGTTATTCCATTATTTAGTCACCCTTGTGGTGTTACAAACCTGCATGTTATATTTTTCTGTGTAAAAAAAAAATTAAAACACTGTATGCTGTAACTTGTGATGCAACTTGTACACTGTATTCCAAGTCTTCTTAAGCTAATAGCATGGATTTTATTTGTCATTACTTTTGGTTAGTCATCTGAGAAACAATGATATATAAAGTTATTAACATCCAAGCAGCTTCATTAAAAAAAATTATTCATTCGTTTCGTTAATTAATTAATTAATTAATTAATTCATTCATTCATTCATTCATTCATTCATTCTCTCCACATTAGATTGACATGTAGTACAGTACTTATCCAGGTCTGGCTTACAAAATGAACTCAGCCCACATCCTGCAAGCTTGTGTTTGGGCATTAGACCTTTTTAGAGATGTAACTGGATTTGAGGGTTCAAGTTGCTATTATAATGAAGCACATGTGTCTTGGGTGTCTCATTAAATCTGTGTTGTGGTGAAAGGACGGTGTGTGGGTGTGAAGAGACTGGGCCACATTACTGTAAACCACACAGAGTTTGTACATTTACCGGGGCAGTGCCTTGTTGTGTTATTTGATGTTTAATGATGCACCTGTGACGGGGGAAAAATAAAATAAAATAAAATAAGCCTTATACTTTTTTTTCAAAAACAGCATGGTTAGCTTTGAGTAAAGCCATGACAAAAATATTAAAATACAAAATGAAGTTCACCATTTCTTTGAGATCAAGTTAATCCTTATTGCACAATAGATGTTGAAACAATTTAGTGTGAGCACGTAAAAGGTCCCATGTTGTACACCTTTTTGGAGTTTTATTTTATGTTTTGATGTCCTTAAGAATATATATATATGCGGTAAAGGTATCAAAAACCATTTAAATATATTTTACAGCTCTTCTCTCAAGAGCTCTGCTAAGATCAAGTCCATGGTCTGTCTAAATAATAATCATGAGCCTATCTTCTGATTGGCCTGTTGTTTTCTGAGTGACGCGTGGACATGGCCAACCACAGGTGACTAGGGTCATGTAGGGCCCATGTCACAATTACATCACAGTGCTTGCTGGAGGCAAAACAAAGGGAGAACTGCCCATTCAAACCGGCGCAGGTTCGGCTACATGAGAAGCTTAAAATATCATCTTGTTGTAATGTTATGTGCCAGAATCAATGATGTAGAGGCTCCAATTTGAAATTAAGGTATACCTGCTCCCACTGCCAGACAAAAAAAAACGATGACTGCTGTGGTTAAACACGATAAAATGAGTGGACTGGACAGAAACAATCGTCAAAAATCCTCATGTTTCTTCTTATCAGAAAAGTTTCAATAAAGTATTGTCTTTTGTTGTTAGGGGCGCGTCTGAAGATTTCTTGCATCTCACGACTATGCTGTGTATGAAATAATGTCTGTGTGCATGTGTAAAACAACAACATTGTTCTGATTAATTGTGGCTGGAATAATAATGTAGCTTTAAAAAAAGTTACTCATAGTAACAGTCCTGTCAGATCATCCATCCTTTGAGTGAGAGTATAACAGTACAGGTCAGCTGATCTGGTTTCGTCTGTTAAAGTTAACCTTTTTGACATGTTTCCGTGTTGTTGCTCAGCAATGGCATGGACGTGATGCTGTCTGGGGGTTTAGCTAAAGGACGGTGGGTGGTGCTCGGGATGGTGACTGAAGATGGTGACTGAGTAGTTCAGATGTCACATTTTTACGGAAGTCACAAGGGCTTGTGAAAAGGCATAGCTACTTGATGCAGGCTGTGTGCACTTTACTGTGGACTGACTGTTTTGAAACTTATATGGTAGTTACATTGCCCTTAGACCTCTGTTATCATGACAAATGCCAGAAAATTTAATTTTTGACAATATGGTACCTTTAAGTGATTCTTAAAAGGGCACTAAAGGAAATACATGCTATATCTGTATTGCTTTTTTTTTATTCTGAGTAACACCAGTGCCATTTTTGAGTAATATTTTGTTATAATTAAAGTCAGTAGAGTCCAGTGTTCTCTAGGACCCATCTGGTTTTGTTGTATATAATGCAATCTTCAACAAATACGAGACAAATTCAAAGTCTGCTGTAAAGCATTGTGTAATTATTCAACTTCAGTCAGTTCAGTGTAGGTTCAGTTCAATATCTGTTAAGTTCACCAATTATTAAACAAGTTTAGTTCAGCTATAAGCTACAAAGAACAATTGTGCAGCTATTTAGCTGGAGTCAGTTCAATGTTGATTCAATGCAGTTCAGCAACAGAATTGCTGCTGCAAAATTAGTCAATTATTAAACAAATTTGATTCAGCTATAAAGCAGCTCTACAGAAGACAGTAGTGTCATCATCCAGCTCATTTCAGTTCAAGTTTTGTTCTCATCCAACAGTGTCAGTGCAATCAAATCGATAGTGTTATTGAATACTTATAGTGTCTTGTAAACCCCAACTGAACAATCCTCAGGCAACATTGGCAAGAAAAGAGTGTCTGTATAATTTGTAGTGTAGTTTGTTCCAAAGAAGAAAGAAATACATACAGGTTTGAAACAACTGTTCGAAGACAAATCTATGATACTTATGTATGCATTGATTTGTTGATTTATTTTTAAACCATTCCTTTAATGTTTTTTCATATCAGTTCAGCAGTACTGTGCTCTCTCTCTCTCTCTCTCTCTCTCTCTCTCTCTCTCTCTCTCTCTCTCTCTCTCTCTCTCATGATTTCTACTTGATACTCTACATTGAAAAACTTTTCCAAAACTTTTCCAAATGTTAATTTGGTGTTTATTTTAATTATAAATATAGCATTTTAAACATCCAATCAGACTGCATTGTAATGAACCTAGTTTTAGAAACTTTTGTAAATATATATTTTTTTATTATATTTTTTTCACATCTTTCTCCCTGAAAGAAACCACTGTGAAAGTCCAGTTTCTCATTAAGGGGAATTGTTAACAAGTGAGCTGCTAATTATAAGGAAACTTGAAAGTGCAAGGTGTCACAGACTGACAGGCTAATAATGCTGTACTTACCTTTCCAAAAGATGTCAGGAAAAAAATATATATATTTTTAGCTACTGAGATTTAATGGATGTGTACCTCTCCACAATCTCCACAATGTTCTAAAATACAGCATGATTTATATAAAAGAATGAAACAGATTTGTATTCACCTAAAGGGGCCTATGCATTTTAAAGGATGATTAAATGTGTTATTTCAGTTTGAACAATGCATACAGCCAAAAATAAATAATTAAATGCATTTGTTACTCAATAATATTCAATGAAAATTATATATTAAAATATCACTTATTGTAAATTACAAATGTGCCTCATTCAAGCTGTACACATCACTAATATTTTTGTATTTGTTTTGGCTAATTTTAGAGGCAATTGAAATGTGGAATGTTATAATAATAATAATAAATATATAAGTAATAAATATAGTAGTATTACTACTACTTCAGTTTCAGTTGATAAAAGCTGGCCTAGAAAATTCATTTCTGATAAATGTTGAAAGATGATGTGCTTTTAGTTTTACAGCCTGGTATCGATTTAAGGTATTTTTATTACTGTATGTATCAGCAGTGGGAACATTGCCGTCTTTAGTTTCATGTCTCTTTATTCTTTTAGGGCTATTGACAACTGCACCATTTGATTGAAACAGATAATATAAATATTAGCTTAGATCTATACTGGAAACCACCGTCGAGTACAGAGTTCTTTGGTGATATATATCTCTGATTATCTCTAAGTGTTACTAAGTTTTTTGCTTTTATAGATACTCTTGTGCAGTAGAGTGGTGCTCTGTGCTCTTAGTCAGCGCACGATGGCATTGATCAGAGTTATTGATTTTAGCAGAGCTATTGATCAGCTCAAGTGTCATCAGGCTATTCCCCATTATTTCCCAAGCAGACCTGAATTAATCTTATTGAGCATGCAATGTTATATCAGTAACATGCCTAGGCAAAATTATTAAGGAATCTGTTTTATTTAGCGTTAATTTTGATTTTGGTTCAGTGACATCATGGGCCACAAACTAAGAAATGTGCAATATTTTTTTTCAATTCAGCTTTCGAACATTCAAATACTTATGCACATAGACAAATCCAAAATAAAAGCATTTTTCATAAATGCTGCCAAAAATTTGGACCCCGATGTATCTTCAATCCTTTTTGGGATATCTTGAAATAATCCCATTAATGGCCGGCCATTATGCCATAAATTGATCTTGGTTTAAGTAGGACAGTGAATAGGGCTGTAGTTGACTTTGCTGTTCTGCCATCATGCTAAAACTGTCCACTTCTGCACACACAATGAATTTGATGAGGCCTTTACCGCACACAAAACAATGCTGCTCACCACAAAGCATGCTGGGAGTGAAACAGAATTGTAATGCATCAGGAGGGGCCAGCAGCAGTCTCGCTTTGCCTCGTCTTAAAACCATTCTGAACAGGCTGCATTTGTCATGTCCGCAGTGCCAGCCCGTGAAAAGCATTTTCTCTCACTTCCAGTAGATAAGGGGCTTGTGTGAACCCTGCACTTTTCAGAACTGAGACGCAGCTAAAGTACTTAGCCAGGCACATGCATTAGATAAATCAAAGCGTAAAAAGATTTTGGCTAAGTAGTGAAAGAGAGGGGGAAGTGAATTCTGTATAACCTCACTTTCACCATTCATTTTTATGCAAATATGAACTAATGGCTCAAGGAGAAGCTTTTTAGGCAGTGGGCATTTAGGCAGTTGCTTTTTCAATTTTGATGGTTGCTTCTTTTTTAAATCTTGTTTAAAAATTTATTTTGTGCATATGCCATTTTAAACTAGGTTTACTGAAGTATGATGTGTATAGTAGTGTAACAGTCTGTTTTACACCACAATATAAAATATTGGATGGAACTACTTGCCCACTCTTTGGGGAAGAAAAAAAAGTCTGAAATATACATTCACAATAATGGACTCACAAACTGTTTCTATTCAGCAAATCTGCCTGAATCCAGGTCATTTTAACAGCTTTTAACCGTTCAGTTCCATGTTGATTTCCATTTGAATGTAAATGTAGCCCCTCTCTTCATGCAAACTACATTTCATGATGATTAGTGCGTAATATTTATTAATGGCCAATTCATGAAAACTATTTTATAATAACATTCATGTTATTAAAGGAAATAATCAATTTAGTGATCCAGAAGTTGCAGCTTTTGCTTCCAATCTTGTGCAATAGAAATGTTGTTAATGTGAAAACATCGCACATGTCTGCTGTCAGAGTAACGTTGCAGATATGCCTTGCTTGTTTATATCTTGGAGTGTCAAGTGTCGGTTGCAACATCAGGAAAACACCAGCAATCATTATGAATTCAATATATTTGCCTCTTTGTTCCTTGTCTAAGTTACAGACAGCAGATTAGTTTATGGTCTCTGACAAGATTACACTATTAAGATTGAATTTGATACATTTCAATGTGCTTAATCAGAATGTTGCATACTTTATTATAGTTTATTTGGAGTTTAGCAAATCAAGCAGGGACATCAAAGTAAATGTCTTTTAAGAGTGACAATAGAGAACTCTAGCAAAGATGAGAGCAGTTTCTAACAACATCTGTGTTTACGGATTCAGGTTTGACTTCAAACATGCTTCTTAGTCGTTCACACAACATCAAAGAGACCCAGATCCACCTGCTACAGTTAAATGCATTCGGTTGGTTAAGATAATTTTTATGTGATATCAAAGACATGACCGTTTGACCTTACACCATGTTTAAATCACCGATTAATCACTTTAATAAACATAAGGGGTTAAGCTTATGTTAAACTTCTTGTCTGTGTTGTTTTAGCACCTAATTCAATCCCACAGGTTCACAAAATAGTATTTTAAGAAACCATCTATTATTTTATTTGCATTTTGTTTTTGTTAAAATATGGATGGTGTCTATAAACCACTGAGTGTAAGCTGTTTTGTGTGAGTTTGTGAGTTACAAAACCAGGTTAAAGTCACATCATACTATTACAGTTTTTCTCAATTGCTTTGGCTCAATTCTCGAATTAACATTTAATTTTTTTGAAAATAAGTTCAGATCTCTGAACAATTAGCATTCAAGGAGATTTTTTCCCAAGTGCACGGCAATGGAAAACATCAGATGTGATGTTGATGAAAATCTTTGGCCTGACCAGCAGGAGCGACAAGAATATTTTTTTTCATGGATGTTAATTTGTAGATATTTTGTATTGTTGTGTATTTGTGATAACATAAGAAATATGAAATGTACAGTAATTGGACAAGCAATATTTCATTTTACATGTAATACATTCGTACAAAAATAAATGTTCAAATACTTTTTTCTATGTTTCTATGTACTATTGACTCTTTTCAACAAATAATGGTTGACTGTCATGGTGAAAAAACAACTAAACATTTTGACCATTGTGGCTCACACGATGACAAAAATACTTAATATTGTGGTGGCCTTGGCCAAATTACTGACACGATAACTAGGTTTTGAAAAATGAATGAAATGTTTTGGGTGAGAAACAACATTATTGCAGACATGCAATAAAGTTCTGAAGTTCCAGCAAACTGTTGTGACATTTGCACTCACAGTTTAGAGAATGTTAAGACTGTTTCGAAAAATGTGTCAAAGCAATTGAGAAAAACTGTAAGTGAAAAACAGACTCAACTCCATTTAATACAGTCAGTATAGATTTATTACCACTTCTTAGCTTATTCTCCAAATGTTGTATTTATTTATTTATTTTGGGCTCATTCGGTTCTCTACCGGCTGCTGTTTGCATTGACCTTGCAGCTTTTGTGTTGCGCTGCTGCCAGTCGTCTGTCCAATTACAGCATCCTTTTAGGGTCCGCCTCAAAGCATATCAGCTTGGCATTCCTATTCTCTGTCCAGATCAAAGCAGACAGCAACTTCACAAAGCCTCTAAGTTTTTTTCACACACACTCTTTTGTGGTCTTTGATGTACTCCACACATGTATTGTACTGGACCGCAAGAATGATGAAATTCAGAACTCCCCCCACAGCACACAAAACAGCTGTCAGCTATTGTTAGTGTCTTAAATGAGTCCTCATCTCAGGCTCTGACATTCTGCTATTTTTATCACTTCTAAGCAATACACAATCCTGCCATTAAGCTTGCTTGCTAACATATTAGTTGCTTTAATGTCCGTCTGTTATGCAGGACTAAACACTTTGTGTGGTGTGTTTGTGTATATTCATCTGAGTTTCACACTTGCTATGATGTGATTATTGGATCTGTTCCAAAACCTAGTGAGTTTTCTTCAATGCCTACTACATATAGGCAGTTCCTTCTGCGGCAACTATCACTGAACTTCTTAAGTGATTGACATGAAACAATCTATTACATGTGCAGTAACTCTAGACACCTCACATTTAACTGTTTAATAAAAAAAAAAATATCATACAATATTATAAAATAAATTACACTAAAAAATGTTTAATGCTTTTCAGTACTGAATGAAATATAAGTGTATTTATAATGAGTGTCTATACTGATGTATTACATTTATTGTCTGTAGCTTTGATGATGTTACAGAAGAAGAAAATTAAGGCTGAAAGAAAGTTCAGAGTCACTGCAATGGGAACTGGGCCTTGAACTCCAAGATTATTTGTAATAATAACAACGACCTGTTTTAAAATATTACATAAAATTACAGACATCTCAGGAAATAGATTATGTTTTGAAGGCACAAAGGACACAGCATGCAGTCAATACAATGAAAAAGAGACATTTCCAGAAACACAGAGAAGAGCACAATGAGAAGATTCAATCAGTTGTGCTCATTTGATTGGTTGAATCCGCCTAGACCTGTAATTTACCTTGCTTGTTTAATTGAGTATGGAATCCCTTTCCACCACACAGTTATGACATAGGTGGAAATTATGCATGATTGTCATAATTATGAGACAAAAGGTCAAAATGATATCTTAATTCAAAACAATGATGTAAAAGTCTATCATGTGATACGAATATAAGATTCTATCCTAATAATAATAGGTAATGTGAAAATTGATAAGAAGTTAAAGTTGACAAGCTAAGAGTTGAGTCATTATGAAAAACTATATATTTATGTATGTATATATATATATAATGTGTTTGTGTGTGCATGCATATTAGTTATTTAACTTAAATGATAGTGAGAAGCCTGATGGTATATAAGTATATAGCCTGATGATGTGTGTGTGCGCATGCCAGAAATGGGCTTATCATGTATCAAAATCACTCAATTTAGACTTAAATATCCCTTGCATATTTTATTATATTAATGAATCAGCAAGCCATTTCAGAAGAACAGCAAGCATTGCATTTCATTTGATGATCACAGAGACAAACGTTTCCTTTGGAACAGCGTGAATCGTTCACAAAAAGGTCTGTTTTGATTGAATCTCGACTTTAAGAGATCGCTTCTGCAAACAGCATTAAAACAGTAAATAAATAAATCTACGTGAGGTTGTTAGATGCACATAGTGAAGTATCTACCAATTTACCATGTCAAAGTTCCATCCAGTCATGCTGATAAACGGAGCGTCTCTGCTGTTTCTCTCGTTTGAATGTTCCAGGCGTTTGAGCATAAACCCTCAGTATTTGCTTTATTGATCTGACACTCCATCAAAGATGGTAAACGTGCATCACCTTCACCTCCCGCTTTGAACCATAACACTCGGAGCGGGATGAAAAGGTGAAGAGGCATCTATCACTAGACATCGCTCACGGGCATTTCCCCTCGAGGCTGCTTGAATGACACTTCAACAAATTGAAATTGATGGCCATTTGACTAGTGGCAGAACGACATTTGCAGTGTTTGGTGTGAATTTAGACTCTCAGGAAAATAAGATGCAATATTTAAAACGCCAGTTCTTTCGGTTTACCCTTTCCTTAATATTTGATATATTATTTTATATACCTGGCCATAGTGCACTCACTTTTTATCTAATTTTATCGGCTGCCTCTCCAACCTGAGGAACTGTTTACCTTGCTTTGCTTAAAGTAGGATTCTTTCACAATGAACATCATTGTGTTCTTTACTTTCTCTTTGCAGCTGTCCTGAGCTGCTTGTAATTTCCTGAGCCAGTAATCAACAGGTAGTCCGGCATGCTGTGCTTGGCTCTATCTGCCTCTCCACACAGTTTAACAGATTGACATCACTTTATGAAAGAGAGAGTGCATTTCAATCGAAGCCCAGCTTTATATCATGACTCAACAGCATCAGCAATATCAAAGCTAACTACACTTAGGCTAAAAGCTCTTTCCTAAATGAAACCATGGAAAGCGAGAAACTTGATGACTTCACACACTTACTGAAAAAAATTAAGAGTATTGAAACACCATATAATAACTTCTAATTATAGTGTAGTGCAGTGGTTAAAAATGTGAGGCGTTTATGGTATTGTAAGAGGGATTTACATTAAATATGAGAAATCATCCACATATTGTGCAAATGTGCTGTGTTTATAAACAAACACATTTTTGGTAGTTTGGCTTAAGAACACTTGGTATATGGAGCATTATGCATATAAGCAAAGCTGATGCCGTTTTGAGATTTACAACTTAAATTCACCATCCACTCATTCATCCCCTGTGTTCCACAGATGAAAGATAAAATGTTATTTTAATATTGCTCCCACAAAACAGCAAGTCTTTTTTTCACTCAATTTTATGAATTTTCATTCAAGTTTTTAGGTTTTTTGCAACACATCGGCATAACAGAACATTGGGCCTAAAATTGAGCGCAGATCTGAGCACAGAAATCATCTTATGACAGGCTTCATGTGTGATTCGTAAAACATTTGTAAGCTGCCGATCCCATATATGAATGATCGGACGTCGATAAATGGGACAATCATCATTTACATATCAAGCCCCTACAAAATTTAAAATTGGTTTAGAAGCCTTGACCTTACACTGTAAAAATTACAGTGTGGCCTTTATGGTAAAATATAGGCAGCTGGTTGAAATAACTTTATCGTTAATATATATATATATATATATTACAAATACAAAAATAGGTGGTGAACGTCACAATCAAAGTTCATAACACAGCTCTCCCACAAGCTGAGGAGAAAAATACATATTATATATATATAAGTGCACAGTGTCAGTCACATGAATTAGAAATACCATCATGGTAACACACAATACTGAAATAATGCAATTAAAGATTTACAAATAAAATTATTTTGTTTTATTATTTTAAATAAAACAATTTTACTACAGATGTAAGATAAAACTCTGATGTACACAACTGATGAGGAAAATAAAAAACTAAGAAGAAACAGTTATTTCAACAAAAAAACATCAAACGTGAAGTGTCATGCAGGCAATTCTGGGAATGTCAATTTGCAGTTTATCACTGTAAATTATACAATGACTTGTTCTTTATCATTTCTTTATCATAAAAATACAGTTATTCACTCTATTTACAGTAGTATGTAAACTTATTGTATGTACATTTACCAATTAATAGTTTTTTTTTAAAACCGCAATCAGTTTTTTAAGTGTAGTTTACAACATGGATAAACATAATCTAGTCAAGAAGAGGAACTTCTTCGACCTGGAGATTGAAACTTTGACCAGCTTGTGTTATTTAGCAACTTAAAAAGCAGAACAAAGGGAAATCAGAAAAAATTGTAGTTTGCTTGTCGTTCCCTCAGCGGTAGCCTTTAAGCAGTACAGTCTAATCTCATGAAAAACACTTGGTGAAAGAAAACACATGGTAACCTATTAATTGCAAACTAATATATAACCTACAAATTAAGTTGTTATATAAGATTTAATATAATAAAATACTTCACTAACATTAAGGGTTGATTAGAATATTTAGGAACAATATTATATTTTATCACTACCAACATTTTTTACATTATTAGTATGTGGCTTCATATATTTTGATTCCAGTTGCTCTCAGAACAATTCTCAGCCGTATTTTAATTCTGCTTATAAATTGTGTACATGAGTTGAAACTGAATCAGTTTTCATTAAATGGAAAATAACATAAAGCTGTCCCTTTTAATGCAGTATGTTACCTCCATTTGTGAAATGTATCATGGTGTTCCTCATGTCTAAGCATGGGCTAAATGAGTAACTGTAAATTGTTAGTTTTTTCTCCTCTATTCAATTATTCAGCATGTGTTAAGTTCTTACATTTTGGCAACCATTTTGATGGACAATCAAATTATAGTGGAGGGAGGCGTGAAAGCTTTTCCTTATTCCAAAAAGGGTGTGACAATAAGAACTAAAGGTCATCTAAATGTACACTACACCAGTGTTTTTTTTTTTTACATTATTATTTTGAGAGCAGATTGTCTCAGTCTATAGCTGATCTGCGCTCTTAACTGTACCTGTCCATTAAAGACACAACTGGCTGTGTGCCTGGCTAGTGTTTCTGGCGATCTGCCCTGGATTTTTGATTAAAGCCCTTGAGTCTTGATCTGAGATCTTTTTTTAAACAAATGTAATCAGTATTTACGGATAGACACACAGACAGACAAATAGTATAAGTAAAATATTATTTTGGATGTTTTTGAATAGTTTATGTATCTATTTTTCCAATAGTAGAACTATTCTACAACAGTATTATTGACTCTGCATTTAGATAAATCCGTGTCCCTACAATCACACAATATTTTGACCTGGCATTCAATGAGACGGTCTCGAGGGAATCGATGTGTGGCACAGGGTCAAACAGGCACATATTGCTCTAAGCATCCTGAATTCATAAGCATTCTTGTGAATCCTCAGCAACAAACAAACAGATGACTCTCTATGGCCACCTCGCTCCAGGTTTAACGGCAGCCATTAATTATTTGACTGCTTAATTTTGGGAAGCTTATTTCATTATGCAAGGTTTTAACGGAAGTACTGAACCTCTGACCTGTGCTGAGAGGGTGTGTACACAATGTTTAGGCAGTCATAAATAGCCACTTATCTGCAGTACAACCCATCGCGGTGATGACTTGGAGCAGAACAAGAGTTGGACAGTAATTGTGTTCTCATTAAGGGTTCGTCTGTACAATGTAATTATGGACCTCACTCAGGAAATAATACCAAGTGTTAATAGGTCAATAGACATCAAGTTGTTACTTCAGGTGTGAAGATTAACATTTTGGAGTTTAATAGGCGGTCTATTTTTGCAGTGAGCATTTAGAAAGTGCCATATGTGAGATTTTACAGATTCATCTAGTGGTAGAGATGTACTTTAATTCATAAATGAATGAGTGTGTTGAATTTTGGTCATTTAACAATATATATATATATATATATATATATATATATATATATATATATATATATAAGTGTTCATTGATTTGTCTTTTGGCAAAACATTATTTTAAAAGTAAGTATAAGTGTTGTTACTATTTTATCACTTTAATATTTCTTGAACTGTTTTGCATTTTAAACTATTAATTCAGTAATTGAAATAAAGCTGAAATACAAATATTAGATTAAATGAAAATTAGAACTGTTGCCATACAACTATGTCAAATAAGTTGAAGCAATACATTTGGAATACTATTTCATATTTGGTGAGCCTATTTCCAGCAAACTTCTTTCAAAAACTATTAAAAAAATCCTAATTAATTAAGGAGAGTCATGGCTTAGCAGTAGTTGCATATCCTCTGATGTGTCAAGCCATGGTGCTAATGCAGGCAGTGTGAGTTCACTCTCAGCTCAGGTCATTTCATAATCCCATTCCCTGTTTCTCATCTTCTCTCCACTCTCCTATCAGTAGAAGTGGCAAAAGACCAAAAAAAAGAAACCCCCACTCTTGCCATTTGAGCGATGAAATGTGCTATGATCCACACCTGGCTCAGAAACAACTGATCAGCCCACTGTGCAATTACTTTTGGGTTGTGAATAAATGAGAGTGTAATTCCTACACGGTTCACAGTTTATGGATGTAAATGCACTCAAATTAAAGCTGGCCACAGGTGCACAAATTCAAATCAAGGATCACTGTCCTAACACTGCCGTCGACTATCCAGAACAAGCACATTCACGCTATTTCACTGTTTTCGCAGTTTTACCATGGCACAATCTTGTGCTATTATGCTTGCATGTGGCTGATACGTATGTTTGGCGCACTTCTCAACCTCACACCTGTAACAGTATAGTAAGGCCTTTTCTCAGTCTTTACAGCTTTATTCTTGCTCCATTGTATTTAAATCATTTGTCTACCACCATAGTCTCACACAGAATTGAATCTCACTTCATGAACGTGTGCGAGTGTGTTTGGGAGGGTTTTACACTGGGATTTATGGCATGTTGTGAAAGCTCATAATAAATGCTCTTTAATATCCTTTCCTCAATTCTGTAGAAGATAGCGCTCGATTTAACAATTAAATATGCCTCTTTTTGACATCCATTGGATGTAACAATTCCGCCACAGTTAAGTGGCAAATCATCTTTTTCATGGCTGATACAGGGCCCTGGTCAATCTAGGTGGCTTACTGATATTTTAGTTATTTTTGGAGCTTGTATACTTTGCTCATTGTGTTAAATACCCCTCATGTAGAGAAGGTCTGCATGTCTTAGGTGGCAGAAATAGTCCCAGCTGTGTATAGTCAAATATCTGGCAATTCTTATTCCATTCTGTGTTCTTCCACCACAAAAGTGTGTTACTTTAATGCAAAAGAATGAGGCTTTGATATAGTAATTGGTAGTAACCTTTATCTTTAGGTTGTTTTACTAATGGACTTGAGAATGTAAAGCTCCCCTAAGAATAGGTTTCAATAAGAGTGATAAGAAAGGATATAAATGACATGCTGATAAGGAGCCTCGTATCTCATTTATGAGAATATATCATCTCACAAATACAAGGCTGTAATCTAGTGGCACCTCCACTCAGGAACAGAGAAGCTGTTAGAGCTGTTTACAGACTGTATTGCTGTTCATAATACAAAGGCAGGCCTGAAAAACCTACTGATTTCAGTGTGTGTTGGTAACTCAGTCACATATAGGTAAGGCTGTGCATTTAATCAAATTCGATTAACATGCGCATCTCGACAGTAAAGCCGGTTCTGTGATTGGTGGTAAATTTCCATCACCTGTTTTCAGATGGAGCGGCAGTTACTACCCAGAGCCGTAGTTCACTGACAAGCTAGGATATATCGCGTTTGTAAACGCAGATGAATCGCCTTCGATTATGAACGCAATATCGAGTAGCTGATGTACTGCTAATCAAGAAACTGACTTTACTGTCGAGATGCACCTTAATCGAATTTGATCAATTGCACAGCCTTACATATAGGTGATAAGAATGAACCTAAATAATAGACTCTGTATTACCAGGTTATACTTATGACATTTTGTAATGGAATTGCTTCTTGATATGCAGGAGGTCATGGAATGATATGACACAATTTTCAAGCATCTGTAATCACAGAAATGGGCAGCTCTAAGGCATGGTGTCACTATGGTCTCTTTCAAAGCCATTTAGGGTGTGATTTTAGACTCAAGATGCAGTGGGTGATTTCATTTGACCTTTAACATAATACAGTATGACTGCCCTCTTTATATCTTGTTGTGTGTATTAGTGTATGTATTAGTGTATTAGATGTATTAGTTGTATTAGTGTATTAGTTGTATTAGTCTTCCTGTGGCTCAGTGGTTAGAGCATTGCGTTAGCAGCGCAAAGGTTGTGTGTTTGATTCCCAGGGAACACACATGCTGACAAAATGCACCTGAATGCACTGTAAGTCGCTTTGGATAAAAGCGTCTGCTAAATGCATAAATGTAAATAAATGTGTGCATTAATTACATAATTTTCAAAATGGCACACGAACGTGGATGATGCATCAAGTAAAATAACAGGAATATCTAGTGCTAATAGAAACACTTTAAGAAAAGTTCAGTTTTTAATGTTTGTCATCTTGATAATAATGAGTATTGCAATAGGCATTATTAAGCAATGTAATAAATACAGGTGCTTCTCAATAAATTACAATGTCATGGAAAAGTTCATTTATTTCAGTAATTCAACTCAAATTTTGAAACTTTTGTATTAAATAAATTCAATGCACACAGACTGAAGTAGTTTAAGTCTTTGGTTCTTTTAATTGTGATGATGTTGGCTCACATTTAACAAGATGAATTCTCAACTTGCTGAAAACTGTTGAGAGAATCACAGGATTGGGTAATTCACACACTCGCTCTCTCTCTCATGTGAGTGCTTAAACTGCTTTAAATTGCTATCAATATCTCAAGCTTCCATTGGTAGGTCAAAAATTACATTTTGGAATTAGCAATGGAGGTGTTGGATGAGATGCATAAGAAATTAATCCTACACACAAGATTGTTTTAAAGACAAAAACCTGACGAATGTCATGAAATATCACATCTGAACAATGTTGACTGTAGAAGCATAGTATAAGCCTAGTATAACCATAGTATAAGCAGAATAATTGACACTGAATTCCATTTAATTATTAGAATATAATGCAAACTAGAAGTGGTGATGCAGCCATGACGGGAAGCAGAGTTATGCATAGGTTGTGCAAAATTGTGTAATATTTCAATGGACCAGAGTCAATTATTTATCACTTAAATGATTGCAATTGTTGTATAGTGAATATAAAAATAAAAATTAAAAAAATAAAACAAAACGGACTGGACTAGACTGACAAAACAAGGCAAAACAACTATACAGTACATCTAGACATAGTTATTCTCTAAATGTATCTTTTCTCTCAACTTTTTGAGTAATTATAGGTTAATTTACAGGAGATAAGAAACAATGTCGGTCCTGCTTCTGGAAATGTCTACTAAATTGTACAATTGTGTACTAAGGACACAGAAGAAACAGAGTCAATATATTTGGTTTTCCTGAACATCTATATGAAAAACCATTATTACATGAACTCAAATAATGTTATTTTTTTAAACGTTATTGAGCAAATGCATTAACAAAACACAAATTTTCTAGTCCAGGAACTAGAGTTTAGTTGAGAACAGAAATATGTTTAAGCCAGAAAATCGAAATGCACTCTCTCACTGTACTGTAGCTGGCCAAGTACATTTGGACAAAAAGACATGGATTAAACAAAGAAAGTCTGTGACATACTTGTCATTTGGCTCTGGAGTCAACAGCGGGAGAAGAATGGTGCTTCTATGGTTGTCTCAAGGACTTACAAGGAAGGCTGGTGGTTGAGTGAACTTCCTAAACCCATGAGAACTGGATGTTCCACTTCTTTTGTGTGTTTGGTGGCATTAGTACTCCGGCCTTTTCAGTTTTAAATAGAGAACACCATGCTGTGGCCAATCACTGATTTGTAAATGTCAGGTCCGCTGCGCTCAGGTTGTGGTTCAGTATAACAGCCTTTTATCCTGATTTTTACTCCAACTTAATAATTTAGGTAAGCGCTTCCCACAGCTGCCGTGCTTATTATCTGCAGTTTGACCAAAGCTTTAGATTTTTTTTTTTTAGCACTTCAAAATTTTTCTGGCAGCCCGGGTATTTCTAAAGGCTGCCACTAAAATGTTCTCATGGAGCTTTTATACAAATCGACTTTATGAGGGGAATATGGGACGACTCTTGAGCGAGCCTTGAGATTTGACCTGACCTCCATTTTAGATGCTGGACCGAGATATAAATACAGTCCCCAGTGTTATGTTTCCCTTAAAAATGTGTGTCTTAAGACATGTCTACATTTATTTCGGGCTCTTCTTATACTAGTAGGTATAGTGCAGTTCATTTGAACATCAAAGCTTTGCATATTGTATTATAAAAATAAAAGATGTGAGTGATTTGATTAAATAGTAATCGAATCACTCTTACGAGGTACAAATCTCTGGAGAAACATCTGTGAAACAAGTTGGCCTAAAATATGCAACGGCATATTCAAAAATTCCTTTTGCATAAGATGGCAGTGCTTTAAAGAGAATTGTCATGGCCTGAAGCTCATTCAAGTGCTGCCATTTAGCATGTGTGAATTTGATTGTAATCATCTCCATACTGCTTTTGTTCATTTCCAGTGTTGAGGTAAACTAAACCCTGAATAATAACTGCTCCTAAATCACCACAACCTTCATAGTTAAAGGTAAAATGTGCCCTTAAAATAATTGTTACTAATATTACTAATCAAAAAGTAGGACATTTACAAAATGTATTCATGAAACATGATCTTTACTTAATATCCTAATGATTTTTGGCATACAATAATAAAATCGATCATTTTGACCCATACAATGTAATTTTGGCTATTGCTGCAAATATACCCATGCAACATAAGACTGGTTTTGTGGTCCAGGATCACATTTTAATTAAGTGTAAATGGCAGATATTGGCACAGCAGTCTTGCAGCTAATCCTTTGGCAATGAGTTCATTAGGCGCAGGTCACTGTATTAATCCCAGAGAAAAGGTTGGAAACTCTTCAGCACACACGACGTCAGGAGGGGGTCACAGCGTGGCATTGACGTACTTACTCTCTTGTCAGTTAACAATAAAAACCTGTTAACAAGGCTCGGACTGTGAGCTGGAGGCTTGTTTCTGTTATCCTGGTCAGCAAATTGTAGCCCCGAGATAATTACATACAAGGAACACTGACTCAAAATCGTCATTCCTAATGTACATTTTTTATAGATTTTTCAAATTGATTTCTTTATTAAATTATGCATTTTTAAAGAGCTTTTTTGTGATTTAAAGTTGTGATAAAATGGAGGTAGCGACAGATCGTCCATATTCTGACAGTGGATTGGTAGTTGAATGGATTGTGCGATGTGAGCACTGAACTCGAAAAAGTAGGCACATTAATTATTTACACTACTTTTCCATTTTCCATTTACATGACAAGAGCATTTTTGGGGCCTTTGAAATAGAATGTATTATATGTTCAGTCTATAGGTATGTGCAAGTTTCAGTACAACTACTGGCCTTGCATGAAAAATACAGTGTTTTTAGTAGTTTTTCACGGATGTGTAAATCGTTTTGACAATGTTGTCATCTATTCACAAATATTTCAAAAATGCAAAGCAAACACCTTTCCTCTGTGTAGTACGCTGTTGTTGTGTGAATGTGGATTTAAGTGGACTAAATGATTGGAAAATTCCTTTATATGTCACCCGAGAAAACTAATCTTTAAAAAAGGTATAAAAACAACAACAACAACATATGTTTAAGTTAATTGTTCACAATGAAATCTATAATATGCATTCAGGAAAGAGATGGGAGGAAATTTCATTTCAGACTGAATCATTAAAACTGGCGATTATTTTTAATCTCAAAGTTAACTCCAACATCCTACATTTTTATTTGTGATTACCTTGTTTACCAAAAATGTTTACAGACACAGATAAGCAATTTCAGAACTCGGTGTGTGGCAAACACAAAACTTGTTTGGTGACAGATATGAGATTGATAGAAGATCTTTCTCGTCAAACACACAGTAAGTATCATTCATTAATTATAAAATGTGTTTGTGCCATCAAACAAAGTACATCAGGTGATGGTGCAACAGTCGCT
The DNA here is from genome assembly GCA_027564155.1 of Gymnocypris eckloni scoliostomus. Classification (NCBI taxonomy): domain Eukaryota; kingdom Metazoa; phylum Chordata; class Actinopteri; order Cypriniformes; family Cyprinidae; genus Gymnocypris; species Gymnocypris eckloni. Next base: position 27,834,303 of record CM050416.1, read on the forward strand.
TTTTGTCCATCATGAAGCTGAATAGAACGGAGAGGAAAATAAGTCCACTCGGCACACACAGTTGCAAGGTTTATTAGAGAATCAGGACTATAAAGGTATGCAGGATTCTACTAGTCTCTGAGCAAACCACACAACTAGTCCTTTTCTAAATGTAATACTATAGGCAACCTGGCTGCCATGGTTAGTGATACAGTAATATAATTAAATAAATTGATTTTTAAATGCAAAATCTAGGATATGGATAACTGGGAAGAAGGAAGAAAATTGTTTCAACATAAGTTATTCCTATTACTATGGGTCATATTCATTTTAAATAATAACAATAAAAAAAATCATTAGAAAGGAAAGCAGCACTTCTGCCTCGGATAGGGCTGACACTACTATACCATAGATTATATTCTATAATATCTCTGCATATATATATGCCAGTCAGCGAGAATGAACACCACATGAATTGCACCTCAGCCTGCACTGTAAATGTTTCCTTCACGAGTTTGTTTGTTTCTCATTTACAGCGAAATTTGGTTCAAAGTGGATGGGTGGCCAAGCCCCCCAACTCACAGACATTTACTGGGCACATACACACACGTCGCTGCATGGAACGATACAGCTCCAAGAAAATAAGCCGTAACAAGGAGAAAAGAAATCAAGAGAGAAGGAGGATGAGTAGTTTTGGATATCTGTGGTGCAGTTAATAGGAGTCCATGGCCTTGAATTCACTGAGGGCTTGGACAGGGGAGATGTGTTTTTTCTGCGAGCCTCGCCTGACACGGGTCTGGCACTCCTCCGGTTTCTCTCTCTTCACCAGGGGTTTCTTCTCCGGGGCCTTCATGCGCCAGGATACCACCGGGGAATTGACCGCTGCCGTGCCGTACACCTTCTGGTACTTGGTGGAAGCCACGTAGGAGGCCTTGACTGTGAGGACCACGGCATTCATCAAGTTCTTGGCCGCCTGGATGAGGGATGTAGCACTGTCCAGCTAAAGCAGTGGGGAGGAGAACATTCAAGTAAGTGTCTGTAGATGATAACTATCGCTATGTTTGGAATATGAAAATAATAAATATAAAAAAACACACAAAAACTTTATTCAACAATGTGTCTCCTCTGCGTCACCCTGGCACCATTTTGGAGAGTATCCACTGACGTAAACAACGTATGCTGTTCTGTGTCAGCATACGCTGTTTATGTACGTAAAGGGTGACATGGAGGAGGCAAATTGTTGAATAAAGTTGTTATTTTTTATTTCTTTGAGCATAAAAAATAATTACAGTTACAAAATTACAGTTCATGATGTCATGTGGATTATTTTACTTATCTCCTTGGGGGCAGTCGTGGCCTAATGTTTAGAGAGTCTGACTTGTAACCCGAAGGTTGCGGCAGGGCCATTTCTAGCCATTTTGACGTCCTAGGCGTAATCCCTACTAGTGCCCCCCCATCAATATATATATTTGGATTTGGATACATGTTTAGATATTATCAACAAGTCACATGATACTTATTCGCAGGTCAGTACTTTGGAGCTTGCGTTGTGTTTTCTCATATTTACGAATGCATAGAAATCAATCAAACACAAAGCATTAACATGACATTTTAAAAAGACAAACATTATTGTTTTAGTCAGTCTGAAATCAAACTTTTGAAGAGCAATAAACAAACTTACTTGATTTAATTATAATACCCATGCCCAAAATTGCCTTACCCCTGAAACAATGAGTTCTCCTCCCAGGTTCTGAACCTCAGCCTTGACCTTGCTGCAGATGTTGAGCTGGTGGCAATAGAGGGCGATTCTCTGGAGGTACGCCAATAAGTCCTGCTTACAGGCTGAGTCTGGGCACTAAAAGAGATGAGAACACATAGCAGAGACTTGACCTTTACATAGTAACTGTGTAGAGCAAATATGAGGTTAGGAGGGTGAAGCGATGATGACTGAAGATGAAATTAGCTTAATCTTGAAGAAGGGGGTTTGTTATATCACATATTGGCTAAGTAGTAGACTCATTCATCTACATCTCCTGCTATCATCACAGTTGTTTATTGTGGTAAAAGGAGCACTGTACACATAAATATAAAGCACAAGTTAAACAAGTTAAAGTAAATGGAAAGCACTTCTCATCCCTGAGGGTTTGATGAAACATTTTATAGTATTTACAGTAAATAAAATGTCTTTAATTTCCTTTAAATGTTTTGAAGCCGGTGGGGAGAGATGCATGAACTGCTTTCTTGATGTCATGACACAGCGATTGCTTATCTCATAAATATTAATTAGGCTATGAATATGCTGCAGTGTAACCTTCCTACAGTTACAAACTACTTAATGTCCATAAGCCAGGACTTCGGCATAATATAATTGGCAATGTGTACAGACTTTGCATTGAGATCAGACCAGACTATTTGTAAGCACACAAATCCTAAAGTTGTTAGCATATGCCCATCCTCCAAATATATCTATCTAGACATTAAATATGAAGCATTTAACACATCGGAACTGTAATGTGTATAATTTAATATTAAATTAATTTGTTAATAAGAAAATGCTTTTCTACATATTAGGTTCATTCTGTGTAGTGCATTTAAGAACGACCTCTGTGCCGTTTCTGGCTCCCATTCGAAGCCATGGATGAACACTTTTAATTTAACGTTAAGACTTTTTGGAAAAATAATAATTTTCCACATAAAGCACCTTGCATGCCAAGACAAGATTGCCGCTTTGACACACTTCTAACACAGCGGTTAACTCAGTGACTTTGCATAAAATAATAAGTCCTGTCAGAAGTTGTTAAGTAGTTGGCTACATTTTTTCTCCCTTGGCGTCACATGAACTTTGAGTGAAAAAGACTGATGAGACACATTTAATAACTGTTGAAGCTGCTTTATCTTTGACACAGCTGAGCAGCTGTAACATCCTTAGCGTTTAGGGATCAAGTGTCTCTCTTCAGGAGGCAACCTCTTGCTGTGCTGGAGGATGGCAAGGGGGAAATGGAGAAATATAGAACCCTCTTTTCTCGCCTCCAGGGCCCAGCAGCTTTAGGTCTGCTGTGTCAAGTGCAGCAGTTACAGAAGATGTAAGAGTGTGTTTCTGGGGAGGGCTGACTTCTGTCATGACCACACACACCCACAGCAGTCCTCTCTTCGGCAGTGGCTTTGCAACCCAACACAATTGCTTTAAAACAAAAGGTCTTTAAAATAATGTTTGAAATATATTAATACCAGCTGCATTTCTTAATTAATCTGTCGTTTTGAGGAACGTAAGCAAATTAGGCAGATATTTTCATTGAAATAGATAGTTGTATGTATCTGAAGCATTACACTCTTCCTTTTAAAGTTTATTTTAATTGTTATATGACTAGTCACAATTAGCATTGTTTTTGACAACCACAGATGTACACTATTCCACCATTTTATATTTAACTTATTGTGCACCAAAACATTCAAAGCTTTATATACAGTAAATTAAGCATAACTTATGATGACTTTTGTTTCTGAATTGTTTTTGTATTTTCCAGCACTGAGGAGCAGCTTGATTATTGAGCACCCGGTTCTGTTTTACACCGCCCACTCAGAAATTATTTCGGAAATGAATAAATTCCCTTGATGAGTCCTGAGAACCCCATATGGCCATTAGATGTAAATACTCTGTTAGTGGGAAAAAGGTTCGATAAGGGACAAGTCAAGCCACCTGTTCAGACTACCCAACAAACACAACATGTGGCAGTAGAGAGGATGGATTGCTGCTATGAGTGGAACACAATGGCCTGAAGGGAAGCGAGGGGTGTACTCTATTGGAAAGCAGGAACTGTCTGCCCATCCAATGTGCCCGTACACTCGGATTACACTCTGATCAGCAGTGTGATCAGGTTCCCCCTCACTCTTTTCCCTTTATCTAAGGGAAAAGATATACGGCAATAAAACAACAAAAACAACATGAGGCCTGGCCAGTGGTGACACAGCAGGTTTGAGGCTTGTATCTTATTGATCAGTCTCCCAGTGTTGATGACAACAAACGGGTTATTCCTGTGGTGTAGTACCAAAAAACAGATGTATATTTGTATGCACAAAAAACAGATGTAGTCCTTTTATAATTGTAATGATTGTTTTTCTGTGCTTTGTTTTTCCCTCCAAAAATGTCATTCTGCAAGTGATATTAGGTAAAATAAGTAGTTTTTTTTGTAAGGTAAGAGTGGGTAATTAGTTAGTATTGTAGTAGAGAGCTGTCCTATAGAGTGCTACAGTGATGACAGTTTTGTAGGCCAACCTGGAGGTTAGCATCACCCTGTTTCCCAATAGGATTTTTCTAATCTCTGTACTCTCGTTTAGTGAAGTGAATTGAAAGTGACATACAACCAAGTATGGTGACCCATACTCGGAATTCGTGCTCTACATTTACCCATCCAAGTGCACACACACACACCGTGAACACACACACCCGGAGCAGTGGGCAGCCATTTATGCTGCGGCGCCCGGGGAGCAGTTAGGGGTTCGATGCCTTGCTCAAGGGCACCTCGTCATGGTATTGAAGGTGAAGAGAGCGCTGTACAATCACTTCCCCCACCGACAATCCCTGCCGGACCGAGACTCGAATTCGCAACCTTTCAATTATGAGTCCGACTCTCTACCATTAGGCCACGACTTCCCCACACTTAAAGTTTAGCCATTATTAGCAACTGGCTTCAGCACAATGGATCCAGAAGTATTAAAATACTAAGACATTTCTGGGTTTTGGCCTACACAAATATGTCATCCATGCAATTCTCTATAGGAGTAATTGTTAATTAAGGAGGTGGAGTCAGGTGATTTATTGAGCAATCAGCACTGTAGCGGCAGTAACAGGCCTTATTGTGCAAAGACCAAGCTTATCTAAAAATCTAGAACTCTACTTGTGTGACTCCACCGAGCTCCGACAACATGCATCATGCTAGTCTAAATCTCCTTTTATGTTCTCTTTTAGTACTCTCTTGTTCTTGTCATGCACTCTTACTACATCCCCGGTGCATAACAAAGATATAAGTCTAAACCACAAAACAGTTGCACCCCTGGTTACCTGTGATCTCTTGGTAGTTCCCCACCATGGCCTGTCAGTTGGACAGCAACAAAGATGACTTCAAACCTGCCTTTACCAGTCAATCAGAACACAACATTTTGTCTTTGACTAAACCAAAAACAACTCTCCACCTCCTTCAGCCCTCACCAACAAGTTTGTTTTCTCACCCAAATGGGCAGGGTGGTAGACAGTTTGGCTAATTTCTAACACTCGCCAAATTCACATACAGGCCTCTGCAGATGATCTGGAACACAAATAATTTCAAAGCCTACCCCTATATTGTTACTTAATTATGAGCAAATACAACTGAAAAGGGCACACCATTTTTTGAGAACATCAAAGTGCACTACATACAGTACTAGTAATGAACAAAGACTGTGGATGAATAGTAGCTGCCATCAACACGTGCATACTGACACTCATAGGCACATCCTTAGCCTTTATTTACTTTACAAGGAGTATAGTTCATTAACCATCAAAAAGTGTCAGTCAGGAGGTTCTGAAGATACTGCTCATCTAATAAATGCAACACCACATAGGAGCTCATTATGTTAAAGGCAACCCAGGACTTTGATCTCACATCTTTACAGAGATGAATAGAGGAGGACAAAAAAGGGTATTCTGACCTGGTCAGCCACTGCACGTGCGAGCTTGTCCATTCTGGATCCGGCCTCTGCGATTTTCTTTGCAGCGTTGATCACATCAGAGGAATTCTTCAGAGGGCCTTTGCCTCTGCAGTAATGCAAAAACCCAGATTGTTACTCTATTAGCTGATTCCTCAAAACGGGAAAAATGCAAGCTGCACAGAAAGCAAGCAATCCCCCAACATATGCGAGTAAATCCCCAATCAGAATAAACTAAAGAAACATAAGCAGCTAAATTCTCAGAAAAAAATGGTGCGTAACACTTTCAAAACATACACATTTGTATCTAATTTATTGCTAAATGATGCATATTAGTACCCCTTCAAGTTGAAACTACAGCCTTCTGCTTCATATTATGTGTCTGATTTTTCAAGCATTCTTATTGTTGACATGTCGATGGATGTACCTGGTGAAGTCCGTCATCTCCATCATGATCATACACATCTGCTTGGCCAGCACGATGATGTCGTTTCCGTTGTCGTCCCACTTGGCGACCTCTGCATCCAGCTTGCTCTTTTCCTGCCTGAAACTCTCCACCTGTTCGGCAATCTTGGCCTTCTCTTCCTGAGGCAGCTGAGCCATGATAGCCTATTAGGCGGTAGTGGTATGACACAAGTTAAAGATCAGTTAGACATGTCGCAATAGTTTTTTTTGCAACATAGGCCCTTGTTTCTGCTTAAAAGTTTGAAAAGAAAGTACCCTCCATTTAGGCTGACTTTGTTTAATCATACTGAAAGGCCCCTGTATAAGGTTTTTGAAACTCAACACTTAATCATAAGACCTTCTGGAACCCCATGACATCTCTTGCTCATAAAGAGAAAATCCATCCTCTTTTCTTTCCCCCTCTCCTTGTCAAGGAATAAATTTTCACTCCGTAGCGATTCTGAGCCAGTCCAAAAACCATTAATCTCTTTGCAAGGTCACAGGCACCGTTAAGGTGCAGTATTATTTGTGAGATAAATGTATAATTACCTCACTTCTTACACCAGTCAATGAATTATGCATTTGTTCAACATTCTGTCGGACGGACCGGTCCAAAAGCAGGGGACTATGGATGCCATTAAGTGCATGAATACTGAGGAAGAATGGTTTCGCTAAAGTATGTGCCGTACAAGTCGGAATTTGTAGTTTGACAAGTCAGAGATTATTTTTTTCCGCAGTTTTGCCTGAATTTAGAGGAGATACGCAGTCATAGCCAAAGGATGTCATAACATAAGTGCTAATTAAGAGCCAGCTGCTCATTTAAGATTTGTAGCTTTTTGCTTGTTTATTTAACAAGCAATTTCACACTAAAAAGAAAAGAAGTCCTCGGAGAAAATGTGATTAAAACATGAAAATGATTTATTTTTCAGATAGTATGCACTCCTGGGCATTTCAAATGGAGGGCTGATGCAATAGTGGCTGTCTGAAAAAATACAAGGATAAGCATTTTTTTGCTGCAAAAATGTATCCTTCACTGCCTTTGATATCACACATAACTGTGCAATGGCATCTGAAAAAGTGGTTGAAGGGATTATATTGTAAACAAATGCTTGTTTAGTTATTATTAAAGCTCATTTTTTTTATTTAAGATCGTCTATTGTTTTGCTCAGAAGTGATTACCATACTGTTCTACCACCTGTGCATCCAATCAGATACATAACCATCACAAGAGCCAATCAGCTCTTTGCACACTTTGAAGCAGCCAATCAGCATTAATGAGCTGGTACATGTTTAATCCCAACTCCACTGGTCCTAAAAAAATGGATGTGATGTATAGAAAAAAAGGTAAATAGAAGGGAGAGAGCCTATTTCCTCCTCTTGTCTTGCTCAGAATTCACTTATCCCAAATCTCTCTGGCTCCTAACCGTTAACAAGAGAGGGTGCAGGCAGCTTAATGCTCCAACAAATCCTACCCCACACTCACCGGTGCCAATTCATTCAACACACTCATATTGTGTGCAGAACGTCTACGGGATTAGAAATCCCTCAGAAAAGCTTTTTAATTTTTCTCATTTTAAATAAAGTGGCCTAGATACCGGAGTTCAATTTTATGGCTGACCTATCAGCACTGGTATACAATCATGGAGCTAAGAGATAGAGCAGTGTCTCTATGCGTCTGTCAGAATGTGTGTGAACAAATGGCTCCTCTTATTTCTCTCTTATGAGAACTCAAAATCCATAAAACTTAAAGTCACAGACTATATCAATATAACAGTAGTGACACGCATATTTGATTTGCAAAAACACATTCACTCAATGTAATATTCAACGTCCACGCACAAGATGCCATTTGAACTCCACTAAACCGAATTTACTACTGATCAGAATGTTTTTCCACGGTCATTTTTTGTCAATTTGTTGCTGTTCTCAATAAATGACCCTGTTTTTCTTCTCCGCAGCAGCATTTCTTTTAGCCCAGTCTTCTATTTCTATACAAATGATCATTTCCTCTCATTCATGGAAGATAATTTCTTCTCGAGAGTAATTGGTATCAAACAGGGTTATGGTGTGTATTTGTGTGTGAAAGTCAGCGGTACGCCATGGCTACATACTGATATCCTTGTAATGTCTCATAAGCAGCACACTGTGCACTATTCACACATACACTAATGTGGATTAAGCCTCGAACCCCAATGAGCTTTGCTGTCAAACGCCGGCTGATACAGGCACACTAAGGGGGTGACACCGCCAGAAATCTAATTTGCAGTCATATTTTAACTACTACAGTGTCTTCAGAGAGTTTACGAAACTAGGACCAACATGATTTTTGTATGAATAATTTTCTGCTAGAAATGCGTGCATGCTCCCCAGCTATGTTAAATATTGAAGCTTACATATATAGGCTTTGTTTCAAAACCTACATTCCAAAATGGAAATGTATGGTGACCGAACATTCTACATAGGCAGCAACTTGATTGTGAGCATTTTGATGAGCAAAACAGAAACGAATCCCAATTTATTTATACAAAATTAGCTTTTAGCATGTTGCTAAGCTAAAAGGTCAGGTTAAAAATTATTATTAGGTCAGGCTAATTTTTTTCTTAGGCTTATTTCTACCTTGCTGTCTTGAAGGAATACAAATAAAATGTATCGTCCTTTGTCCACCATCTTGGATGTGTATTACAGGATTGCTAATTTATTATTGAACATACAACTTTGTACATAAAGGGTCCATACTGGTCCCTTAAAAGTACATATTAGTTCCTACTAGGTACTGCCCCAGTAACAGCTTTTGTAAAAAAAAATTGAGTGTATGATGACTTAAAATGTCCTTACATAGAAAGTTCAGTAGGTTCCAATAAAACCTGACAGTTACAATCTATACATAGAGTTTTATTCAACTTGGATCAAGCATGTTGATATATGGGGGAATTGAACATACATGTCTGCTCCCCTTCTATGTTAAATAATATTGAAAAATAATAGAGCTGTTAGATGCCATGTGACAGAACTAATGTAAAGTTTAATCATCACAGGATGTATATTTTTTTTACCGTTTTGTAACTACAGTGTTGAGCATTGAGGGAAGACAATCTACAAAAACATTCACACCATCATTTGCAGGAGGGTCTAAATAATGTTCCATTGTCGAAAAAGTGAAAGACACATTGTTGTGTGCATGCACTTGAGTGACTGGCCCTCTTGTTATTCTAAGCCTAGATGTAATTTTACTGCAGACATGCTCAATGGAGTGATAAGTGTTTTGTATTGTGAGAGTAAACCTGCTGGAAATGACAGCAGGAACAGAGATGTTGTTCATGTGTCACGTTGGAGTCACTCACCCTTGCGCTCTGTCCAGCAATCAGTTGGTCATCTTCTGTCTGGACGCTGGTGCGGCTACGGGCGTCATAGTCTTCTTGCTCAAAGTCAGAGTCATCTTCCAACTCTTCTGGAGTCTGAACAAAAAAGAAAAAGACCATTCTTGTCACCACATCATACCTTTGTGGTGTTTTCTTGAAAAATAATTACTAGATCAAATAAAATACTTGATATTTTTCTTATTATATGTTAGAAAATAACAATTAGTAGGTTATTTAATCACAATGTGCACACATGTGGTTTGGGATGACAGAGTAAATACAGAGAAATATTCATTTTTGAGTGAGCTTAATCTCCTAAATTTAATTTTTACTTTAACTTTCAGTTTCAAAGTTGGTCTGGAGAGACATTTTCTTGTGGGTTTCATTCGTCAGAATTTTTTTGCCTTGTTTACATTTTACATCTATATTTTAAATGTATTCTACAAGAGTGCCAATGTCCTTTGTCCTAGTGCTCCAGAATAGTGACAATTTAGGACACAACATCCGACAGACGTCACAAGCAGCTATGCATTGCAATGGGGGGCGAAGGACCTCTGATCCAACATTAAAGACGTGTCAACCGTTAAACCAGTCAAATCTCAATAAATAATTAATTCGTCCCACAGTTTGAGTTACTAGTGACTTGCATCATTGTTCTTCAATTCCCGTTTGGCTTTCTTGTGAGTAATATATAAGAAGTTCCCTCTTAAAGTGGGATCAAACAATATGTGAAGGGGGAAAGGCCTCTAGGTTTTTGGGGGTTTAGATATGATATGTTTCTTGTATTCTGCCTACCAGTAGTTTCAACATTAGTCCCACTAACTGACTAATGAGCAAATTGAAGACAAAGAAAAGACTGTGATAGCCGCCACTGTTTCAGCCGCTCGGAGCAGCAGTGGCACTAACTATCGACTGAGATATACTATTGATACAATCAGCTAAGTAACTTATCGCAAACTGTCTTCTTTCTTATGTGTTTTAATGATGATCCCAGTAGATAAGAGATTTCACATAGACATAAAAGTAGGAGAGTAGATTTGGACGCAAACCCATCTTGGTTTGATGACCAGGATACAATTCTTGACAAATAACTGGTATTTTCATTTCACTTCTACTCTGAAAGCAGCCACCAGCACATGGCGACTGCAATGGCTTTTATATATTGTGATTCATTTTTGGGGTGGGGGGGGGGATGGTTGGGAGAATCAATATACAAGTAAAAATAAGCAGGATCTCTATTTTCAATTACCACTCTGTTCCAAACCATCTCCAAGCTCAGCTTGACGTTATTTACTGATAACACACTGTTCAATATTTCTTAAGGTTCCCATGGAGGAAGTATGCATCTCATAAAATGTTCTTTTGCAAAAAAAAAGACAAGTGTTTGTAAGTCATATTGAATCATAAATATTCACAGTCTTGCTAAATAGTACTTTAATCATACTAATAGATAATACTTTAATAATTAGCTTTAGCTTTATTACAGTAAAAATATAAAAGCCAAATGGATACTTTTGGATAATTTCACTCTCACTTTCTTTTTTTACAGAGTATAAATAGTTCTTTATATTGGATCATATTATCATATGACCTCTCAGTTGAGAACCCTGGCTCTGTATGCCAAGGTCATAACCCACAACAATATTTTCAAACAAAATGTGCCCAGTGGGCTGTTTTGTTATTTATCACACAACCCACTGGGGCAATAAGCACAGTAAAAGCCCCACATGCGAATAGCAAGGACCTTGTGGGGTTTTCTAACTTGTTTGATACTCACTCTTATCATAAGAACTGCTTTCCTGATGTCACGCACTCCGTCATAAACGAGGCGAGAGGCGTCAATGAACTCGTTCTCTTCAAATGACTGTGGGGGGCTGGTGCCAAGAGCCTCGATGGCGACCTCAACCTGCTCTGCAAAGCGTGGCATCACTAGTAAAAAAGAAGGACGTAGAGGATCGAGTTGAGCGAGAGGCTGAGAAAAAGCGAAAACAGAAAGATAGACACACAGAAAAAAACATTTAAAAAAAGGATTACATACATCCCTCAAAAGCCAGCACCCCCCTCAGGTGCCAAACATATCAGAGTAAAGACATGGTGAGAAAAATTGAGAATATGTGATCTTAAGAAGCTAAGTGTCAAAATTCAGGCAAGCACATCTATTTCTGCCATCTCCTCCCTGTCAGTCATGCCCGAGGACATCAGGAAGACTAGAAAATGTCACCCTGAAAAAATGTGGAAGGGGCACCCTACGTTTGCCAATTAACCACTTCACCTTGCTGGGAACACATGACCATCAGTGAGCCAAGGCATTGTGACTATATTTGCGGGCAGACAAAAAGAAAAAAAATATCTCATAGTCTTGCGCTCTACTTTACCCTCCTTTAATTCACCCTCCGTCTTGTTCCTCAGTAATGGGCACTAAATGCTGGCTGCAGTAAGGAATTGTTTGACGAAGACAAGAGCTGAGTATGAACAATGTTGACAGACATTGATTGAGTGTATCTGGAGAGCTGGGAAAGGCTTACTAATGTGACATTAGTTTGATCTGTTTTAATGATGAGCTGCATTTCAGCATTTACACTGAACAAATGTTTGGAACACTTACCCATGGTGTAACCATTTTGACAAAATACTTACGGCTAATGCTGCATTGTGACAGTGAATGAAGACTTTTAAGTACATTTAATTTCTGTGAAATGTCAATATAAAATGTTAATAGTATTTTAGATGGCTCTGACAACCCTATAATGAATCCTTAGCTTTAAACACTAACAACTCAAGAGTAAATAATAGAGTTGATCGATTCACGCTCAACTTCTGGACCTGACACTGAATGACCTGCCTGCATACTCGGCAAGGAAGGGACTAATATCCAAGGTGAAGGAAAAATCTTGCATTTCCATGGCAATGTCACTGGTGGAGAGAGACAGTATAGTGATCTAACCCTGACATCAAGTCACGCTCATATCAACGCCCGGGACCACTTGGTGGATGATGAAAAAAAGATGAGCACAGTAAAAAGCCTCGTATTAAACCCTTGAGCAAGCTCCAAAGTGATGCTCTTAAAATATTCAACAAATGTATCAAGGGAAGGTCTCTAGATTTTTAAAAGCCAGGAACTAGGATATTATGACGTGTTTGGGACAGTTACTTTTAAAAGTAATGCATTACAATATTGCATTACTCCCTAAAAAAATTAACAAATTACGTTACTTAGTTATTTTTTATGGAAAGTAATGCGTTACATTACTTTTTTATTATCATTACCTCATAACAAAGTACTTTTTGTTACTTCCGCATTACTTTTTAAACCTGAGCAGGGCTTGATTGTTTTTAATATAATAAGTTATATTTATAGCAAATGTAAAAGCCCTTTCACACCAAACGTGTAATGAATAAACCTCAGGCTGAAGGGAAAGTAAATTCATGTCTGTACAGTAGAACGCAGGAGAAGAAGGTTCAACACTCTTCAGCAATAAAAAACAATGAAGGGCAATTGTTAGTTTATCTAAAGTAATTTTTGCTTTTTAGTATGTTTGAACTGAATCATCAAAAGTTAGTAGCAAATACATTGGTTAATAAAAATTGTAATAGATACTTTTTACATTTTGATGAAAACGAAATCTGCTTTTTTTGCGAGTGAGATGAATTATTGCACATTCACATTTAGTCTAGAACAACAGTGACATCATGTTCACACACAACACCTCTGTACTTCTGATTTCTCTCAACATGGGGACAGGAGACTTGTCGGTCAATACATGGGAAAACAAAGTAACTGGCATTACTTTTTTGAAAAAGTAACTCAGATATATTCTTGTAAATCAAAAAGTAATTCATTACTTTACTAGCTACTTGAAAATTACGTAACTGATTCGTAACTTGCTTTTACTTGTAATGTGTTACCCCCAATACTTATTATGACCTAAGATACACTTCTCCGTGGGGAAGGTGGGTCTTATGAGGACACTCCTGTGACAGGAAAATGCTAGAGTGTTGTCTTCAGCTATCTAACCAAAGCCCAGAGAGCCATACACAATAATAGCGGATGCAGATCTCCAGGAAAAGACCAGTCTCATAATTTTCATGATGGTTTTGATTGCAGGCATTCGTCTTGAGTTTGATTTGAAAAGGAGACCAGTATGGGATCCACTCTGACAGCCATTTTGCCTATTTGCCTTCTTAAATTGACAAGTTTAGAACTGAATTTCAAATGAACACATACTAAATACAAAATTATGCAAAACATTCAAAAAGGTGCGGTAAGGGCCCTTTATTTGATTTGCTTTCTTCTTTCTAACCCCATCTTGCTTTAACACATATTTAATTCATTTTAATCCACTTATTGGAGAGGCATAAAATGAGCTTTGGGGAATTTTACTGTGACATTTAAATAGATATATTTAAATGTTCTTCAAGCCATTAATGAGTAAAGTTGCTGCTAGAGAGGAGCAAATTTAACTCAGACCAGTGAGAAATGATGAAAGGAGCTAATAAAAATACCATGTTGGAAGGGATTATTTTCTTCAAGTGTTTAACTCCAGATAAAGCAAGTAGTCAAATCTGTTCTATGAGCCTTCAAATTGTGTTTTTGGGAAAGCATTTTGAGATATCGCACAATGTTGAGGTGAATTACATAAACAAAAAATGCTCAAACTGACTTTTTCTGTTTGAGAGGCTGAGGTCAGCCCAGCCTAATTGGGCTCAAAACGAAATACTTGAAAACACAATGAGACATTTCTAATGCTAATAGGTCTTACACAACACTCAATTTGAATTGAAGAACAAATTCCTTCAACAACAGTGAGGTCACTTGTACTTTGGTTTCATGTACATTTTATTCCTTAGGCTGTACAATTAGTTAGCACTGCCCTTTCTTCGGGATCTGCAGTTCTTTCTTCCGTTTTATTTTTCAAAAACAAACTCATTGTAGTAGGCAGACACTGACTAATTCTATTATCCTTGTTGTTTGTGCATGCGCTGCCTCCTGTGTCTCACCGTGCAGACACTTGGGACGTGACATGCTGAGGAAAAATATGTTGTGGGGTCATTTGGCTGTATGAAATCATTGCTGTATTTGGTACCTGAGCAAACATGGGTATCAACCTGCCACTGAAACACTATATTTACCATAAAAATCATGTGTGAGTCTGTGTGTGTGTTAGACGGAGGTCAGTGATCAGGTGGCCATATTTCATCTCTGCATGGTCACCCTTTGGCATGAGCCCTACTCACTCTGCCATAATCCATGACAGTATTGCTACTGATGCCTTCTACTTGGCACTATTACATCAGCCATATTTCTCATTTTTAATCTACTGGGGGCCTGAACATAACCTTAATGATAGGGTAATTTGTCCAGCATGAAGATTACTTTGGATCGGGAAGAGGGTGGAAAGGATAACGTGAGAGGAGAAAGTCATCACAGCTTTGCTATTAGACTATTGATTTTCAAGGCTCAAGGACACGATTCGAGATTCGTGCGAGCACTGTATGCTGAAGGTCCTTTAGCAGTGTATCTTTAGAGCTTCAGACCAGCTGGATTTTTGTTATATTTACTCTACCTTTGGGGAAAAAAAGTTTAGGAGGTTCTAATTAGGCTAAATGATGTCCATCTCCTGATAGGAACTAAACCAAAAAGTTAAATAAATTGATAGGAACCTGTCAGACACATTTGAGGAAATTGAACTGCTAGTTTTTACAAACTTTTAAAAGTGATAGCCTGACCTTGTGTTGTTAGGGAATAAAATTAAGAAAAAAAAAAAAATATGTTGTGACATAAAACTATAAATCAGTACCTGCAGATTTACTCCATTTACCCACTGGAGCGCCTGTGCATTTTCTCCATTATTCAACTGATAAAGCCACTTAGTTTAGTGGCAAACATCTTGAACTAAATGGAAAACGTTCAGATGCTATTCACTTCTAATATGCTAATCCGCTAAGCCCACACCCCAATTCTACGTCTGGCCTAAACCTACAAACTTTCAAAAATGCATTGACATTTTGCATGCCAAGTCTTGTACAATAATGAAAGGTCTAGATGAATCAATGCTGCAATGCTTTATCGTTCAATTCCATTTATGCAGTGGCACCATGGCTGTCACTTAAATTCACGGAGCATGAGACAACATTTTTGTGGGTGGCCCTCCCTCCCCTGGGCCTAATGAGCAGGCTATTTGACAGAGGAACTCAGTGGGTCCCTCTCGTGATTTCTGGAAAAAGAGTGTGCTGTCTTTATATACAGGGTTCCTACTCTTTCATGAACACCAGATTCAAGGACTTTCAAGGACTTTTTAAAGCTCCATTTATTTTATATCAAGCACCTATCAAATTCACACTCCAGCACATGTAGTGTCATGCAATACCTTACAGTACTTAACATTTCACTTAAACTTGACATTTACATTAACAAAGTTCAGAGTAATAATGTTTTGAATGTGTAGGTTTCATAAATTTAGACCGTTTTGAGCAGTCGTGTTCAAAGAAATGTAATAAAATCCATTGAAGTCAATAATGGTAATATTCAAATACAATTTCTAAAATATTGATAAAATATGCATCAAGCTGTTTTTTGCTGTATTTATTGTACAAAATGTACATTTATAATCATTTTGTAATTTTTAAATTAACAAAAAGTGGTTAAATGTTGTAATAACATGACACAATAAAAATTTGCACATTCTCTCAATAGAGATGTTACTCATTAACAAATAAATTCAAGTCAAATTTATTTTGTAAATCACTTATTATTGTAAATACCATTTTTCATTTTTATATTTCATGAACATTTTAAACTTTGTACATGTGCAAATCTGCAGAATAATATAAATAAAATAAAACATATTAGGAATTTATATTTAAACAGTAAACGCTTTTCACTAAGCAGTTTTTCTTATTTTTCAAGTTCTAAATTTTCTCCTTAGCTCCAGGTCGCAGTAAGTTTTGGGAGTTAATTTGTAGTCCATCTTCTATCCTGAAAAGTCTGTCTTGCAGAGATTGACTAAAATTGGTTTGGAATTGATAAAATGTGCTTGAAAAAAAATATGATCAGAATATCAACGTGCTTATGCATGCACTGTAAGATGTGCTCACTTTACACAGAGCAGCGTTTTTGTGAAATCAAAAGTGAAAGTAGCATGTTATTCCTATCAAATGAGGGTAATTAGTTTACCCAAGCAAAGTCTCTGAGAACCTGACACCTTGTAATTCTGAAGACTTCGGGAAGGTTGCAGTTCTGGAAAATTATGGTGCTTGAGACTAAATGGCTCCCGATGGTTTTACCCCTAATTCTTCACATTAATTCTTTATTATTTTTCAGTTGTCATTTGTCTTTTATTTTTCACCTGTTTTTGTCTGACCCTGCTGACCCAGTGAGCATTCTGCTGACCAATGGGATGTAAATGTAAATGCAATGGTCATACCTTAACTTAACAATTTCTGTATTGCATTAGCTTGTAATATTTCTCAAGGGGATTTATTATTTCTTTTACTTTTCAATCTGAGTTAAATATATTTTTTGGCTCATTTAATTTGTAAAAGAAAACCTGCCTAATAATTCTGCACACCTGAATATAAGGAGTTTTTCCACTTCCAGTCTTCATGGACAATTATGTATCACTTATATTCAATACAAAATGAATCGTAGTTACTAAACATTGATGTGGTTTGGAATTGATAAAATGTGCTTGAAAAAAAAATATGATCAGAATATCAACGTGCCTAATAATTATGCATGCACTGTAAGATGTGCTCACTTTACACAGAGCAGTGTTTTTGCGAAATCAAAAGTGAAAGTGAACTGTGTGCGCTCATTCAAATGTGATTTAAAATCCTCGCATATTGATAGTACGAACATTATATACAATATTAGAATGTTTGCGGGAGCGGGATACACACGGGAGTGGGCGGTAATGATCAAAAACTCAGCGGAGCAGGCATAAGAAAACTGTCCCGCACAGGGCTCTAGGCTGAGCATCAACACACATGCTAAGTGTTTGTTTGTTTTTCAATCATTTAGTGCCGTTTCCTTCTGTCTTTGACTGCACATATAGGACTTTTTTTTAAACAGCGCCATAAACAAAATGTATTTAAAATGTATTTCAAGCACTTCCAAGGACCTATTTTTGTTTTCAAGTACTTTCCAGGCCTTGGATACATATGTCTGAAATTCAAGTACTTTCAAGAAGCGTGGGAACCCTGAATATATAAAAAGAGGAAGGTAGGCGGTTTATTTTCAATTGACTGAAGGCAGTAATGAAATGCTAGTTGTTGATTCCCATTAAGTCTCTAATAGGCCCTGATCAAGAGTCAGATGAAACACAGGGTGAATTAAATACAATGTTTCATACTTTTCAGCGGATAAGTGACGAAGTACATGTGACTCATTGTGCAGCAGTGTAACATACACTATATTTCCAAAAGTATTGGGTCACCCCCTTTTAATACAATGTTTGACTACTTTAGTAATTTCCATGAGTACAAATCTTAATGTTTAAGCATATAATGATATTCTAGGGAATTGTGTGTTTATAATTGTATAGCAACAGTTTGGACAGGACCCTTTTCTATTCTAACATGACAGTGTCTCTGTGTATAAGGCAAGGATCAAAGAAAAATGATGATTCAGTCAGTGTGGAAGAACTTGACTGGTCTACAGAAAGACAAGTCCTAATCCCAGTTGAACACCTCTGGTGTGACTTTAAATACAGACCTTGAGCCAAAAATGTATATAAAACATTAATATAATAATATAGTGTAGATGGTGGTATCAACTCTCCAGTTCTCCATACTCACCAACGTGGATTATTAGAGGAAAGTTACATTCAAGATTTGAATGTTCCGATACACAAAAATGAGAAAATTCACTAAGAATGAATTGCACCAACTGAAAGTGCAATACTAATTATGCAAATCAGGATACAATACAAACATACAATCTGATCTGACTGTGGATCAATTTCTGACCTGACTGTGGATCAATTTCTGACCTTCTGATTACTGGATAAGATCTAACCACCAGACCACTCATTATCACATCACTTTGACTTAATTTAATGCAGGGACATCTAAATGCTTCATTTAAATATTCTAGTGAAGTGAAGGAACAAAAAAACTTTAAGAGTGTAAGATGATGAGAAGAACCAGGGAAGATCAATATGGACACATTACGAATCCATTTATACCTTCAGTTGGTTTTTGCTTTCCCAAACTAGGTGTAATAATATGATTAAAGTAGTCATTTTATAATAACAAAAATATTGCTGTATCAACCCTGAAAGCAGGACTGCTATTTTCTTCCTCTCATATTCCGCTCGCACTTCTAAACAAAGCCGGCTGTCAAAATAGTCTAATGTAATGTTTTAGACACAACAAGGGAGGCAGGACCAATCGCCGCCGCCAGAATATTCTGAGTGCTCATTTTCTAGCCACCCTCCATTTGTTGATTCTGAACAATCATAAAAGTGCATTTAGATGGAACAACTACATCAAAAAGTGTCAGGCAAGATGTTTCCCGCACATTAACACCTAGGATAGCTGCCTTTGTTTTGCTTCCTGTCTGATATTGTGTCTTGAAAGCACTGGGAAGGCTATGCACAAATCTCTGCATTACTTGGTATGTTTTGGCCCTCGGCCTTGTCTGTCAGTGTCTAAATTGCTGCCTCCTGAAAGCTGGCACTAGACTGTCAAAGGTGGAGGGGTTGGGGAAAACAGATGAAAAATGAATGAGCAAAGGATGAGTGCCAGAGGAGGGAACAGGTGGTATTTCCGGCCACACCATCTTTTCTCATCTGTCTACCCCTCGCGCCTCTAACTTCCTTCTTCCTAGAGCTTCCTGGTCGCCTCTGTCCATCTGTCCCCATCTCTACCATAAGTTCATGCCTTAGTGAGCATGAGACAAGATCAGGACCCAGGTGCTTGAGTGATCTTTGTTCTCACCGGTCTCAGAGAGGAGCTTGATGGACTCGAGAACACGCTCAGTGTAGACGCCAGGTTCATAGTTCTCCATCTCGGCATTAATAATGTGAACCACACGAGCGGCTCGGCCCCGGATCGCCCCTGCTGTCCTGTCCAGCGTGTCCACATCCCCCTCCTGCAAGGCGATCACACACTTATTCACATCCTCCAGAATGTGGTTCTCTGAGGAGAGATGAGATAAAAAAAAGAGGATACAAATTCAAGCATTACTGTTGTCCAATAAATATAGTCACGTTTGGAATTTGACTTTGTTATGCATTGGAGATAAATTCTAACAAAAAGTTTACCTAAGTATAAGTTTTACTTAGTTTTATAAAAAGTGTGTGTGTGTGTGTGGGGGGGGCTATTTTACAGCATGTGCTCTAACCGCTCCAACATTCTTTTAAACTTACTTGCAAGACAACAGAACAACAGCTTTCAAAATGCACCTCTGGGCAGACCTAAAGATTGGTTGTTATTTGTCTCTTATTCTAATAAGATCCTTCGTTAAGTAGCTTAAAAAAAAAAAAAAAAAAAACCTTTGTTTATCTTCTCATTTCTTTCTGGCAACAGGTCAAAAGAGCACTGCCTTAACTGATCTATAAGCTGATCTGTTTAGATTTGGATAAAGCAGTGCAGGTGAAGAACAATACATTTTCTTGTATGAATGATTTTAAATTAAGCACAACATGTTTGAAATTAGGTTCGGCTAAACTATAAAATAAATAAAGAAAAACAGGTTATTTTTAAAGAGACTCAAGAAAGGTCTTGGCTATTCAGATGTTCTGATACAGCACATCTACTTTACACTTTAATTTCCTATTTCTTATCAAAGTATTGATGATTCCTCTGCTTTTTCAAGACACTCTGTTTACAATTTTCCTTTGAGAGAAAAAAAACAAGGAGAGATAAACTATTGATTTTTTTTTTGCTAGCAGAACAAAATCAATTATATCTGAAATCTTACAAGAGCACACGCAGGGCTCAACAATAAGGATCTGTCACATGCCATATTGGCCCAGTGATGCATTGTAAATGCAAATGCATACTGCATTGACTGATCATATATAAACTTTTGTCATTAAACTAAAGGTATATCGATGCCTAATATACTCTAGCTATTTAAAACAGGTCCAGCTCCAGTTATAGATCTAAGGTGGGCCATACAACTCTAAAGGTGTACTATAAAAGTAAAGTGTAACAAAACATGCAAGTCCATGCAAGCTTTCTAAATATTTTCTTTCTGAGGCATACAATAATATGTTGCTAAAAAAATTATATTTATTTTGTGTCAAGTGAAAATGTTGGCAGGCCGAGTGCTAATCTCAAATACTGGCCCGGCCAGGCCAGTATTTCGATAATAATAATAATAATAATAAAAATCCTTATTGTTGAGTACTGATATGTTTTATTCACAGGTTTGCAGGAGAATATTTCCAAACTGGAATGCACTACACCAGTTTCTGGACAACAGGCGGTGGGCTGCATGCCAACATTGCCTCCTGCTTCATTTCATACAGCCCACATAGACCTGTCAAATATACAAAAGATCTGGCCCACAACATCCAGGATTGCATTCATAAATTTGCTGTGTATTTGGTATTGACTTATTATAATCTCTGCCTTGAAATCCCTGGCTATAATATGAGTATACAGTATTAATTCTAATAGTTTTTGTGCAGGATCCAAACAGGATATACTACACTTCAGCCAGCAAAATATGGCAAAAAAAGAGAAGTGGATGGAGAGGAGAGACACTTTTTTCAGTGGTGGGAGGTGAGACTGTGAAGTTGGCGTGCCTCATTTGCAAAGAAAGAACAGTGAGAATTATATAATTAAATTTATACAGTAGTTATAAGATTAAGTTAAACAATTAAATTATCTATCGGCAAAAATGGGTGAACTATCAGAGAAAATCTCTCAATACATATTCACAGCACATTATATATACTGTATGCAAATAGCAAGAAAGGCCTTTAAGAAGTCTTGTGTTTTATTTTATTGTTATGCATTTCTGTATATTATCGTTAAAAGCCATACATAGTTTTGAATCCACCAATGCTCAGTTGAAACTTCATAGAAACAATAACTGGAACCAAAGTGTATGTCCATTGCAGATACAATAATCTTTTTCATGAATGCAAAACAAGCAGACTTAGAGCTGTGGACAAAATAACAATGTCACTGTTTCAAAGCAAGGCTACACATGCAAAGGGTCATAACTGTTCATATTTATGTTGAATAATATGGCCATTTATATTCTTATTGGATGGACACTCCCATTCAATATAATGGGATCTTGATGATGGAGGCAGCTGATATTTTGGTGTCCATTATAAAGAGGGATACATAGACATGGCTATATTCTACTGCTGTAGTCAGGGTGGAGAGCTTAGATGTCTAGGGGAGGATGATGGATGTTCACATCCATGCTTACAAAGCTCTTACAATGTTTTAATAGTATGGATACATAATGACTGCTTGTTTTCATGTCCACCACCAGGCAGTAAGTACTCAATGGTGGCCTCACAAAAACATAGTATATAGCAATCTGTTTCCATTTTACCTGAAACAGACAGGAAGTCATCAACTGAAGTAATGTCATCAACGGCCTCGGTCAGGATGCGTACTTGCTTCTCCCACTGGTCCTTGAAAACATCCATGTTGTCCTGAGCAACCTTGCTTTGAGGGCGTGCGGCCAAGGTCAGGGCTGCATTGATTACCTGTAAGAAGGAAAATTGTATGATTCTAAATCTTAACTAAATCTAGAAGAAAAACTACTAAACTATTTGTAGAGTCATGCTGCAGACAAAGGGTATGAACACAAGAGTGAATCCAAGTCTTTTTTTTATTAACCAGACATTTTATCAAACCATGTGCATATTTCAATTAAAATTATGTAGTTGCAAATTTTGCATTACTTATCCGAGAAGAGCTTCTGCTTTTACAACTTTGCATCATGACGTTTCGTAAAATTTGAACTAGAGTCAAATTTGTCTTTGCCAAATTATCTGAACACTCCTTTACACTGCCGAGAGGAAACAACTTTGAACAATTCACACTTACTTCCAGCGTTTTCTAGGGTAGCTTCACTTGAAGCTCAGTTTATTAGAGTTGGAATGTGAGATCTGTTAGTAGGAATAGCTATGAAAATGCTCCATGAACCTCAATTAAACTGAAACCTTTACTTCCAGTCCAACCTTGCACATAACCAATTTACTCAATGGTCAGTCTAGATTTCTTTCTGACACTTATTATGAATAATTTATTAGTGCATGTTACTCCAAAGAGATTTCTGAATGCCTCAACTTGGCTGACTTTTCATTTTGGAGACAACTTCTCACAATTCAATTAATGTTCAGTATATAAAATCAAATTGATCTACATTTATTATAGTTACATCACAAAAATATAAGCTTTGCCAATGCCATTTTATACTGACTTTGAATAGACCATATTCTTCTAATACACATTCCCCCAAATTATTATCACTGTTCATGTTCTCTTAAAAAAAATTGTAACGTAACCAAGCCTTTTTTATGTTTCCATTGGATTTTTCCTCTGACTGATTCCTCGCATTTATTTTCTGAATGGCTTACGAACAGCTTTGCATGTAGACTTTGGATAAAAAAATCTAATGTGAATCATATTTTAATAAATATGACAGGTATGGAAAATGTGCCTGGCTATGCTCCTCTCCATCATTTGAGGAATAACTGCTGCCATCATCAGTAAAAAATGTTTTTCTGTGCTTGTGGCTGGTTGTTGCAGCGGGCAAATAGTGCTATATGGATAAATCGTTTTGTAAATAAGGTGCATTACAGTGAATAAGTGGTACAATGTGTTAAGTGAATTACTATTTGTCAGCACTGTATACAACTGCTGCAAGAGGTTACAGAAACCTGAATAGTGGATGGATAACAAAGGTTCAGGCCGTTTACCTGAGGACACAGGCTATCGATTTGTGTAGCAGCCATGCGCACCAGCTTCACCCCCTCCTCGTTGTTGGAGATGGAACAGGCGAGGTTGGCCACCTGAAAAAAGAGGGAGAGCGATGTTAAGGGGTCATTTGTACACTGAGGTTAAAGTAGAAAGTGACCTTGTGGTTCTGGTTGCCAGATTTCAGTAAATCAGACAGGTTAGACTAGCATTTGGACAGGGGCAAATAAAGCTCCTGAGCAGAGTGCACACATATACAAACACACAGTCCTTTTTGCTGTTCATGTTTGAAGCTATCAGTGCTGAGTGCAATGGATAAGGATTTAATGCTTGGCTTGAGAAGGCAATGTCAGGGCAAAATATGTACAGAGAGTTAGGGCTCATTCAAGTGTTAGATTGGTATTTGTTATTATTCCCAGCGTGAAGAACATGATTTGTGGGTCCCTCTGCTCCCCCAGCCCCAAATCATCATGCCTTGCTCTCTCTTTTACCATTTTAAAAATAGCGTCTATTTGAATAATTGACATCACACACACTGTAATTTGAATTTTTACTAGCCAATCTCCTGGACATATTAGAGGCTTCCTCTTCATGTTCTCCTCTGAAACGATAGAAGGACAGTGGTCCGTTCATGCGCTATAGAGGCTCCCATTGCGAAAACACAATTACCCCGAAAATGTCAGTGGACACAAAGAGGGGTCCTAATTGGAGGTTGCCATGTTTCTGTTATTCACTCATAAAGTAATTCCGATTTTTCCATCTGAAATTTCCACCACAAGCACTTTGGGTTTATTAGCAAACTTCACACGCACATGTAAATCTTTAGGCTAGTTTACCTAGGAAAAAAAGAAGCAAAAGAAAAGTGACAGAAAAAGTGTAATTAAACTACCAGATGGCTCCTCTATGCGCAATACCTCCTTGTCTAATTTCTGCCTGCCTGCAGTCCTCAGGTTACCCATCATGTAGTGCATCTGGCAATGCCGAATCGGTGCATACATGTGAATGCATGTGTGCGATGAGAAAAGGTCTCTCTCTCTCGTGTTTGCTCACTTTCATCATCAGAAAAGCATCTGAGGAGGGAGCTGGCCAGATTGGATGCTAAAAACCTGGCTGCCTCCCCCTCCCCTCCTGACAAAAATGTCGGATCTGACAGAAAACACCGGAATATTGCTCTGAAAGTTTAGAATTTGGTGACATGTCAGACCTCGATGAAAGGCGCTAACAGGCGTGTCAGTCCTGTTTTGATAACTATCCAGAATTGGTGTTCCAAGCATCTCGTCCTCTGCTGGTAAATAAGATTACACAGCAGTCACGAGTAAGGATTTTGATGGCGCTAATGTGACATATGCCTGCTGGCAAATGTAATACAACTGAAGCCATATCAGTGGGCTTCTCTTCTTTTTTTAAGGTAAATCGAGGCAAATCAAATCTGTGTAAGAAGATTCTTGCTTACGGCCCTTTTCTCCTGTTTACCCCTGACAGCTCTGAATGCTTTGATGGATCGTTCTTGCATTTAAGTATGTGCTTGCATGTGTGTGTGTTTAGCTGCTGCTAAAAGTGTAACGACTGAAATGCTTGAGGGTTGAACATGATAATGTACATAAGTGTTCCAGTGAAAAAAAAAAAGATTCTTTCTGAAATGATTCTCGATTGATTTATTCTTTTTAATGCAGCATAGAGGCAACATGTGCTTAGAAATCCCATTCGAAAGCCACAATATACCACATGCTTGGAGTCTGTGTTTTTTTATTTAATTGAGTCTCTCTGAATTATGTAGTGCGTAAAATTCCCACCCTTACATGAGAGAAGAGAGTCCCTTTTTCATTAACACGATCCCCTTAATGAGTCGTTCTCTCAGAAAAAATAAATAAAATTACAATAGCTGTTACTGGGATGGTACCCATTCAAAAAGTCCTTTCCATTTGATTTATTTGTATCATCTGAGAGTGTCATTCCCAACTGTCAGGTCTAGCCTGCATTTTAGATGTGGAGTCTAGGCTAAATGCAAGTGAACCACTTCTGCCACCTTGTCAGGTGGAAAAGGGGCACAAGACTACAGCACAAAGGGCCGGATGGGAAGGTAGGGGGTTGTTTTATGCACCAGGCTGGCAGTGTAAAACTCACAGCATTTGCAGGAAATAATATCCTGTCATGTAGTTGGGCTGTTGCTTCCCTTGGTCCTCACAAGTCCTTCATGGTCTGAACACACAGTCAAACCAGCAGCAGCTCCTGGATGGCAGCCAGAACTGGCCGATGCTCCAGCACTCAATTCTCAGAGCTGGATACCAGCCAAGACACAGTGTCCGGCCAAAAATACTAATTGCAATTATCTAAAGAACCACTCCTCCTTTGTGAGTCCTTTTTATTTTCTCAAATAGAAGGCCCCTGTTAGGTAGCCAAGGATGTCAAAATAATATTCATGAGTTTCATGCTAGGTTGAGACAAGGATGTGTGCGTATGCCCTTGCATGTTAGATTATTTCAGAGAAAAAGACAGCATCGTAACCATGTTATCTCACTGACCGACCATTATGCATTGTGTAGTTACAACTAAAAAATAACTATTGATTTCTGAGAGTTTCATTTGTACATCCACATCCAGTGTATCGGTCTTGCCCTTGAGTAGTTATATAAAAAAAAAACAATATGAAGAAGAAGAATGAATGCATGAATTAATCCTCCAAAATGTTTGTTCCAAAATATGCTATTTTGGCATATTTAAAAGCAGCATAACATGTACCCACTGAGGAGAAGGCAATACCAGAATAAGTATAGTTACTGTTAATAAAATGAATAGTATCAAAATAATTTCTGTTAATTAAAATAAATCTGAAATGAAATATAAATATTAGATGAAAAGCGTTGTTACCTTTACAACTAACTGAAATAGTGTAAAGTGTAAATCGATGGCACATTACTAAAACTGAACGAAATCACATGAAAAAATAAATACCTAAAAGGAAAACTGAAAATAATAAAATAATGTTAATTCACAATATTAATATTAAGTAAACAAAGTCAGAGAAATATTAATCATAAATGTACTTGTAGTTCAACCAAAGTGTTTTACTCCAACTTTTGTGGGTGCAGTGTGTTTAAAAACTTGATTTAAAATGTTTTTTTGATGAAAGTTTATTTGCATTATATTAGCAAACACTACTGAAATCAACTTCAGGTCGAGTCTTCTGTGCACTTCACATGAGATGCATTTGGATGGCACAAAAGTTATTTGATCTGTAGAGCATTTCGAATCGGTCATTCGAGGTTCCATTCAGGTTTCAACATACAGTATGAAGGCAGCTCACTAGCTCAGAACAGAGTCTCTGGCTCCTCACTTTGTAGACATTAAATCAGTATTTCAGACACCTCAGCACTTCTTGCTGGAACCATTCCTGTCAAAATATAGCTATTGTTTATTGTATTTACCCCTGGAAAGGGAAAAATTGAATGAGTGCATCTCATCTGCAGGCTGCAGTGCTCACGGACAGAATCTAAGAGAGAGAGGAAGTTGATGTCAGAAGAGAGTCATTTAAGAGTGGGGCACAAAAAGGTGTTAGCCTGAGTGCTTCCCCTTATTCCCCAACCGTACCCCGTTCAGAGTGCAAATAAATCAGCCTGTCAGCATGGATGAAGCAGAACGGCCCATTGGGGGGGAAACCAACACAGGTCGCTAAGCGTGACCATGCGTGAGCTAACAACAAACCTCAACAGCAGAGTCCCAGATGTTTGAAACCTGTTGACCCCTGATGTGTCTACAGGGAAAGTTGGAATGGCCCAGACAAGTGTACATACTGATTTAAATACAAAGCACAGGAAAATCACAAAAAGTGCTGGACTTGTCAGAGTTGTGACCCAGAGGGTAGAATACATGCTACGTCTCACACACATTTTGCTGTGGTGTTCATGCAGATGATACGAGTTTGAGTCGGTTCTACATAAATGCCCAATTCTGTCATTAAACTCTAGATGGTGCAGGCTGATGGGTTGTAAACTGATTGGTTCCTGTTGCATATGCAGGAAATAAGCTTTACATATAAATGGCTGATTGGCATCTACTAGAGCATTTCACAGCATGCTTTCAGAGTTACTCTGAAACCCTCCACCTTCCCTAGCTCCACCTATGTATATATGCCACATATTATTTTATTGGCAACTTTTTCAGCAGCAGTATGTCTTAAATACTCACAGCACCATTTCTGCATATGTATTGGGAGTAGCAAGTTCCTGTACTTGCTTTGCAGCAATATCAGCAATAATTTACATCAACAGCAAAAACCAACAGCAACATTCTGCCAAGACCAATAACATTAACATTGCCATATCATTTACCATGCTAAAATCATCTGAGAGTTGTCATGATATAACTTTTTTCTGTTCATCCTAATTCCCTATGCTCTCGATGCTTGGTAAGTGTTAAGATGAGGTCACATTTACAACCTCATTTACGAGGGTGAAATATTTACCAACAGATTTTGCTGTAGTCTCAGTTGGTCATGCGAATTCGCCACACTGACCAACACAGCAGCCAGTAAGTAAAGAGTTTTCCTGTGGTTATCATATATAAAAAAGAAAAGTGCAAAGATAAGCCTACTGTCACTGGACTGTATATTAAAATGTAACGGATGGAATGTGGCTGAGAAATGTCCTAATAAAACAGCACATCTTCTCATTTGACATCTCACAGAAGTGAATTAGCCTTTCTGGCGTCTTACACTGACACTTAAGCCCAACATGGAAGAGTGTAATAGAATCAAAGCTGGTGGGCCTGTCACAGCTGTGGAAGCCTGAATCCCTCAATGGAGCTATATTATTATAATCTACCTGTCCTTAGCCAGTATGCTACAAATTACTAAACGCCTCCAGCTAGCACACTCAACTGGGTCACAGGGCTACAGTCTGGAACAGGTCGGCCATCAGCCAAGAGCCCCCCTCCAGGTTATTCTGTTCTTCCACTCTTCTCTCTGTCAGGTTTTCTTTTTGAGAACATGAAAAGTCCCCATTAGAGCTAGAAGGCTCCAAACTACCTCAGTGAAATGTTAACTGTCACCAAAGTTGCGCTAAGAAGCCTGAATTTGATGTATGGGGTTGTCATAAATAGACATCATGTGGAGATAATGAGATCTGGCATGAAGGTCAATATGAAAAACTATCCCAGCCCCTTCAGAGGTTTAGCCTTGGTTAAAATTAAGGGTTCGGTGTATGCATGAGTACACTTCAGCAAAGTGTAAGTTAATGGCTTTTGAGGAGCCATTTAAAACAAGTTTAAGATCGAAAAAGAGATGAATGGAAAATCACAATTAACAGTCTATAGGACAAACCTTGATATCTGTCCACAAATACAACATGAAATAAACTTTATGCCTGTTCCTGGTCTATGTTATCTGATATTAATAGAAATGCCACTGGAACTGTCAACATTTTTATGAATGATATTGTTATTGTTGTTAGCATTGCTGCTGTTGTTGTTTTTGGCATCATCCTCATAAACAGGGACTCCCTTTATGAAAATACTATTACTAAGGATGTTATTATGTAGAATTTGTCATGGTCACTGTTCTTTTTTCATGAATATCATTAAAAAACAGTTTTTCTATATTTTATATGTATAATGTATTTGTTTTTTATTAAATGATTGATTTATGAAATAAATCTTTTTTTGTACTTAACTATGATGACACTGCATATAGCACACCTAAAGCACTGCACTTTTTGTAAGTGTAAAACAAAATATGATATCAAACTTTTTCCCCAATGATCAACTAAAAAACTGCAGTAAATAGGCAAGCTGTAACACTGAAAATGAAAGCAATATTTTGGACAAAACTATACAAATATTTAATTTTAGTCCTAATATGTTGGAAAACAGCAAGGTACTTTTACATTCCTGACCATTAACAGAATAGCACTGCAGTTCTTTCAGCACTCTGCTGATGTTAGCTGGAAACGCAAAAAAATAAAATAAATAACTTCACTAGGAAATACAGGAGTTAGTGATAAGCCTCTTCAATTTAAACCCTAGGCACTGTAACAACTATCAAAAATGCCTTCAACCACATAGAAGTACATGGAGGACCACACACACACATAGTCTCAGGTTGAGTCTTATTTGTCTCCAGAGTCTGTAATCTTAATCATGCGAGTCACAGGCCTTACTTAAGAAGTCAGTGAGCGTCCACACTACTTTCCTCGACTAAGTCACTGTGCCAAGGAGCTTATTGCCTGGGAAACCTGCAGTTTGGAGTGTGGCATAATTAAGTGCCTCACAATCAGCCAGTTGATAAACAAAGCCTGCATTGAGGCAAATAAAGGAGAGCCAACCAAATTAAAAGAGAAAGCCTGTCGAAAACCATGTTGATTACTTTTCTTCTTACTTCAGGAAAGGAGCAGTACCTGCCATTGTTGGCTTATATCGCTTACAACGTGAATGACATTTGCAACTGACCATAAGACCAACCACTGACACTTACTAAAATTATATTAAACTAATTTAAAATTTAAGGGGATAAATAATCCAAAAATGAAAATTCTGTCATCTGTTACGTACCCTCGTGTCATTCCAATGTTTATTTCTTCTTTAGAACATAAGCTGTTTTTGCCCATACAATGAAAGTCAGAGGTGTTCAAAACAACTTTCTGCACATTGACTTTCATTGACAAAAACAAAAAACAACTGGTTGAGCTGTTCCTTTAATATACAAATATATGTTTCTGTTATGATTAAAAAATATCATACAGCATGCAAAGTCAGCCAAATCCTTCCTACTTCTTGCAGGAACATCTATTTTATTGACTGCAATAAAATAACCCCTCGTTTCTTTTTCATTTGTCTGCTACTGCATTTGCATTTAGTTCTGTTGCGTCAGGACTGATTTGGGCTAGATTAGATATTGATTGCTATTCTTGTAACTGCAGCCAGTGTGTTTTTAAATCAGACTCTTCCGTTCTTAGTTTATTCTTTCTTTCATTTTCTTTCTTTCTTTCTTTCTTTCTTTCTTTCTTTCTTTCTTTCTTTCTTTCTTTCTTTCTTTCTTTCTTTCTTTCTTTCTTTCTATTTGAAACTAAGTAAGTAAGAAAAGGTAAGAAAAGGTTCGGGTTACTCGCATAAACCCTTGTTCTCTGAATAGGGATTGAGACGCTGCGTAAGCTAAGACGCTTTGGGAACACCTCCTGGGTGTGCCGATTGTCTGAAGCCCTTATAGAATCACACCAATTCATTGGCTGATGGTGCAACATTCTTAACTCGCCTCCTTATACTGGCGAACGCGCCATATGCTCCTCAGATTTATCTCCTGAAAAGGCCCCTGTCGGCAGCGTGAGGAGCTTGGAAGAAAATGCAGCATATCATTCCCTATTTAGAGAACAAGTGTCACGTGAGTAACCCGAGACGTTCTTTTTCATAGGTTCACTCAACGCTGAACATGAGGCTCAAGTCAAGTCACCTTTATTTATATAGTACTTTTAACAATACAAATTGTGTCAAAGCAACTGCACAATATCAAAATAGGAAAATAATGTATCACTAATGTAAAATGTCAAGATTAAGCACTCATTTTTCTGATAAAGGCATTTCATTATTCAATTCAGTGATGGCATCTTCCAGGGAAACGGCGTCACGTGCCTCCGGGCTAGGACATAAATACTCATGCGCGAATTCAACCAGAGAATTCACGAGCATGTGATCAGGCGAGAGAGCGAGAGAAAGGCGAGACCCGTCTGCTCGCTCTCCATCGCCTCGAGCTTCACATCAGAGCCCCAGGTCATGAATTCACGGAAGGCCTCAGCGGCCTCCAGAGCGTGACGGGGAAAAACAGATGACTCCCTCTCAAAAACGACGATTCTAGTGGTCTCAAGCGCATGTGAAAAAACCCATACATTTAACACACTTACTGTGCGGGTCGTCGCTCGTGATGAAGCGAGAACACGGCAGCCGACAGCGACGATACACCATGGCACTTCACTGTCGGGAGAACAGAGTTCCACTACTGCATTCGCCGAAGTGCAAACGAAGATATCCCAAGAAAATACGATCGAAATCATGAAAGAAACAAATTCCAACAGAAGGGCTAATATGGCCGCTTCGTGAAGGGATCTGATGAGCAGATGGCGTGTTTGCCAGTATAAGGAGGCGACGTAAGAACGTCGATGACGGCATCCGCACCATCAGCCAATGAATTAGTGTGATTCTAAGGGCTTCAGACAATCGGCACACCCAGGGGGCATTCCCAAAGCGTCTTAGCTTACGCAGCGTTGAGTGAACCTATGAAAGAGAACATATTATTCATAAGACATTTTAATATCTACTGGAGGTGGGAGGAATTTTATACCGAAGTACATGTGTACTATATGATAGCACATACATGTAATTTTTGCTGATTATTCAATGGAAAACTGTTTCTTTTTTAATTCATTGTTATTAAATAACATACTTTAAAATACTGTTCTCATTTATATCAAATGAAAGTGCATAACAAATTTGAAAATATAACATTATTTAATATACATCATGTCAGTTTCACAAATGTATAATCATGTGTTTGGTGAGAACATTTCTTATGATCCAAATATTTAACATACCTATATTTATAGACTATTTTAAGTGTTCATATAGGCCACATTTCATGAAGAAGAACCAGCGCTGTGAAATTTTATTTAGTTGCAATGCTGTGTGATTTTTAGCTTTATTAATGAGTTTAACATCTGACAAGCGACTGCTAGGAATAAAAAGTCGAGGCCCAAAGCACTGCGCAGATTGGCATATAGACTCTAATAAACTCTAAATTATTTTGATGAATTCTAAATATGATTTATTTGCCAGGACATGGAGAGCTTCTGTCTGGGTACTGGCAGTTATGGTGGAGATGGGTGCCTGGAGAGTAATTTCCAGCATATAAAAATTTACTGACTTCAGTGTGGGACATGGGAAGGTAATTGAAAGCAATATAAACAATTCATAAAGCTGAGTGGACATGCTTGACTTTGTACCAGTGGAGAGGCAAGGGGAAGGGTGGCGACTTTAATCACCAGGGGCAATGGCCAATCGGACAACGCTGATGTATTCAAGGGTGGAGAATTGAGAAGGATGGATGCCCCAGAGGGTGATAGAGCGGTATGGGCCAGGTGGTTCATTGCAACTCAGCTGCTGTGGCATTCAGAGATGCCCTACTGAAGTCCTAGCTAAATCATTACCAAAAGATCTCTGCTCAGTGTGAAAAGTGACTTCCTGTTTCAGCTCAAGGCTGTGTGGGCTGCTCTGCTTCAAATCAGGGGTCAGCTCTCACGGACTTATGCGCCCACAGAGAACATTTGGATTGATTGATGTTACTCTCACACCTTGCACTTGGATCCCGACATGCCTTTAAATTGGAGTAGATAATAGGTCTTCAACATAAAAAGCTCGAGAAACTTGGAAGGCACTGTGTGACTCCCCAACTTCCCAAAGTATAAGCGGGCAGCTTTCAGCTTTCACTGAACTATCGATCCCTCCTCATGAGGGTGCAAGCCAAGCAGTTGTGCTTGGCAGCAGAGCCCAATTTTGAAAATGGAGCCAAGCTTGTTCTTTGTAATTTCTCTGTATATTTAAGAATACTCCAGGACCACCATTTAAAACTGTTTGGAGATAAACAATGCATTTAAAAGTGTTTGGATGGGGAGAACCCTTTTGTTCTCGTTGCAGAGAGAGACGACGTTGCAGAGAGACAGACCCCTTTGCACTTGATATTAACATGTGATTTTAGTGATCAAATCACAATTAATGATCACTTGACTATATTAAAATCCAAAAGTAAATGCACCTTTGTCATTGTTTTTTCTGACTTGTTATAATGCTTTCTGAATAGTTGTTGTGTTTTCGGAGTTATTTTGTTTTTAGATTTGCATTAGTAATTTGTAATTTTGTTTTCAAAATCGTGATCTGTTTTGCACTTCTCGGCCACCATATGTTGTTTGGGGGTTTTCAAGAAAAATTATACTAGCTCATCAAATAAAACCTCCAGCATATTCAGTTATCAGACACGACTGTAGCTTCAAATGGGACTGGCTTCTATGGTAAGATGAAACAAATAAACTAGCTTCTTCGCAAAAAACACTCAATATGGGTTTGGTGAACACAGGGATAAAAAGTACCCCGTGTTTACAACAAAATTTACTGCTGTATTTTTGATGTTGAGGGCCTATATTTTTGCTGTAGGTCCTCGACATCTTCTTTAGACACATGGCATCATGGATTCTGTCAAATACCAACAGATAGAAATAAATAAGTGACTGACTCTGTTAGAAATCTTATAATGGGACATGTTTGTGTCTTCCAACCATATAATACTCCAAACACAAACCTAAAAAACAACACAAAAATTGGTCACTGAGCACAAAACCAAGCTTCTGCTATGGCCATCCCAGTCCTTTGACATGAACCCTATAGAAAATGAGTGGGGTGAACTGAAGAGAAGAATCTGGGTGATTCTGGATGAAGGATTGTCTCAGGATCACTTTTTAGGTGTTCTCTTACCTAATCAGGCATTATAGGATCAAATGTAGAGCTGTTAAACTGGCAAATGGAGGTTTCAAAAAGTATTGAATAAAAGGGAGCCGTTAATTGTGGCCAATGTGCATGAGAGAAAAACATTTCATAATTTCATATAATTAAATTTCATAATGATATTTCCCCCAATTTTAAATTATTATTGTTCAATGAAAGGCTAGATTTTTTGTGATTTTTTTAAATAAAAGCTCAAAAGGATTAACAACGCAGATAATTTTCACAGCCTTCTTTGATCATATTTACCAAGGGCGCCAATATTTTTGGCCATGACTGTATATATATATATATTATGTAAATAAGGAAGAAAGCCTATATATGATGTAATAAAACTGTCATTTTTGGTCACATCAGAGCCAGCCAGCCAGCCCAAAATATCCAGACTCTATCTGGATACGGAACGCATGTTAATGAAAGGAGTAAAGGGGGCCAGAGATAACCTTCTGATTGACTGCATTTCAGATCCAGGCAAGTGAAAGCTCTCGGATGAGGATTTGAGGGGTAGGAGCGCTGAAGCAGAAAGAGAAAGATATCTTGCAGTTTTTTCTTTTTCTTGGGTAAACTGTGGCAGTTGCAGGTTTTGTATAGCTCCTCTTTTCTACCTGAGTGTGAAAAACGAGCAAAGCTTGAGACTGAGATGGTGCCAATCAACTGCTGGCTGTGTCTCAACAGCTCTGTCTGTATGAGCGGCAAAGAGGCCTGTGTGAGTGTGTGTTTGTGTGTTGCCAGTGTGAAGAAAGGCAATTACTGATCTCCTCACCTGCAGTAGGACTTGGGAGGCTCATGCTATTCACACATTGTTCCAGCATTTCCAGTACAGCACAACCTCCTTTAGCTTTGCTACAATACTCCATATTCAAGAGCCAACATTCATGGTTCTGGATATATATATGGACATGGTTGTGACTACACACAGACACACACACACACACACACACACACGAGAACACAAGAACCATATTCTCTTTTCAGCTGGCCTAGTATTTGGCAGGGAGCTGCAGGATCGAAGTCTTGAAACTGAACAGATAAACATATGTAAAATTAGCAAAAACTGTCTCATAAAGGTTAAGGAAGGGTTAAATAAAACGTATGATGAAATCAAGTCCAATCTATTGTATCAAGGTCCACCCACTTAGAGATGTCTGGTGTCGCCAGTGAGATTGACTGATCATTTTCAAATGTTACCGATGTACCACACCCCAATCGATTGCATGGTAAACATCAACTGAATATTTATTTATCTCCATCGACAAATAACATGAGATGTTATCAATCTTCACAGCTAATGGGCGACGTCCTCTCTCAATCTTTGCATGTTTGTGCAGCGGGCCTTCCTTGAGCTTGGAGCAAAAGGCATCACTGATAACCCTAATGTATTGATAATTTCAGGACTCCCACAGAGTCTGCTTTGTTCATGTCTTTTGATCTACTGCTTCATGCTCAGTCACACTAGACACCGTGCATTTTCTTGATTAACGGACAAGGACAATCATTTGTACCAAGGGAGCGGGTTACTTTATTTCCTCAATGATTTCTGGAGAGCTGATTAATAACATAGCTCTATGGTTCTCCAAAGAGTTGGAAATTTGATTTAACCATTTGATTTGATCTACATCAAGACTATATCTCAATCAAATGGGTTTATGCAGGAGACAAGTTGCTTGTTACAGTAGCAAGAAAGGTAAAGCATCGGTATATTAATGCACATTTAACATGACTGGTTTGCTTTATTAAGCTCACAATACTTTTGTGTCTTTTCCTTGTAATTTAATTTCTTTGAAAATGATCCATGCTTTTAGATTGTACATACAGGTTTCTAAGAAGCACATTAAGGCAAAGTGTTTTAAATCAGAGCAGATTGTCCAGATTGTGTTCGGAAATTGCTAATGTTACACGTCAACGGATGTACTTTACATTCACACATTGTCCATTAGGAGGTGGTGTGAACAAGGGGGTGGGTGTGAGAAAATGAAAGGCCAGGGAGTGAGCGATAGAGAAAGAAACTGAAAGCACAGAATTACACGCTGGGTAGTTACCATGCATCTAAATGTTCTGAAAAGCTGATTCTTTTTGAACTGGTATCAAAATATAATGGCATTTATTGGGAAGTTCTGACATTCTTTTTTTTTTGCATAGCCTATTTTCTTCTGGGTGTTAGCTCCATTCAAAAACCTGCTGTGCTGCCTACATGCGCAGTATCCTGACTGTCATAAGTGACCGTTTTGGAACTCTCTACACAAGCATGCCACACAAAAAGGGTTCTGCATGGGAGACTGTGCTTACAGTTGATTTCAATAGAGTTTGACATTAGCATGATTGCTAAGCTAAGTGTGGTGCTCTAATAAGTTTAGAGCATACAGAGATATTAAGTCAAATATTCAAGTATTAATTACGCTGAAGTACTTTTATTGAAAATTTCCATGCAATACTGTGCAATACTAATGTCAATAATTTTGCTAAAACAAAGTATCTCAGACAGAGCTGGGCAACTTCGGTCCAGAA
Source organism: Gymnocypris eckloni scoliostomus (assembly GCA_027564155.1). Classification (NCBI taxonomy): domain Eukaryota; kingdom Metazoa; phylum Chordata; class Actinopteri; order Cypriniformes; family Cyprinidae; genus Gymnocypris; species Gymnocypris eckloni. The sequence goes on from CM050416.1 coordinate 27,870,698, forward strand.
GGGTTGTATTTAACGCAGCATTAGGGTTGGAGCTAAACTCTGCAGGACAGGGGGCCTAGATTTAGCAGATAGATTTTGGAACAAACCATTTGCTTAGTTATACATAATCCCAAAGGAGCTCAGAGATCTCATAAGAGCCAACATAGCAATACATCAACACTGTTTTATAGAATTAGTCTATTAAGTGGACAACAAGTTAAAATTTGTCCTGAATCGCCAAAGCCCCCAATCTAAATATCTGAAAGGTGCTTTTCTTTTACAGTCAAATAACATGATTGATTTTGCAACCAATACATTTTCACTGTGTTTCACTGTACTTTAATTGCCGTTAGATGAAGACGGCTCACTATTAAAAGCATTTTGAGTCAGAAAAAACAAACAAACAAAAATAAAATGAGTGCAGTTTCCCATTACTGAGTTGAACATGTTGGTATGTGTAGTGCCTACCACCTTAATATTATAGAGTATGTCTCCCTTCTTTATTGATTTCATCCTGTTGATGAAGTGTGCGGCTGCTGATTGCACATCATGTATATGCAGTCTCAGAACTCTTAAAAATCCAGATGATGGTAAAATAATAAGCTGATTCGCAATTTGTGTTGCTTTTTTGTACAAATGGTGAGACTCATACATTCCTGGAGGACAGATTTTGATTTATATATATACACACACACACACACGTTACACTCATCTTTCTTAGTTCAGATTTATACTTATTCTTACTCTTACTTTAGTAGCCAATCTAAGAGCTGCGGATTATGTAGTATAAATTCAACACACTCTACAATTACTTCAAATTTTCAATAACAGCTTCCTTCTTTCTTTCATAAGGCAAAAAATGTCCATAAGTTCTATCATATCCGTAATAGGATTTTACATTGGACCACCTGGACGTAGGATTGTAGCTTAAGGTGACAGACCTGAGAAACACTGTAATGTGTTCACCTCTGCAAAGTAAATAGATGGGGATTTTGGCCTAAAGCTGAGGTGATTTCTTTACCACTAGATAATTACATTTTAGTGATTGTTTTCAAAAGTTTCCCAAACATTTCCTGTCAGATCTTGTGAAACATACACCTTTCTTAGCTTTAAATACTTTTTTTATTGCACAGTGTGTGGAATGCAAATGCAAGCCTACTTGTAAATGTGGTCCTGTGTATTACATGAAGTGCTTTGCATCAACCTTCATTAAAATGGACTCTTAGTGACTCATTTGTCATTTAGACATTCAGCAAGCGAGATTCTCACAGAAATGATTACAAAACATATTTAACCTCTCACCCTATTTAGCAAGCTAAAATCTCTGACTGCCTGTTGCTGTCATCACTTTTAGATACATTATCATAAGAACCTGAAAAAAGCCCTCCGTTTTGTAATATCTCCATTTAATATCTACATTTAAAGTCATTTGTACTGCGTCAGCAAGTGGTGTGGAAACGGGCCAGAAATATGTCCTGTGACCATAAATAGCAATTTCCGTTTATTCTAATAGACTGAGCTTTTAAAAGACAAAGAAACTGGAATTACATTTGTTTATGCTTACATTCTATGTTGTATTGATCATGATTCATTAATGCTTTGATTTAGCTTTCTCCCCCTTTCTGTGGGCATAAAACAATGCCATTATGATGAAGAACGTAATTGATCTTATTTCAGAAAACCACAAGCCTTTGAACTCTAATAGTCCATGATGCTGGTGTCTCTTAGTAAGACACATTCTCCATCTTTTTGATGTCTCTCTCTCTCAGACATGAACACACACGCAAATGTGCATACCACATTTAAGATGACATCTCCATATAGCTTCGTAATGTTGCAGTTTTTATCTCAGGGAAGGGAGCCCCGGAAAATGAAGAACGCCATCTGCTTCTCTCAGCTCCAGAGGAAAGAGATGCTGAAGCAACTGTGCAGGGAACGGCAAAACTAAACAAATGAAGTTATTAGGACACCAGCAGAGGACAGAGGACACCAAGCCTATGGCTTCTATTTAGAGAAACACGCCAGAATAAACAGAGAGGATTGCTAGGAAAAACACACACAGTTTGATGCACTACTGGTGACTGACAAGGAGTGAGGGGTGAAAAAAGCAACAAGCCAATAGTTAATGAAGGGCAAAGCTAGAGTCTGCTGTGTGATGAGAGGCACCCAACACAACTGAAGCTCCATTTCCTCACAGGCTGCATTCTGTAAAGGTTAACACAGTCTGGGACTCTTGGTGGATACAAGGACGGAAACCATCACTCTTCCATCCGGCCCTCAACCCCACTGTGCCTCTCTGCCACACCAACGAAGATCTCTACATAATTGGGAAGTGTTGAAGTAAACATAAAACATGCCGAACGTGTCTATGAATAGAAATCATATTCATGTCTGATCTCTACCACACCAGTCCACCTATGTAACTACAGCAACATTTGCATAGGGAAGTATTTTTTTAAGATTGTATTCCAGTAACATATTTCACAAGTTTTGTGTGGGTAATATATTTGTTTTAGAAGGAAGGCTCTCCAAGACTGCATTTATTTGATCATAAATACAGTAAAAACAGTAATAATTGTGGAATTTGAATGTAATTTGTATTATAACTGCTCTTTTATGTGTTGATATATTTAATTTATTCCTGTGACAGCAAAGCTGAACCATTACTCTCGTCTTCACTGTCACATGATTATAAATCAGTTTTATTTGCTGATTTGGTGCCTAATACGCATTTATTATTACCAGTGTTATTAATACAAACATTTTACATCGACCTAATGTGTCATTGTTGAATATTAAGTCTTAATTTATTCATTTATTTTTAAAAAAAGTACTGATGCAAAACTTTTGAACCGTATTTTATATACAGCTACATATTGTACACACACACATGTACACAAGTTGTCTGTCTTAGCTTATTATGTGTCTAACTATATTTGGAGGTCATGAGTCTGAAAAAGTCAATTCTTATATAAAATTAGTTGAATCCTTAAATTTCAGAAGTGGAAAAGAAAGCAGCTAACTTTGCCAACAGTAACTGGACGCAGACCTAAGATGCTAGAATAAAAACGTCAGTTTGGGTAATTGACAACGCGCAGCAATACACATCATATTAGGATTATTCTCCATGGAAAGTTTATTTATTTATTTTTTTTTTTTCTCTGCGTCCTGACCATTTGCAACTTTATTTCTTAGCTTAATTATATTTTGCTGCATTCATTTCGGTTTCATTTTAGCAGCAGTGCAACACCTAGTGCAGAGCATGTGAGAAAGAGTAATGCATAAGAATAAAAGATAAAGAAATCGCAGAGAGAGGTTGCAAAATGCCAGAAGCAACCATCAAGAGACTGAGCCACATGCCTCCCAGCAGAATACTCTGGAAGACAGCAGGAATGCCATTTATCTGCCATTTCCCCACCTTTCCTCCATCATTAGTTTAATAACCATCCGATAAGCTGCACAGACTCAAGCCGGTGCTTTACTTCCCTGATGTTATAGACCTCAGAACCTGGCAGTGTTATGCCACTCTTGAGCCACTACTGAAACAATGGGGCTTGATGAGTCTGCCGCCATCATTGAAGGTTTCACATTGATCTTGTCCCATTAATATAATCCGCTTAGGCTGCCCCACAGAGACACTGTGTAAGAGTTCCATGTTTCTCAACTGTATCAACATTGCACACATGGGCACAATAAGCCCTACACACTCTCTGTCCCACTGGTTATCAAAAAGCGTGTGAATATTAAAAGCACTTTGAAAGTAAAGCTTATTACCACTGATGGCAGATGAGCTGTTTGCATGACAAGTGTATATTTGCGCGCACATATATTTATGTCATTTACAATCAATCATTTTTCATATGCTTTTATACAAAGCAACTAACAAATGAGGAAAAAGCACACGATTTTTTTTTTTTTTTCCTAAAGGAGCAAAGAACCATTTTAAGAGTGAACAAAAGGCGTATTGAAGCACAGGAATTACAGAGGAGAAATGATAGTTGAAGGAAAAGTTTATTTACTTCCTTCAAAGGGTAACACAAGAAGAAAATTTGGAAAATGTTGATGCAATTACAAATGAATTTGAGAACAAATGCAGATAAATCAGTTCTTTGAAAAGATCCAGTTCAAAGGATCGATTTGCTCTCAAAACATGTAAAGGAGAAATAGGCCGTAAAGCAACAAAACATAAAACAAAATCAAGAGAACAGAAAGAATAGTTGAATAAATAGTTATCTAAGGGTGCTATTTACTCACCCTTGTGTCATTACAAAAGTTACTTCAATGTATCACAGAAGAACATTCAGAAAAAAATATAGTTTCTTGTCCCCATGCAATTACAAATGAATTTGTCATCTAGTCCAAAAACAAAGCAATAAATAAATAAATAATAAAAAAAACATTTAAACCACTATTATTTTAGTTTCTCAAACAAATATATGTATCACTAAGCCTTAAATGTTTGGAACGTTCTGATTTTGAGTAAATAATAACAAATTAAATTTTTGGTTGCACATTTTTTTTTACCACATGGTTATACTGTAAGTCAGATTGTAAGTGCTCATGGAGTTGTGTCTTCAGACTGAAGTTTGTGATTGTCTCAGTAGATCAGGTGGAGGTTGAAATCATTCCACCACAGTGGAACAGAGAGAGTGAAGGTTTTTGTAAGCAAGCTAAAATTAGCTATATTAACAGCAGCCCGCTCCTCACACTCATCACATGTGAATTATGATAATAAAAATGCCAATTTTTCCAGTTGCTGTTCCAATGGGTAACTAAGGCCACATGCAAGTTATCCACATGCTCTGTTCTGAAGACACTCTTAAGGATGTATGGGCTAGGCCGGCTCTAAAAGGCCAGTGGCTGGTTACGTAAACAACACTTATCAAAAGGGCATCCAGGTTAAATGCTGCGCTGCTGCTGTCTGCCATGATCAGTTTTGAAGGCGAGAATGCCAAGTCTAACTGTAATGTTGCCTTATTCCTGTAGTCTCCCGCTAACAGGTGATAGAGTGACATATTCACACATGATCAGCCACGCTCGGAAGCTTTTGCTTAACATTGTGACATATGTGTCAACCTGACACCGTCTATCTGGGAGACATTGATTGCGACTGTGAATATATGAATGCTCGGGATGGAGTGTGAGTGGCTATGAGTGAGTGTATGTGTGTTTGATACAGACAAAGGCGTCCTTGAGGGCTGATACTCAAGGATTAAACCAAAACAAACCCAGTAATTGATGTAGTTTGGAGAACAGAGGGGTCTTAACGTATGATATTTCCTCCAGAGTCAAACAATAAGGAGCGCCAAAATGCTACCTAGCAACAGACATAATAATTACTTATCATCTGAAAAGGGAAAAGAGTGTGTGTGTGTGTGTGTGTGTAGAGTGTGTATGAATGTAAAAGACAAGCAAGAGAAAGAATATGTAGTGGTCTGACACATAGCCAGCAATAGAGGGTTATTGCTGCCTTACAACTTCAACACATCACTGTGGTAAAAACCCTCAATCTGACATGTTTAGCTTGTTTAACCTCTCTGCCATGCAGAACTGTGACTATCTATTTGCTGAAATGCCCATGGTATTTTTTTTTTTATTGAGCGCCCAACCCAATGCAAGTGGGTGTTATGAGTGTCCCCGACAGGAGAATAATGCTAGGGCAACAGTGATGCTTTTAAAGAGAACAGGAAGTAAACGACCAGCACTCACTCTGTGATTTTGGAACAACAAAGTTCTTTTGTCAGAACATGCATTTTCTCTCTGAGGTTGATGGACGGGGTCAGGGTTATATCTCCTTGCCAGCATGGGATGCAATAACTATATCTAGGCATGGAGTTGTTTAAAGTACAGAAGATGGAGAAACGAAAGTGACTGAAAGAGGAGGCAAGAGAAGAGAATGTGGAAAATTAAAACAAATTAGGTTTTGTCACTGATTCTTAAGATAAAACAGGCTATAAACATAAAAGTTTATGTACCACCAATGATTAAAAATCAGACAATAAATGCGTACTTTTCTGTTGCTATTAAAACACACATATGAGTTGGTAATGAAGATGTCAAGCAAAGGATGGCATTTTTAATATGTGCCGTTTTCTGCACTGCCAAGCACAACACAAGCTCATGGCCCAACCAAACCCTGATTGCCAAAGTGCATGGTCCCAACCCTTAGAGCAACAGGGGGCTGTATCACAGAATGCATCTTCACATCCCTCGGTGTGAGATTGGTCTGTGCTGCAACTCCTCCACAATTAAATAAACCAGTATATGAGAGTGCACATGTGTAAACACACACTGACTGTAGTCCGCTATGAAAACATGGGACGCTGACTGAAGATTTATATGAAAATAAAATGGCCCAAATAGACTAATAAACCACCAGACAGACACAGATACGAGAGACGCAGAGAAAAGTGCATTTCTAGGGGCTCAAAATGAGGTCCTCCATCACCTATTTTCCAATGACAGTCGGCCCACCTACAATACACAGTAGACGCAGACATAGCCAATATCTCCTCTCTATAGATTTAATATCACTGCACTCAGCAAAAAACAAAACAACAAAAAACACGTCTCCAGTTCATAGATTCAACCTTTTCAGGTTGTATCTTTAAGGCATACCTCCCACAAGAGGATTGAGTGTAACTAAACTCCTAAAACATCTTAGCCTGACATTAGCAAACCAAAACATTTACAGATGTCAATGATGACTGGGGAGAGTTTTTTTGTTTTTGTTTTGTTTTTTAGCCTTGGCTTCTGCAGCCATTATTCCTACGCTGTGTAATGATATTAATGATGATGATGATGATGATAATGACAACAACAATAATACAAATAATGTGGACAAACATATATCATATATTTATCTAAAACAAACAAATTAATAAATAAAATAATCAAATAAATAAATAAAATAATAATGAATATTAATATTGGTTTAATTATGCATTATTATTATGTTGTTAATGAACAAACAAACAACTAAATACATCTATAAAACTTTAATATACAAATGTATATGAATATTTGTTTATTATTATTTACTTAATAATTGTCACTATTGTCGTTGTGTTGTTAAATGAATAATAACTAATTACAAATAATATAAACAAACAAATAAACAAACCAAATCATTCAAAAACCTTTCAAAATTGCAGCAAAATGGCCAGACCTCAATTATCAGTAGTGCTTCTCTGTATGGTTGAAAATAAAAGCTCTGTTATTTTCTTCCAGTCTTGTGCCCCCCAATCCTGTCTGTCTCAGGGCTACCATAGCCCAACATAGAGCTTACAGGGTTTTTGGCACTGTCACACAGGTCAGGAACCTGCTCCTCTCTCTCACTGACATTGTCAGTCAGCTGAATGAATTAGATATGCCAGCACTCCAGCCAGTGTTAATACATGGCTGCATTGAACAAGCCTTGTTTGAGTGGCGGCTTGAGATGAGTTTCGGTCTGTGTGTAGCTCATGTAAAATGGTAGATTCGTCACGGTGGGACAAAGCGGGCGAGACGGATAGGGATGGCACGACGTGACATGAAAGCATCAAAGAGAGACGGTGTGACAAAGACTGTGGTTTTTGATGAAGTAGACTGAAAATATTATTGTCAATCGCTACAATTGACAGATGAGGAACTCTACTAAAGCAATACAACCAGAGCAACATTTCGTCCCTCAGATCTTCCAGGTGTAAGCAATTGTGTGAATATTTGCTGTCTCTCTTTATATTACAGCATTCACTTTACTCTGTATTTATTTACATAAATAAATACAGAGTAACACTCAAAACTGTATGCATTTGCTGTATAAATATTTACAATGCCCTGTGGCAAATCCTTTTGCATATTATTATACAACTCACTGGAATCCTTGATTCTGATTGGCCAATCACATCATTCAGTGTTCCAAATTGTTGTATAATAACCACTAAACTCTGTTTATGTATATTCATGTACATTACCTGTTGTCCCTGCCAAACAACCTCTTTCAATGTGCTGGTTTTATGTTTCTTAGAACACTTTCTTCTTCCTTAATAAAATAATTTCAACTTGATTAAGTATTTTCATCACTTTTTATTTATTTATTTATTTCCCACATAAAAAAGTACGACCATGATCACAAAATAAACCTCTTCAGGGTGATATAAGCACCTGCCCAGTGCTTTATTACCCTGTCATGGTTTATTTTGACTGCAAATTATGACATACTTTGCCCCAAATAAAAAAATTTTTGTATTTTATTTTGTTTCCAGGAAAGCTGCTTATAAGTACACACTGATGTTATTTCTACAGTAAATTACAGATATTGTAAAATTAAGTGTTCACTTTCAAAAGAACCGTTATGCATCATCTTTTGTATTTGTTGTATCTGCACAAAATCACCGGTAGCAGATTTAGCAGTGAAGATACGCTCAATGATATGACATGATGGAAGATTCAAAAGACCAGGCCATATTGAACAAACTATCAGATTTATTATAGCAATTTTCTGTATTGTTGTTTGAATTAAGGTGCACAGGGACCTACATTTGCTGATGTCTGCATTAAGTAAGAGTGAGTCAGTGTGTCTGAGAAAGAGAGAGAAGCAAAGTAAAGAATGGAGTTAAATGAGAATGGAAGAGCAAAGTGGGACAGCACCAGTAAATTACCTCACGGGAAATGGTGATAATATTTTCTCTGTGGACTCGACCTCCTATAAATTACACTTTGCATTTAATAAGCCTTTACCGCGAACTTGCTACCTTATATGCTTTTACCTAATTAATCAGAGATGGCAGTGCAGTGGCTAACTTGCTTTACTCTGTATTTTACCGTGGTTAAACCCCCATTCTAATTAGGAGAGATGATCTAGTTTTCTTTAATGATAATTGATGGATATTCTCCTGCTTCGTGAAACCCTTTCTCTTTTGTTCTACCCTCCTCCTCTGCCGTTCCTACGAACCCAGCTGCAAATCAGCCACTTCTATAAAAACGGCAAATGAGCCTGTGTGTTTGATTAATGGGCTTAATTTTCAGAGGATTTGACTCTGCTACGATAGTCCACTTCACCTCTAAAGCTTTCTGATGATTAGATTTAGACTGTGTCAAAAAGTCAAACAGCTTAGAGACAAGTGTCCCTGAACCGCTCCCTCTATGCCGTCACCTCCCTGACGCACTCACTAACCATTAACACCAACTTGATTCCCATAAAGACTTTGCCTTGGAAGATAGATGTAAAGAAAAGTTTTATTTTGCTAATGTACCAAACTTCTCACGATAGCACATTTATATTCTGGATGGTGTGACTTCTTATGCAGATCTACAGGAAGAGATGCTGTTTGTACTTTGGTTTAAGTTAAGTTTACTTTAAAGTATGTGCTTTATGAAAACATCATGCGATGTGTCACAAAGCAAGTCAAAATGATGAGGAACTTATTTGTTTATGGCTCACACAAACTTTCCACATTAATATGGATTTGAATGTGTTATCGTAGGTGGGTGTAATGCATATTTTATGGCTTCACATGTGGCTCATCTGATCAAAATCCAGTTTCATTATATTATTTTTGACTGTTTTTAGTGCGTTACATAAAACATTGTTTCTGCACTGATGCCAAACTTACATATTCATAATTTAAGTTTTGCAATCTTCAAGTTACAAATAAAAAGAGTCAAATGTACTTATTTTCAAAAGATAAGATACTTATGTTTCAAATAAATGCTGTTTTGAAATTTCATCATCATTTCATTCATCTAAGAATACTGAAAAAGAAATGTTCACTAAATTATTAAGCAGCACAATTGATGAACACTGATGTTTCTCAAGCACCAAATCAGCATATTAGAATGATTTCTGAAGGATCATGTGACTCCGAGGACTAGAGAAATGCAATGCTACTTAAAAATTCAGCTTTTCCATTACAAGCATAAATTACATTTTGAAATATATTAAAGTAGTGACAGTGATTTTAACAGTGATTTGAAATTGTAACATTTCACAATATTATTGTTTTTACTGTATTTCTGATCAAATAAATGCTCCCTTAGTGAGCATAAGATACTTTTTGTATATAAAACATAAATAAATATGTATCTTACCACTCTAAATTTGTAAATGGTAGTGTAACTGTATCTTGATATATGGCATTACAGCGCTGTAAGATTTTGGTCAAACTGCAAATGCTAAATCAAGAAGATTTTTGGAATGTTTGCTCAAGATTGATCAAAAATGTCTCTTTTTTAAGATTTATTTTCGTCATTTTGGCCTTTATTGTAATAGGACAGTTATGTATTGACAGGAAGTGGGATAAAGAAGGGGACGGGATCGGGGAAGTTCCGGGACATGAACTCGGGACAGCCAAAGCGCACCTGTGCTATATGTCAGTGCGCTGCCCACGAGGCTATTGACACCGACAAAAATGTATCTCTTTGATGTCATGATGAATTTACAATTTTACTGTGCTCAGCAACCAGAAGTGTTTTATCTTATCATTAGTTATGTCTGCATTTACACAGGAGACTTGCTTTTGGAACAGCACTAAAGAGCACAAGAGCACATCTTCACTGGCACATCTCAAAATAGCCTCCACTCAGCATAAAAGCCAACATCACTTCAATCTGGTCCAAGAAACACAGCAGAATTTGGCAGCCTTATAAAAGTTTAATCGAGGAATCCCATAACCCAGTGGGTCAGTCCTTGTTATCTCTCCACACAAAGATGGCCACTGCTTTGTTGAGTAAATGTTGTCTCTAATACTCTTACGCAGTGACTTCTGATATAAATCCTGTTAATATTACATTTGAAGCCGGGCTTTGATGATGTAGGACAAGCTAAAACTAGGCTTTCCCCAAGAGAAACCAACGCTGCCTCAAGGGAGACTGCCCTTCACTGTTTTCTCTCCTCTGCGCTTTGGAGACAGATGACATTGCTGCCAGGAAATGGATTTGTTCTCTGCATGACTTTTTTTTTTAAGACTGGTAACACTTGCGTACAAATTTTAGAAAGAAAGAAAGAAATATAAAGAAAGAAAGCATATAGAATATACCTTTTTACTGCTTTGATTTGTATTACATTAAAGACAGCAGTTTATGCACTGATTCCAGACTTTTTTCATTTTTTATTTTATTTATTATTTGTATTTATTTTATTGTATAACCCCAGTTTTGCAATATTTAAGATCCAAATAAAAAGAGTAGATATTTATATGAGTCCCTTTCATTTCTAAAGTATTTAATTAACTGGATAAAACAAACAAACAACATGATTATTTGGAGAAAGGTCAGCATTTTTTTAAAAATAAATCATTCAATTAATATTTAGTTTAATTCTTTTTCAAATAAATGATGTTCTTTTGAACTGTTTATTCAACAATAAAAATGCAAAACCAAAGAAGCTGTGAACATCTTAGAAATAAAGGAAGGAATGAACAAAGAAAGGGAGGCATAAAGAAAGAAAGAAAGAAAGAAAGAAAGAAAGAAAGAAAGGATGAAAGAAAGAAAGAAAGAAAGAAAAGAAAGAAAGGATGAAAGAAAGAAAGAAAGAAAGGATGAAAGAAAGAAAGAAAGAAAGAAAGAAAGAAAGAAAGAAAGAAAGAAAGAAAGAAAGAAAGAAAGAAAGAAAGAAAGGAAGGAAGGAAGGAAGGAAGGAAGGAAGGAAGGAAGGAAGGAAAAAAAGGAAAAAAGAAAGAAAAACTTTAACACTTTTAAAAAAATAGGAAATATAAATATTCTCTCTATTTCTATGTCTGGATAAACTGGATAAAACAAGCAAACAAACAACATGATTATTTGGAGAAAGGTCAACATTTTTTTTTTAAATAAATCATTCAATTAATATTTAGTTTAATTCTTTTTCAAATAAATGATGTTCTTTTGAACTGTTTATTCAACAATAAAAATGCAAAACCAAAGAAGCTGTGAACATCTTAGAAAGAAAGGAAGGAATGAAGAAAGAAAGGGAGGCATAAAGAAAGAAAGAAAGAAAGAAAGAAAGAAAGAAAGAAAGAAAGAAAGAAAGAAAGAAAGAAAGAAAGAAAGAAAGAAAGGAAAGGAAAAAAGAAAGAAAAACTTTAACACTTTTTTAAAATAGGAAATATAAATATTCTCTCTATTTCTATGTACTATTTCTAAAAAACCTTTAGAAGTGAAGCCAGGAAATGATGACATATTCGCACATTTTCCGTGAGACGACTATTAAACATCTTTGCACACTCGAGAGCGACAGCGAATACTAGCTCGGCTGCTTGCCATTCAGATCCAGCCCCTGAAGAACCATCGGTGGATGGACATTAAGAATTCAACTCATGACCTTATGATAATGTTCCATCAGCAGAAGCAGATAGAAGTTTGGGAAAATAATTAATGAAATAAAAGGCACCCACTCCAACCCAGTCCGCCCTGCTCACACCAAGATCACGTATGCTGCAAGAGTAGATGCTTCAAAGTTTCTCCCTCCAAGGGCCCGGCTGGAGATGCAGATGTGTGCTAAGAAGCGCAGTGAGCTTGAGTATAACAGTGCTGTTAGCCACATGCCCTAATAATGGTAAATTGTTGTTTCATTAGCTCTAATTACTAAAAACTGTTAAGAGCAACAGGTTAGACACTGTAACTAATTGTCAGAGCACGCTGTAGGTAATTCTTCAGGAAGATTGTTCAAAGGCTCTCCCGATGTCAGCGCACGCACGGCAGAAAGCGAATCTAAGAAAAATGATTTGCAACACCTCTTATTGAGATACCTGAAAGCCTTTCCAAATGGCACGGTGACAAAAACTTTCTAATGTGTCCAAGATTTGGATGGCTACCATGGAGATGAAAAATACAGAACAATTTGTGAGTGTTATGAGATTATATAGCTGGAGATGAGGTGGCATAACTGTTCTCCTGCAGTGTCAGAAATACTATGGAAAGCGGCCAGCGGGAAAAGCACCTGTGTGTATGTGTTACAAACAGCGATATTCTGCTTTGTTGTGAATTGTAAATGCAGTACCCACACCTACCTACTTCTTACAGCCTGCATGATGATAAAACGAGTGGAGATCACTCTGTTGGCCGCTGCTCTTTGGCGAACCATTAACCTTTTGTTTGGTGGCGAGCAGTGCATTAATTTGTGCTCATGAAATGATTCTAACAATCAATATTAGCCGCAGGAAATACCATGATCGAAAGTGGCAGGCAATGTTCACTGTGGCGATCTATAAACTGACCGACATAGCTCAGAAAAGTCTAATATAAAATATATGAAGCAAACTGTGTAATTACCTATTTCAGTTTAATGAATCATTTTAGGTTGTTCTAAAGGTGTTTCAAAGACAGGACAGGTTTTTGTCACCATGATTATGACAATGTCTCATTCGCTCAGGCAACATATGTAGAAATAATCTCATCAATGGTAGTTGTAAAAGTTGATCTCAGAGGAGAATTCCACTATTGATTAACAATCATTTGTGATCACTAGAGTAGACTATAGTGTACAATTAAGTGATAATGACTAGAATAGCAATCTGTTGCTGTGTTGAAAATCAGACTGTGACTTGGCACTACTGGTTATTTTATTATTATTATTTAAATCTAAGAAAATAATCTATAAACTTTGTTCATTTTATATAATTTTTTTTATTTGATTTTTTTTATTTTACATTATTTTTTACTTAATTATCTTATGTTGAACAATTCTCTCTCTCTCTCTCTCTCTCTCTCCATTTCATTATAATCATGAGAATGTCTAAATAAACTATAACAAATATATATATATATATATATATTAAACTAAAAAGGTTATAGATGACTTTCTTAGATCTAAATAATACAAATAATTATAAAATTAATAATAATAATAAGACAGCCATCTATAACCTTCACTATCAGTAACAGTAATACGATTATTTTGTAGGGTTTATAAAGGGTCCTGGAAAAATATGCATACCACCCTTTACAATTTACTTTGTTATGCTATAATGAGTGTTTCTTTGCCCTTTTGAAGAACACCGAACAAAGTGAAAAGAGCCTAGTTAGAGTAACAAGAGAAATAATAATGAGGTCCTGTCTTTTTTCGATACTTGAGTGAAGTGTTGAGGTGACGCAGGATATGGAGCTGTACAGATGTAGGGGGTAGCAGGTGGAGCAGAGAGAGGCAGAGAAATGCGCAAAGAGGATCCTGCAGGAGGAAATAGTGATAGCCTTTAATTTGAGACCAATTGCACAGGGGAGATGGAGCATCATGCAGCAGACACTTGAGAATCGTCCATCTGCAAGGTAATAAATTCCATGCGTATTAGCATCCAGTTTCACCCACACTCTATATCTCTCGCACACGCACACAGAATCGGGCCCCCAGGTACAAGCGTTCTCTTTATGGCTATGGGAAAACATTGTGAATTGTTGGGCTTAAAGAGCACACTGGTTCTGTTGTAGATGGGTACAGCCTGCTTTCATGCTTTCTTTTTATGGCTGCCAGACACACATAACACAGTTTACTTTGATTATAGCTAATGCCTAAAGAGGGATGTATATGCCTCAGAAAGCTGTTTGAATTTGCATACACTGTCATGAAAGGTAAGGTTTGGATCACTGTGCTTCAATTTCCAGCCTGTTTCACAATTGAATGTCTGTAAATAATTGCTGTTTAATAGCAGTCTTGAAAAAAAATGTAATTTTATATTTAAAAAACTAATTTTAAAATAATGTACAACAAATTAATAAATTCATACACAATTTGTATAGAAGTACGGCTGTTGAATCCACAATTCTTGGATTTCAGCCATGGATAAACATCCACATGCTTGGATTTCAAAAGCCATTGTTCCAAGCAGCAAAGCACAGTGCAAAAAAAAAAAAATGCAATGGAAACCAAAGTGAAAATTTGTGGCACACCTTAGAGGGGTCATATAATGGCAATTTTTAGGGTCTTAATTAAAAGTCTGTAACATTGTTTGGTTAAAATGTTTCATTGAAGTGTAAAAAAACCACATTTTTTAACCTGCCAAAAACAGCCCTTTTCAGAGCAAGTGGTATTGTGTCATTCTCCTTTAAATGTGCATGAGCTAAATGTGCATGAGCTCTGCTGACCCCGTCCCTCTCTTCTGAGCTGCTCTTTGAGGGACTGTTTACTTTAGCTGCATTCATCATGAAACTAGCTAATTAGCACATTATTAGGAAAGGTGAATTGCAAAGATTCATTTAAAAAACCTTGTACTCACTTCTTCAGTAGATGAAGCTGGATCACGAATGATTTGCGCAAACATAGACGCATTTAGGTAGATCAAGGGTGCATTACCTTCAAAACCAAACGTAATCCTCTTCAGCGGCTCAGATGATGGGAGTAAATGACTACTGCTATTTTCATTATTACATCCAACAACAAAACACCTCAATAGCTTAGGAGTCATTCTTGTATACATATGCTCTGGTGGTGAAACAACTGATGACAGCTCACTTAGGGCGGGTCTGAGGTAAGACACCAGAGCAGTCTGTGCTAAAATGCTACTGTCAATCAACAATCGTGGGAGGGGCCTCCGTCTGTGTGATGTCACATGGACAGATGGCTCGATTTGAGAGAGGGGTAAATATTTTAGTAGATAAAAAAACAAACACTGGGTGGATTTTTATCATTATAGGGTGGTTGTGTACACACACTGCCAACACACATTTCAGTTCCAACAACCTGTAATAGTGCATGTAGCATTAAATGACCCCTTTAAACTGACAAGGTGCATTCAAGGAGAGCAAACATACATTTTACAGAGAACTACTTGTATTTGACAACCATCAAATAACAACATCTCTCACAAAGCCTGCACTAAGAGTATATTAAACTACTCAAGTATGTATATATTGTACATGCTACACTGCCAGTTAGTCTCCATTCACCCCTGACAAGCGTTCATCATCGGGGCAATCAGAAGGTACTGTCAAATTGCACACTTAATCAGAGGTGGGTAGATGCCAATGAAAACCCTGTAATACAGAACAAAACTCCCCATTGTTCCCAAACACTGATATCTGCAGCATTAGATGTCCTCCTCTGTCCTCTCCTCGCCTGGCTAACCACCCGCAGGGGAACGGCCAGCTAAGTGGCATTTACAGTGTTTTCAATTGGATATGATAAGCTAATTCCACAGGCCGGCATTCTGATTCCCTCTAATGTTATTTTTCTTTCTTTTTAACATGGCCAGCCTGGCCCCGAGCAGTAAAAGTTGAAATTGGACAGCTTTAGATTGCCCAAGATATTCAATTACCGGAGATTAACCCGTGCAAACAAGTGCATCTGGCGCCATCTCTGATCTCACTAAAGTCTGTCTAAGGAAAGAGACTACAGACAGAGAAACTGCCATATTGAGAGAAAAAATAATTATAGCAACTTCCTTCTTGCTCCAAAATATGACTTTCCGAGATCAATTGTCCCACAGCAGGTACTTTACTTATTTTAGTGAAAAAATGTTTCACCTTCGCTCAAACTACTGCCACTAGAATACGTTTTTAAGCCAGGATGGATGGCTTGAGATGTAATGATCGAATGACGGCTTATCTTATGAATATTAATTAGATTAACACCACTGGGATGTCCTGCACCAACCAACCAATGAATAAATAAATAGAACATATCCTAATTTACATCTCACAGATATATTAATATGGAGATTACATCTATGGCATTTTCTATTTTCAGAGCTGTCCATTTATAATGTCAATAATCACTTTACAAACAATATATATGGTGCAACATTGCTTGAACAGGTGTAATTATATGGTAATAGCACTTACAGAAGTTATTTTCCACTTAAATAAAAGTCAAATTTCCTTATATATGTGCATGTTTTTCAACAATTCAAATAAAATGCAAAAACGACTTTTCACATATTGTTGAAAAAAAAATCATTACACCTTCAAGAAGGTGCAAAAAAACTATTACAAAAAGTTTGTCACATTATTTATCGTTATTTATCTACAAAACGGTGTTAGTATGCAAAGTATTAAGAGACCATGCTCTCATTTACTTTCATTCATTTCCAACAACTATAGTAAATGTCTGAATAATGTCGAACATTCATTACTGTGGTTTCTTATTAAGAAGATTTATTACAGGGAGAAGTATACCAAGAAAGAAACATTTACAACTCAAATGGTCTATTGTTTGACAAATGCAGTTTTTGCTGACCAGCTCAAGAATCATCTGAAATATCAGTCAGTCAGCAGATGCATTTTTAATTTATCAGCTGTGGGTTAGATGAGCCCCATCAATCTTTGTATTGACACTTTAAACACAGCATTGACCTGCTAACGCAATGGCTCTAACTGATTCTGCTATAAAGTGGCTCATAAAATGGCTCCTTGTAACTCTAACCACAAATTATCCAATGATCCAATCAGGCTATTGATTCGTTTCTGCCTGTCCATCTCTTAATCATCTTTACACATACATTAGCACAAATAAAATCAGTCATGACTTGGGCAGTTTGCTTAGTTAAGCCAATGATGTCCATCATCACTAAAATATGTCACATTCTGCATTTTGAATTTTACAAATGTTTAAACGTTAAATGTTGTACATGAAATAACAGTCACGTGGGCAGTGCTGTGTCATATTTCATAGCTGTGCACAATGTATTTGTCACAGCTCCAGACTTATTTGTTCATTAATGATGTCATCAGTGACTAGTGGACTTCGACTTGACTTTCATCACATAAAAGTTGTAATAATCATATCAACTTGTGTAAAATGGGCATCCGATGACCCCTTTAACAAACACACAACCTTGGTGAGAAAACAAGAAAAAGTCTTAGCTATTCCAAACTTTTTATTGGTTGTATATTCAACTTGCTTTATTCAACTCACACACACATATATATATATATATATATATATTTTTTTTTTGTGTAATTTTTTTATTTTAATTTAATTTTTAAGTTGATAGGGGACACTGGGCAGCCTTGGAGTGCAGGTGTACAACACCATGATGAGGCAGTATGTGATGACAAATGGGGCGTGTAGAGGGAGAAATCAGAAAGTAATGCCTTCCAGGGAAAATTTGAGGGAGGGAGAGGCTGATCTATCTGTCCGGAGCTCCTCCCAAATGTAGAGGCACCTCTGCATTAGATTTCCTCAGAGGCCAATAACTCTGCTTGAAAAGGGATTACGCCAGTCCAAAGGTCTGGGTCACCACAAATAGACTTGTTCCAATAGCTATCTATCGTGTTCGGCACACCATTTAATGCAGCATGGCCCCCCTTTCCTGCAGAATAATATTTACTGCCTGCAGCAATGCGTTTGGAATCATGAAGGCTCGAAGGTCAATTCAATATTGGTTACATTCAGGTCAATATTGATTATGCATAATCATTAGACTAGGCAGCCTTCCACCCTGCATCTCGTTGTGAAGGTCGGTGCTTTAAATTCGAGTCTATGCGACTTCATGAACTGGAGTGGCACTTAAAGTCAAGCTCTACAAGAGATACGGGCACTGTTTGCCCTGAATATAAACGAAGGAGAGCTGCTCCAGATTAGGGTGACCTGAAACGACCAGAGCTATGCTGGTAAGGTGACTCGCAATAGACAAAACAACAGCCTTTCGTTTAATGAAACACAAATTATCATGAATACTTGGACACTGGGTGAACAGATGCATGAATTCAGAAAGTTCAGGCAGGAGGAGTTGGGACTTTATTCAAGGTCCTTAAGCACTCAAGGGCAAGAAGGCCAAACAACCCAAAGTTAATTTTCTTTCTCAACGAAAACATAACATACTCCAAACTTCCACACACATACAAACACCTAAAGAAACTCAACAAAAATCATTAAACTTCAATAACTGACCCTATACAGCCTTGCTGGCTGAAATGTATTAAATAAACAGCAAATCCATTAACAGTTGGATCTTGTGTTTTTCAGGTTTTTTTTTTCTACGCTGAGATACTACTATAAGCTTCTTTATTCTATCTATCTGGCAATAATTTAAAACTGCTGTGTTTTACATTCATCGAATTTCAAATAATTAGTTTTAATGAAATGAATACGAATTGAATATGCAAAGGATTATCGAAGTCATTTAAGCATTAATTGTAACAAAGCACTTCTTATAACACTAAATGTCTGAGCAATCATGACTATAAGAAATTACACAGCACATTTGAATCGATTCAGCGGTTTGATAGTTAACACTGCCTCTCGGTATCTCCAATAAATAACTACATTTCAGATACAGCTTCTTTTTGTTTTTGCTCTTTTTTTCAGAAGGAACATACAAAGCAAAGAAATCTCCGCAGAGAGGTGGGGATCAAAACAAGACAATAGTAATGAAGCATTCACAGACTAATGAAAAATGCAAACACAAAAATAAGAATAAATGCTGGTACAAAGAAAAGGCAACGCGGGACATAAAATGAGTGATCCATAAAAGATAATATTCAAATGTATGCAAACAAAAGCTTTACAGGAGGATAACATGTTATCATGGGAGGGTATGCAAACAGATTACAGATAAAACAAGGGATGCTGAGATGTCAAACTAATGAGGAAAAGCACAACTGCGTGTGGAGTCGTCCTCAGGGAATGACATTGGGTAGTTTTGTTCCCAAGACCTGAGAGCGGAGACCTTTTGAAGCCCAGGCTGAAATCTCTTTCTTTAGGATAGCATCCCTAGTGAGCCAGCTAGCTGAAAAAGTAGGTTATGGTGATTCAAGTGCATACACATGCAGGTCAGGACTGCTCAGCAGGTATTCTGTGTGTGTGTGTGTGTGTGTGTCATAAAGACAACAAAGAGACTTGTGTGACTGTACATAACACTCAAAGCTCAGAGGGAGGAGTGATGTAACTTGCAAATCATTTAGCAGACGTTTTTTCCCCCAACAAACGCAACTTACA
Source organism: Gymnocypris eckloni scoliostomus (assembly GCA_027564155.1). NCBI lineage: Eukaryota > Metazoa > Chordata > Actinopteri > Cypriniformes > Cyprinidae > Gymnocypris > Gymnocypris eckloni. The sequence goes on from CM050416.1 coordinate 27,890,505, forward strand.
GATCCTCTGCAGATCACCTGGAGCTTTAATATCTTGCTCAAGAGCTTCATTTAAAATATGCTGGTAACTCACCAATTTGATTACCACCATTGCAGAAGACAAAACTGTAATGGTCTACAGAACGTACATTGAAAACTGCAATCGCTGAAGAACATGGGATGAAAGAAAAATGCGTACCATCCTCAGAAGTGGTAAAAGGACAGATTAGCGATTGACTGAATATGAACATGAGGACAGGGTGTGTGTACTGAAAAAGAAAGACAAGCAGAACAAGAAAAAAGTTTGTTGTGCAAACTTTGGAGAAAAGCCTCAAGGATATAGAACATAACAAGGCTGGTTTGAAGGCTGTGTTGGCGGACAAGAGCCAGAAAAAATGTCCAAAGATGCTCCGTTTTTTTAATCATGATGGACCATAACGGCCTTGCAGCTTTCACCTTCCAATCAGCCTTTCTTATCTCTATAAACGTAAACGTATTCTTCATCTCGGCTTGAATGGGACTCTTTATAACCTGTGTTTCAGTGAATAAAAGCATGTCTATGTTTTGATCAGCACAGTTGAGGCATAGTGAAGGGACTGTTAATAAGCACAAGAGAATTATGGGAAGGCCATCAATTAATGAATGTGTAAAAGTCAGATTGCAGCGGTGGGTACAGCTATTTGATGATGCATAAATCCTTTCTGTGATTAGGGGCAGGTGAGGAACACACTTTTATTACAATGCATTGTCTGCCAGCCATTCAGAAGTTGGCCTTCATTGTTGATTTGAGACCTGCTTTGTGTTTCTTTCTTATAACGGCTATAATACTCATATAATGGTGACATTCTCAAATATATTCTGTAGATTCTGATAGCCTTGGCGAGGTATTATTCACATATTATAATGAATGTGAATAATGCAAAACATAAGCAGCTTTAAAATATTTATTTGAAATTATTTTATAAATATATCAATATGACTATATTATAATTATTTTAATAAACAAATAAGGTGGGTCAATGTACAGTCACAGTAATTCTAAGTTTATTTGAACAATATATTTATTAATATAACTATAATATTAAATAAATATTTGAGACCTTAAACATACTAAATTAATTATGTCACAATAAACTTATTATTATTATTATTTATTTTTAATAAAAAAAATACATACATAGCCTTCATAAATCACCAAACTGGCCCACTCAACTTTATTCCAAATCTTTTGAAACTGTATTTAAGTTATTTACCAAAAATCTTCCTCTGCCTTAGAATTCACAAATCACATTAAAAAAGATGAATATGATCCTATATTCTAGAAACAACTTCGGAAGCTTAACTTAAAGCCTTTATGTATACCATAATACAAGATTATAAAACTAAAATAGCATTAATCATGCCTTGTAATGCACTGTATAATGCATTGTACAATCTCATTAATAATTTTAACAACAATCAATACATTATAACACTCATCAAATTCATTGCTACACTATGCATTTTAAATTCAGTCATAATTATTTGTGATAAGATATAATGTATTACAATGTACATTATGAATAGCTATAATGCACTATACCCTTCATTAATCCTTTATAACACATTATACATCAATGCTTTAAGTAAAGCGTTACCACAAAGTTTTTGACATCAATGACTGCAATTTAATGGTTTAATTTTTTTCAGTAAGTTCTATCTAGAGAACAAGGGAGATTTCAGCTAATAATTAACTCAATTTCAGTTTGATCCTCAAATTAAGCTATGATATGGCTTCACAGATTTGTCGAATATTGCACTAAAGTTAAATTAACATATGGCACACAAGTGATATTTTAGTGGAGCAGGATAAAGCTGTTATTGTGACGTTTTCTTACGAGAGTGTGTTAATATTTCAAAAGAAACAAATCTGGTATAGCATCAGCATAAAAAGCTATTGCACGACTTAGCAGGTCTTCTTGCTTAGGCTTCCATTTCTTTACTGCTAATCGTCCCTCGCCAGTAAGAAAGATGATTTTCGTTCCTCACGCTGTGATGTCACAGGTGGTAAGATGAAGAGGGAGAAAGCGAGGCACGAGAGAGCAAAACCCCAGTCCCCTTATTTTATTAACACAAGTCCATTATCTAATGCAATCTCCGCTAATTAAGGTCAGCATACCCACATCATAAATATTTCTCTTCACCCACACACAAGGTCTGCTAGCTGTGGCAGCTCTGCCTGAGGCTTGGAAAGCGATCTCGTTCTTTATCTCATTCTTTTTCATGCTACTTCTATTTCAAGGTCAAAAAGAGAATATGTCTCTTAATTAGAAGGTTTCCCCTTTTATTTTTCACTTTGTATCACGTGAGGCAGATGGGAGGGAATTGTTTTCAAGATGTTCAGACACTCACATGTTGACTAAATGACAGTGTTTCCTTCTTGAACACAGACACCTGTGTGATCAAAAATACTATATAACAACAACAACCTTTCAATGATAATGTGCCACAGTCACATAAGAGTACTGATCGTGACCTATGACCTTTAGGGCTTTTGAGACTAACCTGAAGGGGTGCCGGTGAGTGGCAGCCTTGACATTTCATTCTTTTCCATTGAAAGAGTAAATTCACACATTATTATATCTGCAGATTTTGTTTTAGATTGCTTTTAATTAAAAGGATCAGTGTGTGAAAGCTGTGTGTGTGAACCTGACAAAGCTCTGGCGCAGTCCTGACAAAAAAAAAGAAAAAGAAAAGCAAAGAAATATAATTTACTGCGCCTGATGTGATTTTTTGGGGATATTTCTTTTTTTCTCACTTAAACATTAAATGAGCACTTACAAGAATCACCATTGCCCATTTACTTTTTTATATTGTATAGTTTGTTTAAAGTTTGTCTTTGTAATCTTTAATAAAATAGATATAACTATTCTGGTACATACTTTAAAACTTTCAAAGTTTCCAACAGATAGAAATAAAATCCTGGCCTAATATTCAATACTCCATTTCAAAACTTTTATATTAAATGAGATGCAAACAGTGTTCGACATTGATCTCAAGTACCAAACAGAACTCCACATTCCTCATTCATCCACATCAAACTGACAACAATAGCTGAAACTAACAGCAATGTTGAAAGCACCACAGAATCATAGTCTTTACTTTTTCTTTTCTTTAGTTTTTTTGCCTCACAAATAGCTTATTCAAGTGGACAGTTCACTCAAAAAAACTAATACAAAAAATAACACACTTATTTATTCACCCTCTAATTGCTCCAAACCTGGATGCAATTATTTCCTTTGTGGAGCACAAAATATATTTTGAAGAATTCTTCAACTTGTTTTTTTTGGTCCACATAATCAAATTTAATTTGCAAAACAACATTGAAACCTGTTAACTTTGATTTTCAAAACATATTATTTTGTGTTCCACAGATAGAAAAGCCTGTAGGTTTGAAGCAACATAACGGATTAACTATCTCTTTAAGCCATCTCTACACATTAAACCGGGGTATTAGAAAGCATTCTAACATAAAAAAATGACATACTTCACCTTCAAAGCCCGACACATTTTCATTAACCTTTGCTATGGCAAGCAAATCAAGGCATTGTAACCCAAGCAGACATACTGTGCTAAAAGCAGCTGGTGTGGAGGATTATCTAAAGCAGTAAATGTATGTAAAAATAGTGAATGATATGAGATTTCCCAGAGGAAGAGATCCACAGGTCATTGAGTCACAGTGCATCAAACGACAAAGTATACATCACTACACTCCTTTCCCCATTGACAGTTGACATATGTGTGTGGGATGGTGTGTTTCTGTTTTTGAGCACTGATTCATGTGTGCTTGTGTGTGTGACAGAAAGAGAGTGAGACAATAAACGCGTGTCAACAGGTTCACATTAATAACCCACATCTCAGCTGTGCTACAATTCTGCAAATCATTTAATAACCTTTTAAATTGGCAGTTCTTTTATAATGCAATGCATTACAGGAATGTAGAACAAAAGACGCTGGAGCCAGACGCTCCTGCAGTCGTTTATAGTCTACAAAGTGAATATGAGAAAGTATTATTTAAAATGTAGTGAAATCATTAACATTAACCATTAAGTGCATGTCAGAATGGCTCTCTGAAGAGATAAGGCCTACCTCATACTCACATTTACTAGCTTGTATTTCTTACAGGATGAAATCGTTTTAACATTTCCCAAGATTATGGCTATACAAATAAAATATAATCCATGTTCATATTCATATCCCTGTTCTGTTGCTATTGATTGCAAGAGAAAGAGAGAGCGTGAAGGAGAGGGAGATTTTTTACAGCAGTACAGACATTGCATCAGGGTAGAACTGCGACGCGTGACCTATTTCATCAGACTCCTTGACCCGGCAGGAAACAGTGACTATTGATTGGCTGGAGGAACAGACATGAGCTGCTTGGCTGTTCTTTATTCTGAGATCATACCAGTGAGGGAACATTTTATTTGATGAACGGCACTCCTTTTAGGTCAACTCTGTGTGTGTTCCTAACCTACCTATCCTTTAGAGACAAGTTTGCAGAAAAATGTAGTTAAATCAGTCAAAATTCATTTTGAGGATGCTCTCAAAGGGAAAAGAAGTGGACAAAATAATTAATCTTTATATACACACTACCTTACACAAGTTTATGGTCTGCAAGTTTTTCTCTTATATATTGATTTATTTTTTAAAAGAATAGTTGTATTTATTAAGGAAGGATTAAACTGATCAAAAGTGATGGCAAAGACTTTCATATTGTTCAAATCAAGGAATCCTAAAAAAAGTATCAAGGCTTTCACAAAATATACATGTAGAACAAAATTTTCCATTGTGACAAGAAGTAATGTCTCACAAATATATATTAAATGTATTACATTTACACAAATTCTCTCTCTCTCTCTCTCTATATATATATATATATATATATATATATATATACATGTATACTTAATTATTTATTATGAGTAACTTCATAATAGCTCCTTTTTTAAAATACTTTAAAATATTTGCTACTGAAACGTGGTAATCCAATCTGAAATTAGTAATTTCAATATACCAGAATTAATTAGTAATTAATAATCAATATACCAGAATGTATAGAGTTGATATCATATCATGTAACTAAATGTGTTTGCTGTTAAACTTGAATGTTAATGCTGCTTCAAGACCTTCAAGGTGGAAGTACGCTAACACAAAACACACATACATCACAATAATACATATTTTAGAGACGTTTTGAAGGTAATTGCATGTGATATTATGCATTTATTTAAGTCCAATTTAAGCTCATTAATAGTAAATATATTATGGAACTTGATCTTAAAACTTTCCCTGTCAATCTAAAAGCACTGGGAACTGCTCTCTCAGACTGGTTACATTATTGATACCCTGCTCAAAACTGAGTGCTGAACCCAGTATTTCAGAGTCAAAATCAGATTGCTCTTTAAGCTCTTCTTTAGCAAAGCAAGCCTCTGGATGCCAGTCACAGGCTTAAATAGCAAACAGATTATTGTACTGTTTTGTGAACAGTTTTTTGGAGCTCTCGTGTAATACAATTGTGGTGTATGCCCCCTCCCCCTGGATACAGCTAGGATAATGTGTGCACTCATACTTGTGTGCTAAAGCCTATATAGTGAGCAAAAGCAAGTGTGGGAACACGTCAGGATTTATCTGTTTTACTCAGAAGTGATCCTCTAATGCTTGAAAAGTTCAGTTCAGTATACGTTATGTGCCCTTTTGCATTTTTGACATATCAAGCTCTAAAACCAATTTTCAGATAAGCGTCTCTTTCCCATTCAGACTTTTTACCTCAGTCACCATATTGCTCATTGATAATTCGGAACGAACTGTATCTTTGAAGTCGAGTCACGAGAGATATTAAAGAGAAAAAAAAAATATTAAAGCCATTTCCTGGCATCATTCTCCCTCTGTAATCCGAATCCATGTTATCAAACACAAATTTGTCATTACAGAATTGAGCTCCACTGCATCATATTCCGCCATTAAATTGCCTTGACTTGGCAGATGACTTTCTAAAGGCCACCTCGTGCTCTGACTGATAGTGGCCTGTGGTGCCCAAGATAAGAATCTTCCGCTCGGGCTGGATGAGATGAGGGAGTTGAGTGAGCGGGAGTTAAATGTTACTTACCTCCACCAGCTTGTTGGCATGTTCGCGGAAGACCTGCGCATACTCCTTAACCTCTTTCTCGTTACCGCTCTTGGCCGCCTCTATCAGCACCAGCAGAGGCACGTTGGTTTCCAGGAAAGAGTCTGATATGTGGTCCATAACAGCCTTCCTTAGCTAGGAGAAAAGAGATAGAGAGAGTAGGGATCAGCCCATGTCCTACATAAACTGTCCAGCACTTGAACTTGTACTTTGGAGCTCCGACTGTAGGGCATTTACAAGCGGTAAACACCGGGTTTAACACATTTTCTAATGGAGAGCTTAAGAGTGTTCTGGTGTTAAAAACAGCAAGATGGAGTGCAACGGAATTGAACAGAAAGCACATTTATAGGTGCATTAGCTCCAACACACCGTTATGTAAAACCTCGATACACTTGAGATGCTTCAAGAGTGTCTGCAATATGGGCAGAAAAGCAGTATTCGCATTAATCTAAAGTTTTCCCCTGGAAGTTTGTGATGTAAAATCCATTTTCCTTATGGAATGCACAAGTTTTTGAATCAATTAACAGGGTTGTAAATGTCAGATAGCAAAATTACAAACCCTTTACTAGCATATTTATGGAGCGGTGAAATCAAAGAGGCCTTAAAGGGATAGTTCATCCAAAAATGAAAATTCTGTCATTAATTACTCTAATGTAGTTCTAAGCCCATGAGACATTGGTTCATCTTCAGAACACAAATAAACATATCCTTTACCAAAAAGTAGTATACTTTTTATGAAGTATATTTAAGTAAAGTTCAAGTACATTTTTAAGTATACTTTATGTAGTAAGTATATAAATATCAGTGTGCTAGTAGTATACTGGTAAGTGTACTATTTCAATACACCTTGGGACTAAATTGGCCAACTTTCTAGTATATAAAAGTACACTTTTAAGTATACTTGAAGTATAACAGTAGTAAACTGAGTAAACAACTAGTTTGCATCTACATTTTTAGCTTGTACAGCAACTATACTAAAAGCGAACTTATAGGTATTCTGATAGTTTACTAATTAAATACGTGTAGTAGCATCTTTAATAAACTTTGAAGTGTAGTCTCAGTAAACTATTAGTTTAGTAGATTTATACTGCAAGTATACTCTTAACGTTTTTCTTTAAATGAACTTTACATCATACTTTAATTATACTACTATGTCCCTAATTAGGTATTCATTTGTATATATTTTGTAAATGAATATCTGAACATACAAAACATCAAAAGAAAGAACAGGGTATCTGCTTGTAAACAAAAAAAAATGTATTCTAGCTTCATGCATTCTTTATTAAACACTTGAATGAGGGTAAGTTTCATAAATAAAAAAGAAAGAAATAAGCAACATTTTGAACAAAACGCTGAAAAAAAAGACAATGAATTGGATTTAGAATATAATCAAACGTAGATGTCGATTAACATCCCAAAGCTTGACAGTCATTATTACCTCTTCATTGGTGACATGTTATTCCATAACGTTACACAATTTTGATGCTGTTTTATATCCGATGGTCATGATAGATTATATGTGGAAGCATCTGTTGTTTCAGTTTCTTTACTTGTGTTTATTTTGGAAATTCTGTACAGACGATGTGTACTAGCGCCCCTACCATATAACAATGAAAACACGGATTCTAGGAGCATAGCATTTGAGTATAGCTCAAATATATTTAGACCTTTTATATAAGTAAGTATAAGTCAAGTATACTTAAATGTAATTTTAAGTATATTTCTGAGAAGTACATACAGCCCATTTCTGAGAAGTACATGCAAAAGTAGACTAAAAGTACACTTTACATTTTTTTTGTTTAAAATAAATATACCAATAGCACACTTGAATACACTTATTTTTCATAATTCATAATAATTCTATTTTTGATGAAATCCTTGAGCTTTCTAACATCCATAGACAGCAACACACCTGACATTTTCAAGGCCGAAAGGAAGTAAGGACTTTGTTAAAATCATCAGTAGTTCAACCATAATTTTATAAAGCTACAATAATATTTTTTGTGTACAATGAAAACCAAAATCGCTTCATAAACCGAAGATGAACGAAAGACTGGTTTTGTGACAGACCTTTCATTATTAGGTGAACTATCCCTTTAAAAATAACTTAAGACAACATGACCTATTGACCTATTGATCTAATAACCTATTGACATGGCAATGTGTGGGCATAGCAAGAGAGCAAAAGTGCAAATTATACAGTACCTTAAAATAAAGTAGCAGGCAAGGAAGGAGCAATAAGCAACTTGAGGTTAAGTGCCTTGCTTAGGGGCACGATGCTAAAAGCTCATGGCTTGCTAATTGCGGTGATCAAGCTTGCAACCTTTTGGTCACTAGTCCTGAGCATAAGCCAGTTTCACATCAACCTAAAATACACAAGCATGCATTTCGCCTCAAGGTAAAATAATAGCTTTACATATCTCTTGAAACAGGATTTACGATTATGTGTTCGTGTTCTTATAAAACAGGTTGTAGCTATACAATTATTGTTACTTAGTGGCTGATTTTAGTTCAGAAACACATCATCAGCATTATTCACAGTTGCATGCAGACTGAGAAAACATTGGGAGCTATTCTAATGGGACAGTAGGTAGAGTCCCAAGACACATGTCCTCTAATGGATGATGGAAACACTCCTAATAAGCAATAATTATCATTCAGTGAGGCATGCACATATCTTAACCAATTAAAAAACCCTGTGGTAGGCCATGGTGGGCAGACAGTAATGATAAATTATGGCTAAAGGCGACGCATAATCCATCACTGGCAAGAAACTTGGCTAGTCAGAACTTGAGACTCGAGACGCACTTAAAGGGGACATGTCACAGGAAACAGGATTGTCTGTTTCTCAGTTCAAAATCTATTAAATATGCGAAAAGTATTTAACATATTTTTGGTTAAGAGGTTGCATTTACACATCAATAACCATCATGTGAACTTCTGAAAAATGGATATGCATAACATTTTGTAAAACTATTTTACTGTGTAAAACAAAAAAGGAGAGAAAGAAAATGATTAATATCTGATTAATTTTTTTTGGAAAGAAAATGACGTATTTGTTGCAAGAAACCTTGACTAAGTCAATAACTACTAATAATAGCATGTAAGGAAGTTTAAGGCCACACTGGTCTATGAAACAGGCCATGAAACCAGAACCAAGCATGAGGACGTCATCTTTTCAATCAATGTGCAGCACTCAGTGAGGAGTTCTTGGCCACCTGAGCATGAAATTCAGAAAACAGGGCATACTCTGTAGGTAATGATCCTTCTCCCTGTGTGCCGATGATTTAATTGAAATGTTTTAATGAACCTTGGCGCTCTGTCTCTAATAACCTCTGGTAAAGGATGTGTGCTTGTCTTCTTAATGGTTTGGGTGAAACAACCCCAGGAAAATGAAAGAGAATAGTTACCAAAAATGTATAATTTTTCTGCTTATACTGCCTAAAAACCTAGAGATGCACTAGAGTGTACACGAGTCATGCTGTACGTAAAAAATGAACCACATTAAAAAAGAAGAACAGTACCGAACTAGTATTTGAATATATTAATAATCTTAAACTGGGACTCAGTCTGACAGCATTTCATTTCCCCACCCCTTCTAAAAATATTTTTTTCTGTTCTCACAATGCTTGAGAGCAAGTGATCTGTCTCTGCTTTTTTGTTAAGATTATTTAAGCCATAATTATTTTCCTTCGACATCGACCATGGCATTTTAGGGTCAGTTCCATTTGCATCTTATCATCATCATGCCAGTGAGATTAATTTCTGTTTACTGGGGAAATCTCATTTTTAGGTCGCAGACCTTTAAACCTCTATTTAATATACTGCATGTTACAAATGTGGCAACATGTTAAATCAAACACAGTATTTCTTCACTCGAAAAAGCTTGGTAAATGTTCCAATAGCATAGCTAGCATTGGCATGACAACAAGTATTGTGAGGCAGTGAGGCACCTCACGTCTAATGTCTTTTTTCAAAGAGGGAACTGAAGTTAAAGTCATGTAATCTCAGGACTAAATTGGAAAAAAAGCTTGACGAATGGAGTGCTCCGCCGACTCCTCGCAGACTACAAAAACAGCAAGCCAAAAATTGGAAACACTGAGGAGAGGAAGTGCTTTGCTTTAAATTGCTCTGAGGGACTGTAAAAATGGAAATCTTGTGATCCTACCTGTCATCTTCCCCTTTCAGTCTTTCTGCCTCTTTTCCCAATTTATCCCTAATCCTTTGTTCTCTTCATCCATATGGCACAGAAGCGGCAGTAAAAAATCAGCATAGCTAACTCAATCAAGTCAAATTCAGACAGAAACAAAGACAAAATAAGGAAGAACGTGTGCACTTAGCCAAGCCAAAAGATAAATCTTTTAAAGTCGTAAATGGGGGGATTTTAAGAGATGAGATTAGCTTGTGCTTGCTTATTTCGATTACAAACAGGAAAGTGTATTTTTAAGGATTAACCACCTGCTACATCAAGAAAAAAACAAATGCCACTGAGATGAAAGTCAAATCGGCAATGCAATTCAGAGATCTTCTGTAATTTACCCAGTCTAGGACTCAGAACAAAGCTGACAGATGTTTGATTTCGTAATCTGAGAAAACAAAAGCAGTTCATTATGCCGTTGATTTATTCCCACATTCTTCACCAATTTAACATTTTAAATTAATTTCTGAAAATCTTGGTATTGGTTTTATTCCTAATTTACAACTGAGAGATGGTAACATTTTGATTTAAACAATCATGCAAAACAAATGATCATGGCAAAATCGACTTTGCCTATCAGTCTTAGAATTTGGATTCTCTGCAGACAGCGGCAGCAGAAGCTTTGGGTCAAGGGCTAGACATTTCTTATTAAAATGTCAAGGGCAATCACAGAATAAACATGCTTCTGTACCTGGTTAGCAGAAAAGGCAGCCAATACAAATCAGAATGAAGTAACAGCACTGATTTAGTATTAACAATGACATCTGGAGAGGATAGGGGGTGGAGAGAAAGAAGCATACTGAGTGGAAATGTGCTGTTTGATCTTCCTGTCATGTCTGTAAATGAGTCTGATAGCAAAGCTCCCTCCTCTTCAATGATCTCCGCAGCGGTCTTATAGGGCAGAGTAGAGGAAGCCAGAGAAATGATTTTCTTGCTCTGGAGAGATGGCATTTAGGTTAATGCTTTAGCATTGATTTGAATGTTTTTGCTCCTGGCCAAACTGAAAGGTACATCCCTGTGTGTTGTCTCGGGAAGCCCCTTTGACAATTATTATATCAAAGATATGATGAATTTAGGAACCTAATGAGAATGTTTCTTGTCATTGCAGGGAATTGGGCCAATAGAATACAGAAAATAATCAAAGTAATCATTAATTTATTATTTATTTATGTTTATTGGTTTTGTAATGCACTTGATGAGCTAAAATATACCATCGCCACAAAGCTGTAGAGCAAGCATTGACATGATTCAGCCATGAAAGCACAACACTTTACCCATAACAATAATCAATGCTTGACATCAACTGAAGGTTTTCAATTTCTACAGCTCATTGAAATCGTATATGCAATACAAGTTAAAATGTATTATAAGGAAGGTAACTCTAATGGGAGTACGGGTTCTAAATAAAGAAAGCAGTTCCTTACATAACACTTTCCACATAACAACACTCACATAACATATAGGTTCCATCTCTCATAGAGAATCACATAACACTAGAGTCAATGCACACATCTATGAGCGGATGCTATGGACGCTGTGGCAGTGCGGCAATTGATTGAAATAGAAATAAAAAAGCAGAGAAGACAGTCTGTGGGAAGTGTTTCTAGACTGTTGATGAGAGCGACAGAAGCACATGGGTTTATCAACTGCTTCTGTTATCATACTCCACTATGATAGACTGAGGTGCCACTGTACCCTGATCCCTGATCGTGAGGGCCTACTGAGGACTTTATCAGCGAGTTGGAGCGCTGTACTTTCAGCTTGAGTCCCACTGCCTGCATTAATGTATTGCCCACTGACTTCAGCCTCGACTGCGCTGCAATGCAGGGCTTTTTTATAAGGCAAAACGGGGAGTGGCGCCTCTCTGGGGCTCTCGCTTTCCGTATCTGTCTTTGTGACATTGACTACATTTGTGTCAGTATGAATCAGTTCAATTCGATTGCTGTAATGTATCTTAAATTCTGCAGTGCAGAATTTGATTTCAGAATATAATTTGCATTTTAGGTTTAACTTTTATTTTTATTTTTTTTACAAAATATTCTCTTGTGTAAACATTACCCTCAGGGGTCTTCATCAGGGGTTCGCGGTAGTACTGCGGAGGGTCTGACAATTATTGTGAGGGGAAAAGCATTCAGTAACCAAACATACACAATTAAGTTAACTACAGCTGAAGCTAACATTCAGTTAAATGGTTCATTATCCTTCCCACAAAAACAATTATATATTTACTATGTTATAACCAATTATAACCAATTTACTATGCATGATTATAATTGCAAAAGCAACTGGATTTAAACATTTGCATAGCAGTTATTCACAATATGATCTTTTTTTTCTTCCAACTCAAGTGTTAACATGATGGTTTTTCATTCAGCATGACTGCTTTCATAGTAATACCACTAAAAAAGTGTGCAGTAAGTGAGAAATTTAAGAGCATTCCTGTAGCTCAATAAACCATGACGTCGCAATACCAAGATCATGTGATTGATTCCCAGGAACTGCATTAACTGATACAAAGTATACAGTGAATGCAATGCTAGTCACTTTGGATAAAAGTGTCTTCAAAGTGCATTAATGCAAATTTGATATTTTATCCAGCAAGTAAATATTAAACTGATTAAAACTGACAGTTACATATTTATAAATTTACAAAATACTATTTACAAAAATCAAAGTTCTTTGAACTTTCAATAGTAATAATTTTAACTGTATTTTTGATTAAGTAAATGCAGCCTGTGTAAGAATAACAGAGACTTCTTGAAAAACATTTAAAAAAATATTAAAGACCTCAAATTTTTGGATGGTAGTGTAACTAATGTTGAGGAATTCTGAAACAGCCATTCAAAACATTTCACTGGAACTGCTTCTGAATATAATACAAAGGTTCAGTAAAAAAAAACTTTGCAAATCACTGCAAGAACAAAAAAAAATAAAAAATACAAAAACTGAGCTTTTTGCATACACATGTCAATGTTAAGATGCTTACGTAGGAATTGCACAGAGTGTCATGTAAAAATGTCAAAGCATGCATACTACACGCTGCACACAAGCAATCCCCTTTAAGTTTGAAGAAATGGCTGCCGTATACTGTACAGTAGTAGCCTGCCTGTTCAGAGCGCTGAGGGAACCCAAGCTCCCCAGACAGCAGACATCACTCAGAGAGATTGTTTAAAATTGAAACAATTTCTGCTTGAGAATTTCATAAATGTGGGAAATGTACAACTGATTTAGAAGTGTTAAAACTGAGCTCTACTTTGAAAAAGCGGTTTTCGTTTGAGAGCAGGCAAGATTTATGAGCCTTTCTCTGTGTGTCTGTCTCTAGGAGAATTTCTTAGATGTAGATTAAGAGTAGCTGTCACCAAAACACTTCCAAAGAAGTCAAAGCGGCTGCGGTAACAAGACACTGTTAGAACAGCAGTCAGATGCCAACCCTTTCACAAGGTCACAAAAACTAGCCATATGCCAATAGTAATAATTGCACATATCCGCATAGAGTAAATAAGACAAATGCAAAAGGTTTGTGTATGATCAGAATAACAAATTAGTTCATCATCTTTTTATAGTATGTGCAATTTCATCATATGAACTCTAAATTGTTTCTACTAGCGATTCGCAAAATGGAACCCATTGAGAGAAACTGAAAGCAAGAGAGAGAGCTTGCTTAAGCATATGTTCAGAGAAGTGTTGTTCACTAGAGGAGCATCCTGGAGTAAGCTATCCGTCAAGAGAGAGCTGGGAGGGAGTATTTGACAGACACATTTATTAGGAATGCGATGACAGATGACACATAGCTCAAAGTGGTGTAAAGGGATGTGTGTGTGGAGACTGCTAATTGCATAAGAACATATATTTAAGAGTATTAGTTCAGCACAGTATGTTCCCACACCTCCAGTATTATTCATCCGGTTTCTAAACAGCTGAAAGGCTGTACCTGAGATATTTTCCTCATTGTGTTCTGCTTATGATGTTATTCTTGTTTTTATTTTTATTCTCTGCAGTGCTCGGTGGCAGAGCATTATGGGAGCTCAAGCACTCGGTAACATCTGAGAGGCGTGCCTCTAGGGGAGAGGTCTGACAAATGCTGGGTTTAGTTCCGTGACTGGCCCTGTGACTGCTGAATTACTCCGCTAGGAGGTCCAGTAGCTCAGAGAACACCATGTGACTGAGGATAGCCAAACTGTGACATGATACGATTTCTTTCTTTCTTTCTGATCTATTCATGCATAATAATAGCAAAGAAAAACAAAATCAAGTAGCCAAACAGTGACGTGAGCAAAATATCTTCTTTTGTGTTCAACAAAAGAAATAAACTTATACAGGTTTATAATGACATTTTGGTGATTAAATGATGACAAAAATGCTTGTTATATTTTGCACATGGAAGTTATTTTGAAGTACTTTGAAGTAAATTAAGAAGATATGTCTACAATTCATGAATGTAAATAGTGTAATTTGTATCCATCTAAGTATATCAAATTAGTCACATTGATGTATTTAACCAAGTGTAAAAAACATAAAACATTTATAAAAAATTATAATAATAATAATTTAATATGCTACCACACTTTAAACCAAACCTCTGATAATAGTAAAAAACAATAATAATAAACAAAATTACCAATAATATCCCTTGGACTTGGCAAGAAAACTGCCCAACATGCCTCAGCAGTTTAAGTGAATCAAACATTTTTATTATTATTTTTTATATAAATTATGAAATATAGCGTAAAGTGACAGTGCTTTATAATTTGTATTAGAAATGGGAAGTATGGAAAATAACTCTAACCACTTACAGTGCTCATTGCTGTTGGCTGATATTAAATATGTATCTTAACTCCGTTGACTTAATATAATTTGCTTTAGTTTCAATGCTTGATATTATTTGAAACAGGTATGTTTTTGAACTGTTTAATTCTCCGAGCAGCAGTATATCACTATCTATCTGTATATGTATCGGACCTAACTTACAAAAATCCTTACTTGGCTCATAAATAATTAAGTAATGCGACGATGAAATTTATGAAGACTGTCTTTCAACATCAGCATAGAGTAATTCATATTCATAATCTTTGCCCCCTCCATAACGACGTCACAACTCATCCATTTTCAGTGTCCCTCCCCACTCTAAAACTCATCCCCCTGCAGAAAGTGGATGTTCAAGCTCATCAGGGAATGAGCCATAAGTTCACCCATGTACCCTTGAGCAAGGCTCCAAACACTAGCTTGCTCCAGGGATGCTGTCCCTGTAATAGGTTTGCTCTAAGTCACTTTGGATAAAAGCGTCTGCTAAATGGGTACCATCACAGAAACATGGTACCACCACAGTTGGAAAACAGATGCTTTTATCCAAAGTGCTTGAAGCATACTCATTACAGAGACAGTCCCCTTGGAGCAACCTAAGTATCTTGTTAAAGGGCACAACGGTGATAGTTCAAGGATTGCCTGTTGCGGTGCTCAAACTAGTAACTTTTTGATTACAAGCCCAGAACCACTACGTCATCCAATTAATAAAAAAGAAAAACAGCAAAAGTAAGAGAGTGTGGGAAACATTGCTGTCCTCTGCACAATGCAGAAGGAGATACAAGAGCTCAGGAGGCTAAACGCAATGGAAGACTCTTTTGAGGTTAATCTCTACTGTATATATGAACTAGACTAATCTGTTCTGAGGCACTATTGATGGATCTGATAGTGATGTTAATGCATTAGTCAGGGCTCTCACTGCAGGGCTGACGTTGCTTCGTTATTCTACACATGCCTGCGTAGCATGAAGACCTGCTTATGCATTTATGCAAAACAGCATGGTGGACAGTTCTCTCTTGGTTTCTCTTTCTCTAAACCCTTGAATTAGAAGAAAGAAAAAGAAAGAAAATATTTCCACCATTTCTATATCGGTCTACTGTGAACCTTAAAAGTAATCTGTGAAGACTATTTTTTTTTTTACCTGGGTGTGAAATGATTTCCTGTGCATTTAATGCACAGCTTTTGCAGGTCAATATTTGCTAATTAGTTATTTACACAGAAAATCACACACCATTAGCCAAACCATATGACAATTACTTAAGCCATTGTTTTCCAAACCTAGACGACATCTGTCCTGAACATTTTGTATGTCTCCCTAATCAGACACACAATTTAGTTCTTGCTGTCTCTACTAACGAGCTGATGAGTGGAATCAGGTGTGTTAAGCCTGGTACACACCAAGCTGACGCAGACGAACTAGTGGTAACGAAAGCAGACTGCAAGGTCAGCTCACGTCGGCAGCATTGTGGTCCAAAGTTGCCCTGACACACCACGTTGTCGCTCGACACCCGACGGCCAAGTAGCATGTTCGTTCTGCGCTTTTCTCGTGCACTGGTTTGCCAGGCTGAACAGCCAATCAGAATGATCAGATGGCCCAACTGACCAAGCTCCGACGTGGAAGAATTTGAGCCGACGGCTTGGTGTGTATCGGCCTTTAGATAAGGGAGACATACAAAAGGTGTAGGGCAGGGAGGCCTCCAGGACAGGTTTGGGAACCACTGACTTAAGCAACTCAAAAAAAAAAAAAAGAAAAAAAACTATATATATATATATATATATATATATATGTGGAGTTTATTTGCAAAAACCCCAAAATGTCACTTAAAAAAATGTGCTGTGGATTATTTTCCACATATGGAGCGATCTGAACATCACGAGTTCACGTTTTACTACGTTTTTGATAAATGCAGTTTATCGTTCTTTTGTGATTGTGACAAGTTGTGATTGCTTTGGTACATACATGCAACTGATTATGTACATTTGTCTGCGGTTTCCTACATTATCTGTTGCTTTTGTCATGTTGCTCAATATGTATTATATAGTGCTCAATGCAATAGTCTTACCCCTCAAAACATCTAGTCATTAGTTCATCGTATAAGTCATTAAAGGCAAAATGGTTGATATAGTTGTCATAAACTGTCAAGCATATTTTCTACACATTTCTATTAGTATTTTTGTAAATTTGCCATGGATTGTGCAGGTGAATCTTGACTTTCACTAATGAAGAGAATGTAGATCAACCAATGATAAACCAGTTCTCTTAAATTCCTCAAACATTGCTGCATTCAAAGGCAAAGCTCTGCCTGTGTTTGCCTTTCGAATCTATCTATCTATCTAAAAAAATAACCATTCATAAACACATGCTGAAGCTAAACAGTGCAAATATAATACAACACAGATTAAGTAGAGAGGAAAATACAAAAATCAACCGGCGCTCCTCTGCAATGTCTGCGATTGTGAACAGGGCTCGCCATTATTGCTTGATTTGCACTGGTCGGGGTGATATATTCTCTTGCCAGGTAGACAGTAATAACTCAAAGCCGGCTGCCACAGACACTCGGATGTTTCCCCAGTGAGACTGATTTGATGAGATGGAGATGCCTCTATTCATTTGACTGAGGGGCCTGAAAAGCCCTGAGTGGATCACAGAGGTTCGCATCTCATATCTTCAGTGGCTCTGCCATGAGAAGGAAATGCATTTACACATGTACACACACAGACCATGCTATAACCTGCACACATATCTACCCAGATCCATACATGCAAATTAGGGCTGTCAAAAAAACTTAGAATTTCGAATATTATTTGAATTTAAAATAAAAATCCACATTCGTTTGCAAAACGCTGCATTCGAATTTTAGGAGTCCGTCAGGCCGCTTGGCACACAAAATGCGATGACGAGGTGTCGTTGCATTTTAATGTTTTTTTTTTAGCCTGTCCAGTTGAACCCACTCGATGCGGTGATGCACATTCAAAATATTGCGTAAAAAGAGAACATCAATGTGGATAATATGTTGTTTACCTCAAAACTGAAACCAAGCCATTCACACAGAATGCATATTTATTGTATTTTCTAGAAGGACATCTATCATCGTTGCACTCGCGTCTCACACAAGAGAGCCCAAAGCCATGTCAAATTCATGTAAGTTCAACTTAAAAAAAAACATGTAATTACTAGATTAAGAAATTAGCTTGCTAACGAATGTGCATGTGCGCCAAACAGACAGAGCGCAATGAAATAGGAGCACAATAACTCTGACTAAAATATACATTTTGCTGAAATGTTTGTAGTTGGACATTTTAAACCTACAAGTAAGTGTATTTGTATGATAGCACTAACTGTAAAGTGACTGTAATGGGGTAATCAAAATAGCCTTTTTACTCAATTAGCCTAGTCTGTTCTTATTTTTATTGTTTTGTATTTTTGTTTAGTAAATTTAACTTTGCTTTAAAAACATAATTTTTGTTTTTAGATCGCATGTTACAATGTTAGAATGTAATGTGATTTTAACCCTTTTTGCACATTATATATGCCTGCATGTTTACATTCACTTTATTTATTTGTTTAATCCAAATACAAAATACTGAGATATGTACCGTATACCAGTAAACCAGCCAAAAAATACAGAGATATGAATTTTTACTCACATTGCCCAGCCCTATTTTGAAGAAACGTGTATTTAGTAATATTTAGCCTGAAGCCAAAAGTAATATTTTTTCATAACTGAATTTATGCCTTTTAAAATCAAATATAATTTAAATTTGTATAATATTTTAGAAAAAAATAGAATTTAGTTTCTCAGCCAGTTTGACAGCCCTAATGCAAATGTACGCAAATATCACATATTACCCAGTGTGCCATACGGGTTGTTTTTACATTCTGCATGGGCGAGTTGTGCATGAGTTAACCCCAAGAAACCCCCTGCACTAGTACCTCAATGGCTCAATACATCATCTCCATGCAATCAACTAATAAAACACAATAATAGTTTGTAATTCATTTTGATTGAATTGGGCTGTTTTGCCGTTATAAAGCCTGTGGCGGATGTTCTGTGAGGTTTGTAAACAACATCACAATCACAGCAGGTGACTGCTGCTTATAGATCACTGCCTGAAATTAAAATACGTAATGAGAACATCCAACATATGTGCATTGATTTTACATCGAAGACATCAACAGCTTGGTCCACAACTAGCTTAGAATCCTCCTTGATCCCTTGGCAAGTTTTTTCCAAGATCTTAAAGCCCATTAAAGTGATTAAAATGTAATTTGTTTTGTGACGAGATTATAGCAACATGTTGTTAAGGTGAGATGTATCAGATGCAAGAGCATATGGAGCTCACCAGCAGTGGAAACAGGAAGTGATCAGCCGGAATTACCAGGAGATGACTCCGGAGCGGAGTAAGCTGGGGTAAATCATGGCTATCAAACACTTTTAATTTTCTTTAAACCACTTTATTGAACCATTAAAATCTCCATGTATCCGTGAAGGAAACATCTTGCCCCGCCTCAGACCATGATAGATAATTAAATAAATATCTTAAGAGGATTAAAAATGCTTGGCCTGGCAAATCTGTAAACAGCCGGTTTCCTCATCCGACATGTAACTACAATATATGTGTCGGGGAAAGTTTACAGCATTCCAAATATTGGTCCAGTGAAACGGGTGACAGTAGATGCGGGAATGCGCCGGCCATGGGGTTTGGTGAGGGGGAAGGAGCGTAGAGGAGCAGAAATGAGGGCGGTGATGTACGACTGCTGAGTCTGAAAATGCGGCCATTGAATTTACAGTCTTGCTGAAGGGGAGTGGGAGTGGAAAGATTTTAAAATATGTTTTCCAATTACAAAATATTGTACAAACCGGGAGGATGGTAAACGGTGAATGTTCATGTGCTCCAGCTGTGTGTGTGAGTGTGTGTATGTACCGCTTCTTAACTTCTGCGCCGTCTGATTTATACACCCACTAACACACTCCTGAACTCCAAGAGTGTAATTAAAGCAGGCCGCTCAAAACGAACATCCATTCCACGTTAGTTGCTCTCTCTGTGGATTTACTGTGATGTGGGGTGAAGAGGGTCTTCTCTCAGTGGGGGCAGGCCAAGGAGGTCTATAATACCTGGAGGAGGCTAACTGTTAGCATTAATATTCATCTTAACAGTCCCAGGACCACCAGGAAGTGTGAGATTTAAAATCTGCTACACTTGCTCATGGTCCCACATAACTTCTTGAGCCAATCTATGTGACTAAGGGCATTTTCAGACTTGTAGATTGTTTGCTTTGTTCCGAAACAGGGACTTAAAATGTTATGTTCTTGCATTTTCTATTTGTTTTCAAAGATTTCAAAGTGTACCAACATTTGTATGCAAGTCTCAGATGAGTACAACCATCCTGTTGTTGGTAAGAGTGCACCTGTTTATATTCTGGGATTCTGTCATTCTTGTAATGCACTTGTTTCAGAAAAGAGCAATTAAGAACAGATTGGTCCGTTCGTCTGTTGGGTCGAATTGTTTACTCACCACAACTGAACCGCTCCAGAGTGTATTTGCAATTGGGCCGAGACCAGCTCATTCAGATGATCATGGACCTATTGTTTTGGTGCATCCAAACAAGATTGCTGTGCTCACACATTCC
Organism: Gymnocypris eckloni scoliostomus; assembly: GCA_027564155.1. Lineage (NCBI taxonomy): Eukaryota > Metazoa > Chordata > Actinopteri > Cypriniformes > Cyprinidae > Gymnocypris > Gymnocypris eckloni. The sequence continues at coordinate 27,911,276 of CM050416.1, forward strand.
TAAACAAACTGGACCAAGGGTCAAAATGCACTTGGTTCTGAAACAAACTCTCCAAATGAGCCAGGTGTTAAAATTTCCCAATAACACCGCTGATTTACAGATGACACCACAACAATGCACACAAAACCTTTAAACCTTAAACCTTTTACTGGTGACTAGATTGAGTTATGACATGGGTAACAGCAGACAGGGAAAAGTTTAAGTCAATTTAAACGTGTAAGGGTTTGTAAGAATCAGGCACTGGTATAACATCCACTATAATAGAATTGTGCAAAAAAATATATATATTCCACAATGCAAAAGTTCTGAATGGTCAAACACAACAATCTTCTAGATAATGTGAAGAAATCTTACAAATGAGAGGGTGTCTGTGGTGATTGTATGCTCTCTGACAGCTGACATCTTGATGTTTAGAGTGTAGGGGCAATTTTTCCTTACCTGAATGTGATATTTGGTGAGTTTATGAAAGGAATAGTTCACCCAAAATGAAAATTCTGTCACCATTTACTCACCCTTGTGCTATTCCAAAACTAGAATATGACTTTCTTTCTTCAGAGGAATACAAAAGATGGTTATTATTATTTTTTTGATAAACAATATCCTACCTTCTCCTTTTCATATAATGAAAATAGTAAATGTGGGTGGGTGCTATCAAACTCCACAATGACAAAAAGCACCATACAAGTATCATAAAAGTATGCCAAGTCTTCAAAAGTCATACAACAACATTGTGCAAGTAACAGAGGGAAATGTATGATGCTATTTATCAAAAATCTTTCTCTAACTGGGCTGACAGGAGCGCCTATGTTTCATAGTATATGTTCATTCTTTATTAAAGGTAGTAAAAACTCTCCTGATGGGAATGTCAGTCTGATAGGAATGCCCTTATGTCTAATACCTCGCTGCTTTATTTCCAGAATCTGTTTTTAGTTTAGATCGGTGCAGACCGATCGGACACTTTGTTCCATTGCCATGGTGATGGAGAGAGAAAATGCATCAAAAGAGCTTTTAAGCTGTGCTGATTGCTGAAGTCAAGAGCATGGACCTCAGCTTCTTGAGTTAGAGACATACTGGTGTTTGATGCTCTTCTGCACGACAGTCAGATGTTCAGAAATGTGAGGAGGTGTTATTTAAGTCTAAACTGTTCTCAAAAGACTTATTATCTTGAATACGGAATACAAATATACAACAGATAGTTCAGTGGTGTGCATTACAGTGACTTTTTTAGCATTTTGTTTGTGTGTTTTCATTTGAAGATTTAAATCCATTTTCAGATGAACACGTAATAATACCTGAGGCATCAACCTTCAGAAGAGATGATTCAGTAAACCTGTGATTCATAAAGTGTGGTGCTATTGTAAAGGGACTTAAATGGCAGAGCGGAAGAGCTTCAGTAAAAATGACTTAAATGTCAGTCCCTTCCTCATACAAAGCTATCATAATATAGTGCACAAGTCGCATATACAACTTGTATGATATGAGCTTTTTGGAGCTTGACAGTTACAATCACCATCCTCTCATCCCTTATTTATGTCCTTTTGAGTTCTATGAAACACAATGTTTCATGAAAAAAAATGTGATACTGTATTACTGTATCATGAGGTAGAGTAATACAGTAAAACCAAAAATTATTCAGACACAAGATATCATTTTTATATGTTTTTACTAGTGGATGCAGGACACTAGTTCACTAACGTAAGTGATGATAACAAAATATAGTAAACTGTGAAATATTATACCCCAACATTCTTCATACGGTGGACTACCAGTACAATTTATAAAAAATTTGGACCAAAAATTTGATTTGACATACTTCATACTTTTCTGGGCCTTGACAGTGTTAATTACTTAGTCAACTTAGTTAATTACCAGTAAATGGGACAGTCACAAGCCTCCCAGTTTTCATCCAAAATATCTTAAATTGTGTTCCGAAGACAAAAAAAAAACGTTTTACAGGTTTGGAGCAACATGGGGGTAAGTAATTGATGACACAATTTTCTTTTTGGGGTGGAGTAAACCTTTAAATTTTTGAGTTCTTGTCATATTTTATTACCATTTTCTATGGTAACTATAAAGAATAAGCTGTGACAATGTGAGAAATGTTGAAGGTGTCTGAATACATTTTTGGTTTGACTGTGTATGACTTTATTTTCATGTTTTAATTTTTTTATTTTATTGGAAGACAGAAGGCAGAGGACTGACTCACCTGTCTGCGAAGATCACGGGTCTTCTTGGTCATCTTGTCAATAGCTGAATTCAGTGGATCTCCTTTTTCTTTTCTTCCAGTCTGCGGCAAAATGGGAGAAAGGTGGAGAAATTTGGCATTAGTCGTGTAATATTGTTCTGCAAGCTCACACCAGAAGAAGAGGAAAGAGCAACAAACAAATCAAGGGAGAAAGGTTAAGTTAAAAATGCTGTTGTCAGCCTTGAGTGGGGTTTGGTGAAGGTTTTTAAGAACCTCTTGAAACTTGAGGCCTTTAAGTGCCTCTAAATGTAGACACAGCAGGGATGGAATAAAGCAAGTGCCGCATAAAGCCGAGTACAATAAGACTGGTACTATAGGGCACAGTAGCAAGCTTTGCAGACAGATTGACATGAAGGAATCTTCTGTGCTACATTTCTCTACCACAAAAATGACTGGCCACAGGCAGACCCTAAAATGTCAGGGATTGAACCTTTATGGCATTATAAAAGCCACATCGCGGGTGCAGACAACTCCATCTGATGAAGCCGAAAGGACACTTTAGCCTGAAGCAATCTGAAAATTGCACACAACTCTGAATTGTGCACAACTTGCATCTTCTTTCTCTTACCAATACTCTATATAATGGATTGAAGCATAACATTAAACCAGCTCCATTTTGGAATTATACAGATGTGAAGGTCTATAATAGAGGTAGTTTTCTATTATATTCCAAACATGAATCAGTTCTGTTTTTATATCTCCGAACCTTTCATTCAATCATCTGGCAGTTTAAATTTAGAATGAAAATGAACAAATTTGGCCAGGGTCACGCTTTCTGAATCATCAATTCGTGCTGAACAACAATATGAACTCTCCTACTGACACACTCGTTGTGTGGTACAATATGCTTATGACATGCAGTTAGCTTAGATTTAGAGATGGAGGCAAAGCTGAAAGACAATTACACACACATACAAAAAAAACACAAAAACATGGATATTCACTGACTAGTGTCACTGGCTGGTTTTATGCAACTTCCTTAAATAAAGGCACAAATAGTCCTTTATGTTTTCTTTTATCAATATGCCTGAAAGGTACAGGGTTGATTCAGTCAGTAAATTAAATTGGTCGATTCAATTAGTTCAGGAAGAACCAATGCCTGAATTTATCAGGTAAGTGAAATCAAATCGTCTGAGGCACTTAATAGCAAGTAAACAAGCAGAACTGCATATTTCACTTTGTTTTATAATCTGGGAAAGAAATCGTATATGTTAGTTTGGGTGGACAACAACCTTTATCACTAAGTCTGTAGACATTTCAATGTTTTATGTACAATAAAAATCAATTTCAGATAAACCTTTCCAATTGTGGACACATAAAAGGTCACGTTATATGTTGGTCAGACTATATCTTGCTGTTTAAATACATGTTTTAGCCAAAATAAGCTGCAGTGTGGACTAGCTTTGATGCCGTGAGGGAAAAGTCTGGCTATGCGCGACTAGTTCAGGAGTGTCATGCACCATATAATCTGAATGCCCCTGTTTGTTTCCTGTCTGATTGTTCCAGTGGCTGTTGCCCTCAAAAATGGATTCTCGTTCCCCTGTCAGAGTGAGCTGGTGAAATGTGCTCGGGTTGAAATGAGGACGGTTACTCTTGTTAGTGAGTAATTAAAGATTTTGCAGTGGTGGCGGCCGTCTCCCCTAGGTCCGATGTGCCAGACAGCTCACAGCTGGCTCCTGTATGTAAGTGTCAGAGGAAACTCTCACCATAGATGACAACACACGTCCCATCTCTCTCTCTCTCTCTCTCTCTCTCTCTCTCTCTCTCTCTCTCTCTCTCTCTCTCTCTCTCTCTCTCTCTCTCTCTCTCTCTCTCCTCTCAGCAGCGAGACTGCAGGCTATGGCTCCGTACAAACACAAACAGTATCCTATTAAATATGGACAGCAGGACTGAAACGGCTAAATGCCTGCAAGAATTTGCCAGAGAACGATACAGTGGACAAAGTGTTTGAGAAAAAGATAATGGTGCAATGCAGGGACATTTAAGAGGCCATTTTAAATATATTTTAAGTGTTTTATTAGGAACGCTGTCTCATAATAATTCAAATAATCACTTAGAATCTAACTTTTTGTCCCAGTGGAATAGTGTTTTTAAATAGATAGATAGATAGATAGATAGATAGATAGATATAGATAGATAGATAGATAGATAGATAGATAGATAGATAGATAGATAGATAGATAGCATTTGATATAAATTAATTATTGCATGAAAAACGTACTGTATGAAATTCACCATATGCTTAGCACGTCCTGATTTTGCGACGTTAGATGTGTTCCTGGGTAAACATATATTGTTGACCCTGGAACAACATTTTAATCCAAAAAATTATTTTGACAATTTCCCTACACCTAAACCTTACCGTAACCATGAGTAATCCCTAAAATCAGAGGAACTGATAGATGAATGGCACTGATGTACAAACACTGATTATAAGCCTAAACTTCACAAAAACTATAAACTGGTTCTTCAAATCTGATTGTTAATAACAATGTTGTTCCAGGGTCAACGAAGATGTTGATTCAGGAACATGTCACACTTGGTAAAATCAGGTTCTGCATATGCATAACTGAACTAATGATGGTATTAAACATCTTATCAAATAAAATCCAAAACCATGTCAACGTTGCATAAACATGCAGAATCTCACATAACATTAGATGTTTCACAATGGTAAAAGGTCAGAATCAGTCTGAATGAATATTATTTTAGCTACATAATGATCCATGTGCAAAGGTTTTTGACCAGGCGTGAATTGATATTCAAAGCAGACTGCTAATTAGATGACCCTCAAGTCTAAGAATAAGTACTGAATACTGAAGCCACCATAACATTTACCAGAGCCACCATTTCAAATAGTATCCTTAAAAGCAGCATATTACTTTTTTTGGCACCATGGAGCGCAATTAGGAGGCTAAGGTCTCACCTCTATCTACCTTTCGGCAAAGAGAGACAGAGAGAGAATGATCTGAAATCAAGCTCTCCTAACACATTGCAGCATGAAGTTCTTATAACTCAGAGCAGGGCCCTAAATCAGTCCTGTCTGAAACTCACAAACGTCCAACAAACATCACTTTCAAACCAGGGCACTCACACATCTACTGCAGAAAAATCAATATTTGAAGTGAACAGCTTCACAGACCAGAAACTGCTTTAAGACAAATTAACTGAGGTGTGTATGCATATGTATGTGCAAATTAGATTCAATTAAATTAATTTGTTTTATTTTATTAACATTGGTTATTTTTTATTTACTTTTTTCTTTTAACTACCTTTGCTCATAGTGTGTACTACTGATGTTTTTTCTAATATTGTATGTGAAATGATCATGCAAATGGAAGTGCTTTGAAATTTAAAATGAAAGACAGTAAATTAGAGTGAAAGAGATCCAATTCAACAGAAGTTTCAACATGGATATCTGATTCAAAAATCTGATTAACTTAATTAACAAATGAATTACCTTTCCCATCATTGTACTGAAATAAAATATTTAATCAGTGCTGACTAAAGGCAAGGCATCTGACTAGAGAATTGAAAATCAGAGGCAACAGTTGAAACAGCAGAAACAGTCGTATTCAGCCTGAGCATTATGAGATTGCTCAAAATTAATGACCATGTTGCCAAGCAACCGTCCTCCAGTTCCGCCTAGATGTTATTAATACACAGGCAGTGCAAGCTGGCTCACGTTAAATTGGCTTGTTCAATTCATATTCTTAAACTGGATGAAGAGGTAAGCGAATCTCTGTGGAATTCAGAATCAGCAAACATAGGAGAACACGATTCTATCAAAAGACATTTCTACTAGTATGCCATGACAGGGCAGTCATCATTATGGGACTCTACACAATGGTGTCTCACAAATACGGCCTTCAGACTTGTAAAATTAAATACGAAAAAAATATTTTGAACATGTTGACTGGATTTGCAACAGATGGCACAACGTTCACAGTCAGGAAAATGGAAGGTGTTGCGTAGTTACAAAATAAAGTTCTCCTAGAGCATAAATTCGGTAGCAAAAAGCCTGAAAAAGAAAATAAAAAAGTCTTGGTATTTATTATGTTAAAAAATAAATTCCAATACATATCGGAGTAGAAAATAAGATTTTTTTTCCCCCAAAGTTTTGTCAGAAATGTTTAATTCCTCTAGTGTACATACTGTTTAATTTCTGTGAATATTCAGTGTATTCCTCTTCCCGTCATACTAATTCAGATTTCAATTCAACATCCTGTAGGTTGTGGACAATTTAATTCAAATATTCTCATGAACTGAAAGTGTGCCAAGTTTAATAATCCAAAGTGTGTCCAAGGTAAAGCCAAAACAAAGCTGTTACAGAATCTCATGGAATTTGCGTCTTTCAGCTGAAATCTGAAGGAAACAGAAATACCCAGAGGCAACTCAACAGATTTCCTTTCTTTGAAGTATGTTTCTCATAGAAATGATGACATGGACAGGTAAAACACATGTGTGAGTGAGTTTCAGAATTGTTTCCAACTTTGCTCAAGAATTCTCACCCTTTGCTTCCTGTCAGAGTTTGAGATGCACACGAGGAAGTCCAAAGGTGGTTTCCAACTCTACTTTCAAAAATCTTCAGCTGTGAGTGTGAATGTACTGCACTTGCACCTGGAGCTAATGTAGATACAAACAATGGCTTTACACAAGATGTATTGTTATTCATTATTAAGATACACATCTGTGTCTGAAGCTTGCAAGCAGAGGGCTTTTTCATAAAAGTCACTAAGATTAAAATCCAAAACCTGACTTGAAATAACCTAACAAAATCAATCGGGACTAAAACAGTTTCATAAAGGATAATTCAAGTTCACGCAATCTCACTAATTCGATCCAGATTCAATGAGTCAGGATAATATGACGTGCATGCTTATTCTTAAACAGCCCATGACATCGATTTCGCTCGAAAGTGATTTTACATTTGTATTTTGTGTTTTAAATGCTTTAATACTTTAAAGAGCAAATTTAGATTGCATGTTTTAATGTTCTAATAACCATAAAAGGTACAACTACCATAAAATCTGAGAGAAAGGCTGCATGGCTAGAAAATGCTGATCAAGTAGCAACTATGTTAAAATGTTTTCATATATCTTAAAAAAGATCATTAGCCTACATTTTGGGCACAATACATTATATACAGTTGGTTGTAGCCTATTTTTATTCATAAGATTTTTAAGGTGTATTTTCTGTATACTTTTATTTTTGGACTAATAATAATGTCAACTCAATTTTATGTGAGAGAGTCAGCAATGATATCGATGTGTTCCTATTGGTCAGAGTTAGAGGAGCTCAGCTTAGCCTGGTTGTTAGTCTGCTCTGGAGCGGCAAAGAATAAATCTCCAGAGCAGGCCCGGATTGGCTAATCGGGATCACGTGAGGATTCCCAGTGGGCTGGTCTGTTTTTTGCATAGTCCCACAAAGTAGTGGGTAGTCGTGGCCTAATGGTAGAGAGTTGGACCCATAATTGAAAGGTTGCGTGTTCGAATCTCGGTCCGGCAGGGTTTGTAGGTGGGGGAGTGAATGTACAGCATTCTCTCCACCTTCAATACCACGACGAGGTGCCCTTGAGCAAGGCACTGAACCCCCAACTGCTCCCCGGGCGCCACAGCATAAATGGCTGCCCACCTCTCCGGGTGTGTGTTCATGGTGTGTGTGTGTGTTCACTACTGTGTGTGTTCACTTTGGATGGATAAAATGCAGAGCACAATTCTGAGTATGGGTCACCATACTTGGCTGTATGGATGTCACGTCACATAGGTTTTATGGTATGGTACAAATATTTGGAGCATCCCTTGTTCTGTCCCTCATTTTCTTAAAGAATGAGTGCTATTTTCTTAAAGAATAAAAGCTAAAGAATCACAACTGTCGCTTATTTTACATTTCTGAAGTTAATTGGCAATGACAACGTAATTATCTTATGACTCCCTTGATAGAAGCACCTTGCTCAAAAAAAACAACAACAGAGATTTACGAGCCCCCCCAAAAAATAGGTAAGAGTGGATAATAGAAAGTGCAAAGGCGGCACTGAAAAGGCCAGTAAAAATAATAATACGTGGGCCGGTCTAAGGCATGAAACTCCAGGGCTGAAAATGAGTCCTACTCCTGCCCTACTCCATAGTAACATAATTTAGCTTAATTTAGCCTGCTTTGATGCAACTGAGTCAGGGCTAAATTCAACCAGGATAACTGGACAATCCCATCTTAATCCCTTATCTTGCTTTTGTGCAATACCCCTCAGGAGAGTTATAATTAATTTTGTTGTATAATGACAGACAAAACAACAAAAGTTCTGTCTGTTATTATACAACAAGAGCTTCAAAGAACTTATTACCATGATGTGTTTAAGTCTGCAATGGTTTACCAATAACAACTTGTCCATTAAATTACATCTATCTACTACAGGCTTTAAATTAAAATTGGCTGGATAATCATAATGTAGCACAATATACAGGAGGCTTCAAATATTTGAGACCACTAATATGTTTGTATTTAGCATTTTTAGTATATAATTAAAACTGTATTCATGTTTACCTTATTGCTCCCCTGCTTGGACTTTAAGAGTAACACATTCTGTCACTTCAAATGTGTTCATCACCCTCTCATTACAAACAGTATTATTTCACATTAAGGGGAGAAATTGCTTCAATCAAGAGCAGGGTACAAGAACGCCCCAGAAGAATGCTGTAAAGACCATTTTCCACACTGAACGCAGCTACCATCCCCACACCACTTAAATGTCAATTTAAATAGTATTACAGACTATATAGCAATGGCCTTCTGGGAGATTGAGAACACTGAAGAGCACTGGACAGATATGAAGGAGACAAAGTGACCCCTAATTGGGGAAATAAACTGATATAGTCAATAACAATCACTAAAAAAGTGCTTCCTGGTCTTTTTTCTTTGTTATGTGCCCCTATAAGGCTCAAGTAACCATTCATTCACTGCAGACCGGACCTATATATACAACAATATCAGCCTACACACATCCCGGCCATGAACAAGTAAGCAGCATCTTGCAACACAGCAGGAGTTACATATAGTCAAAGCCAAACTTGATGATCATGCTGGCAGACAGAGGACTCAATGTGAACATATACATATACTCTTCACAAAACCCTTAAACATTTTACTGGATGGAGGAAAGGCAGACAGAATGAAGATAACTGTCTCAAATATGTTTTCACGAGTAGTCTCAAATTTTTGGACAACGCAGAACATACAGTAGAACTGGCATTGGTTTGTACAAGTATTCTCCTCACATATGCCTCTTACATTATATTTACTCTTGAGAATGAGATGGAGAGGAAACTGAGAATACAGCATCAAATCAGTCGACAGAAGCCGACTTTCAAAAAGCCATCAAAGTGATGATGCCTGAAATAAAAAGCAATTTCAGGCTACTGAATATTTTCACTCTGAATCTTTGATATTTGTATATATTTAGGTCTTAGCCTACTCAAAAATCAATCTAAATTATTCAATTTCTAATAGTTAAAAATGAGGTAGCTTTTATTCAGAATGGAAAAGATAAGTATATACAGATTTTCACTCAATTCAGTCAGATTAATTTAAATAAGTTTCCAATGTCTTATCGATTTTCCCTATTCAAATCTAAAGGAAAGTGCAAACAAGCTTGAATCCAATCTAACTCGCACCTCGCCAATCCCAAGGCATCTCAGAGGGAAGAGCAATTCATTCCTTGTAGATACACAAATCACAGTTGGACTCATGTGAAATACATGATACCTCGGAAAGACTGCAAATATAAATATAACTGAGAAACAGCCAACTGGACCTCTTCCAACTCATTATTTCATTATCTTGCCAGCATAATTTGTATTAAATAAATAATTACTGATTATCCATTTAACTATTAACCTTATCCAGGTTCCTGGTGGAAGGAATATATGACGGTAACCTATTGATTGTATGGTAATATAGAGCAACATTGATTTGTCAATGCATTTAATGGCATGCATTATTAACATATGTGACCCTGGACCACAAAACCGGTCATAAGGGTCAGTGTTTTTTTTATTTTATTTGATTTATACATCATCTGAAAGCTGAGTAAATAAGCTTACTATTGATGTATGGTTTGTTAAGATTATCTTCAATATTTGGCCGAGATACAACTATTTGGAAATCTGGAATCTGAGGGTGCAAACATTTTTTAAATATTGAGAAAACTGTCTTTAAAATTGTCTTTAAAATGCATATTACTACTAAAAAATATGTTTTGATATGTTTACAGTAGGAAATTTACAAAATATCTTCATGGAACATCATCTTTACTTAAGCTGTTTTTGGCCAAAACATTCAAAGTCAGTCGGGTCCAAAACAACAATGTATGCAAAATCCATGCCTTTATCAAAATATCTTCTTTTGTGTTTCACACAAGGAATACAATTATACAGGTTTGAAATGACAGTATGGTGAGTAAATAATCACAATATATAAATAATCACTTAAATTTGTGGGTGAATTAAAAATCAAATAGCAATAGCCAACAATACAGTGACAGTGTATGTATCAAAATTATTGTTTTTCCTTTTATGGCAAAAATCATTAGGCTATTAAACTTTCTATATATATATATGAAGAAAGTTTAATAGCTCTCTCTCTCTCTCTCTCTATATATATCTCTCTGAGAGAGAGAGAAAGAGAGAGCAGAAGAAAGATAACAACTTAGGAACAACATCAGGGCAAGTGATGACATGATTTTCATTTTTGGGTAAACCATGCTTTTTATTAGATTAGTTTAAACGTACATTTCAGATTCAAATTTCTATTCACTTTGATCTGGTGCCAAAAGAGAGTGTTAGATGCAGGCTGCTTACGTCTGCAGAGCCCAGCCCAAGATGCTGCGGCATCGTTACTCAATCCCCTATTGCTTTCAGAGCCAAATGATAATGTGTCATTTACCTATCACTAGGAGGGAAGGTTTAGCTGGGCCCCAGACCCAAGTAAAGCCACCTGCTTCTGGAGGCATGCAGTGGAGGTGTAACATGCAATGCAACTCACAATTTATTAACAATTCCAATTTATATACTGTAAGACAACAGGTTGACCTGATGTCTAACCAACTGTCAAAATTATATATTTTTAGCAGCAACCATACTCTCTTTGCATAGTTCTAACTTGAACATGTAGCTACATGGGGCACTCGTGGCTTAATGGAAAAGCGTCGGACTTGTAACCCGAGGTTGTGGGTTCAAATCTCAGCTCCGGCAGGAATTGTCCACGACTGAGGTGAGACCATTGAGCAAGGCACCGAACCCCCAACTGCACCCCTGGGCGCCGCAGCGTTGTCTGCCCACTACTCCAGGTGTGTGTGCACTTAGATGGGTTAAATGCAGAGCACACATTTTACTGCTGGTTATACTCTGTATAATCGTGTATGTGACAAACAAAAATATATATAATTAGATTCTACATATTAAGATCAACATACAGGTTAGCCTTTGGGCCAAATGTTAATTGGACAGGAGCAGTGTGCACCTGATGGAGAGCAAAAGCTCATGAGAACTCTGGCATGGAAGTGTGTGGCATTCCACTAGTATGGTATCTTATTACAGAGAGAACTTCAGTTACACTTTCTTGGCTGCTGACATCGGAACCTTAACAAATTCATGGAATCAAATCAAAGTCAATGTCAGAGTCCATGTCCAGCTTTAAAGCCTTGCATATGCAAGTGTAACTGGCTAATTAAACCTTGTGGTATATATTGTATATATACAAGACTTACAAGCATACAGAAATGTTTGTCTTGTGAAATACTCTTTAGAATACCTTAAGATGGTAACTGTTTTCAAAGGCTGTGACGTGACCTTAAAGCTTCACCCCAAATTATTTTTTCAATAGGAAACAAAAAATCAAATAGCAAGATATTTTTGTTACTGTTCTGACTTATTAAGAATCGGAATAAACAGAATTCAGTATGTAATGCAATGAGTACCTAACTGGCTATTTCTTAAGCTGCTCCTGAGAGCACCTCAACAGAGCAAAACGTCTCTTACTCAAAAATACATTAACATTTTATTGCTTCTCCTTAAATTTGTACATCATATAAGTCGTACAAGAAAAAATGTAATTCCAAGTTGTGTGTGGTCCTAGTTTTCCCTACATTATGGGGGCTAAAAAAACTGTTTTGTGTGAGGGGTAGGTTTAGGGGACATATTTATTTTTTCAGTCTGTGCAGTACAAAAACCATTACACCTATTGATCGCCCCCATAAGATAAGGAAACATAATGTGTGTGTGTGTCAACTTTTTTCAATGCTGTATAAATGTGGGCATTAGTAATTGCTGCTCAAGAGAACATGACACACACACACACACACACACACACACACACACACACACACACACACACACACACTAGAGAACAAAACTACATGAACAAAACTGACAGTACATTTACATTAATAAATGTTAGAAAATCTACTCATCAAATGATCCTGAAAAAAAGACAAACTCTAGTGCATCTAAATATTGTTTTAAAGTCAAAGACAATCAGTGAAAAAAGCTAAATTAAATCAAATTTGAGACATTGATCATATGACCTCATTTGCACAGGATTTTCGAGCTTTTATTGAAGCACTAGATGTTGTTTGGTACATCTCAGACCATGATAACAGAAACACGAAGGTTCCGTTCGATTAAGAAGACAGAAACATCCAGACTTGTGTTGACATGACAACAGCCGACCCCTCCCCCCCTTTTTTTCATTATACTGTTAGATGAATGTGCCTCTTGTTAAATGTGAGACATAATTGCTGGCCAACCATCAAAACTCTGATGGCATGTAAAGCACAGGCCATCTGAATCAGTCAAACACCAAAAATAAAGACCAAATGCAAAGAAGGGAGAGAGTGCAAGACAGACACAGAGAGAGAGAGAGAGAGAGAGAGAGAGAGAGAGAGAGAGAGAGAGAGAGAGAGAGAGAGAGAGAGAGAGAGAGAGAGAGAGAGAGAGAGAGAGAGAGAGAGAGATTTGTTAAGTTTACTCTACATAATAGGAAGTCAGATCATAATTAAGATCCGTTCAGCTGCAGAGCTGTAATTCATAGGAAGTGCTGCTTTGATGGGACCGTGTTAAGCATTGCCGTGAGGTGCAGAATAGTGAGAATATTGTGATTATAAGATTGAGAACAGAATCGAGGGAAGTGACGATAGTTTCACCCTTCTACGTGGAAAAGCATAGCTGTCACAGACCGGCTGTTTCAGGAGGCAAAGCACAACTCCATTGTCTTGTGTGTTTTATCAGACGTAATCACTGATTTCATAAGAGAGAGTCGCCCAGTGAGTGAGTTGAAGTCCTGCAACGAAAATATGATTTTAATAAGGGTATTCAGGTGTAATTATACACCAGCTCAGACTTGATGAGGGTGAGCGGGTAAGGGACAACTGCGCAGAGTGTGTGTGGGTTTGTAAAACAAATCACACCATGAATTCTTCCCATCAACACTCCAGCTGAAGAGAGAAGAGTATTCCTTTGTCAAGATAGTTTAACTATTGGCTCCATTTGTGCGAGATGCAGTCATCTCAAAATCTGTAATCAACACATGATGGCCAAATATCAATCACAACATATGTTGATTTAGAAACCAGTTTGGGGTAACAGTTTATAATAATTGCACACTATGAATATTTAGGTAAGCATTAGTAAATAGTCAGTTCATCTTTATAAAGCATTTTATCAACATTAATAGTCATTAGTAAGCAGTTTATAAATACAGCTGTTCTTGATTTATAAGCATATCTATTGCAAAGAGATTTAAAGACCCATTTATCCTCCTAACAGAACAAATAAACAACACAGAGGGATACAGAATAAAGAAATATTGATTTCAAGATGCAAACAAATTAAAACTGTACAACTGTACACTTTAATTTAGATTTTTTTTATGTGAAATTGCAGAGGTTTCGTTTTCATTTTTTATCAAGTGTAATTTTTTTTTGCATCTTAAAGAAAATATTTCTGTGTTCTGTATCCCTCTGTGTTGTGTTTGTTTGGAAGATAACTGAGTCGTTAAATCTGCTTTATAAATGCTTTATAATAATAATAATATTATAATAAAATAATATTCCTAATTTTAGATGAGCTCAAAAAAAAGATGACTGGCAACTACTAATTTTGTTATAACTATCTGACTTAATCATGAATTACAGCATGAATATGTGTTAATAAATCATTTATTAACACACTGAGCAACTATTATCATGTGTCTACATAATACGATGTATAAATGTACATTTAAATAGTTTATTAATAATTTACTTACATGTTCTTAATGATCTTATGAACCACTGACAACTAAATAACTGGCTTGTAAATAATGTAATGATTTATAAATGGTAAATTGATCGTTAATAAAGTATGAAAATACAATTATTAAACATTACAGATATGCTCACGAACAAAACATTTATAGCTGTGTTTATAAACTGCTTACTAATGATTATTAATGTTGGGACAATGCTTTATAAAGGATGTATTGACTATTTGCTAATGCTTACCTAATGATTCATAGCGTACAGCTATTATAAAGTGTTACTTAGTTTGGGAAAATCTTTGTAAAGTAAGTCCACATTTTTGTAGATGATGCAATTTTTCTCATCGTATTAGGAACTTTTGCTATTTTTATTGACATGTAACACTACAATTACACAGTTTAGGGTGTGTAACTTTTTTCAAGAAATTAACACTTGTTTTCAAGAAAGATTCATAACATTGATCAAAACTGACATTAAATACATTTATACTGAAATGCTTTCAAATAAATGTGTGCATATTTATCATGGTATCCACACAAATATTAAACAGTACAGCTGTTTTCAACATTGATAATAATGTCTCAAGCATCTAATCAGCATATTAGAATGATTCCTTAATCATGTGACACTGAAGACTAGAGCACTGGCTGCTGAAATGTCAGATTTTACACCATATGAAATTAAATAATAATAATATAATGATTATTTTATAATGTATTCTATTTTACAATATTGTATTATTATTTTACCATAATAACAACGCTTTGGTAAAACTAAACAAAACAAAACCTTTATTTGAAGTTTTATGCTCATGTTCAAACAAATGCAGTAGAGTCAGCATCTGTCCGACAAAGAATGTTTACCAGAAACAGATCACCGCTTTCATAATACATCAAATAAACAATAGCGTCATTCCACTATGACTGTACAATAAATACAAGATGACAGCGTACCTGGAAAATACATTTATAACTGTCCTTTTGAGCCGAAGTCTCCCGAGCATTGAGGAGTTTGCAAAACAAATTAAATGTGACTGGTTGATGGATGTGTTCATTTTTGATGGTCCCCTGAAAGACAGGAGACTTACTGGTGATCATAATGTGGTGTAATGCAGATGTTTAAAAATAGACATGGCTTGATGCATGGAGGCGGGGAGTGGCCGCGCTATGAGATCTGAGGCCGGAGAAAAGGAGGAGGAGAAGGAAGAGTTATTAGGCCAACACAAATCTGATTGTCTATTCCTGCTGCAGAGCAGAGCACATAGCAGCCATGCAGTCTGAGGAAGCATGAACTGACTGGCAAGTGGCTGCTTTGGAAAGTGAGAGAGAGAGAAAGAAAGTGAGGGAGGTCAATGAGAATGAGTGTACGGGGAAACAAATGCCTACACTAATGAATGAGAAAGGTTAAGAGGGATGAGAAATAAGTAGTCTTAGAAAGCTGTTCTGTTTGGAGATTTTGGAGGAAGGCCTGAAAAGAACTATGTTTCAGACTATTTGGGAGACTATTTTTGGCACAAAGGGCTCCATGAACCAGGTCAGTGACATGAGCAACTCATTGAGAGAAACAATGCAACAATTCCTCTTTTCTCTCTGTCAATAGCACACTCCAGCCATATCCCCACACTATCTGTGCAAGTGTGCACAATTAGCATTGATGTGTCACAATCATATGTTAAACAGAATGTATGTCAAAATGTGCCTTGATTGTCCAATCTTTCCAGTGTATTATATATATATATATATATATATATATATATATATATAGAGAGAGAGAGAGAGAGAGAGAGAGAGAGAGAGAGAGAGAGAGAGAGAGAGAGAGAGAGAGAGAGAGATTTTAATTGGGTTATATATTTGCAATGTTGAGTGCTATTCAAGACAATTTGTTCGCAATTAATTTTGTACTGTATTGTTTATGTTTGTGGGTAGGTAATATTTTAATAAATTAATATTTTCAATCAGCAAGGCAATGCAATTAAATTGAGCAAAAGTGACATTTATAAAGTAAAAAAAAATATTTATATTTCTATACTTGTGAACTTTTTAATCATTAAAGAATGCGAGAAAAAATACCATAATAAATATAAATGTTTATTGAGCACTGGATTAACATATTAGAATGATTTCTGAATGATCATGTGATACTGAACACTGGAGTAATGACTACTGGAAAATCAAGAAATAAATTACATTTTAAAATACATAAAATAGAAAAAAAGCTTTTTCTTATACATTTTTTGAAAAGTATTATTTACAGTTGTCTATTAATCTAAAAGATTGGTACCTAATATAGAAATGGAAATGTGCACAAAACAAACAAACAAATAAATACTTACTTATCCAACAATTAAAATTACTGGAAAAATCATTGAAAGTCATAGGAAACCAGTTCATGTCCTACAATATGAATTATGTACTTCACTACCAACAACACTTTTTGTTTATGGTAGAAGTCTGTGCATTGAGATTCAGCTTTCATCTTACACATGTTCTTATGCCCATAAACAGTCCTAACTCCTCTGGCTCCACCATCCACACATTTCCACATCTCTCATGTCTGGCAGCTCCAGCACTGAGATGCCAAATGCAGCCTTGCAATTAAACACACACAAGCTTTGAATGCAGAAGCACAACTCCAAAACCAGGACTCGAGGGGAACCGCTGTGTCCCTTTAAGGAACTGCTCTTAATATGGGGACATAATCCCATTTCATCAGTTCATTCTCCCCTGACGCTTCCTCTCTCATTTCATTTTTCCTTCTGAGTTATGGATCAGGGTGATAGAGTGGGAACGATGTGGCTCAGAGGAGGAATTTCCACTCGAGCCCCTAAGGCTTGCGGGAAATATCAATTCCCGCCATCGCATCAGACAAATCAGACAGGCTCCTTCTATTAGTTTACAGCTTGCGGCTCACCTTTTTTTCTCCTCTCACTAACTTCATTTCTCCTCTCCTTCCTTTTTTTCTCTTCCACAAACAAAAATGCACATTGTAAACAGTCTTCTCTACTTGATGTTGGGGGTATTGGACTAATAATAATAATAATAATAATAATGCAGTAGTTAATATACAACTAAATATTGTGTATTTACTGTATATACCCCTGACAAAGATAATATATTATATTGATGATCCTGTCATTGTGATGGCATTCAATAAAAAAAAGTTTGAGCTGTGCTTACAGACAGAGGTACACAAAACAAACAATGTATTCACTGTTATTTTACTAGTGTCTCTCGCTGGCAAGTGAAGGTGAGAGTGCCATTACACTGCAGCTGTGGTAAGTTCATGCTCGCATCCCATGAACCAATGTCAGCACAATGGTGTAAATCACACTTGCTTTAGTGATAGATGACACCCACCA
The DNA here is from genome assembly GCA_027564155.1 of Gymnocypris eckloni scoliostomus. NCBI lineage: Eukaryota > Metazoa > Chordata > Actinopteri > Cypriniformes > Cyprinidae > Gymnocypris > Gymnocypris eckloni. The sequence goes on from CM050416.1 coordinate 27,929,168, forward strand.
AGACGCCAGAGAGAACTGGCTTGCAGTCTGTAATGGAACACAACACAACACTCAAACTCATACTACAGAAAAGAGGGAGGTGGAGGGAGGTTTGCTGTAAACAAGCTCTTTATGTGCCACTAATGTTCTGATTGTCAGGAACTCAATGAACAATAATTATCCAGAATGCCAATCTTCACCAAAACGTTAAGGTCTGGTTCTTAGATCAAATATATTGATATGGGTTTCTGGACTTGACACCAACTGTGGTGGTGATCTTATGATACATATGGGACATTAATATTCACTAACATTAAAGATCAGCTGACAGCAGGAAACATTTAAGAATATTATGTGTTTGTGCCCACAAAATGTGCAGGTTTCTGTAGAAGTGAGACAAATTCATATACTGGTTACAAAATGCTGGTTTACCTGGAAACAAAATTAGCATCTGCGACCAAAAGAAAGTTCCAATAACACAAACTAAGATACCTTAGATGTTCATAGCAGGGATAACAAAGACATTCGGAAAGAATGAAGAAAGGATGGAAAAGCAAACCATCATCTTAGCAAATGAAGAGTCATGACTTTTCTGCCTCTGAACACTTTCACAAAGCAGACATTTTTGACGCTGTACAGCTTGTTGTAGTACAGGTCTCATGTATCTGTTTTGCTCTGTACAAAACCTTGAAAATGATCACTCATTGCTCAAGAAACATCTGAATGAAAACAAGTCCTTGTACCTCAAAAAAGATGTGCAGACTAATAAAAAAGGATTTCATATACGAGTCTTTCATATTTCATCTATATGGGAGTGAAAGTTTCTGAAGAGCTGAATATTACAGTTGAGTTGTCCCGGGGAGACTCTGAAAATAGGAATTAGACATTACAAGCATGTTTCATCCATTACGCTCAAAAGCATGTGCACTCGCCATTCTAAGGAGACTTTTAAACAAGACGAAATGGAAAGATTGTTAGAAGGGTTTTTTTGTGTTTTTTTGGTTGTTGAATGATTTTTGACTTATTTTTTTGTTTTACTTTTAATGTTGTCTGGAAAGAGGATATAAAAATAACTTTTGTCCAATGAATTCTATAAATTCTTGTCCACATCAAAAGCAACTTATAATACTAAGGATAGCTTTTTCTTAACCTAACCACTATATTACCAGTATATTTTCTAATAGGCTTTTACCAATAAAATGGAATTCATTCAATACTTTCATTTCTTGGAGGAAAAAATAAGTATGACTAGACTACACTACTGTTCAAAGGTTTGGGGTAGGGATGCATCGATACGATACTCAGGATCGGTATCGGCTCCGATGCTGGAATTTTCTGTCGGAACGGGTATCGGTCAGGAGAGGCTGATCCAAATATGATATTGTGCATATACTATTCTGTGTTATTGTTAAGTACCACGAAAGACACAAAAACATTATAAAGCACCATAAAATCTAAAACATTTTATCAGATTTAGTCCTACACTTATTCATTTTATTTTGTTTAACACACAAAATATTGATGTTCAGGTAAACACACAGAAGTATAGAAATGTATGATAAAAAAACTAGGATGTAGGATAAAAATGTAGGATAACAAAAAAAAACTAGTTTGGGTGATGTTATGCTCACCTAGGTTGTTATGCTCAAAATGTTATGCTCACCTAGGTTGTATTTACTTGATTACAAATACAATACAAAGCATACTGTTGTGAAATATTACTGATATTGGTAATATTACAGAGGTAATGGAGTCAGTCACTACAAGTTATGTTGTGACAACATTAGGGGATTCACTCGGGAGCCCCAGTCATCTGTGACTTTAAGAGAAAACGCCAATGACAATTGGCTAATGGATTTTACAGTATCTCACATAATACGATGCACCTGTCGCCTATTTATACCTGTGTGCACGGGGAGTGGCTCAGGTATGCAAAATCCAAGTGGATCCACTATCCACTATGTGATGACAAAGCTGATTTTTTTTTAGCAGCTATTACTCCAGTATTTAGTGTCATATGATTATTCAGATTTCATTCTAATATGCTGATTTGTGGTCAAGAAACATTTATTATCATTATCAGTATTGCATAATATTGTGCAGCTTAATAATTCAGTGGACAACTGTGATTTTATATATATATTAAGGTCAACATATCCAATAGTGTTAATAGTTAAAGAAACACCTGATAAAGCAGTTACACCACTGCTACATTGACTTTCTGCAGACGGGATTGCAAAACAGGCAAAAGACTGCAGACCAGAGGACTAGACTGAGCTGGAGAGAGTCAGTGCTCACACAGGATCCAAACATGATGCACGGGCTCGGGATCATTTGTGTGCCAATGCAGCAGCTGGAGGAGAGGCTCACAGCAGTCAGAACTGCCATGTGTGGACAGCATCAGAAAGACCAGCAGCCCCTGGGATCTCCACTTTCTGGACCCTTAACAACAGCTAATAGGTGATTGGCTTGAAATTGCACAGCTCATCGCATGCTGCCATCTGAACGGAGCACAAACATGAGGGAAAGACAGAGAGCCTGGAAAGTTTGAAATGACGGAAGCAATGAGTCTGGCAGGCTGTGCTTAATAACGTGATAGTAGAAATGTAGAGATTTTATTAAACTGTTTATATTGCTAAATATCTGTGGCAACATACACTGTACACTGTAAAAAGGTGTAGGATTTACTTTGAATCATTTTTACTAAGAAATTGTTAATAACTAATAAATAATTAAAAACAGTATTTTCTCGTAAAATGTATTCTAGTAATCTTTTATGATGGTTACAACTTTGAAATATATATATATCATCAACAAAAAGCTGGATGTGCAGTTTTGCAATTTCCTTGATTTTAAAAGTGAAAAGGATGACATGAAACAATGTAGAGGCCAGATTCAAACACAAATGTCCCACATGAGCACCACAGCTCTAAGTGGAGCTCAAGGTAGAGGCATTGATAATAACTTCAAGAGTCTTCTATCTCTTATTGCAACGCAGACTCAAAAGGACTGAGTCACATCGCCATAGAAAAGCAGAGCAATAATTGGCTTTGATTTCCTTGTAAGAGAAAGCCAAGTGTCTAATTACAAATTCTAAAAAGACAGGAGGAACATAAATATTCATCAAAATGCTCTTCTTGTCACCATCTGAGAGAGGAGGAGAGAGGCTTTTGCTCTGACTCTGTACATTTTCAAAGCACTGTGGTAAGAGGCATCCAGACCATTTCAGCCTTCGTCAGTAAACTGTGCACTTATTAAATGTGGCCTGCTTAAGAGTTGACATGAATGAGAAAGATTTATATATTGCATAAAACTTATTATCTGAGACCTGTGAAGCCAGTCCAGTGGACCAAAGCTCTACTGATACAGGACAAGTTTTCTCTAAGGGTGTTTCATTGACATCATTGGTGATTTTAATCCCATCCGATATGAACATGACTGTGTTCTTCCTACACAAGCAACACAAATAGACTTACTCATGCATCCACTGAGAAATCTGGCTGGATAGGAATATATATGATCCTGGTAAATTATAACGCTTACTCTCATTTATTTTGACCTTTGTCGATTAGCTTAAGCCACATTTTTGCATGCATTTATTTGATAAAAAGTAATATTTGATCATATAAAAAGTAATATTGTGAAATATCATTACAATGCTAAAACAAACAAACAAACCAACAGACAAAATGCTGTGTATATAGTCACAAAAGATGTCAATAAATGCTGAAAAATATCCCGAAAAGAGACAACAAAAATGAATGAATAATGATAAAAATAACTAATATTTCACTATATTGAAATAAATAAAGGAATAAATTAAGGTTCTAGAATAATTTAGAAAAAAATGATATACTTACTCTTGTTTTTACTGTATTTGATCAAATAAGACTTGCAATCATGGTGCTGTATTAAATCATATCACTTTGGCTCGTGTGATATTGCTTTAATGTAAAAAAGAATCCCATCAACACAATGCTTTGGATATGATATTTTCTCTTTAATATCTGAAGGGAGGCATCATAATCATAATGTGTCTGTACGTCTCTGCTATGACGGATTTCATAACTATTAACTAATATCTGAAAAGCATGTCACATTTCCGAACAGTCTCTTGAAAGACGCCCACTGCATGTAAAACAAGCGATGTAAGCGCTGTATTTTTTTTCTCCCCTTTTGTCTCAAGCACACATTCACAAAGCAGCATCGTGACAAGCATCTCTCCCTCCCGCTTGTTTCCACTCATGTCCTGTGAGTCAGTGTTGCTTTTAAATGTTGACTGACATGCATGTGCCCAACGTCACATGAAAAGACAGAGGCAGTGAGTGCAAGCCAAACAAACCTCTGAGATGGAGAAAATTATGCACTGTGTGGTGCTTTGGTTTGTGTGGTGGAAGGGTTGTGAGGGCATGAGAACGATCCACTCAACCTGAGCAGTGTGTGAGTGCATTGGGCCTGGTGCCTGGATTTGACTAGCAATAAAGCCCTGATGGTAACCATGACAACAGGTGAGATGATGACAAGAAAAAGTGTTACATGCTAAGACTGTATGTGGTAAGTTAAGAGTGAGAGAGAGAACTGTGTGTGTGTGTGTGTGTGTGTGTGTGTGTGTGTGTGTGTGTGTGTGTGTGTGGCTGGCTAGCCTGAGATATGTTGCCTCCCACAACAAACCACCAAAACACCTATATGCCTATAAAGAATGTCAACATATGTAAGCATAAAAGGATTTAAACTTATTAGAGGGATGCATTGTTTGCTCACCTTGCACCATAAACAAGCACATAAATGGCAGTGTCATTTTATCCAACCATGCGTATTGTACTACCTCACAGAGCAACAAAGGATTTCAAAGAATCCAGTTTTTTGGCATGGATGGATAGAATGGCTGAAGAGTTAAAATAACTGCATGAGTGAATGAAAGAAAACATACATGCATACATACATTAACATACCGTGGTAACTAGGAATTACACAAGCTTCAGTCTGGATCCAAACATTAAATGATCTGAGATGACCGAACACCTGAGACGAGATGATGACAACCCCTCGGAGGACCTCAGAGGAAGCCAACCATCAGCGATTATACTGAATTAACCACATTTTCCCTTAAGTTAATTATATTGAGTTTCTACAATATAAATATATTTTAGAAACTTAATTTCCTGTGAAGTTGCTCTGCAACGATTATATCGTAAAAAGCGCTATACAAATAATCTTGCATTGAATTGAATTGAATTGCTCAGTCACTAAATGTTAATGTAAATGTAAACAGTCAGTGATTATAAAATAATAAGAAGCTAATTATTAGCAATAGGACACAAAAAATAAGAAATGTTTTATCAAATTTAATATACAAATGTATATACAAAGTAATACAATGTATTAAAACACTAAATATACTTCATAAATTAAATATTTATTCTTATTAAAGTAAAAAAAGGGATTCAGTCAAGAACGGTCAGAGATTTCCTCTCTATTGTTGTGTGATTAACATGAATGCCAGACAGCAGGAATATTAGACTGCTGTCACTTTAAGAGCTGCATGGATCCAATGTAGTGTTACACATTTTTCTTTCTCAACTGTTTGCTTTCACTTAATACCTAAATGACTGTGTTTATGAGTATACTTGTAAAGACAGGAATTTTGACACAAACAAGTGCATGTTTTTCAGTGGTGTATAAAGTATCTGAAAACCATACTCAAATAAAAGTTCAGATACCTTACAAAAAATTACTTTGGTAGAAGTTGAAATCACCGTTTAGAATATTATGTGAGTAAAAGTCTTAAAGTGTGTGATATTTTTTGCACTTAAGTACGAAAAGTACGAACCAAGACAACACAGAGGGATACAGAACTCAGAAATATGTATTTCAAGATGCAAAAAATGAAACTGTACAACTGTACACATTCATTTTCAGTTTATTATTTTTTATGAAATTGTATAAGTAAATTTTGTATTTGTTTTTATCAAGTGCACAGTTGTAAAGTTTCATTTTCTTTGCACCCTGAACATATATTTCTGTGTTCTGTATCCCTCTGTGTTGTGCTTGTTTAACTTTTCTGTTTGGAAGATAAATCAGCTTTTACATCTCCATTGTAAATGCTTTACAAGGAATAAATAGTCCTCACTTTAGATAAGCATACAAAAATAGATGGCTGGCAAGTGCTAAATGTTTTATAACTACCTGACAATTATGAATTACAGCATGGATATTTGTTAATAAAGCATTTATTAACACACTGAGCAACTATTATCATGTGTCTAAATAATACGATTTATGCATGTACATTTAAATAGTTTATTCATAATTTTCTTACACTTTCTAAATTATCGTGTGCACCACTGACAACTCTTAAATAACTGGTTTGTAAATAAAAAAATAGAAATGATAAATGTATCATTAATAAAGTATGAAAACAATTATTAAACATTATAGATATGCTCAAGAACAAAACATTTATAGATATGTTTATAAACTGCTTACTAATGCCTATTAATGTTGGAACAGTGCTTTATAAAGGATGAATTGACCATTTACTAATGTTTAACTAATGATTTATAGTGTGCAGTTATTATAAAGTAATATAACATTTATACCGCTTAATCTTGTCTACCAGTAAATCAGACACCTCTAATAACTATGTTCAAATTCAAGATTATATATATATTTTTCCAAATACATTTAATTACATTTACTTGTGACCGCATATTTAGTTAACTTGTGCTGCTGTGTGTAGTGTAATTAGGCTATATAACATTCAAAGCCCAAGTTCCTCGGTTTCTAACAGGTGAGGAGACGTTACAGACAGAGAGCAACAGTAGTGGGGTGGGGTGGCCAGCAATGAAGAATGAAGTACAGCACCGTTTAGAAAACGCACTAGAGCAACATTCATTTTTGAATGAGAGGGTGTGGGCAGAGCTTGAAGTAGGCACAAATCTAGTGAAACTGCTTTGTATGCATGGTTAAGAACTCTAGTGCCTGTGTCTAAGAGCTGTACGCAAAACACCACCAATCTAGGATCACACTGCTTCTTTGTCTTGGTCTTCTTCTGAATAACCCTGTCTAGCCACCCTCAAACAGTCACTGAAGCAGCCAGTACTCAGAACCCCCAGCATGGCCCTGCATCTTATAATATCCATCATCATAATACATCCTACTGTGTCTGCTGCTGGGTTGGAAAATAATGAATGGACTAAACACACACTTCCATCGTTCTACTTCTACTTACTTTAATTCTGTTTCAGCTAGAGAGCTGAACTGGGTTTATTCACTTGAGAAATATGATGATTCTGACAGACACAAACACATGTGTTGATATATACAAATGGTCTCAACGGGCACTCAAACACAGCTCTATGTGACAGATTCTCCCACCAGGCAAATATCCGAGACTGTAAATATTAAGTTTTATTGATTTTCCCATTTGGAAGTCTGGGAGGTGCTTATCAGAGCACATACAGAACTCCACACTCCTGGGATCTGGCTAAATTCTCTACCACAAACATACACACATAAACGAGAGCTTTACACCACTTGAGGGAGGTGATGTCTGTGTCGATGGATTCCACTCATGCTCCGGCAACCGGTGACATGCGTGTGTCGGTTCACTGCAAGCAGAAGTTGATTTGAGTGTGCAGTTACAGGTCTGTCTTTCATTGTCAAAGGACAGATCTGTTTCTACCACTAGATGTGGTTTCATGAGGTTCTTTCTAAGTGTACAGCGCTGAATACAGGTTACTGAGGAAATAGCTTTCCACATTGTTCAGTATACAAACAACCAGTTTTTACTACAAAAGTCCCGTTATCACTATCTTCATTTATTCAGCTTTTCTCAGACTCACCTCTTCACTAACCTTCCTCTACCTGAACATCTATCCTGTCAAACCTGTCTGTCTGTCCCAGGCGTTTTCAAAACCGGGTCAATGGACTCCCAAGGGACTGCAAATGGGTGATTGGGAGTTCATGGAATATTTGAAGGAAAAGAGCAATGTTTTACTGGGATTTTTCTTAATATAGATATTAATAGCAACAAGTTAACTACAGATAAACAAACAAATAAATAAATGTAGTTTGTAATCATATTTGTAATAAGAAATATAGTATGCAATAATTATGTAATATTTGTGGGATACATAATTTATTAACTGAAAAGTAAATATCCTAGATATTGTTTTAATATTTTGTACATAACACCTTGTTATATTATTATTATTATTATTATGATGATGATGTACTACAATGTAAGCAGCATAGTGAATAAATATAAAAAAGTACCTTTATAAGGTATTTATACAGAATTTAACATTTTAACACTTGCGAGTTCATATATACATTATTATTATTATTATTATTATTATGCAAATGTAAAATAAATGAAAATACATAAACAACTTGCATTTAAACATGATACTTACATGACTATTTTCGTCATATAAACACAGGTAAATACTTGCTAAATAATTGCTGTTCTACTTCCATCTATCCATCCATCATGTTACTGTCTTTCCTGTCCAAATAGAATAGAATATTCAGAATATATGACCAGGGCCAGTGGAGTTTCTACGTGTTCCATATTGTGTGTTCCACATTCCTCCATTGAATGGCACAATGAACTAAAAATCCCCCTGGAGCAAAATGAGGTTAAGTGCATTGGACAGAGGAGTAACGGCGATGAACCATGACTCACTCCAAATGGTCAGCAAACATTGATTGCTGGTCAATTTGTCAATTTGATTGCTAGTTTTAGGGCAGTCGTGGCCTAATGGATAGAGCGTCGGACTTGTAACCCGAGGTTGTGGGTTCGAATCTCGGCTCCGGCAGGAATTGTCCACAACTGAGGTGAGACCCTTGAGCAAGACACCGAACCCCTAACTGCTCCCCAGGCACCACAGCGTTGGCTGCCCACTGCTCCAGGTATGTATGCACTTGAATGGGTTAAATGCAGAGCACAAATTTCACTGCTGGTTATACTCTGTATAATTGTGTATGTGACAAATAAAAAAAATATTTTTGGCAACCCTCATCATTAACCAATGCACAACACCATCTCGTCTCCCTCCCTTCAACTGACTATACAAAATGGGATCAGCTGTCTGGTGAAAGCTCCAGCTCACGGTAAGCTCTATGGTCCCCTCTCTCCCTTCTCACAGGCAGGGTACGCCTCTGTCAGGCCTAACCCTTCATTGTCATTCCTCTACATTATCTCAGCAGAGGGCCAATTAAGCATTGACCGCATTACACACCCAGAGACCCCTCTTTAGCCACCGCTGGGCTCAATAACGAATTCCCATAGAGCTCTTTAATGTGAGATGCTGTTAATTGTCAGGCGACATGAAAACCTGCCCACTAGCATGAACTTGTGTGACAAGCCCTAGTGACAGTGTCATTTAAAGACAGAGGGGGAAAACAATATTGACAACGGCAGACAGAAACTAGGATGTCATGCATCAAAAATTATTCATTGAATGATTCAACGAGTGATTCATGGGCAGGATTTATGGGCAACCATGAAGACAGCAACTGACATGTAATGACAAATTGCTTTGTGATAGTAATGACAGACAAAATAGCTGGTCTGAATATTGAGCTTATGAGAACTCATGAGACTACACATCAAAGTCTACATATTATGGGATGCTTGTTTGCAATAAACATGACTGTCCATTGTTTATTGTCACTAATCGAAGTTTGATAAAAGAGGTGCTAGTCAACATGCTACAAGGATATATAAGCTGTCTGGCTGTTTCAGTGGCTCTACATGCTTTTTTGTGCAGTACATTCATTACAGGATATTCAAGAAGGATTAAGATGGAATTTATTTAAATTGTTTAAAGCCAAAAAACATGCCCAGGCTGGTGGAAGATCGTACGCCAAAACAAAGAATCCTCTAATCCAGAAAAATCAAACAACAACATGTCATTACAAAACAACATATTAAATAAATCACACATATCTAAATCTGTTCCAAAACTCAGTATCTTCACAAGTATGCATGATTCAACAGTCCCATTTTTCACATGCTCTATTGTATGGATCAGGTCAATATTCAACATGAACTGATTCAAATCTAAATTTAAACATGAACAACTGACTACAGCAAGGCTCCATTTTATTTATTTATTTTTAGAATCTAAATTAGAGGAAAAACATTTTGAAATTATTATTATTATTTGTTTTTATGCAACACAAAAACAATAACGTCCCCTACTATGAAAAAACAAAAACAAAAAATCTAAGCCTAAGTGTTGAGTACATATAGAGTCTCTTTTTGTACTATCAGTTCAGTGATTTGCACAATATTTCATAATGGCTTATTTTGCTTAACTGCTTTCTTTGAATGTGTGATATTTGGATTAATTAGCTGCTATTATGGTAGCAAATAACTATAATAACATCACAGTAAATGGTGAAACTACTTATGCTACAGGCCAGAGTGTTTATGATTATAATGAATTAAATAATATGATAAATAAAGGCAGTTTTTGTATAGCTAATATAACAGGAAGACACAAAATGCCGTATCCTCTCTTACATTAAAAATAAGGTGGATAACATACTTGAATTATTTGCATTTGCTGGCTTTTCTCAGCGAATGCTGATACAACTTATTCATTTAAACTAATCGGATAAATTATCTTATATTATAAAATGAATTTAATAAACACACATACATCATGACTGTAGGTAGCAGGAACTGCCTGCTCTCTTGGTAAATGCAAAAACACATGAAGTGTGGCTCTGCTGAATGAACACAATACAACATTTTTCACACCAAAGTACCTTGGTCAGGAGGCATCAGCTGTGGTTCACCTAAAGAACCTCTCAGTAGAGATGGAGTTGCTTAGAGAGCCAAATCAATAACCCTTTAGCCTCAGGGCAGGAACCGGCTAGGGAATGGAGCAGAAGAGCAAAGCCTTCTGGATCTTCACAATTATGATACTTGTTTTAAAAGTGCTACCTTAAGACTATTACTTTCAAACTATTTGATTTTTAAAAGTTAACATACTGTAAACATTCTTAGTGATTACATTAATATTAGCCAAGCAGACTGTACAGCATACATATAATCTTCATATTACTTGCGTGTGTGTTATTATTAAAATGTTTGTTTTCTTTTGAAATAACGTAATACTTATATTCAGCAATGATGCATTCACTTTTGAACTTTCTAACTTTCTTCTTGTTCTTATTTTGTTTCTGATAAAATAAATGCAGGGTTAATGTACTACCGTTAAAGCTGCCTTTCCACCATCTCTGTCTTTCACATAGAATTTTCGCCTTTCGCCCCCAGACTACACACAGCTCCCTTTCTACTTTACATTGGAAATAAATGACTTCCGGTCTGTCACTTGTCGTTTGTTAGAGGTAGTGGAAAGGTGGCCTAAGTTGACCATGGTTCAAATGTACCACTGCTCGCGCTTATAAATGAAGGAGACTGAAATCATACAATCCCCCTGTTGAGAGGAGGGAAAAAATATGTGAAGTGATTTAAATATGAAATAAAATGAAGCTGAGAGTACTGGACTTATAAATATTAATATGTATCTTAATGCAAAAAATATAAAATATATCATTTATTTGCACAAAATTTGTCCAAAACCATTTGCAATTATAATAAGGAAAAACAAATGAATGCAACTTGCAAGTGGTGAGGAATTTGAAGAATTTCATTAAAGGCAAAAGTTCAGATTCTTCCCAAATCAGCTTAGTTTTGGTCTTTGAGTGCATATTCCATACAGGTCTAATGAAAATGTATTCCGTTAAGAACAAAGAAGTAGGTGAAGGGCACAGACAGAAAAAAAGAGGTGTGAATATGTCCCATGTTGTTTTGTTCTGACAACTCAAAGTATCCAACTCGCATTAATAAGGGCCAACAATCCTAAACCAGCACAACAGCCCAATGAGTAGTGAGGAGGGTCACTCAGGAGAGCTCACTGTTTCCACAAAGACTTCTACATTCCTTTGATGACTCACAGTGTCCAAATGGCCCACTGAGAGAAGTGACTCTTTCATACCCATCTGAGACTAGGCCTGTGGAGTCAGGTCCTTGGGGAAATGGGTGACTTTTTTTTTTTTGCACCGGTACTCTATTATCCAAGATGGCAAATAAAGAACAAAAAAAGACCAGATATTTCAAGGCAATGCTTCCCCTGGTCAGGAATAGTAGTAACTTTGTGCAGGTCTGCATGCAAACCTCTGCAGCATGACTGAGGTGGGTAGCTAGACCTCACTGACAGGACTGCTAATCCAGAGCAGAGCCATTGATTAGACACGTCCCTAAAGGCTGTGCTCTGCCTAGCAAGTGCAGCCATTTTAAGTCTAATCAGGACAGGGCAGAGCAGGTATACATTATCATTTCAGGAGGGCTACGGTGGACTTAAGCATTAGCGGTTTAATGGCTTAGCTCCACCGGATACGGTAATATGTGGTTAAACACTCAATGGCGCAGAAAATAATTGCCATTGAACATAACAGAATATTGATTAGGTGTATAACGCATAAACACAATGCACATCTAATTGACACTCTGAATAATTTCGGGTCCACCTCCTTTGTTCATGTCATCTCTATTAAGTATGGAAATGAAGATGAGTCATATCTATCAAGTTAGGTACCTTTTAGATTTATTAAAACGCTGTAAATTGCATGGGGTAAACAATATAGACACAACTGCGATCTGAACATTGAAACAAAAAATAATAATTTGTTAAATATTTAAACATATTATATTCAAACATCAATATAATCCTTTTGAAAATAACAATAACTTGTTTTTAAAAGTGCACTTTTTTAATATATTTAAATTCAATAGGAGCTTTGTTTCTGAATCCCATTATGACTTTCAAGTTATTGTAAACCCATATGACCCAAGTTATTCTAAACTTGTTTTAATTTTTTTTATTTGGTACTCAAAATAAAATAAAACTGTTATCACAATGTAAGTGAAAATATAAAAATTCAAATGTAACTCTAAAATAAATACTATATAAATACAATAATACTATATAATATCAAATAAATAAAAAACAATGGGACCACATCTGGCCAATGATCACTCTAACCAAAAGTGCTTCAGAGTCACTTTCTGGAATAGTTGAATTCTCACATTTCCTCATCGCTGTGTCAAGCCATTACTGGGCACCAAGTCATTAGCTGATGCTGCACCCATTTATTACAGCTAAAGAGCGATGGGCAAGGTGGATGAGAGACAGATCGGTCTTTGGGACAGCCACGGTCATAGGCTTTTTCCTTCCGCCTAGAGCTCAACACATCCATTTCTCTGTCAAATCTTTGCTGAGCATTTAGGGTAACAGGTAACAGATTTTAGGCACCGTGCATTAAAACAGTAGAGACATGCTGTTATTTCATATAATCACCTGGAGAATTGTAATAAAATGTACATTTTTCTGTGGATTTTTTATTTTCTTTGAGATACAATGGGGTACAATTTGGATGTGCTCAAAATAGTTGCCGTCCTGTCAGCTTCTCTAAGATCTGTTGGTTTTAGCTCAAAAGCTGACTAAAACTGGCCCAATACCCCTGTGTTTATCTCAAGTCCATGCTGAGCAAAGAGAGAGAGAAAAAAAAAGCTTAGTGGGCTGTTTTCCTCAAGGCGTAGGAGTTTTAGTCGTGAGTTAAGGTAATCCGAGCAGACTTTCACTTGCCCTTGTTTGCAGACTCCTGTGCCAATTAGCGGACTAAGGAGACTATATGTGGCATATTTTCAACATGAGATTAATTCATATTTCACATCGTGCTAAGCAAAGGAATAGGCTGATCTTAAAATTATGGGAGCCATCAGAAAGCAGGCAAACCAACAGATGCATGCTAGCTTCATGTACAGGATCGTCACAGCTCATTGTCCTTGAAAATTAATCGTAATGAAATGACAAGCCTGGGGACTGCAATCCGCGGTGCACTACAACAAGGCTCCTGAGCAGAATATTTATGTAAGCCTGGCTAAGTGGAAACAGATGATATCTGTATTCCAACTGGATGGCGAGACTTGAAATGACTGTGATAAACAAGCCCAGGCAGACAACATTATGAAATGTAAATGTAGTGATTCTGGTTTAGGACTAGGTCAATGAGGGCGTGTGAGGGTGGGACTGGAGCGTAAGGGGGAGGAGAGGGGAGTCGCCATGCTGTGGACTATATTTGAGCTTATGTGTACCACAGCTAACCGCTATGACATATGGTGTCAAATCTCATATGGTGTCTGATGCCATTACCCCGCTCACCGTGCACAAGCTCATTTTTCAACAAACTAAGAGCATGAAAAGCCAATGCTTATACTACAATGCCATTTTGAACTCACTCTGATGGTCCGATTGGAGTCTGTCAAAAAACATTCATCTCGCTCAGAGACCTAATCAGTTTTGGTTAAGGATAGATCATCGGCTAGCAAGAGTATCTAGCCATTGGCACTCACAGTGACACAGTGTTATTTATCAAGTCCACAATCAATAATACAAATCTCGATATAAGAAAGTTGAATGTTGAATGATGCCATCCAGAGGTGTCTCTGCCAAATATTGTCTTATCCTAACACATCATACATCAATGGAAAACTTATTTATTCAGCTTCCATATGAATACAATGTATAAATCTCAATTTCAGTAAATTGAACCTCATGACTGTTTTTGTGGTCTAGGGTCACATATGATATACTGCAATTTATATTAAGTAAGCAGATCAGTCATTTTGGTTGCTGCCCACCCGTAGCCATGTGCTCTTCCTATAATAATAGATTCAATAATAATAATAATTAATACAAATTATTAAATTATCCTCTTTTTTTACGCAAGACTTTCAACACATCTAACCGCTGCTTAAGTCATTAAAAGAATATTAATCTGCAATAATAAGCAAACCATGTACTACTAACAGTAGACATTGGCAGATATACGGTGTGTTCCAATTCATTTAGGAGCGAGGGAGGGAGGCAGTTTCGTGCTTAATTTTAACCATAGTTGAAGCCCAGCCTCTCTTAAATATCAAATTGTCTCATGCATCGAAAAGAGAGAGGGAGAGAAAAGAAAAGTAAGAAAAATAGTGAGCATTGAAGAAAAAAAGGGTGAGCAGAAGAGCAGAAGGAGGAGGTGGAGGGTGGGAGGAGAGAGAGAGAGAGAGAGAGAGAGAGAGCGCCTGGGCTGAATTGTGAGTGGCTTACGACACTCAGTGAACAGAAGGTGTTTCTGCATGCAGTGCACTAGTCTGCTGCAAGGGATCGAGCATCTCTCTCCTCCCCATACACCGCGCCTGCCTTCAGCCTCAGCATCTACAGCCTCCGCAGCCCACAGGAAATGAGCTTCATACAAAGAAGACATTGCTGAAGATTTGAGTCTTACTAGACAGCCTATCATCAATGATCTTTGGATATCACTGGTATACAAAAAATTAAAAAGGACAGGAAAAAGAAAAAGAGAGCTATATGATGCTGATCACACAGCTTTTGCATGTGTATAATTGTGAAGAAACGAAACGAGCACTGATAGAATGCCAACGAGCTTCACTCAATGTACATTGTGCAGGTCAGTGATCACTTTAGGTTATGGCTGGTGATTTGCGACGACAGATCAGGAGTCTTTGACGAGAAGGGAGGAAAAGAGGGAGAGTGAGAGTTTGGAGTGGATTATTCCCTCCTTCATGCACGTTTTCCCCCGCTCGTCTCTCCCACAGTTCGGCGCAGCAGTCAATGCAGAGGAACGACGGAGAGAGGACAGCGCTCATGCATGCAGCCCGGGAAACTTGCACTTCCTACCAGCCTGCTGAATGCTACTTGGATTCGTTCTCTTTTTGGCTCTTTCACATGAGGAGAACTAAGACATTGTAAGTCTGCCAGGATCTGGTGTCCGATGAAAAGGAGGGGGGGCTGAATTTGTACCACACTGGGGTCTTTTTTAGTTTCGCACATAATTAGTGTCGGCACAAAGGGATCAACTGAATAGAGGTTGTCAGCCTCTGGAAAGGGGTGAGTAGGCATCCTTTCATGTGAGATTGATTCTCGAGGAGTGCATTTTTTTGTACCTTCGCCTCTCTTTTCCTTTCTCTGATCTAATATGTTCAAAGTGACTTGTCGTTTATTTGCCATCGCTCTTCTCCTTTCGACGTGGCAGGATTTCTTGATTCTTTAAATAACAAATCACCATCCATATTCTCTAGAAATACACATCAGCTGAAAAGACTTGGGGATTTACAAATCACAAAATCAAAAATGACCAAGATCTGAAAGATTCAATGGACATTTTCTCTACGACACTGCAGGATATTCATGCTAATGGATTTCCTCCTAATTGGTCTGTACCTAAAGTGGCCGCTAAGGAAGCCCCCTGGGCTAATACTGTGCTCCCTAGGCATTGTTCTGAAAATAGTTCCGTTGGTGGGGGGGAGCTGTCCAAGGCCGTGCCGATGCGACAACAAGCTGTTGTATTGTGAAGGGCTCAACCTGACTGACATCCCCCAAAACCTGAGCAGCGCCATTGGTTTGTCCCTGCGTGAAAATAACATCTCTGAGCTGCGGGAAGGGAACTTCGTGGGCCTGTCACAGCTTACCTGGCTCTACTTGGATCATAACAACATTGAAATTGTGGAGGAGAACGCTTTCGAGCGGCTGCGAAGGGTTAAAGAGTTAGATCTGAGCACCAACCAGATAGAAAGCCTGCCCAACGGAACCTTCAGACCTCTGCCCAATCTGCGAATACTGGATTTATCCTATAACAGACTTCAATCCTTGGAGCCAGACCTTTTCCATGGCCTTAGGAAGCTTACCAATTTACATTTGCGCTACAATGTCCTTAAATTCATCCCTGTGCGGATTTTCCAGGATTGCAGGAGCATGCAATTCCTGGATCTTGGTTACAACCAGCTGCAGAGCCTGGCACGTAATTCATTTGCTGGACTCTTCAAGCTCACTGAGCTGCATCTGGAGCACAACGAGTTGGTGAAAGTCAATCTGGCCCATTTCCCCCGCCTCATATCCCTGCGGACCCTCTACATGCGAAACAATAAGGCCACCATTGTGGTCAGCACCCTTGACTGGACCTGGGACCATTTGGAGAAGATTGACTTCTCCAACAATGAGATTGAGTACATTGAGCCACACGTGTTCGAGAGTGTGCCCAACCTTAAGACTCTTATGATGGACTCTAATAAACTGACTTACATAGATCAGCGGATTTTGGACTCATGGACATCCCTAAGCAGCATCACTCTGTCGGGTAATGACTGGGAATGCAGTAGGAATGTCTGTGCCTTGGCTTCCTGGCTCAGCAACTTCCAGGGACAACGTGACAGTGGCCTGTTGTGCGCCAGCCCAGACATCGCACAGGGTGAGGACATTCTGGATGCCGTCTACGCTTTCCAATTATGCGAGGACAACATGGAAGCAACAACGCAGATCTTTACCGCTACCAGAAACCGTGCCAGAGGCTTCATATACGATGGCCCGACGAGAAACCCCTATGAACTGCAGGAAGTGGAGGGCGGGGAAGTGGTGACTAACTCCTTAACGGTGACTGCATCTGCTGATGACCTGGAGAGCACCATGCAGATTCACAAGGTGGTGACAGGCACCATGGCCCTCATATTCTCCTTCCTGATCATCGTCCTCATTCTCTATGTTTCCTGGAAATGTTTCCCAGCAGGCATCAGGCAGTTGAGGCAGTGCTTCACCAGCCAGCGCCGCAAGCAGAAGCAGAAGCAGACCATGCAGCAGATGGCTACTACGTCTGCATCCGAGTACTACGTTGATTACAAACCTAACCATATTGAGGGGGCACTTGTCATCATCAACGAGTACGGCTCTTGCACATGTCAGCAGCAGGCATCTCGAGAGTGTGAGGTGTGATATTCCACCCATGCCATTTTTAAAAGTCAGTGGTTTCAAAGTATAAATGGATAAGGAACACATGTTAACTTGGCACCTCATTTTGCTGCTCTCAGGAGGAAGCTAACATTTCTCGAGAGCAAATTGACTAAAAACAGGGATTTAGTGATGGTTTCAACAGCATCAAAACGAAGAATCTGACTCTGACACCTGTGTACTTAATGCAAAAGATGTGGAATAATAATGTTGACCTGTCCTGCTTCTCTTATGAAGGGTGGATATTTGAGCTTTAATGTGTCTTTCTACTTCAGGATATTCTAGGACTCTCTAAAGCTATCGAGGACATCCAGAACAATATTTTTGCTGTGGTAACAAACAGACAAAATTGAAGAGGAAAACAACAAAACAAAGAAACCCTTAACAAAAAAAAGATTCTATGTAAAATATGTTAACAGCAGAAATGCAAGAGTGGGGATAAAATGCAAGATGTTATCCTATTTCTTTTGTAATCTATGGAGAAAAAAAAAGAGGAAAATACAAATGTTTAAATAAATGAATTGCAATTCACAGTACTCATTATTGCAGGTGAGTTGGAGGGTTGCTTTTTGTCTGTGATCACGGGGAAAGATGTTCAGAGAGCTCTGCAGTATTGCAGGATGTAAATAAGCAGGGCTGTTGGGAGCGCTTCACTTCATTTGAAATGTTAAGCCTCAGTCTAAGATTCAGATCTCCTCGTCTCTCCCTGAGATATTATCACTGTGCAAAGCTTGATTGCTATGGCTGTTTGCAGTTGCCCCCCCTTGTACCTATCCTGAATAGATTAAGCAAACTAGCAAAAAACTAAACAGGCTGACGCGGTTTGATCGGATCCCACATGATAAAGTCAAACATTTGTGTGCTGTGCAAATAAACAAGACAAGGAGTGTCTAAGACCTTAATTCCCTTCACTGCTTCCACAGACTTCACATGTAAAAAAATAGCCTCAACCATGGGGTAAAAATCAGAGTGAGAGTAGGTCTTAAACATTTAAATCTAAATTTACTTGAAATGGGTGTGATTAATAATCCATTATGTTTGGTTTGATTTAGTTTTGTTTCTCCCACAAAAAGGCTAGCTGAACTATATATGTATATTTAATTGTGGCTTTCTGTTTAAATGTGACGTTACTTTAAACGATGTCTTGTGGTAAGCAGTTGTTATTGTGTGAGTGATCATCCTGATGGATTGTTAGATCGTGTGCAGACCGCATCAGTGGCTACTGCGCTGCTGAAAGCACAGGGCCTCTGAGAGAAGGTACAGGCTGCTCCCTAGTGTTCATACCATCAGTAGAGGAAGACGAGATACCGCAGCAGCAACAAGCCCTTGAATTTTTCTTGCCCAGGCTTTGTGTGTGTTCATGTGTATCTATACGCCTGTTGCTTATCTATATGCATTCTCTAAACTCAGCTCAGGATTACTACCACAGCGTAAAGTATCTGGACTAAACAACAAAAGCAGGCTGATTATAAAAAGGGAGATTTCACTTTATATCTATTAGGTTGTCACCTCACTCACTTGGCTGTTATAATGATGGATTTATTTAGTATGCATAGGGGACATGCCACTGTGAAGATGGTGTGTGTGTGTGTGTGTAGAGAGAGAGAGAGAGAGAGAGAGAGAGAGAGAGAGAGAGAGAGAGAGAGAGAGAGAGAGAGAGATGTATGTGTATGTATTTAAATATTAACTATTTAAGGGTGTTTTTGTTTGTTTGTTTTGTATCATCTCCTAAAAAGGTGGAAATGAGTTTGTTCTGACCAGGTGCATGTGTGAAGTATTAATTTATCATGTATGACTGGGATATGCCTTAAAGGGACAGTGTAAGGCTGAGCAAATATTTTTACAATCAAATCAAACAGTTTTATTATGAATTCCAAAGTCCCGCCCCCTTTGAATCCTTTAATACTTGATATGAAACTGTTCTATTTTCAGCACTGTATTTGATGCGTATATGAAGCTAAGCCAAGCTAAACCAATAAAATGTATTCCTACTGTTGTAAATGACACGCAATGTTACACGCTTTACCCTTTTTTGATTAATCTAGTCAGGCTGTTTTATTAATTTATTTAATTTGCTGTTTATGCTTGTTTTCTGTCAGTTAAAGACAATGCATTATTAAGAACATCTGGTCTGACACTCCTTGGACTACAATCCCTTTTCATTTCATGAATGATACTGTTCATGACATATTTTGAAGCAAACCCCTAAATATGTACACTCCAATGTGTGGTTGGGTTTTTAATGAATCCAAAGGAGAGTATTAAAAAAAGCATCTATATTTGACTGAGTGGCAGATTCCTAGCATCAACACAATGATGACAGCATTGTTCCCTGCACGGCCGGAAAAATAAAAATTGTAGCTTCTCAAAACAGGTGGCTGGATTGAGGAAAACAAAAACACGTCTTTCACTAACAATAGATGTTAATCATATGAGGCAAACGGCAACAGGGGGAACAAGGGATACGTGGAGCGAGTTGTTTGATTACATTCACCTTCTCTTTTCCAATTCGGAACAAATCTAAGCAATCCTCCAATCAAAGCGCTTCTGAGGCCTATTTTTGGCCCTTCTAGATTATTTTGTATCAATATTGCATGTTTTTCATTTCATCTTGGCGATGTACTGGGAGTTGTTTTGACTTCCCTTTTCCTTAATTATTATTATTTCTATTTTTCTACACAAAAAGCAAATTAATATTTGAAGTGGCGAGAGGTTTTGTTTAATCTGAAGCTCTCTGCTCCTTCTTACGCTGCTTACAAACCCCTCTGCCCTCAAACTCTAACTAGAGCTACTGCTCTGACAATTAACTCTAATAATTAATACCGTTATTGATGAGGCTTGAGGTAGATCGATACGGATAGCTTTTAGCCAATTACAGACTTTCTTGCTTGTTACTTTTTCCAGAATTTTTTTTATAAATAAATAATATTGTTAGTGTTGACAGAGAGACAAATCTGGGATTGTGAGGCTAGGGGAATATGGTTTATTTATACAACAATCTTTTATTTATATTTTGGCTAATTAGTGTGGGGAGCACTTGGCTATATGCCCAGTACTATCAGAGAAGAAGAGAGAGAGAATAAACAGCAATGGTCAATCACTAAGACATGAATTCAAGCAGGAAGAGCCCTTGGATCTGTGGGGAAGCATTTGTGCCAAGTGGTAGGGGGCAAGACATTAGCTTTTGACCTTGTTAGTCTGAGCGCCCATATGTGTGTATGTGTGTGTATGCAACATGCAAGTAGCAGCTGAATATGAAGATCTCAAGTGAGTACTAGAGGGTTGTACAGCACTGAGCTAAGGAGGGTCAACAATGGTAAACAAAGCAAGATGACAAGACGTTACAAAAAGCTGCAGAGCTAGAAACAAATTCTCATTCAATGCAAATCAAGTGTGGGTCAGTCTATGCAAATCACTAGATTAATCTCAAACTGCAAATCAAACAGTCTGACTTCAACATTACAAGACTATATCTCTTGCATGAAATAAAAAAAAGCAATTTTTGAATGAATGAATGGTGCGATTTATATAGCGCTTTATTGTGTATTGTTGTACACCCAATGCGCTTTACAATCATGTGGGGGTCTCCTCAATCACCACCAGTGTGCAGCATCCACTTGGATGATGCGACGGCTGCCACAGGACAACGGTGCCAGTGCGCTCACCACATACTAGCTACAGGTGGAGAGGAGAGAGAGTCCTAGAGCCAATCAAGTGGATGGGGATTATTACGAGGCCATGATTTACAAGGGCCAGTGGTGGGAATTTGGCCAGGACAACGGGGCTATACCCCTACTCTTTACGAGAAGTGCCATGGGATTTTTAATGAACACAGAGAGTCCCCATCACTACACTGGGGCGTTAGGACCCACAAAGACCACAGGGTGAGCAAGCCCTGCTGGCATCACTAACACCCCTTCCAACAGCAACCTAGTTTTCTCAGGAGGTCTCCCATCCAGGTACTGACCAGGCTCAGCCCTGCTTAGCTTCAGTGGGCAACCGGTCTTGGGCTGCAGGGTGATATGGTTTTTGACTATATAATTTCAGAAAAGACAACTTATATGAGTGTTATTTTTGCATAAGCATACTATTATAGTTTATATATAGTATTAGAATTATTTAGAATTATTTTGCATTTTTGTAGTTGCTTCATTTTTAATTTTACAGTTTTAGTAATTTTGTTGCATGCCTTGTAATTTTGTATTAGTTTCTTGTCTATATATATATATATAAAACTCTAAACTCTAGAGTCTATATAATGTACTTATTTCCTTTTAGTTTTAGCTATTTTAGTACAGCAAATTAAACCACATAAACTGTTAAAATTAAATATTACTTTTTTTTATATTACTTTTTTGTTATATACAATAAACCTTTACCAGGCCTGCCAATTTCCAAGTCACCAATAAAAAAATAAAAATAATCATAATAAGATAAAACAGCTATGTCAAAACTCAATAAATAATTTCTCATCAAAATACTCAGAGAACAAATTACATAAATTAAGCGATTGACTTGAATCTCGTTGTTCTTGTTGTATGTAAACAACTGTTTTGTGTGTCAATTTTAATTTCTCCTAATGAATTTCTGGAGAAACATTGAAGAAATAAGAAGTATGCACTTAAAATAAATCACCATAAAACTCCATTATGCCAAGCATCTAAGCAATTTCCCTTGGTGTGTAAAAACCCTACGACATCTGAAATCTGACTATTAGTATCAAGCAAACCTAGAATCAGCTGCCTAACAATCCAGACCACGTTTCCTAGTTCCCTCGAATATCACACAAACATATTGCATTTCATGAGAAATAAGGAATGACTTGTGTAAATTTGTAGAAGGTCGGTGATATGGGAAAACTAGATTAATTGTCACGGTATCAGCATACATAAAATCCAGATATTTCATCAGAGTCTCTTGATTGAGCACCAGATGCTTAACAAATTAATTAACCTTGCTTGCTGTCTCTCAGTGTTGATTGAATGCCCCTGTGTGCCATTCCTTGCCTCTGGTCTTGCATAATAAAACACCCACACATAAACAGATACCCTGCCAAAATGCAAAGGAATGGCCGGGACTCTAGAAGACAACATTAAGAATCTACACAAGAATTGACTGTTTCTTCCCTCAGCGCCTCATAAATGTACTCAAGTCGATATAATCCTTATTATTTGCAATATAAAGTTATAGTAAATAACTTTCTCTTATTAGAACGTGAGTAAACTGAGCGAGACGGATTTATCATCATCCAACTCATCATTATAATTGCCAACATCATCATCATCATCATTCTTACATGTGCATCTGCATCACTAGCGTCACATTAACTGTCCCCACAGGGGTATTGTGACATTTTCAAAATGTAACTAAATCATTCATACATATATAATACATGTATATAGTGTCAGATAAAACAAATTTGCATGGGTTTAAATGTTAATTTAAATGGCTACATTCACCCACGTGTTTATTACCAGATGAAGAGACACTAAAGTGAGTGGGAAGTGGACATACATCAACACTTTATGAAACAACACATAACGGCATAATAAAGGCTGTTTCAATTTAAGTCATACCCAATGTAAACGGCTTGGACATTACATTAATTAATAATATGCACCTTATAAAGTCAGAACGGTAATGCTCAGGGCATCTGCTCTCGCAGACCTGAGCACACAGGAAACAATGCCGATTGTTATTTTCTGCAAGTTAGCGGAATATCTCATGGGTTGTACCCAGTGCACAGCTCGCTGTTCTCCATTTATGCAGAATCTCTGAAACGTGAGAAAACAGTGGTACTTATTTGCTGACCCTAACAGCGACTTTTCCCAGAAAACCTTGAGAGACAGAGCTACCTGAGAGCTCTTTCGATGATTACCATGTGAGAGAGAGAGCACAAGAGGAGTTTAGAGCACTGTAGAGATCAGGATATATTAATGCAGTGCAGTCTGTGTCTATACTGTGAGTAAAGCTAATGAGATGTGGCACGATAAAGAGGATCAATGACCTTTGTCTATGTTGCTCCTTTTTCTCTCTCCCTCTGAATTCTTAAAGCATCAACTCTAAACTCCAAACTAAAGATGTTTTGATTATGCGTAACCTTATGCATCCTTTAAAAACAAACCGAGTGCTGCAGTGGTGACATATTTTTGTAGGCCAGCCCAGAAGTGACAGTAGCATCACCCTGATTCCCTTAACAAAGAAATCCAACAGGATTTGTTCCATTAGATTTGGGATTACTGCAGAAGCTAAACTATGTTGCCACCAAAGGTATATGATTCTTAAACATTTTGTTTATTATGATAATCTTAACAAATGAACACAACTTTCACAAATTTTTGATGACTTTGATGAGTATGATTTGAGTTTGGCTCGATGATCTTTAATAAATTTAGCCACTTGTTAGCAACTGGGTTATTAATGATGTATAGTATGGTATAGAATAATATTTGAAAATATCTAGGCTTGTGTTTATTATAAAAATATTAAGAGTATTTAACTAAAAACATTCAAAAACCAAATGACTTCAGGACGATTGAACTAACTAACTAAATAACTAAATAAAATGCTAACTAATTTATGGGTTTTGGCCTAAAATGTCATCAATGCAGCATTCTAATGTGCATTCTGTTTAATTATGAGATGAATGGAACTTATGGTTACCTAGCAACTAGTGATTCAATTTGCAATATTTGCAACATAATCCCTGCTTTACTGTTTGAGGTAGAACCTTACAATTTTACATACGAGTCTTATACTAACAGGGTACAAACTTGCCCAAAGGACCCTTAAGTTTTACCTTGACATTATTTTCAATATTTTGCAATTTAGGTAAAATCTTCTACTCATAAACCACTTGTCCAATTAATCTGTTGATCGACAAAGATCTGGAGGGGAAAAATGACTTTTCTTGTCATGAAGTACGTGCATATCAAATCTAATAATTACTCTAAGAACATGAAGTAGTTGATATCAACATTGATGAAATGTGACTGACAATAAAGCTGTGCAATTTGATTGACGAAAGTAACTTCCTTTACCTTTCGAACTGCTAATATTTGAGGTAATCTGCTATATTTGAGGTTATTTATCGCTGATTTATCTATTCTGAGCCAATTACATCTCTCTTCAGTATCTCAAAGTGTGTATAGTGGGTTGTGAGATTCAAAGTGACAAAAACACAAAGCACCTGATATCTGTATTTGAACAGCTGAACACTCTCTGCTCTGACAGGATGAAAAAATTAATCTTGCAGAGCAGTAATTTCCGCAGTAATTCCTCTGCCCCACGGGATATCAAATATGCTGCACAAAACAAAATGGGATTAGGAGGAAAGCATAAGGAATCTTGATTGTGTTGAGAAGGACAATGAAGGCTGCATAAAAAAGCCTGTATAAGTCAAATTCTGGATAAATAGGGAGTTTTCAATAACCAATGATAAACTAGACGTTTAGAGTATTTTACAGAGCATTTAATATTCTACATAAGAAAAAAATTGCAATGTTATGTCAATAACTTAAAAAAGTGCAAATAAGAGTTAACAAGAAAACTAGCATTTTATTTATTTATTTGTGTCTCTTTTTTAATCATTTGCCTTCTTAGATTTATTTTTCACTGAGCTTGGCACAATGCATTATGGGACTGCCTTCTCTGTGACAGAAATAAGTAATGCTTCCTTTGAATTTGGCCAAAATAAGATATATTACAAGGTAGCATAATTAAACTGCATATTTTTTTTGGACAGGCTACACGTCATGAGTACATCTACAAATGTTGCCTCCATTGGAAGTTTACTAGGCTTTGGAACAGAGTGTATATGATATACACATTGGCTCTCGTTCACTGAACCAGCAATGAGGAAACTGAAAGTGTCCTTATGTGTTATGTATGGACCTTTTAAATATTCAACATGAATTCTGCATCCATTATGGCATGCTAATATGTTTCCCACAACGAGAGCCACAAAACTGATTTAAATTAAGCAGTGGATTTCAAGTAAAAAGTGTCACTAATGTAGTTAGTGTTAGCACAGATGTAGTACATCTGATGTACATCCACATAAAGATTGAATTTATCGTGGGCTGCAATTAGATCACTAACACCATCAGTCAAACACCCTGCATATTTCTTCTAATTCTTTCATGAGAGATGATCAACTAATTTACTTTTGTCTAATTAATGTGACGGACTCTATAAAACAAACACAGAACAACATTAAAAACTTAAACTAGATTTATACTTGCGTAACATCAGATGACCAATCGTGCTTTACGAGTTTAATCATATCCAAAATAAAATTGTTTGTTTACATAATATAGTATGTGTCTACTGTGTATATTTATTACGTATACATAAATTTAAGTGTATATTTAAGAAAAATATGTTATGTTTTTTAAATCAAATATATTTTTGTATAATATAAGTAATATGAATATTAATATATACATGCAAATACATGTAAATATTTTCAAAATATATACTGTATGTGTGTTTAAAATGTACACAGTACACACATATATTATGTAAACTTTTATTTTGGATGCAATTAATCGTGATTAATCGCTTGGCAGCACTACTCAAATGTGAAACAACTGACACTTAAAATCAACCAATGAGGAAATTAGACTGTAAATCAGCCAATAAAAATTGTCCAATGGGAAAATACTGTAGCAACTATATAGCCTTTTTACTATATAAGACTGCATACTATACTGATATATGTAGATGGAGTTTAAATATTTCAATCAACAAGTATTTCTCAATATTTATGAATCCATAACAAAGTGTGTTTTAAAACAAAAATAAGCTACAAAAAGCATGATGGGGTATATAAAGATTAATGACTTACCTATTTAAGAAGAGTTTGGAAACACATGCAGATAGAGACCAGCAGGTAGAGGAGGAAGCACAGGAGGGGAAAAAAGGAAAGAAAGATGGTCCGAATGATATACTTCAGTGCAAAGTACACAATACAAATGCTACTTTTTTATTTAAATGCACATACGCTACTCAATCCCTTTCACTTGTTCATTTATTTATTTACTATAAATGCAAACGGTTCAGATAAAACGGATGTGTAAGACATTTACCCTTGTAAGACACTTTTCTGCCAAAAGTTGAACTAAAGACAGCAGCATAGCACAAGACAATCCTTCAAACGCATTTGTGATCAGGCTGCATACCAGTGAAAGAACGAGAGTGAGAAAGACAGAGAGAGAAAAGAGAAAAAATAAAGAGAGAAAACAATGTGCAGCGAGTGAAGATGAAACAGAATAAAGAGGTGTCAAAGACCCGTGGTGCTGTAGTTTAGACAGATGGTACGTTTCATGCGCGGGCCCCTGACAATCCTTAAAGCAAGTGTCTATGCCTACATTTGTGTGTGTTCAAAAGATTAACACACACGTATCCAAATGGCACAAACAGTATTGTTCTCGTTACCCACTCTTTGAACTCTGTCCTCGTCCTTTTGCAAAACACGGCATGGTAAAACACTGCTTTGCTACATTTCAAAATGGCTGAGTGGGAAGATAACTAAAGGCTTCTGCTTTATATATCTCCCCCTTTTTTTGATTCCAAAAGCGCAAGTTTCGCCATCACAGCCCTCCATATAGTTGCCCCGGCTGTTGACAAGAGAGATGGACTGTGTTGTGCCAGTGTGTGTCCTCTGCAAAGCACCTGATTACATTCATGGAGCCAAGAGGAGATTTATGAATGCAGACTCAGGCAAAGAGCGGCCCCATCCGCACACTAAATAATGGTAGCGTGGAAGATCTTTTTTTTCAGTTCCATTCCCTGCGTCCCAAACTACTGACTTAACTACCCAAATTAATATTTACTCCACTGAGATTATCTATCCACCTCGGCATCCCATTCTGAGGGTTATTTCAGTACGGAGAATGCTGGAGGCGATGGGTCCAGATGCGTGGTTGGTGTGACAGTGGGAAGCATTTGGCGTTCGGTCTGTAGTGTAGCCAACACCCCCTGCAGAAAAACTCAGTTTATCCTCTCTAGTGTAAATATTGAACAGGTTTCGGACCAGGGGGAATAACTAATGCTAATGAATGGGAAAACTCTTAGCTTAGCACACTTTATCAGTGCATAAGCATGCTGTCCAGGCTCAGAGGCGGCAGATAAATTGAAGGGAGTTTGTTTTAAAACAGATGAATTGGGCGAGACCACACTATGTGCAACATGATCAGTCAGTGTCAGCTTATGCGAGTCAGTCTGCTATAATAACGTTAAATTGGCTCGGTGCTCCGCCAAGCCATAATGTGATCCAAGGCAGGAGTCCAGGAAAATGGCTTAATATAAACATACGCATAGCTTGACATGTATGATCCGTGTGTGACAGAAAATGAAAGGGGATTTGACACTGATGGTGATGCATCAGAATAAAAACATATTTATGAAATGGATGGTTCCGCATCTGAAATTTGATTGGATAAGTCACTCCACTATGCTGTGCGTCATGCCCAAACAAAATCCACAGAAAGCTTCAAAGATATCCACGGAATAATACCAGGCGTCATTCACAAATTCTACACGTCCTCTTCCCCTTGTGTCTTCATTTATTAGACATTTTGGATAATCTGATAATGCTTTCTGCTAACAATAGGAGTGTAGAACTCATTCTGTTTTACCATAAATAATGAATTAAAAAGTAAATAATTATAAATTAAACTAATGCCGAAGTCATCAGACTTTACTGCATTTTTTACTACAAAATAAGTGCAACAGTGCATCTAGGTGTAACAGCAGGTCCATCTCCACTCAAATTATCAGTCACAAATTGAGTATCATGATGCTGCAGTCCTAGAACTGCATACTAGTACCTACAGTGTACATATTAGAACCACTCAGGAATAATTGAATATGTTAAATATTTACATTTAAATTATACATTCTTCAAGCCAACCACTAACCTTAACCCTCTTGAATTTAATTAAGGACTTTTGTTTTGCATTTAAAATGAGTTTTCTTGGGGATTTGATTTTTTTTTTTTTATCTTTGTGTGTGTGTGTGTGTGTGTGTGTGTGTCCCTTTCAACAGCCACTGTAAGTAGAGCAGTATAAGAACAATAAAATGCATTAAAGCAAAGCATTGCACATTCAAAGATGGCTCACATTTAAAAATAAGGTGGACAAGTGAAAACTAAATATTTTGTATGGGTCTAGTCTTTGCACCTGTTGCTTTTAGGATTGAATCCTATATTGGAGTAAAATTGGTTAGGTGGCACTGTTACAAATAACTAGGGACCTAGAAAGGGTCTACGTTGCATTTTATTTTCTTGATGAGTTCATATAATTAAAACCCCATTGCCTATACCGTTCAGCCATATTATACTCTACTTACGGCTTATTGTCCCCCTGTTTATAAAGCATTAACATTTGTTAGCGGAGGATAGCATGAACAGTCTCAAATGCTGGCTCGATACTTAACACAAACAAACCAAAACCCATAATCACTTTGAGTTTGAGATATGGTCTAATACATGTGTGCAATGGTGCTTATGTGCAGGCAACCCATGTGTGAATCAAGCTTGGATTATTCTTAAACCTCTTTCCCCTCTTCTACCCATTCCTTCCTGATGACTTGCTACTGTTCTATCAATTATAAAGACAAACAAATCCTAATAATTTGTTTACTCAGAGCTGGATATTTCACAGTGCCAAATATAAGCATAGTGCCAAGTAAACGATAATCATGTGCCAAAGGACAAATACAGTAACTGAGATGTTCCAACTCTGGTTAAAACTAATGGTAGATTTGGAACACAAATTATTCTGCTTAACAACTATTATGTTATCTCATTAGTTGCCATACATGTTTGTAGCATTTTTGACGGCACTGACACTATCGGCTGAGAACAAAATCAATTGAATATTGAAACTACTGTCTTCAGTGGAATACAGCTTATTGCTGAATTTTACTTGTTTCATAATAAACTTTACAGTCATTGAACTGAACTAAACCTACACTGACCAACCAATCGACTAATAATGACACAATTGTCTTTCTACAGTTGATTTAAATATAATTTTGCATCGATTATTTTATGTTTGCATTCAATACTCTAAAGCTGCTTTGAAACAATCTTTATTGTATAAAACACTATAAAAAATTATAAAGGCGATTTGACATTTGTGTTTGAACAGACATTGAAATGTACAATGTTAAGGCATTGTCAGTCTCTAAAATACTACATACAAATAACTCCAAAAACATGCAGATGTTTTCAAATTCGGCAAAATTAGAAAATTGAATTAATGGAATCAGTAATTTCACTCACAACCAGTTGTCACAGTATTCATAAATATATGCAGGTCTCTGTAAGGATTTATGATGTTATTAAAACACTGATAATGTAACCCAAATATACATGCACACTTTATGTACAAATAGTTCCGCCTGCAAACTAATGATACTTCTAGTGCATCTAATCTAAGTCTCTGTCTTCTCAGCAAATCTAAGAAATTAGCTGAATATCTTGTAATGATTACATTTTTTACATGTATATCTTTTCAACAAAACAACATTAGTTTCATTATCTTGAAACTTATTGGAAATATATTAAATGTAGTCCAAAACCCAAAGAAGACAATCTTTCTGAAGCAGCAAGGATGAATTGTGAAATGAAGCATAGCACTTTGTAGCTGATTCAAGGGAGATGCCTTGTCAACTCCAGAGACTGAGGAGAATGCAACTGGAGGAAATTGGCCAGGAAATTGGTGGAAAAGAGACTTTTCTCTATCGACAAAACAACTCTATCTCGTTCATTTTTCCTCTGAGCTCCATTCAGAGTGTTCTGAAAGATACAGTCATGCTGAGGACAGTGCGTCTGCAGGAGACAGTCAAATGCATGTGACTTGACCTCTGACATTTAGAGGACACAAGTGATGCTAACAAATGTGTCTGTGAACAGCTTGCACGTTCACATACATAATCATACCGTAAATGTTACTCCATATGGAACAGATCTGCTGCACTTCCTTAAAGAAAACACATTCAACACTTTCATAGCACATGCTTTTTTCTTAAAGTTTACCTACAATCGTGAATGTTCTGATTAAAACAGGCTGCTCCTTGCTGTGTTCTTTATATGTAAATAACCTGATTGGGAAACATTTTTGCATGATATCAGTAACAATATGCGTATCAAGTAAAATTAATTTAAGACATATACGGGACCCAAGCCCATTAGGACTTAACTATTGTTAAATATTAAAGTACGCCCTGCGATTTTAGGTTAATATTTCAATATTTAACAACATATTCCCCTATGTGTGGTTCTCTGATGGCAGTTAATGGTACAATTATATGCAGGTAAGAAGAAAAAATATTAAATCTTGTTCTTTTTTGAATTATTTATATATAGGTCTGCACAACCTGGCCAAATAAAACGATATTGCAAATATAGTCATATTTGGTGATTTTAACAGCAATATTATCTCATATGAAAACCTCTCACATTGATGCTGTTGAAATAACTAATACCAATTTTACAGTCTTTATTATTATTATTATTATCATCATCGGTAGTAGTAGTATTTACAATATAATTAATTAAAGAATTATAACATTTTAATTATAAAAAGGAATTCTGTTTTATAACAATAGTAATAATAATAATTATTATTATTAGCAGCATAAGTAGTAGTAGTATTTACATTAAAATGTATCAATATTTATGTCTCTTCACTTAAAAAGTTCAAATTATCAAGCTTTTAATTTCTTTAATTTCTTTAAATTCTGTAAACTTTTTTTATTATTATGTGAATGTTTAAATTTGAATATATGTATTTAAGTCACAGCCTTTGGTTTAATCGTGCTAAAATCAAATCATGTTGTTTTGATTAATTGTCCAGCTCAATGTATTTATTAAAATTTTACATTTGATTTAATTAATTATTAACTTTACATTAAAACTCACAAAGCCCCAGCAGTTCCCTCACACACACACACACACACACACACACACACACACACACACACACACACACACACACACACACACACACACACACACACACACACACACACACACACACACACACACACACACCTTTAATGGGTTTTCAAACACTGAGCTAGCCGAAAGATCAGATCATCAAGAACACAAAGTCTGGTCTGAGCCGTTATACGAGCTTAAACCCTGTCCGAATCTTAACACAGAAGCATGCATGTGGTACACATTGCTCAGACACGAAGGGCTCAACCTGTCACCTGCACACACTAACTCTCATGTGTGACTACGCTCTCTTTTATGGTTATGTGACAGCTGATGAATGTAGTCCGCCTCTCCTTCATGCTAAACAATCACTTCATCCCTCGCTTGCATGCCCTCCTCCTCTTGTTTCACTCACTCACCACGCGCTCTTCCCTCTCACTCACTACAACTGGATGGCAATGGATGGAGAATGCAACGAAAGTGTCTGGCTCGGCCAAGTGTGAAAACCTTGCCTGCGGGCATGGCCATGTGAAGAGGGAATACTTTAAAGCTGCAATGGATTGCAGGAGTCGAACACAGACCATTCGGTTACTTACTCCCAGGGCTGGGCAGGTTAATTTGAAAATGTATTTCACTACAGATTACAAAATACATGCTTTAAAACATAATCAGTAATGTATTTCGTTTGATTACTCAGGTTTAGAAAATACTTTGAAATAGGGATGTTAATTTTTAACCGTTTAACCATTAACTGACCAATACGAATTTTGACCGATTAATACAACCAGTTAAACGGTTTAAAGTCACTTATATATTTATTTATTTTTTTTTATTTTTTTTTCAGCAATTTATCAAAATAATTTAAAAGGTTATCTGCATGGTTAAAATAAGCTATGCGTAAAAAAAACATATGTTTTTTTTAGAGAGAGAGAGAGAGAGAGAGAGAGAGAGAGAGAGAGAGAGAGAGAGAGAGAGAGAGAGAGAGAGAGAAATATAAGTCGCTTATAAGTAGCATTTTATTATTTCATTCAGAAATAGGCCGACACAAATTTCAAACATTAATAATACACACTGTATACATAGCTAGGCTATTTTAGTTCCCCTCACTCCACAACAAATCTATGACCATTATAACAAATCTAAGACAACAAAGGCTATTTAGAAAATAACAAGAATTAACAAACAAAAACAAATTAATTTAGGCTAAAACGAAACTGAAACAAATGTTGGGTCTCTCGTTCAACACAAATCAAATGTTTCTGTATTCACGATTTGAATGCCAAAAAAGTAGGCTATTTACTGAGAATGCAGACTCACTCGCGTTCCAATATCCATGTAAAAACAAAATGTTTTGCATAACTTCACGGCGGTACAGTGATAATGCTTAACAGCACAGATTTGACTATATATTTAAACTGAGCAGTGTGTTTTTTTCCATATGTTTGACTGATTGTTTTTTATAACGATAAATGAACAGGCTGCATTGTCAAGGTAGAAAGTTTAAATGTGAGCGCGCATGCGGTGCTGGAGCAATTTCCCCCCCTTCTATCAGGGGAAACAAATACTAATTTTAATCATAAAGATAATCAGAATTGTAAAATGTTTGCTTTTATTTATGTACATATACTATAAAAGCTTTTGTAAAATAAGCCAAAAAAAATCAGATGCCGCATTCTGTCGTCTGATTTCCTTTCTCGCGGCACAAAATGGAACAAAACTCATACTAGCATACTAGGCTACTTGTTGCATTGTTCACGGAAGTACTGCTGCCACAGGAGCTGGCTTTCTGACATAAGAGAAGAAACTGTAGAATAAAGTCTTTATTTTTGTTTTCTTTGCACACAAAATGTATTCTCTTGGCTTCATAAAATTAAGGTTAAACTACTGATGTAACATGACTATTTTAACGATGTCCTTACTACATTTGTGGGCCTTGAACATACAGTAGTAGTTACATTGCTGTCGATGCAGGGTCAGAAAGTTCTCGGATTTCATCAAAAAATCTGAATTTCTATTCTGAAGATGAACGAAGGTCTTACAGGTGAGGTAATTAATTACATAATTTTCATTTATTGGGTGAACTATCTCTTTAATATGCATTTTATGTTACAATATAAATTACAAGCTATCATAATTTAATTGTACTTTTTGGCCATATAATTATCAGTATATGCAAGAAACTGCTTATTTTGCTTAGCATAGGCAACTAAATAAAACTCTAGTTCATACTTTATTCCAGGCTTTAGATAGTTAATGTTAAAGGTTAGTGTTTTTGCTATTTATTATATTTGCTAGATGTCAAGTAAAAATCCGAAGGTGTCCACCCAGGTCAGCAGAGCAAAAAAACACACAAAAAAACTTGTTAAGCCCAGAAACCGCTGCCTCATTTGACCGAAGCTTCCGGAGGTCTACACAAACAGCCCGTCCTTGCCAACAAGGGCGGGTGTAATTAAAAACAAAACTGAAATCAAATCAAGCAGAACATCAAAAATAAAGCCAACCAATACAGCTTTAATTGGTCAAAGGGACCTTGAATTAAATCAAAGATACATTATACGGTGCTGAATTTGGTCTTGTTATGTGAAGAGGGAGATGCAAGGATTAAGAGGTTAGAGAGAGAGAGAGAGCAAGAAGACAAATGAGAACAAAATCAAATGAAAGCAGATGGCGTTCAGAACGAGGCCTGCCCAAGGCCAGCACCCTCCCTTCCCTCTATCGCCTTCACTGCTTTCTTCCCTTTACACCACAAGGTAGAGGGATGTCAGGATGGAGGTTGGAGAGGCATCTGTCTCTGCTGAGGTGAACTGTGGGAATTACCAATCAGGAGGGTTTGGTTAATTAGTTTACATATCAGACATACGAGAGAGGTCGTGTTTTCCTTTCCTTTGGCGAGGAGAAAATCAGCATGAATGCCCTACATATGGCAAGGAAAAGATGGTGGCATGTTGCATTCCGATACTGCATGAATTAAAACACTGAAACTTAATTAAATCCTTAAGGCTTTTGATGGTATTATTTACTGTGATATACCGTACTATTGAGCACTGAATAGTTATGTATGCACATGCAGAAACAAATAGGTAAATAACTGAAGAGCAATGGTTTTACCAAAGCAAAGTATTCACTTCAGATGCAAACTCTCATTTCGTATAGTAGTAGCAACACAGCCAAAATATTGATGCCCATTAAATCAAAAGATGAATTACCCACTGAATCAAAATATTACAAACCAGAGCGAATAATTTAATCTGCCAAATTATAAAGCACAAAACAATCATCCCCTTTTTCTTATCCTCCCTCCCTCTCGCTCGCTCTCCCTTTGTCGACCTGACCATAGTCAAGATTAAAATTCATCAATCAATCACACATTTTAATGGCCAGACCATCTCCCTTACACCCACAGCAAAAATTGAATCACAAAGGCAATTTAATTAAATTGAACAGTGATTCAATAGCTCTAATCATTCTGCACAGTAAAATTAAATCTCTCGTTCCTTTAATCATACCCCCATGTTAAATAATTACTCAATTTGAGGGTACGGCTGGGGTAGGTAATGCATTAGTAACAATTTTAGTTTTATATTTACTCACTTTGTTATGGATGTATGGGTTAACAGCCTCTTGACTTGGCATGTTTGACCCTGTCGACTTGGTCTGCAGCCAAATGATTTGATTTCTGGGCACCATGTTAAATGAATTACAGGTCTATGTGATGGAATTACATATCCATATAATAACTGCACAATTCAGATTTCCCTGCCTGAAGGAATGTTAAATTGGAATAAATACAACTGAATCTATGCCTATAGTTGTAAGCTGTCAACTTGGATAGAATAAAAAAAACTAAGTCATATTCACTAGTCAATTAATGCAAACACAGAAATGCAAAACATGTATTTATTTATTAAAATTGTCCTGGTTTATGCGAAAACTTTTTGGGGGCGGGGTTAGTAACAAACAAACGAACTAACAAATTAAAACGTAACTAAACTCAATGATTTTCTACAAGTGCAACCACAGCTGTGAACCGACCTGGAAGACACAGTCCAATCTAAACGTATATCATATGCTCGCAGCACTGTTTTTAAAGCACATTAAATCTTTAAAGATATTCTCAGAGCTCACTCCTGTAATAAAACCTCATAAATTATGCGGGAGAGTCGCAGACTCAAACAAGTCAATTGGATTCTTCGGCAGCACCGATGGCCTCCTGGGCGTTATGAAACCCAATTAATTACATCCAAAGGTGAGAGGTGGACGGTCTTCCACAGCAGTCAGAAATGTAAAAAGGTCATATAACGGTTGAATAACTGCTCCAGGTGGGGGGTGCCAACATATGTTGAGCAGGAAAGAGGAGGAGAGAGAGATATCAGGAAATGACTTGTTCACCAGCTTAAGTGCCATGCTGCCATTAGGGATTAAACGTGTGGAGGAAGCTTATAGAATGCTGCAGAAAGGTGCCGAGTAAAGTGTCTGTGTGAGTAGAAAAGTGGCAACAACTTCTGTATCATGATAAATTGAAGTCAGCCAAAGTACTAAGTGTCAGAAAAGTTGTCAATAGTAACAATTGCTGTAAATAACAATACACAATTTTCTATATTATATTTAAGCTTCATTAAATTGGACACAGGACACATTCTTCCATTCTCTCTGTGTTCATTTTAAATTTGGTCTGTGTACCCACACGTCAGATGGATGCAGATGGATGTCAGATGGTCTTTGGTCGATGTGCTGTGTATCGCACCATGAGCTTGTCTTTTTAGGAAACCATCACACAAGTTGCAAGTTAGGACTGCATGATTATGACTAAACTGTTCATCATGGTTTATTTTGCTAAATACAATATAATCTGAATAAATAATCAAGATTATTGGTATTTCAGTTTTTTTGTTGTTGTTGGTGGTGTTTGTTGGTTATGCTTAGATGGTTATGCTTAATAAACTGATAAAAACAGAAATTGTGACTCACAATTAAAACATAATTTTTCATGCAGCCCTTCATGTAGTTAAAATTGTGTATAATATATGTAGTATTGTTGTTGTTGCCATTAATAATAATATAAACAAGATACAGCACCTGACCAATTAATACTAGCACTTATCTATTCTATTCTAATATATTAATGTGTATATATATATATAAAAGTGTTGACTGGCTGTCTGAAAAAGAACTTGTAATTTGTGAAAAAAGTGTAAAAAAGAAAGTGTAATTTTTCAGCATCCCATAATGTATCTCTTTTGTTCTGAAAACAGTTTGCTGCGCTTGGTTCCCTTTGAACATCACAAATCCTACTATACATAAACAGCTCCTGAAAATACCAAGGCCATACTTCAGGCAAACAGAAGGAGCAATTCACAAAGCTCTGCTAGGTACCGGAAAATGTTTACCGAGCTCATCTTAAATTCAGATGTGGCTACTATGCTTCATGGAAATGGATTTTGAAAGGTTACGACTGCGTGTGAATCAAAACCACACCGGGGGAAACAAGACAAGATGAGCCAATAAAACACACATTCCTCTTTCATAAACAGCTTATTGACCGGCGTGCCATTTGAAACTGGTTCGGTCAACTTATACAAGCGGTGCGTGCGAGTCAGTGCTGTGATGGGAGATGTCCCGTTTTGAACTTGACCTTCTGTAACCCGTGTCACAACAGACTGAAGCTAGACAAAGAACACACTGGCTGCCTTCCAGCGCACAATACATCAACCAGCTATTATATTACCAGGGTATTCCAGAGGCAGAGGGACACTTCTGGCCCAACACTGACCTGCTTTTAGAGGACAATCCATCATTGGGCAAGGCATCACTCTGTCAATTCCCAATCCCACAATGCTTAGGGTCAAAGTGTTGAGTGAGAAGGCAAGAACATGGGATCTTTAGCATTGGGATTTGCAACAACCTCAATGCGTCATTCACTCTTAGAGAGGCAGAGAGAGTCTGACTTGTGAGGCATCTCAGGGCCAGATCACAGACCTCAGCAGTTTGTCCTTCTCAGCAATGAGATTTCACTTTCAAATCACGTCTGGGGTCAAACTCACATTTCCCATGCAGATTGAGAGGATATGAGCATATGGAATGCCATATTGTGTGACAGTACGTGAAGATTAATGCATAGCTCGAGTTCATGGTTCACGTCTGCTTTGAAGACACCGATGACTTTCAGAATATGTTTCTGAGACTGTTAAACAATGCTCATGGGTCATATTTGTGACATAATACAAACAGATGCGTATGATTTTTTTAACTATTTGACATTTAAAAAATGTGAAAAACATTTGTGTGAGAGTTAGACATTATTGTGAATCATTACCATGAAATTGAATCCGTGACACTGAGGTGCCTTGCCCTTGTTCATGTGTGTTTTCCAAATGTCTCCATAGTTCATGTGCCTCAGAGCAGAACATATGTATCTGCTTATTGCTGCTTGAATTTTGTAGTTTGCATTTTAAAAGTAAGTGTGAAAAAAAAGTAACTTTACATCCAGTTCAAAACTAAACATTTCTCTACTATAAACACACACACTACTGAGAAGAACAGTGGCTGTTTGCATTATGCAGTATCCATCAAACATTTAATATGAGTGAGTAAGTGCTTGCTAACCTTTGTCTACGATCACACCTACACTCTCTCCTGAGGGATGACAGCACAGACAGCATTGCAATTCAAAGCCTCACTAGTGTTTTGCTCTAAAAAACTGCCAGTTGGTATCCTCACAATTTTTGGTTCAGGAACAAAGGCATGTTAGCTATGGGCTTGAAAACAAGGTTGAGTAAATCTGCAAAATGCATAAAGGGTCATGGGTTTCATAATTCAGCAGAGTGATGGAACTTCTCTCTGTGCACATGCAGTATATGCTAGAAATATGGACTAAAAGCAATGGGGTTGAACATTCACGTTATACTACATTCATAATGATTTTGCTGGTAAGTAGAATTGTGAATATCAAAATGCTTTTGAGTTTTCTAAAGACTTCAATTATTTTGAATTGCCCCATTTGTCCTACACCATGAATACTACATTTTTAAGATATTGTGACTATTTTGATTATTTAAACAGATTTATGGCTGTGATACAATTCATATTTAACATCTCAGATATTACATGTAAAGAAAATAGCTTAGAATTAGGCTACACAACTTTTCACTCATTTTGGAAACCCAGTTGAGTGAAAATGACATTATTTTAATAATTTTTAATTGTTACTAAATTAGCATTTTATATTGTATTACATTTCTGCAATTAATTCAGCCTGAACTGCTTAAAGACCTCATTTGAATCTTACCATTTTGGATTTTAAATATTTTTTATAATTAAATCAACAATCTCTTGTCTTTCTTGCATCTATTTAACAATTTGTACACAGCAACCACATCTTAAACCTTAAGCATTGTGGGAATTTTCACACAACTCTCTTTAATTGTCTAACAAGCACTTCTTCCTTCAGGAAATGCAAATCTATTTTTGTCATTGAGCGAGAAGAGAGCACCATCTGAGTGTACGGCCCTCCAGCATGCAAATATTGACAGTATTGAGTCACAATATAGATCAAACTTCTGATCTTGTTCTGTGGGAAAGCAGGAGTCTTTAAATGCAACTACAATCTATGAATCATTTTGCCACTTCAGATTCAAATTTCAAAACACTTAAGCAGTAAATTAGGCAAATGAGACCATAATGCAGTTCAACAAAACAACCACAGGAAATAGCATTGCTGGATAAGTTTGTTTGTTCGCCTTAATCTCTTTAGTAAGTCAGCCTGGGTGTGAGAAAACTCTCATAGTGGACACAATTCTCCACGCCAGAATGCAAAACATTTATATTGTGAAATGTGAGGCGCAAATCTACCCCAGATACCACATACCAACCCAAGGACAGCGTAAACAGAGAGGTCAGTGGAAGTTTGTGACAAAATCAAAATAGTTTGTGGTTCAATTAAATATTTTTCAGCAGCAAAACAAAATTATACTTATATAACCAAGGATTTCAAATACACTATAACGATTTCTCTTCATAGCTTTGAGATATTTATGATATTTAATGTTAAGCTTACTCAGACAGAAAATAGCTTTATCTATGGCTATTAAAACCCAAAGAGTAAAAGAGGCAAAGGCATTAGAAGAACATCTATAAGGCACCCTCAGCCAAGCCATAGGAAAACGCAGCAGATCTCCAAATATCCGATCTGACAGAAACACTTGCTTGTTATGCTCAGACATTCAGTACTCATGTTTATGATGTATGACCTTGTAATAGCCGGGAACCACAGCATCTTGGGTCCTTCAAACAGAATTAGGGGTTTAGGGAAACAAAACAAAAACATACTATTTAAAGAAAAGAAATGGCTGAAGTATTGAGCGAAATGACTCGTTGGTTTGCTGCTCTCTTTATATTTGATATTTGAGTATGTCTCTATAGTACACTAAGCGTACTGAGTATATGTATGTGTATTTTGCATATTGTCTTCTGTACAGTCTGTAAATATGTACTGTCCATATGTAAATTGCTGTTGTTTTTGCACTGTCTGTCCATATGTAAATTGTTGTTGTTTTTTTGCACTGTCTGGAGCACTGTAAATGCACTGTCTGTCCATAGGTAAATTGTTTGTTGTTGTCTGTCCATAGGTAAATTGTTTGTTGTTTTTTGCACTGTCTGTCCATAGGTAAATTGTTTGTTGTTTTGCACTGTCTGTCCATAGGTAAATAGTTTGTTGTTTTTTTGCACTGTCTGTCCATAGGTAAACTGTTTGTTGTTTTTTTTGCACTGTCTGTCCATATGTAAATTGTCTGTTGTTTTTCTGCACTGTCTGGAGCACGCTCATAAGAATTTCACTCACCAAGGCACTTGTGCTGTGGTGATGTGACAATAAAAGTGATTTGATTTGATTTGATTCTTTCATCAATTGTACTGCTGCCGTATGTCTATGCTGGAAGGAAGAGAAAGCGCTCCGACAAAGAGACAGTCTGTCAGGAACGGCTCGTTAGAACTAGAAAACCAGTTTTGGATAGAATGAAGTAGGCTTGCACAATGGACCCTTTTCACAGACAGTGATGATGCATTCCCACAGTTATAACATTGTATATGTAGCCACGTGATATACACATTAGGTCATAGAAACACTATCATGGATCTATGGATTCATTGATCGATTATGTATTTATTTATTTACCAATTGTTTTGCAAATGAGAACATAACAAATATATGTGTTGCATTTTCTGTTCACCACTATAGATGTTTACCCAACTAGGATGACCCCAGAAATGCGTAGTTTTCATTTGGTCCAAAAAACAGAATATATATATATATTTTTGTACCTATATTTAAATTGGTTAGATATTATGTAAAAAA
The DNA here is from genome assembly GCA_027564155.1 of Gymnocypris eckloni scoliostomus. Taxonomy (NCBI): domain Eukaryota; kingdom Metazoa; phylum Chordata; class Actinopteri; order Cypriniformes; family Cyprinidae; genus Gymnocypris; species Gymnocypris eckloni. The sequence goes on from CM050416.1 coordinate 27,970,311, forward strand.
AAAAAGGCATACACTTTCTTTAAAATTGAACCAACTTAAGGCTGCCTTTTCACTTGCAGGGAACCTGATCATAATAATAATAATCCTTATTATTATTATTATTATTATTATTATTGTTGTTGTTATAATGGTGATGGCAAGCTAGGTGTCACTCTCATTTAATATTCTTATAAATACCAGTTCAGATTTAAAGATAATTGATAATATTTATTTTGTTGTGAAAATGATTAAGCAATGATACTAAACAATAAAATGTTGGGATAGACAAATATTGGGATCAATGTGAATGAGAAAAGGTAAATTTGGAAAACTGTGCTATTTTCAGTGCAACTTCTAGCAAACTCCAGCTTAGATTTAAGACTGAGTTTGTTTTTAAACTTTATTTAATGTACTGCTTTGAAAGAAACGGCTCATGAGCCGCACACATATGCAGTAAACAGCAGAACAGAGTGACTCTCCTTCACTTTGAAGCATGGAGCACATTCATATATATTTATATACAGTTATTAATACTATATATTTATTTACTTTTTAAATCAGGTCCGTTTGTGGTTTCATAGTCACACTAGAATATTTCTTTTCAGTTTTGAATAATTTAATTGTAAAGGTGTACGATGAAGGGAAAGCTTTCTGGGAGTATGTGTGAGCTTCCTTATGAGTGAGTGAGAAAAGTGTGTGATACAGCACCTGAAAATCTTCAGTGAACTTATGAATGGAGGTAAAAGAGCAAATTACTCTCAACTTCAAGCCTTTACAATCGTTAGTAGCTTTATAGGCGCTGAGAGCCCACTGATCAGCCTTTAGTGGCCTAAGGCATGTCAGAATAGGTGGCTTCCATGCTAATCCATTGTCACCCATTGCAACGGAATAGGCTTTTAATGAAGCAGTGGAGCACATCGCACATCGCAAGGCCTTACTGATGATCGATGTGCAGGTCAGTACCCGAGAGGACTGATTGATCTAATAGAGGCTTCAATTGATCGAATGCCAGACAGCATCTGATGATATGTGAAATGCAGCAAGGTTAAAAACAAGGCAATCTTTAATCATTGAGGTGAACTCATTCTTCACAATGCAAATGAAAGACAGCTAATTGTGAGAACAATTAACTGATTTGATGGAAGGAATGCATTTAAAAAAACAATCAGGGTTGGTGGTTGACAAAAAATAAATAAATCATAATAATAATTCAATATGATGTTATTTCCACACATACAAACACAAATAAACAAACAAACAAATGCAATTGAAATTGTATTTTTAAAAAGGTAAGGCGCTTAGAGCAATATAAAAGCAGACTACCCACAGTAAATATATGAGCAACTCTAGAGAGTCCTCCAAACCAGAAGGAATGGAAGAGATGGCTTTATGCGTGCAGAAAGCAAATACGCTACCATGCTAATGTTAGCAGCTAGTCTCTTCAAACCCTCATGAGCTGTGGTAATACATGCTGTCAAAACAAACTCAACAAAAGAGAAAAACAGAACAAAAGCAAGCACTAGAAAGGGAAACAGAGCCCCATGCCACCCCTCTCTGTGGGAGAAGAAGAGAAAGGAGTGATGGAGGGAAGAGAGTGTTCTAGCGAGGTGCGAGCAGCATTTCATCAAAGCCCTCAGAGCGGAGCACTGGAGAAATATTGTGGGATAACATGCCCCAAACCACACACAATGCATCTGTGAACATATATGCATATGCACAGATACTAGTGCAACTTACTAAAGACTGTCACTCTACTAACTTAACTAAAAAAAAAATAGCAGCATCACGGTACTTCTGCTTTTTCTACATTTCTAGTAGAAATATACACTACATTTTTTGAACAAATATCAGCATAGTGCTACACTGCTATCTAACATATAAACTAAATTATATTATTGATTATATTGCCAATAGCAGTTAACTACATTTTGCTTATAGCAAACAATTTCAGCTAACTAGCATGACTGCGGATATATATATAAAAAAATGATTTGAATACCAGAAAAATATTTTTAAATTACGACCAGTTAAATGCTGACAAGCACATGATATACTGTTCAATTTCATGCTATATGTTTCGCATATTTTTAGTTATAAAAGGCCGTACATGGCAGGAAACGCTGCATATCAGGCAGTGAATAGTATCATAATGGACACAGTTTTAACCAAGGTTAAAACCCACAAAACAAGTCATTAACCAAACACGGTCTACTGGTTTAAATCTGCCCAGATTCTCATTCAAGGCTCTTTCGGTGTTTAATCGCACCATTACCACTAAGCGCTAGGTTTTCCATTAGTACTTCAAAATGAGCTGGATCCAAACTGGCACAATCAATAAAACAGTGTTTGAGTTAAGCATCTCATCACTAGAGAACACACGTTTTACAAAAGGAGCTGTCCATCTCATCTGTCATATAGCTCTATATAGTAGAGTGGTGTGGTTTGGCTGAGGTTCAAGACAGAAGATGCCACTGGTGAGCAAATGTTGATCCAAGATCTTCATATCCAAACTGTGAGAGATTAGGGGGGGCTGCCAATGTCTGGCCTCGATTCATGAACACCAGTTAGTTAAAAGCCCCAGTCAGATTTCAGACAGAAAGAGATTAATGTTGGGAGCTTTACTGAGGCGCTTGAATCCCCGCCTTACCACATCATCCCCCAACTAGTTTCTTGGTGCCAAGTCTGACAGACTTACTTTGGCAGAGCCTGGCAGCGGCCCTAATTCATTGCATTAATAAGTGAATAAATAAATGCAGATGGAGTTGGCCCCTCAATGCCAGTTTTAATGCACTGTCGGCCACATGGGCCACAGCCCATACCCTCTCAACCTCTGACAGCTTCTTCCTTGGAGTTAGATGAATAGGGCCAATCAAATCAACACGGCTGACAGTGATTAGACTCAACCCAAAACAGAATTTTTATGTATCATAATCAAAGTTCAGTCACAGCAGATGAGTAACATCTAGACATCTTTCAATCACAAAATTAACCATACGCACACCCATTGTATCCCATTCAAATTGCAAAAGCAAATTACCCATAATTATTTTCACAATGGCCAGAACAAATGTGAAAGACTATATGGAAGCCATGCAGACAGCGGATTTATTTTTATAACATAATGCTTATGTGAATGTTTAAGAGAAAGCAATTGACATAGAGACAGTTATTTCTATGTTTGTGTTTTTATTATGCATTACCGGTCAAAATTTTCGAAGATGTTTTGGAAAGAAGTCTCTTAAGCTCTCTAACGCTGCATCATTTTCTTTGGGATAAAAATACACTAAAAACTGAAAAAAATCCACAATATTACACTACAAAATTAACATTGGTTCACTAGAAATGTATATCGAAACCGAAAAGCCACAAGAAAACCTTTGAAGGAAATTCTATGTGTTCTAAATACAACCTACATGAGCCCTTTGAAATTTCTGTATGGACTCCCAGGTTGCACAGACTAAGGCCCTTTATTGACTAACTCACACAATATTGTCTCAGTTAATTTTAGTGATGATGACCCTGGTGAAATGTTCACAAGAAACTGCAAACACAATTCACTTTGATGGAAGAGTGTCAGGAAGAAAGCCTCTTTTGGGGGCCAAAAACACAGCCTGATATCACATCTCTTCTGGAGTTTGCCCAGAGGCTCACAAATGCGAAGAGAGGTTTGGTGGTGTTTTAGATTTCAACACAAAGCTATTAACTACATTGAGGCACGGTGATGGCAGCATCACACTTTAGGGAGGCTTCTTTGCGACAAGATCTGTAAAACCCTTGAAGGCTAAATGAAAAATTGGAGCAAAATCCTGGAGGAAATTTTGCTGCAATTGACAAAGAGCACTGGGAGTTAGAAGATGACTCTTCCTTCAGTAGGACAACGACCTGAAACATACAACACAAATCACATCAGAGTGCCAAAAAAGGTTCATGTCGTCCTAAAAAGGCTCAGTCAAAACCAAGACCTCAATTCAATTCAGCACCCCTGGAGTGTCTATAAAAATTGCAAATCACAAACGGTGTCCTTCCAATTTGAGCCAGAATTATTTTGCCAAAAGGAACTGGTGCAAAAAAATTTATCAAGGTTATACAGTATACCACACCAAAATAAATGGAAGATGAAGAAGCATCTGAGTATATTTGCATTGTATTTGCATTGAGATTGAATGTCAACTGTCAAATTTCTGTAGAAGTTGCTCTTTAATTCTGATTTCAGAGCAATATGCTAATTGCTCGTAAAACACAGTTGAGTTAGGAGAGAGAGAATGTAGTCCTGATTCAGTGTACAGAGGCAACCTCACTAAATGCAAGACCTGTTATGATGAGGCACAGATCAGTCAGTAATGGCTTCAATAAAGCATCATTCTAATATTCAAAAGAGATCCACGAAACAATTGCCTCAGAGGAGCAAGTGTGTCAATAAACTTTTATGGGGCATTTCCCTTCACCTCCACAGCACTTTATTACCAATGCTCCACCAACCTATGCTATTAATTTTATCAGAGCAATGTGCAGATGTTAATAAACAAACCTCCAGCACCTTAGTAAGTCATTATAAAGTAACACAACCATTAAACCAAGCAATTGTTGCATATGAGCTGCATAATTGCAACAAACTGGACTTCCAATGCCTTTGATTGAGAAAATGCTGTAGTGAAATCAACTTATAAATCGTTTAACATCACACCAATATTACTTACATCTCTGTACAAGCACTTTGTATTCTTCTACAAGGATCCCAAGATAAATCACTTTTTTTGTAGAACACCTAATTTTGGTAAGTGTCTACTAAACACCTAAATGTAAAGATCTGATTAATAGTGCATCTTAATCTTAGGTAAAACAAAACATTGTAAACGTGACGTAAAATGTAAGTGTATTGCTACAGTATTGACCAATAATGACAAACACAAGCCCTTGTGATGAGGAATCAATTGTTTTTTTACAAAGGCCCCATTGTGCACTTAATGTGCTCTGTTGTGGGATCAATGGAGCTGAATTTTTAAACTTTCATTTGTTCTGTTTTCAATCATGTTGATTGCTTGAAGCACAGTTTACTGAGCCTTGCAAAATACCTCAAGGCTTTACATCTGTTTATTTTCCCACCGAATGCAAAACTGCATTAACCACATATAGAAAAACCATTGGGACAAATGATAACAATAAAAAATATATTTATGAACAGTGTGTAAATCTGAAACATATAGATTAAGATTTAAAAATGCCCTCTGATAGACATTTTTAAATAAATTACAATAGCAATTCTCCAAGCCTGTTTTGAGGTCTCATTTGTCATGTAGTTTACAAGCGTAAATAAACAAGACCTTTTTTCTATCCATGTCGTTTCTTATGTGAGCAATGAACATACTCTTTGAATCGCTAATGCACTTTGTCTTTGGGCTTTTGGGGAAATGGCCGCAGCTAAACATCAGCTAAACAAATTATTTGTTGGGGGTATTTCTGTCTTTAAAACCAGCATGGGTGCAGAGCCTTATTTTTCAAGGTATTGTAGCTGTTAAAGGACTACGTTTCACTAACACTCATGTCATTCAAAAAACGGTATAATTTTATTTCTAAGGCAGAAAACAAAATAAGATATGCTGAAGAAAGTTTGAATTGTTTTAACCATTCAATGAATGTCAATAGATTCCAAACACGGCATGGACAAAAACACACATTTCTCAAAATTCCTCATTTTCCTTTTGTGTTGCACATGAATGTTTTGTTTACCAAAAATGCACTTAAGATAATTATGTGAGATTTAGTTTTATGTGTAACCTAAGGGTGGCTGAGACTGTTTCCACTCAGTAGCTTATATGATGTTCTTCAAATACCAGTACTAAAGTTACGATTCATTTTGGGAAACTGGGGCTGTCAAACATTTTCATAATACATTTTGTTTGAGAAAAAGCACTGCTTACGATTCTTTTGGGAAATGGGACCTAGAGCAGGATTGTGGAGGTACTGTAATACTTCAAGTATCTGGAAGTCTAGCCAGGGTGTAGGTTAGTCGGCATATTTTTTCTATGCCGTGATCTGTGATATAACACTATATACAAATTATTCACAAACGCCAACTCCATGATCCTGGATTTAGTCAAAGCACTTTGCCCTTGGAAACAACGATCTTGAAGCACCTTCAGCCACCAACTTATTCCACCATTGTGCTCTTTGAAGCTCTACAGTTGTTCGTGTTTGCCTTCTGCTTTGACATTACAATGCCGTCTCCACATACATGTGCACATGCACATGAGAGGGTTCCTGAGAGGGTGAGGAACAATGACATTCAACAAGGACATTTTTTCCTCCTATTCATGCTCTAACATGATAATACCACATAATGCATTCACACTGCATGCTATGCATTTGATGCGACTGGCACTCTGTGTCTCGCATGGTCTTAATTGTGTTCTATGTATAGTGGTGTTTTTCGAGCACTCTGTTTGATGTTGCTCCTGGTTTGCACCTGCATTTCCCCTCAGGGATCAATACAGTACTCATGTTCTATTGTTTTTCTGCTCAGGGCCACTCATCTTGATAAAATAGGCTGACAGTACAAAGATGGTCTGGGTATTCCACGTCTGACCCCCTCTTCTCTCCATCACTATCAATCCAATTAAATGTCCAATGAAAGTGGAAATTCATTGTTCATTACCACTAGTATGTACATCACACACTTTATCTTCTACATGAAAAAAAAGGACTACATCGTTAACAATTACACAAATTGTAAACTTGTTTGACAAAACTATTTGGTCACCCTAAAGTGATTCAATTAATATTGTATGGGTCATTAGACACCAGTGGCCAGAAAAGGTACAAAGGACGCATCAGAGCGGCTATTAATATGATTTGATTTCACAGAAACAAGAGTGAGGGGTGGCCAGGCTTCAGCGCAGAGATAGAGGGAGGGAAAACATGACTGTCGGCTAAGCCTGAAGACTAAAACATCATAAATGTGTCTGATGCATCAGATCCTTTAAAGCCTAAAACTATTATAATTCATTGAAATCATAAATATTTCATCCTAAATGTATTACATAATTTAGTTTTTTGGATTCCGTTTTAATGGTTTCATAATTTAGTTACATTCAAAAGCATCCCTAATTACTTGGTTTTCAAAACCAGACATTTCTGTTTGCATGATATGATTATAGTTTTCTCAAAAGAACCGATCAATTCCCTGGATTTTTTTGGTCAAAAACAATAAAAATAGAAATTTAGTAAAATATTACTGATTTAAATTAATTATTTTTCTACTTTTTTTAAATGTAAATAATTTGTAACATTATAAATGGCTTTACTGTCACCTTTGATAAATGTAATGTGTCCATCGTAAAAGTATTAATTTCACAAACAAACAAACCAACAACCTAACCTAAGCTAAACATTCTGAACAGTAGCATAATTCTGCACATTTAGTATTCTACCCCTTTAATTGTACCACATCGCTACAGGCTATCAGCATCTAAAAGTCACAGAATGCTTGAAGAGGACTAGTGCCTGTCCAGAGGTCCACAGGCAGACACCGAACAACAACACATACAAAGGAAGAGCATGCACTGCCATGTTGTGTCCCTGCGCTTCAATATGCCGGCATGGTTTGTTGGCTGACCTGGACCAGTCATGGGACCAGCATGGCACAGAAGTCCTAGAGCAAGCTGGGAGACCATTATGGTGCTTTTATGTCTGCCAGGCTCCCAGTGGCCACAAGAGCGTAACTTACAGCCTACAGTCTTTCAAGAGTCTTCAGGTGATCTCTGGTTTACACACACACCTCACCAAAAAAATTAGCCACTTGTACACAAGTCTACATCAGCTAGCCTGGGCAGAGAAAAATCTCTTTACACCCAGGCCAGCTGGCTCAAAGCAACCGGATTGGCTCTAAACGCATAATTTTGCTAATTAAAGACCTTCCAGCTAAAGCACAACCACTGCTGGCAACTGGTGTAGCAGGTAAATCACTTGTGTGACAGTTAAACACAGCTTTATCCACATGCTAACATGCACACAATCGATGATGCCTAGCATCCTATCCGTTCAACGTAGCGCCGATCAAAACATCTCCTCTAGCTTTGCTTTAGTTACATTTCTCAATCTGCAAGTCAATCTGCCTGGAGGTTAGTTTGGGTAGAGCTGGTGAAGCGCTAAGGATAAAGCCGCAGACCAAAGTCAATGCATTCTGGATCTAGAGCCTGGGCTGTAATTATAGCAACGTTAGCACTTTGACTCTGGGTGCCATGCTAATGAGCAAGATTGGGTCTCCTTGCGATCAAGCCTGGCAAGCGGGGCCACGGCTAGGAGCTTAATTACAGCCTGGGAAATGCCTGCTAGAGTCATGTGGATACATTTCTGCTTCTTCTGGGAGCTCCGTCAGACGGCCTGCTAATACAGATGGTCCCAGACAGAATAACCCTGCAGCGGCGGTAATGACAAGCCTCAGCCAGAGAGGCTTTGTCTCAGGGAAGCTGCTGGCTTTACCAGTGCCCTCCGCCTGCCAGGCCAGCAGCTGGCCTGCTTTGATGGATGGCAGTAAATCAAGACATTTGCCCTATTCCTGTCCGTGCAGCTCATTCCCTAAATCCCCTTCTCCTTACTGTACTTCTTGAGCGACTTCTCCTAACCACAAGGAAGTCATTTACAGAGCATAAAACTCTGCGAAGATCTTCATTATACATAGTATGAACAGTTTCCAAAAAGTGTTAATTAAAGAATTAAACAAATCAGGGTTATCTGATAAATAGTGTTGGTATTTACTAGGGTTGGGAATCGAAATCGATTCCGATTCCAGAATCGGATACCTAAGTTCAGGAATCGGATACTCAAATTAAAATTTCAATTCCGCCTATCGATTCCTATGCACTTTTTTTTCTTTATCTGTGAGGACAGGTGTGACCTAGCAATCTGCCAGGACCGTGCTCGCATTTGTGATCAGAAGCCAAAAAAGCAAAGTATAATATATGTGATAGCTAAACATGTTGCAAGAGAGGTGTCACCACCAACATGACATTAATTGAATAGATCGTTAAAGATCGCGAACATGATTCAAACACCAACGTGATTCTATTCCTAAATTACAATTATTTGTCTGTTTCATTCCTCAACCTTTGAGGTGTGCGATCACAATGTTGTGATCACTTGCTTCATCCGTGCAGCAGTGGCGGAGCCAGGGGGTGGCCAGTGGTGGCCGTGGCCACCCTGCTCAAAACTGCAGTTTTTGTCCCCTTTTTCTTGACAAGAAATGCCTTTATTAAGACGCGGAACCGGTGTATTTTTTTTGCATCCACATCCAACAAGACTTTTCAGACGTGCACTGCAGTTTTGTCTCAGCACCAGGCGCGAGTCAAATGAGCGCGGAAAAGGTACACCAGCCAAATGAGCTTCGGTAGAACAATGAGATGCTGTTAAGCTATATGTCAGTAAAACAAACTTCCCTGTCCTGTCAGCCGTCACTGTGCTCACGGCACACGCTCTGATCGCGTCATCATAAATAAGCGCACAAGAAACTATGAGAATTCGATGTGAAATTACCAAAAAGGCTATTAAGGCAAAAGTCTGGCATCAGTAAGATTGATTTATTCAGAAAGGATGCATTATATTGTTCAAAAGTAAAATGTATTATTTTCTTTTGAACTTTCCTTTAATTAAAGTATCCTAAAAAAAAAAAAAAGTTAAGCAACACAAGTGTTCTCAACATTCAAAAAAAAAAAGCACCAAGTCAGCATTGGATGGATTTCTGAAAGTCATGTAAACTGAAGACTGGAGACATACAATTAAAACACATTGAAAGCATATAAAAAGTTAACGATTTTGTTAACATATGACTTGATGAATGACCAGAAATGTAATAAATCATAAGTCAGACTCTCATTTATTAATAAACAATATACAAACAAACAAACAAAATACACTTCCAGAGACCCTTTTTATTTATAAATGGGAGAGTACAAACCTGTCTCACTATGTGTGTGTGTGTGTGTGTGTGTGTGTGTGTGTGTGTGTGTGCACGTGAATTGTCTCAGTTCATTTACATTTTAATTTGTTTTTGTTCCTAGTCACAATATCAATTCTGCTTTGATTTTTATTTGAATAAGCAGTTGCTAAAAAAAAAAGACAGATCACTAACAATATAAACATATACGGTCGTATTTTGCCTGCGCTCCTCAATCAAAGACTCTTGAGCTACACTCTTTGTTTTAATCACATTTTCAAAGGAAATTACAAAGTCAGGGCACAATTCCAGAGCCTCTTTAATTGGAAAACAATACAAATCCAAATATGGGGATAAAAGCTATTTCTGCCAGTTCTGTCGAGATCAGTTGCTGCTGATTGTACGCCTAACACTACAATGAGACTAGGAGGAAAGCCATCTATAATGTAGATAAGCCAGAGAAGACTATCTGTTCCAAACTCTGAGAGACCTTTTATAATCTGGGCGGTCGGCAAGGCAGTTCTGGCCGATAAAGATGTGGTATCAATGGCCGCAAGCACAGGACGATAAGATGGCGAGGATTTCTCAGTGCTCTGCTCTGGCTACATGTCTTCCAGTACCCCCCCTCCTCCCTTTGTGGGCACCAAGAGAGAGCAGGGCTGGAGGTGGTGGAGGCCTGGCCACATTTTGTGGGCTGTTATAGACTTGCAGCTCTACAAAAGTCCTAACCCCTGGGAACCAACACCCTGTCAGCAGCAATAAGCATTATAACCCTGTGTCACTGAGGTATTATTTTAGATTGTACACACACTAAAACATATACAAATACATGTTTTAGTTTAGCAAATTTTCAGCTGCATGTGTTAACATGCACCCTGCTTTCCGTGTTTTCCTAGATCCTAATGACTCTTGGGAGTATTAGCAAAAAAGGGGGAAGGGGAATACAATGTGGCAACGTGCTTTGTGCCAAAACTGGGGGAGGGTTTGACACAAACCACGAAAAGGACATGCTTTTGAGGATTAAAAGGACTATTATTTCCAAAATATAATGTCTGGTATTATCATAGCACAAGCTGCCATTGAACTAAGAATAAAAGCAGATTATAAAAAGTCTCTAAAAAACACTACATCAATATGGAATGGAATATACACCACGTCCCAAATACTGTCACAAGAGCTACAAGACAGAAGTAGGACAATCTAACAATAATCTAAATGACTATAATCCACTGTGAATGGAAACCATTGAGGAATAATAATCTGGGAAAGTTTGGGAATCACAAAAAAGCAAGAAATAAAATCAATTAGAATCTGAAAGCATGACTTTGGCCTTTAAAACCATTAATATCACAAATATATATATTTATGATGATTGCACAAACCATCATAGACAGAAACAGTTTGGAAACAAGAGGTGCATTAATTCTCCTTCCGAATTCTGAACGAGCAACTGTGATGCTCTTTGTTTGATCCCATTTGGTAAGAAAGCAGTGCAGTGCACACACGAACCAACCAATTGGCAAAGACAAATGGCCAGCTTGTGAAATGCACTACACTTTCTCTCTGCATGCATTTGTCCTAGCAGCTATCTAGCAGAAGCAACCGATGATGACCCGGTCAAGACGGGCCGTGGAGCACAAACAGAGCAGCACCCAGAGCCACAAAACAAGACGAAACTATGCAAAGGAGAGCGAAACTCTCCCAACACTCTTATCTGCTTACTTCCTCTCTTCTCTCAGTCTTTATATCTCTTTTTACCACTCTCGTTGCTTCCCATTTTCTCTCTTTATCTCTATCTCTCTCTGTTTTTCACTTCCTCTCTAAGCATGTTCTCTCCAGGGCTTAGAGGCAGCAAGCTGATTGAATGTGAAGCCAGCTTCCTTTCATTGATGTTATAAAATATGGAGGATGGCTAGTCCAGGCTCAAATCCAAACCTGCTGAATGAAAAATAAGAACGGGAAGAGAAAAGCAGCCCTGTTTAGCAGCGTCTATCCAACAGATGGGGGATATAAAGTGTTATAGTTATGGACTGAGATTTGTGACTCTTCAATACCTGACCCCATTTACAGCTTACAAAAACCCATAATGGCACTAAAACACCTCTGGAGATGACAAGAAACTTTCAAACACATTTGTACATGGGAAATCATGAGCGGACACTTCCCACATGGGTGCAAATGGACCACAGTCAGGGGAGCTGTGACACTTTGGAGTATAAAAAAAAGGAGGTTAGTCTTGTTCACCCTATTTATTTTCTTGGAATCTGTGGACCTGTAACATATTCTGAAAATACAGTTGGAAGAAACAGGAACACGTGTGAGTATGATAGGTGAGACATGGAATAATTCAGTGGTTTTCAACTAGTGGGTCACAACCAAAAAGTGAGTATAGGTCTGTTCAGTCATGGGGAGAAGGAAAGATTGCTAGGTTCAATCTTGGAATGGGGATTTAAATGAAATGATTAGGTTTCTAAACATTTAAAAGGGATGATAAATCACATATAATTTGTGGTTGCCAGTCTATGTATCTAACTAAATAAAACATGCAGTATTTCATAATAAATCTTATTGTGCGATTTCATTAGGTTTCTCATGCTAAACATGGTATAATGTACACATTTTTGCATATTTTTCATGTGAACAACTTTACAGATGCACACGTTTAGAATACTCATTGTTGGTTAACATGATACTGAATAAAACAAATGATAGCTTGATGTTATCATACCAAATTGATGCATTAATGAATATGTTAGTTTAATCAGACATTATATATTTCCCTCTTCTGCATGATTGTTGGTGTCAAGTAAACTTGATTTTAATTGTTAAAACAAATGAATTCTGTCATCGGTTAATCATAACTTTAAGGGGTAATTTAACAAAACAAAACAATCCCCCCCAAACAATTTTTTTCTTTGTTCCACAGAATAAACTCCTACACGTTAGGAAGGAGAGGTCAATGATGTCAGGATTTTTTTTTGGAGTAAAATATACCCTTAATCATTAAATTCAGATATTGTTTGCCAAAAAAGTGTGCAAGATTTCTCAACCTATTAAATACAGAGTTTTGGTATAGTGTTACCATTTGATGTCCAATGTAAAGTCAAGGACCTGAAGCAAAACCAGACGAGAACTGCTGATCTAATCTGTCCTCAAAACTGTCTTCTTCCGAGACTGAGGGTCGTCTCGCCTTAACTTCTTGCCTGAGGCCCCTTCAGAAGGTCTATCAGTCATCCTGAAAGCTCTTTTAGACACATCATAACACTAACCCAAAGTGATGGCTGCTGGTGACACATTACGCTTTGTGGCCCGTCAAAATCTCTAGCTCTAGTCTTTTTCGCCATTCATTTTCTCAAACAAAGCATTGGAAAAGCATGCTGTCTGCTTTGATGATTGTGGAACAAAACATCCACACAGCCCTGCCAAGGCCGTGTCTTGAATAATACAAACCAGAACAGTCCACACACTAGTCAGTAGGGCTCTGATGCCATTGAAGTCACAGCTTAGAGGGGCTTGTTGTGGAAAGTCACTGTACAGAGGATGTCTCAGATGAAAACAACGTGTACAGTTGGAAGGGCACTGTCTATAACTTCTTTGTTCTCCTCCATCCATTAGTTAAAGACAGATGAGGTCAACTGCCTCGGGGCAACACAGCGAGCAAAGGCCAGCATTCCAGAACTCAATGGGTTTCACATTGAAACTTTGCTCATGTCCATTTCTCATTCCCAGCCCTCTGAATTTGCGTAATTTTATTCATTCATTTTTCTTTTCTTTTTTTTTGCCTTTAGCGAAGAACTGTTGAACTTACTGGCTAAATAGGATTTATATGATGTGCTGTGAGTGTTAGAAATAGAAAAGAAGAGATTCACAAAAAAGCATGGGACAGAAAAAAAAGAGGGAATCAATTTTGAAACTCAGGGAAAAATAGCACTAAAAAGAAATTCCGCACAAAAGCAAAGCTAGACAGAGGAGGGTTCGAGATGGATCAGGCATTTGTGTTTTATGTCACCTCAGCAGGAGCAGAAGTCTGATTGTGTCTTCAAAGAAGCTGAGCATTGAAGGAAAAAAAGATCCAGTGAAAACACTAATGGAGGAGAACTGTGAAAAGCTCAGTGGCGTCTTTTTGACCAGGATGCTTCTATGGGGTTCCGCTGAGATACGAAAAGCAAAAACAGGCCAGCCACTTTGACGTTTCTTGTCTTTGAAGCAGGTCTTCAAAAGAGAAGCGCTATGGGTATTTTCTAGTTTTCATATGGAAAGAAAAATTAAATAAAAAACAATGTATTTATACATCACATCACATGCTTGGAGAACAAAGTGACACTTTTCTAAAAACCTAGCACTATTGGAGCACTAATGAATTTGATGTTCCCAGATTAGGGCAAATTGTGTCAATGAAAGTCAGGGAGACAGATATAGATTGTCTGATTGACTGATCGGTGTGACTGGTTATCAGAGAGGATGGATGAGGAGAAAGAGCTGCCATTTTGTATTTAAATTAACGGCTATAAGCATTGGATCCTGATACATCAAATAAATTGAAGCTGAAGTATTATTACAGTCAGGCAAGAAACAACAGTCAAATGTCATTATACTGAACATGATACAGGACTTGGAGTTCATCAGATTGGAAACCCGGAATAGCCATCTTTTTTTTCACAGAGGGGGACAAAAATGTAAATGTTAACACAGTTAGCATGAGTGAACAGTGCTGGGAAAAATAATGTTAGTATATTAAAAATGAAATAATAAAAAACCATGCAGTGGGGCAACCCTGTTATGATGTGAAAATTATTTTAGACCCTGAACATATCTGCATGATCTTTATGTTTCTGCAGAGGCAAAGAGTAGAGACATAATTAGACACTGAAACATCTAAAGTATGTGGGTGCAGAATTATGAATTGCTACTTCCCTTCCCAAAGTTAGCAAGTCACCATGGTAACCACAGTTTCCCAGCAAAAATACATACATTCCTTACTACAGTTATAGTCAGAACCATATATATATATATATATATTTAAAAAATGTTAAATGACGAAACAAACACATTTTTCCCCCTCCTGTTTTTAGGTGGAAAAATAAATGAACAGTATTTTAATCAGATAACTTTGAGAATAGAAAGAGAGAAAAGTTGTGTAACATACTGAAATCCCCCTCCTTTATTACCTCTCAACTGCTACTACATTCAGTTAAACACTTAACATTACCACTGTGTCTCTATTGAAAATGAATTGAACTCGTTTTACAGTAATGCCGTCTCATTGATTGGCCTAGAATGAACATGACCTCAGGCAGAGGTACATCTCTGTTCTTGAGCAGTGGACCATGATGGATTGGGAGGGTAGATGCTGGCATTTTATTCTAAACTACAGATACTTGTATTCTGTCTCTCTTAATGGCCAAAGGGTAGGCCTTCGTTAATGGTAAATTGTCCTGAATCTAGCAATGACATTGGAGCGCAACAGGACACAATTTTGGACTGATCCAAATCCTCTGCTATTTTACTGCCATTTCCGATGGATTTACTTTTGTTTGAGAGCTGGGTTTATGGATTTGCTGATAAAAGGACGCAGAGTGAAAAACTGCTCTAATCCAACTGAAGCGATTAGAGGGTTAAATCAGTAAAAACATTTAAAAAAAAGGATCGAAAATATAGTAGTAATTCCTGTTACTGTAGTTCTCCTCGCTCAGACACTAACAATGCTGTATGTATGTTGTGGAGTTCAGACAGATAACGCAACTACCGATTCTATCCCAAGTGGAAAGGTCTCTGGGCTAAATTGATTTCATTAGATAACACTTAGTATGGTTACAATTTTGCACAGTGCCAGAGGGTGCTGAGCTTTGAACCGGTGCGGTTGTAACCACTTAGGCATATTATGCAGGCCGTCTTTCAATGGCTGATGTTTAATGCAGCAGACGCATGTAGTTTGGAATGATTCCAGCACAATTAAAAGAGATTTTACGTCAATGCAAGCATCCTAATATTTGTAAGGGCTTCTGATCTATGTCTTAAATGTTACAAGCTTTGGAGCTGCTCCTTCTCCCCTCTATTCAAGTCTCCGTCCCATCATGATGAATTTAAGATGATTTTCTGTGGTGTATGGAGTACATACTGTGCCATCTGTAGACTGTCTGCACTTATAGTGAACAAAGAAAAGCACAGTGGGTGTGCAATGGAGCTTGCCGTCTAGCTGATATTGTGGTTGCCATGCCAGATTCTGGCTTGTCAAGTAACTGTATGGCACATTTCTTAAGGGGTCTTAAGTAAAACGGATTAGCAAAACCGACACAAAACAACATAATATATAATATGCACATCAAGTATAATTATAGCCTTAAATACAGCTTTCATTTGTGTTCTTCCCTCTTTTTATGCAGGTTTGCAGGTGGTGCTAGCAAAGTGGCTTAGAATCTGGGACACAAATTATGTAATGGCGATGACAACAAACAGCAAATTACCAAGTTCCGCAAATGTAAAGCACCAAGGGACAAACCAAGAAAAATGTACATCTAATTATTGTATAACAAGTAACTTTCAAAGGAATGCTAAATTATAATTATCTCATTAACTACTCACTAACATGCATTACCACTATAGAATTATTCCAAACATTTTATTTTATGTTCAGTTGACTAAAGAAAGTAATATAGTTCAGTATGATGTAAGGGTGAGTAGATTATGAAAGAATGTTTATTCATCCATGCATTCAAGGCTAATAGTGAGGAGAGAAATGCAATATGTAAAAGACACAGGAGGACTGGAAGCAGCTGCTATGCCAGCAAGCTTCAGATTCATTCATGGTCAGTGCCTTGCGATTTGCTTTCCTCTTTTTCATTCTCTTATTTGTGACACTCTAATCATACAAGCATCTGATCTCATTTGGAGATAAAGAATCATTAGGCATCTCTCACATTCTTTTTGAATGTTTTGTTCTTCATGCTTTCACAGTTTTGGCATGTTGTGCCTCGCTTGATATTCTGGTAAACAAAAGGACACATCCATGAGGGTTTATAATAACTGCTTGAAGCTGATAGAGTTGAAACAAATGCAAATGCAACTAAAATGACTCAAGGAAGTCATAATTAACTGTTTCTGAAACAAATATTGGCAATTCAGAGTAGTGTTTGCTTTGGATGTAATGTATACTATGTGACTATGGACAAACTGTACAGCTGTTTTCAACTGTGTTAATAATAAAAATGGATCACGTGACATTGAAGACTGGATTAATTGGCTTCTGTAAAATCAGCTTTGCCATCTCAGGGAGAACAAAAAAACAATTTTGTACAGTATTTCTGATAAAATGCATGCGACAATTGTAAGCAGGAAAGACTTTTGACTCCAAACATTTGAATGGCAGGGTAAATAAACATTTCATTTGTATACCATAAACACACACACAGATGAACAGTACACAAAAGGAGCATGAAAATGCATCAAGGATGTAAAAAGGTTACATTTTGCTTTCATATTGACTTTAACAGGCATAGATGCATTGAGGACCTCATAATGGGCACTTTGACAACAGTCATTCACCATTTCCTGCTGCCTGTAATGAATCAGTCAATCATTTTTTCCCAGCTCTCTGTCCATTTTTTCCTCCCTTTACTTTGTCATGGCCCTTCCATCATTTCTCAGTGGGATGGACAGGAGACGGGGGCAATCTTTGGGACACTGACAGCCATGTCAGGCGCGCTGGCAAAGCCATTTAAACACTGCCTTTTTGTTAATGGCTGTCTCAGGGCAGGAATGAGACGGAGAGGGCGAGTGATAGAAATATCAGGAGAGAAAAAATACAATAGTGTAAGTTAGGGACGTCCTCCCAGGCGAGCTGCTAAGCACACATTTGAAATTGTAGGGGATACGCTGGCATGCTCTCTGACAGCTTGAAATGTACGTCCACGGTATCTCTGGGAATGCTCTGCTATTAAGATGCATTTCTATCTGTTTGCGTTCCTGGATATGTCGTGGTTCGCACTTCTAAGTGTTGACTTTCCTGATGAATTCAGCTGCTATGGAGCATATTTTGCTCACACCACACAAACCCACACACCCTAAGCTACCAAGAATGTATCATGCTCTAAAAATGTAAATGTAATCAATAGATTGGGTGGAGCTGAGCCGCAATAAATACCATTTCACAGAGCAATGTAAGTTCAATGTGTCCTAGAAGAGCTTACGCAAAACTCATGACCATATATCATCACAACATAAATCACTTAACTGACATTAATTCTTAATCTACAGACTCTATTATCTATTAAAGACCAATACCAGAAAGGTTTAGCGCAAAATGTTGCAAATTACCATAAATAACTGTGGTCATCTTTTTATGAATTTACACAGAATGCACTGATCTCTTTACTATGTAGTAAAAGTCAACCAACAAACAAGCAGACATTAACACACAACTTCTACCACATTTAACATGGCTATTTTAATAAAATAATAATATGAATACAACAGTTACAGTGAAATGTCTTATGAATTACATACCAAATGAATAACAGTAGACATTAACATTAAGTCTTGGAGTTTGACCTATTTTGTCCTCTCAAAAAATGTATTAATTACTTAATTAATTCATTAATATATTACTTAAGTACATTTATTTTTATTTTATTTTATATTAAAGCATTTTGTGTATACCAGGTTGCCTTGTTTTACATTAGACTTCATTTTTATTTCTAAAACAATTTAGTATGATGTATTCTAATTACAATTAAACTATGTTATAAACATCTCCCAGCTCTCCATATTTGCACAAGAAAATAATGTGTTGCTCAGGTACTTAGTGACCCACCACTCTTGTTTACTTCATATTTTTTCATTTAAATATAGTTATTAAGTGGCACGTGGCCCTTAGCAGTAATTAACAGTTTGGAACACAAATACTGAGGAGCCAGTCTGCATCAGGCCAGCAGTATCACTAATCCACAGAGCTACTACAAACCAAACACATGCATGCAGCACTGAATAAATACAACTACTTTTATTATATTTATCTATCTATCTATCCATCCATCCATCCATCCATCCATCCATCTATCTACTGATTTATCATTTTAAATATAGAAAGATGGCACTTAGTAAGCTATTTTATTATACAAATCAATTTTATGTCTTAGAGCAGGTAAATGTTATATAGTATATTAAATGGGTCATATGATGCGATTATGGTTTCCTTTCTCTTTGGAGTATTACAAGCTCATTGTGCATAGATAATATCCCTGAAGTTGCAAAGACTAAAGTCTCAAAACCAAAGAGATATTCTTTATCAAAGATAAGACTATGCCACCCCCCTAAAACGGCTCATTCAAACACGCCCCCACATGTCTACGTCATGATGTGGGGATATTTGCATAATTCAGCCCAAGCTTCGCAATATCGCATTCATTATCGGCGATTCATCTGCGATTATGAAAGCGATATTGCGTAGCTTAAATGGCGTGCATTAAATGGCGCTCCATTTGAAAGCAGGTGATGGAGATTTACTGCTAATCAAGGAACCGGCTTTACTGAAGAGATGCGCATGCATATCGCATGCAATATATCGCCCAGCCCTAGTGTGTGTGTTTGCTCACGTGTGTGAGAGAGGGAGACAGTCACACCACAGCGGCTTGTGTGCAAACACATATGAGCATTATCACTGTGTCTGTCATGCGACTTGGTTCCTCTCTTGGGCTTGAACTGATGGTAAAACTAAGGACATTAATAACTGTCTTTACATTCATTTTGGAAGCTAAAGATCGTGATTATGGAAGGGGGCATTACATTTCCGATGTGGCTTGAGTTGTTTGGCCAATCACAATGCTCTGTGTCAGCTGGCCAATCAGAGCAGACTGCGCTTGTCGGAAGGAGGGACTTTGTAGAAAATGAAGCATTTGAGAAAGATGGAGATGCATAGAGACCTACAATAATGTACAGTATTTGAAAATGTGTTTTTTGAACATTAAAGCATGTCAAAATATTATGTTACACCAAATACACAAAATAATGATCTTTAAAAAAGCATCATATGACCCTTTAAGTATATTTTTATTATTATTCTTTTTTTTGTTGTTGCTTGAAACAATAAAATAATCTGCCAATGGGATAAGAAAAATAATCTTGTTTTGTGTTTGAAATAAGATTATGTTTCTTACCCCATTGGCAGATAATCTTGCATGTTCTAAGCAAAAACTCACTTATTTTTTACTTTTTTTTTGTTGAAAATAAGAATAATTTTTACTTCTATAGAAAACCCTTCTTGATTTAAGAGTTTTTAGATATCTTGGCAACAGATATCCTGGCATCTTGTAACAGACAAACAAATAAAGCAACAAGCAAGCAGGCAGTAGCATTTGCTTGTCAGTTCAACACAGTGACATTCGAATCTGGAAAACAAATCCACTTATTTATTCAATAAAAAGGAAGGAATAAATTAAAATCTGCTATATAGTATATCACACAGAGTCATATTACATGATAAACACACCTTGAATTACAGTGTGATGCACAGCTGAATGGGCCGTGATTAAGAGCTAATGAAAATCCCAGCATAGGGACGGAGGTGTGAAGTGTCAGGTGGAGAGGAAGAACTCAGCCCATATGCTAGATCTCATATCTTTTAATTAGTCTACAGGCTCATCACCCAGAGGCCCAACTGCAAGCCTGATGCTTCCATTTCTGACTGGGCAAATGAGTGTATGTATGTGCGTGTGTGTGTGTATGGACTCAATCTCACTTATGGAATAACCGCACACATACACTAACACCTTGACGATCGCAGTGCTACCCTTTCAGAGAATCACACTTAAGGATAGGTTGAAGATAGGTTGTGGTCACTGAAGCATGGTGGGTGGCTGAGATTATCTGTGATGAGTTATTTGAAAGTCAGTTTAGAGTTAGCACCTTATCCTGGAGGCTAAGTAAGATGTATGGCAGCAAAAAAGCACTGAGAACAAAGTGATTAGGTGAAAAAGAGATTTCACTGGATGGAAAATGTTGCTCAGTAGTAATTGTTGTTCAGTAGTAATTGTTTCCTATGTCACAAAAAAAATCTGGCCTTCCTTTAGGGGGCCTGGTTGTTCAAAAACAGAATCCTATATTAAAGCACATCCAGACTGCAATTTTGGTCTTTTTGGACATTATAAAGCAAAATATTTGAACTAATTCCAAAATGTAGAACTCGTTATAAATAAGGGCGAGAGAGAGAGAAAAAAAGTTAACATACAGTTCAGAGCTAAGTGCAATATATGTAAAACAGAAATTTAAATAAAATAAACTTAAATAGATGATGATAATATTATTATTAATAATAATAATAAAAACACCATACTAGAAGATGTTGAGTTAAATATCTGATGCATATTGCCCACAAAAATAGCAAGCACTTCCTCAGTCTGAGAAACTAATCTGATTGGGAGCTTATGGGAAGTGTGATGAACCAGTTTCTTTGGAGATGCAGTTTGGTACAGTGAGGACCTTCTAATAAGTGCTCATTTTCAAACCTAGTTTGCGAGGCTATTGCCATTCAATTCTTGAAAAAATATACTTTTTTCTTCTTCTTTGAAGTGCACATGCTATCATGGCAATGCTGGTGCCACCACAAGAGCAAACACAGTCCAAAACCCTTCAGTAGAGAATATTCTAAAATGTGACAGAAAGTAGCAAAATTATATAATTTGCTAAGTACACTACTTGTCAAAAGTATAAAATCATAATTTTTTTTAATGAGAACCGTTGACGTGTGCACGTGTCTGAGTGGAAGTTCACAGTGTCCAAAGTGAGGAGGGAATATCACTGTATTTATTGGTTTTCTGTTTCAGGTATGATTCTTTATGTCCATTTGTGTCCATTAAATTAAATTAATGTATAATACACAGTTACTTTTGAATGGCTGTTAATGTATGTTTTTCGGATGGTGAAGTTACAGCATCTAGCAGTATGGTCTAACTGAGCTGAACTCAACTAAACTGAACCCTAGTGGCCAAACTAAGCTGACCACACTGTAAGCTGAGGGGAAAACTGTAACCCCCCCCCCCGTGGCAGATTGAAATAAACTCACACACTGCTGTCAAGTGGCAGGATGGAGACAGAAGTAAACCAATAAAGAAAGGGGAATAAGGAGAGTAATGAAAGAGTTGGTGAGACGGCAAGTGCAGTGCTAACACTCACTAACCTCTCCCGACCTTTTACACACCAGAAGAACAAGGTTCAGAAAATTTAGCCTGTGCAGCTCGCCTCTAGCGTCACGGCCATCCACACTTCTCCATTTAGTCTAGCCCAACTGAAGAACCAATCAATAGTCTTTCTCTTTCCCTCTCTCCTCCGAGACACCTTTCTACACTCAATGGACGGGGGATTTGCTGTGAGGGAGTGAGGAGGCAATGAGGAGGTGGAGGGCCGCAGACAGCTGGTGATTCCCCCTGTGAGAAGCAGTCATCAGATTAGAAGAGGTGCATGTGTGTGCGAGAATTCGAGAGGAGGGTTGCGGAATAGCCTGAGAACCCTTCGAAACAACAAAAACACACATCGGTCAAAGTAACTCTCCTCCTTCACATGAAATTAGCAGGTAACTAATGATTGGTGAGTAATCTGATTGCTCTTTCCACTGCGAGACTGTATTATTTCCATTGTAAATCATTCCGTTAAGAATTCCAGCACCGTTTTTCAGATTTTCGATTGTGCGAGCAGCCGTATTCTCTCATTCCTCAATGTGCTGCCTCGCTCCTTAGCGGGACATGAGCAGGCTTGGTTGTTGCCTGGGTAACAGGATGCTGCGTGCAAGGGAAGCTGATTAGAGAGGCCAGTGCAGTCCGAGGCTGGGTGATTGTAAAGCCTTCTCTCTGTTTATCCTCCTCTCTCTCCTTGGAGACAAGGCCATCAGGCAGGCTGCAGATGCCAGCGCAAAGGTCCTCTTCTCACTCACGAGATTCTGGTCATGCGGTGCAAGCTAAAATCACTCCAAAATACTTGTCTGTCGCTTGGTTTCCTCACTCTCCAGTTATTTGCAAATGCAGGGGGCAAAATCACTTCTTGCCACACCTGCATCCATTGAGAATGTTTACTGACTGCAAATGTTTCTGACCACCTATAAAACAGTTTTTGTCTTTTTGTCAGTTTTGGATCCCATTCACAAGTACACAACTAAATTCACTATATATATATATATATATATATATAGATTCTTCTATTTAATGCCTAAAGTGCTAAACTACCCTGAATAACATTTTATTTATTTGTTATAGTGCTAATCAGAAATTGTACTACAAATTCCCCTGTGACTAGAAAGGAAACCTAAAATAAATTGAAATATTGGCAGTAGGCACGTTTATGTTTTTGTGGTTTTGCTAAAAATAAAATGAAAGATAATTCAATAGAGGTACACTATAATAAGAATGGGGTACTTCATTGCTGAATGTACAAGCACAGTGGAGTTCTTTATTTGCCACAGCCTGGTTTGGCAGCTTCCAGAAGGATTTGGAGCTGTCACGAGGACTGTATAGTGTGTTCGATTAGGGATCTAGAGTCCTGCAGAGGTAAGTGGTTGTGCTATTTGCTTGCAGAAGCATCACCTGCATCGGTAGTCAGATAGTTGACATAACACTCCAAGCAGAGTCAGCAGTGTCCTGCAGTATGACAACGCATTTTTGGAAGTTTAGCATAATTACTTTATATGCAGTTGACTTCATATTAATTTAGAGTCAACAATTTTATTTATTTTCTTCATTGCAGAAGTTTAGGCCTTAAAAATGGGTACAAGCTGGATATATTGATATAAATACAGACAGACAGACAGATGATAGACAGGTAGGTAGGTAGGTAGGTAGTTCGGTCGGTCGATTGATCGAGAGAGATAGATCAATAGATAGACTTTGATGCAAACTTGTCTCCATGTCTCTGATTGGTTAAAATTAATTATGTAAAAGTGAAAGGTAGAGAAAGTGGCAGGTGAGAGAATGAGCAGAAAAGTCGGTACACCATAAGTCAGTTGTAAATAAATAATGACATACATGAGTAGAGAACCAGAGTTTGACACCCACAGTGATATTGTATTGCTCTGTTTCACTCAGTCATCCTCCCTTTTTCTTGCATTCATTCCCCTTTTGCTTTGGCTGAGAAAATAATACCGTGGAGAAGATCGCCCTCTCTGTCTTTATCAGTGTGTTCATAGGTATTTCAAAGACACTTATTGATACAAATATATAATTAGTCCAAAAGCATGAACCAAAAGCAACCTGGCACATCTTAACATTTACGAATATGGGCACACTGAGAAAAACAATGTATTTTATTCTGCGCTGTTCTCATTATGATGACAGACATCTTGGGTCAACTGGAGAGTGCGAGGTTAATTTAGCTCATTCACACCCTTCATCGCATTGATCTTTCTTTATCAGTTAAGCCGGTACCACATACTCATTAGAGTGTTTAAAACACTGAGGTTAAGGCTAATTGAAGACTCACAGTTTAACTATGTGCTGAGGTTTTGGGTGAGGTAAGATTGTGTGTTTTCCACTTGTTCATACAAGAATGAACAGGTGGGTTTTGTTAAGAACAGGACCTGGTAAGTATTCAGCATATATTGTGCTCTGACCTTTAGTGAGCACTAGTGTCCTCATGCATAGTCAAGCGATGAGATTTTACCCTCCACAACTACATTCAAATTAGAGACCTCACACATAAAACACAAGCACACTGACACATTCACAAGCTTAAGGTCTCATTCCTATAAAATAAAATAAAACAATAAAAAGCTGTCACTACATAAGCGAAGGAAAGATGCGATTAAAAAAGCTGATTGATTGATTATTTGTTTGTTTAAAAATTACTTTCATTCACCAAGGATTCATTAAATTGATCAAAATAGTTCAAATAAAGGCAGCTATTTTCTAATCATCCAAATAAATAAATAAATAACATTAATGATAATAAATGTTTATTGAGCACCAAAACAGCATATGAAAATTATGATGTCTGTATAGGATCATGTGACACTGAAGACTGAAGAAATGGATGCTGAGAATTTCACAGGAATACATTTAATTTGAAAATATATTAAAATAGATAATTATTTTAAATTGTAGTAAAATTTGACAACGTCACTGTTCCTATTACTGCATTTTGGTCAAATAAATGTGGCTTTGGTGAGCATAACTGATGTATTTAACTGTTGTGAAAATCATTATTTAAAAACAGTTTGCTCTAGATAAAATCTGATTTGTGTTAACCACCAGACTAATGTACACACTAAATGTTAACTGTAAGCGTAATTGCCTGTAATTTTTTTTTTTGTCCACCTCTTGTATAAGACTAAACCTATTAAACAAATACAACCTATTGATAGTATATCTAGGCAGGTAAATGCACAATTTAGCAGACTACCTCTTTGCTGCTGCTTCTTACCAGTTCTACAGTATCCTCTATATTCTATTCTGAGAAAAATGGAACGGCAAATGTCAAATGAAAGAGCCTGTGAAATACACATGCAGTTTGCAGAGAATCATAGGCAGAGTGAGAGTATAAAAAAAGTTGAGTTCAATTTCTGTCGTACGTCAGATACAGAGAGCTTTTATGATGCATATTTTGCTGCCTATGTAGTGTTCCAAATCGGTGACTTATGAGATTCCATATCAGTTAGTATGCTGTTCTAGAATAGAACAAGAACAGAGAGAAAGAGAGTGAGAGAAATGTTGCACAGGAGGATAAGGCTCTCTCCATATTCATTGGCAAAATTGAAGCTGAATCTTATCTCTACAAGAGATTAAAAAAAGATAAAAATAAGAGATAAAAAGATAAAACATGTTTGTGTGGTTAATAATTAATTGCGCATGGCATATTTCATCTTTAATGTGCATCACTGGGGACTTACTTCACCCACACACCCCAGAGGCATAACAGGAAGGACACAGAAATGACAGTGTGTGTGTGTGTGTGTGTGTGTGTGTGTGTGTGTGAGTGTGTGTGTGCGCGCGCATTATTAAACATTAACTTTATGAGTTAATAACTAGGATACACAGAAGCAGCAGAAGAACTTTCAAAGGGAAAGGATTTCATTAAAACAACTCCCATTAAGTTATTTTCTGTGTAGCTATGCACTAGAGTGTATCAGATGGGTTTCTGCATCACAGCAATGTGTTCTCAGGCTTGACAGGAACAGTAAATGATGGAGGAAATGGGGATGTGATACAAGAAGTAAAGTACTGAAAGAGAGAACAATTAGTAAAAGAGGGTTAT
This sequence comes from Gymnocypris eckloni scoliostomus, assembly GCA_027564155.1. Taxonomy (NCBI): domain Eukaryota; kingdom Metazoa; phylum Chordata; class Actinopteri; order Cypriniformes; family Cyprinidae; genus Gymnocypris; species Gymnocypris eckloni. Next base: position 27,996,445 of record CM050416.1, read on the forward strand.
AGTCGTAAGAACTGAAGAATACTTTTAAGCAAGTGTAACCCCCCCGACACGGGTCCGCACCAGCTCACCGAGCGGGTCGCGAACCAGGGACTCCAGCGCGGGAGGCGGGCGCTCTAACAAGGAACGCCAAAGGCTACAGCCTCTAGCGTCAGTCGCTAGAGCGCCTCTTTTGAGGTCAGGGGAGTGGGGTTTACACACAGCCCTTACTGGCATACATCCGTTAGACTCACCCCCCTAAACCTCACTCCCGTCCGGGTCACGGCACCAATGTAACACCCCCGACACGGGTCCGCACCAACTCACCGAGCGGGTCGCGAACCCAGGACTCCGACGCGGGAGGCGGGCGCTCTAACAAGGAACGCCAAAGGCTACAGCCTCTAGCGTCAGTCGCTAGAGCGCCTCTTTTGAGGTCAGGGGAGTGAGGTTTACACACAGCCCTTACTGGCATACATCCTTTACACAAGTTTTCCCCTGACTGTGGCCTGTGCGTCTCTTGGTGGATATATTGAGAGGAGGGGCATTTCATTGGCAGTGTAGAATAAGAGTGATGAGTGAGCCAACATGAAGACTCTCCCCAACAACAGTCACAACAAAATAAACTAACCCTTACACAACTTCACCATAGGATCCAACATTTATGACAAAATAACAGTTACTACAGTACAGGAGGAAAAAAGTCTAGGAATAATAATAAAAAACAAAAATCCTTAAACCAGCCTGATCCTGTACATAGTTATAGTTGTTGTACATAGTAGAGGTGTGCGATATTGAAAAAAAAAACGATATCTCATTATTTATTTTTTCCGATAATGATAATTAGACAATATTTTGCAGAGTTATTGTGTTATTGTGCTGATATCTGACTACCGTGGACAGCTGCAGTTTTTGATATTCTTCATATCATGTGTGGTCAGTTCACATCAGTTCATATTTTTTTATTTAAGTTTAAATTGATTTTGACCTTTAATAAAGCATTTTTTTCTAAAAGTGTACATATTTTGAGTCAAATTTGTACATTTAATCAGTCAATTAAGATAATACACATTTTGTCTGTTACCAAACAAATGAAACCGGTATCATCAAAATGAATCTTTGCAGAAGTTGCATCTGAAGTCGCATTTACATTTACATTTATGCATTTAGCAGATGCTTTTATCCAAAGCGACTTATTCAGCTGGCTATACATTTTTTGTAAGTATGTGTGTTCCCTGGGATTTGAACACACAATCTTTTGCGCTGCTAACGCAATGCTCTACCACTGAGCCACAGGAACACTAGATGTATTTACACACTGTTTAATGCAGCTCAGAGGGACGTGGAGTGCTTTAACCAGTTACAAATGCATATTTATTTTTACATTTTAAATATAAAACATTTAATACTGATATTTAAAATTATAAAAAAAAATAGAAAATAGACTTTAAATGTGAAATTAAAACCGCCAGTAGTTGGCAGAAAGTCACTGGTAATAAGTGAACGAATTCTGGAACGAATCACCATTATGTTGCTCAGAGACGCAAAACAGTGCTGTTAGTCGTTTGGAATTATTTTTGGTCAGCGAAATGGAGCTAAAACAGGCAATAATGGTGTTTAAAATGTATGTCTCTTAATATTAACTTATTTTTATTGAACTGTTGTATAAACACAATATCACATTTGTAACCATGCTTATTTTTAAGAAAAACGTCACTCTTTGTGTGATTTTAACTATATGAAACGTAAATATATAAGTTTTCTGCCCCCATATCTTGAATTTTGCAATAATTTTTAAAGCATTTAACAGACTGAATCATGCAGTGAAAGAACACACTCTAAATACGCACGTACCCTGTTTAACCCGCTTCATCACCACATACGTTAGGCTAATGTATGCGTGCACTCCGTAGGTGTTTAGCTTGGTTTTTGCAAAATACTCAATATTGTCAAATTGCACATAATTAAAACAACAATTATGATATTATCGCGGACGATATATATTGCACACCCCTAGTACATAGTAAATCTTTCCACAATATATTTCATAACTACAGAACAAAATCGCAAGGCAATAAAACTTAAATCACAAAAAAAGCAATCAATTTCACCGCAAGGCTTTAGCCCTGTCAAGAGGTCGTGTGGACATAAGTGATGTGAGATCTTAGAATGAATATCAGAAAGTATCTTGTTTTATTTGTGGAAATATGACAATACACACCATTTTTCAAGTTCACATCCACCGACTTTAATTGACTTTCTTGTCTTGTTTGTTTGTCTGACAAAAATGGCAGATTCTGATTGGTCAGATCACATGTCAATCAAACTCCCTTTGAAGGGTCAGTTGCTGTATATAAGTTAGTTCTTATTTGGGCTAAAAAAATCACAAAAAGTATGTTCTATATTGTATCATTAGCCAGTTTCCATTACAGTTTTGCAATATTTTATAAATGTTGATAGAAAAACCTATTGCGAAATATCTGAGTTTCCATTAACTGATGTTATAAGACTAAAATAGTTTTTATTCCCCTCGCAATCTTGGTGATAGTTGTTTATGGATTTACATATATTGCAGCCACCCCACTAGCCATTATTTTTAATCGAAGGAGACGTACAGTATTTCTTTAAGGAAGCAACACGGCTGGAATAAACACAAGCATTGACTATTGAGTGGCCGCGATCAGCTCCAGTGACCGTGTCGGAGCCGTAATGTCCCGCAGATATGTCCAAAGTAAATAAGGGGTCATCCAAGCATTAATGGCAAGAAAAGCCCCTTATAGTTGAGACCAGCCACGTATGAAGGTTATAGTACATTAATGAATAATCATGTCAATTTTACATATGCCAAGTGACCTGTAAATATAAAAAAAAAAACTTTTACGTGATTTAAGGGAGGTTTTTTTGCTAAATGTACATGTTTCCATTGGGTGGATTTTCAATTCGCAATATCAATTTGCGCAATTTGAAGGGTAATGTAAACAGCTAATGTGTGCAGTATGAACGCAATCCAGACAAATCTGTCATATTCCATTGCATTCCTGTCTATCACAACTCTTCTGCCATGGCCTCATGGGATAGTACAGATTATATTTGATGTACATTTCAAAATCACAATGCAAAAGCCATGCAGCAAGTTATCCAGGTACTTTTTTGCATGCTGTTTTATAAATTCGGAAATAGTATTCTTCTCACATTCTATTTTCACTCACTATATACTGTATATTTAGTCATATAGAAAAAAAATAAGCATATTCAGATTCAGCCAGTGTTTTACTAGGAAATATGTTATTATAACGGGATGTAAATGTGTCATTAAGACATGTGGTTGTGAAGTGCAAGGACTCTAGTATCGAACAGCATCGTCGCACACCCTCACATTGACAAACCCACACAAACACACATCTGCTGATGTGTATCATTAGTGTCAGTGCTGTTCTTTGAGGATGCTCTACTCAAGCTAGCTGGAATGCCTAATGAGCTAGCAAATAACTGCAGAGACCAAGGAAATAGACAAAAGCTACACACACACACACACACACACACACACACACACACACACACACACACACACACACACACACACACACACACTCCTGTTTAAAGAACTACAATGCATGCATTCGCGGCCCTGCATGGTGGTCTGTGGTCCTCATGTGGCGTTTGGGGGAATCAGAAGAGACAGAGGTGTTTATCTGCGCTTCCCTCTGCTGCACATGGTCAAATAAAACGAGACGAAAAAGTTGCCTATTCTATAAAAGCACTTTAGATCAATTGTAAGCATCCAGCCCACATCAAACCTGCTTTGCGCAAAACGAGCAGAGAGAGAAAGAGAAAAAAGCAAGAAAGAGGAGGAGACTACAATTTGGCAGCATGAGAAATGCCGCTTTCAATCTGCCGTTGGGCGGCACGGGCCTAAATACGAGTGACAGAGAAGTAAATGCAAAGTTCTGTCCAACAGAGCAACGCTGAAAGATATTTGATCAAATGGAATTGAGGAAGAAGAGAGGAGGTTTTGTGTTATATTGAGTGTTTGTTCATTTATTTTCAATGAGTGGATATCAGCACTAAATGTTATAATATTAAAGATGAATCCTTCTAACGCACCAGAGGGGTTTTAAAAGGGACATCAGGGAAAAAATGTATTGAGTGCTGTTGCTAAGTAACCATCTGTATTCCTGTTTTCAAAAGACTGTCAAACACATACCAGAGTAGATTTCAAAGACATTCACCTCAAGCCCTATACATCATGCTATAATAGTGCTTCAGTGACAGTCATTATAAAGCTCAGGGTTGATAGAAAGACAATCTCACTTACCTTATGTTATGATAATTCAGATAGCGCAGCATGTGAAAAGAAACAAAATATATTGTTAATTGTAGTTGTGACAAAACATATAATTTGCAATCATAAAAAACAAATAAATACAATACAATAAAATAAAATAACATAGGGGAAGAATGGGAAGAAAGCTGATCGCTAATGCAGGAAGCTCATTTCATATCCAACATATTATATTAAAAGAAAAGCACACTTTGTAAAGTTCGTAAATTAGAATGAGCCACAATGGCTGATTAGGCAACTACGTATCAAACAGCCCAGAATCTGATTAGTATTTTTTATTTTTTTTGGATGCTGACAGTACTCTACAAGCAGGAGCATTTACATTGTTTTTGCTTGTTAAAAAATAATAATAAAAACAATTGTGACTTATTTTATTTCTAGTGATTGCAACATATAATGTGACTTTATATCTTATAATGTGATATGTCTTGTTTTACACTTTATCTAATATGTGTGAGTTTTATTTTTAACTAAATTAACTAAACTAAACTAAATTAGTTCTGTGCTTTAGCAATTAACATTCAGACAGACGCCTTGTTACTTACATGTCAGCACTGGTATGGCTGTACCATGTTAAACACAGCCATTAATAATAATAATAATAATAATAATAATAATAATAATAATAATAATAATAATAACTTTTTAAACCATATTTTTTTCAAATGCCTCAGGACCCCTATTTATGTCTCACTGCTATTTATCAAAATAATCTATCCTATGCATAAATGAAGTAGTTCAAATTGTTGAAAGTAGTTCAAATCTTAGTTCAAAGTTAAAGTAGTTCAAATCTCCAATTTTCTATTGAGATTATACAGAATAAAACACAAACACTTTCAGTCACACAAACAGCAGCTGTAAAAAGTAGCAGTGGCATTCTTTTCTTTCGACAATAGCACATGCGTTAATGCATCGCCCAAACCTCACGGGCCACAACGCCTCACATACATCATCATTATCAACGTACATGAGCCTTAATGCTCGATTAATAAAACTCCCGACCCTCCACTCTGCGACAGCTTATTCTTATGTTTCTGTAATGTACTTACATCTGAACTGAAGCACAATATGTTTAGGTTAATTGTTCTGGGACATGAGTGAGTATTCTTTAGACATTTAAGCAGAGGGGGTGGTGTTCAATTCAGAGAGATCCCTTTAAAATGCATGGGAGAAGGCCAGATTTGTCTTTGGGGAAGGGGCATGACACTTGTTGCCCCGGGCTGCATGGAGCCCTGAAAGTACTCACAAGGTTACAATGGCAGTTTTAGATTGTTTAATTTTAAGTTGGTCTCTAACCTTCTAACCGCTTTTTATATATCTGACAGAAATCAATGGAGGGCTAAGTTGCTGGCCTTTGAGCAGCCAGACAAGGTGGATCAGAGACAGACAATGAGAAAAACGGCCTTTCAAGGCAGCCTTGAGGAGAGAAGTGAGGGGGTAACTCTTTCCTCTCAAATCTTTTCAGCTCTCATAGTGCTTTACAACGATTTCGTCTTTATTTATGATATGTAGGGTGAGCTTGTGTGTGGGAACTGGTCACCCATTCAGCTTCGTTCATAACCCTGCACAGCAGAATGAGCCGAGGGGAGTTTGACGGAGTGTTTGTGATGCTGTTGTGATTCATGAATATTTCCATGATTTTAAGAAGCTTGCTTTGCTGCTGCATTGCAGATAAAACAAGTTCCTTTCCCTTTCTCTTTATATGCCGGAGAGCTGGGGGAAAGAGACATCTGTGAATTTTCTGTACTTATCAAGGTTTCCAATGCGCTGAATAAAATGCAAAGCATATCACTTTTTAATATGCTAAAAGAAAGGCCACCCTTAGTGTTAGTAAATTCAAAAGGATACACTACAAACAAATAAACGAACAATAAACTCCATGAACTGGAAAAAATGTTGGGGTATTTTAGAATATGCTGCACATGAGCAATCTTCCAGATGAAACATACATGCATGTGATGTCTGGGTGGTGTAGGCTATGTGTGCTATTTTAAGAATATTTTTTTGTGGACTGACATCTTAAGATACGATTCACAAATGTTTATCAACATTGTTATAAAAACGCCTGCTGTGCGTTGTTGCAACTTCCATCAAAATCTGTTTTAATTGACGCAAATACATATCTAGATGAACAGAGCCACTTGCACACTGCATCATAAGTGAAACAGGCCTTAATCATTGACATTGTAAAAACATCTGCACAATATTCAGTTAGAAATGTACTACTGATCTAATCTTTCACATACATCAAATAGACACAGCATAATGAATATATGCTATTTTAAACAGAATATACAAGCACCATCAAAAGAGCAGATTCAAATGCATTCAGTAATAAATGCTGCAAAACATCTGCTTGATGTCATGTGAACATGAAGGGATCATTTTAGAAACATACTGCAAATGTCTGCAAAAGTTTGCGTGATGACTGTAATATTTGTTTGAGCTCTTTTAAACCTTTACATTTCAAGTCACATCACATCCAGAAAATACATTCACCCTGCCTGAATAATCCTAACCCAACTGCCTGAGTAAAGTTTTCCTGTGCAGCAAACAGGTCGGTAAAACTCTAGTCTCAGTCTGTCACCAGACCAACACCACCGGGAAACCTGAGGATCAGACTATAGAAGAGTGTTAAAGAAGAAGAAAAAACACAGGAGAGATTGAGTCATGAAACAGCCAATGATGAAGTGCCGCAAACTACCGATAAATGATGCTACTTCTGTTCAAATGGCTGCTATCATTATTATTGTTGTTTCTAGAGACTGAACTCTTCTTGAAAAAGAGAAAAGATTGAGCTTCTACTTCCTCTAGAATACAAGATTGAACCTCATTACGGAGCTTCCAAATTCTTGCCTTTTTCACACATGTACTGTAGATAACCAAGCATAAACAAATCAGATCATTAGAAAATGATCTCAACACAGAATCAAAGTACATTAGCTATATATAGACGGAGCGGAAACAAACAAAAAAGTTGGTATACGTAGTGTGCGAGAGAGTCCTCTGGGTTCTGTAACTTCAAGTACAGGCATATTAGTCCAATTCCATCAATTATATAAGTGACTTGCATATGCATCCAGTGTTTCTGCAGTGCCATAGAGATTTGATGTGGGTGTTATCAGAAGCTTGGAGCAGGCCCTATGTATTTCTCAGAAGCACTTCAATAAACAACACAGTCATTGACAGAGCGAAAGAGAGAGGTGTAATCGTAATGGCATGGGTGATCTCCAGGGTATTTAGCAGGCCTAGTCATACTATTTATTGCTACAAACTGTATGTATCACAACATGCTTATGCATGATGGGAGTGGGCGGCACTGCAGGCAGAACTAATCTAATTCCTTCTTGACCCTTTGTGACATACATATGTTTTCAAGTCGTGTTCCAAGAGCTTAGCAAAGCATCCGATGGTCCGACGAGGCCTTGCTGACAGGCATACAGTGATGTCTGATCAGACATTAGCGTGCATTAGCTTAGCGAAGCACGCCGTAATGTCATTTCATCTGAGCTTGTTCTTCAATGATTCAAAAATGAGAGCTGATACCCTCCCATCCATCCCATTACCGCCCCGTAATAAGAGATCAGGTCCAATTGGCGGGAAAGGCTAAGGAAGAAAATCAAATCGAATCCAATCAGATTAGATCAAATCAGTCAAATAAATGGTGCTCTGGAGTGTGTATCACCTGAGGGCTTAAAGGAAGGGGAGTGAATCCGTTCTCATGTGTTCAATTGCTCCTTAAGTCAATGAACAATCAGCACAGAACCAGTGCTGGAATCTCCAAACTGGTGGAGACGTAAAATTAAGTACAGCTATCATAAACCTTAACAAGTCGTGTGCTAACAATACAAGAAGCATTCAACAAAGGTCGAAACATCTTAAGATAAGGAATATCTCAACCACTACCATTATGTACTAACCCACATTCTAAACTTGAATGATGTTATATTTTTGGGATAATGAAAAAGAAAAATGCACACATTGTTCTACTCAAACCACCAAAAAATACAATGAATACACCATAAAAGTGCAATACACTGTAAGTGGTCTAAATATGAATATGTCGGAATATGCAAGTTTGACTTTAATTAGTGAATCGTGACATTTTAATTTAAATGTTTTGGCGAACACTTCATTAATATTAGAGAATACAACCAAAATCATATGTAGGAGTGAGAAGCTCTTATAATTTACAGTGAGAACACTGGAGGCGGAGAACAATGCACCATTTGCAAAAGAGAATTTGAAACAAGTCTGATGATTCATTTTTCTGAAGGAAGTGCAAAGAATCTAAACTCAGTCTAAGAAAGACACATAATGATTTAGTGAGAACCAGCAAACTTAGATTTTTCCGCTTACTATAAATGTACTGTCTTCCACCAGGTCCACACAAGAGAGACAACACTGCAAGAACTCTTCACTCACTATTAGCTTTACTTCAGAACTCCAAGTTCATTTAAGGATGGGTTATACACAGGAGAGAGGGGGGATTTAAAAATGTGATTGTGCTCAAGGAGGCGCAGCCAGTCGTTTTCATAAAATACTTCATGGCACGGAAAGCCGTTGGTTGCAGACATAACAGTATTTGGCAGAGAGCAACACTTCTTATTCTTGTGAAAATGCTGTCCTACAACTTTAAATAGTGCTTTAGGAAGGTTTCTCCATAGCAGTGGATCTCAAACTTTAGTAAGCGGAGTGCCCCCAGGTGGTACACATAGCAAAATAAATAAATAATATTTCATTTGTTAATTTAATAATTATTTTATTTATTTCTTTTAAATGTCTTTCTTTCTTTCTTTCTTTCTTTCTTTCTTTACTTTTTTATAATAGCATTGTGCAAGACAATTGAACAACCCACACAATTTATTAATACCTGTTGTGTTGAAAAATGTTGTCAAGCAGTGCAGTGGCACAGGTGTGCTGATTGTGCACTGTAATTTCTGCCCATGTTCAAAGTTGCTCTTCAAAGTTGATTTTCTGAACGATCCTTGAAAATCAGCCTGCTTTTGACTGAAAAATTCAGGATTTTTGATTTAGAGTATTGTAGCCTTTCAATAATGTAACTGGGATTTCAAATTACTGGCTACATAACATCATATTCCAAACTATATTTATTATTGATGTTTTTAAAACGTTCAGGCAAACCAGCATATCATATGCATGTTCATTTTCATCCTGTCTGAAATGCCAGTCAACGGACTTATTATTATTGTTAAAAAATTCCACAACACTATATCTGAACTATAGGAACACTGATATTAACCCTCTGGGGTCGACGCCTGTGTCGGCGTGTTTTGTTGCATTTTTTTTAAAAAGCACCTAAAGGAACTTTACAGGTAAGAGCAATATATAAATTTAATCGAATCAATCAAATCGAAGGGTCTACTTTTATTTGTATATACACATAATAACAACAAAATGTTGTGCTTTAATAAAATAAAGGATACAAACATAGTGCGCTGTCTGCCGCCTTGGTCTGCATGATCTTCATTTAGAAACGCGTCATTAAAATGAACTGAAACTCAGCAAATACTCCACAAAAGGGACATTAAAGACATTTCTGTAGAAACCTTAACATGTTTACTTTTAAACTAAGCAAGTCTTATCGAAAACAAATATCCTGTGATAAAGTAATCCATATGAAACCAATGCGATGTCCAGTATTTCACGTCTGCCTTCATTATCTCTAATGCGACCACAGCCATGTGCTGAGCGCTCTATTGATATTGTAATAGACCACGAGAGACGTGTGGCATGTAAATGCCCACATCACAGCAAACAAAGCAGCGGGACTTTACCTTAAGTTCATCTCGGCTACTGTTCGCTTCATGCTGAGAGGTATAAGTCAGAATTAACATCAGAAAAAGACGCATAAGACAGAATTTACCTCAAGAAGATGCGCCATTGAAGCAAAAAAAAATCACACTGATTTTTCCAATCATAATAATTTGTTGCCTTTGAAATACATATGATCCTTTCTGGCCTTGTTGTAAGAGAGCGAACAAACTCATCAACATGCAGGGAAAGCAGCTCAGGCTATGTACACTAGCTTTGCTAATTAAAAATGGAAGGCCACATCTATCCATATGAGCAGTTTGTTCTTAATTGCTGTGAACGCAAGCATGAAGCCATGGAGAGAAGTGCAGATAGAGGCGTGACACTAATTGCTAAACCCTGCAACTATAAACCAACAATAAATATATGGGTGAATACTAAACATTCCAACAACACTCTCTCTGGCAACTCATCTTATTGGACTGTATAGAGGAAACTAAAAGTAATAAGCTGATAGAAGGCTGGAAGGAATGAATATCTTAAAAAAATAATATATATAATAAATTAAATTACACAGCTGTACAAAATACATTTCCAGTATAGTAAATCCAGGAACTATTCAGTGGCTCCATTAGCTAGCTCCCTACCAGGTGTAAATCGTGCGTACAATGTTCTGTGTTCTTTTTGGCAAACTGATGACACTGAATTTTGATGCATTGCCACTATAATATTTTACAAGTTCGTTTGCTCAGTTTTTTTTTTAGCTGAGAGTTGCTAAACTGTTTAGGTTTGGGTAAAATACAGCGCTTGTCACTGTCACTTTTTACCCAGCCGTCCAATCAATGGAAGAGGGGCAGGACAAATTATACACCGAACAATCATCCTACTTGGACAACAACTGAACAACAATAGAAAAGTTAATATTGCTGGGTTACTGCACTTTTATATTCAGTGATATTCTTCAAAATTAGATACTAGTAATACGTTAGTGCTGTGGACATTCCTTTTCATAGCAACCAAAGCGTCTCAGCTGGAAAAACGCTGTGCCACCAAAGCGTTCTCAAGTGCCACCAAATGACTGTTTTCAGAAGAGCGCCTGACATTTTTATCTGGCTAAAAACGCTTTGGTGGACACACATTATTGAGTATTTATTGTTAAGTATATGGCCTATTAGTCTTTTTTGCATTTGTGCAATATACTAGAGCAAAACCTGAGAAAGTAGACCAGAATATTCCACTGCGTTCCTGGACACGCAATTTGCTTAGCTGTAATTCATAGGCGGGGATTATCCTAATTGTGAATGAGCGTGCACAAGAGCCATATTTACGATTGATTGGAACTCATTAACAAATGCATGTTGAACTATCAAATCGGATGTTTACGAAGCGTTTGTGAATCCAAAGGAGTTTTCGGAAGGTCCGTTTTATGCACAAATTACTCCTATATTACGCATGTTTACTTACATGTTTATAGTTTACTCCTATATTTACGCATGTTTCATGAATGAGGCCAATTAAAAGGATATTTCACTCAAATCAATTTAATTATGTCATTTACTCACCCTCTCGTTTCAAACCTTTCTTTTGTGGAACACAAAAGAAGGTATTTTTAAGACTGTTGGTAACAAAGTTGTTTGTAGTTGTTGGCAATTCTCAAATTATCTTATTTTAAGTTCCATATTTTATGTATAATACATTTCATGTTAAATAAAATATTATTTTCTAAAGCTAATTGTAATGTCTACTTGATACATTCTCATTTAACACAAAAAAAGCTTTAAATATGCTAAAGTGTCTGCTAAATGACTAAATAAATTGGGTATTTTCAAAGTAATATTTTTTAGCAATTAATTTGATTAATCGACACATGATTAATAAATTAAATAAAAAAGGTAATAGACTGATAGCCCTAAAGTTTATGTATATATATATATATATATATATGTATACTAGGAAGGGGGCTGTATGAGAAAAAAATCATATATTGGTATTTTTTAGCTGATGTGCGGTATACAGTATATATCTCAGTATTTTGTATTTGGATTAAACAAATAATGTAGGCAAATATTATGTGCAAAAGGGTTAAAATCACATTAAATTAAGCATTGTGACATTGCACAATAATACAGTTACAGTAAAAAGGCTATTGTGTTTATCCCATTACACTTTACAGTTAGCGCTATCATACAAATACACTTACTTTCTACATGTGTCACATCTATTGTCCAACTACAAATAGCTCAGCAAAATGTATATTTTAGTCAGAGTTATTGTACTCCTATTTCATTGCAATCTGTCTGTTTGGCGCGTATGCATGGCTTTCATGGCATGCATCCATGTCTTACTAACATTTTCAGATGAAGAATATATCTGTGACATGTAAGTTATGCAATTAGGAAAACAGCACATCGCAAATACATTAAACAGCTGCGTCTCTGTCAGCGGCACAGACAACCTTTCTGTCAGAGCCGTTTTAAACTGAAACTAAACTATAGGCTTCTATATTTACATTTACATATATTCATTTAGCAGACGCTTTTATCCAAAGCGATACATTATAAAGAGGCAAACAGTCATAGGAAGTGCTTGTCATACAACATTTCAGGCATTGCTCAGAGCAAAACTAGCTAGACAGGGAGAGGTTAAGGAAAGAGAGCAAAGGATTTGTTTTTATGAAGAAGACGGAGCAGAAGTCAAGTGAAGACGGAAGAGATGAGTTTTCAGGTGACGCTTGAAAATTGTCAGGGACTCAGCATTCTGGATAGGGGTGGGACGTTCATTCCACCAGCCAGGAACAGTGAATGAAAACGTTCTGGAAAGTGATTTTGTCCCTCTCTGTGATGGCACCACGAGGCGTCGCTCACTTGCAGATCTCAGGCTTCTGGAGGGGATGTAGATTGTCATCAGTAAGTGGAAGTAGGAGGGTGCTGAGCCTGTGGCTGTTCTATAGCAAGCATCAGTGTCTTGAACTTGACACTGAACTATACTTGTATATCTTACTAGTTGTTATTTAAAGCCCTTCATCAAAAGCTTGTCACATGTTTAGAACAAATTGTATTATGCACTTTCTCCGCAACAGTTCAGTCTGTGTCCTCTCTAGATATTTTTTTCCGATGCGCTCGTATCAAACTATTGTATATTGATATTAACGGTATTGCTTCATTCCATATCTATATATATAAACACAGAAAATACACAATTTTGTAAAGTCAACCAGTCAGACTGCAGAATATACAAATACTAATAGAGCCAAATTACCTTTTGTCAAAAAGAATCATCTTGGTGATTAATATGTTTGTTTGTTTAATAGTAGGCTTTAGAGTGGCCATACATCCAGATTTTGGCCGGAAAGTCCGGATTTTAAGCCCTCTGTCCGGCGCAGCCTCAAGCCGAACACTCATTTGTCCTCCTTTTTGGAGTTGCGCTGAATCGGCCAAAAAAAAAAAAAACACTCTATAATCTTTATTGGGACGCAGCAGCATAGCGTCTAATGTTGTAAGATCTCTGGTCAAACAAATGATTGGCTGAAAGCGGTGTCAAATAAATATCTGATATATCATCGGTTAAAAACGTAAACAAGCCTCTACGTGCTGGCTACGTCCTATCATAACGTTAACATGCTGAAACGTCAGACCTCATTTAATCCGGTATGGACAAAAGAGCACAAATTTATATCAAAAAGCAGTAGAGACACTTGTAATGGATTTTGCTCACTGTGTCGCTGTGAAGTGTATTTATATGTTTCTAATATTTCCAGAAGTCCAGGAATTGTATGTTTTCAGGCACTGTGCACTTTGCAAGACAGGTTCATTTCAGTGGTCAGTTTTTGAAACAGACATCACAATGTCTTGAATAAGTACAAATAGTGTGAAACACTTTTTTGCCTCTTCTGTTACACTTAAGTCTACATCAAGATATATCGTAGATCAAATTGTCTGGCAATGAATAGAGTAGGCTATTTCAGAATCATTATATCATGATACCATCGATATGATGGACAACATTGTATTGTAGTTGCGAGAATACCAGAGTCCTATGCAATTATTCTCAATGTGTCCTCCTTTTTGGTGTTATGGAAATGGCCACCCTAGTTGGCTTACACATGGACAAACAAAAGTAATGCTTCATACCAAGGGAAACAAGAAATATCTGAGCATATATATCTAACGAGAGAAAAAAAGAGAGAGACAGAGAAACAAAGACTGGATCAGTAAAGTGCTGGTTTGGAGCACGGCTCGGCTAGACCGCGTGGGAGTTAACGCAGCGTGAGGCCGATCTGCAACAAACTGACTCTCCATCAACTCAAATCAGCTGGGATACATGTCTGTGTGTGTGTGTACCTTGCAGTGCCTTTTGTAGCTCTGCTCTGTTTATGTAGCCGCACTTTCTTCTGTTTTTGCTTGTCATTTCGAGGACTGCATTGAGATATCATCTCACGACATCACCCAGGACGCTTCTGCAGGGTACTAAACTACAATGCTGGTCCAAGAAGCAAAGGAAACTTTTTATCTTAAAGTTTAATACATTGCTAATGTTTAGTACTACAGGTTTGCTATTAAAACAAAAAGACACCAAACATAACTACCAAAACATGCTCTTTGTTAAGCTATTTAAGATAATTACCTCATTGTTACAGACTATCAAAATCCCATAGACCTAAATTAATTTTACACCCATCTGATGCTTTAGACCAGCACTTTTCAAAGTCAAATTTCAAGAGCACCAATTATATTTCTTATGTTGATAAAAGCATGTTAAACTTGTAAATCATTTGTTTAGTTTTTTAAAAGTATTTTCGGAGGACCGAAATGAAAGCAAAGGCGATATATTTAAAGTTTTCCTGCGGGACACTAGTTGTCATGACATCCAGTAAGCGTATGATGTTTGATGTAATCTGGCGACACTTCACCGCTGTGTACTATGAGTAATTATTATAATATATTTTTTTATGATTATTATTGTCATCACAGATTATGGCCATTCGACTTATAGCAGTGTCCAGTGTTTCCCATACATTGATTTATTTGTGGCGGCCCATCACAATATCAAAACTGACCGCCTCAGATAGATTTCCCAAAAGGCTTATACTTGGTTGAATAAACATGAGCACTGCACATTTCAAATTCAAAATGCGGCACAGGTGGTTTTATATGAATGTATCTTTGAAAAGACCGTCTTCAGAAAAGCTCAATTTTATTTTCTTTTCGTCTTTCCTGTGTCTGATAAAGTAGCGTTTGTGAGCACAGTGCTGATTTGATTACAGCCGTTACCGGGGAAACCGCTATATCTTCCACTCCAACAGCTCCTCCTGCTGGCAGAGAATGAACTTGCATTTGCAAAGTTTGTGAGAAACAATGGTGTCTCTCATCAAACAAACAAAAATCGTCAGAACTGTTTTGAGAAGGTGCTTCAGTTTCGTACCATGAATTATTTATATGAATTGGGCTGCTACTATCTTGAGCCCTGCAATAAACATTTACTCATACTCTCTTTTATGAGATAAAAAAGAAAGTTGGCCATATTGGTCGACCTCTATTGCTTAAATGAAATGTTTTGCCACTTTTGCACTTGTTATTAATGTATTGTGAATGCAAAAGTTACTTTATAAAAAAAAGTGTTGATTTGTTATGCATGTTTATTAAGTAACAATTGTTCCGTACCTTTGAAATTGATGACAATTCATCTTTGGACCTTTGAATATAGACTTTGAGAACCCCTGCTCAGTAAAATAAATATACAGGAAGAGAGTAACTAAATACCTAGAAGTTACAAAGAAAGATGTATTTATTTGTTCCCCAAAAACATCTTACTGACCCAAACTTATGAACAGTAGTGTTTCATTAAATGTCTTATATTCTAAGATAAATTATTGTTATTGGTCCTTGTTCAAAATACACATATTTAACTTTTTAACAAATCATTAAATTCCCATAATCCCATAAGTGTACACCTATTTGATGCTCTATATTCTATAAATTAAACATAGAGGCAGAGAGCAGCTAAATCCACACTGGTGGTGGATGAGGAGATTCCCCCCTCACAATGTAAAGCGCTCTGAGTGTCAGAAAAGCGCTATATAAATGGACCTAATTAATTAAATGTTTACAAAGACACTTGTTCTAGGTCTGGAAATATCAGAGGAAGAATTACTATAACAATCTCTCCACTGCGGGATCCACTGTGCCCCGTGTTATTCACATTTGAATGGAACACCATCATTCGGTCCTCACCTTCACTCATTTACATCTAACTCCGCTTTAGAGGACAACTTTCTTCCTCTATTCCCTCCTGCTCCCTTCCAAAACAACCCAACAACAGCATCTCATGGTGGACAACAGTCCTCTTGAGAGCTTCTGTGCCATAACACTAATAAAACCCAAACTGGTCTGCTAATTGTAATGAGCCTTTAATGTGAGCCTTTGATTAAAGCCCTGTTTACCTAATTCTGTGCCCTCGGCATTGCCCGCAGTGCTGCAAAATCGTATTATGCATGTTGATGAGACTGTATTTGCTGAATAAATTATTATAAGTGAAGGAGGATAACCTACAGAGGTAAATCCTGCTCCAAGCCTCTGCATGTCCACATACACATGCACATGGCTAGGTCTGTAAAGAGTAATGTGCTGGTAAGTGATTGTGTTTAGTAGCAGAAAAAACATATTGTGTCCACTGTCCAGTTACTGTGCACGTTCAAGGCCTTAATTTTGCATTGCATTCACAATTAGAATAACTATTACAATTTAGGTAACATTGAAATGCACTCACATTAACCATTACTGTTCAAAGGTTTGAATAATAATGAGCAAAAGTTTACTATTTTAATTTTATTTATTTTCACACGATAACATGGTTTTGAAAAACTGGTAAAAAATAACGGGCACGCAATTGCAGACAACATTGGTGGACAATTATTCGTGATAGGCGTTGTGATCTTGTGGCTTTTCATCATATTTCACGCTCTGGCTTTTCATCGTATCTTCTGTTATGGGGCAGACCATGGTAGTGACCGTGTTTCAACAATTCTCTGGTTATAGATGGCATGGTCTTGATGGTGTGCTGTGTGCTGGTGGCTAAATAGTGCATTTCTGTCTTTAGTGCAGTGGTTTGGGATAATCTGTTTCAATATTGGCTCTGAATCTTGGTTTGTTTGGTTAAAATGTTGCCAATGGAATGGTTCTTGGGATATTAATTCAACCTCATTTCTTGAATAAACAAATTGAAAACAAAGTCTAAGACAGGTTTATGAAGTCTTCCTTAAAACCTAATTTTAATTGGTCAGCAATCTTGTCGTGCGTGCAATCTCTCAGTGCCTCCTGTGTTCAATTGTAGGTTGTTTGTGTCAGCCTGTGGGATGCTCTCTGCTCATGCTGTGCTACACACCACCGCTTGCCCATGCAGAAGCCATATATAAACACCTTCACGTTTTCACACTTGTACTAGGATTACCACACAGTTTCTTCTCCTGTTGAGACTGGGCCGGTGTAACCATCACACACAGACATGTTCACTATGGTCTGGCATGTTGGGCATTTAAAGCAGCTTCTCATTTCATTTCATTTGATTTTTGACGTATTGTATACCCATGATCTAGCTATGAAGATAGGTCGCCCTATAACTGCTAATAATTAAAAGCTGCGACCAAAACATGAACTCTTCTTCAGCCATAAAACTACTGAGAAATGAGTGAAAGAACATGATTAATAAATAAATCACAGTCAGGTTTAACACATTGTTTCGCTCGTTCAAATATTTCGCGCGATGGGTACAGCTACGCTTCGCTGCCATGCTTTATATCCTGTCGGCGTCGCGGGGTTCCATTTCTTCCTGCCCTTTGACTTTTGTATGGAATTTTACCCGAAAAGTACTTCCTTTTCGTATAAGATGAAACAGACGTTATTTAACAGGCGACATATTGTGATCCGCATTGTGGATGAAATCTTCAAGAAATAATATCGTAGTTCGGGTTACTAGAGTATACATAAAATTGATGGTGATGTCTTTAAAGGGTGGAATGGTGCGTACAGACACAATGAAACTATAATGTCACAACCCCTCACTGGTGGGTCATATGCCTTAAAACTATGGTGGGGTTGTCCACGCTGGTTTAGGCATTTGTGTTCAGTTTAAGACGTTTGTGGAAGTCAATCTGGTTCAGGAGGTCTGTTGTAGAATGGTGCAATTCTGCACCATCAAACTGATCCCAGGGGCTGGGGTTGACTACTCACCACAGTGGGTGGCAAGGAATAGTGATTGGTGAGTGTTGGGCTCTGCATGATACTGGTGCACCAGGAGTTCAGGACACATGGTGCCCCATGCTCTTCTATTGATCTGCTCAGGGTCAGTCAACGTAACTGGTGTGCTCATTTCACCATTCACACCCTGGGAAAAAACCATCGGATGGTTCTGCAAACTGTGATTTTGTCCATTCCCAAGAGACAAAGCCAATGTAACAAAACTATCACCTGTTCTTCAACTTCACTTTAAAAACCAATTTCTGTAAATTTAGCCAAACACCGCGCTCTCTGCTTCCCGCGCATTGATCTCACGCGGGCTCGCAAGCCGCCACCGCATCCCGCGCCGAAAGTACCACTACGTGATCACCCTGCTGATAGCCCTATAACCAGTGTAGTGAACTTCTGAAACCGTGGACTGGCGTATGGTGACGTCTCGTTAACGAACAGGACTGGGGCAAGATGATTTAACATCATTGGATATTTGTGTTTCAAAACAAAAACAGATGCGTCGGGTGTTCCGGGGCCGCTGATGACCTGGTGCAAATTTTATCACCGGAAGGTTTCAGGAGGTTGGATGTTTGGACGGACATGGGTTTGGGACTTAACAGCAACGGTACTATTTACATAGTGTGTAAAATAAGTGTGTGTGAGAGAAAGTCTGGCAGATGAAATGATATGTGACAAACCATACCTTGTACGATACTATAAATTCATCCATAAAATATATTGAACTGGATACAGCTTGGTCTTGTGGCTAACTTCTATTATTAGTCCATCTAAACTCCTCCCAGATCACAATGCCGAGTGGTGAGCTGCTTTAGCTGCTGTCAACATAAAGTGCCCTGCATGAATTCTATCCAAATGGACATCTCTGAACTAAATAAATATATCATGCAATTTATACTAGGTCATTTAGCGCAAATACCTGGTAACAAATATTCTCATTATTGTTATTTGTTGTCGTTGTGTTGATTGTGTGTGTGTGTGTATATGTTGGAATGGCAATGACATCAGAGGCTGTGTTGAGTGATTTGGATGTCATGTTGTGTGTGGTGGTACATGGCAATTTGTTATATGTATCGTTATTGTGTCATCCATCGTAAGCCATTTGTTTTAATTGTGTATTAATATATAATTGTGTGTGTGTTGCTGCTGCTGCTGCTGTAATAAATGGTGGTGGTTTGTGAAATGAAGGATGGACAGAAATTGCCGGTGATTGTCTCGTAAAATGAATGGTGGTAAATATGTGAGGCGGTGCAATATAACATGTTAACGGTAGCAGCAATAATGAACATAATGCTGATTTGAGATTTCTGCGGCAGAAAGAACTGAGAGATGGCACGAATAGTCGTATTGTGCTGGTGGCAGGCGGTAGTAAACGCTTTTGTGGTCGTGACGTTGCTGCATGTAATCTAATTAATAACGCAATGTATTAACAAGCAGAAATAATAAATTGGTAAAGTATATTGAATGAGGGGTTGTTGCTGAAAGGTTTTGGTTTTGAACATATATTTATAGGTATTGTCTTTAAGTTGCAGTACTAATTTCTATATTGATGAACTAATCATGCTGATTTATATAATTATTAGTATAAATATTTTCCAAATAGTAGAATGAAATTATCTTATTTAATTACAAAGGAATCTGGTTTAATAAATCATTTTATTATTTAATTTCAGAATATGTAGCAGATTTATATTTGTCGGCCGGGTAACGTCGCGAATTGGTGGTCGCCGTTGTCGCTTCATTGTTTGGACCGGTAAACTATTGATAAAGATATTTTGTGTCCGGTGAAAAAAGTCTTTTCGCCTTACGTAGAAACGCCGTCCTTTGATAGACTGTAAGACAGATGAAAGATACTCGAACATCGCCTGGCAGCTGTCATGATGTTGTCCATCTTAACTCATTTATCTTTTAACAAAATAAATATTATATTTATGAGATATAAAACAATCATTATTTCATTTGTTAGAAACAAGTGACATCATTAAATATTGTGTCTTTTTATATAACCGGTGGTTATTTGTAATGGCCGCGCGAACCAGCGTGTTTGTTGCTTGTTTGTGCGGCGCGGGCGGCAGGCCGCCAGCGCGGTATTTTGTCAAAGGTATAGTCGTGCAGTAGACGTATGATTTGGTCGGTTTGTGAGGCAGCCCGGCAGCGGTAACGTAACCGGCGCGCACGCCATAAAACGCGTGCGTGCGCGATGGGTATCGCGGGCAGGTGTCGTGCTGACGTGGCCTGTGTCGGTCGTGCAATATAATTTGTCAATATTTAGAAATAACGGCATGACAGATGGCTGGAAGCCGTTGCGTAACCATACCAGCAAGGCACATACGTAAAAATATTAAAATAGTGGATGTTGCGCTTTGTGCAGCGGCGTGCAAACAGAAATCGGCGAAGCCAAGCAAACTGTCGAATGAATTGGCTCGAACTGCGCGGTGACAGCCAACCGCTGTTTATGAGGCGGTGACTGGCATGGGTGCGTAACAACTGGCCGCATCGCAGATGAAAACAAGCGAAATTGAATGGCGCTGTCGCCGGATAAATACGGTGTTGGTGCGGTGCGTCCGTGGGATAAAACCAAAATGAAGGCAGCGGGTATGGTGAAAGCGAAAAACATATCTGTTGAAAACGCTCGTTGGGCGCTGGCGAGCAGGCGAAGCAGAGGTGATGGCGGCCTGCGACCATGCGTGATCGCTTGCGTATTTGGCGGGGATGCGGGTTGCAGGACGCGGGTTTTGGTGGCTGTCTGGTAGCGTGGCGGCGGCGGGTTGGGATGTCGCGTCTGATGCGTGACTCCCGCGGTTTGGGCTTGCGAGTTTGTCGGGATAAAGGCATAACCGCCGCTGAATTTGGTGTGACAGCGCATCCGCTGTCTGCCTCGCCATAAATCTTATTGATCCTCATGCAATCAAATTCTTCCGCGCTGGGCTCCTTCTTTCGACGCTGGCTGTGTATCGCGATATACGTCATCGCCACTATTCTTCTTTTCGATGTTTTAACGACGCCATTCAGTAACCGAATATGGTATGTCATCTTCAAAGTAGGTTTCGCGTCATTCACTCATATTATGCTTATTGTGATATATATGCTTCAATATCTCGTTGTTGCAACACAACCACTAGCTTTGCATATATTTAATATTACTGTTTTACTGCATTAATGATTTATAGACTGCTGAAATAGAGTATTATGAAAGTATCTCATTCTGAAGTTTCTTAAAACTTGTCACTTCATGCATTCATTAAAAACACTTGCAGTCACATATGCACAAAAGCAGAACTTTTCAATTCAAATCAAATGTAAATAAAAGGAGCAAAAGCAAAAGCTAGTTTACAAACTAGCAAACAGAGTACAATGACCCAAAGCAAAACAAAATTACTGATCTAGACAGTATCTGACCATACAGCCTGAGGGTTTCTGATATGAGTAAGAGAGCTAGATAGAGAAAGATGGAAGAAAGACAGAAAGATGTAGAGGGGATGTGGAGTAAGATGGGTAGGGTGTTTTGGCCTTAGGGTGTACAAGCATTTCCAAACTCTCACCACAGGCCTCTCAGAACGCCATTCATGTTGTTTCCGCAGAATCTATTAATTACATGTTGATTTCTTTAATGATGGGCCGCCAGCAAGCATTAGCCTCTATCAATTAGCTGTCATTTCTCTGCCCCTGTCATTTCAGAGCATTGTATCCTTTTTGTTTCTTCCCTCTGGAGTTTGAGATGATGCTTAGCATGGCCTCAACCTCACCTCTGAATCAGCTGGGATTATGTTCTGTCAAACACACATACTGATGCATCAGTTGCCCTTCTGCCATCTGTGTGGAGAAAGTTGAGGTGAACGTTTACAAACACGTGGTTTGATTTTGTCTCTGTCGCTAAGAGAAAATGTCTGGTTCCCAATAGACCTCATGTCAACCAATTTATACTATGATTAAATGGACACGAAGAGAGGTAAAGCTAACTATAGAAAATGAGCATTATTTATTGCTAGCATTTGCTATATTTGCTATATTTGCTATATGTATATTCAAAGTGCATGATTTTCTCATGGGTTTGCAAAAAAATGGGGCAGATACATTGGCTCAGCCCTGGGATGTGTGTAACACTAATGAAACTAACAAATGAGTAACACAGTGCAGAAGGGGTACAAATGCCAGTAGAACAAGATAAAGAAACAAAATGGAAAAAGGGGGGAATTAATACAAAAAAAAATAAGTTTGAGTTTCAACTAGGGATTCAAATCTTAAGGAATTTAACAATTCTGGTTTCAGCTCTTTAATGATGTCATTAACTATTATTTTAGTACTTAGGAGGAAGAAGTATTCTTTTTGCATTTACTGCCCTCAGCAATTAGTGTGCAAATTATGAGATCATTTCATAATTCAACAGAACAGATATAAGAAGTCTATCATGTTCACCAAAGTGGAATTTATTTGAAATTTTAAAAAGCAGAAATATCGTGAAATGCCTAATTTTTTTTATCAATTGTAACAATTCTAAAAAAAATCCTTTCTATATATTCTACATGGACAAGAGTATTGGGACACCCCCTTCTAATGAACAGGTTTGACTACTTTAGTCATTTCCATTTGATGATGAGTTTTTGGCTCAATGTCTGCATTTAAAGTTACACTTTAAGGACTTTCTGCAGACCAGTCAAGTTCTTCCACACTGACTGAATCATCATTTCTTTTTTAACCTTGCTTTATACACAGAGACATTGTTGTGTTAGAATAGAAAAGGGTCATTTCTAAACTATTGCTATAAAATTAGACACACAAACACTACCCAAGACTATCATTATATGCTTAAAAATTAAGATGTTCATTAGAATGGGGTGTCCCAATACTTTTGTCCATATAGTGTATTTGTAATTTAAGAATTGTAGTCGTCTGCAAAGCTGTATTTACAGTATATTCCAGTCTTCGGTATACCAATAATTACATGGTCATATTAACAATTACAAACTAAACTGATTTAAGTCTCTCAAGCCATAAGTGCACAATACCCATTATTTTTCAAATATAAAACGATGGATATCATCAAGTAAGTGAGTCAGTAAATTCTCATGAGTGATTTATTCATTGAAGAACACCAGGACATAAGAGTCATTTGTTCAAGAATCAGACTGCACTGCTCACGGTGTGTTTTGTGCTGTAAATTCAGTAAACAGTATCGTTTTTTTTAATCATACCTGGTTCCTGGGTTTCCAACCCTAGTGTCAACCAAAAAAAGCAAATCCCTATTCCTCTACATTCGTTCCAGAAAACATCAGGTTAGAAAGAGAGAATACACTGAGGAGAGAAAGCCAAAGTTGAGATACAAACATATCTGAAAGTGCCTCTAATAGGCCAATGAGGGCTGCCCATGGGCCAGATCATGGTGCCGTGGGGAAGTGGGACCACTGGAAGAAGTCTTATCTTCATTCCAACACCTGCAGACAAGCAAAGGGTGGAACAAATTCTCCCCGTTCAGCAGTTCAGTCATACAAGACCTTAGGTTACTCTCAAAAACAGGCAAAAGCTGAATTGATTTTCTGATCCTCTTTGACAATGCGCAGCTAGCCACACATATTCATCCACTGTCCAGAAGATATAAACACCAGACTGTAAAATAGTACAGCTACTTCAGTTTGTGGAGCATGACTCCGAGTCCAGCACTTTAAACCAATCTTCCTGAAATCCTGTGCACTCAGAACCACTGATAAAAGAGGCTCTTAGCAGAAATGGAGTAAAAACATCAGTTGGTGATGCAGATTGTAGAATGCTTGACGTCAAACATTTCAACCTCATTTTTGGGTTCAGAGTCAACATATATCATGCATTTGTATTTATTTATTTATATTATTTAAATCTCCATTCCCTACAGTTGTTCCCAAAAAAAAATAATACAAATACCTTTCTCTACTAAAAACTTATTTTGTTCGTAAGTCATTGACAGGGTGAATCTATCTGCTGGAGAAATGTTGTTGTCCCTGTACGGTCTTCCTCAATGTTTATTTTGCTCCTACCACAATGGAGAATGGATTTAAATCCCATGTTTCTTATTTCACACAATGACAGGCTCCCCTGGCCTTGGCAAATAAATGGTGATTTTCAAAGGTTAGATGAAAACAGAGGAGAATAGCGAATCTGTCTGCTTCTTTTTCTCGCCTCCTAACTTTTCCCGGCTTTAATTTATTGTCTGCTTCGCTGGAGCATTGAACTGCACTTTTTATGTCTGACTGTGAAGGTGAGGGGAGATAGGAGACGGTCCTTCTCCATTTGAACTTATATCTACATATATATACACTTTTTTTGTGTTTCATCATTTATTTAGTTCTTTTTTATATATTTTCCCACTTACAGCCCAACAGCGAAAAGGTTAATGCACCATTGCACCATGTACTAGCATGCCTACATGCTCGCCAAAAGCTCCACACATGAGTAGTTCACTTCACACAGGCACTTCGCAAAGTCAAAAGGGAGTTAACAAATTGCAGGGAGTGGTGAGCAGGTCGTGTGAATTCGTAACTGAATTTGCTGATGCAGATCAACACGGAACCTTCCTTCTCCAGTCAGCGAAGTGTTTTAACTCTCTCTTTCCACAGCAGAGCAATTCTGTTTGAGATGAGAGAGGCACAGCAGGCATAAGAGAGGCCAACTTTTCATGCCCAGTAATTAACCCCAGGGTGTTAATGATCGTTAGCTTATATAAAGCTAATGTAGCGCAGGTAAAAATAAAGTCAATTAAGAGTGAGCGCTATTCAAATAGGCCTTGAAGGTTAGACATTTCATCACTGATGGAAAGATCATGGGCAGCCGTTTTGCATCTCAGCTGCAAAACTTAATGCATATCAAAAACTTACCATGAAGATCTGAGACCTTAAAAAAACATTTGAAGCAATCACAATACTTGCAAGAACGGGATATTAGATTTTTTTTAACTAATCAAATTGAGCAGTCTTGCAAAATTTAGAAATATTAGTCTTTGTAAGCCAAAGTATTTAACATCACTTTTATTTAAACACTACTACTAATAATAATAATAGCATGTAAATAAATATAAGTTAATAGAAACAAAAAAGTTAAAGTGTTCAAATATAAGTGAACAAGTACATATACATATATAAATGTTAAAATGTACATGAACACAGATTTTTTAATTAAATTAGCTTTTTGCCATAACTGACAATGTGGGGAGAACTAAGCAGATTTACTTGCCAAAATACATTTAACATTCTTTTTAATGAATAAATCATCATCATCATACATACATAAATACATGCATACACAAATATTAATTCATTCATTTCTGGTCCAGGCATACAATTAAACTGCCAACATTTCTTATGCTCATGGTTGTGATTCATCTTGGCTGTCACCACTATCATACCAGAACTTATCAATAAACTAGCTGAAGTAATTTTCTCGCCTCACACCTGCTATCAAATCTCTGATGTCCTAACAGAGAAGCAGCAGATGGTCTGGCATGGCCCAGAACACATAGGACCCCTAGTCATTAACACAAGTGCCCCTCTGGGCTAAGCACTGTCTCCTGTCTTACTCATATAATATACACAAACAACTGTACTGCCAGCAACCTCTTCATCAAGTTGCCTGAAGGTGATATAATGTATTTGCCACTAACATCAATGTGGACAATGGGTTGCTGAAAAGATTAGTGAGTTAAATGGCAGTCTGGGCTCTGCTGGAGACCAAGGTTTTCTGACCTGCTGTGAGGCTATGCACGACAGATTTCAGTTAGCTGTCTTTGCCAAACAAGAACGAGTGACAACTCTGCTAAAATTATGTTATTAATGCTTTGCCTTGCAAGCTTACAACTGCATTTTTTTCTGAGCCACCCAATGGCTCCAACTAAGACAACTGCTTCCCAAAACTAGAGCAGCTCCCCAGTGCACAAAAAACTTCATGCAAAAACTGACACTATTGCCACACTCTGCTTTCTTCTGTTTTGTTGTCATTTTATAATTTCATTGTCTTGGTTTTGTTCAGCTCATAATAGTGCAAGTGATAAACAAACAGATACAACGATATACAGACGCGTGACGGCAAGTCCCACATGAATCAGTATGAGTCAGCGTTGAATGTCCATCAAACCTCAACTCATTCTTAATGGGGTTTTGGATACACAAACATCCCCGGAACAGCCAGTTTACCAATGGGAGATATCAGAATTAGTGACAGAAAGCGCGATGCCACCACAGGGGGCTTTGGAAATGTTCTATTCTGATCAACTCCTCTGCAACGTTCTTACTTTTTTGGCAAGCTGAATGAGACGATGCTTCTCATTATGAACAGTTCCATAATTCAATCAGAAAATCTGCAAAGTCGATCTCAGCCGAAACTCTCTCTCTTAGGATTTAAGCTTATATCCTTCATGCAGTCAGTCTCCTCAGGCATAATTGTCTCTGTCAGACCTATTAATAGAATTAACTGTCATCTATCATTAGTGTGCTTGAGATTTCTGAAAACGATTTCTATCCAAAGATCTTTGGCACCCAGGAAGGGAAGATTGTTCCGTTGCCCCGGGCTCCGACTGAGGAGGGTCACCACCGAGATTCCAACAACTAACGCTTGGTGAATGATGAAAGCTTAGGGAAGTTGCTCTTGATATAAGCTTACTGTAAATCAAGTGTGCAGAATGCTAACAGAGATTTCAACCGCTTCTGTGTGCCAAAGACGATATGCAACAGCTGTTTATGAACAAAGCCTATCCGGAGCACTGGAAGTGAAAACTAAACTTGTCAGGAGCCATTTGAAGATGCTTTTGTCTGTTGTCTTGTTTCATGACCCTGGCTTCCAAAACAAACTCATACTCACTTAGAGCCAGAAAATAAGAACGCAAGACAATATTAGAGTAGGAGACAGATCACATGAGCTTGCATCATGAACAGGGGGGCTAACAAATTGGACATGACATCTGTTATGGCATCAACTATTTTCCTAATGTGAAAGAGGTCAGTTTAGCTGGGGATTCTAAAGAGAGCTTTTATTTGAAGTTGCGCTGGAAAGGTTCAAAGCCAGTGCAGTGCTCTACCAGTGCTCTACCAGTGCACTGCCAGAGTTAATACCAGTGCTCTGCCAGAGTTAAATGTCAAATGATTGGAGTCATTCGCTCTGTGAATATGAGCAGTGGGAGGAATTAAGCAATTCACTGTCAACTATATCAAACTGTAAAGAAAAAAAATGTAACTTTCCTTTGAACACAGTATTCTGGGATGTCAATTATACTGTGCTCATTATATGCAATTATGATACAATGTCATCTTTAAACTCACAGGTGGGATAGGTCCAAAATTCAACGATGGGTTCAAGTTGGTCAAGTGAATTTGCTGTTGACCATCAGAAAGCTCATTGTTTTGAAAGTAACATTGTGTGAGCTGTGCTTTATAACTACACTGTTGACAATGAACCTTTGCAAAAATTCCACTTCAAACATTTCTATAAATAAAAGAGGAGATGAAGCAAAATGCCTGTTTGAAGTCTAGTGGCTATAGTCCATGTCCGGTAACATTAAGCCATGGTGCTTATTCAGAAAATATATGTTTGAATACAGATTACACTGTATTTCAATGCAACCTTGTCACAGCTCAACATATTGGAGCATGATGTATCATATTGAGCTTTGGCACTCATTCGCAGATGATCTGAGTTTATGAGTCCACATCCATCCATTGTGCTTTCTACCCTCCCACTGAAGTAATAAATGCAAAAATGATGTTGTCCTCTACAATGGAGAGGGTGCTTGTTTTAAGGGAAGAGTATAAATGAGTGTGGCTTTAGAGAAAGGCAGAAATCACTTATAAACCAGCTCCTGGAGGAAGAATGCTAATGCGTGCAATTAATGCAGCAAGGATGCTTAAACAGAGGCATAAAACGTACAAGGACAAAGTCTAATGGAAAAACCTGATGGGAACTTACGAGCATTCTTTAAAAAGAAAATTACTTAAATGAGAGCAAAAGAAAAAGGCAGACATAAGGATATTGTTGGCCCTTTTCTGATTGATGTTTCATCAATTCTCAAAGTGTAAAATCATGCTCACAATGCAGTTGAAAATGTGCATTCATTTGCATATTTTTGAACAAGCACTTTTTATCTCAATAGGCAACCAATAATTAAGTACAATATTAGAAAATAGAGAAACAAGACTTAATCCATCTTAAACCAACCACATAATTAACCATGTACAGCTCATTTATTTTAGAAACATGTTAAAATGTATCAAATACGATACATCAGGCTTTTGAGGAACGTATATTTGTACATCTCTCAATCGTCATTGTATTCCGCTGCATTATATGTTTTCCCCACAGTAAAAACTACAGAGCTTTAGTCATAAAAATTAGCTTAACTAATTTAAATATCTTACTAAAACATTATTGAGATAATAATATTGTTTATATGGCACATTTCATTCACAGTGGTTCAAAGTGCTTTACATAAAAGGAAGTGAAATAGACATTAAAAATAATAATAAAAACAAGGATTTAAAAACTATACAAAAAAATGAAATACAAATTTATTTTAAATTAATTTAAAACAGTTAAGAATAGAAAATGATTATACATAGTGCAATCAGTTTGGACGTAGCACAGTGCTCATTCAACAAATGTACAGCTAAACAGATAAGTTTTGAGTCTGAATTTAAATGTGGCTAATGTTTTAGCACATATGATCTCTCCTGGAAGCTAATTCCAACTGCGGGTGGCAAAATAGCTAAAAGCGTACTCCCCTTGCTTTTGTGTGAACCCTTGGTATTTCTAACTGACTCGATTCTACTGATCTAAGTGGTCTGAGCATATCTGCAATGTATTTAGGTCCTAGGCCATTGAGTGATTTATAAACGAATAAAACTACTTTAAAATCAATCCTAAATGTATTTGGAAGCCAGTGTAAGGACCTGAGGACTGGTGTGAAATGCTCAGATGTTCTGATTCTAGTCAGTATCCTGGCAGCAGCGTTCTGGATGAGCTGCAGCTGTCTATCGGTCTTCTTTGGAAGGCTGGTGAGGACACCATTACAATAATCCACCATGCTGGTAATAAAGGCATGAATAAGTTTCTCAAAATCTTGACTGCAAACAAAACTTCTAATTATTGCAATGTTTTGAGATGATATTATGCTGATTTAGTTACTGCTTTGACATGACTACTAAAACTAAGGTCTGTCTCCAGAATATCCAGACTTGATGTTTAGTTGTTTTACCCCTAGAGTCATGGTATGCATTCACCTTGAGAACTTAATCTTTGTTTCCAAATTAAATTACTTCAGTTTTTTCCTTGTTTAACTGAAGAAAGTTCTGGCACATCCAACTGTTAATTCCATCAATGCATTGTCAGAGGGAGTCAATGGGGCTATAGTCAATTGGAGATAAGGCTAGGTAAATATGGGTATCATCAGCATAGCTGTGATAGGCAATTTGGTTCTTTCTCATTATTTGACTTAGGGGGAGCATATACAGGCTAAACAAGAGCGGTGCAAGAATTTAGCCTTGGGGGACTCCGCATGTCATGGACATCCACTGAGACGTATGCTCTCCTATACTCACATACTAACCTCTCCCTTATAAGTATGACCTGAACCATTTGTGTGCCATTCCAGAAAGCCCAACCCAGTTTTCTAGTCTCTGTAGAAGTATGTTATGATCAACAGTGTCAAACGCAGCACTAAGATCTAGTAGTACCAGCACTGATATTTTGCCAGTATCAGAATTAAGGCAAATATCATTTATTATCCTAATAAGCGTTGTCTCTGTGCTGTGATGCGCTCTGAAACCGGATTGAAAATTGTCCAGGTTTTAATTTGAATTTAAGTATTTGTTCAGCTGATTAAAAACTACCTTTTCAATAATCTTACCTATGAAAGGAAGATTTTATATTGGTCTATAGTTGCTCAACATGGTGTTATCAAGATTGCACTTTTTCAGAAGGGGCTTAAGAACTGCCGTTTTCAGGAAGTTTGGAAAAGTCCCAGAAAGAAGTGAGGCATTCGCTTCTTCTAAGAGATCTGCTTCTAAACAGTTAAGCACACTTTTGGAAAAATGTGTGGGAAGTGTGTCGAGAGAGCAGGTTGACGATTTAAGGTGCAGTACTATTTCTTCCAAAATGTTGCTATCAATTTCTTAAAAAACAGACATTGTTACTTCTTTTTGAAATTGCGGTCAAATCTGTGTGACCTCTGCATAACTAGAAGATATGCAATCTCCTTTCTGATATTATTACAAGGACAGTAATATCAGTAAATGTTGACCTTGTGGGGACATTTTTTGGTCCCTATGAGGAAAACAGCTCATAAATATAGAAAACATGATAATATTCAATATTCAATTAATAAACTGTTCCATTAAAAAAAGCCTACACTGTTATAGACTATTATTTCTTAACAGGGTTAATAGTAAAATATAAATGTAAATCTAATTTAAAAATCATAATGCTGTTAAGTTTGAGGATATTCAGAAAAACAAACACATAGTTAAGATAAAGCGTGAAAGTATCAGTGCAACTCTCTCTCTCTCTCTCTCTCTCTCTCTCTCTCTCTCTCTCTCTCTCTCTCTCTCCAGGTTGGATTTATTTGGTCGAGTAAATAAAGAGTGCAGTGCGTATATTGTGCTATTATCAGAAGCTCATGTGTTGCCTGTTGCTATCTTCGCACGGTGTCACCAGAACGCTAGTGCTGAGAATCCTCTATCACCATGCTCACAGCTGCCACATGTGAGCATAGAACCCAGGGATCAGACGCAAGAGACAAAAGCACAAAACACTCTCTCTCTCTCTCTTTTCTCAGCCCCACGTGCACTTCCTTTGCTACAGTATGTATTTTTGGCTTGTGATATGAACACAAGCCCCGACCGTTCTAGCTTTAATCATCATTTCAATGGAAGCCGCTGCCTGCTTTGTGACAAACTCGGGCGTCGCGGCCTGTTTGGCTCCTCATCTGCGTGGCTCCTGAAGTGGAGTAATGTGCCTGGCTTCGCACCGTCGCTCTGTGATTTTAGGGGAATTTTGAGATTAATGGGAAGGATCAAGCTCTGCCGCGGGCGTGATCGCAGCCTACATTTCAAGTGTGGAAGTCTTAGTGGAACGGGGAAACTTCTGCAAGCGATGTTTGTTATTGGATGAATACGTGAAAAACACACAAATGCTCAGGGATGGTTCCTTATTGAGGGTGAGAAGAACAGTGAGGTAAACAGGTGGGTGGGGGACTCCTGCGGCGCTGTAGTGATTCGTAGTATGTGTGAGTGTGTGTGTAGGTAAAAGACTCAGGCTCTACATCATTAAAAGACAATTCCAGCAGACTGCATCACATGGGTCACTGTGCGCTGCGTGAAGACAGAACAGGAACAGATGCTCAGCAAGCACTGGAGGCCTCCCTGATCTTAAGACTCACTGTCACACACACACACACACACACACACACACACACACGCACACTCGCTCATACCATCACTGTTTCATCTTACTGCCTGTGTACCTTTTATGTACCTTTTAAAAGTTTGGGGTCAGTATTTTTTTTTATAAGATATTAATAATTTCAGTATTAATTAATACCTTTCAGTAAAGAATTATACATTAAAGTGATAAATAAATTATGTAATTTCTATTCATCAAACCATCACAATGAATTGAAATATTGAGAAGTATAATTTGAAATATTAAACATAATAACACAGTCTGCATATGATAATGACTTATGAATGATCACGTAACACTGAAGACTGGAGTAATGCCATTCAGCTATGCCATTACAGGAATAAATTACATTTTAAAATGTATTCACATTGTAAATTATTATATTACATCGTAATAATACTTTACAATATTACTGTTTTTAAAGTATTTTTCAAACAATAATTTTACTGACCCTGACTTTTGAACAGTCTTGTCTGAAACCACGCTAACTTTCATAAGTTTTATGATTTTGATAGAAAACAAATCAAAATTTTCAAATGTTTCATGGTATTTTTTTCCCTCTGCATCGTGGACTCTGGACCACACTGTAACTACAAAAAGATCAGCCTGCAAATATTGTTCAAAACTTTCTAAAAACAAGTGGCCTGGAGAAAAACAGTAGAAAGGGAAACTGAGAAAGAAAGAAAGAAAGAAAGAAAGAGAGAGAGAGAGAGAGAGAGAGAGAGAGAGAGAGAGAGAGAGAGAGAGAGAGAGAGAGAGAGAGAGAGAGAGAGAGAGAGAGAGAGAGAGAGAGAGAGAGTGAGCGAGCAAGCGAGCAAGAGCCTCCCTCAAGGGACACTTCATTAAGGCACCCGGGGCTAATACATTAGACAGGAAAATAAATGTTAACAGCCTCTAAAGCCGAAAAGTGGCAATGAAAGCTAACTCAATTAAATGTGGCATGATGGGCTAGGACGCATTGTATTTAATAGCAGCCGCCCGTGGAAGATAGAGCAAGAGGAGGAGTAAATGAGGGGGGATAAAAAGAACAAGCTCTAGCTGAGGGGCATAGTGTGCAGGTATGTCCTAGTATGACAGCTCTGTAACTCTGTATGGATGAATGCAGTGTCCCCACTAAGCACAGGAAGTTGATCTCTGTGTGTGTGTGGACACAGGAGATGCACTTCAGACTGTGAAAACTCTCTTTCAGTTGCTCTCGCCTCTGGAGAGGGCCTCAGCTTTAGTTAGCATTTAATATTTTTGTCCCAGCACGCAAAGGCTACCACAGAGGTAGCATGAAAAAGGCAGTTTGTGCTTGCTGTGAGGAAAGAAAGAGGCACAGCATTGCTGGATGGTGGTTTCAGAGAACTAACTCACCTTAAATTCACATTTCTACTACGGGGGGGTTAAATCACACTACTATTGTAAGAAATATTATTATAATTTGTAAGAACTCTCTATTTTAACATATTTAAAAATGTAATGTATTCATGTGATACTAAAGCTGGATATTCAGCATGATTAATCCTGTCACATGATCCTTCAGAAATCATTCTAAAATGCTGATTTAATGCTCAAGAAGTATTTCTTATCATCAATGTTGAAGACTGTTATTGCGTTACAAAATGTTAGAAAGTGTTAAAAAGTGTTACAAAATGTAATTTTTTCCCCCAAAATAACTGGTGTTCTTAAGTTTTCAAAATCAGCATATGTGACCCTGGACCACACAACCAGTCTTAAGTCATTGGTGTATATTTGTAGCAATAGCCAAAAATACACTGTATGGGTAAAAAATTATAGAATTGTCTTTTATGCCAAAAATCATTAGGACATCGTCACGGTTCTGCTGGTGTGCCCTGACCGACCACCAGATGTTTATGCATGCTGAGCACATGGCTTGTTGTTGTTGTTGGTGCCATGTGCTCTCCTGTCTATTGTCTGTCCCCTCCCATCTTGTTATCTAATCATTGTTTCAGTTGCTCAACCGGTGTCTCCCTCGTTACCCTCGTTTGTCTCCCTATTTAGCTTCCTGGTGTCTGTAGTCCTGTGCTGACCCGTTGTCTTTTGTCTTATGTTGACTTGCAAACAGTTCTCTGCCTGCCTGCCTGTTTTTCCCCTTTGGGGTGCTTTTTTTAATTTTATTATTAAAAACCCATTTCTCCTGCACTTGAGTCCTCGCCTCATCTCTCCCCTCACGCATCCTGACAGACATGTCATTAGGAGAATCATAAAGATCATGTTCCATGAATATATTTAGTAAATTTCCTACTGTAAATATATCAAAACCTATTTGTTGATTAGTACTATGCATTGCTAAAGATTTAATTTGGACAACTTTAAAGGCGATTTTCTGAATATTTTGATATTGTATATCGTCCAAATATTGTCCTATCCTAACAAACCATAAATTATTCAGCTTTAAGATGTATAAATCTCAATTTCAAAAACTGAACCTTATGACTGGTTTTGTGGTCCAGGGTCACATATTCGAATGATTTCTGAAGGATCATGTTGTACTGAAGACTGGAGTATTGGCTGCTTTGCCACGATTGAAACACATTACACTTTTCAAATTGTTACTATTTATTAGCTTTTTTTTTATTGATTGATTGATTTATTGTAATCAAATAAATGGAGCTTCGGTGAGCATAAGATACAACACAAACACGCAAAAAGTAATTATTCCAAACTTTTGACCTGTTTACACTACACAAATGAGAACATTGTGCAGCCATGTCAGCAAACAAATATGATGATGACATCTATGATGGAGATGACACTTTGGTATCCATCTCGAGTTCCTTCCTGCAGTTCATTATGTTCTTCTCATCAATTTGTCATGCTGAGCAGGTCTGGAGCCATGGACCTGTGTTGTATCACAGAGAAGGCCATACCGCTTCGACATCACGTCCAAACCTGCACCATCAGCACCAGAGACATCAAACAATTCCTCATTGTGGAGCACTGACAGCACAGCCAACACCACACATGTGTTTGTGAGTACACGTGCCTGAGTGTGCATGGAAATAGACTGTAATCATTTTTGCATTATTACTAATATTACTGTCACTTCTGATCAAATAAATGCTTGGCGAGCAAAAGAGACTTATTTAAAAAGGTATTAAAAAAAACTTCTTACAACTTTTGATTGGTAAGGTATATATACACAGCTTTCTTTTGCTGATTCAGTGTTGCAAATCATCACCATGATAGTCATCACTCATTAAAGGACACAACAAGCATCTGGTGATATCCATGTAACTGCTTTCTTCGGTCCAAAAAATTGACTGATGGCGTTTTATTTGAAATCTGTGCCATCTTAACTCACACCCTGATGGAATATCATCTCATAAACAAATACGACCCTGTCGGCGGCCCTAAAAAAGAATGACGGCATACCCCCTTAATGGCTGACCACTTTGTGCTGAGCTAATGCTGCTACAATTACAACATCAGATAATTCATGCTAATAGAAAATGGGAAGCTGGTGGAAGATGAAGGCTGGGGGAGGAAGAATCGATAGTTTGTGAAACCGTTATTCATGCTCAAGGCCACACAATCACACAAAGACCGATACACACATCTGTGCTGCTTCTGTCTGCAGAGACTGTATAATAAGGCCCGTTGGGACTGGAGAAGTGTGTTTGTCTAGGGGTGGAAGACTCTTACTGTGGCCCCAGTACAACATGATTCAACCAATACTGGTATTTTTATGTCCGAGGGTTCAGTTGAAGGGCTTTGCAGCTTACATGCAATGAGGCATGGAGTTCTGGAAGAGGCTTGGTCATATTATACACACACAAATCAAATACACACAGAGTGGGCTTAATGCAACCATAAGCATACTACAGCATTCAACAGCAGTGAGTGGGGGGAATGTCAATTGTAAAAAGATCTATACGTTGGGGTGGATCTTGGCTAGGGGTAAGGCTGCTACCATGGAGGAGAATTAGAGAATTTCAAGAATACTACAGATCTGTGTTTTTCTGTAGATTCTTACAAGGAAGCAAAGTAATTGTGTAAATGTCAAGTTGAGGTATAAATGATATTACACCCCTCTATTATCCATAATAACTTAGCTTTGTTTCTCTGTGAAACCGTACAGCTAGTGTGCTATTAAATGGCCTGTTCAGTGGTCGGGAACATACTAAACCAATGGAGGCTTTGATGAAATGCCTATTGGACTGCTTGAAATGAGGAAATAATGTAGTACAATTGTGAATTGTAAATATCTGTTTAAAAATGTTACATTTTAAATGTGTATATTCTTGTACAATCAGATTGCTTCATTCACAATAACTGCCTGTTACAGCTGCAAAGCTAAACTGCCATGACAAGACTGACTCAATGTATCCCAAGGTAGAGACAGAAGACATAGCCACACAATCCCAGCAAACACATAAACAATCCCAACACCCTGTGGACTCCTGTATTTGAGTTTTACAGCAGTGCTACCAGCAATCTTTCTGTCTGTCTTTTTTTGCCACATGAGAACAGTTAAGCTAGAAGATCAACATTCCACCTGTATTGTTTCAGAAAGTAACTGCTAGAAGAGCTCGTGTCTTCATCTTAAAATCTCTGCAAAATAATGTAGCTATGGTCTTAAACTAGGTCTCAAATTTAATCTGGAGATCTCAATCTGAGATTAAAAGATTTATGTGGATCATACTCCCCATTTCAGATGATAATTTTGGTCATTTTAACAGCTCGAGTACTCAAAAGATAAATTATCATTTCAAAGTTGTTTATACAGTGTTAAAAATCCACTTTTTTATTTAATGTGGTGTTCAAAGCTTTATTACAGACTGTAGTGATTCTCCTTTCTAGTCATGTTTCTATGTTACTTCAAAAGACCTGTCAGAAATTAAGTTTAATGTTCAAAATTGATAAACAAAACCACTGGAAAGAGTGTTGCTCTGAAAGCCAAATATATATATATATATATTTATATATATATATATATATATATATAAATAACATATTAATGTTACAGTATACAAACCACCATTATTGGGCTGCTGGGAATCTCCCTGCTATTTTTCTCATGTTGTTGACCTCATTGGGGCGGTCCCCTCTGGCCCAAGATGACCCCTCCAGAGATAGTTCCTTCCCATTTCCAATGTCTAAACAGCATCTCAATCAATGCAAGCAGGCAGCACAATGCACAAATGAGGAAAGTGAACCGTATAGTGGTCCATCCGTACCTCACTGTGCCTCAATTTGCTTAATGGCCCCTTTAAAACAGGAAACAATCTCCCCTCTGCTACCTTTTGCTCTGAAACACATTTGAGTCTCTCTCATTGCATTTCTATGCTAAGAACTCTAAGAAAGAAAGAGGAGAAAGAGTCCAAAGGGCACAGACTTCTTTCAATGACGTCAAAGAAAAAAAGAATTGTGCTGGTTTAAAAAGATTTAAAAAAGAATGAGGGAAGAGAGCCTTTCAGAACTCCACTTAACACCCCCATCCCTAGTTCATATGCCTTGTAAGCTGTCCAAATGTGTCAAATTTTATATACTTAAGAACATATAGAGTATTAACTTTGACGCTGTATTACATATATCAATATATTTAATATCGATAGATATACGTATTAATAATCAATATTGAATTATTAATACATTTTAATAAAATAATTTGTTAATCACAGCTTTAATATGTGTATGTATATATGTGTTTGTTTATTTTATTGTATTTCGTTTCAATTCCCTCTGTCTTCAAGGTATAGGGATTTGTTCAAGGGATAAATCAAAAAATGGAATGGAGAACAACACAATTAAAACACCAAAATAAGTGTGGGCTTGGTAGGTTATGCAGTATATTTATAATAATTAATGTACATTCATTATATTGTACAATTAATTATGTTAATTTCAAATAATGAATTTATTATTAAATATTTAAAAAGTAAGTGCATACACCTCATTTTAAATTCACAGTCCCTTTTTTCATTGATTCCAATAAGCCATGCCAAAAATACATGTCCTTAAGGGAAATGAATGGAGAACAACAACAATAAAACACAAACATAAGATTCGTGCAGGCTTGAAATGAAGATTATTTAATGTTTCTAATGCTTACCAAGCTGACATATATTTGATTTATAGTATATTCAATTTAAAAATACTCTGTAAAAACTGTAATTTTATGAAATATTAACTATTTAAAATGTAAAACTAAATGAAAATAATCACTTTAATCACTTCTCCTGCCTTCAAGACATGCCAAAACATGTGTCCTGAAGGGAGACAATAAGAACGAATGGAGAGAACAAGAATAAACCACAACAATAAGGCAAACTTAACATTGCCTGTGGGTGTTTGCTTTGCACTTGGAGTCTTAATGTATTTTAATTATGGATTTGAGTGAATGGATGACTGCAGCAGGGACATGGCTGAGAAGTGAGCGCTGCATTTGTAAAACTGTGGCCCTCATTTCAAGCACAACACGTAGTCAATTGATTGCAAGTTTTTCCTAAATTCTCTCTCTTTCTTTCCCTCCCTCATCATCTTTCTGCCACACTCCTCACATTTGATATTCATTCTTGTGACAGAATGCGTAATTTATATGCATGATATAGTATCTCAGGCTGTATACCTCAACAAACTGTGCCAAGTAATTCATGAGGTGCTGAGCACAGGCTTATGAATTATGAAGACTGAGAGATTACAGATTCAAGGTACACTTTGTCCAACGTTTGGCAAACAGGCTGTAACTGCAGATAAATGAATAAAAATATGGGGGACGGAGAAAGAGAGAGCGGGCTAGCCATTGATTTAGTGGCCTCCTGTATGATGAACTGAAAAAAAAGACTGGATATAAACAATGAGAGCTCAGCTAGAAGTGTCTACTGAGGGTTCATCACTCTGTTATGTGAGTGGTGTGCACTCTTTATGGCACGGTCCATCTGGATGGACTGTTCTCTCGGCAGGGTCTCTTTCCACTGAGAAACGTCATCCCAGCAGGGTACGAGCAGCTCGCCTACTCTCACAGCCAGCCTCGGTCTGGAGTTTGATATTAAACATGTAATGTAGCATTACCAAACACCTAAACAACTAAGAGAGAAACTTCTGAGTTTGCAAATGGCTACAGATCAGAAAGGATCATGTGACACTGAAAACTGGAGTAATGCCTGCTGAGAATTCAGCTTTGCCCTCACAGGAAAAAAGCACATTTTAAAATGTATTCAAATAAAACGATCACTTTTAATTGTAATACAATTTCACAAAATAATACTTCTTTTACTGTATTTTTGGTCAATTAAATGCATCCTCTGTGAGCATAAGTAACTTATTTGAGAAACATCTCATCAAAATGTTTTTTTAAGTATGAGTAAATATTCAGTATCAAATGTTACAATATTGTGTTATTAATTCAATTTAAAATGTCAATCAATTGACAGCCTTTCAAATCAAATAGACCACAGACATTTGTGATCTAAGGATCCAAGAATTCACCACATTGTTTATTTGTTTTTCTGTATTCTGAACTGATCTCTCTTTTTTAAATCCCATGATGCACAGTTATATCCAGGGGTCGCCTTAAGATAACCAGAGGCCCCTGGGCTACCCCATTACGGTAGGCCCCCCTACCACAGAAAACCTTATTAACTTTTTTTTTTTAAGCTTCCTGATAATTATTTGTCAAATTTTGATAATTTTTTTTTCTTGTTAATATGCCAGTTAACGTTCACAACACTGACTGCATTTACTTGCGCACAAATAATGTGATTATTTCCAATAATCAGAGTAAGGACTTAATCGCATTATGATGTTTACATGTCACAAGCAAAATTCTTACTCCCGTTTACATGCAATTTCCAATTCAATTATTCTTTTTACTGCCATTATTCACATACCTCATTGCACAGCACAAATGATGAACTCAGAAAGAGCAGGTGTTTTTACTGGTCACTGTTTTAATTTATTTATGTCTAATGCATAATGATTTTGTATGGCTGTATTGCATGCTTTTTCGGCGCCATAGAAATGTTATGGAATTTGCCTATGCTGCCGTGGCGTTCTCGCCGTTTCTGGATGAGGGTAAGGAGCAGAGACTGGTGGCAGCGAGTTGTGTTTTCCCCAGAAATGCGATGCTTTCTTCACCTCCATCGTTTCTAATCTGCATATCATTTCAGGTGCACGTCCCCTTATTCATGTACATCACGGGCGCATGCGCACTTTGGTCAGAGCGGCAATACTGCGATTAAGGTGTTTACATGCCTGTATATTTCGATTAAAATCGGTGTATGCCACCTATGTTAATACGATTATGCTTGCTGCGATTATGAGCTTAATCGCATTATTAAAATTGAATCATTGCATTTACATGAGGTAAAGATTAATCGCAATATTGTCAAAATCTCATTATAATCGATATAATGATGTTACAGAAAGTTGTCCGATCCAGTTCCTTTCACACAAAAGTGTTATTTCTCTTGTTCATCTGCACGTTAACATAAAGACACTCTTGTACTGGGCTACTTTACTAGCAAATGCATTGATTTAGCTGCATTCCGCTTACAGTATATCGGTGGAACATACCAACTACACAAACTGTGTGGGGGAACCTAAACTGAACCATTCACTATATAAGCAACTACAACCAGGGCGTCGCTGAAAATGGGTGTGTGAGTTTGTTTACAGAATGCTGTTGTCATTGCTGCAAACTCCCATATAAAAACATATTCGAAAAATATAATTTCCTTGCAGCCAGTGGGTCCCCTTTCCAGTTTAGGGCCCTGGGCTTCAGCCCCTTGAAGCCCATGCATTAATGCGCCTCTGGTTATATCCATTACCTTAGAGGGGGGCAATTTAATGATATTCTGACACTGACAGCAGACTCAATCCAATATATAAACACCATCTGTGGACCTGAAGCAGGGGCAAATAAAAGTCTGGTGTCAGCAAATGCACTGTGCCGAGTGGGTGAACTAATAAATACGAGAGAGAGAGAGAGAGAGAGAGAGAGAGAGAGAGAGAGAGAGAGAGAGAGAGAGAGAGAGTGTGCAGTGATATGTCTTGTTGAAAAGGTCTCTAATTTAATAAAACAGGGTGACTGTTATCCTAGCCACTGCACATATTCATTCATGCAAGGCCATTAAAGAGACAGAGGCATGTGAGACTATAGTGTTTCATTAAAGTTGTATTTTATGATGCAGGATGGACTTGTGTCCCAAGAGTCTCTGTGCGTTACATATAAGTATGACTATGTCATGTCTCCGACAATATGGACATATTTAAATGCTTCATTAGAGATCAGAGTAGTGTTGCTTTCATCAACGAAAATTCTGACTAAATATCGTCGTCAACGAACCTTTATCACGTGATGAAGACTAGACGCAACGTAAATGCTGGTCATGTGACGATGACTATAATTAAATGTATAATACAATATTGTTGATTAATAAAAACAAGACTAAATGTGGTTTAGAAAATAAAAACTATGCTAAAATGTCTCTTTATTTTCGTTTATTTTGTCTCGTTTGGTCGCATTGTTTTTATTATTACTATTATTTTGCAGTATTTCTGTTTCCTGTGTTTCATTTCAGGGGCTGCATCAGGTCGCACTGTGCAGACGCAGGCGACGTCACTTCCTCAAGCCCCACTTGCTGCATTATTTAGAAGACTACAATAAACAAAGTTAAGTCTGACACAGAGAAAGGGACCGATGGCCGGCCAGCCGGGGTTCGTCTTTGGGAGAAAAAGAAGAAACGACATTTGGAAAACTGTCATTACATAGAAGTGGAAAAGAAAACGGAATGTGTTGTGGAAAAAGATGGAGAGAAATGTAGTGTTGTCAAAAGACTAGGTAGCTTACTTCGGTACAAAGTTGGTACTAAAAAAATGAAAACGTCACGGTGCCAGATATTTTAAAGCACCGGTGGTACCGAGGACCCGGTCAACCTGTTTCTTGATGCGTATGGCCGTACGATTTTTGCGATGCAGATAATGCGGACGGAATCACGGAACCTACTTTAAAAACTGAATTTACAGTTTAACACAGAATGTCATGAAATTTGTCAAGGTTTGGATCACTGAATCAAAAATAGATCATTACACTTAAATCAAATTGCGATATGGACTAGTATCTGTAAATATTAAGCCGCAAATGTCGATTCAAATATGAATCTCGCATGTTCTGCGAGTCTCTGTGTGAATGAATGAATGAATGAATGAATGGCAAAGGCACCCGTTTTTTCCCTACATATACTGAAATGCCATCTAAATGAGGACACAAATACATAAACAACATATCCAGAACTGCTCTGAGTCACTTCACGATTATTTGACCATTTAATTTGAGTAAAACCAACCATATATACACACCATGATACACACAGAAATAAAAAGGTATTCACGGCAATCCGTCAAAATAAAAGTTCAGTTATAGACATTGTGCCAGAAATATATGAGCCAAATATTATTTTGTAGAATGTATGTGATACTACTACTACTACTGTTTAAAAAATTGATAAGACCTTGGTTTCTAATAAAAAATAAATCACTATATTTCTTCCATGTTTAATTTGAATATTAAATCCCTTTATTTACCAAAAATAAAATGTGTTTAAATTTAATTTACAAATTAAATTTGGGTGAAACTTGTTTATGGTTTTCCACACTTTTATTACTTGTGGAAAAACTTGAAAACAATATTAAATAAGCATAAAGAATGGTATTGATGTGTACATTTTATTTTGACTTTATTAATAAAAATAGTGTTTTGCTTTGGTACCGAGAACCATATATTTTCACTATTATCGGTAACGAATACTGAAATTTTGATACCGTGAAAACACCACAGGAAAAAAACACCACGAACCTTAAGAGACATCTCACGGCATTTCATAATGAAACTGAAGTCAAGACATTAATGTAACGTTACTTTCTATTTTAGAATGCCAACTCATGAGGCTGTGGTTAATGTGTCTCATTTTAACATTAGCTTTAAACATTAGCCACTGGAGCTGAAAACTACTGAGACAAACGTGTGTGACTAGCGTGT
The DNA here is from genome assembly GCA_027564155.1 of Gymnocypris eckloni scoliostomus. Taxonomy (NCBI): domain Eukaryota; kingdom Metazoa; phylum Chordata; class Actinopteri; order Cypriniformes; family Cyprinidae; genus Gymnocypris; species Gymnocypris eckloni. Next base: position 28,039,169 of record CM050416.1, read on the forward strand.
GTGTGTATATTTGTTTGTGAGAGAGTGTAAAGTGGGTTAATGTGTGTGTGTGTGTGTGTGTGTGTGTGTGTCTATACTACTAGGTACTTATACTATATTGATTGGGTTAAATAAATGCATTACTAATAGAGACTAAAATACCATTTTCATTCACTAAAACTAGACTAAATGTCATCAGTTTCCATCGACATAGTCGTGGATAATTACGACTAAATTAAGACTATAATGCTCAGACTTTTAGTTGACTGAAACTTGACTAGACTAAAAATAGTATGAACGTGACAAAAACTAATACAAACTAAAATGACAGCTTCACACAAAGACTAGACTAAAACTAAAATTAAAACATAGGCTGCCAAAAACAACACTAGATCAGAATCAGGTATGACTCACATGCTTAAACACAACCTTAATTTGTCTCTTATAATTGTGAGGGGAAAAAATGTGGAATAGACTTAAACAAGGCACATTGTTCTAGTTTGGGTGATACACGTGTTGGCCCTACAGGCAATGCTTTGTTATGATGAATGTGCAGTGTTGTGGCTTCTGATCTGATGATCTGCCATGTTAAAATTTGTGCTAGATGAATAAGTCATGTCTTCCTCATTCTGTCTGAAGATCAGAGGGAGGGGGAAAACAGCCTCATCACAATCTAAAGACATGTAGTTCAGAGGGATGTAAGCAAGTGTAAGTGTAGTGCAATCCATAAAGGCCGAGCGGATTTAAAAGTTTGCTGTATGAAATGAGGTGCAATCATCATGGAGGTGAGAGGTTCAAGGCAGCAGGTCAGGTGCTGACGAGGGGGTTTGAGATGGAGTGCTGGGACTAGAGGTTGTGCATCAGCAGTCTGAGCCCAGACAAATGGTGTCATTTACAGAAAGTGATAGGAGATGCTTTTTCATCTGATTCCAGAGAAAGAGAGAACACACACACACATGCAGGTGGCCACACACATACACAGCCTCACTTCACCAACCCTCAGTTCCCCAAACCACAACACATCAATATCTTCAGTTATTTATCATATAGATAATCAGGGTCTGTACCTTGTTACTCTGTAATAAATGAAATACCATACAACTAATAGGCATCTCCATAGTACCAGTAATTTGGTATAAAAATAAATACAATAAAAATAAACTAAATGTAGAAAAAATAAAATAACTAAATAAATACATCAACACAAGTTTGGTTTGAATGCTCCATCAAGCCAGCCATGATGAAGATATAAATGTGCAATGTTGTGTACATTTTAATGATACTCCCATCTGTCCATTCATCCTCCAAACCATGTGTCCTATCTAGGGCCCAAGGCAGGGAAACCAATTCAATGTCAATTCATATATACTTTTTTAGATAATAAAAATGTGCCTGTTAACTAGCACCAGGACACCGGCGCACTGAATGCTCTTTGTTTGCACATGTCATTGTTTACGAACATATTAAATGAAAAGGGACAAAATGAATCTTGACAAACTATATATCATTCTGAAGGTCTAAGCCTCAAGCATCGACGACAGATCACTGTTTTTCGATGGAAAGCTTTTAAGGAATGTATTTGTTAAATTTGTGTAAGCAGTACACATCAAAATATACATAATAAAAAAGCAGTACATACCAGCTTCGTGTAATATTGAGTAACAAACGCATTCAATGCTGAAATCCTGGTTTAGTTAGAGAGGTAAGGGTCCACGGAACAACGTCCCATCAAGCAGTTTTAGTCCAATGAAACAATAATGTTGTAATATGGATGGTAATTATTTTGTTTTGTCTCATTACTTCAGGGAGACTTATTGTTTGTATCCGTTATGGAATAAATTATGCTCAAAAACAGTCTCTCTGGTGGAAAAACACCAACATGCTTTTGTAGCATGCAGTGTTACAAACAGAATGAGACCATCCCCCCCAAAAAAGAGTCAGAGATACGTGGAATATTGTTTATTTGAATTCTGGCGCTCTCTCGTGATGCACCTGTCATCTGATGGGGCGTAATTTAGCGACAAATATTTGAGGACAAATAAATTTTTTTTTTTATATATGTGTGTTTGTGTTTTGTAGGGAATTTGGCTGTATCTGTATGATTAGCATCTGTGTGACTGATAATCTGCGTGTGATTACCGACTGTATGACAGCTATCAGTATGAATACTGATCGGTCATTATTGACTATATGGCCCATCTGTATGATTATCATCTGTATTACAGCACATCAGCTTGTGATTACTGAATATGTGACTATCAGTGTGAATGTCTGGTAATATCAGTGTATGTCTGGCAATCAGATAGACTTAACATACAAAGCTAATTATTTTTTGCCCGTGCTTTTTTTCTTTTTATTACTCAAATATTATTCTTATTGAATTTTTATAGTGCTCAAATAAATCACTTATACGATGTCTAGGATTATATATATTATTTTATAATTGAAAAACTATGCAGTGGTACATATAATTACTAAATATTTTGATAGTTTGTAGATCTAACATTTGGTTGTTATTATTTTTCCTCACACAGGGGCTGGACATATTCTCAGAAAAATGGTTGCAAGAATCACATTTTTCATGGTATCTTCTTCAAATTTGAAATATAAACTCATGAGATGTGACTTTTAACCCATTACTTTTCTGGATTGCTCCAGGACTGATTTTGTGTATTTGTATATAAAATAAAATAAACATTCAGTGTGGTAAAAAAAATGTTCAAGGTACTTCAGTGTCTATAACTTTTTATATTTTTGAGCATTATCAACTCTGGATGATGGATAGTAAAGCTTGCAGTATCTTCTTTCCAAAGATACCCAAATTATGTGTGTAGCAGTGAAGTCAGGAACTGTTTCAAGTTTAAGTTAGGTAGGTCATTTTCAGCTGTGAGTCCCAATATGGGGGGTGATGGCTAACAGGTTAAATCAAATCTTTCATTACAGTCTAATGAACCACAGAAAACAAAAACAATGTGAGCTCAATGTAGAGTAGAATGATTATTGAATGCTCAATACAATGCAGAGATGTGCACATACAGATCTGTGAAGAAAAGTATTATTATTTATGTCTAAACTTTATGAACATTATAGTTGAATACAACTACTAGATCAAATGAGGACACAAGTTAAGGCTACAGTAGATTTCAGTTCATTAGCCCCTTGCAGAGTTGCCCATGGTGGAATATTCTAGGTAGAGACACTGAGCAGTCCTGAGTTATACAAACTTTTTGAGATTATTTGAGGCCCTAGATGCGGTTCACATGGTTGAACTGACCATCAGCAGACTAAAGGTCACCCCATGGCTCAGACCTTGTCAAAAGCAATTACTTCTCTGTCTCATTCAATGTAATAGAGATAGCTGTGAGTGAAAGGTCACAAAGAGCACGGCAGCTCAACTGAAATTTACGTCAACAAGACTCCTGTTATAATTCTTGTTTGGGTGCGGATGTTGGTTTTTGGGAAGTCTATGCAATATAGGTAGAGAAAAACTGAAAATAGTTACTATTTAAGAGACAAACCATTTTGGCACTAGATTACTGTGGGGGAAAAAAATTATTGTGGCTTTTTTTCAACAAGACCAAAGCTATCACAAAAGCCTTTTAGCTTGAGCTAGACATTTTGAAAAGTCTGCCTTTTCTTTATCCTCCTTTTCTAGAAAGCCATGACTGTAATTTATGTTGTTAATTTATTATTTGATTGGACCTATTACATACATCTGATGGAGGGGAAATATTAGAGCACTTTAAATATATGTTGGAGAAAGTTCTATATGTTCTACCAAAGCACTTTGGTAGAAGAGAACACTCTAATTTTGTGTCACAGCTTTGGTTTCTCGCTGAATAAAGGCCCAAATTTAGAGCTGTGGCCTTCACTGGTAAGGGGTGGGGGGGTGGGGAGGGGTATCTCCAAGCTGAGTTACAGTCTAAGAAGTTTATGACTCATATTTTGAGTGTGCCGATGTGTGTGTGTGTATCCATGAAAGAGAGTGAAATAAAGATAAGGAGTGAGAGAAAGAAAGAAAAAGATAGGCTTAAAAATCAGAAAGGACCCACAGCCCCAGGACAGTGTGAGATACTTTCGGGCGAGCTGACAGAACAGATCGATCCCCTGTGTTGCCACTACATCTCAACATTTGGAACATTTACATGTTTTATACCTTATATCTTTGCACTTTGTGTGATATAATTAATATTACTGTTGCACAAAAAAAATTGCCTTGTTGCAATAGTCTTGGTAAACCCCTCTATACCATTTTTCAGCATGATATCAATCATAGGTACAGTATGGAGTACCACAAGGCTCAGTACTAGGACTCCTGCTTTTCACAATTCACATGTTAACCTTGGGAGATATCATTAGGAAACATGGTGTTAGTTTTCATTGTGTTGCAATGATACTCAGCTATATATTTCTTCGCAGCTCACAATCTGACTTGTTGCAGCCTGGAATTAACCTTTAACCTTTAACCTGGAATTAACCTTTAACCTTTAAGGTTATTTTTATTTTATTTTTTTTATCACCATTTCTGTCTCCGATTGGGTTTTGATTCCTTGCCACTGTCGCCTTTGGTTTGCTTAGCTGTGGATGCTTAATTTCTGACAATATTGTCAGCTTGATTGCACAGACACTATTGGAAGAGACCTGAACTGGATGATGACATCACTGAATTAATCAATGGACTGACTTTAACTGAAAAAATATATATAAAAACATGTCTGTTTCTTAGTGTCCTCTTACATTATTGCCAAACTGTTTTCCTGTTTGACACTGCAAAGCTGCTTTGAAATAATCTGTATTGTATAAAGTGCAATATCAATAAAGGTGACTTGACTTGAAATTCAGCTTCTTTTGGTCAAAAATACATAAATAAACAAGTTTCTGTGTGAAATAAAAATAGATTGCTAAAATATCAAATATTTTTGGGGTTGAGCCCATGAAACATAATAATCTAAACTCTGAGCCGGCAGAAAAAAAAATCATTTTATTTTTGAGCCCTGGAGATAAGGGAAAACAAACACTTGGCACTACACTTTCTGCTCAGTCCCCTCAGTTCATTCATACTACCACAAGTCTCCCATGCTGCTTTGCTTTGTTTCCCTCCATCATTGAGCAGATGAGATTAGCATAGCGTTGGCCATTCTACATAATATGAAATCTATTTGAGTTATGAGCCTCCATTCAGCCACCCCCATTCAGCATAATCAACCAATTTAAGGGTGCAAATTGACTTGCTATTGGAGTACTGCAGCGTTCGGCAGTGCTTGATGGGCAAAGGGGCCACTGAGACTCCAGCCCGCCCTTCTCCTGTGCAGCAAATCCATTACTCACCCACTGTACATCAATACACAGACAATAAATTAATAAGAGAGCCAAACAAATAAAACATGTGAGATGAGGGACTCCTGTCGATTGATCAGAGAAAATTGTGGGGATGTGGTAGCTCGGTGCTAGAATGCTGCATGTTAAAACACTTGTGCAAAAGTGCTTTTAATTAACAAGCACCTCAGAGCAATAAGCACCTTAATGTTTATTAATGTGTTTACTCCCCTTTGCATTAGTGCGAGTCGTGCTGGTTGATTAGAAGCTCAAACAAGGACAGAATGTTGGAAGCTTTGGTAATATGAACGTGTGTAGAGAACATGTGTACAGCATGAAGGAGGTATTAGATTCATGTGAACTTGTGAGGCATTTGCACAAAAAGCCCTCAGAAGGCAGGAGCAGATGTACTGTGAGGAACACAAAGGAGAATGATGTGAATGAATGAAGTGGACATTAATTCCGCTAAGTCTTAATTGATCTTAAATAATTAATAAAACACATAAGGTGAAAATGTACAATTAAAGGAAGGTTTCATCCATCTATCTTTCCATCCATCCATCCATCCATCCATCCATCCATCCATCCAACAATGCACAAGTTTTGCTGTCTGGCCAAATCTGAAGAATTATTTGCGAACAAATAATTTAATAGTGCATGACTTAATGACTAGTCTAAGGAAATCTATTAAAAATAATCTCCATCTGATAAATATGATTATTGTCTCAGTAGACTAGCATGCAAAGCTATTTGCAAAACACAGAGAAACCTGCCCCACTAAGAGGAAGGAGTATCATCATCTATTTAATGGTCAGAGCCTGCAGGGACATAACAGTGGGAGTTCATACGTATTATTTTGTTTTGTTGTAGAAAGAGAAATTAAACCCCATAAAAGGAGTATAAATAATTTAGATGGCTACATGCATTGTTCAAGATCAAGATTGTGCCCTACATATCAATTATGGAGAACAGTCACAAATTAGCACATGTCATTATTCAATCAGCATCATCAATGAGCTTGTCTATGAATGGCTTACGTCTTTCTGTGGAAATTTCAAACACTTTGCTAGTTGCACTTTTCCACGCAATTACAATGAACGGGAACGGGAGCTAAGCTCCTAAAACAAAGCAAACCAGTCCAATTTGTACACATTTAAACTGGTTTTGGGAACCAAATATGAACTGATTCACTGTGGAGATTCGCAGCTATTTCAGTAGTTCTGCTTTTGAGTTCACACAACTTGAACATTACAATTTTGGACAGACACATGCTCCAGGGCACGACTGAATCTCAAGCTTATTTTTCCAGAGATAATGTAGCAGCTTAGCCTAATGTTTGTTAATGCAGACATTATGGCCGTGCGTAACAATAAATCATTGCCTTTTGTCTGGTGTTCTTAGCCAGGGATCTATATCACCAGAGACACAGCTTAATGCTGCTATTAATGACACTCAGCAAAAACCAACAGGCGGGAAAATCACAGATTCACTGCTAATTAGCGCCATTAGCCAAACATGAAAATGTTGTTTCCGAGAAGACCCCCATTCTGCCAGCACATGTGGAGCAGCGACACCAAATCCAGTAAGTGTGTGAACCTTGTGTTGTTCCCTTTTATGGTCTGAAATCCTCTTTCAGAGAGTGCAGGCAATAAAATTCTGCAGAATGGAAAAAAATGTGGCGACAAAGAGCTAGATTTGAAAAATGAGAAAAATGAGTCGGCACCTTCAGTAACAAGACTTTAATGTCAGGTTGGAGGAAAGCCAGTTCATTGTTCCCAGATTCAGACGATCTCCATGCACAAAAGAGTCACGTAATGAAATGTACATTTTGAAAAAAAAAGAGAGACGTGGATATGACGAAAATAGCCATAAGCCTTATAATGCTAAAGTGTTACTATTCACTGGGTTCCTGGAACTAGAGGAAAGTCACTTGAAATCTTTCAGAGTCCAGATAGAATTTGCATGCTTCATGGATTTATTAAGCCACCAAAGGAGCATGTCTGCATATGTATGGATGTCGTGTGATTTTCTATAACTTTAATGAACTAAAAAGTGAGGCAAATCAGGAAAGTAGATGGAAGGGGGGTCAGAAAATGGCATAAGCCAAATCTGAACACCAGGAACACCCCTGGTTTGTAATGTTACGCTACTACTGCACCATCCATCCATTCATTCATTTCTGTATGTGTATGTATGTATGTATGCTTGTTTTGCATAGAACAATCCCAAAAAGTCAAATAGTATCGGTTTTATATATTATATATATAACTGATACTATTTAACTTAGTTTATAGTTATAGACATGTGATGTGCACTGACAAAAAATGCATTCAAGGCTTTTCATTTGAAACTATTTTTACTTAAAATTGCTAGTAAACAAGAAAATAAAAGAAAACAGAAGAGAGGAGATGAAAAGAGAAGAGAAGAAAAACAAAGAAAGTAAGCTAATTTGAGCTCTTTTGCTGTGTGTTGGGCGGTCAGAGGTCAAGAGCAATCTAATTAAGTGACAATAGAAGGTGCAGCCAGGCCTTCACTCTGCCTCCATTAACTCAGGCCATACAATGCATTAGCAACACATAGGCCATGAACCAGCATTACAGCAGAACACTCCAGTCTACTGGCCAGATGACAATACAATTCTAGCATTATTTTCCAGACAGATAATGTAGCATATCAAAGTCTAATTTTTATACATGCAGACATTATCCATGCTGAATAAAGAACATTGCCTTTTAACTGAGTGTTCTAAGACAGATCTATATGCAAGATTTTACAGTATTAATGTCTCATTAAGTGACACTCAGCACACACACACCAACTGCTGAAAATTGCTGCAGATTTCATGCCATCAAATCTGTAGTGTGCCATCCAAACATAAACTGTTGTTCATTACAACTGACAATTAATCTTATGACCAGTATTATTGTAAAATATACATTGGAGCAGACACCAAGATCTAAGTGGGAAAGTTTTATGTTCCCTTTTATGCAAATTCTTTCAAAGAGAGATTTTCATTACAACTGACAATTAATCTTTAATGACCTAAAGTATTTGCTCCTACTGTAATGACATCTTAAACAAAGAAATACAGCATATAAAAATAAATAATATATAAAATAAAAAATCCTGCAGTTCTGACCTGTAGAACAGGACAATAGAAAAAGAACAGGCACAGGACTTACAGGAGAGCTTTTTGTCTTTTATGTTTTTAAATAAGTGATATATGTCTGTCTGTCTATCCATCAAATTATAACTGTAAATCTGCATCGTGTTCGCTACTTCAAATCAAATTCAATCTGAATTTTAATTTAAGAAGTCATACTCAATTCAGTTCTGAAGAATTCTGATATAAACAGAAAAAGGCAAAGGATATGAACCTGAAATACCCTGCCAAATTATAACTTTAAACCTAAAAATATTCTGTAGTGCACCTTTAATAATAAATAGTATAAACAATTATTCCAGCACACATATTTCATTAGCATAACCATAGGCTGTTTATGATTGCCAAGCCATTTGGCACATTAATACACAATGTGGAGTCACAGGAACTACTTCTTTTGGAACTACTTGTGCTGGCAGAAAAAACTAAATACAAGTATAAAATGTCATATAAAAGTATGTTGCTACTGTATGTGGCTGCAGTTGGTGTGGTTTAAAAATATGAAGATAACAAAAGAAAGTAATTATACTAATTATAACTAATGTATAAATAATGACATTAAGGCACTTACCTTATTTGTGATTGCATGAGGGTAACAGCACATATAAAGAGAGAGAGAGAGAGAGAGAGAGAGAGAGAATAGATATTAAAATTGATGGAAACGCATTTCACAAAGCACCCAAAACCTACATGAAGAAAGCACCTCTTTCATAGCAAGATGACGGTGCATCAGTGCCAATCAATAGAAATGACAATAACAGCTTTATGGGTAAACACACTCATACATCTATTACACACTCTGCGAGAGCAGTGTGTGTATCCCTGACCAATCGGATGAGAAGTCAGACATCACTGTCCTGACCTCTCACAGACAAATCGATATAATCATCTGCCCAAACTCGTCTGGATTCAGCACACGGTGAAGTGTGAGCTGCGTTTCTCTGAACTGGAAGCGATTCGGCCTCTGTTTGTGAGGTTTCCAATGATTGAGTGTACTGAACAATCAGTCTTCTGTTAAATTCTTACCTGTGCTTCATTTTAGGTTGAAAAAAAAGTCATTTCTGCCTCTCGTTTTTCCATGTGCCACATTGTGCGACGGCCATCATTAGATACACCATGCCAAAACACCGAGATAACTGGTGGGCATACAGTAGTAACATGATTAGCGAATGTGTTCGCTTCCTGTAAGTGCTGAATACTGAACCCGTGGCCTTCTTGCTAATGGGTGTTTTAATCCACAGCTTGAGCAAAGAGTGTTTATAGGCTCCTAGAGGGCCCTCATTCCACATTAATATTTATCCACTACTTTTAGCCATTTTGTTCCTGATTAGCATAAGCAGCCAGGCTTGAAATATATCACCTCAGAAAATGCTCTCCCTTTCTCCTCCTTCCTCAACTTCATTTTATCTCTACGGTCTAATTTTGCGTGTCTGCTGCTGGGTGAGTAATGGCCATTGTTCATGTGTAGAAGCGAGCTGTTCACCTTGAGTTGGTACCATGTGTGTCCAGGTTGGCTTTATTCTTTGCTGTTCGTCTTTCCTTTCCTGCTTCCCACACACCTATCCCCTTCATTTGCACCTGGTTTTCTTACTTTTTTGTGTCCATACTTCAAAGTTGGAACTAAATGAGGTCTGCCCTCTTTAAAATACACAAGATAGAAGGCCACAAGGGCCGTGGTGCTGTTGCTGCTGTAAAAAAATGTCTAACACAAATATGATTTATTCTAAGAGCAGCCAGGGAATTAATTGTGCAGATTTGATGGGTCACATTTTACATTGCAGCATTCATGTTACTGTATATTTAAGTATTGAGTGTGCTCAGACTCTGGAGATCTGATGGATGTGAAACAGATAAAATGTAAATAAATTTCTTAATTCAATCAGTCAATAAGTAAATAAATAAATGCATACATACATGCACATGAGGGTGTTCTCAAAAGGTTTTGTCACTTCTAGGTGCATATTTTCCCCCAAAATATGTGTAGTAGGAACACACGCAGAATAACTACAAGGCAACTGAACTGTATAGTACTTTTACCATTTATTTTACTGTGGTAAATATGAAGTTTGCCCCTTTATGCACAGATGATGCATTAGAAATGTTACTTTGTAAGTATGGTCTCAGCACAAGCTCTTCCCCTAGGAAGCACTCCACCACAAATACTTTACCTGAGCGCCACTTGGGACAAAATCAAAAGGAACAAACTCTTTGAATGTCATTTTAACAGTTTATATTTTCAAATAAACACAGAACTTTGACTCCTCACCCATTAAGCCGATGAAAGACATTTTTATTCCATCTCCATGTTTTTGCCTTTACTAGCTTTCTCCTTTCTCTGAGGTAAACAATCCTAAATCGCAGAGGAAATGGGGTCCAGGAAACCTGATGCCTTTCTCCATTCATTACTGAAATTTTCATTAGATTACAAGCTGCTTCAAATCCGATACCTGTACTTTCAAGGCCTACGTCCACATATTATGTGAAAGATGCTGGGGATATTTAACAAGGCAGTGCACACACACAGACAATCTTATTGGCCAAATGAATGCAGAGTCTAGGCAGATTTGCTTCGGGTCATAAACCTCAGTATACAATGCCAATTAAGGTTGTGGTTATTCAGAGAGAGAAAGAGAGAGAGAGTTTACAACCCTAATGAAGCAGGGATAAGAGGGGATGTTTGCCATCAGGAGGCTAATTACCTCAGCACACAGGTCTCTTTCATAAGTCACGCTTCTGAGGTTGTTTGAATCTGTAATTCTGTATTTCTGATAGCCTCTATTAGGTTTTTGGTAATTTCGCGTTTCTATGGTTTCTTATCATTCTGAACCTCTCCTCGGGTGTGAGTTAATAGTCAAGGTTGGCTAATACAGCCTGAAGGATGTGATGAACTTCCCTCGCTGTTTCTGAAGGTCTACGGACAGGAATTAAAAAGTGAACTGATGTTTATGTGTGTAAGAGGGTTTCAGTCTCTCTCTGCATGAGCCGGATTTCTAACCTAATCTTTCCTTATCTTGAAGACACACTCGGGCAAAAAGGAGAGCACATCAGCAACGGGCAGAGTCATGGGTCAGAGGTTATTGACAGCTGCTTTAAAAACAGCATAGGAGCGTAGACAAAGACCCTGCTCTGTCATCTATACAGAGCTTGAGTTTGGGATTTACTGGCCCCAGGTCAAACCTGCTCAGGTGTAAGTGTGTGCGTTTTTTATTCTAAAAAAAAGAGTCGACCGTAGCCTCAGAATAAAATATCAGACCCCAGAAACAGGAACAGACCCAAACCTTTCCCCTGACACGGGAAGTCTTGGTCTGACATTAACCACTATTTTCTGAACCAAGCAAATGCATGCAGAGGGCAATGTGAGACCACGAGCTACGTAACACTTGTTACATCAGAGAGATATTAAGCATTATAGAAAAATTGTGAATGGAAAATGTCACAATGTATTTAAAAGGATAGTTCACCAAAAAAATTAAATTATGTCATTAATTACTAACCCGTAAGACCTTAGTTCATCTTTGGAACACAAATGAAGATATTCTGATGAAATCCGAGAGCTTTCTGACCCTCCATAGACCATAACGGAACTACCACGTTCAAGGAAGAAAGCTACGAGAATACTTTTTTGTGCGAAAAGAAAACAAAAATAACTTTATTCAACAATTTCTTCTCTTCTCTGTCAGTCTTTAACTCACGTCCATGACAATGAATCGTGGTCCTCTGGTGAATTTGATGAATTTGTGAATTTTAATGATGTCCTTTCTACCTTTCTGAGCTTTGAATATGGTAGTTCTGTTGCTGAATATTGAGTCAGAAAGCGATCAGATGTCATACAAAATATTTTAAAGTGTGTTCCAAAGATGAATGAAGGTCTTACAGGTTTGGAACAACATGAGGGTGAGTAATTGATGACAGAATTTTTACTTTTGGGTGAACTATCCCTTTAACGTAGTCTCCTTCAGGATGTAGATAACCCCCCCAACAGAACAGATAACAGAATAGTAAAGATGATTTGTATGGATCAAGGATAATGTATTTGTAAATAATTTTATTGGGGCATTTTTTTCCACTCATTTTTGGTTGTAAAACATGTATTGAAACTAAATTTGTAAAACATAGCCAAGGGTATTACATTTTATTGGCACTAGAAAGCATTATCACATTCCAAATACTATTATTCCATTCTTAAAGAGCAAAGAACATCTGAGTTTCCCTCATGCTTTCAAATGGAAAGGCGGAGCCTGAGGGGACAACTATTTACATATGATAAGATCCACCCACGGGCTGCCAGCCACCTAAACACAAACAACGGGAGTCACAAGGCACTGTCGGCAAACAAACAGCATGGACTCGCTAGCGATCTCTTCACTATCATCTGGCATTACACACGCTCATATTTAAGCTTATTCCATATCAACAAAAAGCAACAATGGCCCCAGTGTTTGTAATGTTTTTTTTATTTGTATCTGACAGTCCCTCTTAATAATTCATGAGGAAGTCTGAGAAGTTGGCGAGAGTATACAAGCAGCCACGCACGTGCAAACATGACTAATGTGATTGAAACTGAGTAGAGTTTGTAGTTTTACAGATCTTTTCATTCTGATGTAAGTACGCACTAGTATGAGGTACATGAAGTGAGCACTACAAGGATATGTATTCATTTGTGAATTTGAAGATCTAGTTCAGAGCGTGTAATGAATGGCATGCAATTATCCTTGACTCACCTCGCAAAATACAACAATGCACCGTGGACTTCTTTTGCAAAAACTAAAAGCGGTCTTGAAAGTCGTCCTTGTAAATGCCAATGTTGTCATGCGGGAACTGACTCAAACAGACACGCGGTTGCACGGGTCGTCCTGCTAATTAGGATAAGCAGCACGTGAAATAGCTTTCCACAAGCAACCGTGCCATTTACATAAACAAAAGCAAAATGTTGCTTTTAAACTTTGTGGCTTGGGCTTGTTAAAGAAGGCGTCATTAAAGATGTGTCAAACTAAAATTGGCGGTGCATGTTGACAAGAGCAAGAGCAGGCCGTGGTGAATTTCAGAGAATGCCGGGAAAGGTCAAGGTTGTGTATCTTTTCATCGGTGCACGCAGAAGGAGATGGGCCGCAGCTGCAATGTCTCTGTCTTAAAATTAAGTTTATATCTGAGAGGGGATGAGAGGGTGAGAGATGTGAAGAGACGGAGAGAATGAGGAAGACAGGAGAATGAGAGAGAGATACAGCCGCATTGCTCTCCACTGCACTTGCTTTTGTTTTGGTGTTATTGAGCCTGTGACAAGTGTGAACTGCTCCCTATCAGACCCTGCCAATCTCAGGAGATGCCACTCAGCCAGACAACTAATACAAGAGGAAATAATATCAGTCATACTGAGAATCTGCTTTCTTTAACTCTCTTCCTTTCTTTCTTTTTTCCCTGTTTGTTCATACTGTTATTTAGTTTGCTCATTCTCTCATGTTTGTTTGTTCTCTGTAATTCTTCGTTGTCTCTTCTGTCTCCCTCTTTTTTAAACCAGCTGTTTGTTTATTCCATAAATCTTATTTTTATTTAATTCTTTTTTTCAAATAAATTAATATTTTGCCTTTCTTGTTAATTTGTTTGCTTTTGTTCATTACTTTGTACTCTCACATGTATAACTTAAAAACTATATTGTTCATTTTTGGTTAGTTGTCTTTCAATTTTCCTTTTCCCCGTTCCATTCTGTCCCTTTCATTCTCACTTGCTTTTGTGCACTCACAGTTTCTTTCTTTCTTTCTTTCTTTCTTTCTTTCTTTCTTTCTTTCTTTCTTTCTTTCTTTCTTTCTTTCTTTCTTTCTTTCTTTGTTCAATCTGTTGCTGCTCCTTTCTGTCATATGTTTTTATATATATATATATATATATAATATTTTGTTTGTCATTCCTGGTCGATTATTCTTTCTTTTTCATTTCAGTCATTCCTTACATTGTTTCTGTTTTAAACAATTATGTTGTTCTTTCTTTCGTTCTCTTTTTTCCTTACATTGTTTCTGTTTTAAACAATTATGTTGTTCTTTCTTTCTCTTTTTTTCCTTACATTATTTCTGTTGTAAACAATTATGTTGTTCTTTCTTTCTTTCTTTCTTTCTTTCTTTCTTTCTTTCTTTCTTTCTTTCTTTCTTTCTTTCTTTCTTTCTGTGGGTCTCTAGTCTCCCTGGGTGCTGTGAAATACATTTCTGGTACTGCTTTGAAGTACCAGGCAGGAAATAAAGTATTATTAGGAATGATACTCGGCACACACATTACTGTGGCCTACTTTAACACACCGTGTCCATTTGGGAAGATGGGTTGAGTCTCTTTGAGCTTTCTTGGAACACATATCAGCCCCTAATAAAGGTCAGACCCCCTCAAAGCTGTTGGGCTCCCTTATGGAATCATTACAGGCAGGCCAGAGTGTGTGAGTGTGATATTTCTCCACTTCTCGACAATCGCTTGAATAAAAGTCACTCAGTAAAGCACACACCTGCTTTTGGATTGCACTGGATCTAAATGTAACAGCCACACAAGCTGCTTTAAAAAAAAACTCCATTCACACAGAACCAGGGGTGCAAACTCGTCAGGGGTGAAAAAGGTGACAAACTAAACTACCCCCCCCCCCCCAAACAAAAAAAAACATCACACAAGCACATTTGTATCTGGTAAACAGAACTACAAACAACTTTTACAATGTGCCAAAAGTATGGGAGCCCTTGGTAGAATAATTGTTCTCTTTGCAGCCGAGGCTGCATCTTTTTTTTACTGTCACAATTGAAACACATATTCCTTTTCCTTCACATCACACTTTGATTCTAACTTCAACCAGGACCATCTCCTCTAGTTGAGCCACAGTAAGGGCATCTTCCTCCTCAAACTCTCTCATTCACTCACTCTGGAAAAAAAAATTGAAGTGGGTGAGTGGTAAAGTTTGCCACCTGAACTAGTTAAATGTCAACATAGGTAAAGGCAAGTTAATTCACATAGCACGTTTCACACACAATGGCAAGTCAAACTGCTTTATAGGGAGAAAATGTTACACACTGCAAACATTGTCTTGTTTCCAGTCCAAATATCTAATAATTCTTAAATCAAATATTTTTTTTTTCCAGAAAAAAATAAGTCAACAGTCAAAACAATACTTCACCATTACAAATACAACTCACCATTTAAACTGGAACACCATATTTTACAGCAGATACAAGCAAATGCATTCCATCCTGCTCTACGGCAAACTTAATTTAGCTAGCTACAAACAGACTAATCTATATGGACAGTTGCCTGCAGCGTATAAAAGTTAAGTTTCAGGAGAGAGATTGGTTGGTTGAGGGAAAGAACATTAAGGTAAGCCAATCAGAGGCAGAGTAGGGCGGGTTCATTCCTTTGCCAACATGGGACGCTACAGGTGACTTGACACAGATGACTCGCAGATACAAACGATGACGGCGAATCCCAACCCCCCCCCACCCCATTTTTTTTTTACAGATCTACACGATTTGCGTGAATTACCTATTTCAAGGTGAAAACGGCTAATTTCACCGAAAGGTGACACGTTTGCACCCGTCTAGAATAGCACACACAGACATGTTGTCTAATGAACTGCAAGTTTGCTGCACACTTTGGCATTCTGAAGGGCCATAATTATATGTCCCATGTTACATTAAAAGACAGTTTTAATTTCAAGCTGACAGTCAGAGATCTGTAACCTAGAACCATGCAAATGTCCACAGCCTTCTGGGTAAATTAATGAAACAGACCTCATAACCCTTTGAGAATATTTAAAGCAATTAATCAACACTGAATATCAAAAACTGAAAGAAATGCATTCAACATTAACTGCAGATGGTCTGTTTCACACCACAAAATTTGGTGATGACTGCATAATTTATATTGAGCTATGATGAATAGTGTATGAATATATGCTATAGTATATTGGGTATCATAAATAATTAAGTCAAAGCGAGAAACCAGATATATACGTAGGGCCCTATGAAATCATTTTTATTTTTTCCCAAATTCCGTTAATTTTTTTTCTAAATTCAGTTTTTTCCATTTAAATTTTTCTGGATTCCGTTTTTTTCCTGTTTGAATTTTTCTGGACTAATTTTTAATGATCAAATTAAATTGTATTAATACAAAATATGTTTAATTAACTAAAATTATGAAACTTGTACAATTTAACATAACTTATTAAAAGTGTAACAGAAATTACGTTTATGGCCGTATAAAATGTTACATTTTTTCTCACCTTATGTTTTATTGCTACTAAATTCTGTGTTTTAGCATGTTTAATCATTTGAATGCATAATTTTTTTACTTATTCTTATAGTAGCCTTATAATTTATTTTTTTTCCTGTCAGGCAGAAGTCAGGTGATCAGAATGGGCAACAACAAAACTGGTGCTCCTCAGGGCTGCGTCCTCAGCCCACTCCTGTACTCTCTGTACACACATGACTGTACAGCCACACACAGCTCCAACGTCATCGGCAAATTTGCAGATGACACAACGGTGATAGGCCTGATCACTGACAACGATGAGATGGCCTACAGAGAGGAGGTGAGTACCCTGACTAAATGGTGTCAGGAGAACCACCTCTCACTCAACATCGACAAGACCAAGGAGCTGGTGGTGGATTACAGGAGACAGAGCAGAGAACACACACCCATCACCATCGACAAGACACCCGTGGAGCGGGTAAACAGCTTTAAGTTCCTCGGCGTTCACATCACCGAGGATCTCACATGATCTGCTCACACAGATGCAGTGCTGAAGAAGACACATCAGCACCTCTTCTTCCTGAGACGGCTGAGGAAATTTGGAACGAGCCCCAGCATCCTCAGATCCTTCTACACCTGCACTGTGGAGAGCATCCTGACCGGCTGCATCAACGCCTGGTTTGCAATCAACACCGCTGGCAACCGCAAATTACTGGATTCCGCGATTCCTTCCGTGTTTTCTTCATCACGGAAATCATAGGGCCCTATATGCAGTGGCCCTGAAAGTATTTGGACATTTAAGCCACACTTAATATATGTGAATGCTACTGCATTAAATGAAATATGAAACCAAGTGGATTTCACCAAAAACAACAAACACACACTTAAAAAAATATATAAGTTAAGTTTACTGTATAAAAGTATAGAACAACATATATACTGTTTAAAAATAAGCTGTTTAATAGTGAAGAGTGAAGTAATTATAGAAATGGAATATATACATAAATATATGACACAGCAGACACTAATAAGATTGGCTTTTAACACATTTCCCAGCATACATGTCAATTAGCCGCAAAACATATTTGCGCAACAGACAAACCCAAAACATGTTTTTATATGTATAAAACAAAGATAAAGACAGAGAGAGCTGAAATTAAAACATAAGAAGATCAAATAAACAGCGATTTAAGAAAAATCTAAGAAAATCAATCCAAGCACGAAAAGACCAAGACAAAAACTGATTTATAAAAAGGTACGGGTTTGTAATGACATATCAGTCAGGGCCAGAGGAGTCTATTACCTCCAGACTGTATATCAAGTGCTTTTCCATTTTCTGCTACACATGGCGTATCAGAGGCCATGGCCTCCACAGCCCGGGTTTCATTTCAAGGTTAATAAACCTTTACCAGACAGACACTGGTGTTTCAATGTGATCCTGGCACACTGGCATAGTCACATGTGGGTGAAAAGATATCTCCAAACATGAGTGCAAATTTCATCAAATTACAGTTTTTCAGAGAAAATAAAAAACATAAAAAATGTAAGGGCAAAATAAATGTCTACCGTTTGAGTATGACTTAATTGATTCTAGTTCTATCAAGTGAGCCGCTTGCTTCACCTGCCCACCAAGAGTAATATCTACCTGTCGATGAACAAGGTAGAACACGTGACATTAGTGTGGGATGCGATAGAATGCCAAGCGCAGATTCGATTGATTTGTCTATATTTGTTTTTCTCTCTGTGGAGTAACGGCACACATCAGTGTTTCTCACTTCATCTCTGGTGTATTACAGCGGCGCCACAGGCCATTAACATGACAACGGTCGAGATAAATGCATCCAGGGTTGGTGAGGTTTACACATACGGCTTGGATTTCCAATGTGTTTGGTTTTTGAAAGTTAAAGTCAGAGCAAATGAATTCAACTGTGCACCATCGTCTGACACGAGGGAGCTAATCAACTGAGTCAAGCTGTGTGGAGCCAGCAGAGCGACAACGTCTACAGTGTGAACTGTGCTGCATGCAGCTCCTCCAATTTTTCAGCAGTTTGAAAATGCGTCAGAGCTTTACTTTCCCATGACCACCATGGGGAAAAAAGTGAATGTATGGAATTCCACTTCAGAATACTTATTTTATAACATTTACTATTTTATTTAACAATATATGAATTAGTAGTAAACACTAAATAAATGAACAAATAAATGTAAGCTAGTTTCTCGCAGTAAAAGACACTGTATACATAAGTAATAATTATAATAATAAAATCTAAATTGCTTGTTTCCATCACATTTTAGAAAATCAACATTAAAATGTCATGATATTTTCAGGTTCTCCATGACTGTAGGAAAGGAACAGTTCCTGAATATGTGGCATGCCATATTCAAGGTCTGCTGTATATACCGCACATTCTCACAAATACAACAGGACGTCTGTGCATTCCAAACATGTAGAATATTTGCATAATGTGCACAATATACATTTGGCATAATGTATAGTCACAAATGGCAGTATAAAATTCTGAACATAAGCCTGGCGATTTCCCACCTGAGCTTAAAGTGTAGGAGAATTAAGTGGGAAAAAACTGGTATCAAAATATGACAACAACTCTGTGTCACTCGCCACCCAAATTCAGGAAAACACACCGCACGCACGCACACACACACACACACACAATATTCCTTCTCTCCTCCCTCTTCAAATCCATATTTTAGCCAGTGCCTGAAGGTCAATGTGGGGGAATCGATAAGTCTTGCTGTGTGAGTAGCTCCCTATCAAAGCTACTGTAGGCTTCTTTTTGTTTGTTTATATATTTGAGCTGTTTGGAGTTTGATGAAGGAGTCTCGGTAAGTCATCTATCCCTATCTCCAGGATACCTGGACCTCATTGCTATTAGACTGCAGTAATATCTTTCTTTTCTTTTCTTTCTTTTCTTTTCTTTGGGGGGGGATTACCCTGCATGGACTTGGTGACCAAAACTGTGGTCATGTCAGCTTTGGATGTGTGCATAGTGTCATTATACACCCCCGGCTCATTAGAAATACGTCCCTCTAAATACATTTATGCAACACCATTATTACATACCTTACTGCAAATTTCAGTAATTCTTATTATGTTGCTTCAGAGGATGTCAGCTATGTGTGCATAGTGTCATTATACACCTGGCTCATTCCCCTCTAAATACATTTATGCTATTATTACATACCTTACTGCAAATTTCAGTAATTTTATTATGTTCTCAAAAGAACTCACTTTTTGTCCTGTTTTGATTTTTGATAAATTGACAATGGTTGCTTACTGTCACAGATGCTAAACAAATCAACTATATGTAAAGCTCTTTGACTTCAAACAGTATTGTTAATACGCTATGTAACATCTGCTTATGATCCTTGATGGTCTGACCAGTGGACTACCACCATGTCTTACAAGACACATACACACACACACACACACACACACACACACACACACACACACACACACACACACACACACACACACAGAGAGAGACATTTTCTTTATGTAGACCATAATTAATCAATTACAAATGTATCTGGTATATGCATGTGTTGTTTGTATGTTTCCTTATTATATTAGCCTAGTTACCACCCGTTATTCGTATTAGTAAGCTCTAAACACTTATATTCAGGTGTATGGATGTATCTCTGGTTTAATATATTTTAGATGTCTCTTTCTTGATATAAAAAATACCTGCTCTTTATTCCTAAAACAATGATGTACACTATGTGATCGTGAAATACATAATACTGGTTTTACTGCACTGTGAGAAAAACTACACAGATTCTTCACTAGTCATAAAACATGCAAACGAGGAGTCAAATGGGTAAAAGATACACTTTCCCGCTGAAACTATGTACCTTGCTATTGGTTAAACTAACCAAACTGGGTGTTACAGGGAAACCAGATAAAACTTCTCCCACACACAAAAGGTCGCTTCTTCTCTTTAGGTTCTCTGAAACACACCGTGGAAATCTCGCGTCCGAGCTTCGGGCAGTTTTACGTTTAGTAACTTTGTCGATTCACTTCGGACCAATTAACCCGTAGATGGAATGACGGAGCTTTCACTCCTAAAGGAATTCATCAGGAATCTGTGCATTATAAAAGCACCAGGAAACTTTTCTCAGCACCAACAAAACCAATGCAAGTAACCGCTTGTTAACTAACTAGATGCGCTTCTGGGCTTTGACCCATTTTAATTGAGGTGATATGATTCTCTGATGGTTCTTAACAGGTTGTGTTTAGCTGATGTGTAAATACTGCCATTACACTTTTCTCTTGCGAGCAAGCGCTCCCTGTCTCTCCCATGCTCTCTCTCTCCATGCTTTCCTTAAGTTGGCATCTATGTTTAATGTGTGTATGTTTGTATTTAGTTAGATGTTGCATGTTCCCCTGTAGTGTAGTTTAATAAACATCCACATGTATTCACACTTGGTTGTCTGTGTTTGCTGCTTACAGAACGAGGTAATGTAGCGGTTTTATTACATGCTCTGTGAGCAATATATTAGTAAGGAAATTATTTTTTGTGGACAGAGAAATAATTTTCCTTAGATTCAATAGACGATTAAAACTGTCCGTACAGCGGACAAACTAATAATTTTATTGTACCATTAATGCTACAGTTAATTCACGAAGATGAATATGATTTATAACAACCCGTTATGATTAGTTATGTTCATCTCATTTTGAGCTAATTTGTTACACGCTATATAAATAAAGGTGACTTGACTGACTTGACTTAAGTATGTATTGCAGTTGTTCATAATTACAATAGATAAGCAGTTAATGCTCTATCGTGTTGGAAATGCCCCATACACCAAACCCAACCCTAAACCTACCTAAAAGTGTTAACAACTGTAGATATGGTATAAAAACGGTTTTGTTGACGCGGTCATGCCATTTGAACTTCCTTATATGCAGGTTTGAACTGTTTTGTGGAATATGATATTCCTCAAGTAATTGTGGGGAAATGTAGGTTTATTATTTGAAACTGTGGACCTGAAAATCATACTTTGTGTGAAAAGGAATAAAAGCTGTCTGAGTTTTACTGTCTCTAGTGTTTATTTCAACTGGAAACTGCAGCGATACATATGTATAGGTACACTTTTCAGTTTTGCAGAAATTGATTTAGAGGCACGTATTTACAATGAGCCTATGTTGACATTATGTGCGATAAGAAAATTGCTCAGCTGATTAAATATAATATAGTATCTGAAGGCTGAGGGAAAAAAATATAAACACAAAAACAAAAACTATAATAGCCAACACTGCAAAACATGAAAAATTTAATAAACACCACTAAAACCAATAAAGCACTTCAGCACCATGGACAGCTACTTTTTAGAACCTGACAATGGTGCAGTTATACATACTGCCAACAATGTATTTAAACCTTTAATTTGCTGTTCATTATGGACTGTGGCTGCAACTGTGCTTTTGTGAATGCACCTCCACAAAGCCATTAACACACATGGGTGGTCAACATTTATCCATATGACCACCTATACAAATTTAAATATTTGCATATTTATATTCAACGTGATTGCCAGCCTTTTGAAGCACGGAATATACTCTTGATCCAGCATGGGCACAGTAATCTAAAGCCCCCCCTCATAACATGAGAAAGAGCCAGTACTGTGCTGCAGCCAGCAGAAAGAGCCAAAGACACAGGGAGTGGCATTATCCACAAAAAAGTGAACTGTGCAGATTTTCACTGTACCACAGGATTAATTGTTTAAATCATCACCCTGATCAACAGGATTAACAGCATGGGTAGTTGGCTAAAACCACGCCGGTCAGAGCTTCAAACAAGACCACGCTGGATAATGACCACTCGCCACAGCCAAAAGCCATCAGCTACCAAATGACTGATCCTATTCAGAGGACATACAGACCACTGGCACCAATACAGTTGGATGACATCAGTTCCGCTTACATTCACTGGCACAAACTGTGATGTGAACGTAAAAATATATTTTTATATCTAAAAAACACAAAAACACTGGGAATGGCCATTAGTGGCTGTTGAAATTCAGAAGTGATTTGTGCTGTCACTTTGTTTTTTTATTTAAAAACATTGTTTTCTCACTTCTGAAGGTGATGACGGGCCTCATGAGGTTGGCCTCTCTCACTTGTAATTTGGGGCTGTATCACACAACAGTCATGCTCACAAGTCCAATGCACAATCTAAATCCAGAGCTGGGTAGTAACTGATAACATGTAATCTGGGTTAGGCAATCAGATTCCAAAAATGAACTATATGTGATTTGATAAATTTGTATTTTAAAATAATCACAATCAGACTACAGTTACTAATTTATTGATTACTTGATTACATGCACACAATAGCAATACATTGTCCCTAATTCTTATCTTTTTCTTCTTTTAAATGTTCCTAAAATGCATACATGAGATGCAGGTAAACAAAATATTTCCTTTTTTAGTAAGTGTTTTTTTATTGATGTTATGTTAAAATGAGTTAATTTAATTTAACATTTGTATGACTTTATTAGCTATTTTATTTTATTAAACTCACAAACCCTCAGTTCCTTCAGGAACCCTAGATTGGGAAACCTTGAAATAATATAATGCTTAAATCACATTATTCTCTTAATAATAATTAATGGAATATATCATCTTTTTTTTATAAATTTGGTACAACATTACCCTATTTAAATCAATGTGATAAACAGGTTAGGTTAAATGTAACCAAAAAGCAGTTTGATTGTATTACATAAAATGTGTAATGTAATGGATTCCGTTACTATAACTACAAATTGTATCATGCAATTTGGAATCAATACCAGACTACAATTTGTAAGTAATGTAACCAGCTCTTTCAGAAGCAAGTCAAAGAAATGAATGAACGAATCTTACACCAACACCCCACCTCCCAGGCTCAGGTTCATCTTTGTCACACAATCACGGTGTAGTATTTGTGTTTGTGAATAAACTATTCTATCAGATGTTCAGGAGAACACAGAGAGCTAACAGCACAGTGGTAATAGAAAATAAGAGATTGCAACAAACGTCTCATGAGACATGTGGGCCAGCACTTCACCCTGTGTGAATCAAACTCCTGTTCCCACCTCTCAACAAGGCTACATCTTTCATATCATGCATGTGTCTATACCTTCAAAACCTTCAGTTTTCAACGGAGTCAGCACAAACTGAGGTCAGATTACATACAGTACACACTACTGGTGATTATTTACTCTTGACCAATAACCTGTGTTGACTGGAGGTAATAACATAAACTGACCTCTGAACACATTTGACATGATCTGCTGACATGCTGAAACCGCAGCATTCCTTCACTGATCGTAGATTCTTTTGATGGATGGATGTGCTGCTCACACAGTTTCTGTCATCTGAACATCCTATAACACAACTGATTACATGAAAAATTATATTATTTTTTTTTTTTCGTTTTGTTGTTTTCTTAAAAAAGACCGACCATATTTAAAAGTTTTCATGAATTATAACAGTTTAACTTTAAATAGTGCACTTTCAATACTATTGTCAGGGGGCAGTTAAGGGGTTAATGGTTGTTTGTTTGTTCGTTCATTTATTCTCTTAATTTAGTATGATTATTATAAACTTTTTAAAATAATGAATAGTGCCTCTGCAAATGTACTCATGTCGATTTTTGAAAAGTAACTACTAATTGATTACATTTATTTGACAACTGGGCATCCCAGGCAAATTGAATTTGAGTCAACCTCAGATTCAATACAGTTATCAAGATAGCATAATACAACTAATAAGGCTCTTGCTAATTTAGCAATTTACCTCTAATGAAAACCTAATCAGCAACAGAAGCAGACCATCGTTGTCAATAACAACATTATCCTAAAGGGACACTTTGTCAATGTTTGTAAAAAGCTAAAAAATGCTTTATTCCTGAGTACCTTGGCAGGCACAAGGCTGTGTTTAGCTATATTTAGAAGACAACGCAAAGTGTTTTGAATGCAATTCCTCCCTTTTAAACTTTCTTTATCCCTTGGTTTCCAGCTTTACGTTCGTGTCTTATCTGCCCGTCCCTGAGAAACCTATTACTGGCCTTCCCTTAGACGCCTGCAGCAAACAATAGCAGAATCCATTCGGGTCAAGTCATGTGAATGTGAGTGAGCAGAACATGAAAAACCAGAAAGAGCTTCAGCATAAGGCTGCACATTATGAGAAATACTTAGCACTGCAAAGCATTTCTCAGCTAGTGGCCATCAGCACGTTCTTTGCTGCACAATTTTATGTACCACCTTTTACTACGCCTCTGTGTTTAATGGATAATGTCACACACCGCTCCTTCCAGCAGCTGTTTCTAAAGTGTGTTTTAGCAATACGGTCACTTACAGCATAATGTTTCTAAGATGTTTCAAGCCTATAGATCCAGCCAGCTGTTTGCCATAACCATAAATTGCTTGATACATTTCACTGTGCCGACACCCACAGATTCTATCTTCTATTGCTCTGATATACATTTAGAAGAACAGGCATATTCCAAATGGCTTTTATGGTAATGTAAGCGTAAATAAATAAACAAATGTCAGCCTATTATTATTATAAATAGCAAATAATCAGATATTGCATTTATTTTACAGTGCTTAAGCTGATTGTGTGTGCAATGTACTGTATGAATGCACAATCCACATAAATAAATAAATGTATATATGTTTTTGTAAATATAAATTAATTAATATAATTTATTCATTTGTAATGCGATCTGAGAAAACCTGTCAGATGTCATGCTGGGACATTTTCAGGAAATTTGAAAAATAGGTTAAATGTCTTTATTTTTTAATTGCCCCTGCTGTACAGAAAAATAGTGATTTAGAGCAGCAAGCAGAAAAGACTGTCTTTCTCGAATGAGTGCTTTCTCTTAACACCACAAATAACAGTTAACCTATACTATCAAAATAAATCATGTAACATATATTTAATAAAGGAGGATCAATGCAGCAGAGTTTATACATTTATTTATTAATTTTGATATTATGAGATGCCGGAGCGCAAGAAAACAATGCAGTCTAACTGCTCAATTAAACGATCTTGCTCGTCTCAGTTTGCTCAAATTTTGGTGTTGTCAGTGCCCTAGAACGATGTTTTAATAGACTATTTCACATCCAGAGATTAAGGATGATGAAGTTACTAAAGAGGAGTCCGATGACAGTCTGTATATACACAGGTGCGCGAACAGTTTTGCTGTGCTCGCTTTTCTGAAGTAAACAAACAAGGGATGATCAAATGTTCAGAGACTATGCCAAAGATAAACAATGAAAAGCTGTCCTCTTCAGGTAACGTTAGTCTCTTTGTGTAAAGATGCAGTATAGTGCTCCTTACAGACAGCTCTCGTTAAACCCGTGAAGTGAAAGTGAAACCCGTCTCCCTTTAAATGCGTTTTTTCTCAAAATTCCATTCCTGAAAATCATAGATATCAGCCAGATTCAGAAAGCCATAACTTCGTTACGGTCAAGCTATGGACAAAATAACAGTTATGGAACGGGATTGAACCCAGCTTTCATAAGATATCAAAACCTAAAAAAGGTCCAATTTCACCATGTGTTGGGTTTTCCTAGATTGCATCACATTTATTTTCCTAGAGTAAATTTGACTGATAATCTGTTTAATCATTGTGAAAACATAAATGTACATTAACTGTTGTGAAAGTGTCTACTACTATTAATAATAATAATTGTATACAGTTACTTATTTAATTATTTATTTATTTGCTTACATTAATTAATTCATTCACGCTTACAGCAACATTGACAATTGGGAAGGAAACTGCTTAATAAAAGAAAATAAATGTCCCATTGCAAAGAATGTCCAAAAAGTCCTAAAAGGTCTTCATTGCCTTTAAGCAAAATACAATGTATTCATTTCCTTGTAATTTCTGTACTTCAGCTTTCATGAGATTCACTGATTGTGTCAATCTCCATTCCCTTGATGTTTTCCCTGCATACACAAACTCCCTATTAACAGAACAAAACGCACTCCTCAAGTGCACACACTCCACATAAATAAACATGACCTCCAACACACCACCCGGAAAGTAGCTTTTATCTTATGACCCCAGAACACATTTCACCTTGATGATAGGAGCAAATACCGTAACGTTTCTGTCAGGATGTTAGCTGGCGGCACTGATGCATCCTGGGAGATGATGTACAACGTGCCGAAGCCCGTGCTTCTTGGCTTCTGACGGCATATGACAAAGAGCCCGAGGTGCTACACGCTAATGTGCGCTAGTAATTGCTAACGAGGGAGGTCGGGGCGTGATTTATTTTGCAGTAATGAGCATCCATCCTTGCAATCTGCTCCTCACATTTAGCTTGAATTTCATCACCTTGAACTCCCACAAACAAAAAACATTATTTCCCCATCTTCTCTCACTCAATCATGTCGCTATGATTTAACAATCAAACACTGAGATTGTAAAGCGGCTGCCGCGAGGTCCGTGGTGGGAGGGGAAGAAAACATAATGCAAAATAATAATAATTGTGCCCTGACAAAAAATAAACTTTAATGAATTCCCTGGAGCCCTTATTTAGCGGTGCATCTGAGCTACTGTTAGCGTCGCATTTGTTTGCTAATCTCTGACATTGAGCTTTCAGAGGTACACAATTATAGGATCCGCTGATGTTTAGAGGCTCGGTCCACTAATGCTGTACTTGATCCTTAACGATTCCATGACAAAAACACAGCCATTATTCCCAGATGCACCACCCCCCACGACACGACTTAAGAGCACATCTAATAAATACCTCTAAAATCAAATATTTTTGCAGCAAGCGGGGGTTGATGTGGTTGTGTTTGAATAAAGGTCACATTTATTAATAGATTATCATTAAACTCTGCGTGCTTTAGAGCATGTGAGTTACTCATCCTGCTCTAAGCAAGATGGCCGAATTCTATGATTAATTTTGAGAAAATAAATAATTTAATAAACAAAGAAAAAAAAGAGAATAGAGAGAAAGCATGCTTCATTTCCCAGTTGCCGGGATTTATTGCTTAATAGCACTAATGAAGCTAACATGGTAATTAATGCAATCAGGCACAGGGGATTTAAAGTTGCCCCTCCCTGCCACTTTCACAACAATAGCACATAATGGGAGACATTTTACTTACTTGTCTTATTCTGGCATGAACATGTACAGATGGGAAATGCAGAGTCGTAGAGGGAGGACAGTGAGTGATATTTTAGGTTAGGGCCTCTGAGATTGGTTAGCTGAGGATAGCTGAACATCCCATGACACAGCGCCAGGTGTCTGCCAAATGATCGCTCTTACCTCCTAGCACTGGAGAGACCATTAAGATGAACATTTAAAACATTGTCAGGTGAGGCATGATGACAAATGGGTTTAGTTCATTTCTATTAACTGATAATCACAGTGACTCTTCTGATGTTTAAAAACTGTATAACATTATGTGGGGTGTGTAGTGTCTTTTTAAGTTGTTGATTTGAATACAATGTTTATATATATATATATATATATATATATTTTTTTTTTTTTTCTGGAATCAAACCAGGATTTATGGAAGCCCGTTTCCACCAATGAATTAAAAATAAAAAAGGCAATTGTGACTCTTTTCATCTCACAATGACTTTTTTTTCTCACAATTGCGAGTTTACATCTAGCAAATCTGACTTTTTCCTCAAAATTGCATGGAACAAGCTCGCAATTCAGACTTTTTTTTCTCATAATTGTGAGATATAAGTAAGTCAGAATTACGTCGCAATTATAAACTTGCAATTGGGAGTTTATATCACACAATTCTAAGAAAAAAAAGTCAGAATTGTGAGATGTGAACTTGTACAAATGGCAGAGTTCCTTTTTTTGTGGTAGAAACAGGCATCCATAAGGGTGTGTTAAATTTAGTTAAAATATATATTTTTTCCTGATCTCGATGGAAAAGTATAAATGAGTGCATATGTATGTATGCATGTATGTAAGCAAGCGATGATGTGTGACTCGAGCAAAATTAGAATAGGGACATTTATTTTAAGTACATTTATTGATTGTCTAAATGCTGGGCTTGTCATTAATGGGCCCTACCTCATAATTTATGCTAAATTAATATCTTTAGAAAACCCAAACCATGTCTCTGTTTCTCACCCTCCTTCCCCATGCTCTCCTCATATTCTCCATCTCAGTTCACTCCTCACAGAGCTTATCAGATAAGAAATTTGCACATTACGGTTGCCAGGTTGAGTGAAATGGTGCATAAAGCGGCAAAGGCCTCTTTCTATTTAGATAACACATATGCACTTAAGCCCTCTGCACTGTCACACACAGTGAATGCTGACATAAAACACAGACAATTAAACAGCACAGCAGAGGGTCATCGATCGATCACTGAAGCTTCGTTGGATTCATTAGTGCTTCTTAAGACAGCTACCCCTGTAATGGCCCTACTATGGCAAAGATTAGGGCCACAGTAAACAGTCATGATCCCTTTATGATCAAGGACTGAGTCTGGGAACCAAGTCTCTGGATGCTTTAATGACATCACATGCTTACAATTGCATAATTCAGCCCAAATCACTTAAAATAAAGAATGAATACAAACATGTAAATAAATGTAGCCTTATAGTGTCACTCTTATAACTTAGGTCTCATTATACATTTACATTATACATATAATTATCATCATACATTGTATCTTAAAATGTCAACCAAAATAAACAAATGAATAAATACATAAATAAATTTAAGCTAAAGCTTAAAAAATACTCACATTTTGCATTGTGTCTATATAAATATGAACTAGATGGACACCTATATCACAGGAACTGTGAAGTTAAAATATGTATTATTTAAAACGGCATGTCAAGAGCATTCTGTTCTCATCCATGCATTGTCATCAACAAATCTTAAGAAGTACTGAGTTATATGACCCATAATGCCCTGCTTTTAGTACTTTACATTAAAACTTTGCACTTCAAGTTCATATTTTGCCTAGTGTAATGATTGCAAAACAGCAAGGAAGGCAGCGACTCATCTGAGATAACTTTTCAGAAGCACTTTGCTTCCAAAGGCATTCTGCCTTTTGCTCCACTGGCTCAAAGATGAGCGTGATTTCAAGTGGAAAAAGACAACGATTCGGGGCTGCTGCGTTGTTTACAGTGGGTATTAGGGCGTAAAAGAAGCTAAAGAATTAGGCAGAAGGGGATGAGTGGATGGGGATCTATTCAATTTTCAAGGCGTTTTAACTTCTGCAGGTGAACAATTGAAAGAGAGGGGGAGAATGCAGCACACGCCAACCGAGGGAAACTTATCACTGGCTTTTTATTCCATGCATACCTGTCGAACAGCTGGGTATAACATTAATATTTATAGAAACCAAAGACCAGGGAGGATTTACCATACTTTTAAAATCCATTTTCCCCACTTAATACCCTTATCAGGCTCCCACTTCCCTCTTTCTTTCTTTAAGAAGCATTTATATCAGTTACTTACTGCTGTACTGAACCAAAAGGTTTGGAGTCTGGTAGCTGAAGGAGAACAAGGGTGCAAACACATGCCCTCCTTCTCACATTCCCTTTCAAAAAGTAATGCAGGGGAGCAAACACAGGTCAATTCCAAGTTTGCAAATGCATTCGAAAGGGTTGTTCATAGGGGTCCATGACCCCTGGGGGTCCACAGCAGTACTGCAGTCGGTCAGTAAATTATTGATTAATCTCAAACTATTAAAATATATCTACATCCACACAATATAATACTTCAACCACAACTAAAAGTTAAAAAAGAAAAAGCTAATAATTTTCCCTACACTCCTTTAGAAATATATGACTCTGTGCATCACTATTAATTATTTAATGGGTTTTCAATGTACTATCATAAAGTATGTGCATACATTAATATTGTACTGTAAGAATGCAATAATATGCAAGGCTTTGTGTGCAAGTCAGCACTGTATTTAAGTACAGAGTAGGGGTGTGGCGAGATCTTGTGCCACGAGATTTCTCGTAACTGATCTGTCATCCCTGATATGCAATGCAATACAAAATAGGCTATCATTCTTTATCATTTACCAGTCAAATTGTTAACGAGGACAAGATGGTTTAAAAAAGCAGGATTACCTTAATGCTGGGAAGACCTTACGTATTTTTTTTCTATACTAGCCCATCGTGTATCTATTATCTAACCATCCAATTGCACGTTCGGCGTTAAGAGCTGTTAAGATTAAAACTGCCAACCCGCAGTGAGTCAGTGTCATGGATGTAGCAAGTGTGAATATCTCTAGTCTATATTTCCATCTTGTAATGCCGCCATTTTAGTTTTTTATATATATATAAATTAATCGTAATAGAGCAGACACTGTCTTACCGTGTCTACACCAGACCAGACAGTTGTAGTGAAAAAGCGACATTTGCAAATAATTTGAATGTAGTGCCAATACAGCTCGTCATAAATAGAACGAGGCATTATTTACTGATTGGGATCGTGTCACATCTCGCTGTGCCGTGCCGCATTCAGTGTAAACAAAATCAATGGGTTGCAGAGTATATGAGCAGAGTGGAGCGGCAACAATTTCCTCTCCGCGCTCCGAGTATTTAATAGTCACTCCGCTCCAGGTTCACCATTTCCCGCTCCTGCTCCACTCCTCGCTCACTGATATCAAAAAAACCGCTCCGCGTCTAAATTATTTCAGTTTGTTTGAAATATCACAGTTTTGCTCATAACGTATATTAAAAGAAGAGAGGATATATGAAATCAAATAAATAACAGGAGAGTTTCAAAGTGGCTTATTGGAATTGTGTTATTTTACTATTATCGCTTCATTTCTTACAGATTTCTGCTCATTTGAAATCTGATACAGATGAAGTAGAACTGTACGATTAAATTTGTTTGAATGCATTTTTCAGAGAGAGATTGCGTATGAATAAGTGTTATACCTGTTTAAATCATGCTTTCACCTGGAAATATTCATTATAAGAAGGAACAAAGCTACAAATTCCTTGAGAACTATAATTTCCCGCTCAAGTCATCATAGCCTTCACAATCTTTATTTTATTTGAGCGATCCTTTTCTATCAAGCTAGCTAAATATGTTTAACGTGAATTCTTGCTAAATATCCAGTTAGATTACGGACTGTTGGCATGAATTGTACTCGTGATGGAGTGATAGTGGAGCGCTCTTGGAGCGAGTGAAAACCAGGACGCTATGACTTTAAAAAAATCCGCTCCTCCCTCCAGTAAAATCACACCGCTCTACTCCACGCTCCGCTCACATACTCTGATGGGTTTTATTGTGTTTTGTCAGATCGCGCAACTCGCGTCCGCTTTAGACATGGTGTGAGTTTTTTAATGGGTCATGTTATAGCCCTGCTTGTTTTTAATGTTTTTATGAAATACCTGTATTGACTGCATGATCATGTCATCATATCATTTTATTATTATAGCTACAAAGTAAAGCTGTGCGAGCCACGCAATGAGTGAGACTGGTATAGAGGATGTCTCCGCTACATCTACATCATATTTTTTCTACTATGCTTTCTTTTTATCTTAAGGAAATAACAAATGTTGAATAATGTTCACTTTAATTCTAAACTAAAGCATCTGCTCTGCTCATCCAGCACAATATGCAGAGTCGCACGCAGCACAGCAGGAATAAGAGTTCACTAATTACGCGTAAGGCAAGATGACCGAAAAAGGCCAGGGTGGAGGGTTTGTTGTGCAACATCTGACAAATGTGCTATCTTGTAGAATGCACACTCAGCACTGCCGCTCTCTGTACACAGTGAATGCACGATTGTGAATTCAAAAGAAAAACATAAGTGCTCATTCAAAAGTGATTTCAATACCCCGCATTTTGAGAGCAGCTCCCTGATTCACACAATTAAGCCTATTTTACAATATCGCCCAAAATCAAACATATCTTGGTTACTTCTGGAAATGTAAATATACATCAAATTTTGCATAGCTGTAAACACTTTTGTCTGTTTTACATTTGCAATGCTCTGTTGCATGCAACATGGCTGGAAATTGGATATTTCACAAACTATTCCTGTGATGATCAAAAATCTATTCAGTGAAGTTGCAAATAAGGCCACAAACATAAGAAACACAGTCATGCTCGCCATAAACAAATGCCAGACACAGGGAAAAGGAAGTATGAAGGGGGAAGAGAAGAAATATAAATTGCAATCTGCATGGCAGTTGCCAGTATTGAAGTAGTTTGTCAAGTAGGCAGGTTAGTTGAACAGTGCGCGAAAAGTAATTGACTTTGGTCCTGTAGCAGTAAGTAATATATGAAATGCAATCCACCTATTGACATAATTACCATACCTTTTTCCAGCCGTGTTAATTTTGGCATGCATTTTTTATTTAGTCTTAGTCTTTATCTTGAGACGAAGTGCTTAATAGTCTTAGTCATATGTTAGTCATTTGAGTCTTTCATGGTTTTAGTCGACAAAAAGACATTGCATTTTAGTCAACTTTTTGTCATATTTCTAGTCAAACTGCAGTTACCAACATTTATTTTGGTAGATATGTTATATGTAGTATTCAAACAAAAATAGTCATTGATTATTCTCTCTTTAGACCAAATCAATTAATAAGCTTATGATAAATTTGAATCAAGGATTGAATTAGGAAAAACTGGAATAAATGTTATTTTATTTTGGTAGAGATACAAATTAAACTCATTTTCAGATACAGTGGGTTTACTTAACAAGTATACATTTATTTAAAATCTTTTGTTGGTTAACATTGATGACACAGATAGGTATTTAATTTGGAACGCTGTCACTTTAAGACGGTAGGTATGCATGTAATACTGACATGCATTCAGTTTTCACCCACCTGTAATTGTGACTCCCGGGAAAATCTGGATGTCTGGTCACCCAATCTCTAACCCTTCGGGTGCTGAGGCCATTGTTTTAGTTCGCATTTTGGTAGCCTATCCGCCCACTGCGGCTACTGTACTTAGACTAGATATGCAAACGCCCCTTATCCAATGACAGAGATGCAGATTTTGAAAGACAAGACCGTTAACGGATGTATTTTGAATGTCCAGTAGTCCTCAAATTAAAGACGTAGCATACATTTCGTCATATATTTTAATAATCAAAGTTTGTTGACAAGTCTTTTAAGTCTTTTAGTCACAATGAAATTAACACTGCTTTACAGTTTGGCCATTACAGTTCAGTACCATTACTCGAGTCTTCACTGCCACATGATCATTCAGAAAGCCTTCTAATAACGTGTCTTATTATCATCAACGTTGAAAACAGTTATTGCTTTGTGCAAACTGATCCCTAACAGTAGTGTAGTTGTTTCATACAGTTCTGACAAAATATATGTGAAAGATGCCCATTAAACATATTACAGTGTATCTGACGCTGAATACATTCTAATGGAGCCCACAGAATCTGCTATTAAAAGCTCCCAAACTGGGGCTCCGGTCTCCCGCAGATGTTCCCACTGGGCTTAGCGACGGCTTTCTAATTTCTCACAGTAGCTTAACTAAGACTGGAGTCCAAAGAGCACATAAAGACCCCAGCTGCTAACAAGATGTTTCCCTCTCTACTGTTTAATTAGACATCTAACAAACAATTAATGAGATCAATAAAGGGGGTGAAAACTCCCATTAGGGCTCTGAGTAGAGAGGGTGGGAAAGAAAGAAAGAAAGAAAGAAAGAAAGAAAGAAAGAAAGAAAGAAAGAAAGAAAGAAAGAAAGAAAGAAAGAAAGAAAGAACATTTAATGTGACACTAACGGGCCTTTCTTCAGGCTAAAGACGCTTTAATAGATCTCACAAGCTGCTGAATAATTTGAGGTCAGTCGAGGTCAGTTCTCTAGAGAGCAATGTGTAGCAATTTAGCCGTGAGCCTATCTAGCCTTCACAGGTTTTAAGTGGCTGATAACGGGATCCATTTGTATGTGTGAGCGTGTGTGTGAAATTAAAAAAAAAAAAATGTTTGTCCTTTGAGCCACTTAAACAGAAGAAGAGACAACACAACAGAAGCACAACAGAAGAAGAGACCATCAAATCCCCCTACACACACACTAGGGCTGGGCAATATGGCCTAAGAAAATAAATCCCCTATGTTTTCACAAAAAAACGGATTTACGATTTAAATAGATTTTTTTCCCTACTTAAAATCAATATGCAGATGACAAAGAAATTGTTCAAAACAAGTAACATAACATGAAACATAAATTTATGTGACCCTTTTTGAAATTAAGTGAACATCTTGCTATTCAATAGATAGGAGGTAGTTCTGATAAAGTGAAAACAAAACATTACTTGTTACATATTACTGTTAAAAAATATATGTTTTGATATATTTACGGTAGGAAATTCATTATCTTCATGGAACATGATCTTTACTTAATATCCTAATTAATATCCTTTTTTACATAAAAGCAAAATGGATGATTTTGAACCATGCAATGTATTTTTGGCTATTGCTAAAAATATAGCCCAGTGACTTAAGACTGGTTTTGTGCTCCAGGGTCACATACTGTATATGTGTGTACTGTGTATAATTACTATGCATATATAAATGAACACAAATGCATGTATATTTTTAAGAAAAATATGTTATATTTATATATTTATATGTAATATAAATTATATTAATATAAATATAGAGATGTAAATATTTTCACAATATATACACCGTATGTGCAGGGGCGCATTAATGCACAGGCTTTAAGGGGCTGAAGCCCAGAGGCCTACACTGGAAAGAAGGCCCAATGGCTGCAAGGAAATTATATTTTTTCAAATAATACTTTATATGGGAATTTGCAACAGTGAAAACATCATTCTGTAAACAAACTCACACACTCATTTTGAGCGACACCCTGGATGAAATAGACTATAAAGTGAATTGTTCAGTTTAGGTTCCCCATACAGTTTTTATAGTTGGTATGTTTCACCAATATACAAGTGGAATGTACAATACATGTGCTAATAAAGAAGCCCGACACAAGAGTGTCTTTAAGTTAACTTGCAGATTAACAACTGCTGTGTGAAAGGAACTGGACTGGACAACTTTCTGTAATGTCATACAGTGCGAGTTCAGTAACTTGCGTGGATGTAATCTGTGTGTAAGCTTGAAGGTTTTAGATTCAGTCATTGTGCTCCATCAAATGTGTTGCTTCAATTCTCAATTTAAATCCAGGGATGGACAAATAGGAATCATCCTATTGCTTAAATGTGATCATTAAACTTTATAAGGCTGTGATTTAAACGTGAGCACAGCAAGTTTCAAAATAAAAATGCAGTTATAAATCACCAAACAGCAAACATGTACGCCAACGTACGCGTTGTTTCAATCTACTGATGGTGAATAATTAATATTTTGTGTGATTTATGGTGTTTAAATCATACCCAGAAAATCACATTTCAGCCAGGAAAGTGTTGATGGCATTTTTTTTATATATATATTACATCTGTATAATGCCTGTATGCACATGTTTACTTTTGTGTAAAGGCTATAATTCTGATGTTCCATAAGTGCCACTTTGTGGTAAAGAGTGAATTTGCATATTCACTTATACTCACATTTTATATATACATTATACAAGCAAACAAACGTCGTCTTCTTCTTTAAACTCAAATAAACGCAGCCTTGGTGAGCATAAGAGACTTTCGCTGACATCAAATGATCAACTTTCTTTTTAGCTTTTTGCAGCTAGTTTAAATCAGGGATGCTGAGACAACATTACAGACCTAACATATTCATAATTATGTCACAAGACAAGGAGGGCTTGCAAAACTAGTCTAATGAGCATTTTCTAGTCTAATCGTGAAACTAGTCTAATGGCATGCTCTTTAGAAGACGTAATGGCCAAATAAAAAGCACATTAACATCAATCACCATGTTCCTTAATTTTATATTGCCAGCAAAACAGGCTCTGCTCCAGCTCTAGCTCTGTGTGCAATGTCCAACAAATCCCATTGTGCTGCTGAGAAGGGCCTGACGCACACTCAACATTGATATATTAATATACTGCCCAATCTATTAATAATATTATATAAAAATTATAAATGTAAAATATTGCCTAACCCTAATCTGCTCCTCTCAGTCCCACACACTTTTTGCACGATATAATTTATTTATATATATATAAAAATATATAATTCTATAAGTTGTTGTATACTTTTCCAGTCTGGATTAGATTAATTGTGCGGCTGGCCATCTTGTTAATTTTTAAGTCCCACACACTTCGTTATGAAACACCATGCATGATTCAACATGGCCTGAACAACAACATTCCAGATGGGCAGGAATAAAACCAGAGCAGAATTTAATTTGGGAGCATTAATGGGACAGTTTGTTTGACCAAAATATATTCTATGAGACACAGTGGCTACAATTGTATGTAATCAAATATTTGGTTTGTAATCAGATTGACGGCTCAATCGGAATGAAAAGCCTTCATGTAAACACCTTAATCGATCCGATTGAGCTCGATCTGAATGAAATTTCGATCGGATTGAAGGGGGTGGTTTATTCCTTTTCTAATACGATTGAGAGTGCGTGTAAACACTCGATCGGATTGAAAAATAAACTGAAAGGACTGCGCTTGTGCAATGATGCAGAAATAGCATAATGACGTATGACGCATGGAACAAGCGGTTCTTCCTTTTGAATAAAGTGTTGTATAAATGTGTGTCCTGTCATTATAAAACTCTCCTTTCACTCGGCAGAGTATTCGTCCCACCAGTTCTTGATTCTCATCCCCAGGCAACCCATTTTGTGTGCAGGGAGTGGCCTTTTTGCTGCGTAAATATCAGCAGCACGGCACGGTTTATGGATACATATTAATTCTGCTGTTAAAACAAATAAAGTACACAGTGTAGGAGAGTGGTTATTATGTGCAAACAGTGAGAAACTCTATATTTTTGCAGTGTAATTGCAATTTGAAGCTTGTGATATATAATCACACACATCAACCAGATCACTTTATTTAGCGTTCATGTAAACACTACATTCAGATTCATCAATCGGAATTCAAAAACTGTGCTTGTAAACATAGCTAGTATGACACACTTTAATGTTGTTATGTCATGCTGTAGCTTCAGTGTTTGTTTGTGTGTGCTACAAGGAATGTGTTTCATTAGTCAATGCTACACAGAGTGATGGGACTATTCGTCTGTACCTACTTGACTTCCTTAATAGACACACAAACACACAGAGACACACAAACAGATACAGATTTGCTATTAAACACTATACTCTGGCCTTCATGCCTGAGGGACATCCTCTTTCAACAGAAAGAGAAGAGAAAATACGACTCATGTCTTTTTTTCATACACGCCGACTGTGCCGCTACACTTTTTTGTAACCACCACAATGTGCACAGTGCTTCTGGGAATAAAATACCACTGGGTTCACAAAGTTGTCTTTTTTTTTTAGCTGTTGCATTGCTCTTTCAAAAATGAAACCGACATGTACACACACCTTGCAGCATCCTGTGGCTTCACACTGCCCCGCTCTTTCTCAGTCTCTCACATCACATGCTCGGCTTCTCTGATGCCGCTCCGCTATGTGTTGAACTTTTTAAAAACTAGGCCACTTTCAAAAATAAAGCAAAGGGAGAGAGAGAGACATTTTATCTGATCCTATAAGCTATAATCTTATCTAGCCGAGCATGAAAAATGCTTATTCTCACATCCCCCCTAGTCTTACGTGTAGGGATGCTTGATTACGCCATTAATCATGTACAGAGAAAAAAGTAAGAAAATGTGTAGCAGAGAAAACAGGGCACTTCGTGAGCTAGGTGCTAGGCGTCATGATTCCAGTGGAGTTTTATATATATAATAATTCACTCATCTTTTACTCACTCTACATATTATTTTCTCACCCTAGAGATGGGTTGTGTGAAGCAAATCAACAATTAATTGAAAAAAATATATATATAATTGTAAAAACTGCAACTTAAAAGAGTGATTCATTCACAAATCAGGCATTGTTTCTTCTCTGATAAACTCTCGTGAACTTCCCAAGGAGACCTAAGATTAGACTTACTGCTCATTTAACTTGTCTTAAACCTAGAACATTTGTTCAAGCTTAAATATGCAAAGGCCACACAAGTCTGTAACAGCTTTGATAAGCTGAATTGAGATTACTCATTAAACAGATGACACCAAACTTTACATTCCAGCGTCCACCTACTAAAGATACTGAAAAAGGAAAGAGAAAAAAGTCACTGAGAGATATGAAGGCGTGAATGATGGCTGTAGAAAGAGAGATGGTCTGTTGCTATGACGATAGCTTTGTGCAGGTCAGTCTGTTTATTTGGTTTAGAGCCAACATGTTGAAAAGTAAGTGTAACTGTACACAGCCCACAATAGAAAATAACATTTGCTTACGTCGACAAAGCTACCTAGAATCATTCTTGATTTCCTTTCTTATACAATTTTTGTCTGGATATCTTTTTAAATCTGAAAATAAACCAAAGATTTCATAAACTTATCAATAGTTGCAGTGATCACGACACAATTTGCTCAGTGATTAGTGCTGGAACATCTAAAGGAGTGATTTTTACCCTGCAGGGCCGTGTGCAGTCGCCTGATTCTAATAGCCGCTTTAATTATTCTGATTTAACTGGGGGGGAATTACTTTCTCACACACAGGGACTATTAGTGTTGGATAACTCCTGGTCATTAAATAAATTAAGTATGCACAAGATGGACG
Source organism: Gymnocypris eckloni scoliostomus (assembly GCA_027564155.1). Lineage (NCBI taxonomy): Eukaryota > Metazoa > Chordata > Actinopteri > Cypriniformes > Cyprinidae > Gymnocypris > Gymnocypris eckloni. The sequence goes on from CM050416.1 coordinate 28,078,502, forward strand.
GAATGATAGACAGAGTAAGATGGATTTCCAAATTTCATTTTAGTGTGTCACATAATGGAAACCTGGTCACCTCATTACATCTTTTTATGTTAATTTCAAATGGAAAATGCTGTAATTACAGCAGCCACTGGATATACATATAAAATGCAGCCTGCCAGCAATGAAAATATGGACTTTACAATCAGATATTTCATGGAAATTGTAGAGGAACAAAAGCAGAGAATGGTTTGTTTGGCCTTGAGCGTGAGTCATGCGGCAGCAACAGGTGTGTATTCCAAAACCTTGTAATCTATCTCTCTCTCTCTCTCTCTCTCTCTCTCTCTCTCTCTCTCTCTATATATATATATATATATCTTCTCTAACTGAATGATTGGGTCACTGCAACAGTGTCTTAAATATATAATTTTGTGCTTGGATTTCACACTCATGGGCTACAGTCTAGGGAAAAAATGTCAGATCACTTTTAAGTAAGTAACCGGACAGGCAAACATGTAAGCAAGTAAGTAAATGCATACATAAACAGATAGTTAAATACAAATAATAAACACAATAGTTAAAATAATATACGTAACTACATTTAGAAGTACAAAAGACCTGAAAAAATATGAATTTCTTTAAAAAAAAGGAAATGAATGAATGAATGAGTGAATTAACTTTAACTAAATAGTGTGACATGAACATATGACACTATTTTGACATCAAACTTTACATTCAGACAAGTAAGCAAGTAATGCATAGACCCATAGGAAAAAATATTGCTCAGTGGTTGCTCTTCCTCAGGAGAATTAGATGAGATTAACATTTATGTCTCATTTTAGCATCAACAGCATTCCAGGTGTTTCTCCTAAACGTCGTCAGGAGAAATGGAAGACACAAATGAGACATGAGAAATATTTGAGAAAAAAAAAGAGTCAGAACTGAAAATGTGGTGGAAAAAAACATAGAACATATCTTTATTGTGTTACTGCAATTTATATCAATACTCCATTAGAGGAATAGTTTATTTATCAGTGGCTTGTTGCTCTTTCTAACCTCAGGAGACTTGTTGTGATTCTCGAGTATTTCTCATTTCAGTCTCAGTGTCTCGGATATTTCTTCTAAAAATGCTTAGGAGAAATAAAGGTAGACACAACTGAGAAATTTCTGAAAGAACCCCTTTATTTAGTGCCTTTCAAGTACTTGACTTGATGCACACTTTGTAAAGTTGTTTAGATCTCTTCTAAAGCTTTACAGGAAAAAATATTAGACCCCCAGATTATTTAGCTGAATGAATGAATATAACAGAATAGAATAGAAAGGATGGATGAATGGATGGATGGATAGATAGATAGATAGATAGATAGAAAGTATGTCAATGCTTCTCACACATAGACTGTACCTGGGCGGCCACTTTTTTATCCGCCTGAGATAATGAAACCATCCGCGATCGATTAACTAGTGGAAAATCTCTGATGATTTATTTGTGGCGGGCCACCACAATATCCACCGACGGCTGTCATCAGCTCCTGTGTCTCACGCACACGAGTGCGACTTTAGCCAAATATTTAGCAACACTCAGACCCTTTTGGTGGCTTTTTTCCATAACAGGTACATACTGAAAAACTTAGCGACTTTTTTGAAAAAAACTTCAAGTTGGAAGATGTCGTCAGTACTGCCCTGCAAGCGCGAGGTCTGACTTTCCCGGCGCAGTGTCGCCTCTCTCGGCGTCTATTCTGTTCTGCAGTGAGTGACAGAGAAACAGTAATATAGCCAACACTACTGCATATAGTCACTTTTTAGTGTAAGTTAGATGTATATTGATTTTATCAGATGTTGCGATTATAAATCAGGATTTAAGGAGTATAATGAGAGTGATTCCTGTATATTATGTAGTATTAATGGGTTGTGTTTATGTTTATGTATTACAACAGAAAATATAATGTGAACAGCTTTATTGGGCATTCAGTTTTAGCTATTACGGTAGGCTATGTGCCAGTTCAAAGAGTAGAACAGATCTGAAGTTCCAAAACTCGTCTGAAAGCAAACTTGACACAATACATATGCAAATGTATTTGTGACATCACCTGCCACCACAAGTCTCACAAAATCATGTGGGAAACACTATGTAAATAAAAAAATAATTAACTTCTGTTCACAAATAGTTTTGTGTTTTTTTGTGTGTTTCATCATAGTGGACATAGTGGCTTATACCTAATTTAAGAATTATTATTTTTATTTGTCACATACACAATTATACAGAGTATCACTTCAGTCGTGGACAATTCCTGCCGGAGCCGAGGTTCGAACCAACAACCTCGCGTTACAAGTCCAACGCTCTATCCATTAGGTCACGGCTGCCCCCCTAAAGCATTCTAAAGCTAATAATATAAACTGCAGTTTCCATTAAGCAAGCCTGCTGTAGTTCATAGACTGCTAATGCGCTCAAAATAGAGTGAGACAAACTGCTCTGTACAACATCAAGCTTCTCTTTAGTCTCATTAAGATATGCAGGGACCATTCACCGAAATGGCTAATCAAGCTCTGTGCAATTAAATAAGTGTGCTAAAATACCACGGCTCGTCCCCCTCGATGATCCTTGACGATAATTGAGTCTCGGAGGGTGGCTGGTACCTGCAAGGTCGCACACGAGCACAGAAATGTGAAACACGTGGTGAACCTAAATGACTCTCCGAGCCACGCGGTGAGTCGAGTTAACACTAGCAGGTGTTCTTGGTAACTGTCTGTTAGTGGAACAATATCAAACAGGGATCGGGAAAACTTAAGTTACCGCAGAGAGAACATCCAGCCAAATCTCTTTAGTCAAACATCTGTCAAAACAGATGTGCGAGGGCAAGGCCAGGGACTCAGAGAGGATGAGAAAGAGATGAAGCGTGAGAAAAAGGATTTGAAAACCGTAAGGTCTCATTTCTGGCACAATCAAGAAGGATAAATGGTAGAATCTGTTGCTTTATTGAAGACTGTCTGCACCAGCCAGTTTGTTTCCTGTAGGATTTCATTAGCAGTAGAGAGACTGGCCCAGGTGCCTTAGCAAAAACCACGTGGTCTTTTGAGTCTCATATTGAAAGAGAACCGTATTCATTAAGCATTGCCAAAACGGAAAAGTGATTCTTTCACTGGGCTAATTACAGATAGTCCCATCTGGCAGCAGGAGATACAATAATTCAGACATAACCAAATTAACATTGTCATTGCATTTCTGGGTCCATGGCTTCGACATTTTGGACTCCCATTTGGAGAGTAATAACGGAAAAAGTCCATCCTTTGTCATTAAGCTGAAACAGAATAAATCTGGTGTGTTTAAGAGGCTGTATGCTGGATTAACTACCATGTTGGCTTCAGAAACCAGTCATATTTTCTATTCTACAATTTTGTAATCGAAGCAATACAGTAACACAGTGCGAAGCGGACTATATATGCAGATAGCATATATAAGTAATGAGTAATAAGTCATATTATGAGTAAAAAGCTATACAAATAAATTATTTTATAAATATTTACTAGCTGTCTGTCAGCCGTACTGAACATTTTAAAGCTAGTAGTAAAAACAAACTGAAAAATGTTAGATGATTCTATTCTTTTAAAATGTATAAACTAAATGGCCAAGTACATGGTGTGTAAATTAGTCCACACTAGAGAGGAAAGAAAATGGCAAAGTAAATAATGTTAACTTTCATGAGACATATAAGACAGGTATAAGGAGAAAAAAAGAGAGAAACAAATATTCTATGGTCAACAGCCTGTACAAACAAGCAGGAAGGGGACACGGGAATGTAATTAGGGTTTCCCAATGGCTTAACCCTGTGTTATAATATTAATGATTATCAGCTAAACTGACTTGAAACATGGTAAAATTTCAACAACAAGAGCATCATGCACCAGCAAATTAGAAGGAACATTTCTACTATTCTCAAAATGCAAGATGTACAACTCAACATATATGTAACACTTCTGCCCAACATAGTCTTCAAACCCAGGTGAAAAAAAATGGAAACATTCAAATTAAGTAATAAAACACATTATTGTTGTTGTTGTTGTTATTTAAACAATTAGGAAAACAGTCTAATCAGAAACACTCTTTGTCTGTCAACTGGATGGGGTTTTGAGAGTGCGTGGTTCTAAAAGTTAGCACTATGAAATCAGATTTAAGAAACATGAAAACAAACAATTACAGTAGTGCATTTAAATGCATAACTATTGTACTGTTAATTTACACTACTATTTTCAATCAAAACTGAGACTTTTAAAACTGCAGCTCCTTTAGTTTGAAAACCCAGGTGAAAGAAAACCAGACTTAAATGATAGTGAATTATCTGTATTTGATGATAAAATAACATCATAATCATTGTACCCATAGATATGTGTTGATAGATTATTATTAAGCACACAGATGAGTCCGCCATCTAAATAATAGGAATCTACCTATACATATCTATGGTTGTACCTGCATGAATGGTCATGTGACATGCGTTTTCGGTTGTGTTGTGTAAACAAAGATCGTTTCTGAAACGCTGCAGAAACGCCAGTGTAAACTAAGATGTTGTTTAAGTGTGGGTTCACTTTGGAAACTCACAACAATCAATAACAATTTGATTTGCCTCCTGCCATAGCCTGGCACTACCAACAAAAGTTTTAAGTCAGCTCAAAATGGCACCGACAGTCTGTTCAATGGAAATGGGTTTTTAAAAGGCAGTGCTAGAGGTGTAACAACATATTGGAGTGCAGGTATCAACCCAATAACGTTTTTGATTGTTTGTTTGTTGTTCATAAGAGCGGTGGGTCAATCCATAAATCATTACTAGGCATGGGTCAGTGTAGCTTGACTAAATGCGGTCTGTTTCCAATGCAATATATTTCTGGAAAAGGTCATTTTCATATTAGCAGATCCAGGCGCCGTATTGCTCAACATCTCTCTCCCTCTAGAAGTCTCACCCACCCATATTGTATGTTTTTCAGTTCCACATTGCCCTCTCTGTGATAAACTGGTATGCCCAATTTTATTTTATTTTTTTAACTGCTATTATTAAATTATGAAAATGCATGTCCATCCTTGTGTGTGTTTTTTTAGAGAGCAAATTATTTTTGATTAACTCAATAAAAGGCACTGTAGGTACCAAAGCATGAATGTGTTTGCTTGGAAAGAGTCATTATGATCAAATATCTGCTGCTTAGATAAGCTCACATTGAATCAGCTTTTGAAAGCAAATCATAGACATAATTACTGTTGCTACTGCAGCAGGTCGTCGACTACCATAGAGATTGAACATTTACTGGAGACCACAGGCCAATAAGAAAGATCTCCTATGGATAAGATGGCAAGAAGCATTCGGAGAGATTGAACAGATGTCAGCTTCCATATTGGCTTTCAAAGATACATCAGATTTAAGCTAAAGTTATAACCACAAGAGCCGACACAGATGGCACTCAGATGGCAGACCTTCAAATTGAGTTTCAAACTTAGAAATGCAATTTACTGCAAAAATTAAAAAGCCAATAGAAAAAACGATCTTCAACAAACAGGCCAAAATATTACAAAGCATACAAATGTAAACAAGCAATCAAATGTTGTTTTTTTTGTCATATTGCTGTTACTGCAAACAAAAAAAAAAAAAGAAAAATAATTTGTTACTTGAATTATTTTACCACAGTTAGGATTATTTAAATTACCCATCTTAAAAAAACAACAGCAGCCTTGAGAGGCTTTTTATTCTAATTAGAGCCCTATGATTTCCGAAATGCGAGAACGTGGACGGAATTGCGGAATCCAGTCACACTAATGGAATTTACTGTATAATGTGGAACATGAACACATAAACATAATCTCAAGAGCTGCTCTGAGAGTCACTTCATGAGCATTTCTCCATTGTCATATCATATAACAGAGAAACCTAAAGGTCCACAACAAACCGTCAAAATATACCTTTGGTTTAACTTGAAGAAACTGTGACAGAAATATATTACTTAATGAAAAGTGACAAAACAAGTCATTAGCGTCTTTTTTATTATTATTATTTACATGTATAAAGCCGAATAAATAAGCTTTCCATATGATTTGTAAGGATTGGACAATATTGGGCCGAGATACAACTATTTAAAAATCTGGAATCTGAGGGTGCAAAAAAATCAAATATCAAAAAGATACATTTTTTTTTTAAAGTCTGAATATATTTATTAATCAAAAATGTATTTTTGTATATATATATAAAATGTACTAAATATATTCATGGAACAAGATTTGTACATGACCTATGATTCATAAATAAAAATTATAATTTGACCCATACAATGTATTATTATTGCTACACATATACCTGTGCTACTTTTGACTGGATTTGTGGTCCAGGGTCACAAATGATAGTACTTCTACTAATACAATTATTAAAACATTATTTTAAGAATATACTAACATTATGAATGTTCATAATAAAAAAAGTATTTGATATAATATCAATTGAAAAAAACAAAAATTTAATACAATTAAATAAAACATATTTCATAGGTTTTTTAAATTTATTTTTGTGAAACTTTTATTAAATCACTGTTAAATTGTGTAAGTTTCATTATTCCAATTAATTAGACTTAATTAATACAATTTAATTTAATCATTAAAACAGTTACAAAATAAAACAGAATACAAAAAAATCTAAACATATTTGTTTGTGAAAATGCCCTATTTAATCAATCACAGTCAAATACATTCTAATATGTCTAATCATTTATGAATCATGCTATGAGTATCACTTATAGAATATATTTCATACATTTGTGAATATATTCATGGAACAAAATGATTATATACTTCATGACTAATGAAGTTGCAAAATAAAAATAAATAAACAGCTGAATTGAAAGATAAACATTAAAGCAAGCACTAGTGCTGCAGCATGTGGAGTTTAGTTGTCAGTTACAGAGTGAGTTACTTTAAAGTAGGGCAAATATAACAGTCAATCACTTTGAGTGTTTGGGTTATAGAAAACGCCAAGTAAACTCTGATCTAGACAATCATACAGTACATAATCCTGAGCATTACATGATGAAAATCAGGGAGGGGAGAGGAAAGAGGTGAATATGTCCCTGTTGTATTATGTTGTCTTTCTTTATCTCTTATCTTTGATAAGTCATACCCAGGTCTTTTCTGCTGTCTGGTCTCCCAGCTTCCCTGCCGTACGACTGTAGCGAGACCAAACCATCAGCGGTGGATTAATGAGCGTTTTGTAAAGCCTGCAGTTGTGTGGCTCACAGTAGAAGAGTTGTGGGGATACCTGTCCCTGACGTCTCCACCCGGTAGCAGACGCCGCCTCGCTAATGTACATTAGCCTCTATGGGGTGAATAATTTGTTCTCTGTGTCAGAGACAGCCATCTGCACGGCCAGCACCTCCTCCCCTGCTTATGTTCTTGACTCATTTCTGGAACAATCTGGGATAAATGTGCCTGATAGGCGCCTGGTGAACTCTTCCCTAACAGCCCAATCTGGAGACGAAGCCATTGAGCAGCTCTTACAGGAAATAGAGGAGCTTTAATATGATAAGGCTAAGGTCAGAGAACGAGATGCAAATCGAAAGAAAGACAAAGAGATACACCAATTTTCTTGAGATTTGAAAGGAGAAGAGGGTGATAGGCCGGCAGTCCCAAGGTCATGCTATTTTGCAAGTCACTATAAAATCTAACAATTTTAGAATGAGGTTGAGGAAGAGGTGTAACACACTCACATCACGATTCAGTTCGATTAATAATACTGACCTCACAGTATGATACTGTCATGATACTTTAAACAGACAAAGTAGACAAAATTGTTTAAAGAATTACAATTCTCCCTTAAATTATTACTTTTAAGATAGATGTACATTATGTTGTGTTCATTAATCAGAATAGAGAGAGAGAAAGTTTTATTAAATAATGCATTTTAATTAAGATTTAATAATAATTACTAAACAACATGGAAGTTCAAATTTGCGAGCTTCCAGGTTCATCGTGTTTGATGTGTTCTTTTTATGTTCACTGATAATTGTATATATGTGATTGAAAGACTAAAATAAATCTGTCTAATTTTGTATTGTGAAATGTATTGTTACACCCTTACAAATGAGGTATCATCTACAAAACAATAGGTGGTTATGAAGAGGTTTGGGGCATTTCTATAGAGAAAGGAGAGTGTGATTATATGTCAGACCAGTTCCGTTAGGCATAATGCTAGGCGGTCGCCAGACACCACCACTGGTGCCACACCACGATTGCCATTACATTATAACAGGATTGTGATCAAGAACGGTACGGACACCCTGAAATAAGATTACCGCCCCCACTGGATCCACCAACGTCATTGGGCTAGAGTTCTGTCAATTGCTGCCTCTGATTGTTGCATGCAAAGTTTGCATTTGGATTTGGAGTGCTCAACAATGCCATTAGATGATTTGGTTCTGTTAGTGTATTGGCAAGGTAAGGCTTTTTTTGCCATGCAAGTTTAAAGGCAAATTAAAAATATTGTTACATAAAAAGTGCACAAAATCAGTATTTTGTTTTGACAGTATTTGTGGCAGTCCAGAAATCATATTACTGCATTCTGATTACTTTTATGTCACTGATCAGGTTTGTATAGCCCTATGACGTTTGGTGTAACAAAGGGTTTTATAGGTTTGACTGAAATAATAATGCAATAACTGACACAACAACAACGAAACAATTGAACACAACATAAAAAGGATAAAGTAAAAAAGGAGCCATTGATAAAATCTTAACATTTACCCAAATCCAAATGTAATAAAAATAATGTATGTGTGATGACAATTTCTTAGCAACTAGGGATTGTTACATAGAGCTATACAGGCATCCAGTGATAATGATGTAAGCAATTTAATTTAGTAACTCACAGTGCTCTGAATTTCCACAAATTAGTGGCGTTACTATGACAACCAATTTGAATGTGACAAGAAATTGATGTCTGAAAAAGAAATTATAAATATATAACCTATTTATAAATATAATTTGTAAATGTTGTTATTTAAGATTTGAGTGTTTACATAATCAGTTTTATGTTCATTTGTATATAATCTTAATAATCTTGTTTGGGTGTGGGAGCTGGATGGGTTCTAATAGGGGTTTCGCCTAGGGGGTCAAAATGGCTAGAAACGGCCCTGCGTCAGACACACTAACCCCCCCCTCATTTAATTGTGCATTAACAGACAACAAACACTTAATCAGATTAGCCCTGATGCCACTGACATTTAAAGTGAAAACAGTGTGCAAATGTTTTTAATGTAAGTTTCTCCATTTGAATTAATTGTCTTAATTATTGCTGTGGCATCCTGCTGTGCACACACAAAAAGACCCTCTGCAGATGCAAAACAACACACACACACACACACACACACACTCCTCTCCCCTTACAGAACAGTGATGTCAGCCTGCTGGGAAATAGATATAGAAACTTCATGATTTGTAATGATGGAAATGTAAAAAGCTCCCTGCCTAGACAGCATTTTAAGGCACACTTTCAAAGCAACAGTCAGATAACATGCCTAAACTGATCAGCTCTGAAAACATGAGTTAAAAAATTAATAATTGTTCATTTTAATTTAAAATAAAACAAATGCATGCAAAAAAAAATTATGTAATTGTTAATTAAAGAAATATAATAAATATAAAAAAATATCAGATAATTTAAAAGGAATGTAATTAATAATTTAAAAATGTTTTATGTTCTTCTACATTAACTTGCAATTTAACAATAAATATAAAATAATTGTAAAATAGTATGCATAATTGCATTAACAAATAATATGAAAAAATTTCATTGAGATTAAAGGAAAAATTATAATAAACTAAAAATTTAACTTTAATAATTTGTGTGTTGTAATATTTATTGTATATATATTATATATATATATATATAATAATGTGTTGTAATAAAATGTACATAAATTTGTTAAAAACATCCCAGCTTTTTTAATACATATAAATAAAATTGCGATGAGGCTTGAATAAGGAATCAATAATATTTGATCAAGTCCTTTGTGCGATGCAGTAAGAAAAAAATGTGTAATGATAAAAATAAATATTTGGAAAAATAAACATTAACATAAGTTTAATGTAATAATATATAATATAATGTATATATGTGTATATAACATAAATGTACATGTATTATTTTTATATTAAACATACCCAACATACCGATCTTCAAATGATTTGCGATACGTGCTTTGAATTTCCGATCTGAATCAAATAATTCACAATTTGTCTGTTTTTTTTTGTATTATTATTATTATTCCGATTTCAAGTTTCAATTATAGTTTAATTTCATTTCAGTTAACATTAATTTATATATTTTTAAGCTGTTCATTTTAGTTTTATACAACTATAATAACCCTGATGCAATAAGACAGGTAAAAGTGCACATTTCCTATGAAAGACAGGCAGTGTGAAGGTGTTCACTGAAGAACTGACCCGCAGGGCATTTCCTGACTCTTACCCATGTTTCAGAGATGGCTGGTGAAACGGTTCCTCTAATAAATGGGTATCTTGGAAACAGACCCCTAGAACTAAAGTTTGGAACCCCTGCAGCAAGACTGAAAAAAAAGACTGTCTTGTCTCTCCCACACATACACACTTTCTCACCTATGCCCACTCAAGCTAGTCTCATTAATATACTCTCCCGGGGCTTGGCAGGGCGCAGTGCAGCCGCAGGTTCGCCATGCCAACAGTGGGCAATGCTGAGCCAGACATTATTGATGACCCACTGTGCCAGCCCAGGAGCAGGTGACAGACCGTGAAGAATTAAGGTCAAAGCCTCACCTATATGATGGCGTAGGAGGAGAGAAGCAGCGGAGGAAAAGAGAGAGAGAGGCAATGTCTTGGGGTGCAAAACATACGAACAGCTACGAGAAATCAGAAATCGGTTTGATGCAATAAATGATTTGATCTCTTCCCAAATTAACTTGTTCATGCACTTTTGTAAACTTACGCTCCAAAAAAATAATAATAATTCATAATCATAATGATATTTAGTCATATTTGTCAGTCACACATAAATACAAAAGGAAAGATGAATGTGTTTAAATACAAAATAACTGGGTTTATATACAGTATTTTTCAACAATAAATAATTTGTTCCAATCTCCTACATTAACTAATTAAATATGTCCAGTTCCAGAGCTAGCTATATTTTAACTATGTACATACATTTTAACTGAATAAATGTAATTGTTTTTACAATGTACATAGTTAAGACAATTTCAAGCAACTTAAATTGTTTTAAATAAAATAAATGCTTAAAATAAATGTTCACATTAAGTTTAATTTATATATGTTAAAACTGTATAATCCAAATGGATGAAAATTTATATGCAATTCAAACACATAAATCATAAATGTAGGTGTATTTTTTGTATCCAATCCAGAGTTCAATTACAGTTTCGAACCAAGTAAACTCTGAAGACAAATGGACTCTGGTTCCACATCAAATGCTCTAGTGACCTCCTCTCCCAGTATTGTTTAATATTAATTTTCAAGGTTAAAATGCATTCAACTATATACCACCACACAGGACATCAGCTCTTTTGATCAAAAGATCTACTATCAGAACAATTTTTCTGCCTGGCTTGAGTAAATAGCCTGTCAAGCTTCTATAAATTGGACTCAGCGGCCCCCGTTACCCTCCTGTTTACAGGATAGGGCCGTAAAACCCAGACAGACTAATAGCAACAGCTCGTATCAGATAAATTGATGAGCAGTCGCTCTGAACTGTGGGTTGAGGAGGAAACGAGGGTCTTATTGGTCTGATAAGAACAATTAATCCCATTTGTGGCACCATTGCAGGTTAGAAACAACACTAATAAGATTTACAGCCACTATGACCATACGTCTATGTCCTCTATAGGCTTGATTTCTAGTCTGATCTGGCCTTGAATTAATAAACAGTATGATATAATAATAACCAGCAAAACAAATAAACAATACCAATTAAGTATTATATATAAAAAGATCTGATATAAATTTGAACCATAATCATTTTTTAACCATATATTTTTCCTTTATTATTTTCCTACAATTTTGTAATTTATGAACTTACACACTTCATCTTCAAAATGCCAAAAAAGTACACTGCTTACCTAAGTCGACAAGGTTATATAAACTAACGCAGGATTTAGTATGAGACATTGTGTTGTTTTGTCATTGTAAATGTGCTATCATAGAAAACCAAAGTCTTTGTTTATCGAATCACTAAACATGTGACTTTTTTAAAGATACTCCTTTGGTCACAGAGACACAAACACACAGTCACAAAGACAGCTCAAGAGTCATTTCACTTTCACAACTGTCTGTTCTGTGTGAAATATAAAAGACAGTGAAAAACGCAGAATCAGGGTGAATAATCTCATGCATCTTACATGACCCTAGTGCCTTGGTCTTCACACCTGCATTTATATTTCATGTTTTCATGTAGTAAACAAGGGGGGGCAATAAACTGGGGCTAGACGGACATTAATTTTCACCCGTCGAAGGGGTGTGCATGCAACCATGCTGTAACATTGGGGCGATATGAATTATTTATAAATGTTTGCATGTTGACAGAAAATATTTATGGAGCTCTGAGTTCCAAACAAAAAAAAGGGGATTAACACTACATATTTGGTGCAGCTGACGGGATACAAACCTGCAGAGGAACGTTAACAAAGACTGGTGAAGGATTCTTATGTGCGAGGCAGCTATGCATGGGGAATGAGAAACAATGGCAGACATCATTGTTGAGTTAATGTTCGATAGATTCATTAAGTGTGATCTTGTAGCCACAGATATTGAATTATGGTGAATGTGTACTAAATATCCAAGATCAATTAAAGGGAATCCGAAAGCGCTCTGTAATGTAGACCAGTGTTTCCCAAGCTTCCAGCACAGCATCAGTAAGGCTCATCATCACTGAACAAGAAATAAGTATATTTCAACTCATATTATACTAATTTCGCTTTGCAGTCTCTTCAATATAATTAAAATTGTCATCAGTACAATGACTCACTTCTATAAGAAAAAACAATCAATAATGTGGGTAAAAAAATTACAGACTCACCAAGAGCTTTCATTCAAACTGAAGCAGTTTGAGAAATACAGAAGCGTATTTATTTGCATTTAGTTTGATAATGTTTTTACTGGCTGAACATTTTGACAAGATGGAAACAGGACTGTCATCCACAGAAACTACTACATTTAAAATAATAAATAAATAAATGTATTATTTATATAAATTAGTAGCAGTATTATTATTTTCATTATATAAATTCCAAACATATATTATTATATTATTTATTATAAATAGCAGATGAAAACTAAATCATTTCATTATTATTAAAATACAAAAATTTTTATTTATTTTATTTAGTTTTGTTAAAACTAGACATAACTAGTACACAACTAGTACAAAACTAGACATAACAAAACACAATCCACAGAAGATTATTTTTTTTAACAAACTTACATATTATATTGTAGTTTCAACAAAACTAATATGTCTAATAAATCAAAATGTCTGTTGTATAAGTTTAACAAAGCTGATTCAAAGTGATTGGCAATCACTGATGTAGACGAATGCTTTTGATTTGACCATACAAAAGCACACATAGGCAAGTAAAAGCATATAAGTGACTGCAATCAAATCAAATGCCATGTCAACTCAGTTTATGTGTGCATTATCATTACTAACCTTCTAAAGGGCAAAAAAACAACAACAACGAGAATAATATCAGTAGCAATAAACCCGAATGATTTGATTCTTGTTTAAAAGCAAGCGGCAGGCCCATAAGTCGGCGTTCTTCTAAACATCTACTTTATTCTCCATGTTCTCTCTCCACATTCCTCCCGCTCTTTCGCTCTGATTTCTGATTGAACGGTTCCACATGGTTTACCCCTACAGCCCAGCATGCACTTCTCCACCAGCCTCCTTCCGCTTGGGCCGCAGGATGAACTGCATGCTCCATCACCCAGCCGAGTTCACCCCTGCATTCATAACGCTAACATATGTAGCGTGCTAACATAGTTAGAGCCCTGCTCCTCAGATTCATGTCTGCCCATTTAACACAATTACACTCGATTCCACAGCTCCATCCACCTATCAATGTCAATTGCGTTAGCTGCTCTCACCACAGACGGCTCTTAAGGGTGGGGGGACGTGGTCAAGTTGAATCTCGGCGAGGTGGATGGGGAAGTGCCATTGCAGCTAATGCAATGGGCATGCAGCTCTGAGAGCTTTTATTACATTAATTTGTCTCTAGTTAATTCCATCTCTTCCCCTAATATGAAATAGCCTAAAAACCCAATTAAATCCCGGTTGGCTGCATCACCTCGGTGGAGAATGGCGTGGCCTTCCGGCACAGACTCGCATTCGCATACATCGACGTGAGCGTCTCGGGACCCGCTAGAGTGGCGGGTACTCTGATTCACGGCACGATGCCTCTGAAACGTCCTTAATTGAAAGCGAGCATGACTGTTGGCAGACAGCAGTTTCCTGACTTTATTAAAGGAAGCATGCAATGAGGATGCCGAGGGAATGTTGAAGTCAAGCCGGAGCAGAAAGCTAATTCACCGGATGGATGCTGAGACGTTTCGAGAGAGGCAGATGTTGTTGTTTTTTCACACAAATGCTTATTTAAAGAGAGGAATGTGCATGACTAAGAGTGAATCAGACATTTTGACCTGTCATGCCTCATCACACTGGTTCTGTGGGACTACCTGTTTAAATGACACTCAGGCACATCGACTGACCAAATGAGTCAAATTTTTTCCTTCTGAAAAGGGTAAGTAACAATATAATATAAAAATACAATAGAAAGAACACAGAAAAAACTCCCATTTTAGAATGGTATTCAGACTTAAAGAGACAGTTCACCCAAAAAATGACAATTCTGTCGTTAATGAATCACCTTCATGTCGTTCCAAATGCGTAAGAACTTCGTTCATCTTCAAAACACAAATTAAGCTGTTTTTGATGAAATCCGAGAGATTTCTGACCATGCATAGCCTGTAACACAACTGAGTCGTTCAAGATCCAGACATGTAGTAAGGATATTAAAATAGTCTACATGGCATCAGTGATTTACATTTTTAATACTTTTCGTGCGAAAAAAAAGATGACTTCATTCAACAATTTCTTCTCTTTCATGCCAGTCTTTGACACACGTTCACCAAAGTACCACGACACATACGTGTGGTGCTGCTGACGCAGGAGCCAGCGTTCATCATCTGTATGTTCTGGTTCAAATAAGGCTGGGCAAAAATCCAAAAGTCATCCTCTCTGTTGAAATGTTCAGACACTTTATGAAGATTGTTTTATGTACAGTGTGTGCTTCTTCTGTTTGTAAATAAGGTGCAGTGCATCTGGGTTCTACGTCAGAACGTATTCTCGTAGTTTCATAACATTACAGTTGAACCACTGATGTCACATGGACCACGAACTTGAACCTTTCAGTTTGTGTTGATGCCTGTGCAGGGTTAGAAATCTCTCGGATTTCATCAAAAATATATGATGCACCGAAGATGAACGAAGGTCTTACAGGTTTGGAACGACATGGGTATGAAAATAATTATCAGCTTGCTGGAATTTTTATATTTGTGTATTCATGCTTAGAATAAATTGCATGAGAGATATAGATAACTTTAGGCTTTTGTGGTTTTCTTGTCCTTTTCTTAAGCTTCAAAAATCCAAGGTCACTCTGAGCAGTCTTTGAATAGAAAAGAGTCAATATTGATTGTGATTCATGGGAGGAGGGGTGATACAGGAGGTCATAAAATAATGAGTTTTGAGTGAACCATCCATTTAAAACAAAGCTGACTGAAGAAAATATCTGATCCTTTCACATCTCAACGCTAACTCCCACTTCAAAAGTGACTGTGTTTTTAGACAGGGTAATGCAATAGCTATTTCCAGCACCACAGCTAATTCTAATATGGTTTTATAAAAAATAGCATCTTCAATCCTTTACAGAGATGGATACAGGTATGCATATCACATTATCAGCATAGAGATACTAGCACCAAGAAAACAGCTGAATGACCAGTGAGTCATTCAGAGGAACAACATAGACAAAGAAAGGCACCATAGCAAGATTGATTCTGCCCTGTTATGATTCACATTCAGGCCTTTAAACCCTGTTAACCCAAAGACTGATACACAACCAGACACAAAGCACACGGACAGGCTCAAACCAAAACAAACAAACCAAAAATGAAACGAGTGAGGTGCTCGTTCAGCCTGGAGAAAACAATATAACAGAAAAAACCAGCTGGAACAAAAGACAGAGAATAAGCAGGTCTCTACATACTAACACACATGCTCACCCACACAAAACATGTTCAATGCACACAGACATAGAGCAAAACTTTAGGTTAAAGTAGACATGAGTGCATGTTTGCTCAAAACACACAGACAGCTGGTAAGAGGGTAGAAAATGACACATCTCCCCCACACACACACAATCCACCCTCCCCTGACTCACAAAGCAATGCGAAGACTATTTTCACTCTCATCACCGTTCAGTAATGAAGCAGCACTGCGGAAAACATGGCCACCGAGTGATTTATCATCATTCTGAGCCCTATTTCATTCCCCTGATTACTGCAGGCAGCAAACATGAGGAGCAAATTAATGAAAATGTAGGGGAATTATAAACTACTACCCCGCCTGAATTATCTTGCATAGCGCTGTTGAATTAAGTCCTTTGACTATATATGGAGAGCAATTTTGTTTTCTAACCTGAAAACCTCTCTTTTGTGGAGGGAGTGACAAAATCGCTGGCAGAGCAAGTCTGGTTTAACACCGATAGAGCCAGAGCTTTGGAAAAATGTGAGGGAGAAAAGATTGTAAAAGAAATGCACCTCTCACCTGCGTCCTTCACTCCTTGCATTACCAGAGCAAGGCCAAGGGCCAGCATGCAGGCAAGAGTCCTTGTAAAGTAAATTGGGAGATAAAAGGTCTCTCCTTGAGAGTTTGCAACTGTGCGTCCTCTTACTTTTCTCATTACTGGTTCCATATGCCTTTGTGAAGGTGCTGAGGATCTACAAAAGTCAAAAGTTATGGCACTTTTGAGTAAGAAATTTCTGCCTGACACCAATAGTTAATTATTTCCATATGTTAATTTAATAAACATTTACATTAAAATGCATAAGTGAAAAATAAATACAAAACTAAATATATAAATGAATACCACAAATAAGAATAATGATTAGAAAATAAGATTTTCATTTTGATATTTGCCAAAAATTAAGCTTAATATTAACATTAAATTGTTACTGTTTAAAGCAAAATGTAAGTGAGTTATATGACTGCAGCAGTGCATGATTAAAAATCCAATATCAATCAATACAGAAAATGATGAACAAACACTACTGTTCAAAGAAAATCATTACATTTATCAAAAGTGACAGTAAATAATTAAAAATGACATTCTTATAAATAAATAAGTTGATCTAATAAAAATGTCAACATTTTGTCAAAGAAAAAAGCAATTTCATTGATTACAGTTAATGCAGAATTCAGCAGCTAGGATAGTTACTAAC
The DNA here is from genome assembly GCA_027564155.1 of Gymnocypris eckloni scoliostomus. Classification (NCBI taxonomy): domain Eukaryota; kingdom Metazoa; phylum Chordata; class Actinopteri; order Cypriniformes; family Cyprinidae; genus Gymnocypris; species Gymnocypris eckloni. The sequence continues at coordinate 28,096,041 of CM050416.1, forward strand.
TCACGTACTTTTGACCATATATCTCCACTTCTTTTTCAGCTGCATTGGCTTCCTGTTTGTTATCATGTTCATTATAAAATTGTACTTCTAACATACACAGCTCTTCATAATTTGCCACCTCATTATCTCTCAGATCTTCTATTAAAGAAACCTGAGGGAGAAAATAGAATGATTTCTGAAGGATCATGTGACATTGAAGATTGTAGTAATGACTGCTGAATATTTAGCTGGAATAAATTGCATTCAAAGTCTACAAAAAAATAAAATTGTGTACTACTAGCCTTGGTGAGCATAATAGACTTCTTTCAAAAATCTTCCCCGACTCCAAACTATTTAATGTAGTTTATATTTACTGTCTGTTAACAAACATTACACCAATATATCAGGCATCTATACAACTGTGCACTAAAACAACAGAGAGCATACTTTGCTTGTGTATTTGGAATAGGGCCGTACATGAAGTAAGTGTCTCTCATTGGAGGAGCAAAGCAAGCCAGGGGCATTAGGGCCTGACAGATGGAAGGGAGGATGCATGTCGCTATGGGAAAAGGCTGATGGATCACTCCATACAGGCCGCTTAATAGAGCGTAATTGTGGAATCTGGCTGGAAAGAGGCTTTCGATGAGGAAGTGGATGAGGAACGCTTCAAAAACAAACCCCAAACTGCCTAAGGTGATCTTTGATTTGTGATGACCTCAAAAAGGTCAAGTCTAGTGAGGATGTTTATAATCAAAAAAGACATCTAGCAAAAAAGCACCAAGATGAGCCACGAGCCAAGTCATTTCTTCTAACCTGCTGTTGGTAAGAAGGATCTCACTGGGAGAGATTCAGAAATGTGAGCTGATGTAACAGTCTAATATGAGTCTTGAAATTAAGTCAGCTTGACATTTTGGGAGAGAAAGCTTAATTGTGTGAAATGCTTGTGGCTTGTTTGCTCGACATTAATTAGGTCTTTCTGTCTACTACCTGTGACAATGGCAGCTTCACCTGCCCAAACAATAGTTATGAAGAATATGAAAGTTACTTTTTTCCAGCACTTTTTTTTGGAGCACAAAAGAAGATCTTTAAAAATATCCATTGACTTCCATTGTATAGACAAAAACAGCTGAAACATTCTTCAACACATCATCTTTTGTGTTCTGCAGAACAAAGTTATATCGGTGACATGTTCAAATTATGACAAATTCAGGCACGCAATCAGCCAAGGACAAAACAAGAAGGAAAATCTGTTCCCCCCTTACTGATTATGACTATGCAGTAATAATATTAATGATGATGATGATGGTTTTACAGAACAACAATAAAATAACAATACTAATATGTATGGCAGTCTTTTTATTTCTAAGTTAAACTATAGCTGTTTTGTTTAATGCAATTATTCATTGATTTATGCACTTTATGTCAAGATTTTTGGACAGTTTTTGAATTATTATAAAGTAATATATTTTTAATTCTCTTTTATATTAATTATTATATTTTTGTGCTGAATTCATTGTATGAAAGCTGATATAGAAATCTGTTTTTTTATTCTTTTTTTTTGCAGAAAAAAAAACGATTTATAGAAACTTTTATAAAATATATTTTTATAAAATAGATATATTTTATATATATATTTAAGGGGGGGGGTTCTTGCAAATTGTTTATTCTAGGGCAAACTACAAACAAACATCATGTTATAAGGAGTATTTCATGCATGATGCTACCACAGAAACCAGGAGAAACCTTGTTAGCAAGGAGAAACCAAGATAAATAAGAGGAGGAGATGATGTCTAATGAGGTTGGAAAGATCTAGATGGGAAAGTTAAACAAGCAGCATGAGCCATCAAGTAGAGATGCAGTTAAAGTCTTGGAAAACCTAAAGCCCCACTGATCTCTTCAGATGCAGAAAACAAAAGCTCACATGAGTCCAGGTTCCCTGCAGACTATCACGCTGTGTGTTTCTCTCCAGTCACTGGTAATGGACGCAGGAGATGCCAAACACACAGCATACTTCCAAATGCTACAAACACCAGTTATAGCCAACAGCTAAGATACCTCAAACTTCAGCCAGGCTAGAAAAGAACCAAGATGACTCAACATTTTTGTAGTCAGGCTAATAGAACAGTGAAAGTCATGCTAGCTGAAGTAGAGAGCAAATCACAGGAGATGTTTGCAGGAGACTTTGCTTGAACGCTTGAAGGGGAATGTGTGATATGCATGTGAATTTTTGGTTGTGTCTTTTGGGGCAGGATTTGCACTGATGCAGACGGCGTGAGACGGAAAGAAAGGCTTTTTTTTCTTGTGCATGCTGTGGGTTATTTTCTCTGAAATGACTGGTCTTGTCCAGTGAGACGGTGTCTAGCACTTGCCAAATCGAGGCATCAAAGTGCTTGTGCAGCTGGGAGGACACTGTGCAGAGGCACCAGCAGTCACATGACATTATCGTGTCACGACAGCTTGTTATTAGCTATCCTAGGGAGATGGGCAGAAAGTCACAACACTTTGTAACTTTTGTATTCCATTCTAGGACTTTATTCTGGAATTGTATTTAAATAATGATGTCAATGTTCTGGAACATTCTGAACTATAGAGTTAACCCCTTAAACTGAGCTACAATATCAACTCTTAAAAAAATCAGATCAGTATATATTTTTAATATAATATATTGCATTCAATTATATTAAATATGCTCAATATTTCATTATTTTTGTGTTTGTGTGTTTGTGTTTGTTTATAGGTGAACTAGTGGAGTGAACTGATGAGAAGAAGCACTGTCATGGAGCTGTGAATCTGAAGGGTCTCGAGTGATTCTGGATGAAGGAATGGTCTCTGATCTCTTGTCAGGTGTTCTCTAACCTAATCAGGCATTATAGGAGAACATTTACAGCTGTTAAAACTGGCAAATGGAGGTTTCAAAAAGTATTGAATAAAAGGGTACGGTTAATTGTGTCCAATGTGTATTAGAGAAAAACATTTATATCATAATGATATTTCCCCCATTTTAAATTCTTATTCTCCAATGAAAGGTTAGATTATTGTGAATGTTTTAAATAAATGATCAAAATGATTAACAATGCTAATTCATTTTCACAGCCTTCTTTGATCATATTTACCAAGGGTGCCAATAATTCTGACCACGACTTAGTGCTGGGCACGATTAATTACATGATTTTCTGTGATTAATCGCTTTATGCAAAAAATCAATAATGAATTCAAAAGCAGTGTATTGTGCACTTTTTTTAATTTGAAAGTACTCCTATATGAACAAAAATGCAATAACATTTGGTTTGCAAACACTTTAAACCAGAGGTAGGCAATGTCGGTGCTGGAGTGCCGATGTCCTGTGGAGTTTAGTTCCAACCCTGAAAAAAGCCCTCATCTGCCTGTAGTCCTAAATATCTTGAAGATGTTGATTGGCTTGTTCAGGTGTGTTTGATTAGGGTTGGAGCTAAACTCTGCAGGAAACCGGCCCTCCAGGACTGACAATGCCTACCCCTGCTTTCAACAAATTCCTTTAACATAGTAGCAGTTAAGATTTTCTTGTAACTCACACTAGGCAATCTTAACTGTGCTCAAGCGCATTTGACATCCAAAGCCCAGTGTCATTTTCCGTGAAGAGAGATGAGGTGAGGACTCAAGTCCAGGAGAATATTGGTGTTTTAATAATAAAACGGGGGGCGGGGACAGGCAGGCAGGCAGGCGGAGGTAACACACACAACGTGACATCTGACATTAGACAACCAAACAGCACAGGACTGCAGACACCAGGAGAATACATGGGGAGACAAACGAGGAGGATAACGAGGAGGACAGAGGTGGCGTAACTGAAACAATAATGAGATAACAAGAAGGGAGGGGTCAGACAATAGACAGGAGAGCACATGGTACAACAACAAACAACAAGCCATGAGCTCAAACAAACACACAAAGACATCTGGTGGCCAGCTCGGTTGGAAGAGGTGGGCCAGAGCGCAGTTCAGTTGGGTGCGGGTACGGTATGCATGTAGTGTGAGCAAAGCACTAAACGCGCCGGAACGTGGAACTTCTGATACATACAGCATGATTGCGTATATATATTGTGAGAGGGTCGTGTGTTACCGTGTCCCAAATGACTCAAAATAAAAAACACAAAGTTACACACAAAATAATGCACTCCACTGTGCTGAGCGAGAGCGCTTCTCTGCTATCTTCACGTGCTATCAGAAATGTCCTGTTTCCCACTTATGAAGTTGTGATAAAGAGCTCATTGCATTCTTTCTGTTTAAAATAACAGTGAACAGAGGTTTGTGAATGTTGATGCTTAGCCTGAATAATTTTATCAAGAGAGTTCATGAAAGCGCTGCTGCAGTCTTAGGCCCACCCCAAATGCTCTCATTGGTTGAGACGCGTGATGACACCCATCCCAAGCCAGTACTGATCAACATCCCACCCCTCATGTGACGCATGGTTTGAGATACTCAACTTTTTGTTGTACAAACTTAAAACAACAAGTTGAGAAAACTAAAAAATCTGCTGAAGCTGGTTGCCTTAAAATTTTAAGTTGGCTCAACTATATATATATATATATAAATATACAGTATATTAGGGCTGTCAAAAAAAATTGAATTTCAAATATTCGTTGAATTTAAAATAAAAATACACATTCAAATTCAAAACGCTGCAATAATGTTATAATGTTTAAGTAATAATGTTTTTTAAAGTTGAACTTACATGAATTTAACATGTCTCTGGGCTCTCTTGTGAGAGACGCGAGTGCAACGATGATAGATGTGGCTCTGACAGAAAGGCTGCGTGTGCCCTGATAGAGACGCGCTGTTTTGAGCTATGTGCTCTTTTCCTAAATGCATAACTTACATTTCACAGGTATATACTCCATCTGTAAATGTTAGAAAGCCATGGAAATATTTCCATTTTGCTGTCAGAAGTGCACAAGCTTCTGCGATTCTCCGCTAAACCTCACAGACATAGTTCTGAACGCGCAATGCCGCGCGACGACTAAAATATACATTTTGCTGAAATGTTTGTATTTGGACATTTTAAACCTACAAGTAAGTGTATTTGTATGATAGCACCAACTGTAAAGTGACTGTAATGGGGTAATCAAAATAGCCTTTTTACTCAATTAGCCTAGTCTGTGCTTTTTTTTTTTTTTTTTTAGTTTAGTAAATTTAACTTTGCTTTAAAAGCATTATTTTTGTTTTTAGATCGCAATGCTATAATGTAATGTGATTTTAACCCTTTTTGCACATTATATATGCCTACGTGGTTACATTCACTTTTTTTATTTGTTTAATCCAAATACAAAATTCCGATATATGTACCATATACTGCAAATCAGCCAAAAAATACAGAGATATTAATTTTTGCTCATATTACCCAGCCCTACTTTGAAGAAATCTGATGCACATAAAGTGCTGGTAACCCAACTTTTTATATTAAGTCAAAAAATAGCATCTTCATCCACCCCCAGTAGTGCAGTATGGAGTAGGAGGTGACACCAAATCTCATAAGTGCTTCTAATCTATCCATCCCATTGTTTCTATTTCCTTCTCTGTCACTCGCTGATCTGCAGTTCTTCTTAAGTAATCCTTTGGGTTGCACAGGCTCTGTGTTTGTGTGGCTGGTAGCAGCACTGTTAGGCTGATGGAGTGTTCAGAGACCTTGCCTCTTGATCAAGTATTTCTGTGTAGCCCCCTGGAGGGCCGAAGAACATAGGCATCCATCTTCTGTAAACACAGTGTGACTGCCGGAATGCCACGTCCTGCTAAGTGCAAGATTAAATTCTGCTAACCAACTCCCTAAATCCTCTTTAGTGCATTTCAGGCCAGGCTAGTGAGGTGAACCACCACACCCACAAAGCCATGGACCCCCTCAACCTATAGCCACAAGCCCGAGCTCACTTGACCCAGGTCAGCAGTGCATTACTCCGACCGATCAATTGATAGATTGGCCTGTCTGTGCTGCCGTAACTAAATCAGCCAATTCTGATGATTCAGCAGTGGTCTGGGAGTCTCGGCGGGTGTCACCAATCAACGATCACCACCGGCCAGGACAAGTATGGACATTCTCCTGTCACTTGAATGTAATTTATTGCAAACCAGTACATTGATCAAGCACGTGCAATTCCACAAGCCGTTCAGGCTTGAGCTTGAAGAACGATAAGAGCAAAAGGTGAAAGGATGGTGGCAGAAGTCGAAAAGGTTTTAAAGAAGAAACTGAACCAATGGTAATTTTTTGGTGACAATTACCATGTTTGGGTAAGAAACACTGTATTATTTCTATCTTACAGACTTTCATATTATCACAGAAATACTGGGATGAAAGTTTATATTTCGGATATAAAAACTGATGTCAATGGTAGAAATCAAAATAGTGCAAATCCCCTTTTAAAAGTAACTGGCGCTTCAAATAACGTGACGATTACATTGTTTCACCAACAGGTGGTGACAGGTGACTGTTAAAAAAATTGTCACTTAATCATTCTTTCAAGAGATTCCTTTAAAAATGCTGATTCATCCAGTAATGAAACAAGTGAAGTATGTGAGTCACTGAATGAGTCACTGAGTGAGTCACTGAATCATTCATTCAAACCACTCATTTCATAATTTGAATATAAAAATTGGTGTATTACATATATTATATTTTAAAATGCAATAATAATTCATTTAAATTAAACACTTTTTATCGAGGACGAAATTACTTAAGTATAAATAAATAAATGCAGAAATGCAGAGATAAATAAATGTAGAAGAAATAAATATAGAAATGAAGTTAATACATAATTAAATAAATGCTTAAATAAATAAATAAAGATGCCTAAATGAATGAATCAATATTTTTTTCAATTTTGTTATTTTGTCATTTGTACCATTTGTGTTATAATAAATTATTTCTACATGTATTTATGTATTTCTACATTTATTTATTTTTACATTTAATTTGATTTGTGCATTTCTACATGTATTTATTTCTGTATTTATGTGTCCGTACGTTAATAAGATAGGCGGCCCTAGCCTTTCTCAGTGTAAGCTTGGTCAATTAGGCATACCAATCAGAACAACCGTTTCCAGACTTTCATATTATCACAGAAATACTGGGATGAAAGTTTATAGTTCGGATATAAAAACTGATGTCAATGGTAGAAATCAAAATAGTGAACAACATTCATTACATAACATTCATTCATTATCATAACAGTCATCAGATATTTTTATTATCTTCATTACGGCCATGCCCCGCCCCTCCGATTACTCGGTTAATCGTTTTTGAAACCTATAGATGATCGAAATAAGAAATTGCCAAAAATGCCCATCCCTACTATACATCACTTGCTATTAAACGCAAATCATTAGCAATGGTAGTATCCATAGTAGTACAGTAATTTATTAATTTATGTATTTATACATTTATTTATTTATTTATTTCAGTTTTTAATTAATTATTCATTTATTTATGTATTTATATATTTATTTCTTAATTTATTTATTAAAGGATTTGTGTATTTCTACATTTATTTATTCATTTATTTATGCATATATGTATTATTTTGTTTATAATTACATAATTTCTCGTCCTCCATCACTTTTAAAAATAATCGTGATTCTCAGTTTATCCAGAACTGTGCAGCTCTAACATATAGCACAGAGATATCAAAACAAACCAATAACTCATAAATAATTTCAAGTTTTGCCATCTCTTTGGTCTTTGGTTTAGATCGCTATACTTTCATGACGGTAGCTGTAGCTCACTAGCAGCAACCACCAACAATAATGAATCATCTTAAACTGAACTGAGAAACTACAGCAATTCAGCCTGGTGGACTAGAAAGCTGTTACAACAGAAGAGCTGCGAAACATTATATGATAACGCCACAACAAATGCACTCTACACTAGGCATAAACGCGCATTTTTTGGAGATCAGATCACATTAGATAGCACTTTACCACATTAAAAGCCAGGTATCTGAAATTAAACCAACACAACTTTGTCAATGTTTGTATAAATAAATAATGAAAAATTATAGTGTTTTGATATCAGGATCAGCGTATTAATATCCATTTTCTATCTGGATGCAAAACATGTAAATGTCAGTATATCTAACAAGTGTGCAATGACATTATATTTGTGCTAAAATAATTAATATGAACAAATCAATTCAAAGACACAAATAACAATAAAAAAATGAATATCTCGAGAGACTAAAACTCATATAAAATGAGCGTTCCAGCCACGCAAACACATTTCCTCCCAGAGCAGGAGCTTGTAATTGGAGTTTTGATGTGATATTCATCTCCACTGGCGTAGTGTTTTGACTTAAGGGGCATTGTTAATCGAATGAGAGGTTGTATTTAATATCCCTCTGTTCCCGTATGGTGCTTGAACACACAGCACTAAGAAACATACATTTGATTATAGCCGGGTAGAAGCCATTATTACTGCACAGCGTCAGAGACAGACAGCCCCACTGATACCACACAGATCAATATACAGAACACTTGTCAATGGCTTTGTGACACCTGTTTCACAGTAACTGGCACACACACACACTTATACACACACCACCTTGATAATTCCATAGGATTATCTGCTTCGAAGCCTTTCATTTAAGTCAAGGATATCAAACACCAATAGACACATAAAATATGTGTTTGTGAAAGACGAAAGGTCAGAGTATTGATTTATCAAAGAATATTAAGACCCTTTAACTCAGGAACTTTCTCAAGATGAACAGTTGTTATCTATCCATGACTGAAGGTCAGAAGATAAATATGGAGACTTTCACTTACATAGATGGAAATGTTAATGTTATTTTTTTTTTGGGGGGTAAATGAATGCAGCAAGGATACATGAAATTGCTCAAAAGACCTTGAAATTAGTGTTACAATTTTATTTATTTTTTTATAAATGTTCTTTCAAATTTTCTATTACTCAAAGAATACTGAAATTCTGAAGGATTTCTGAAGGATCATGTGACACTAGACTGGAGTATTGGCTTCTACAAATTATATTTTTATCATCACAGTAATAAACTACATTACTACAAACTAAAACATATAAAAAACAACAGTTTTTGACAATTCACAATATGAGTGTTTTACTTTACTTTTGATCAAATCAATGCAGCCATGGTGCTATATGTGATGGCACTAAAGCTTTCCATGCAGAAATCTCTCCATGTTCCATGTCAGCACTGATTAAATAAATAACCACTCTGTGGGAAACATTATGTGTATTCAAATGGTATGTGTCAACTCCCTGAAAGGTATGTCTACTGTAACCATGGCTGTTGAAGGTAATTGTCAGTTTTCTAGCCATCCGGCCTTAAGGAGGATTCACAAGCAATGCAGGATGTGTAAGAATAAAAGGAGAAAAAGTTTCTTCAAGTAGCCCCCTCACAAAACCTTTAAAAAACTGCATTTACTGTTTGTTTTTTCTTTTGCTTTTTTTCAACTACTAACACACAAAATCTTACTTGTCACACAATTTCTGAAACCTGAAACTCAAACACCAGAACCACACACCAAATCTGGGAAACCATACTCTAATAATCTGCCTTCTACTCAGTTTTCAATTGTATTGAACATTTTTTTGCAAAACACAACACACAATTCTCTATGTAACACACACACACACATCTAACAGGAATTAATATGATGGCAAATGTGTTTGCAATGTTTGCTTTGAGATGTGTTTGCGATATTATAAATGCAGTGCTTCATTTTGCTAGAGATGTGAGGCCTTTAGCAAATCGTTTTTTGAAGAACAAAATAGGCAAAGTTTTAAAAAAGTGATTAAGCAGTTGAAAAAACTGTAAACAGCAAATAAAACTGTGATTCAATAAACATAAATCCAATTTGATAAAGTTTGATTTAAAAACAATTTGAAGAAACTAAACAATAATCTTCCGGAAAAACTAAAAATAGTGACTTAGTCCTTGAGCGGTTGCACTTTATTTTGATGGTCCATTTTAGACATTCTACTAACTTTGCAACTACATGTCAACTAGTTGACTACATGTCAACTAATTATCATTATATTGATATAATGAATAAGTTGACAATGTACTTGCAAAGTTTCTTATAATCAGTATGTTGTGCACCCATCAAAATAAGGTGCTAAAAGATATTAAGCAGAAAGCCTACTGATACTCTAATGACTGCTAGTTGACATGTAGTTGCAAAGTTACTTACTGTTAGTAGAATGTGTAAAGTGGACTATCAAAATAAAGTGTTACCCTTCAAGCTAACTTGCATCATGTAAAAATTGTTCATGACTTACATTGTTCATGTACTCGCTCAGCAGGTCTTGCAGGGCCTGGCGCACGGAGTTGCACTCGGCTACGATGCGCTCGCGGCGATCGTCGCGTGTGCAGGAGGAGTCGGCCATAAGGGCGGCGCCACTGATGATGCTCTCCAGACGTTCCTCCAGTGATGGCCTGAAGCGAGCCTCACTGAATGTTAGCGGGTCCAGAATGATCTTATTCTGAAACAGAAAAAGTATGGCCAGTTTTAGTTTAAAACCTTAAAAGTTATATAAAACTGATTTGTCAGTATATAAAACAGTATTAAAAACAAGCATTACATACATTCACATTTATTATCAAGGCAGCAACAAAACATGCACTGCTCACGCTCCACTGACGCTTGTCTTGAGAAACAGTTGTAAAACCAAATACATCAGGAACATTGAAGTTTTAAAATGTATATGTCTAGTATGAAACAGCTTCACAAGCAGTCGTTTCATTCACTCATAAATGTTACTTCAGTCTACAAACAATTTTGCCATTATTTACTATATTCAGCAAAGTAAACCAAAACATTGAAGGGTGATTCTCACAAAACTGTATTCTCTGCAAGCTTATTTCAAGATAAATGTAGATATATTTTCAAAAAAATACACTTGGGAGACTCCAAAATGACACCAAAGAATCAAATGATATAAGAAGTTAATTTAATTGATACATTTGTGCACACCGACTGAACACAGCAACATACACAAGACAAATACATTACATTAATACATTAAAACATTATCCTGAATGTGTGTGGAAACAATGTGAATGTACTGAAATGTGTCTCTGCATGAATACAACATATGTTTGCTTTATCCAGCCGAGAAAACGTAGTTTGCATATCATACAGTGGTGGAATGTTTTGACGTTACGTTCAGTCTGTATTTCACAACGCGTGACGCCTGAGTGAGCTCTTGCGCTCTTCAGAAACTCAGAGCTTGTGTTTTAAAGGGAAACACACTTGAATTAATAATTAACTGAAACTGCAATGTGAGTATCTATTCTCTCTGCCATCACTTATGTAATCAGCCTAGTTTTCTTTACATTAGCCCTGTTTTGAACTGATTGCTTGAATGGATTCGCTTGCTGGATCACTGGACTGAAAACGTTCCTGAGTTTAGCAGCTTAAAATGATCTGATTGCAAACAGAGATGCGGAATCGGGAAAAAAAGGTTTAGAATATAAATTGTGTTTCAGTAATTTTGCGTTTACTGCGTTAAATTATTTTAACGTGTTAAGTGTTCTGAATTAATCGCATGCATTAACGCTTTTAATGTTGACAGCTCTAATATATATATATATATGAAGAGATCTTTTCCAAAACGCGATAAACGCCAAAAAAAAATAAAAATGAGTTTGTCATGCCATTTTGCTGTGTACTGAACCTATTCACTGCTCCATCAATGTTTCATGCCAAATCGCTATATTTCCTTGTTTAAAATGTACCTCACTCTCCTGACCTCACAAAGAGGCGCTCTAGCGACTGACACTAAAAGCTGTAGTCGTTGGCGTTCCTTGTTAGAGCGCCCGCCTCCTGCGCCGGAAACCCGGGTTTGAGACCCGCTCGGTGTGATGGTGCGGACCCGGGGGGGTTTAACAATCATTGTTTAACATGTTCAGACTGAGCCAACAGACCATTTTAACATGATAAATTGAATATTAACAACATGTATGGGTCTAGGTAAAAAAATGTCATTTTCATGAAAACTATTAAAATGGATTTATAGCGTTTTGGAAAAGAGCTCTTCATATGTACAGGTGCATCTCAATAAATTAGAATGTCGTGGAAAAGTTCATTTATTTCAGTAATTCAACAATTTCAAAATTGTGAAACTCGTGTATTAAATAAATGCAATGCACACAGACTGAAGTAGTTTAAGTCTTTGGTTCTTTTAATTGTGATGATTTTGAACAAAAACCCACCAATTCACTATCTCAAAAAATGTGAATACTTCATAAGACCAATAATAAAAAAAAAAATTTAGTGGATTGTTGGGCTTGTAGAAAGTATGTTAATTTACTGTATATGTACATGGTAGGGGCTCCTATTGCTTTAATTACTGCCTCAATTCGGCGGGGCATGGAGATGATCAGTTTGTGGCACTGCTGAGGTGGTATGGAAGCCCAGGTTTCTTTGACAGTGGCCTTCAGCTCATCTGCATTTTTTGGTCTCTTGTTTCTCATTTTCCTCTTGACAATAAGATTCTCTATGGGGTTCAAGGTCTGGTGAGTTTGCTGGCCAGTCAAGCACACCAACACCATGGTCATTTAACCAACTTTTGGTGCTTTTGGCAGTGTGGGCAGGTGCCAAATCCTGCTGAAAAATGAAATCAGCATATTTAAAAAGCTGGTCAGCAGAAGCAAGCATGAAGTGCTCCGAAATGTATTGGTAAACGGGTGCAGTGACGTTGGTTTTCAAAAATTGAATTGATTTTGCTTGACAATCATCATAAGGCTGCGGTTCTCTCGGTTGGTTGTGCATCTTTTTCTTCAATACTTTTTCCTTCCACTCAACTTTGTTAAAATGTTCGGATACAGCACTCAGTGAACAGCCAGCTTCTTTGGCAATTCATTGTTGTGGCTTACCCTCCTTGTGAATGAATGTATGAATAATGCATTTATATAGCGCTTTATTGTGTATTGCTGTACACCCAAAGCGCTTTACAGTAATTTGGGGGTCTCTCCTCAACCACCACCATTGACACCCTTGTGAAGGTTGTCAATGATTGTCTTCTGGACAACTGTCAGATCAGCAGTGTTCCCCATGATTGTGTAGCCTAGTGAACCAAACTGAGAGACCATGTTGAAGGCCCAGGAAACCTTTGCTGGTGTTTTGAGTTGATTGGCATGTCACCATATTCTAATTTGTTGAGATAGTGAATTTTGTTTTTTTTGTAAAATATGAGCCAAAATCATCACAATTAAAATAACCAAAGACTTAAACTACTTCAGTCTGTGTGCATTTAATTTATTTAATACAAGAGTTTCACAATTTGAGTTGAATTACAGAAATAAATAAAATTTTCCACAACATTCTAATTTATTGAGATGCACCTGTATATATATATTCACACATATATATTGTCAGTCTCAATTTCTCTCCTGAATCGTAGGCCTGTATGCTGGATACAATATTTAGACCTTGTAGTCAGACATGAATTACTGATGTACTGTATAAAACAACCAATCACAATGTTTAGATTATTACCTTACACTTATATCTTAGTCTCAGAACTATGAATACAAAATCCCCCAGATGGTAGAAGTTTTTGTAGCCGATAGAAGATATCATGTGCAGTGAGATGTTTGCCATAGTTTCTATTAGCAAACAACTGAAGACATTCGGTTGGAGCCCATATCCAGAGGCTGCTAAGGTAACCTTCAAAACGAGATCCAGGGCCTCGGTTACAACCACATTGTGATTTAATGGGGCTTTTAAACACAGGATGCAGACTCAAGAACAGGCTCCCTTTTATTGATGAAAAGTTGCTACCAAATACAGGCTTTATGATCTCTAGGGCTGGGATGGGAAAATTACCATATTGATAGTGACGATATTATGTTTTACGGCTATATATGAATATGGCTTCGGCAGCAGTTTGAATTTTGTGGACTTTGCCAGTGCAAATGAGGTGGAGGTGGCATTTAGAGGAACCAGAGGTGGCTTGTGTCTGTGCTCTTTCGAGATGAATATTCAAAAAGCCACTTCAGCAACTCAGACCTGGCGGTTAATAAAAAGTTCCCAGATATGTAATCGTTTATATCTCAGCATGTTCTTTGGCATGTCCACCGTAAATGATGTACATCTTTTGTAATGTATGTGCTAACCTAACAGCAGTACTGCCAGCTAACAGAGGCACAATTAGAGAGCGAGAGAAAGACATAGAGACAGATTTCCCATAATAGCCTGTTGCCATGGAGATCAACTCTTAAGTAAAAGCAGTAGCAGCAGTCTTGGCCATCTCTGACTCTGATAAATACGTTGACATTTATTGGTTTGTTTGAAATCTGTCTGCGTCAAGTTCCCGACTCTATTGCGGTCCGCCCTCTTCTGCCTGATTGAGGGGCTAAAACAAAGACTGGTGTGAAATGTTTGATGGGAAAGCGACAGGCAGAACTTTCAGATGCGGACAGGCTGGACCAAAGCCATTGTGAAACAATTTGTACAGATTACTTAGATCCTGTGTGACTCATATGCCGAGTGCATATTCCAATTATGATTCGATTTAGTTAAAGACAACATGAAACAGCCTTTGCAACACATCTGACTTCTGTAATGCACCATGTACTCGAGTCAAACAATATTTAGCAGGAAGTAATGTAGGCCAAGACTTGGTTTGATTTAACAAGAATTGATTTGGATAGTGAAAATCCAGCTCATATTTGTGGTTAATATTCCTCCACCTGCATGGCCTTCATCCTTCTTTTTCTTTACAATAGTATCATATAACATTCATCATTATCTCTGAGACCAGGTGCATTTATTACACAAATAAACAAGATCAATTTTGTTTTCATACTGTCATTGAAATATGCTTGTTGCATTGCTTGCAGAATGATTGAAGAAACAAAAACTGATCAGTGCTTGTGGGACTTGTCATCATGCCTGGATCTTGGCCTTATCACAACACTTCTCTATATGATTTTCTCAATAGGAAAATAATAATGTAGGTCAAGGTTAGCAGTGCTTACAAATAGCCAACATTGACAACAATACACATTCATGATTTCCTTAACTGTACAATTTAGGTAAAACGCAGCACTCATCGCTGTCACTTTTTACCCAGCCGCCCAATCACTGGAGGAGGGGCGGGACAAATACTACAACAACCAACCATTTGTACAATGACTGAACAACATTGGAAGTTGATATGGCTAATTATTTAATTGTTATATTTATCAATATTCCTCAAAATGAGATACTAGTAATATTGTCGTGGATCATAGCAACCAAAGTGTCTCAGCTGAAAAAAACAAGGCAGTGCGCTGAATGACACTAAACAATAATATAGCCAAAACCACTGCATATTTTATGACACTTGTTAGTGTAAGTTAGATGTATATTGATTTTATCAGACAATGTCACGATTAGAAATCAGGAATTAAGGAGTATAGTGAGAGTGATTCCTGGCTAACATGTAGTATTAATGGGTCATACTATTTATACTTGTTATGTATGACAACAGAAAATATCATGTGAACAGCTTTATTGGGCATTCAGTTGTATTACAGTATGTGACATTTCATAGAGTAGAACAGATCTGAAGTGCCAAAACTCGCCTGAAAGCAAACTTGACGCAATGACGTCATGAATATGCAAATTAATATGTGAGGTCACCTGCCATCACAAGTCTCACAAAATCATATGGGAAACACTGTGTGCATCCCTAATTATATATGTATTTTTAATTTATTTATTTATGTGTTTGTTTGTTTGTTTGTTTATTTTATTGTTGTTAATGTTGGCTATTTGTACTGTTATTCTATTCTATTACTACGTCCTTAATGAGATTACCTTGACAAGTAAAAAATAAAAATAAATAAATAATATAAACCTAGTTTTAATATTCTTTGTTTGCCTCAGTCACAGAAAGGTGTTAACTCAGTTTCAGAACAGCTCTTTTACAGTACAGACTGTGAGGACTCAAACTTGAATACAAGCAAGTGTATGTATGCGGGTGGTGTATGTGTATATAAACCATTGTGGTGGACAGAAGGCTCGCCAACACACATCACAAACACATGAGACGGACTTTTGATGTGGGCAGTCGCTTTACAGTGATGACAGTAGCTTTTTAATAACTTATCAAAGGGGAACGTGTTGGTGGCACTGCGATAGACCAGGTGGTGTTTGTATGACTCAATCAGATGGAGCACCAGCCCTATTAACCTTGCTGTGTGTCCGTACAAACACCCTCACTGAATGTAGGACAGTGGTTTGCTGGATTCCAGCCAGAATTAGAGACACCCTAGATAGACACTAGTCATTAATAATCCGCACAGACTAGTCACCAGCCTAGCCAACTTTATTCGTCACACTCTTTCTGTCCTTTTCGCGCTCTCTCTCTCTCCCATGTTTTTCCTCTTTCCCGTCCTGTGGGGCAGTCGTGCTCGTGGCCTAATGGATAGAGCGTCGGACTTGTAACCCGAGGTTGTGGGTTCGAATCCCGTCTCCGGCAGGAATTGTCCACGACAGAGGTGAGACCCTTGAGCAAGGCACCAAACCCCCAACTGCTCCCTGTGCGCCGCAGCGTCAGCTGCCCACTGCTCCGGGTGTGTGTGTACTTGGATGGGTTAAATGCAGAGCACACATTTTACTGCTGGTTATACTCTGTATAATTGTGTATGTGACAAATAAAGCTCATCTGAGCTTAATCATAACACATACAATATGCACTAAAAAGACAAATGAAGTGAAATGCAAAAAGTCATTCTGAAAGGGTGCCATCAATTTGCCTGCGCAAACATAATTAGTCCAGATTGATTGCTGAGGAGTTCAAAAACCCATCTGTAAAAAATGGATCTTGGTAGGCCAGACGCAATCAGCTATGTAGTGTACTGTATGCATGTGTGTGTATGTTTTAGAAGTGGGTGGGAATGCCACTTACTCCTCTCACACAATGTGACAGGTTGTTTGTCAAGGACGGTGTAATGAGGGAGCATTCGTGAGAGCAGTGCATTGAACACAACCTACTTTTACACAGTGACTAAAGTGAGAGGATGGGAGAGAGGAAAAACATGGGCAAGATAGAGCGCGAAAAGGACACAAAGAGTGTGACGAACAAAGTTGGCTAAGCTATGTATGACTAGTGTCTATCTAGGGTGTCTCTAATTCTGGCTGGAATCCAGCAAACCACTGTCCTACATTCAGTGAGGGTGTTTGTACGGACACACAGCAAGGTTAATAGGGCTAGTGCTCCATCTGATTGAGTCATACAAACACCACCTGGTCCATCGCAGTGCCACCAACACTTTTCCCTTTGATAAGCTATTAAAAGCTACTGTCATCACTGTAAAGCGACTGCCCACATCAGAAGTCTGTCTTGTGTTTGTGATGTGTGTTGGCGAGCCTTCTGTCCACCACAATGGTTTATATACACATACACCACCCGCATGCATACACTTGCTTGTATTCAAGTTTGAGTCCTCACAGTCTGTATGGTAAAAGAGCTGTTCTGAAACTGAGTTAACACATTTCTGTGACTGAGGCAAACAAAGCCTCAATCAAACCTAAATATTGTTTACTTGTCAAGGTAATCTCATTAAGTACACAGTAGCCTTAGTTTATTGCTTTTTTAATATTATTTGACATTTTATTATAATTTGCTTTGATTGTTTTATTTTCATTTTTTTCTCTCTGTTAGGTTTAATACAGTTACAATGTGCTTTATTTAATTTATATTTGTCCACACTTTCTCTCATTTTTCAAATTAAACAGCAACGTTTATTTTCTTGTTATTGTGCCAACAAGACTTTTATGTAAATGTATGTATATGATGATAAATCAGAATCAGTGCTGTTTGGTCATGCTTTTTACATTGTGACAAGTTTCACAAAACAAACCACACTGAAATGTGTTGCATGAAACGTTTACAAACATTATTAAAAATAAACTATTTCTGATATTACAAACGTTCAGAAAGATATGCAGATCAATATTGCCATTATAGTCTAGTTTCAAGCGATGAACGTGGTATTTATTAATTCAAAAGAACAAGTGAAATGTGAACATCAAGGTTTTTGTTTTATTTTGTATTACATGACCTATTAACCAGAAAAATGTGTTCATTTGTACTGTCATTTATTTGCACAAAATGTAAGCAGTTAAACAACAATGTTTATTCCCAGCTTTTTATCTCAAAACTGCCTAAACCGGATATGAGAGGTTCAAGGATGTGTTTGCAAACCTCAAAACCTTGAGATACATGAATGCATCTACAAACACAGACACAAAAAGAGCAGCCTAAGGTTTGACAAGTCAAAACAAACACATGGCGAAGTAAGCATTACCCTACTCTGATAGAGCAAGGCACAGGGGGGGGAAAGCATTGATGTCAGCTGTCTAACTGACACAAACACATGTCTGAGAGAAGCAAAGAGATACTGAGAAATCTTCACAATGCCATCCAGGAGCTGCAACCCACACACGACAGGAGAGCGCCATCTCTCCATACATCCTGTGGTGTAGATTTTTATTTTTTTATGTTAATTCAGTCAGTGAATGCTGGGACAAACACACCACAAAACAACAGCCAGGTCATTCTTACTCCAGTCAACATTATAGGTGATCAGCTAGAGACAAAAAAAGGGGAATCTGACCACGCCCCAAGTCACACCCACAAGCCACACCCCACTTATAAAAAATATATATATTTTAGCACATTAAAAGATATATGTTATACTGTAAGAATACAAACTATTCTCCAGTAAAAAAATAAAAAGCAGCATATATATATATATATATATATATATATAAGGTTATTGCACATTGTTATTGCATAATAGGGGGGTAATGCATTTATTAACTTTCATTCAGAATGGCAAGCTGATGGTAATCAACGTGGGTTGTTTGAAAGGGGTGAAGAAAAAAGAAAGAGAAGACATAAGTCATGCAAACAACCTCCAATCACAGAGACGGAGACAAAAGCTGACTTTAAAAATGGGTTTGAAAGGGCACAAAGACTCACGGGAGCCTCTGGAAAACACGCGTTTGAATAGGAGAGAGAAAGCGCAGAGGACAGAGCCCCTGGGGAATATCCCCTATTGTTATTCCATTTGGTTCTTATTGCAGGCACAGGGTCTGAGTGACAGTCTGAAAGCACAGTGAATGGGAGAGAAGAGTGAGTTACACGTATCCCTCATGGAGCCGATGCTTTCACTTTACTGGACTCCAATTCATGAACAAATCTTTAATTCGTCCCAAATCATCTTAGTGAATCAGTCGAACTGGTTCACAAAACCGAAGAATATGATCATGAATTGTTCTTGAGGCAACAACTCAGCGACTTATTGAACCAAGAACAGGTTTATAAGGAAACCAAATAAAGAAACAGACAAGTGCTCTCAGCATGAAGCATTCAAGGAATGTGACTAAAGGTATATTCCACCTTAAATGAAAATCCTGTCATCATTTATTCACCCTCATGTCATTCCAAACCTGTATGGCTTATGTTCTTCTCTTGATATTTCGAAAAATAACTAAGTACTTTCAGTTCCCATTGACTTCCTTTGTAAAGATGAAAAATGCAATGGGAATCAAAACTGTCTGGTTATAATCTTTATTCATAATATATCTTATTTTGCATTCAGCAGATGAAAGAAATGCATAATTTAGCTAAGTAACATGTACTGGAAAAATAACCACAATTTTATTATATGACAGATTTATCATAACACATAAAAATTGTTTAGTAACAGTTTTAGTTTTAGTAAAAAATAAAAATAATATTAATAAAAAAAAACAAAAAATAAAAATGTGTGTATATATATTTTATGAGCTGAATCATGACTGCAACAAACTGCAATGTGAGACAATTACAATAAACACTCTTATTAATAAAACTTGACTGCAAAAACTGTAATTTAATCCGAAATTAGAACATAATTGCATCTCTAACTTGATTTAATAGTGATTAGCATGGCCAGACATGACATCATTTATATTGACCTTGATATGAATACATTTAGAGTTTCACAAAAAAAAGGAGAAAACAGAAAGGAAAAAAAAATGGATCTTAAGATCTTATTGCTCTGGGAGAAATAAATACATTTACATGTATTCATTCAGCAGATCCAAATGCTTTTATCCAAAGCGACAAATGAAAAGTAGTACAACATTAGCGATTAGCCGTGTGTGCTTGGGGAGGCCCAGAAGACATCTGAAGAGCCTTATATATACATGAAATAGTATATTTGCATAAATGCTTCAATGCACAGAAGCAGTATAATTGTCCTTGCGCTACAATCTCAATCTTGGGGAACCATGTATTACACGCTCAGTAGTTGATTGTTCATTCTTGAGCGCAGGTGACAGAATACAAGATGTGCGCTGATTGCAGTGACAACAGTAAGACACAGAGGTAAAAAAGGGTATACCTTGAAATGTGATGCAAAAATAGAAGAAAAAATGAGTGCATGGTGACCATTTTCTGCAGTGTATATGCAACCTGATCTCATGATAATTCGTATGTATTTTATGTAAAAAGTGGTTCTACAAAATGTACATTTACTTGTTTTTACAGACACTAAAACATACAATACTGATGTATTTACAGCATCTAAACGTACAAACACTTATGTATTTTCAGTATTTAAATGTGTAATACTGACATATTGACAACACCAAAAAAAATACTTATGAATATTGAAATAACAACATTCAATGTATTATTATTGTTGTTTATAGTTGTCATATCAATGGCATTTTCTTTTCAATTGCATCATTAAATTGTTTACTCGTTTACTTAATATGAACAAACCTTTGCAGAAACATGTGCCCTGTTCCTAGGAGATGCATGACAAATGAAAATATATGCGTTCTAAATTGGCTGAAAATATCAAACATGTTTGATATCCTCGAACTGGATAGAACTGAAGTAAAAATTGGAGTCATTGAATTGAAAAATTGACCATTGTACACTACGCAGTTTTCTGTGGAATCTGGCAGACTGGCTCTGACTTTCCTCAACTAGCGTCAACTTGTTTAGATTGTAAAATTGGGGAAAGATTTGCTAAGTGTATTCCAGGCTTAAGTCGAATCAAGTAGAGATCTTATAAAGTGTGCATTTGTATCCTCCATGATCGCGTGTGCTCTGCATGACGGTCGGTCCATGTGAATTGAATGGGGACAGGAGGAGAGTTCAGTTTCACAGGAGATGCATGATTGGCAAACTTTAAACTCGTGATTTCAAACTGTATGCATTTGCCCACTGTCATATTCATGTCATTTGATGTGATATATGTAAAAGAAGTACCTTAGCTTTATTTGAAATAAAATCCCCAAAATCCCATTGCACACAAACTTCCCAGAATACAGAGTTTCCTGTTGGTTACAATGTTTACTTCCTTTTAATTATATTTTTATTAAATATTTATTTATTTGTAAAAAAACTTTGTCTTCCGAAGTATAAGTATGTTTATTTTACACATGTATTTTTTAACCATTTTCAAACGATTTAAAATTTCTTAAATATTGATTAAAATAAATACAATTATATCTGCTTTATATTGGCCAACGGCCACGCTGCTTTCCAAGATATCGGCATCGCCTGTCAAAAAAAACCATATCGGTCGACCACTATGTCTAACCAAACAAAACAAGGCAATTAAGCATAATTCCAGACCCATTTATGTTTGTTTGTTTATTTTTATTTATTTTTTAAGAGGAGATACATGAATGTGCACATATCAGACTTATCAACTAAACTTTGAAGAAGGTGACCTTACTTCATAAAGGGTGCATAGCAAAACAATTTCAGCAGACATTTCCAGGAGGTCGAACCATCTGGACAAAAGCACCCAAATTGAGTTCTCATATTTTTAATCGCATTGTTTTGAATCAAAGGCTGAATGGTCATCGCATCGCACTGCTAGCTGCTTTATAGTGTCTTCAATGTATCGTATGGTTGTGTCATGAGCTTATCTGGATATTGGCCTCAGTTATGGAGACCACTACTCTCTCTCTCTCTCTCTCTCTCTCTCTCTCTCTCTCTCTCTCTCTCTCTCTCTCTCTCTCTCTCTCGGTTAATGAGAAGATTCCAGATGGAGACAATATGATATAGCGAACTGAACCTTGCATTTAAAGTCAAAAGGTGCCTCTGGCACTCAACCTACCTCCTGGTTTCATTTTCAATTTTGTGTCTGTGCTGCTCTGTGATAGACTGAATGAAGCACAGTCTTCCATCTGACTGCTTCCAAGATCAATTCTGCACTGTTAGCTGCACCTGTAATCCTCCTGCCTGCAAAAACGATACACTGACCAATCCACACTCTCTCTATTGCTCTCTTGTAATGGTGACTGAACAAACGACCTAGCTGGCTTCAAATAGTCACGTCTCAAAAGCAGTATCACTCTACAAGCACAGTCTCTGTATTATTGATTCATTCAGTCATATGAATTAAAGACCATGGACTATTGAAAATGTAGTGAAGGTAAATTATGTTGTACAGCTTCATATACACTCAAGAGGCTCTTTGCTCTATTTTCTATTGAATATTCTAAACTGCCTGATTGCATAACAGTATATTTAGCTATCTATCCATTTTGAAGCAAAGCATTTCAAAAAATACATTTTATGTTTTATAAATAAATACAAATGTTCCCCAAATGTAATAATGATCATTAAAATATAATCAGGACATGTTTTATTGATATCATAATTTCCAACATTATTACTTCAGTTTTAAGTGTCAAGTGATCCTTCAGAATCTAATATGCTGAAGTTTTAATAATGTAGCATTTATTTGAAATAATGTAGATTTTTTTGTGTTTTATGTCCATACTGAAAAAATATTTGGATCATATGCTGGTTTATTTAAAGATCATTTTTGTGTAGTGTTTGTAACAGAATATGTTGACATGATTTCATGTTCAAAAAATATCAGATTTTCATAATATAGTACATTATTGTAATATGTTGATCTCTCTCAAGCGTTTGGTTTTCATACAAAGTCCTTCCTTACAAGCACAGTCTGCTCTGATTGGCCAGTGACCCAGAGCATTGATTGACCGAACACCACAATAACGGTCGGAAAATTCTCACCACTTTCCATAATGCTAGAATATTTTAAACTCAAAATGAAAGAAAGACAGTTAATAATGTCCTTAGTTTTACCATCCAGTCAATGAAACCAACTCAAAGTGCATTTGCTCAAAAATACACAGTACACATTCTTAACTACTATTGCGGTTACTGTCTGAACCAAATAAATAAAATGTTTGAATGAGCTGTTTTAGGGGTCTTTAACTTTGTCTTTAGTCTTAGTCTTTAACTTTGATAAAGAATATATCTTTGGTTTTGAGACTTAAGTCTTTGCAACTTCAAGGATCTTATCTACGCACAATTAGCTTGTAACACTCCAAAGAGAAATGAAAACTTGAAATCTCATGATCGTATGACCCCTTTAATTTCTTTCCCATAAATTAATAAAAATGACTACAAAATAAAGCCATAATACCATGTGTTAGCTAGTGCCACATAATATTCTAAAATGCTATTAAACTCACCTACGTAAAAGTATAAGAGTGGAAGTGAAGCAGTCAGTTCCAAGCTTACATTATTTAGTAAAGTGATTTCCACTTTGATTAAAATATATAACAAACATGATTAATGTAACCTATCTGAAGATCGGGCCAGTGCTGCTTCCTCAAAGTTTATTATTCTCACGTGTTTTAAGCCTTGTCAGTTTAAATATTAAATTATTTTAAGCCATACAAGCATGAGACACCACAAAATAGATTTTGGTACTTACATGCTGTGATAGACATTTTCTGAAAGAGATTTAAATGAGGTACTCACGTGTTGTGATACATAATTTCTGTTCGCGCCAGTGGTGCCGCACGAGCACACACACACACACACACACACACACACACACACACACACACACACACACACACACACACACACACACAAAGAAAGCCACAGCTCGGTTCGGACAACACATGAGTACCAAATTGGGCTTTCTTTGCACGCCTTCATCAGCAAATGCATACAAAAGCAAGTCGGAATGACAGTCTTGAGGAGTATTCACGTAAACAAGTATTGTTTCCGATCCGCACTTTACCCCAAACCAGCAGGTTCATGACATCTCCAACCCCTAATACTGCATGGTCCCATCACCGTATGACCTCAAATGCATAGGCAATGGCACTTATTATGGACTCAACAGTGCTTTCAAGGTCATCTTCCTCCATTTCAAAACAAGCGTGTGTTCAAAATGTCAATAAATGCTTATATTACTATACTGGCCATCGGAGCGAACCGACCTGTGACGTCACATGCTGTGGTACTGCAAGATGGTGGCGCCCTTGCTCCAAAAGCTATAACAAAACAACTTTTTTCTTTAAAATTATAATATTAATCATGTTTGTTATATATATTTTTTATCAAAGTGGAAATCACTTTACTAAATAATGTAAACTTAACTGACTGCTTCACTTCCACTTTAATATTTTTGAGGCCACCTGTACATAGTCAAAAATAGTCAAATTCAGTTAAATATGGCCCTGCTAAGGTAGAACACGTTGTTTCCCAAACCCACAGAGCAGCATCTGGATTCTGGTAATGTTCCTAACCTCCGGTGGACAGAATTGAGATAGTGAATACCCTTCAGCAGATATCTAAGTCACAAGTGTTCAAACACTAAATGCCCCATTCATCACTCCAACAGCCCTAGAGTGCAATGAGAGCCAAGCAATGCAAGACTGTAAAACCTGGATTCTACACCTCTCATGTCTCTCCACGTGAGTTTATGGGTTTTCTTTTGTACAAGACTACCAATGACTGATATAAACGGAGGATATATATAGTGTATACTGTTTACAATCTAACAGTCACAGTTAGGTTGTGTGACAATGCTGTGGGCAGCGACATTTATTTCATCAGTGTAGAAGTGTCAGAAAGAGGTCACTTGTTCTGATCCTACACTGAGGTTGTTATAAAGAAGAGTTGGGCACCATTCCAGATTTGATAGGAAATGCAAGTACAAATAACGCAAAACGTCAATTCAAAGTAGAATTTACATATAAAAAATTCATACAAATGCTGCCAATGTAACGACTTGAGAGGATAGCAGGCTATATACTATATTAGGCACTTAAATATATACTGTAGAACTTAAAGTAAAATGTAAAATGTGCAATAAAAATAAGTTCAAAAAAATTATTGGAGTATAAATTTGCAGTATTTCTCTTTCCAAATTTCCAACACATTTTTATGGCCCTTTTATCATTATATATCACGGCATTGCATTTATTTCAATAAATATATCAATAATTATTTAATTTAAAATGTTACATTTTGAATTGTGCACAATTATGTTATCAAAACCAAGCTGAAATATACATTTTAATAGTTCGGATCACTTTTATGAATTAATTAAATTAATGAATGAAACAAAACATACATTCGTAAAAAGCGCTATACACATAATTGAATTGAACTGAATTGAATTCAGTTACTAAACTTACATTCTGCATCCTTACACTGGACATCATTATCACATCATAATTTCATAATTTCCTAAAACTACTTTGAGCAGCCCACAGGCTAAACTCTATGGAGATGAGACCCTGTTCTTCACCAAGCAGGAAACAGCTGGGTTGAGACCAGTTGAGAGAGTAGATACATTGAGTTACTATCTGGTTTGATCGGACAGTGAAGTTGAGACTAGGGGCCAGCTTTGATGTAACATCTGGGCGATGCACAAAACAATGAGGAAGTCAGGCCTGCCTGCTGATGTTTATGACAAACACAAAAGGACTAAGCCTTGGGTACAGCCATCTGCTCATGTATGGTCATATACGTGTGTACATATGAGTGTGTCTCTAACGGGCAAGTTTGCTATTGCGATTCTCCTGCCTGGAGCCAGATGGAGAGGAAGCCGGGTTACTCACTGCCGTTCAGTCATAACATATTAAGGCTCTGTGCTAAACAGACAGTAAGTCAACTCTCACGGCACAGTTCTAGGCCTCTGCTGTACAAACCATCCGCCTGTGTCGTCATCTCACTTCCCGCAAGGCTATGCGTTACCGGGACAGTTATGAGTTCGAAGGCTCCTACGGTGACCTATAAAACTGCATAACTGTGCCTTACAGCAGGGGTCTTCAAGACGGGGGCCCACGACCCCTAGGGGCCCCACAGTGATACTACATGACGTTATTCTTTGAAATTAAATTAACATTAAGAAAAAAAATGAAATATGCTTTACACAAAAAATATCTAATTAAACTTTAAGTTTAAATTAATCTCTGACATTAAAACCATTAGTAAAGGCAACACTCAGTCGCTTAACCTAAAAAAAGATACAAAATAATAATAGTGATAATATTTTTGTATTTACAAAAACAGCTGCAAATTATAGAGCTTTAAATTTAACTGTTAAAGCACTTTCCTTGAAAATAATTGGATATGTTGCTTTATGGTGATTATATTTTAATGGTTTATAATTTTTAGTCCACATTGAGGTTTTTAGGCCATTTTTACAGTTCTGACTAAATGTATGTCTCTTCTTTGGCTTGATTTTATTAAATAGAATTTGCTAAATCTATTTTCAGTTTATCAGAACTTTCCAAGCATAAAAAGTCCAAATACAAAATGCAATAAGTAGCAACGTGCACTGGTCAGATGGGGCAAGTGACAGCTCTGTCCACTGGCATGAAACTCCAAGGACAGCTTTTCTGTTGTATAGCTTACATAAATATATGTGACCTAGTAAATTAATTAAAGAAGTCTGTGTAACATAGCCTATAATTAATAAGAGACACATGCGCTGCAATTTATGGAACCAACAAACTATAAAGTGTACGAGGTTAAAATCACAAATGCGGAGCCAAAAACGAGAGAGAAGAGGCCTGGGCACCCACGCAAGAGCTACTTATTTCTTGGCTGTCACCTTTCATTAGACAGCACAACAGATAGAGAGAGCTGACTGAAGTGTTGCATCAAAATTGCAGGTCGGTAATTCCAGGCCACCTGTGGGCTGTGTGAATATTTCAAAGGGGGCTCTCCCAGACACTGTGAGGGAATGCTGTGGTTACTCTTTTTTTTTTTTTTAGTGTAGAGAATGAAGATGTGAAGAGGTGTCAGGAGAGGGTCACTTGCTCTGACCCTACACTGAGATAGGGAACTGAATAAGAAACTGCACACAGCCTTGCTATAAAGGCCAAGCTGAAATGATAATTTCAGGACTATTATTTTTCCAAGAAGACAGTAAATAAATAAATACATTGCTTTATAAGAACTATACCAGTAATGCTGGTAGGCAAACCAAATAAATAAAACAAGCGATGATGGTAAACGGAACACTATTTTCATGTATAGTGCATGACTAATGATAAAACTCACTACATATCAAAATATACTAGCTGACTGCTCTCCCTCTCAGTCTCTCAATGATCAAACACACTCAAAAGGAAGTTATTTTTGAAAGTACATGTAACTAACATAGATCACTTTTGCATCTGTACTGTACAATGCTCATTCACCATCACCAGTTTTATCATTCCATGTTACAAAGAGGGAACATTGCTGAGGGTCCATGCATTGAAGGATGTGCATTTTCAGGACAGTATTTTGAGGTTCCGTGTATTGAAGGTTGTGCATTCATCAGTACAATACAAAAATAAAACGTATTTATCTAAAACCCAGCATTCATCTCCAAACACAGAATAACACCATCTAGGTGGAATGGGGAAAGAAAGAATGTCAATAAAAAAACTGCCAAATGGACAAGGACATCCGGCGAAGTTTAGATTCTCATAGATAAACTGTATTCAAATAGTACAACAAACTCGTGTTGATTATGTCAATGAGCAGATATACTTTGAAATGCCGGTACAAAGGCAGCGGCTGACTGGGGACAAGAATTCAGTAAACATTCTACCAATCCTTTGGAGCATGCAGAAGTCTATTTTTGTGTGGGTTTGGGGAAAAGCTCAGTACAGCTCTGTGCCTTTGAGCTCTAAACACAGGGCAATATGGCCATCCATACTCACTAATGACTGAAACGATGAAAACCAGGGATGACACAACTACCAGTGCTTTGGAAGTCAACACTAAAAGTGAGGTGAAAAAAAAAACTGAAAAAGAAAAAGAAAAATGGAACCAGTAATGTGTTGAAAAAACAACAATCAAACATGAATTTGAAGAAAATTATATAACTGTACAGCTTTTTTTCTAATTAGCTTCTCAACAAACTCTGAATCATCACTGTGTTATCTAAAAAGTATGCAATTAAGACTGTCAATTAAGTAGCTTTATTTTAAGCATCGCTTGCACAATATGTATCTTTTTTGTTATTTGTATGTTATATTGCTTGTAATGTTCTCTTAGTCCTTTATTACTGACTGTTTACTTTTTTAATTACCTGAAGAACTTAAAGCAATGTTTGCTTGTATGCAGTTTAAGTCTGCATGGAGTCTTTACATTTAATTTATTATATTTATAAACACATTTGAAATAAACAGTGTGTTCAACAGATTGTGCATTTTGCTTTGATTTAAAATATACTGACTATCGGAACTAATATAGTGAAAACTCTAACTGAGGAGTTTATGGGCAAGCGCAAACCCTCTTTTGGCATTAAAAAAGTATTTATGTAAAAGACACGCAGTGAAAAATTTGCAATGAAAAAATGTGGATGGCGGACCTTATTGTATATTCATTTGTATGGAGTGTCCCTTTCAGACACAAAATGTATGAGTAGATAATTAAAATGAGTCACGCAACATAATTTACTAAGGTTTGCAGTAGTCAATTTACTAGTATTTGAGCTAATTATTTACTGTCCGAAAAAGCATATCTTAACCCATTTTGCACTCGACATGGCTGTGATTATTGCTGCCAGGAGGAGGCACCGTGGACAGCAGAGAGTATGTGGTAGAAAGGAGATAATGTTTTCCATTCATAGATTTTTTTTTCAGAATGCCAGAGGATTAGCAACAGCTGCTTGTGTGTGACTTTACACTAATTTGCGCTGCTCTTGGTAGAACACGTTGGTCATTATGCAAATGAGATGCTGTGTCTGTGTTCTTTAATATGCATATTGTCAGTAGATCACCAGCAGAACTTTACAATCCCATCCCAATCCCATCTAATCCTTTTTTTTGGAATTGTTCTCTCATGGTAATTTGCCTTGTAGTAGCCCTTATATTCAATATATATTTTTGAACAGATCAACGACCATGCTAGTCATTGCAAACCCATAAGTTCTGTTAAAATCATCCAGATAATTTTCAAACTAGTCTTAAAAATAGTCTGCCCATCAATGTGTTAAAAGCTCTTGCAGTGTGGGAATTTCTCTGAGATAGCCTCTTTTAAAATCCTCTCCACGTTGCTAAAATGTGGTTTGATTTCCTTATTCTAAACGATTTGCTTACATGACTGCGATTACTTCCACAAGCTATCAGCATTGTCGGTACTCTGGAGTCTCCTAGCGTTGTGGCACTTTCATGTCCCACATCGCCCCTCCTCTGTTTCTTAATACGTCTCCTCATTTCAAACACTGGAATGCAATCACCTAGTCTCCCTCAGTGGACACACAAATCAGCAAAAAGCCTCTTCATCTCGCATCTTATCAAAACAGTTCTCGCTTGACAAACGGCAGTATGGAATATATTATGAAAGCGTTACCCTCATAAAATATGCGTTGCTGCAGCTTACACACGATAATAAAGGAATAAAGAATCTCTCTATAGTGGAAAATATGCTAATTAGCCAAACAAAACATTCATCAAGAACTTTGCTGTTGAAGAAAGAGTCGGCAGTAAGAGTGCTTCATTATTGATAGACTATCTCATTGACCTGTTCTTGGCAGAGTTTGGAAATCGATGAGGCGTCGATCTCATATCCATATTTGGCCTGATGAACATATGGCAAAATGTTTTGTTCTTGTGAGGTTGGTGGAGCAGCTTCATTAATCATCGCTTCTTCTAATGGGCCAGCAGAGAGCACTCACGGCTTCTTAATGACGCTGGAGCCCGTCCCGGCCTCTCTCTGGCACTGGCCTGTTTGGATGTCTTTTGTGAGCCGAGAGTTAAGGGAACGGACCCCACATCCTCCCGGTGTCAAAGGGAGCCTGTTTTGAGCACAGGCCTGCTAAAGCATGCCACCCATTGGCCGCAGAGGCAGATGGGCACCACAGGGAATTCCGAGAGGTGTAGCGGCAAATCTGTCAACATACTACAAACATGGTGGGTAATTAATGTGGCAGAAAGGGAAGTCAGGCCCTTCCTCCAACAACACGGTTCATACTGGGTTAAGCTCAGACTGAGGAGCAAACGGATGAGCCATAACTGGCCTGACATTGAAGAAAACTGTACTTTATTATGTTCTGATGCAGCTGAAGGATATGGGAAGGTGCTCCCAAATGTTAACAATTTTAAGGATGAAATAATTTAAAATAACTATGTGATAAAATGCATGCTGTGTCTGCTCTCACAGATATAGGACAGAAATGGAAAGATTAGCTTAAAAAGACTGAATCGCGAGATACAGTCTATAGCAGAGATCAAAACGCCAGAGAATATGAACTGACTGTGAAAGCTTATCTAACAGTGTTCAGGTAACTCATTATAGGACTCCATCTATTATTTACCAGAAGCACACACCAGTGTGCTTTCCAGAGGAACCAAATTGTAAGCCTAATTTGGTGATTCCTTGGGGGATGCATACATTAGTAACATTAGTAAAGACAGTTTGCCATTTACCTGGATTGTATATATATATATATTTGTGATGCACGGATGGCGGTTGTATCCCCAGGTAATCCGCAGATCGGGTGGGTCATATCATAAAAAATACATTCTAATTAATTGCGGGAGGGTGGATGAGATAAATCATTAGTGATGCAAATATTCTCTAAAATATGAATGTGTTTTATATTCATTTTTTCATCAGGCAGACAGACACACATATTTCATTTCTGTGTGTGTTCGCCTGTTCGGGAAGTTGCAGTGACAGATACAGTGGCATTCCAGATAAAGTTTGAATGGAGTAAAGCGTGTGTTTCTGCTATTAAGAAAGTGTAGACTATAATCTGGCTAAAGAAGGCCTAATTAGTCCTAAATGTTAATTTAAAAGCAGCCTATTATCATTGTATTAGCCTGGTACCATTACTCTTACGGCTCTGATGACATTTTGTTCCATCCTCCATGCGGTGCCAAATCAAACCAGGAACGAAGCACCTGGATTCGCGAGACCACGAGATTCTGGGATGCTTCTGAAACGTGCCGCGGCGTGGCTGGCATAATATATATACATCTATGGGTATAAAAACAAGCATTGACTGGACTAGAGCGACCGTGATCAGCTCCGGTGGCCGCGTCGGAGCCGTAATGCTCGGCAGACGTGATGCGCAGATCAGCTCTCACATCACTGAATCTGCTGTTTAGAAGGCTGCTCGACAGTAGGGATTTTTGTTTTGTTGCAAAGGTCTTTATCAGTCTTTTGAATGGCTACACTATCAGTTATTTACTTACAACCAGTTATTTTCCCTCACAAAACAGCCAACATACAACAGTCCTCATACAATGCTAAAAAAATAATACTAACAATATTAGTATTATTATTCGTAATGAGTACGAGTATGTTTTTACATGACTAAATTGTCCTGTGTTTAAATACTTCAAAAAGAGACAACGGTGGATTTATACAGAGAGGTGAAAAAGCTGTAATTTTGTTGTTGGAGTAAAAGTGAAAAGGCTATAGACCCATGGACAGGTTATTAACAGGCTGCTAGGCCCAGTTTAGTGGTCTTCTGTTACCTATAAAGCTGGCTTTAAGGAGGTATAAATCTCAGCAGAGCTGAAGGCTATCTCTCTCGGGATCAAGACCATGTGTCTGTATGCTGGAAAAATCACTCAGGGGTAAGAGATTTGTGTGGGAACAAGAGGAAATGGCGACATCCATGGTGCCAGGTTTTTGTGCCCTGGCTACAGTTACTATAGCATCTTGACCCTGCAGTCTGGTGCCCACTTAAAAAGGCCAAAACAAAGGTTTGAGGTTTTGCTCCTGTTAGCCTCTGCTGGTGGATGCCGTAACTACTCCATCTGGCAGCAAAACAAGTAGTATTCTCCATTTACAGCCACACAAAAATATCCTTGTTGAAATAACTTTTCAAGCAACATTTAAATAACAAATAAATATTATTTATATAAAGCATATTAATAATATTGATATAATATGATATAAACCCAGCTAAAGTCGATTTTTTGTGATTTACTGTTTTCTACATAAAATCATGCTTCATAAGGTAAAGAACATTCTGTGAAAATGTAACCTTCATATCTTTAATATTGACTGAGTAAGGCCATGTCAAAGATTGAAATTATAGTGAAATTAATAGTTGAAATCCAACTTTGATGCTTGTTATCTCATAATTAGATTTTGCGACTTTAGCCTGGATTTCATGGAGAGGGTCACTAATATTTATTTACATTACATTAAAATAGACAATTTACCAGTTACAAAATACATTTTTGATGCACCTTACATCAAATGGACACTAGTGCCAATGAGATGAATGATGAATGATAAAAAAACAGCATATGCTGGTTAGGTATATTTTGAAGCATGGCTGCTGGTTTAATCTGGTTCTTAGCTGGTCATGAGCTGGTTGAAGTTGGTCATGTGCTGGTCCTAAGCTGGTCCTAAGCAGCATAGATCCAGCACATGACCAGCTTAAACCAGCTCAAGACTAGCTCAAATCAGCAGGCATGCTTCCTTACCAGCATATGTTGTTTTTTCAACATGGATTAAAGGCCAAAATATTATTTCTTCTTTCTTTTTTTTAAAACAGCATAAATATGGATGTAAAAATAGTACAAAAAAAGGGCCAGATTGCTGCAGTTTGGCAAAAAAAAGGCATCATCAAAGTAAGTTAATATCTGTTGGCTAACCCCTGCATGGCTGTTAAACAAAACCTTCAAAAAACCATAATCTGTCCTGTAGCGGGATGAACGCAGATCTATTTTTGAATATCGTTCAGAGGTGGGTGTGCTTTGTGTGTCTGTTAGCTGGAGATAAGGTCAAGTGGGAGCCATAGAGCCAGCTGAAAATCACATGTCCGGTCCTTAATGCCCAAGAATTACGCATCCATGAGGCAAAGCGTGAGAAAAAGAGAGATGAAGGGACCTGGCAGATCTGGAAAATCATGCTCAGTTCCAACACAATAAGTGGGACATTAGGCTGTCATTTTGGCTCAAACAGAGTGGCCATTCTGGCTGGGTTTGTGCACATCTGCAGCGTGGAGAGCATTCGTGCATGAACAGAGGAGCTAATGGAGTCACTGAAGGGTTTGAATGTCCTCTTATGACACCATTCTCTGCAGCAACAGGACTGATGTGATGATCGTTCAACCGGCCAGAAAGCCAAACGAGTCTCAGGGCTCAAGCACGGGGGGCCCTGCAGGTGTTGGCGTGACCCAGCGGGAGACCCGCTCACCTGTGTGCCCACTGCGACAGCTGCTGCGGGGGAAAAAAAACAGTCCGCTGGAGCACCCCATCAACACATACTATATACGCTTGAGTATGTGTTTTCCTGTGTTTATTTTTCAGTAGCGACTAACTTGCCTGCTGGGGATTGGAGTAATTACCAGTCTGGCTTACCCTAGTCATTAGAATTTATTTATTATCCATCAGAAGAGGGAGAATATAATTAGAAATCACAGGGATACAAACATGCAATTACTATTCGAATACATGTCTCCTCGGCAGAGGCCAGAGAAGCCTTATTAATAATTCAGAACAGCTTCCTCTAAGAGCCCAGTGGTACGACAACTGACACACTGTGTCTGCTCAGCTCCTAATGAGGATTAAGAGCAGTAAGACACCAGGATGTGTCTCTCATGACAATGAATGACTGGTCGACTGTGCCAGGTCCTTAATGCGAATAGGTAAAAATACAAGCTACAGAGGCTCAAGATAAAATCCAGCATCTGAATTTGATGATACAAGATATATATTCCATTGTAATCTGAGTTTATTCTTTTCGAAACAGCGACAAGTTACAGAAGATTTGCTTAGCTGCTTTGTTTATATTTGTGTTGGTATTCAGGCAAGCTCCACCCATTGTGAAATCTCATTGGTCTGATGAGAACTTCAAGTATTTTCTGATTGGCTATGACTGTAATGCTCACCCAGCGTTTTTGCTATCATTATGGACATGCACTACAATTTAAAAGTTACCTTCTTATGATTGTAGGCTTTAGGCTCCATGGAAACTAAGTGTACAGAAATTGGTGACCAGTAGTAATGAGAAAATTCAAAATACATATATTTAGAATGACATGACTGTGAGTAAATTATGAATACAAACTCCATACTGTAGACAATCAGCTAAATGATGAACACAGGCAAACAGCATGCCTACGATCCTTTAGAGACTAAAAGACCAAACTCAATGATATCAGTAATACTGGCTTCAATTACTGCATTCTTGAATGTTGATGTGATAAACAGATTCATCATTCACAATAATTGAAAAACCTTTGGGGACACTGAAATCATTTGAATTTGAATAGACTTATTATTATTCTATGGGCCGGTGATAAACCTACTCACTCACCACCCAGATACCGACTGCTGTGTCCGAGGCTAAATAGAACAACAATAGGCATGAATAAAACCCCCTCTAATGCACTATCACTCAACCAAACGACAGCAGATTTGCACAATGACCACACAACTGAACACAGATTTGCAGCTCTCTATACTGCATCTCCCACACCTGTTGCGCATTGTCTTAGCAAAGTGGTTGCATAATCTAGCACTCAAAAATTTCCACTTGTGAGTGATATTTTATCGATTATTTCTTAGCTGCATGAAAACTGAAGTAATGCAAAAACGTCCCAGGTTACGTATGTAACCCTGGTTCCCCGAGGGAACGAGACGCTGCGTCGAGACGCTAGGGGAACGCCATCAGCGTTGTCCAGCTCTGAATCATATGTGTAATCAGTCAAAATTGACGGCCAGGACGTCAGGTGCGGTGACGTCACGACCAGGATGCTTAAAAGCACGTGATGTGCAGCGGCGCCAGCTTCCAGGAATGAAGCATAGCTCTAGTAGGGATGCCGGAAGTATGGCCCTGCGACGCAGCGCCTCGTTCCTCGGGGAACCAGGGTTACATCGTAACCTGGGACGTTCCCCTCCGGGAACATCGAGCTGCGTCGAGACGCTAGGGGAACGAGATATCCACGCCGCCATACTTGCAAATCCCTGCTTAGTGTGTGGAGTGCACAGCTATGGCAAGGGAAAAGACAAGCCAGGGGTGGCTCGCAGAGCCAGGTCGTAGTACCTGGAAAGTTAGGGGCGAGCCCACCCACCAGCGTCACAGATGTCCTGCACAGGTACACCTGCCAGAAGGCCTTGGAGGCCGCCATACCTTAAGTAGAGTGAGCCTTGATTCCCAAAGGCGAGGGGAGATCAGAGGACTCGAGGTCATAGGAGAGCATCCAGATCCACTACTTAGCATAAGCACCCTGGCCTCCACCGGAGGAAAGCGTTTGCCTATTGAAAGGCCACCAAGAGGCGTGGTAGGTGCTATAGCCGCCACGTAGACCTTCAGGGTGGAGTGGGCTAACTCTGCGGAGAAAGCGGGCCTGCGAGAGCTCCAGCACTGTCCCAACAGGCAGTTAACTGGATCAAGCTGGCGGTCTCCGCACCCGGAGTCTCAACTTCAGGGCGTACAGTTTCCTTATTGAGGGAGCTCTAGATTGGAGGATGGTCTCAGCAACCTCAGTTGAGAGACCAGAGGCTATGAGTTGTGCCCCTCGGGAGCCACACCCATAGTTTCCACAACTCCGAGCGGGGTGAAAGATCATGCCCGCTGCCAGTGAGAGGATATCCTCCTGACGGAATCCCCATGGAGAGGCCGTCGAGGAGAGAAATCGGGTCAGAGACTATACTCGGCCCGGCCAGAACAGGGTTTTTCAATAGAAGGACCCGTCCATGCGCACTCTCTCTAGAACTCCCAGGAGCTGAGCGATCGGGGAGGCGTACAGGAAGCCTCAGCCACGATTGTACCATAGCATCCAGCCCCTTAGCGGAGCTGGATGCCTGCCTCGACAGGATGGCTGCTCTATCCTTTACAAAGGAAGAACCCGATATTAATACGCTTTGCCCCCAAAGCACATTTCAGGAACTTCCTGTGATGGGGAAGGAGTATGCATCTTTAGATCGCTCGTGACCACCAGTCCTCGGATCTGGTGAGAGACACGTGCT
This sequence comes from Gymnocypris eckloni scoliostomus, assembly GCA_027564155.1. Lineage (NCBI taxonomy): Eukaryota > Metazoa > Chordata > Actinopteri > Cypriniformes > Cyprinidae > Gymnocypris > Gymnocypris eckloni. Next base: position 28,132,250 of record CM050416.1, read on the forward strand.
TGAAGAGAGCTTTCTGAACTTCAGTCGTGTGACTGAGCGGTTCAGTTAGCTTAGATCTAAGACGGACGCAACCCCTTTCCCCGGAACAATGAAGTACGGCTGTAGAACCTGGACTCTTTGTCTAGAGCAGGGACCACCTCGATGGTCTCCTCCCTCAGGAGAGTGCCCACTTCTTGTTCCATTACCAGAGCCTGCTCGCCCGTAGAAAAGGCTGCGGCAGGCGCCACATAGCCTTGTTCTACAGTGTGCGTGACCCATCGAGACACATTTGGCAGCAGTTCCACGCTGCCGAATAGTCTACTAAGGGAACCAGTCTCTCGAGACTGGTCTCTGGTGTATAGAGCGGCTAGCTCGGTGCCCTGGAACGGAGGACCGGCAGGGGACGGCCGATCTAGCTGCTCTAGAGACCCCGAAGGGTGGCGAGCCTCCCAGCTCCGCTACATTTCTGGGCGGAAGAGACTGAGAGAAGCGCTCGCTGGAAACCGCTGCGCCCTGGAACACGGCAGGGTTAGCAGACTGATCTCCTGAGGGCACTGAGGAGAGGCAGGCACCGTGTAATGCGGTGTAAACCGCTCTTCCCCAGAGGGGCCTGCCCTCATAAGTCCTGGGATGTAGCATCAGGACTGCCTTAGAAGTCTCCTATTGGAAACGACGGTCCTCAGACCCGTCATCTCTAGGAAGACTAAGGAACCAGAGTCTGCTCAGGCAGGACCCAATAAGACACGCTTGGCAAGGGCTCCCACACCGCCAGATGACTTACTAAGGAAACCAGTCTCTTGAGACTGGCCTCTGGTGTACTTAGAGCGGCTAGCTCGGTGCCTGGAACGGAGGACCGGCAGGGGGGCCGATCTAGCTGCTCTAGAGACCCCGAAGGGGTGGCGAGCCTCAGCTCCGCCACATTTCTGGGCGGAAGAGACTGAGAGAACGCTCGCTGGAGACCGCTGCGCCCTGGAACACTGGCAGGGTTAGCAGACTGATCTCCTGAGGGCACTGAGGAGAGGCGGGCACCGTGTAATGCGGTGTAAACCGCTCTTCCCAGGGGCCTGCCCTCATAAGTCCTGGAATGTAGCATCAGGACTGCCTTAGAAGTCTCCTAAGGGAACGACGGTCCTCAGACCCGTGTACTTAGAGCGGCTAGCTTGGTGCCCTGGAGCGGAGGACCGGCAGGGGCCCGATCTAGCTGCTCTAGAGACCCCCGAAGGGGTGGCGAGCTTCCCAGCTCCGCTACATTTCTGGGCGGAAGAGACTGAGAACGCTCGCTGGAGACCGCTGCGCCCTGGACACTGGCAGGGTTAGCAGACTGATCTCCTGAGGGCACTGAGGAGAGGCAGGCACCGTGTGTCACGGTGTACACCGCTCTTCCCCAGAGGGCTTGCCCTCACCAGTCCTGGGCCTTGGCATCAGGACTGCCTCAGAAGCCTTCTAATGGAAATGACGGTCCTCAGACCCACGTCATCTCTAAGGCCTCAGACTAGGAACCAGAGTCTGCTCAGGCAGATCCCAATGAGACACGCTTGGCAGGGGCTCCCAAGCCGCTGGGTGGCCTACTAAGGGAACCAGTCTCGAGACTGGCCTCTGGTGTACTTAGAGCGGCTAGCACGGTGCCCTGGAACGGAGGCCGGCAGGGGACGGCCGATCTAGCTGCTCTAGAGACCCCGAAGGGGTGGCGCCTCCCAGCTCCGCTACATTTCTGGGCGGAAGAGACTGAGAAAGCGCTCGCTGGAGACCGCTGCGCCCTGGAACACTGGCAGGGTTAGCAGACTGATCTCCTGAGGGCACTGAGGAGAGACGGGCACCGTGTGTAACAGCGGTGTACACCGCTCTTCCCCAGAGGGGCCTGCCCTCACCAGTCCTGGGCTTTGGCATCAGGACTGCCTCAGAAGCCTCCTATTGGAGATGACGGTCCTCAGACCTCGTCATCTCTAAGGAAGACTAGGAACCAGAGTCTGCTCAGGCAGATCCCAATAAGACACGCTTGGCAAGGGCTCCCACACCGCCAGGTGACTTACTAAGGGAACCAGTCTCTTGAGACTGGCCTCTGGTGCTTAGAGCGGCTAGCTCGGTGCCCTGGAACGGAGGACCCGGCAGGGGACGGCCGATCTAGCTGCTCTAGAGACCCCGAAGGGGTAGCGAGCCTCCCTCTCCGCTACATTTCTGGGCGGAAGAGACTGAGAGAAGCGCTCGCTGGAGACCGCTGTGCCCTAGAACACTGGCAGGGTTAGCAGACTGATCTCCTGAGGGCACTGAGGAGAGCAGGCACCGTGTAATGCGGTGTACACCGCTCTTCCCCAGAGGGGCCGGCCCTCAAGGCCCTCCTGCATCAGGCGTTCTGGCCGAAGACTATCGATCCGCAGATCCGTCTTCGGCCCGGGCGCGTCACTCTGACTCGATTCTGGCGAGTACAGTGACATTCCCGAATAAGGAGCTGGAACACAATTGGGGCTGCTCCGCCCAAGCTGACCACCTCAACCTCCTTGGAGGAAGAGGTAAACATTGTGCTCTCACTTGAGAAGCATCCCAAGAGGCTCTTGTATGTCATATACAATATATAATTGTATATATTTCTACAATATATATATATATATCATATATATATATATATATATATATATATATATATGTATAAATATATATCTAACTTTCATAGTCGGATAAAATGCATAGTTAATTATTCAAAATTAAATGCAGTCAAACACCCAGACAAGTAAACACGGTCTGAAGTGCATAAATGAACCGAGAATCACCATAATGAGCTCGGAACAAAACAAATAAATCTTCTTGGAGAAACTGTTGCAGATTAGCGCACTCTCACTCAAGGGGAAGAACTACAGCTTAGGCTTCCGCCCGGAGAGCGCTAGACCTGGGGAATACAGGTGGAAATAGGCGAACCCGTCTCCAACCCGTCCGCCAGATCTATGTGCGATCCCCGTGATCTCACTCGCCGCGGTGCCTCAGCAGCAGCGGACCTTGAGATTCATAGGCGCGGACACACTCCTCGAGCGTGCCGGCGGGAGCACAATGCATTGCAGCGGACGCTGGATCTGATGGGAAAAGAAGATAGGGATCACCCGTCTTAATCTCCCATCTAATCCATCTGCAGCACAGCCACTGCTCCGCCTCAGCGGCAGCGTGGCAGGTGCTGCGAGGGCGCAGGTGAAAACTCCCTCCTCAAAGAGAGTTTCGCCTCCAGCCAGATCATCGCAAAAACTGTGTGTATCCCGAGAGAGCGCTAGACCTGGGGAATACAGGTGGAAATAGGGCGAACCCGTCTCCAACCCGTCCGCCAGATCTATGTGCGATTCCCGTGATCTCACTCACTCGGTGCCTCAGCAGCAGCGGACTGGAGATCATAGGCGCGGACACACTCCTCGGAGCGTGCCGGCGGGAGCACAATGCATTACAGCGGACGCTGGATCTGATGGGAAAGAAGATAGGGATCACCCGTCTTAATCTTTCCATCTAATCATCTGCGAGCACAGCCACTGCTCCGCCTCAGCGGCAGCGTGGCAGGTGCTACGAGGACGCAGGTGAAAACTCCTCCTCAAGAGAGTTTTCGCCTCCAGTCAGAGAGGAACACACAGTCTGTAACGTGATCTACTTTCGCCCTCATTGGCCTTTGATATGTCTGCTTCTAGTCTTTCTTTGCCTATCTTTTAAGAATAAACTTTCTTATTTCCTATCTGATAGTAACAGACTCACAGAACACATTCGACTGACACACACAGAGAGCTTTGCTGAATGACAAAAAGCTGGCGCCCGGCTGCACATCACGTGCTTTTAAGCATCCTGGTCGTGGCGTCACCGCACCTGGACGTCTGGCCGTCAATTTTGACTGATTACACATATGATTCAGAGCTGGACAACGCTGATGGCGTTCCCCTAGCGTCTCGACGCGGCTCGATGTTCCCGGAGGGGAACTAGAATTACCCTAGATCTTTTGAAATAAAAAGTATTTTAAAACCTCCTTAAAGGATCATTCATGGAAAATAAGATGCAAAAGTCATGTTTTAAATTGTTTGATGTAAAAGCGAAAACATAATTACATTAAAACATCATTATCCATATTTTAGACCTCAAAAATGTCTACATTTGTCGGCTAACCCAGTCACCATCAGTGATGTCATAATTATATATTATATTATATTGCCAAACAACATAAAATGATGATACTAACCAATGATGCAGTGAAAGTTTCAAAAATAAAAAATAACTTCATAAAAATATATGATTATGCAATATTAAAAATATATAACTATAAATCGATTCAAATCATCTTCAAAGTTTTAATCTTCATGTATTTATTTATTAACACATTCAGCTTCTTTTTAGGAAAAAACTATACTTATCAGTTTTTACAATTGACACATATATATATGCATATTAAAAACATGCATATGGAAAAAACGGTATACTACATACAACATGTCCATAAAACATAACAGATATCACAGAATATGTGTCATGGGTGATCACAACTGTCTCTGTGACAATCCTAGATGCTGGGAAAAGCTTAAAAAAACTGTAAAGAGAGCTGTCTGCACTTTTCTTTCAGAAAAAAAAAAAGATTTTAGTTGCTAATTATTTTGCACGTTTGGTTTGCTGACATGAAGGCTGTAATTCTGGTGTGAAGCTGTGTGAATAATAGTTTCAATGCGAATTTGAATCAAACATTTTATTATCATGTCAACATGCAGATTTTGACATGTTAAAAGTGTTAAAATGCAACTAAATCAATGTATTAACTGCATTGTTTCCCCTTAGGCATATAGTTCCCATCACCAGAAAGCTTTCAGAGGGTTCACCAGTAGTCCCGTAGTCCTGGCTTGATCTCAAGGACGCCACAGTTAAGGTATTGAGCCACATTAGCTTGTTCTCTGTTAAATATTGACTTTGATCCTGCAGCACAAGGCCTGAGGGGAAAGAGAGAGCGAGCCAGTCAAACACAGCAGATCTCTGGATCTCACACCGGCACTCATCTGTCGGCTGGGCTGCTGATAGACGTGGCCTCTAATAATGTAACATCTATAAAAATGCAGCATGTGGACTTCTGCCCGGTGGGGGCTGGAGAGAATGAAAGAGAGAGAAAGGGGAGATTTTTGCAATAAAAGCACTAGCTTTCATAAAAACCACATTTGTAGCTAAGTGCTAGTCTAGCCTGTGAGTATATTCACAATATCAAAGCCGCTGAGGTCAGGAGAACGTTCTGTCCTCCAGATAAAGTGAAGAGGTCACCTACTCTGGAAAGTTTTACGCCCCCTCAAGACTTTGAGACGCACATAAGCCCGGAGAGCAAGATCTCTCGAAATGGCGTTTTCATGCTAACCCTCAAGTTCACCTTCGTGTTTGGAAAAACACATCTGAGGAGCACTGATGAGGAGACTGCCAATCGTCTTGGCAGCAGGCTAGATTATTTCCATAAGTTCTAATTGAACTGTTGGGGCAACAACAGTCTGCAAATCTCTCAGAAATGGGGCCAAGATGTGCTTAGAGAGTGAAGCCTATGGCAGAGACCCGAGAGAGAACAGCCAGTAACAACAAAATGCTAACACCAACAGCAGAGCTTTAATAGACTTGTTTAGATAATACACCAGTCCACCGAGGGATTAGCAAAGTGCCAGCAATACTATTATGTGAACATAATGCTAAATACCAAGTGCAACCTGAATGGAATATGCAAGTCCGAGACCACACTGAAAACAGAATGTTTAAAATATTGGAAATAATGTTATAGGATTTAAAAAGAGAAAATACAATGTCACATTTAATAAATAAATAAATAAAATAAAATAATACTACAATTACACAAAAAAGTTAAATAAAATCAGGCACACTTTATTTTAAGGTCCGATTCTCTATTAGCAAACCATTAACTCCAAAATTGCTACGTATTAATAGTTAGTAAAGTAGTTGTTAAGTTAGTTAGCCTATTCGTTAGGTTTAGGTATGTAGAATATGATCATCCAGAATGTGCTTTATAAGTACTAATAAACAGCCAATATATTAATAATAGGCATACTAATAAGCAACAAGTTAATAGTGAGAATTGGTCCCTATACTAAAGTGTTACCAAAAAAACTTTACTTATAACTATAAAAATGATGTGTCAAGACAAACTTTGAATGTTGGCAGGAAAAAAACAAGAAAACAAGAAAAAAACAAGTAAAGAAAAATGTAAAAAACCTAAAGTATAAAGGTTTGCAAGCCTTTAAATGATGTAACACTATAATGATAGAATGTAGGGATGCACCGAATGTTTGGCAACCGGAATTCTTTGGCCAAAATAGCAAAAAGCGAAAAGACCGAAAAATTTGTACTGAACAAGTATGTGACGTGATCAAATAGAGGCATGCACTAATAAAGCAAACACATCTGCAGTGTGAAAGTATTTAAAACGGTCAAAGAAAGACGAGAAAATCATTACAAGCCTGAAGCACGACAGCGAGAGACTGCCAGTGTTTAGTGCCAGTGTTTAGTGCATCTCATGTCTCCGAGGAGAAGAGGAAGGGTGATTGTGTCTGCTTACTGTATGATAAATAAACTGCAGAATGTTATGCTTTCTAATAGCTACACGAATTGTTCAAACAGCACTGCACAAGCTCACGGCACCAGGGTTCAACGTCCAAAGTGTGAGAAAAAAAACTGCTCTAAAACACAGTTAATCGTCATTTGCTCAGTAACCTTTAATATTTTTTTAAAGACAAGTGACAATGTGATACGTGCGACCAACATCTTCTCAAATTCATAATGAGAATCATTTACATATCTGCATGCTGTTGTCTACAAAAATACTGTAAGCACTAAGATCTTCCTGCGGGTTTCTGCCAAAATAAAATCTAAGAAAAAGCAACAACTCCATCAACATTCATATATTTTAGTATTGTAATTTTACTGTTGTTCTGTCAAATAAAATAACAAATAAGAAAATAATAATGATAATAATAATTACCCTACAACAGCTCTATATATTTATTATAATATTCACACATAGTGTTCAAATGTGGATCTGTAATTCTAATCTAATGTTTTAAAAGAATGATCTTCTGCTCAGAAAGGCTGCATTTATTTGTACAGTAAAAAATACATATCTGATTCAAGAAGAGGGTCTCAAAAATGGCCCAAAAATATTATTTTAATAACTTATTAATTTGAAGTTAAATTGTGCATTGTTGGTATAATGTCTGATAGAATGTTAAAAAAATTGTTGTTTTGTAATTTATTTATTTTATTTGAAAAACAGGACAAAACAGTAAAAAGTAATTTTTTTGCTATTTAATTTATGCAATGGTGAGGAAAATGGCAAAATAGGCCTACATGGGGGAAAAATGCAAAAAAACATGTTTGGTATTCGGCCCAGTGTTTCATTTTGTTCGGCTTCGACAAAGAATTTTCATGTCGGTGCATCCCTAATAGAATGATACAGAAATTCTGAATTGTGGCCAACCTTGCACTGAACACCTGGGGATTCTTACAGTAAAATGATGTTAAATATGTCTATTAGGCCAAATAAAATCATTGACATCAGAAAAAAAGGAGAACAACATCCTACCAGGGTTCCTCGGTGTATTGAGGTGAGTTTGACAGCAATGTGGAAAAGAAGGATGTGTTGTTTGTGAACTCGCGAGATGAGTGTTGCTTGGGGAATGACAACTTGATGATGTGGCCTTGCTCGCTGACATTGTGAAGGAAAAGCAATAAAACTAGTGTTGGCCCAAAGACAATGTCCACATTCAGACACACACACAACTTGCATGTTAAAATGTGTCACCTAGACACAGCCAGACAGATATAGTCGGGGAGCATATTGGTCTCACACCTTCACTACAAACAAGAGTGTTGGAATGTTCAGTCCCACAAGTCTTTCAGAACATCTTCATTCAGGGACAGAACTTACGGATGACCTGAACTTATATCAAACATGTAGGCAGTTGAAATGTGCCAACGGAATCAATAGAAATCAATATGCTGGGCATACCTCAATAAAAATGATTGATATTCTATCCGAAAAGAGATATGGAAGGCCACGGAAGTGTGATTTATATGACTGAAATAATTCAAGAGGAGAAGAGTTCAATTCATGTTCCGCTACACGATAAGATGACATGCCATATATAACACATGAGAAGTGTAGTCAATGACATATATACTGACAATCCATACAAAAGGCAATAACACGTTCCCTCTCTTACCTAAAAGACAGGCTACTAAAAAACGTAAATCAGCTCTGATGTCGTACAAGATGAACTTAAAAAAAGCTTTGGCTTCTCTATCTTTCTGTTAAATATTCTACAACAAACATTTTGAGTAAAAAAGCAGGTTTGTAGATTTCCGATGTGACCGCAGGGTGCATGATATTTTGCATTACTGTAGTGATTTAAGAAAAAAGCTTTGCAAAAAGGAGATAAAATTGGGCTGTGGTGGTGCAGGTAATGTATTTTCCAGGTTTTGTCTAGCATCCTGGGGGGCTGTGCCGATATTCCCGAACAAAGTTTCTTTACCTGGGTCGGTGAAGAGACATGGGACACTTTCACAAAGAAGCCTCGGACACGCTGCCAGGAAAATAAGCTGCATTTGCATTTGGCAAGAACCAAGCAGTCAGCTCAATATCCCTGTCCAATCTCTTCTCCTCACTCGGTTCAGCAGGTTTAGCGTTGGCCTAGGCTCCACTCTCGTACTGGTCTCAGCTCAATGGCTGTTCCAGAAACATATGAGTTGGTACACTGGCTACCTGTAATCCTTGAACAACTGATCTTGACTTCAAGGCAAAGCAGCGTGAAGGGGAAGATGTGGAAGCCAACCCAAAAGGTGCACGGACTAGGATAGTATCACACGAAGGCCTTAAGAATATAGTGGTATCCAATGAATGCTAATGAGTGTGCCAAACACTCAAGGTTACAATGTCCACTGTGAAAAGAATTACATACTCACAGAACAAGACGTGCTGATTTTACACAAGAGACACTGTGAGGACAGCCAAAATTCAGCCTCAGACAGTTTCAAGTGCGATTTAAGCGGCAAAATATATTCCAGGCCCATGGATGAATGAATTGCTTCATTATGCAGCAATAGTGTTTGTCTTTCATATGCGCTATCATTCAAAAGTTGAAATGTTTTTTAAATATGTCAACAGATATGTTTTGAAGACACTTCTATAGATCAAAGATCTCTTTTTTTAAAAGGGGAAAAATGTATGATTGTTTACATTGTGTGCAGTATTCTGCTGCATCCTGACCAGGATAAAGTATGTGCCAGCATCAAATGCATTCTTTGTGCAGATAGCACCATTCCTTTTAAATAGCGCTTGAAGAGCTGGTTTCAGACAGGAAAACCTTTTAAAAGACCCCTCTGCTGTACTGCATTAGAACAGCGTGAAACCAGACAGCTTTAAAAGATGGCTGCTGGTGGGGGTCAGCATCAAAACCTATTATTAACAATACTCAGCCCCAGCATGAGTCTTTCCACCCAAAATCACTTCCACTTCAGGAGTGCTTTGCACATTTGAAGGACAATATGCACCGGAAATGCTCAATGTGACTTTTCTTTTGGATTAATTAACATTAGTTAAAACTGACTGTTTTTGCGATTTTTACGGTAGTATTTGTCAAAGTAGATGGAAGTCCATCAAATCAACCTGCATGGATGCATCAACAATGACTTTCTAGGCAGTATTCAATTAACCTATCATTATATTTTAAAGTTTTTTTAGGGCCCTATGGACAGAATCGCGGAATCCAGTCATAAAAATTGAATTTACTGTATAATGTGGAATGTCACAGAAACTGGCTAAATTTAGGATGAATAAATCAAAGGTAGGTCAGTACACTTAAATCAAAATGTGATATATAGTGTCTGTGAATATTAAGCGGCAAAATACTATTTAAATATGAATTCTGCATGTTCTGTGTGTCTCTGAGTGAATGAATGGAACAGTTTAATTTTCTACAAACATAATGAAGGAAGCAGTGTTTTCAGCTTCTTTCAAAGTACATTCAATGAATCATTTTTTCAATTTAGTTACATGAACACATGAACATAATCTCTACTAGAACTGCTCTGAGAGTCACTTCATGAGCATTTTACTATTTATTTTGAGAAAAACTATCTTCATAAAAACAGAGAAACTTAAAGATCTTCACAGCAACCCATCAAAATAAAAGTTCAGCTTAACTCGAAGACACTGTGACAGAAATATATGACTTAAAATAATGATAGTATTACTAATACAATTATTATGAAAACATATTTTTTAAGGAATATTTACCAGAAAAAAAATATTTAAATAAATATAAATAATTATATGTTCAACACACAGAAAGAGAGACATATGCTGATTTGGGGTAACCTCTGTGAAAGGGTTTGGCTCTTCTGCAGAAATAAGAGAACCAAAAGCCCAGGTCTGAGGAACTAGGCATGCACTAGTAAACCCACTACTGTCTGTTTAATCCACTCTAATCCTAAAGTCTACACACTCAGGCCCAAAACAGGCATACAACTGAAACTTTAGGAGATCAAAAAGTGGGATTGTGTTGTGTGGGTGTTTGTATGCATGTCCTCCATCCCTTTCTGACTGCAGATGACTAAAATATGCAATGACGCTATGTTCAATATAAGCCGTAACAATGTTCCCTAGTAATCCTAAATCGTTGTAAATCCCATCTCAAGATCCAAAAAGAGAGAGAAAAAAGGAAATAATAGGACAGGAAAAGCAGAGGCTGAGCAAATAAAGGGTCTGCCTGCAAAGACAGCCAGAAATGAAGAGAATAGATTAATATAGCACTTACAACTTTATTCACCTGCAATGAATACATATCCATATTTTAGCCTTCCCTGCTCCCTGTGCACATGTATATGTGAGCAAGTGTGCATGACACTGGGGTTTATGCTAGCATGAGCATGTTTAAACATGAACACTATAGCATCCAATTGACCATGTACAATTATTTTTCATTATTTCCTAATTTTCCGCCAACTTCTCCAGCATCCTCTGATGACTTTTATAAGCAGGAACCAAATATATTTAATTATTTCTAGCTTAAATTTTAAGATTGTTTATAATTTTAACATGTAAATTCCTTTTTAACCAGACCTATGCTCTCATCAGCCGATATCCATTCATCACTGTAACGTGTGAGTGAGTGAGAGAGAGAGAGAGAGAGAGAGAGAGAGAGAGATTGGTCTAGATTGTTTACTAGTCTTTATATAAAGATTATATATTCCATGTCACTGCGCTGACATAAGATGATTTAAGGAGCACAGGAAGCTCATCTGACAGGCCCCATTGGTGGTCTGTCAGGTGTGAGCTAATTTGACAGGTATTTTGTACTACAGATTAATCTAATAGCAGGAGGGGTCTCTCCATTTGGATTTTCCATAATTTTACACAGGAAGTGACATGGTAGAAAATGTAAATGGTTCATGAAATGAGACTACTCTGACAAAGAGATTATTTCCTGGCAGCCCTGAGCTACAATAACCACTTATATGAAACTACGCGGAAAGGTCATGAACTGTCACACACACACACACACACACACACACACACTGTGTACATAATAACTACACCTAATCTCTATTCAAAAATCCAGAGGGAAAAAGACACATTGCAAAAATAATAAAAGATGACAACTTCTTTACTGTGTGTGTGTGTGTGTGTGTGTGTGTGTGTGTGTGTAGAGGGGGGTCTTTTCCCAGAACACTTCCATCAGCAAACTGAAGTGATTGTGGGCAGGTGGAGACGGGAATTTTCAAAAAAGCAAAGCAAAAAAAAGCAAAGAGCAAGGAACAAAAGAAACACAAGGAGGGAGGGAAGTAATAAAGGAAAGAATACACAAGGAAGAAAGAATAAAATAAAGAAAACAAGATTTGAAACAAAATAGGGATGTGAAGAACAGAAAGAAAATAAAGTAGGGAAGGAAGGAAACACTACTAAAATGTAAAATATTTAAAATACATTTATTTTATAATTATTTCATTCCCAATTATAGTTCAAATCTATTAACATATGTACTGACAGATAACACAAGACTGATTTAAACATTTATTTGGCATATTACTTGTGCACAATGCACAAATCCTAATGTTACATTTAAAATGTGTTTTAATGTCACTTTTGATGAGGACTGTATGATATTTTAATAATATCGGTCTTTAAATGCAAAATATCCTGAGGTATACTTATAAGTTACACTTATATAGTATACTAATAGTTACACTTTAGCACAATCAATTATACTAAGTATATCTTTCACTTCAGCACTACTTCTGCCCAATTAAAGTGCATTAATTACAAAATTAGTTGTTCCAATTTAGCAGACTTTAAGTATACCAGTTAAGTGTACTAAAAATACACTTGCAGTCTTTTTTATTAAGTAAAGAAACATGAAAAATGTATTTGTAGTATACTTAGCATGAAATAAATGTACTTGAATTGCATTTAAAAATAGTTATCTGTCACTGGGAAAGGCAGAAATAAACACAAAACATAAAAATTAAATAAGTGAAGAAAACAATGAAGTAAGGGTGAAGATTAGACAGTAAGCACAGAATAATAGGGGAAGAAATAATATATGAAATATATTAAAATTATAATTATATATTAAAATGATTTTTTATATAAATCGTTTTCTTGAAAGAAAATAACCAACACTAGCTTCTCTATTCTTTTTGCATTCTATCTATTTATTTGTTATATTTATTATACAATTAACAGAAAGCAAAAAAGGCCTCTAGCACGAGCTTGCTCTATTCTTTTTTCGATTATATCTGTTTTATTTTATTTATTATATAAAAAAAAAAAAACTTGCTAAGTGTACTACGTTAAGCTAACTGAAACTGTTATAGCACTCCATATCAATGCTCTTTTGTTGATTTTGATTGATTCCATTGTCCTCGTTTGTAAGTCGCTTTGGATAAAAGTGTCTGCTAAACAGTGTTGGGTAAGTTACTTTCAAAAAAATATGAATTACATTTACTAATTACTTCATCAATATTGTATTTAAATTACTTTACTAATTACTTCTGTCTGAAAAGTATCTTAGTTACTCAACAAGTAACTTAATTATTCAAATCACTAATTAGGCTACATCTTAAAATCCATATAAACCTTAATAGAAATTAAACTCTTTATTCTTTCAATTTGAGTCAAACATGGCATAGTTTAGCCTTGTAGCTTTAAAAAAAACTGTAATACTTCAACTTTTTATATAAAAAATGTAATCTTCTTTGGTTAACAAATATAAATGCTCTGCAAAATATCAGAATAACAAAATAGCTTAAAAGTTAAACAATACATTTCAGTTTGGCAAGATGTTCAGGAAAAGCTCAACTAGTAAAATCCGTACAGGTTAATGTAAAAATAACATGTTAACTAATGTAGGTAAGAATACATGACATAATGATCTTAAACTGCTGAATAAAGCCATGTCATATCACGCTGTTCTTATGAGGTAAATTCCTCAAAGTAGGTCTTCTTTCAAAAATGATGAAAATGAGATGAATCTTGATAAAAAAAAAATTGTATCTAGGTGAGGGCGTTTCCACGCAGGTGACTGCATATAATAAGCTCAGATACGTTAAAGATTGTACCTCAGTTTCATACGGATAACATAATCAGATAACGTTTGTTTTCCACTTGAATTCATTCATAGAAACTTCAAGCTTTCAGAAACGGGAAAGACTGTACCTCGCTTTAGTTTCATATGGATATGGATATGGATTACATAATTAGGAATAATCGTTCTTTCGTTCACGGTACATTTAGATTTAGATTTCAAATTCTATATTGATTATAGAACTGTTGAAATTATTTACTGTATGTAACGCAAGTACTTTATAAATAATTGTAATTGAAAGACCTAAAAATGAACAGTAATCCCTTACTTTACCTTTTCAATGGATAAGTAACGCGTTACACCCAACACTGCTGCTGCTAAATGACTAAATGGAAAGAAAGAAAGAAAGAAAGAAAGAAAGAAAGAAAGAAAGAAAGAAAGAAAGAAAGAAAGAAAGAAAGAAAGAAAGAAAGAAAGAAATTAAATAAAGCAAACAAACGAGAAAGGAAGGAGGAAAGAAAGAAAACAATGAAATAAGGAAGGAAGGAAGGAAGGAAGGAAGGAAGGAAGGAAGGAAGGAAGGAAGGATGGATGAACTGGGGATAGAAAAACAGAAATAAAGGGAAGGGAAGAAATAAGGTACAAAGAAATGTAGAGGAAAGAAAGAAAACAATAAAGGAACGGAGGAGGGAAGAACTGGATGATCGAAAAAATGAATGATGAAACAAATGAAGAAGGGAATAAATGAATTGAAGAAGGAAGGGAAAGACGAAAGGAAATAAAAGAGGGAATGCAATGAGGAGGAAAGAGGACAGAATCAAAAGGGAGGGAGCAAGAAGGAATGAAGGAAAGAAAGGAACAAATGGAGGAAGGAAGGAAAAGAGGGAAGAAACAATGATTAAGGGAACAAAGTACCAAAGGAAGGGATGAAGAATAGTAGAGAATACTGCGGAACACAGGAATGCTGATGATGGGTATTTTCACAGTGGGCTCCTCTGAGTACATAAGATGGTCGCTGAGAAGGTCACCACACACTCAACCAATACCAATCCTCACAGAGATACATTATCAATACAGACCTCCCAGTGCAATCAAAGACTTGAGCAAGTCTGGTCTGTGACTACCAAACCAAAGAAGCAACATGAATCACACTTGTTCAGAAGGAGAGGGATTTCTGGAGTGGTGCAACACTGCCCCCTGCTGTTTACTGTGTGATCTGCACAGTCTGACCAATGGTGTGTCTGGCCATACACAACTGCGTCACTCCATAAGACACTTTAATAAACACATTCTAATAATACTCAGCATGACAATATGACACCATAGAAGGCTTTACATAAAAATATTGCTGCATATGCTATCATTTAAAAGCAAACAATAGCAGCAGCAGCAATTGCAATTGAAACTGCAGTCCATCTCATCTCTTCTGCACTAATGAGAAAACAAAACAGGCACTTTAATGGAGAGAAGCCTACATGCTCAAGACGCTGATTTGTTTTTAAGACCAAAGCATGCTGGTAAACAAATGGCTGTATGGGGGATAGTAAGTTTCTTTGATGTTCAATTTGCTCAGAGACGACATCCTGTAGGTCAAAACTGAACAAGGAATACTCGGAGGAAAACAACAGGAACGAATGTGTGAGTGTTTTTGAGGATTGTACACTACAAAGGCTGCTTAATGTAATGCTCCATGTTTGTCTATATTCAAAATTATGTAAAGCCCTATTGTTCACTTATATTCGAATAAGAAGTATGTGTTGATAGTTCTCAGTACAAATATAATAGCATATTAAAATAATGGCTGCTGAAAATTAAGCAGCACCATTAAACAATAAATTATATTTGTAAATGACGATAGAAAACAGTATGCATGCATTTATTTGTTTATTTGTATTTGTTTCTTTGTCAAATGAATGCAGCCTTGCATAAGAGACATCTTCCAAAATTATTGGAAAAAATCTTAGCAACCCTAAACTTTCAAACAGTAAATGTATAATAATACCACTAATAATGTACTACTGTCTAACTAATAAATAATAATGTGTATTTAAACCATGAGTATTTATAATCATAATTACAATTGACTCTAAATTATTGTGCCACTTTGGATCCCCCCCGCTCGCCTTACTGAGCTTATTGAAATGCATTCAGGGATTGCCTTCACTGAAGAATACATTTATATAATGTCTTAAATTACTAGGTTTTGGCAGAGAGATAATGTCTCTCTTCATCCCTCAGACCTGTAAACTTCCTCACGACAGATTTGATAAACATCCCAATAGTGCCACAAGTCATTTCCACAGAAGCTATAAATGCTGCATGAACTGCAAAAACTGCCAACTTGCTCTCTGGTGAGTCCCAAGTCAATTTTTGTAACACTCGGTTTAGAAACCCAATAAGATCAAAGTATTTTGAGCTTTGGATCCACAAACAAGGATTACACATTCTTTATCTTCAATTTACTCAGCCGTTTTGTCTTTCCTTTAAGATTTTAAAGCAGTGTCCTGGGTTCAATACCAGTTAAGCTCTATCGACAGCATCTGTGAGGTGCCGTCAATTAGGCTACCACAGAAAGTAATTTGGAATCATCCCCAGTTTGTAAATACAAGCATACATCATGTTAACAGGAACAAACCTACAAAGGAAGACTACGGGACAAGACATTGCAATGGGATAAATGTAAAAAAAAACTAATAATAATAATTTTTGCAATTATAGCCTCAATATTTAAAACTTGGAACTAGAGTGACAAAATTGTTTAGTAACTTTGACTTCACAAAGTAATACAGCATTTACCAATACAGGACTCTTTTTATGACCTTGTAACAATGGTAGACACAGTAATGGGAATGTGACTTAATTTGAATAATACATAAAATATGTATAATAGGTATGAAGTACATGTATTTCATGCTAAGTATACAACAAGTACATTTACACATTTATGTACTTAATAATATATGTGTGTGTGTGTGTGTGTGTGTGTGTGTGTGTGTGTGTGTGTGTGTGTGTGTGTGTGTGTGTGTGTGTGTGTCTGTGTCATGAATCTGGTTACCACTCACTCAAACTGCACATCACCCATGGACTGCATCTCCCATCATTCACTGCACTCACACATTCCCATCCACCATTACACCAATCACACAGCTGTCACCAATCACTCATTTGTCCTGATTTTCTCACCACACCTGCATCTCATTCACACACACACATTTAAGCAGCACACTTCCATGCAAACATGGCGAAGTCTTGTTCTTGCCCCAGCTGACATTTCTGAGCGTTACCCATCCTGCTGGTTGTTATCATCTCTGTGTTTGACCCCGGACTGCCCGACCTTGGAACTCTGAACCTGTGCCTGTGACCCCGACTTCTGCCTGGTATTGTTTACGTCTCTGCCCTGCCTCTGATACTGCCTCCTGTCTTTGCCTGCTGACCTTTGCCTGTTTGATTCTGCCTCTGTCTAATAAATATCTTACTGCAAATGGATCCACACGCCTTTGACCAGTCATTACTGTGTGTGTGTGTTTATTAATACATATTTATAAAGGCAAATGTTGTACAAACATCCCTTGCAAAAATACATATTTAACATACTTTTATTTCTAACTAAGTACAGTTCAAATCTATTAACTTATTTACTGACATATCGCTTGCTTGATTAATTTAACTTAATCTGGAGTATCACTTGTGCAAAATGCACATTTCTTTACATTAAGCCTTAAATGTGTTTTAATGTCACTATTGATGAGGATTGTGTGATTTTTGAATAATATACAGCTGCATCTCAATAAATTAGAATGTCATGGAAAAGCAAACTGTGAAACTCATGTATTAAATAAATTCACACAGACTGAAGTAGTTTAAGTCTTTGGTTCTTTTAATTGTGATGATTTTGGGTTACATTTAACAAAAACCCACCAATTCACTATTCTATCTAACACATTTGAATATGGTTGACATGCTAATCAACTCAAAACACCTGCAAAGGTTTCCTGAGTCTTCAAAATTATCTCTCAGTTTGGTTCACTAGGCTACACAATCATGGGGAAGACTACTGATCTGACAGTTGTCCAGAAGACAATCATTGACACCCTTCACAAGGAGGGTAAGCCACAAACATTCATTGCCAAAGAAGCTGGCTGTTCACAGAGTGCTGTATCCAAGCATGTTAACAGAAAGTTGAGTGGAAGGAAATAGTGTGGATAAAAAAGATGCACAAATAACCGAAAGAACCGCAGCCTTATGAGGATTGTCAAGCAAAATCGATTCAAGAATTTGGGTGAACTTCACAAGGAATGGACTGAGGCTGGGGTCAAGGCATCAAGAGCCACCACACACAGACATGTCAAGGAATTTAGCTACAGTTGTCGTCAGAGGCGTCTTACCTGGGCTAAGGAGAAGAAGAACTGGACTGTTCCAGTGGTCCAAAGTCCTCTTTTCAGATGAGAGCAAGTTTTGTATTTCATTTGAAACCAAGGTCCTAGAGTCTGGAGGAAGGGTGGAAGCTCATAGCCCAAGTTGCTTGAAGTCCAGTGTTAAGTTTCCACAGTCTGTGATGATTTGGGGTGCAATGTCATCTGCTGGTGTTGTGTTTTGAAAAAACCAACATCACTGCACCGTTTACCAAGAATGTTGGAGCACTTCATGCTTCCTTCTGCTGACCAGCTTTTAAAGATGCTGATTTCATTTTCCAGCAGGATTTGGCACCTGCCCACACTGCCAAAAGCACCAAAAGTTGGTTAAATGACCATGGTGTTGGTGTGCTTGACTGACCAGCAAAAGCAAGAGGAAAATGAGAAACAAGAGACCAAAAATGCAGATGAGCTGAAGGCCACTGTCAAAGAAACCTGGGCTTTCATACCACCTCAGCAGTGCCACAAACTGATCACCTCCATGCCACGCCGAATTGAGGTAGTAATTAAAGTAAAAGGAGCCCCTACCAAGTATAGAGTACATATACAGTAAATGAACATACTTTCCAGAAGGCCAACAATTCACTATTTTTTTTTATTGGTCTTATGAAGTATTCTAATTTGTTGAGATGTGAATTGGTAGGTTTTTGTTAAATGTGAGACAAAATAATCACAATTAAAATAACCAAAGACTTAAACTACTTAAGTAGTTCTCAAGTTTCACAATTTGAGTTGAATTACTGAAATAAATGTATGCCAGTTATACCAAAAGTACAATTGCAGGTAATTTTTTTTATTAAGTACATAAATATGTAAATGTATTTGTAGTATACCTAGCATTAAATAAAAGTGCTTCAAATATATTTTAGTATATTTATTTTTCACTAGGGTTGTCTTAAACATATCCTATATTTTCAGAAATAACATCAAATATAAAAATTATCCAAAATGGAGACACGTAGGTCATAATGAAAAGGACTAAAAGTGTAACATCAGTAAATGTTTTGTCAAATCTACAAAGAAAAGGCCAGCATCTTTCAGAACGTCACCAACAAGCAAACATGAAATATCCGAAAATACGGTAGTAGTTCTTTACAGGGTTAAGCATGTCACAGATTGCAGCGTGCCATAACACAGGCTAAACCTGACCCTTCACACAGACACACACACACACACTTTACTTCAAAACAAGGTCAGACTGAATATCAAAGCAGAACATTCGCCAGCAGATGACACAAATTTTCACACAGAATTTTCAAACAGATTTATAATTTCTGTCAGGGTAAATCTATTCACATGCATATTCACTCTGATAAATAAGAGTAGCTGAGCTGGCTGAGCAGTGTGTCTGAGCTTCATGAGAAATGCAGGAGGTCTGGGAGGCAGAGATTCATTAGCGGGACGTCTCCACACTTCACACCATCTCACACCTCCAGCTGTGATTCCTCTTCCAGAAACCAAATGCATCACTGACAAACACAGTCTAATTTTGTCCAGCAGGTGTGAGAAAACCTCCATTTACACACTGACTACCAATAAACAGCAGTCTCAAAAAAGCAAAGTACACTGAGTGAAGGGAAGAAATGGTTAGATTAGAATAAATTGTGAAAATGTACAAAATATTTTTTGTTATTAAAAGTGTGCATTTTTAGACATTAGGTGACTATGTGCAAAGAAAATCACACAAACAATGCAAAAGGCTCCCCAAACACTCCACCATTTTCCATTGTCCCCTGTCTTCCTTTGTCAAACTCTCCGACCCCAAATGCCAATGGCTCAGCCAGAAAGAACTTCACGAGTTCACACTTACATATAATAAATAGAATAAAGTTAATGCGTATTTGGCGTGCTGTCCGATGGGAGGGCTCCGAACTCGGAATTTTGGCCCGAACCCAAAGTATGTTCATTTTAGTTTTAAAATTTTACAGTTTTTATTAACAAAGTTAATTTGAGTTTTTACATGAATTAAAAAATTGACAACAAATATAAGCTGTAATGTTTTTGTTACATAAAATAATTTAGTTTTTCATATATTATTTTCAGACATGAGCAGGCTTACGTACTAGTGTAATTAACGTCACGCACTTAACGAACACTTAAAAGTGCGCACTTTGGCAGAATTCAATTCAAATAGTCATCAGCAGCCATTAGTTCGGTAAAATCGAGCATCAGAATGGACAAATTTGTTATTAAGGGAGAAAAAAGAAATGTGGATTACTCAGATTATTACATTTGAAAGTGCTTTCTATATTTGGATCAATATAGGTTACATTTGTGAACGCACATTTTCTGCAATGTCATGCATCAAGCCACGCTTGCGTGCCCGTCTTACAGATTGCAACTTACAATCGCAACTTCACTGTGCTGTTACCCCTTTTGAGTCGAATTTCACAAAACTGGTCAGCTCCTGTTAATGGTGAATTTAATTATTTATTTCAATAAATGTAATAATTTAGATATCATTAATATTTAGGCTATAATATTCTAAATCTGGTTTGCTTTGCATATTTCAATTATATGCATGCAGCCCATGAGACTTGCACTTGGACCATAGTGCGGCCCAGTGGAAAAAAAGGTTGAGAACACTGTAGAAACATACACTGCATTAACAAACATGTGGAAAATAATCCACACTGTCATTTTGTTAAAACTATGATACTTATCTATAAAGAGGAATATATATATAAATGTACAATAAACAAACAGAGCAGTGTTTAGACATAGCCACAGTATAGCTGTATATACTATAGGCTACTACATCATAATGTACTAGAATATGAGAAAGTATTTTAGAACATTGATTATTACTTAAGTTATTTTAGGCTTAAGTTTTATCTTGTAGTTATAGTCATCCATATTTAGCGGGTGTTGACAAATTATAATAATTTCACAAATATGGCTTCAGGCTTGGTGTTTTGCCTAGATTTATTGTTGTCTGTTAAATAATAAAAAATAAAAAAACAGTTAATTGAAATCTGAAATACAATCAAATACATTCTTAAGATTAGATGGAAAACTTAAACTAATTAGAAATGTTGCATTGGCAACTAAATCAAATGTGTTAAACTACTAAAATTGCAACAACTTAAACATAAATGATTATTAGAAATACTAAAAATAATAATAATAACATAAAGCAAATAAAATGACTAAAAATAAAAATATTAGTAAATGCTATAACAGTTAATAAAATAATAATAAAGCAACAGTGATCCCAAAACAGCCACTGAGTGTCACTGCTATACAGAGTGCAGACACTTCAGACAAAAGAGTGTTTAGAAGGAAAAATAAACTATGTTCTAATAATTCACATTAGTGCAAATAATTGCAATGCTAATAATTGTGTAATAAACCCATTCTTTAAACTTTACAAGCAAGTGCCCGAGGCAATACAATTGTCAAAATATTTAAGGTTTCTTGGTCACACTTTGTCCTAGTGGTACAACAGGTGATTTGCACTCGAGAGAACTGCTCTCAGAAGACTAAATAAATCAAATCAAATATATACATAACTATATATAATATATTACATGAGGACCTGCTTTAGTTTTTGCTGTCTAGCGAAATGGAACTGCAGTTGTTTTTAGTTATGTTTTTAATTACATTCTCTCTTGATGAATGTCTTTCCATTGTGGCACATAATTGCCTCCAGGCAACATAAACAGCAAAACAGCTTATTCTAAACTACTAAAACTATGAGTCTTCATCACATTTGAGCGTACAAATAGATCTGACACCATTTATATACATACTTTTGACTATTTAGTGTGTCAAATTTGCTCCTGAAATGTTCAGCACCTGTTGCCAATCACTATTTTAACAGATATAATTTTGAAATAAAGTCTTGGTGAAGAGAAACAGAGGACAAACAAATAATAACCCAAACATTATACGTTTGAAAACAAATCATTACTTACTACATTCTTTCAAAAATAGTTGTTATTATTTGCAAACAGTAGTACTTGTGATCACCTTCATTACCACTAGATGGCAGCCTAATATTCCAAATATAGTCTCTCACAGTAAGTTAATACTT
Organism: Gymnocypris eckloni scoliostomus; assembly: GCA_027564155.1. Lineage (NCBI taxonomy): Eukaryota > Metazoa > Chordata > Actinopteri > Cypriniformes > Cyprinidae > Gymnocypris > Gymnocypris eckloni. Next base: position 28,154,245 of record CM050416.1, read on the forward strand.
CTGTGATGGTTTTGCATTCATGTTTTTGCTGGATTGCATTTAGAAAGACTTCTTGTTTTAAAGGGCAAACAAAATAGAGTATATGAAGAAAGTAGTGCATATAACAGACAAGGACAAGAATACGAGGTGGAGTGTGGGACCTACTGATTCTGTTATAGTACACAGAAATTTTGGTACAATATGGTTACTTTCAAAATGTTGCATTTACAGATTATGGTGCTTGGGAGGTATACATTTTAAACGTATGTCCTACATCTACATTTGTTTAGTTGTGTTTTTTGTTTTGTTTTGCCAGTGTCGTGAGTTTGAGGTAGAGCTGGGCAATATATCGAATATTAGCGATAATATCGCAATAATTATAAAAATATCGTGAATATCTAATATTTGAAATTCAAGCATACTTTCCCAAAAGAAAATCGCCGAACGTCCAATATTCCCGTGCAAGAAACGTGAGGCAACTTTCATTGAGCAGTTGCCAGATATCAAGAGTTCAAATCCCTGAATCAGAGCTTCCCTGTTACAATGATAAATTTTTTGCCCGGTGTTTTGTTTATTTGAAGTAATCTGGCAACCATGCGCACGTGCAAATATTTTTCATTTGTTTTACCATCGTCTTTGGTTTTAATTGATGTGTGTGTGTGTGTGTGTGTGTGTGTGTGTGTGTGTGTGTGTGTGTGTGTGTGTGTGTGTGTGTGTGTGTGTGTGTGTGTGTGTGTTTGTGTGTGTGTGTGTGTGTGTCTGTATGCATTTAATTTATATACGACACAAGTTACACAATTTGAGTTGAATTACTGAAATAAATGAACTTTTCCACGACATTCTAATTTATTGAGATGCACCTGTATATATAATGAATCAGTACACTAGATGAGGTAAAATAAACCATTTATGAGTCCACATTCTATTGATTTGTGCTCATGGTGGGGGATCATCCATAAAGCACTTTTCCCAAAATGTGCTAAATTAGCTAAGAATTGTGTATTCCAACAATTAGCTCTCCATCTGAGAGGGTTTTTAGTGCTTGTGGGAACATAGTTTTATGCCACAGAGCTTCTCTTAAACCAGAGACAGTTGACAGATTTGTGTTCATACCTAAAAACTTGTAATTTTTGAAAATAATTATACCAGTTTATTTCCCCCAGTTGCACAGTGTAAATTGTCTATTGCATGCACGTACTTGTTTTGCGTTACTTGCATGTGTTCATTCAATAAAAAGAAATGATCAATTGGTCTAGATTTTGTTTTTAAATGCTTAAATTTGCACTAAACATTTTGTATTTGCTTTGTAACAATAACTGTTCTATATTAATTGTTTCTGTAGTTTTTTTTTCAATGGGGGCAAAATAAAATCTGTATTTATTTATTTAAAAGAAAATACAAACATATCGAGATATATATCGAAAATTTGTAAAAATATCGAGATAAAAAATTGTATATATCTTCAAGCCCTAGTTTGGGGCAGGACTTGGTTTGAAAGCACGAAACAGCCACAGTGTTGACACCTTACAGGGATTACAACGATTTCTAAACAGCTTACTTCAAATTAGACACACTACATTTCAAGTGGAGAAAGTCTGAAACATTGAAAAACAATGAACGAATTACATCACTTTGCAGATGATGTCACTGCATACTTAATATGCGGCAAAAACAATATATGAACCGAGTGTACTCACATCAAACTCATTGAGAGCGGCAGCCAGCTCGCCGATGCCAGCGTGCCCGTGCTTCTCATCAGTGGGTGAAGTGGCCTGGGCAGAGCTGGAGATGCCCCCAATGGCCTCTTGGACCTGTTTGAAGACATAGTCACGGTTGGCACGTGTAGCAGCCACGTCGGGGTGACGCAGGAAGGCCTGGGATGCAGTATAGAGCATAGTGGCGTTCTTCTTAAGAGCCCCTCGAGCCGCCGCCATCTCGTCCCTGCATTGAGGGTCCTTCAGCTCCTGGCACACACATACAAATATCTGTTTCAGACCTGTCACTTTAAGACCTACTGCACAGATCTAATATACTCATACGAATCCGATTTCTTGCTAATGTCTATATTAATTTAAAACATAATCACCTGTGTTTTATGTGAACAGTCCACACGCAGGGCATTTTTTAAATAACTGTGTGCATTTGACCATTGACCATTTTATTGTTAGATAATAGCTAGTTAAATTATAATAGTTGTTAGATAAAATAAGCAACAACTAACTAGCTACCTAGTCAGATGTCAAAGTGCTTACATTTACCTCAAATTAATTTTAGTACTGAGTACATAAAAATATAAAAACTTAAACAATTATTAAACCCTGAATTAGTTTCTATTAAGACGAATTTTTTTTAATGAAAAATGTATCTACCCTCTCCCTGGATATATAATAAAATGTTTTGTTAAGTGCAGTTGGTTGCCTTTTATACAGTATGTAGCAGTTTTATTACTGAAAAAAATAATTTTGGGGGGTTTATATTGAGCAGTTGATGGCATTTATTGGTATCCATTTATTGTGCATACTTAGTGAGCCACTATAAGATAACATTAGGATGAGTAAATATGACCATAGTAGAATTAGAAAAATAATGAATGAATAATGTAAATTTATCTCCCTTCCTTCCAAAGTGAAACAAATAAAAACATTATTAATGCTACCATAGCCAGTGTAAAAATATTATGCTTTCATATTTGCCGAAAATGTATGAATATAGAGATGCTGCTGCTATCTGTCCCGCTTTAACCCACTCAAACAGGTTGATGGCGATAATATTGAGCGATACATGAACCGTGTTACCACATGTCGGCAAGATATATATCAGAATCAGAATGAGCTTTATTGCAAGGTATGTTTGCACATGGAATTTGTTTTGGTGACAGAAGCTCCACAGTGCAACAGAATGGCAGTGGCAAGACAAGACACAAATAATACAAATAATAATATACAAATATACAAAATAGACAGTGTCCTCGGCCCCGGAACACAATTTTGACCCCCTGAAAAGTTTAGAGTGATTTTAATAGCCATTTTCCTCTGGAACACAACCGGGATAGTTTTAGTATAGTTTTAGATAGTTTTGAATAACAATTTGTCTGGTTTTGTTACATAGAGCTGGCAACCCTGGAGAGGAAGTCCACAGTTTCCAACGAGTGGAGGGAAATTTCTTCCTTTTTGTTGATTTTCTGTTTCAGGTATGGTATGTTCATCAATTTGCACTGTAATGATGCTTACAAACCCGAGCTATGCTGCAAATCGATCTGTTTTGCTGAGAGACAAGCAGCTGTATCGGTTTGAGCAAATATTAAATATGGCATTAAGAAATAAATGACACAGTGGATGAGAACAGTTCCTATTCTGTTTTTATTTGAGCTTTATAAGATGATTCTCTTGCCATTTAATGTCACTGTACATATTGTGTTAGTGGAAGGATAGCATTTAATCAATTTACCTCAAAAAAGTAACATCAATACAATTTTTAGTTTGGATTGTTTGGGAACCATTTTATTAAAGCAGTAAGGTACAAGCGGCCGTGCTGTATTGTGAATAAGTCACAGTTGGGGGGGTTGCAGGCATTCTTACAGCATGGCTTCTTGTACCTTACTGCTTATATTATATATAGATAGATAACAATTGTGATATTCCATAATACCTGCTGTCTGCGAGCAGCAACATAGTTGAGTTTGACCATCTCTTTTCCAAATTCCTTGAAACGATTGGCCAAGTCCTGCTCATTGGTGGCGTTCTTGACAGCTTCTAGAGCTTCTTCCACCTGTAAATCAACACACAAACACACACACACACACACACACACACATACAAACATCCAACTGTTTAAACATCATCCATAAAATGAAAGGTAGTAGAAAAGTTCCATAAAACACTTTAACTGGTGTGATTGAGTGACAGTTCACTTTTGTAGTGCGTATTATTGGTTCTCCTGGGGCACATATAATTCTGACAGTTTTCACTCTCCGTAATGAGAATAGCAGAAGAACAAGGAGGTGTTTTGTCCCTTATGGGACATCTAAAAGTTTCTCAGCCTCATCCTACACTCTAAAAACTCTCCTTTCACAACCATTAAGTTTCACAGATATTAGTTCTTAAATTTGTTTAGTGATTATATAACAGAGAGGCTGCTATTAAACAAAAAAAAATGTTTTAAATCCCTAAACTTAAAAAGAAGAAGAATTGTGTTTGTTGACTTTGTGCCGATGGGGAATACAAATCGAAATATAACAGAATGGTTCAACTAGAAGCAAAGGATTATGGTTGTGAAAATTAAATCAAAATTATGCCACTCTGAAAATAGTCTTATCTATACCATAAATATAAATGCAAAATATGGGAGCCTAATTGATGACCAGAAGCAAGTGAATGAAGAGAATATTTGAGAATGTTATTTTTGCATTTTAATAGTCTGTTGCAAAGTTATGCCAGGAGGTTGTTGCTTCAGCAATATGCACTATGCAAATAAAGAGCAGGCCACAAGATAAAGTTTACAGTTTATTTGTATTATAATAAATATAGCTTCTTGTGCCCTTGAAATAGGTCTCCTTGGATATTTAAACAATTGAGAGGTGGGTCTGGCTTGTTCTGAACCGGTGAACGGTGACCAGCTGTGAAGACCAGTTGCAGCGATGAAGTTTTGAACACTCAAATGAAAAGGAAAATAAAATAAAAGATGACGATGAATTCACCAGGAGACAGCTATCAAAGGCAACACAAATTTGGTTAATTAATATATATAAAAGTGAAAATGTTAAGGAGTAATATGTTTGAAGTGGCTAGTGGAGAGTAGCGTGGTATGACACAAAAATAAAAGTATTATTATTAAATTACAAATAAACGGATTAATTTCACAAATTAACTGCAACTGTGGAAAAATGGGCAGTGAGAAATGAATAAGAAGCAAACATACGATCTTGAGGTGAGCCAGGAGCCTCATGACGTCAGCCATGTCAGCCAGGATGAGGAGGCGAGTGACGGCAGAGAGGAGGGCGCGAGCGGCACGGACCATGGTGCCACGTTTCACAGAGGAGCAAGGGTCATCCGCAAACTCTGAGGAGGCCACGCGCATTGTCTCACCTATACACAGACACAAAACAGCCAAGACAAAAGCAAACAACATATGTTTAGAGTTCCACCACACAGCAAATCCCTTGTGCATGTAGCATTTTTTATGCAGAACCCACTAAAGCTGCACGGACATGTCAATGGTTTATTAATAGCTGTGCATCTGTTTACCAGTGAAATAAACTGAGAGTACAGGCAAGTTTGCCAAGAGTGTTCATTAGTGAAACAGCACACTACAGAAAACCAGTGTACAGGGGGTTGTTGGTGTCTAGAAAACAATGTATCAGTTGTATGTCAAAGACTCACTGAAATACAGTGAAGTCCATTTTTCCAATTATAACTTATTTAGTACTTAAACCACTAAGAAATCACTATGCAGAAAATCCAGCCTAAAAAAAAAAACATTTGTAGATTGGCACAGGAGTGAAGTAAGCAGCTTTTTAATAACCTTTCATTGTGATTGACGGTATTAGATGACCATGCACCTCCTGAACTTTTATGTATTCAAAAGTAGCACTTTCTATGTATTTATGTGTTATACTTAGGAGAAAAAAGCCTGATTCAGACTGTCAGAATGTTACTGTGGCATGCTTGCTGAAGTAAAAATGAGCAATTTATCTCAAGGTTCATTGACAGAATCTATTAATGACCCTACAGTAAGTGGACTCCCACCTACCATCTAAAAAGAAGCTGCAGGCGGGACAGAGTTGATTGATGAAAGCTTACAAAAAGCCCGACAGAGACATTAGCAAATGCCATTGAATCTGACAATGATATATAGAGAAGAAAGATTGTGGCACACTGACTTCCCATAGTCTAGGGAAAGAGAGAATATTTGTTTTTAAGCCTGTACAGGCTCTGTGTGGGTGAACACTTGTGTGCATATAATAAATATAGCTGTTCTTTAGTGTATGTGCATGTTCTGCTGTTTCTCTCACACAGTGAACTGAAATGACAGAATGCCAGCTATTCTTAACAGAGCCTCGCTGCTGCCCCTCCACTTCCAGGGGAAATGTCAGCACTGTCCTCTGGCTCTGTGTATTGTTGTGGTGGCCACATAAGGTTATAATCTTATTTCCATCCTAGCTCTTTTTTCCCGCCCCCAGTATAATTTAACCAAGTCAAAAGAACAGACACATTCAGGCAAATTCTCATCCAAGCGTGAAACATGTGAAACAATCCTTATTTTTTGCATTGATGTTTGGTCATGCTAATGGCATAGAAATCAAAAGCTAAAAACGTTTTTTAAACCTGCTTTCAAAGCAGCAGACTATAATATCACATCCAACGATGACCAAGAATAAAAGTAAGTGTTAGAGATAACCAAGTCAATATTTAATAAGTGCAATGCTTATTTCTCCAGAGAAAGTAAACCATAAGTTTAAAAAAATCATTTATACATAAAACTAAATTCCTTCACCTCACTCTGTCAGAAATACTTTCTAAGAACTACTGAACAGGGAGGACTGTGTGGTATCAAGGGCAGTGAATTCATCTATGCTGACTTAAATAAACCAGATGGAGCAGACATCATCTTTGTAGACACAATGTTGACAGCCTGCCTTCTTCCAGATGCTGCATGATAAGAGAGAATTTGAAGGTTTTATACACACACATAGCCTACACTCTGTAAAGAGTGGTACTTGCACTCTGTAAAGAGTGGTAGTCTAGGCAACAAGAGTCAGACAGAGATATTAATGCTAACCTAACCTAATCCCACCTAACATTAAAGTTTTTAAATAGACTTTAAAAACTACTTCTAATGTCAGCGAACTTTAAACAATCTTCACATAAACCCATTATAATAAATGTCATATTTACCTACCTGTGCCCCTCAATAGAAACATAAATAAATTAAATCATGTTATCAAACACTAAATTCTAAACTAAATACAGATTAATACCTGAAGCTATAAAAGTTATTGATTTCCTCTTTTTTTTCCTTTAATGAACAGACATCACAGCAACTGGATATTAGGTTGTTTTTGGCAGCTATTTATTTGAGAGCTGTCGCTGCTGAACGTGACGAGGATCTGGCACTCATTATTTGTCATCTAACGCATTTGTGCGTGAAAGAGCAGGCGCTACGAGCACATGACCATTTCCGCGCTCGTTTGAAGTGGAGGCACGTGACGCACGTCTGAAACGTCTCCTTTTTGATGTCGTAAAAACTTGCTGCGACTGAATAAGTGCACTCCTTGTCATGAAAAAAAGAGACAGATAATAATTTTAACGCTTTAAACTGAAAAAAATAATCGCTTGCGTTAACGCGCTAATTTTGACAGCACTTATATATACATATATATATATAAGATAAGATAAGACCCTTTTTCCTCAGCTGGAATTGTGTTGAGCCCTTTGAAGCTGCACTGAAACTGCAATTTGGACCTTCAACCCGTTCACCATCACTGAAGTCCCCTATATGGAGAAAATCCTGTATTGTTTGTCCTCAAAAACCTTTATTTCTTTATGACTGAAGTAAGACATGAACATCATGGATGACATAGGGGTGAGTAAATTATAAGGATTTTTTTTTATTCTGGAAGTGAACTAATTATTTAATTGTCTTTTGTTTGAAAGTTTAATTTGTCATTGTCATTAAATTAATACATTAATAACTATGGGACACAAGTGACAACTAGATCAAAATCTAATAAAAAAAAATCACACTTCTAATTTCTATTTTAATTATTTTCTTTGTCCTTTAGCCCATTTCTCATTGAGTAACAGACGGTCAGCCTTGGGAGTGGTAAGCCAGTCAGACCATTATGTCCAACCTGTGTTCATTAACCTCATCCCAGTTAAAGGTCAGCTTGCTAATGGTCCACACAGAGTATTTTAACACACTTCATTCTGCCCTTGCAACCGGGGCTTGGCTCAGTCTCCATCTCAGTGCTGCAGTCCCTTCACTGCAGTACCTGAGAACGCTTGTGTATTTTCACCAAATATTACTCTTAAAACTCATTGAACAGGGATGTCTCACTGCGGACCTGTGGAAAAATATATGCTACATTATGGAAGACTTTTTAAAATGTGCTCTTACCAGGACTGCAAAAAAAAGTAGTATAATATTAGTGTCACGTGCATGGGCTGTCTTTTTGTGTTGTGTTGTGCTCTGTAGTGATGTGACGTTCCACACCGAGGCTTCGAAGCTTGTATAAAAAAAAACATCTCACATTGAAGTGCTGTATCGGAGATTGATTTGTTTTGCCAAAAGCACGTGATCTATGATGTCTAAAGCGTCATTCGCCTGAAAACCACGTGACTCCAACAGTATCTGCTTCAAACGAAGCAAACCTCAGCGCAGTTTCCTTTACATAATAACACATTATAATGCGTTTGCATTGTTTTATTTTTATCCTAATTTATATATTATGGTCAAATGAACTTTGCCCTTGAAATAACAGTCTAAGGACAGAGGCAGAGTTAACATTGACAGATCACAGGTTTAATTCATGAGTTTATGTTTGATTTGTTTGAATTATTTTAGTGGCAGTACACCGGCACAAATTAATGACTTTGACAACGGCCATTATTTGTATACAATAAATCAAAACAAGGAATCAGTAGTAGAGCCAGATGTGAAACCAGCTGTAATGAATCACAGCACTTTGGAAGGTGTTATTCATTTTTATGACCACTAGATGGCAACAGCATGAACCGTTTTAAAAAGCTTTGAGTAATGAACCTTTTCCAGATACAATTGAGTTTAAAGCTTCACTGATTCAGAACGCTTCACTTCACCATCACTGGTGCTTTGCTCCCCATGACCCTGTTTTCCTTTGTGTTTTATTGTGCTCATTGAATTCAGGTGTCTCATTCATCCCTCGTTTAGTTGAGTAGGCTATTTAAAGTGTGTTCTGCCCTTTGTTTGGAGTCCGGTGTTAAATGTTGATGTTGTGCTACGTGTGTGTTCCTGCCTGCCCTGTGTTACCCCTTGGATGTTCATTGAAAGACTGTCATTCGTAATGTTCTTCTTTGTTTTCTTCTGAATTAGTTCATGTTTAAAGTCCCAGAAAGAGACAGAGAATCACCCCAGACTCCCATTAATATTATATTAGCAAGTAATTTAATCCACCACCAAACTAAACAAATTAAATAAAGAGTTCACATTCATTACCTCATCAAAGTGTCCTCAAAACAAACCACAAAAAGAGAAAACCGATTATTATTATTAATACGATACAATGACAGCTAATATATTTCAGCTTATGGGGTTTAAAAGTGTCTTTTTTCTCTTTTCCGCAACCTCATAATTGCTCTTTGGCTGTGTTTATGGGATGATGAATGCTCTGTGAAACACCATCAATAACTGTTTGCCATTTTCATAGTGGTAATTTGGCTGAGCAAACACTAACTTCAGTCCAAACCAATGAGCATGCTAGTGCTGGAAAGGGACACAGTGTATATGGGAACGATCATAAAATAAAATAAAGGAGAGAAAACTTGGTGGGTGAGAGAGGGTAATGTGCTGCCAGATAAGGGCTGTGCATAATAGGCAGGACTTATAGGTGAAAAAGGAAAATACAACTTTGCTTAGCTGTCTGGAAACTGCAGCACATGGGCTAAAAGCCCACAGTCCTCAGCAGATTGGCACATTAATGTATTTTAGACAGATAACGTGTCTCATTGGATCCCACGTGACCCTAAATTTTTTTCTACTGTCTCAAGAAGACAAACATGACTAATAGACAGAGCTTTGACCACTATGCCATACATTCAGTCAAAAAGAAATTAAGGTTTTCGAAGAAAACATTCCAGGAATTTTCACCAGATACTGAACTTCAATGGACTCCGAACGGTTGAAGGTCAAAATTGCAGTTTCAGTGCAGCTTCAAAGGGCTATAAAAGACACCAGACAATGAATAAGGCTCTTATCTAGTGAAACGATCGATCATTAAAAAAAATATGTAAATGCTTAATAAACACAAATGCTCGAGTAGACCTCTTCGTCTCCGGAGACAACTTTCACTGCCAAAATCTTTTTTACAAAGAGTTCGGATGCCCTGGCCTACGAATGGCCCAGCCTTCCGCTCCATGCTTTTCCCCCACTCACTCTGCTACCGCAGGTACTCAGGCGAGTCAGGGAGCAACGGCACAAGCTTATTATAATAGCCCCCCTCTGGAGGAACCAACCGTGGGTGTCGGAGTTATTCCAGCTGCTGAAAGCAGCCCCTTGGCCGATCCCCTTGGGACAGGAACTCCTCTCTAGCGAATGGCACAATATGGCATCCACGGCCAAAGTTATGGGCCCTGCATGTGTGGTCGCTCGACAGGAACCTTTCGTCCTCCCAGAGCATGTCCTAAACACTGACATGGGAGCAGCCCCATCTACTAGACGCCTCTCGCTCTGAAATTAGTCTTTATCGGAAATCTGAGTTGTCAAGTGGCAGAGCAGCTGATTATTTAGCCAGACGTCACCTCCTATTTTGGGTGAGCATGGTTGGACTTTCATTTCATTGGCTCGCGCCACCGCTGTGCACTGGTTCGTAATCCTACACCAATCATCAATTATAACTGCGTGATTGAAATAGGCTTCAGTTGAAGAGTAAAAGCGGTTTTCCATGCCCCTATTGCTGGCGATCAGTGAGCAGTATCAATTTTTTGCACTTGCCAGGAGAATGAATCCCCGCGTCCTCGACACTGTTTTGACATGGGGTGCGACTTCAAGAGACAAAGGGCATGAAGGGGCCATCCCTGGAATTGGCGTCCTCGAGCCTCAAGATGCAGATCACAGCTGATCTAGGCACCGCCCTGTCATGTTGCTGAGGCGAGGCCTCAAGTGCAGGAGAATGTGTTTTTATAATAAAAGGCCCTTTCCATCAATCCCCTGGAATTCAGGCCTACACGACTCAAGGTCAGTCCTGAAATCATTTATGTACCATGTATGTGTATAGTTTTTAATTTAACTGCAGTCTTTTACATTAAAACAAGGAGTAACTCTGAACTAATGCAAACAAAGAACGTTGTGCGCTGGCGTCCTCCCACAGGTTAAGAGATTTTAAACAAGCATTTAGTTAACCAAATGAAGCAATAAATATTTTAATGCTATAAAAGTGTGCACATTGAGAGAAATAAACAGCAGATGTTCATATTAACAACTTCTTTCACTTGAGCAAACGCTGCTAATACACATATACATTTGTTAATAACGTTAATAAAATTAAAACATCACTTCTAGGGAGGCGAAACGTGTCAACCATGTCAAAACAGTGCCACGTAGTGAGAAATGCAGAAATGTGAAGCGCAAAGGGGAAAATGGTATTACAAGCTCAAACTTGACTGAAACGCAAAATAAAAGCAGCATTGCAAATAAATTAGAAGATATGGCCATGAAAAATATGTATTGCAAAATCATTGATTTAGCTCTGTTTCATTTATATTTTGCAATTCTTTATCTTTGTTTGCTAAACTTATTTTCTTATTGCAATACTTCATATTCTTTTGCATATATATGTGGCATTAAATTGATTCCATAGCTTTTCAATGTTGACATTTTCAACATAATTACGTATTACGTCAAGTCATGAACGTGCATCGTAGAACAGAGCAAGGCGAGCATTTGATCCTTATTCTTCATCTGGTATCGTTTATAGCCCTTTGAAGCTGTACTGAAACTGTAATTTTGACCTTCAATCATTTGGAGTCCATTGAAGTTCAGTTTATGGAGATAATTTGTGGAATGTTTTCATCAAAAACATTATTTATTTTCGACTGATGAAAGAAATACATAAACATATTGGATGACATGGAGGTGAGTAAATTATCAGTTTTTTTTAATTTGAAAGTGAACTAATCCTTTAATATATGTTTGGTTGCTTGATGGGACGTTGGAACAAATAAGCAGCAGATTTGGTTTGGGACAGTAACTCAGGGTGATAACAAGCTGCTCACCTTGCTTGCGGACTTCCTCTACAGCTGCGATAAGCTCCTCCTTCAGGTCCTGGCTGTCCTTAGCAATCTGCTCGCCCTTTTCTAGAAAGTTCTGGGTCGCCTGCTCCACGGACACAGCCAGCACATGAGCTTTCTTGGAGCGTCCCTTTTTCTTACTGGATGGACCTTTGTTACTAGTGTTGACTAGGGTGGTCACCTGTGGACGAGAAGAGTCATAGATGAAGACTTGTGCAAAATACTTGTTTTTATCACATTTGGACTGAGCTACATATATAGGCTAAAGCAGGTAGTTCAGTTGGCACATTTAATGATGAACACAAGCATGATCGAGCCTAAGTTTGTTTATTTCCGAACCAATGTCAGAAAAAGTCAGAAAAACTATTGGGTTTGTTTGTTGCTTTAAGAATTATGAACAGGTAAGGGGCTGCTCACAACAATCAAAGACATCCATCTACAGTATATGCTCATAGGCCAATAATTACAAATGCAGTCATTCACAACGACATGGGTGACATGTCCGGTGAGTATGCTGGACATGCAAGACCTGGGATGTTTTCAGCTTCCAGGAATTGTGTACAGATCCTTGCAACATGGGGCCATGCATTATCATGCTGCAACATGAGGTGATGGTCGTGGATGAATGGCACAACAATGGGCCTCAGGATCTCATCACGGTATCTCTGTGCATTCAAAATGCCATCAATAAAATGCACATGTAAATAATAAATTATTAATTTCTTACAAAACATAAATCAACCAATCAATCAGTAAACATATAAATTGAACCTGAATAGTGTAACAAATAACAGGATATTTATATAATATCTGAAAGGTATTACCATCAGACATCATCATTGTACAATGGTGCCACCACTTTTCTGTATGCATATTTATACAATTTACCTTTTGCATCAGTGTTGTTAAAATGTTTTCAAGACCAGCAGAAAAATGTGTCTCAGGTCTGAATTGTAAAAAGAGTCTGACTTTGAAGTCTTGAGCATCAAGTGCACAAGTGCTAGTCTTATTTGAACACTGCACCTCATAATCAAAATTCTTACATTTTCCTAATTAAGTACATGTGGATTTGGACAGTGTGAAAATAACACTGCCTATCTACTTTGACATATAAGATTATTTTTGCATTGCAGACCTTTCTGGCAATTTACCACATTAGATCTACACATTCCTAATAAAGTGTGCACAGTTAAGAAACATTTTATGTGATGTATAGTGACTCATTCAATAGTCAAGCTTTAAGCTCTCAAAGGACCCATAAAACAGTGCTGGTTTTCACTTTCTGCTGCAGGACTCTGCTGGGACCGTTCTCCCATGGTAATGCATTTTTTAAGGACACCCATTCCAAGTAATTACCATAGTACAACAAAGGACTAACTTGAGTTCCTTTTCCAAACTCAGCCTACACAGCTGATAAAGTTTAAGACCCCATTTTTTTCTGAACATTCATCACAGTTATTCCCAAATATGATGCAAAGAATAACACTGGATTAAATTAAAAAATGTTTAATCAAAACAAAGTATAGCTGACTTTTAAAGGAGAACATAGTAAGTGATCTCAAACAAATGAATCTTAGACTGGGTTAATGATAATGAAAAAACTGACATTGGGACAAAATATTGAAATGACTTTGTAAGGAAAAAGCTAATATAAGGCATTGCAGTAAATATTGCCAGCAAATGTTGCATTACTCTTCATTACAGAAATGAGAGAAATGGTATTCAAGCTAACACTCTCCACTAAACAGAGTTCAGAAAGTTCAGATGATGCATTAGGGATAAATGTACAGTCAAGACTATCATTATCACAAAGCAAACCCCGGCAAGGCCTCGGTGGGAAGAAAAGATGAAAGATGCTGGTAAGAAACTATGATGGCTATGTTGGGAGTATACTATAAAAACATATGACTGCAGAATGCTGCTAAAATAAATAAATAATACAAATAAATAAATAAATATATCATTAACACAAAAAAATACTTTATTTCTTTATTTCGAATGAATACAAGTGATGCTCAAACTGAAAACAAATAGTCGAGGCAATTTGAGTGCAGTTTACAGAAATCAGAATTATTTATTCATGAATCAAATTATTTGATTTGATATTTGAGTCATCTCAGAAAACCAGAAGAAGAAAAAAAACTATTTATAAAAAAAGTCAATATATTCTTCAAAAATTCACTTTTTGTGCTACTACGGGTAAAATAGATAAATACATTTTGTAAAAAAAATATTACTGGATATATACTTTAATCCTTTAATCCTGGTGCGTCAGATTCACAACTTACTGAACAATCGTGCTTTCCTGTAAAGGAGTTCAGTGCTCTGGTGAGGGAATTCCCTGACACTAGTATCACTCATAACCACACAATCAATCCCCAACGAGACTTACCTTCTCTTGAATAACACTGTCAGTGGCAATAACAGCATCAGCAAAACAAATGGAGCACTAACATTAATAAATGAACCTCCGATCTGCTATTCTCTGTTCTATAATAATGTGAGAACAATAAAACACCACAACACTCCCACTACAGTCGTTTCATAAGGACAGTGTGGAAGTTTTTAATGGTATTATGACAACAAAAGTGTAAAAAATGGTAGCTATAGAAAGACAGTCAAGATTGGATTTCTATGTGAACACCACCTCCTTCCTTTTCTAGGTAACATACGGAGATGAAGTCTATATTTCTGAGCCTAGGAAATTGATTTAGCCATTGCGCTAGCGGCTAACCCTCCAGAATTGTGGCTGAACTGGCTTTCATCGTTATCATGATCTGGTCAATAGTGACAATAAAAGCTGATCACTTCTATTTTACATATACATAACTATCCAAGGCTGTTTACTGGTTGAACCAGCTGGGTCCATATCAAAGCATAATATAGAGTGAAAATAATGTAAATCTGTTTGTCCTTAAAATCAGGGATTGTCATCTCATCGGCTATTTGCTTTTAACCTAAGATGTATACCACTTTTTTAATGTTTGGATGAAACATGGACACAGAATCACATATTGATTCAAATGTTATCACAACTGCAACTCATGCAAAGTCCTCCAAGTCCACCTGACAACTCTGGTCTAATTAGAGACACACTCCACTCCTGGAGTTGTATCAGTAGACAGAGACTTGGTTTCCATGGAGATGCCCACAGTCCTGTGAAAGCCATCAACAAAGGGTACAGGTGAAGAAAAAAAAGTTGCACTGCCACATTATATTTCACAGCTGATGTGGCAAAAGTAAAAAAAAAAAAGTGACAAAAAATCGCTAAACAAATCAAAACTATTTAATTTTGAACCTTTTTATTTTAATGTTTTATAATTATTCATATTTTGTTGCAAAGCCATATACACTGTAAAAAATGATACGTTGACTTAACTTAAAAAATTGAGGAAACCCATTGCCTTAAAATTATTAAGTAAACTTTATTAAAAATAATAAAAAATAATTTAACTGAACTGTCAAGTTCACTTAACTTTTTTATTTTAATTAGTATTTACTTAATAATAACACATTTTACAGTATATATATATATATATTTTTTTTTACTGAAGCTATTATATAAGTTAGAAAAAATACCGTGACAGGTGCTGTTCTTTGCTGAAAAACTTTGCTTTCTCAGGAAAATGTCATATTAAAACATATTAAAATAATAACCTATTCAAATAATTAAAATACATTAAAACTGTTTGTAATATTGTATATATTTTTTAATGTTCTCTACAATCACATGGGCGCTCTCTACCGACAACTTCACAATGCCTTTGAATAATGGACAATTTGGAAGTGGCGTGGGAAAGCTCATTATTTCCCCATGAAGATTCCTAAGGCTGTTTCAGGTGTCCATGCCAAAATGATCATGGTTACTCACAGCAAAGGATGTCAAGTAGAATAAAAGATGCCATCTAACAGACAAAAGTGTGAGTTCCTCCTGTGATGGAACTTCAGGATATTACATGATGTGGTAATGGAGAGTGTTCACACATCACTTTTTTCTCGACAATCAAAGGAAAAAGGCACGTAACAAAATATACAAAAAGTAACACAAAGCCAACCAGCCTTATTGAGATTCTGTTGCACTATTTATTAATTCACACAACATATCATTTGATCATCATTATCCAAATCACTAGGCCTCATAATCATGCAAATATTTCGGTAATTACTGCTTAGGATTTAAAAGCTCAATGGCAAACAAGGTCAAAAATGAATTGAGTGTGATGTTACAGTAATCAAGTCGTGTAAAATGGCCACTTTAACCGTGGCATTAGTCTTTAGAAAAGTATAATCAATCAACTAGAACATTTAGGGTTTACTAACAGCTTGTGCCAATGCAAACTTTCTTTTGGTCTCAAAAACTACTGCCAGGATTTGCTAAAGAAATGCAGTGAAACACTATCGATCAAAGGGTGGGAACAGTTATTTTTTTTGCGGCTGACCTAACTGTATATGTGTTTGTAGGAATATCTCTTTCAGATGCACAATGTATGTAAGGAGAGTATTTAAAGCTGCAGTACATAAGTTTTGCATCTTTGTTTTCATCTCTCTTTGAAACCTGCATTTGCAGTTATTTACAGAATTATCATGTTTATGTGGGTCATGCATTTAATTTAATCTAAATCTAATGGTCATGAATTCTACCTCTTGGAAGAATGAACAAAATAAGAATTGTCACTGGAAAATGTCACCTGAACAAGTAACACTTAAAAATTCTACCACTTTTGTTCTGACCAACTGAGAAAAAAAGCATTACAATACATTGCGCTACCAATGGTGATTCAATCCAACTATCGCTTAACTCATATCACATCAAACCATGCACTGAAATCATCAGTGACAATCAGTGTCAACTCATGCAGCAGCGAGAAAATTGGTGTAAAAAGGTTAAAAACCAGAAAACAACAAACCATGCAAAGTTTCTTTGTCCCAAGCACTAGAATAACTTAAAACTGTCACGACAACTATGAATGTTTTTAGCATTTTTCTAGTCATTGTCTTGAGTTGTGACCGTACCACTTCATTTAATAGATTTAAACTTGCATTTAGCACATTTAAATTGTTCTTTGACAGCTCAAGTAGACAACTGACCACAGAGTGATTCAGCACTGTGAGAATTCAGTCACTAATTATGGATCTCTATAGATGTCAGACGTTGTGCCACACATGGCAGTGACTTTCTCCTAGAGCGTAAACGAGAAAAAGGAAACAATGCTGACAGAAGAAAGGGAGGGAAGCCCTATGGGATGAGAAGTAAGAAGGAAAGAATGGGAACACATGTGCTTGAGCTGTCCTGAGGCCCAATTTGAGAGACATATCATGCCGAGCTGAAGCAGGTGGCCTAGAGAAAAGAATGACAGCTCCGTGTAAAAGCACCTGATAACGCTTAGTCAGACTCGCTTTAATCTGCGAAACCTTGCTCACGGCCGGGCTGGAGACATGATGAGTTATTCCACTCCAGTAAACCAAAGAAATAAACATTCCTTTATTTAAAACAACTGCTTAGTGTAGCGGAAAGGGGAACTGCTGAGGGTTTGGGCGTGATAAAACTGTCAATGGCATATTAAAGGCCCCAAGCATGGTAAGTGACCTGAAAACTTTAAATGAGGTCCAATAAAAGCCACAGTCCATCTCAAATACATCACTAGTTACCGGTGCCGACCTTTCCCCACGGTCCATAGCCCTCTACGGTTGTGTTTTATCAGTAATCAATATTACTAAATGTTCCACATGTGATCTCCCTGGCTCAGAGGGCCCACCAGTGAATCCAGCGACGTATAATTAAAAGGACACCACGATACTACTCGGATTTCTGCTGGCTGTTCTCTAAGCCTACTGCTCAGGTCTAGGGACAATCTAATGCGTTGGTATTAACTGAAGCTTTGACCAAAATTATTTTTAGTTTAACTGCAGAAGGGAATGAGGCAGTTCTTATGATTTGGTAAAAAAAAACGTGCTATTGTTTTTATTGCATACTTCAATATGACAAACATCTAAAATTGATACTACTACTGCCTAGACATCAATTTAAGAAATCAATATTGTCCTTGTATTTGCATTATATTGCCAAATTTACTGCAAAGGTAGCACAGAACCATTTCTGAAGTGGCATTTAGGTGTCTTTACTTAGACTGTTTAATGCTACCCTAGAAGTGGCTTAAATGTATTTCCACTGCTATTACAGTACAATCGAATATGTTGATAGTACCGAGGTGGGTTGGACAGGCATAATTTAACAAGGTTTTGATGCACCATTGGTACTGTGCAGCCTTATACTGGCTGTGTAAAGATGCTTTATGTGGACATAAAATAGGGTTAAAATAGGTTTTGTTTAGTTAGGAACAGGATCTCTGTTAATGTTAATGTACAATATTATTATTATTATTACTGCTATTGTTATTTTTGTTGTTGTTGTTTATTTTTGTATGCATATTTCTGGAACATTGTCAACTTAAATACAACAGTACAGCAACATTTATTCTAACAACACTGATACTAATACTACAGATATACATGTTTATTTTATTTTTTATTTATTATTAAGATAAGAAATATAACTGTGAACTATCTATGGATAGGAAATGAATCATACTCAAACCACCCTTCAGAAACGGAATGAGTGCTTTTATACAGCAAACTGCTCTGCAGCGAAGATACCATATATAAAGACAGAGCTAATTGCATGCTTCAAATGTCAACCCTTTCACTTTAAAGCTTGCAGTGTATGCTTACTCTATATTCAATTAAATAGACTGTTATTTTACTATTTAAATTATAATACAATTAAATGTGCTTCCTTCGAAGGAGGAACATCAGAGGAGTTTCTCAAAAGAGAGTAAACCATCTTCCAAAACAGCATTTGCCTCTGGGTTACCTACAGTAAGAATGTATTTAAGTCAACAACTTATGCATTGTGCATTAGGAGGAAGCTGCCAATTCTAAGTGAAGACCATCGGGTTTACCCATGAGGATGGAAGATAAATATTTCATACAATATCTTATCAGCTGGATATAAACGTTGCATCTCCTTTCCACCTTATCTCTCCTCCCGTGTGTTGAGAATCCATTTTCAGATAGATTAAATGCCAGCCTTCCATTCAGAGAGAATGAAAATGACATTGACTGAAACACTAGCACGAGGACAGTCATAAATATCATTTCCGATTGAAAAGCAGTGTGAGCGAGCGCTCCACCACTAAAAAAATGCAGTCTCCCTGAGCAGCTCTGACCCGAGGTGAAGGTCAAAGCTACTCTCTCAGAGAGAGAGAGAGAGAGTGGAGCCCAGCCAAAAGAGGCTGTAGAGAAAATGATTTGTTTCTCCCCACCCACCGGATTTAGTCAGAATACGTTATCTCCTCAGAGAGAGGCAGACAAAGCAGATGCCAAGTGCAAGCGAGCGCACTCATGCCATGTGACAAAACAGCATTCAAATTAAGACATGGAGACCAACTGATGACTACAGTCACAATTTTTACCAGCTTCAATCACTCCAACACATATAATTGAAACAAGAACTGCATGAACTGCTATTCAGAAATTTGATGTTGTACGATTTTTGAAATAAATTAATACTTTTATTCAGCTTGAATGCGTTCAATCGATCAAAAGTTACACTTAAGACTGAAAAAAATATATATATTTCAAATAAACTCTTTTCTTTTGAACTTTCTTTTCATCAAAGAGTCTTGAAAATGTATTAAGGTTTCCACAAAAACGTTAAGCTGCACAACTGTTTTCAATATTAGTAATAAGAAGAATTATTTCTCGAGCACTTAATCAGCATAATAGAAAGCTTTCTAAAGGATCATGTGATACCGAAGATGGAAGTAATGATGCTGAAAGTAGTAAATTGAGGAAATGAGGAATGAGGAAATTGTACACCCTGAAGTGGAAGTGTCACTTCATGGTGCAGAGGTTGCCAGCTCGACCCAGTCCACTGCCCGATTGGTACAGTTCCGGAGTTAATGCAGGCAGTTTCCTCCACAGGGTTAACCCCACTACACCCTGAAGGTCTACGTGGCGGCTTTACCGGCCTACCGCGCCACTCTTGGTGGCCAGTCAATGGGTAGACACCCCCTAGTTACATGTTTCCTCCAGAGGCTGAGGCCTCCAGCCAGAGAGAGTTTGCTATGTGGTGGATCAGGATGCTATTCCATAGCTTCGAGTCCTCTGCTCTCCCTTTTCCTGGGGATCAAGACTCACTTCTTCGGGATGCAGGCCCCGCCAACTCTAGCCACTTGTGGCCTTTTTTCTCTCACCCTAGCTGTGCTCCATCCACACTAGGCAGGAATTTTTCAGTCTGGGGGCATGAGCATCTCGTTCCCCTAGTGTCTTTGGACTTTATATTTAACAGTACATTTTAATATTTGTTAAAAGGCATGTCTTTGTATGACTGAAGGCGAGTATCACTGATACCAATTATTTTATTTATGTTATTTTCCCCTAATATTAACCATTGACTACAGCCATTCAGCATTACAGTAAAATTGAGAGCGATCGATTTTAACATTTATTAGATTTAAAAAATAACAACTTCTAATTTATTTGAACTTAAAGCAATCTTTACATGAACCTATTATAATGAATGCCATATTTACCTGTGCCCTTCAGCAAGTAGGAAATATACAGAAATAGAACAAAGATATCAAACACTAAATTCTAAATTAAATATAGATGAATCCTTAAAGCTACATAAGTAATTGATTTCCTCTCTTTTTTCTTTTGTTCTTTGATTAACAGACATCACAGCAGCTGGGTAGCTGAACATGGCACAGATCTGACATGCATGCTCGTAGATTCATTCGCGTTAAATATGAAATGATACAGGCTAGCGTGCCTCTGTATTAGTGTGTGCAAATGAAACGTACGTGCTACGAGCACAGTTTAATGTCTGACAGGACAGGAAAACTAATTTTTACTGACAAATGGCCTGACAACATCTCATTTGACCGCAGTTCACTGATGTTCTACTGAAGCTGCCTCAACATTTGTACCTTTTCCGTGCCCCTTTGACTAGCGCCTGATGCTGAGGCGAAGCTGGAGTGTACATCTGAAAAATCTTCTGTTTGATGTGGTCGTAAAGCACAAAGACATGCATTTACCTCCTTATTCACCAGAAATGAATGCTTTAAAAATAAACAGAGGTTATTCATATAACCGTAGTTAGAATTAAATCCAGCCCATTAACACATCCCCAATGATGTTTACATTGATGCATCTATTCTAATATCACACAGCATTCATATTCCTCTGATACAATGAGGAGATGAAACGGCAGACGTAGCGCGTAGTCTTCTCTTTGTGACCGCATGCACTTCAAGTAGCATCTCCGGTTGGATTTTAAGTTGATTAGACTGCAGCAAAGCAAAGCCATGAAGAAAAAAATTACAGTTGTACGTCACTTAAACAGCACAAACAAAACAGCACTGTGATTTACTCTACTGGAGGGAAGAGCAGAGATAGAGAAAGAAAGAAAATAAGATAAGGAACACTGGAGAGAAGAATTTGCAATCGGTGCTCTGAGCTTTTCCGATTATAAGCCTTTTAACTCAGTTACTTGGCATTCAGCAGACACTTTTTATATCAAGGAGTTAACAGTACAATTTATTGTACAGTAACTGCAGAGTCAGTCGTTCTGGGACAGCCCAGGATGAAGTGCTTTGCTCAAGGGAACAATGGTGATTAAACAGAACTGGGATCTCAGTAACCTCCCAGCTGTCAGACTTTGTTTCCCTGTGTCTTGTGTTTCCGTGCCCATATTTGGTTTTCCTGTCATCATTAGTCATCATTAGTTCATCAAAAACGTTCCACAGTGTCAGTGTTGCCAGTTAAGATGTTCTAAAAAGGCTATTTCAAAATACTACATAAACATCACGGGCTATACACAGTCGTTAATTTGCGATTTTTACCTCAATATTGTAATTTTTTCTGCTCCTCTTCTGTGTCTTTTCCTGCCTTGTGTTCCTGATCATTTTCTTTTTATTCATTGTTTAGAAATTATACTTTAAGAGCACATAAATTGCACAACTATTTTAACTGCGTGCGCCATGCTGATGTATTATAATTACAATATGATGCAGAACGGGTTTAAATTATGCAGCATTCCTGTTAGCTCGAAATTAGTATTTTTCCCACCTCCTACTTGGAAATAATGCCTTAAAGTCGGATATCCGACCTGTGAACTCGGGGCAGATCGATCATACCTGACCTCAGCAGGCGGAGTCATTTGACGTCACTGCTTTCAACTTAAAAACATTAGACATTAAGTTCTAAGATAACTTAAGATACCTTTATTTTAGCTTTTTGTCAGCTGTTTTAAAAACGAAAGGCAGAATTTTGTTGTTGTTGTTTTTTCCTTCTGTTTGTGATTGACTGGAACTCACTGAAGTTGGAAGTGGGACATTTCAACTCAGATGTTCCCTCTTCCGCTAAAAAAGAGCAAGAGGATGCAGCGGGATTTTGAGACTGAGCCAGACAAAGGGGCAGTCTGTGTCTGTGCCCTTGAACTGTGTTCTGCCTTCTCCACAGCTCGAGACCACAGGAACTGCTTTGAATTGCAGAAAGGTCAGCCAGAAAGATTGAACAATCTCCAAGAGAACTGCATTTACAGCACCCGCAATCTCCAACAAACACAGCTGGGTCTCTGGATCAATCCACACTTGCCTGTTGTTTCTGTCTGTAGATAAATGAGGGTATGCACACTTCAAGAGCATTGACACACCAAAATATTCCATCTAAAATCAACATTATATAAAAAGATTGCTTTTGATGTGCACCAATAATGCAATATTTTATCACAGTAAGGTGTTTAAAAAAACAAACCTCTTCACTCATGTGCACAATCAATTTTCATTATTCTGTGTATTTGCGAACAATTATATATTTTTTTTGCCATTATTCACATACTTAAATGTACAGCACACATCAGGGCCATGTAAAGACGTTTGGAGGGGCAGGTGCTCAAAATATAACAGGGGCACATGGAACACGGCTTTTAATAGGGCTGTGCTCCTTGCTGATATGTGTATCGAAATGGATGCTTCTGTATTGATACAGCAGCAAATGCCATGACGCAGGTTTGAAAAAGAAAACCTGCACCTCTTTTTTGCACCTCTTAATTACACTGGAATTATATTATTATTAATAATATTATTGTTGTTGTTATAGAGTTTACTGTTGGTTTTGCTGTTGTTTTTGTAGAAAAAAATATTCCTGTTTAGTTTAAAATAGAATTCTATTCTAATCCTGATCTGAATGTATTCATTTTTTGAATGATAATGATTATAAAATCAGGATTTATAAGTATAATTCGGAGGACGAGAAAATCAGTATAAGCCTGTTTTACCAGTGTTGTGTTAATAATTTTTAAGGCTCTTTTTTTATAAATACTGTAGTAATAATAATAGTTCAGAGTATGAATAGTTTTTAGTCAGATAACATAAAAAAGACAAGACACGTCGACGCGCTTCCCAATTAAACCGCAAGAACAAAAGAGAACAAGCACCTTTGTTTATATTGCTGTGTGTAGAACTATGTTTTTTTATATTAATTGTAATAATATATCAATTTGTCCCCCGCCCTTCATTCGAGCTCGAGCAGGTGTTTTCACTTAGTTTTCTAGATTTAAATTAAAAGAGACAGGACCTGACGTTTTATTCTCATCCAAAATGAGGATATGTGAATATCAGGAGAGCTGAACACTCTTGTGCAGTGCATGTTTCATTCATACTCGAAGCCAGAGGGCGCTCTCATGCAGAAACTTATAACGGACAGGAAATGGACAAACGCACACGGCTATCGCTGTAGCAGAGCTGAATAAAAAGCAGAAACGATTTTACTGATGAAACGTGAAGACAATAAACACACGATTGCAGAAATATATGGTTTATGTGTGTTTTTCAAGTTATCTCCAGGTAATAAATAAATAAACCATATGAAAAATGTAGTAGGCTACTGATTTACATATAATTTAGTATATAAACCATCAAATATATTTCCCGAGTTATTCTTTGATAAAAATGGGAAAACGGTGTTCGTAGTTGCCTTTATAAACCAATAATAAAATTGTCATTAGGAAAACATTGAACAAAAATATTGTAGCCCCTTGCTTCAGCTAACCTTGCTTGCACAGGCTACACACAGCAATATAAACAACAGCTGTGCATGATCTATTCACGCCGTTCTCGTAAAATAACAATAATTCAATAATATAAGTTCCCTATCAGTCGGTCACTCTCGACGTCACGTCGGAGGACCGACGAATTGGGATATCGCTTAGAGAGACCTATCCACTTCGAGTGTAAACTAAACGAGCCAATGCACATTGGCATGCGATTATTGCATCCAGCTGCCGCTGATCACAGCGTGAGCATAAATAGGCAGCAGGTGCAGCGCATATTCAGCTTTTCGCTTCGGAGCTGAGCGGTGTTTATCGTTCTGCTCCAGACTTACCTCTGAGAGTGCCTCAAGACTCTGGTGTTGGCGGACGGCGATTCAGCGGTGGTGGTCTTCTCTGTCGAGTGGATTGCACACATCAGGCTGCACTACCCCCTGTTGTGTTGCAGCGACCATCTCCCCTGTGCGCTTCAGCACGCTAAAAGAGCAAACACTTCTCTAAAAGAGTGTTACGGGCGGAACGTCTTTTTTAAGACGCGTCTTTTTAAAGATGCCCTTCCGCCCGTGCGTTTCTGGATGCGGTCGTTACCTGGCGCCGGGTGATGGTCACGATCGCTGCCTCTCGTGTCTGGGCATTGAACACGCAGAGGCGGCTTTTGTGGACGAGTCATGCCCCCATTGCGGGGGATGACCGTCAGCGAACTCGGACCAGGCTTCGTTTCCTGCAAAGGGGCGGGGTACCCGTGCCTCTGCCGAGATCTAGGGTTCCCCCTGGTGGCTACCGGGGGGAGGCTACTTCCGGCAGTAGCCGGGCTGGTCTTACAGTGACAGTGAGGAATTCCCCTAAAACAGCGAGGGCTCCTCCTGTTACTGGCGCCGCTACCGATGGAGCTGCCTAGAGCAGGCTGGCCTCCCATGGAGGGTACCGCTGTATCCTTTGGCGCTCCCCGGCGATCGGATGTCGATCGCTACATTGGAGGGTGAGTCAGACCAATCCGAGATGATGATGGTTCAGTACCGCTGCCACCCTCCGGGCGGTCAGCGGTGCGGATTCGGATCCGGAAATGGTGGCTATGCTTGCCGGGCCGCTGAGAGTGTTGGGCTCGGTGGAGGCCTCCACCGTGTCCCGAACCCTCAAGGCTGGACGATTGGTTTCTCGGGGTGGCCCGCTGGTTCTCAGGGCCCCACCCGGTGCCTTTCTTCCGGAAGTGCATGATGAGCTCACTGGAACATGGGCGGCACCTTTCACTGCCAGAAACCGCTCCAGTGGCTCATCCTCCTCGCCACCCTTGACGGCGGAGCGGCGGGGGTATACTGAGGTCCCGCCGGTGGAGCGATCGGTTGCGATGCAATTGTGTCCAAGGACCGCTTCTACCTGGCGCGGTAATCCGTTGCTCCCTCCGGGCCTGTAGGCACTCGTCGGCCCTGACCGGCAGTGCCTATGCGGCCCTGCGGAGAAGCTGCTTCAGCCCTGACACGCTATGGCGTTGTTGCAGGTTCACCAGGCCAAGGCACTGAGGGACCTGCACGAGGGTGGTCACGACCCAGGAGTTCTCAGTGAGCTTCGGACCGCCACGGACCTCGCGCCACGGCGACGAAGGTTCTGGCGCGGTCTCTGGGCCGTCGATGTCCACCATGGTGGTCCAGGAACGCCACCTCTGGCTGTGTCTGGCTGACATGAAGGAGGCAGACAAGGCACGGTTCCTGAATGCCCCCGTGTCCCAGACCGGCCTGTTCGGCGACGCGGTGGAGAACTTCGCCCAGCAGTTCTCCGCTGCACAGAAGCAGACTGAGGCAATCCGGCACATCCTGCCCGGCGTGCAGCTGCTGCCTCCACCCGGCCGCGCCGGCGGCAGTGCCTCGGTCTACTCGTCGCCGAGGGCGGCCCCCTGCCGCCGCCCCCGCTCCCGCGCAGCAGACGCAGCAGCCTCCAGCCAAGCAGCGCCGTGGAGCCGGCCGCAGGGCAGCCGCCCCGCCCGTCCAGGCCCCCGCCAAACCAGGCGGCAAGCGTCGGAGCAAGCGGCCCTGAGACGGACGACCCAGGGATGGAGATGTTTGCTCTTCGGGAGATGGTGACGCACCACTCCCTCCCGGAGGAGGGCGGGGAGAATCTTTGTTTCCTTTTTGCCACTGGCCTCACGGTCAGTGGTACCCAAAACCTCGCAAAAGAGCAGTTTCCTCTATCTCTGGGTCCCCAGAGGGACGGGGTTGTGAAGAGTCAAACTTGAGTTACACTCACCCTCCTCTCGCCAGTGGGCAGCTGTGGGCGGTTCGAGAGGGCGGTCAATCGCACTACTCACGCACCCTCTGCCAGAACGCAGGTAAGTCGTCACACGCCGACCCGCTCGGACCGGCAGCGAGGCGCTCGAGCCGGGTCCCTGCGTTCCCCTCGCTGCCCCACCGCTGGTACGTCAGTGGGTTCGTTGGTGTCACTAGTACGGTTCTGGGGGCCTGGCTAGCGCTCCCCAACCCGTCTCGTTGGCTCCTCCGCACCATCAGACTCGGCTATGCGATTCAGTTCGCCCGGCGACCTCCCAAATATCGCGGCATCCACTCCACCACAGTGAGGGCAGCGGATGCCCCCATCTTCTGAGCAGAGATCGCAGTCCTACTGGTGAAGGACGCGATAGAGCCGGTCCCTCCAGCCGATATGAGGTCGGGGTTTTACAGCCCTTACTTCATTGTACCCAAGAAAAGCGGTGGGTTAAGACCAATCTTGGATCTGCGCGTTTTGAACCGGGCCCTTCACAGGCTCCCGTTCAAAATGCTCACACCAACGCATCTTTGGGTGCGTCCGTCCCCAAGATTGGTTTGCAGCGATCGACCTGAAGGGCGCGTACTTCACGCGTGTCGATCCTTCGCGCCACAGGCCATTCCTGCGGTTTGCGTTCAAGGACGGGCATATCAGTACAAAGTCCTGCCCTTCGGGCTGTCCCTGTCGCCCGTGTCTTCACGAAAGTAGCGGAGGCAGCCCTTGTTCCCCTGAGAGAACAGGCGTGCGCATTCTCAACTACCTCGACGACTGGCTTATACTAGCTCAGTCGCAGGACCAGTTATGCGAACACAGGGACATGGTGCTCTCGCACCTCAGCCAGTTGGGCCTTCAGGTCAACTGGGAAAAACAAACTCTCCCGGTGCAGAGGATCTCTTTTCTCGGTATGGAGTTAGACTCGGTCAGTCAGACAGCGCGCCTCACACAGGAACGCTCAGTCGGTGTTGAACTGCTTGAATACATTCAAGAACAGGACGGCGGCACCACTGAAACAGTTTCAGAGGCTCCTGGGGCATATGGCGGCTGCGGCGGCGGTCACGCCGCTGGGGCTGCTCCATATGAGACCGCTTCAACACTGGCTCCATGGCCGAGTCCCGAGGTGGGCGTGGCAGAGCGGCACGCTGAGGGTCCAAGTCACTCCAGCCTGCCGCCAAACCTTCACCCGTGGTCAGACCTTTCATTCCTTCGGGCAGGAGTGCCCCTGGAACAGGTCTCCAGGCACGCTGTGGTTTACACAGACGCCTCCGCCAAGGGCTGGGGGGCCACGTTCAACGGGCATGCAGTGTCAGGGGTTTGGACGGATCCCCAACTGCACTGGCACATCAACTGCCTAGAGTTGCTGGCAGTACACCTGGCCTTGAACCGTCTCAAGAGGCGCTTACGAGCGAGCATGTACTAGTCGTCACGGACAACACGGCGACCGTTGCGTACATCAACCGACAAGGTGGTCTACGCTCCGTCGCATGTCACAACTCGCCGCCACCTCCTCCTCTGGAGTCGGAAGCATCTGAGGTCGCTTGCCATTCATATCCGGGCTTGCTCAACCGGACAGCCGACGAGCTGTCACGAGCTGCGCTCCCGGAGAATGGAGACTCCATCCCCAGGCGGTCCAGCTGATTTGGCGGCGTTTGGACTTGCACAGGTAGACCTGTTCGGCGTCCCTAGAGGCGTCGCATTGCCAGTTGTTCTACTCCCTGACCGATGGAACACTCGGCACGGACGCACTGGCACACAGCTGGCATGGGCCTTCGCAAATATGCATTTCCCCAGTGAGCCTTCTCGCACAGACTCTGTGCAAGGTCAGAGAGGAAGAGGAGCAGATCCTGCTCGTGGCACCATACTGGCCTATCAGGACTTGGTTCCCAGAGCTGATGCTTCTCGTGACAGCCCCTCCCTGGCAGATTCCTCTGAGGAAGGATCTACTGACTCAGAGGCAGGGCACCTTATGGCACCCGTCCAGACCTCTGGAAACTTCATGTCTGGTCCCTAGGCGGACGCTGGAGGTTCTAGGTGACCTACCCCAAGAGGTAGTTGACACCATCACTTGGCGAGAGCACCGTCTGAGACACGCTTACGCCTTGAAGTGGAACCTGTTCGTCAGTGGTGCTCTTCTCATAGAAGACCCCGGAGATGCCCGATCAGAGTCGTGCTATCCTTCTTGCAGCAAGGGTTGGAGCGAAGGCTGTCTCCCTCCACCCTCAAGGTCTACGTGGCGCGATTGCTGCCAACCACGACCCTGTGGAAGGGAAGTCGGTGGGAAGCATGACTGGGTCGTCAGGTTCCTTAGGGGCTAGAAGGCTGAATCCTCCACGCCCCTCTATACCCTCTTGGGACCTGTCCTTAGTGCTTAGAGCACTACAACAGGGCCCGTTTGAGCCCTTGCAGACAGTCGAGCCCAAGTTTCTTTCAATGAAAACTCTGCTCCTGCTTGCACTGGCCTCCATCAAGAGGGTTGGGGACCTGCACGCATTTCGGTCGACGTTCGTGCCTACAGTTTGGACGGCGGATTCCCAGATAATCCTGAGGCCCGGCCCGGCTATGTGCCCAAGGTTCCCACTACTCCATTTAGAGACCAGGTGGTGAGCCTGCAAGCGCTGCCCGGAGGAGGCAGACCCAGCCCTGGCTTTGCTTTGTCCCGTCCGAGCATTAAGACACTACGTTGACAGGACGCAAAGCTTCAGGACCTCAGACCAGCTCTTTGTCTGTCACGGAGGCCGGCAGAAAGGAAGGCCGTCTCCAAGCAGAGGATGGCCCACTGGATAGTGGATGCCATCACCCTGGCTTATCAGGCACAGGGTGTGCCTTGCCCGTTCAGGTTGAGAGCTCACTCTACGAGAAGTGTGGCGTCCTCCTGGGCGCTGGCTCGTGGCGCCTCACTGACAGATATTTGTAGAGCTGCGGGCTGGGCGACCCCTAACACATTCGCTAGATTCTATAGCCTTCGTGTGGAACCGGTTTCCTCCTGTGTTCTCACCTCAAGCGGGTAGAAGCACTGAGGGCCCCGGTTTCGGGTCGGCTGCTAAAAACTGCTCCAGAGAGTCCACTGTAGACCCTGTCGAGCTCCTCCATCCCTCGGCAGCAGGGCGTGGCGGGCGTCCGGCGCCAGGCCCTCACTCGATGAATCCTTGAGAACCGGTAGAGGGCTGGGTTCCATATGTAGAGACCGTTCGGATCCCATATGTGTATTTCCACGGTTAGCCTTAGAGCCCGTGTTTCCCGGCAGACTTCCTGCTACTCCAAGAGGTTACAATCACCTCCAATCTTCCATATGCATCTGACTATTGTCCATATGTGTAACTGCCTCTGAACCTCCCTCGGGAAGGTAAGGGCTTCCATAGCGTCTCTGTTCTGAGCTGAGCAGTGCGTTTTCCCAGTGTTATCCAGTCCTACTGAGTGGGTAGTGCCATAGCAACAATAACGGATCTTCCTATGGGGCCCTAACCTCGCCAGAAAATAACGGCACAGGAGGCCTCCACGGGACACTGGAAGGGGCAGTATCCGTGTGGCCTTTGGTAGGGATCCCAATTCGTCGGTCCTCCGGCGTGGCGTCGAGTGACCGACTGATAGGGAACGTCTCGGTTCGTATGTAACCCTCGTTCCCTGAAGGAGGAAGCGGAGGCGTCACGTCCGTCGCCACGGCTCCTGTACCACCGCTGAGCGGGCCCCGGCTCGGCTCCTCAGCGAAAACCTGAATATGCGCTGCACCTGCTGCCTATTTATGCTCACGCTGTGATCAGCGGCACCTGGATGCAATAATCGCATGCCAATGTGCATTGGCTCGTTTAGTTTACACTCGAAGTGGATAGGTCTCTCTAAGCGATATCCCAATTCGTCGGTCCTCCGACGTGACGTCTCCGTTCCCTCCTTCAGGGAACGAGGGTTACATACGTAACCGAGACGTTTACAAGCACACTGATTCACTGAGAACTCCACTTAACGCACGTGCGTTACTGGCCACGGTTTTCATCTGCTTGTGCCAAACGCAAAACACGTTTCTGAATGGATGTATTGAATGATTATTTGACACCATGATGAACATCAAATTGTGCCTGAATCTCATTATAATCACATTATGAGAGTGCATGTAAATGTAGTTAATGACAGCAGATGTGCCCTGATTGAAGGAAACTTGAATAGGCTATTCAGCACAAGCTTCTAGAGATCAGACATGCAAAGATGAATATCAAATTTCTTAACACAGATTTGTCTTTGTTCAATTTCTAATCAATATCTCAGAGTTTATAAAAGCCACCCTGGACAAATGCATCTCTCCACTCTTCAATCGCTCACATGCACAATCGGGTTCAATTCCCACAGAAGCTAATTTAAGAGCTTTGTTTAGTTTTTCAAAACACACTGACCCTCGGTTCTTCGTGAGAGCATCCTTCCGCTCAACTTTGAAGGCAGAGGGTATAGAGCAAAATCTGCCAAATCTTTGCCTTACAAAACAAAACTTCATGTATACCACAAATATGTGTGGCTTTTCATTAGCAATCTTTGGTCATAAAGCAAAATTCTGCCTATTTGTAAAGGGAGGTACAGATGTTTACACTGTTAAAGAGTTGGATTCTCATGCTAAGCATAGACTTAGTTTCAGAAAACAATTTGGACGTATAACAGTATTTCTGTGCCAAAATCTCACTTCCGTGTTCGTACAAGTTTCATAGAGTTTTTTTTCGATTGTGGCTCTTGCTGATGTAAACCACGGCGGAACTCCTTATATGGGCATTTTTCCCGAAAGAGTGCGCCCGTGCACACATCGACCAGCGCAAGAGCGAGAGCGCGCCCATCAATGCGCTTAATCTAGCTACACTGCTGCACGGGACTTGCTCTGGAAGAATGTCTCTAAAGATGTGTATTTTTTTGTTTGTTAGGGAAAGATAACCTTGTTCAGCTTCCAGAAGAACCCAGCGTTATATGAACAGCGGATGCAGTTTGTTTTTCCGGGGCAGCAAATAAGTTTCTCAAGTGTGTTTGTTGCCGAACGTTTTATAAACAAGGCCCAGTTCAACGCTGGATTTGCACATCATTTGATACTGAAAGATGGAGCAGTCCCAGCTATAAAAGATCCTGGTCATGATTCAGAACTGCAGATGGTAAGTGAAACGGGATTTAATGTCTGTGTTTTATTGGCAATCTACGCAAGTACTCATCACACTTTAGCTCCTCCTTTAGGCGCACATAGGAGTTCGGCTTTTTTTGAAGAGAATCGTAAAGCTGTATCTTTCTTTTATAAATATGATAAAACTAAAGACTTTTTGGAGATATGAAGGATGCAGTACGACTCTCTAGGTATTCAATATTAACATGAGATAGGGGGAAACTGTGTATTATGCCCCCTTTAATGGAGATCAACATTTGCTACCTTCATGCTTATTTAAAAAAATAATATGAATTACAGAAATATTGTGTACTATTGAAAATGAAAGTTCTGTCATTTTTCTCTCACCTGCATGACATCCTAAACCCATATGCTGTTATTTTCCATGTGGAACATTAAAGAGTAACAACAGGTTGTTCCAACAGCTGAAGAGATGTGCTCTTCACAATGTTTTGGATAAAAACATCTACTAATCTACTGCAATTAAACGTAAAAAAAAACAGATCATAAAATCAAAGAACAGAACTAATAAAAGTTCATAGGAATATCTATCAGGTACCAATAAATTGATTTCAATTTCAGAACAACTTGCTGAACTTTTGAGGTTGGTCATAAGCAAAATTCTTTGTAGGCAGGCAAGCTTTATGAAGTATTGGTGAGAGCATGACTCTCAGGTCCAGCTTTTCCGAGGTGAACTCAAACAGACGGTCATCCATCTAGTACGTATTGTTTCAACAAAGGAGTATATTTATCAACTAATGTCACAATAGAATCACTGAAGTGAATTGCAACACCAAAATAAATCAGTCACTGACAAAAAAAAGTACTATAACAATGACATATTTTAGATTTTTCATGGCATTTATGGCTCAGGTGATTAATTGGCTCCAAAACTTCTGGGGATCTTGCGTCAGCCGAGCAACTGCTATGAGATGTCTGGGAATGCTTTTTGTGGGCACTATAAGTCTCCTTGACGCTAACCAACTAAACCTTGTTTTGAACCTTTGGACTTCCATGACACTTCATTCACCTCCTTTTCCTTTATCTGTAATATTGTTTCTATAAGAGCGTCTCTGGGGTGTGCTTCTATTAATGCACCGCGTTTGTGGTCAGGATGAAAGATACTGTGCAAAGCAGATAACTAAATGAAATTCTCAGCAAGTTTCACCTTTTCTTTGCTATTTTGTCTTCATTAAAGTGAAAAGCTCTTCAACTTTAGTACAAAAGAACACCTGGCAATCGAAGTAGAAGGCAGAATGGGACACTGAGCTTATGCTTTCAAAATGCTCCCAAAAGAGCATTCGAATACAGCATCTACCCTCCGGGGACTGGAAACAGTATTTGCTTGCTTTACTGAATTGTGAGCATCAATGCAGCATGAAAGTTTAATCTATGAAGAGAAATACATTTCATGGATGATCGGTGAACTCATTTTGTGAAGATCCATAAAAGTGAGCTTAGTTTAGCAGGCCAGAAGTTATAACCCGAATGCCTTTAAATTAATGACTTCACTAGAGAACCGTTACGAGGGACCTCCGCTCGTTTTCCCTCCGGTGAATTTCTCGTCGTGTAGCGCTTTGTTCAAAAGGAGAACATGTCGTCTGCTCCCTGGTATAAATTGCACCCGGGGCATTTCAAAGAGATTATATTCTTAATCATTTGCAGTTTCATTGCGGATTTGTTCAAATGTGATTCTGCATGAAATGAATTAGGTGCTTAATTCAGAGCAGGGAAACATTTTGACTTTTAAATACTGGTGGAGGTTGAGGAGAGACCACCCTATATGTAAAGTGCATTGGGTGTACAGCAATACACAACAAAGAGCTATATAAATGCATCATTCATTCATTCATTGAATGGAAGCTGAACTGAGACATAGGACTGCTACTTCCCTAAAGGAAAATAGTACTACGGCTGTGTAAAAAGTCAATATGTAAAACTAGAAAATCTTGTACTAACAAACTGCGTAACTAACAACTGTTCTGCTGTATTTCTATTAAACCAAGCTCATCTTTAGCTATGCAGAAAAAAAATATTTGACTTTAAAATAAGTTAATTAACAGATTTGCTAAAATGAGACCACAGTGCAGTTTTCCGGGCAACATCTTAGCTTTCCTGTACTGGCTAATAAGCTTCAATATTTCAACCTAAAGTTCAGTGTATTCCATGTTCTGCTAATTAAGCTAAATGAAAAGGGCAGTAAAACTTCTTGTGTGCATCCAGGGTTAACAATGTATACATAATAGCACTCTTACAGTAAGAAATTCAGGATACAAGACAAAAGGGATGGACAAAGAACCATGTGACTGAATGTGTTGGATCTTGGCTGTTCTTTCTGTAAAAGGCTTTCTTATGTCGAACAAATTATTATATTTTGAGGAATATGGGTAACCAAACATTTGATGGTACCTACTGACTTCCATAATAAGGATAAAAAAAAAAACTATGATTAATGTGGAGCTGTTTTTCTTTCAAATATCATCCCACTGTTTTGGAACATCTTGACAGAATTTTCATTTGTGGGTGTACTATTTATTTAATCATGTTTGCTTTGCAGTCCATAATAATCTATACTGAGCTGCTACAGTCAAGCACTGACCTCAGATGAGTTTACAGCTTGAAGATATGTTAAGCTGGGTTCACAAATTCAACTATGAATTTAAAACTAAATTTAATATTCTATGCCTTACGGAAATGACAGTCCATATGCCTGATATGAACCTGCGCCATCCTTACATTTGAGCCCTGGTTGTCAGGTGAGCACCTACCAAAAACCTCAGACAGGCT
The DNA here is from genome assembly GCA_027564155.1 of Gymnocypris eckloni scoliostomus. Taxonomy (NCBI): domain Eukaryota; kingdom Metazoa; phylum Chordata; class Actinopteri; order Cypriniformes; family Cyprinidae; genus Gymnocypris; species Gymnocypris eckloni. The sequence goes on from CM050416.1 coordinate 28,188,476, forward strand.
CCCTGAAAGAAGGAGCACACAATCTTAATCCTACAGCTAAGTGCATGGCTGCAAAAAGTGAAGGCATTACTGTGGGAAGAGGAAGTCAAAGTCCCCATCGCGGTGGCTCAAATGCATCTAAAGGGCAGGATTACAGGCAGGAAGGAGAGAGATTGAGAAAATCCCTTCTCTGTCCTTGATAACTCTGAGAATGCATGGAGAATCGGCTCCTTCCTTATTGGGAGTCCAGAGGCAAGGGTTTGGGTGAAAACCGAAACACTAAAAACTGTACAGATGGTGATCGCCCAGTTAGTGCAATCCAAAATGGGATCAGCTCCAGTGCAATTAAGCAAGACTCTAAAAATGAAATGGATTCAATGAAACGAATTATTCGCTATAAACATGCCAGCGGATAATGAGAACCAACTGTACAGAAAGATATGGACAGCAGGAAACAAAAGCATTTTTTGTCCAAAAAAAAGACTATTTGTTGGTCACATTCTAAGAAGAAAAAAAAACACTTGCCATTTGTAATCAAGTAACAGCATTCAAGAAAGCAGGAAAGAAACTAAAATCAAAATTCAAAATCACAGTTGCATATCGTCAGTTCTACTTCCATCAGATATATTTATTGACATTACAGCATGGAAAGAAAAGAACGATGATATAGCATCACCAAAAAAAAAATAAATAAAATAAAAATAAACCAAATGAAATTGCAATAAAAATCATTTAAACCACTGCAATTATCAGGGTCTTGATGTGAACCGATGCTTGATATGAACCAAAAAAACAACCAAAGGCACATTGCTTATACTTATAGTTTTACAAAACTTTAAGAACGAACATACACATATCAATTATTGCAGTTTCCAGCTGAAAGGAACAAAAATGTGTATTCCTGTTCACACAAATTATATTTACGGGAGTTTATCAATTAATATAGACTGGGCCTAAATTACACGCACCTCACCTCAAAACTACTTTTCCATCAGTAAACTAAGACATTTTAACATTTGCATTACAAATCTAGTCCCATGTGTATGGTTTTTCCAACAAATGTATGTCACATTTTCTTTCTTTACTAATATCAGTTTAGGATAGGTTTTAGTGTAAGTGATACATCATTGTTTAAACACAATAGAGCATTGACCTTTTAGTGCCGCTCACCAAACATTTCATTTCTGAACATGTCCTCACGGAAATGTATTATCAATGTAATATTTCAAGTCTGAACATGTCCGTGAATCAATGTAATAAAATAGTAGCCGAGTCATGTGTTACTTGTTTTGGAAAAAATTTGACTCGCTTTATACCGCCACTCATTGGACATTTCACTGCCACAAACATTTAGCATTTTTGCTAGATGTCATCACAGGCATGTATTTCATGAGCCTTAGTTGACAAAATACATCCATTAATTAGTCAGAGATTCACACATTTACATGCAAAACAAAATAATGGTAATAGGCAGCAACCAGAATCTGTCATTAAACCATTTATAACTTCTAGCATTATTAAACGCACATTTTAAAAGCACTTAAAGGCACTTTGAGGCACATGTGACTACATACTATGGATGCATATGTGTAGCAAAATTAAATTTGCATTGTAATATGCAAAATGTAAAATGGCAATTTATTTCTGTATTTAAATGTATATTTTCCAATACATATGTGCAACATTTAGTGGAAAATGAAAATTGAAATTATATAATTAATATTTGCTAGTTTTAATATGCATATTAAAACACATTTTAAAGCGCGTGATAATTGTAGCAAAATGCAAAAAGAATTTCAAAATGCATTCTGAGCCAAAGATGCAACAAAAGGGTAGCGGAATGGTGATTTAAAAATCGTGTAATTTTATTTAAAAAATTATGTTGATGTAATGACGTTTCAATTGCATTTTCATTAAATACCCCAATGAACATAGTGGAGTTGTGGATTTAATCATTTTGGATTTGAAAATGCATTCTGACCCAAGCACGCCCCCTAGCTGTCAATCATTACATCAAGGCGGGGCCTTGGCAACAGGCAACAAGACGCACGATAGGTCAATATCCACCTTTAACCAAACGCTTTTCATCTGCCTGAACATCTCTCACCGTTTATACATGGGTTGATGATGCACATTAGCAAACAAACAGTGCTATTCTACACTTATTTACTTTACCTTAGATTGTATTACTCATTTATTTTTAATCTTCAGGGGCAGGGGATAAAATGTAACAAAAAAGGGGGCAATGTGAAAATAAAAAAAATGTATAGGTCAAAAGTTTGGATACATTAATATTTTATATGTTTGCAATAAGTCACTTATGGTCGATCATCAAGCCTACATTTATATAATTAACATTTTAATATACTTTGAAAATACGTTTTATGCAATGCTGATTTATTAGCAATGTTGGAAACCTGTCATTCTTTTTTCAGGATTATTTGATGAATAAAAAATTGAATAAGAACAGCATTTATTTAAAATATAACTTTTGTAACAATATACACTACCAATTCAAAGCTTGCATTTTTTAAGAAAGGTATTTTAATTCAGCAATGATTTGTTAAATTGATAGAAACAGTGGATAGTAAAAATCAATATTGTTGGAAAGCATCTCTATTTTGAATAAATAAATACAAAATAATTTTTATTTAATAACTTTTAAAAAGCAAAAAATTAAGCAGCACAATTGTTTCCAACAAATCATTTTTGATCATGATTTCTGAAGGACCATGCATTGAAGACTGTGTCATGAGTAATGATTCAGAAAATTCAGCTTTGAACCATAGAAGTAAATTATATTTTAAAGTATATTAAAATAGAAAAACATTATTTTAAATTGTAATATTTCATAATATTACAGTTTGTCTGTATGTTTGATCAAATAAATGCAGACTTGATTAAATAAATTGAATAGCCTACAGATTACCACAGACTTTTGTTTTGTGCAGTGTTTTTGTAGTCATTCAGCATCTATCTTCTCAGCAATGTAATTTGATTTATAAAATGAGACAAATCGCAGATCCAGATCACTCCACAAATAAGCTCTTCTCTCCCATGTAATTGTCTACCGATGTATGAATACAGGTCTCTAAACGAGTCTGAAATTTTCACCTTGTTTAAAAAGAAATACACTTTGTGACAATCATGTTTACACACTGCCTCCGAAACGTTCGTCCGTCACAAAATAATTAGGATCAGGTTCGATTTTCTGCATTTTTGCATCCGTAGCATTCATTTTAAAAGGAAAGGATGAAGAATACGAGAAAACGAAAAACGCATGCGAAAATTTTGGACTCAGTGTGCAATGGCCTTAAGAACGGAAGATGACCGCTCCACTTCACATTATTGTCCTATGAAATTTGAACTTCTTGTGCCAGATCATGATTGGTTGGTGCATTATAGATGATAAACGGGCATTGATACATTTTGTAATATTCTAGAAAATAGAATATATGGATTTTTAATTGAATTGACACACTAGCTTTGATTGTTGATGAAAAAAAAGTTTAAAATGTTGTTTGGTTTATTTTTTTCCTTCCGTCGACCCACTCACTGAAAGAACCATAAGCTATAGTCTATGGGTGGGTTGCACCAATAATGATTAAATTTAAATCTAGATTAAATCAAGGTTTATCTAATAATTCTGCTGCACCAAACTTTAAACCTTGTTTAAAAATAATCAGGTTTACATTTAAACCATCAATTTGTTCCTGGATTTATTTTATATTTAAAATAGATTAACTTCAATCTTGTTGCTCCATAACTTTAAACTCCGATTTAAATCTCAATTAAGGATTAACTTTAAACTTACAGGTGAGAAGGTTTAAATACAATAAAGTGCATTTACAGTTACAGTATGTGGCTGACTGAACAAAGACAGAAACAGTGGGTGTGTCGTCAGGTCTTAAGTTAATCATTGTTTGGTGCAACCCACCCAATGGCTCGAGAGTCTATGGTTTCTGAACAGACTGTGGAATTTCAGTCAGTCGAACAAAATGAACAAAACGCACGCAACCCATAGCAATGCCTCAGATTGACAGATATGTAAACATAAACAGGAATTTCATGACTTTTGAGCGATTAGTTAGCCTACCATTTTTTACACCTTGTCATGTTAATTAGAATTCAAATGCATTTAGTTTTATTGACCACAATACAATTGATATTTGTCTGAGAGTTGCACTTTTGAATAATTTAGAAAAGGGCAGGGGCTCGGGCCCCCAAAATTTTGCTACAGTTTTTGCTTGGACATGTTAAACATATCTAATTTGAGTAATACATTTTCATTTTCAACTTATAAAGCTTTAAAATATGTTTTTAATTTGCATATTAAAACTAGTGTAGCAAATGGAGAATTTTGAATTTTAATTTTGCACTAAAAGCTGCACATATGGTATGGGAAAATTTTAATTTAGATACAGAAATACATTGCTATTTTACATATTGCATTGGCATTTTGCATATTACATTGCAAATTGAATTTTGCTACACATGCTTCCATACACATGACTACATTCACTGTCAGCTTATTAAGCATAATATGTTTAAGATTTGCATGTAAATGCAGTGGATCCATGTAAAAACTAGTGTCTCACTTCAATTAGAAGGAAAGAAGGCAGCTACCTATAAAGGTAGCCTTAGAAGACATCTGTATATTTAGGCAGCAGACAGTTCACTAGCTTCTGGAGAAGAGCTGTAGTAAAGTTAGAACACTAGACCTTTCTAACCAGCTGCCCATCCAGATATGCCGTCTTCTCTCATGCTGGCATTTAAAGGACGCTTGTCTTTTGATCTGAGATCTCTACAAAGCAAAGTGAGATCTTGATGTTCCATCTGACACATGATCAGCTCTCTTCATCTTTGACTTTGTAGCCTGAGCGCTAGCATCCTGCATGAAGATTAAAGCTATCCTGCATGGAATACGAAACAACTATATCCATGAAGACGCCTGGTAAAAATATCACCAAATGCTCACTAATGAAGCCTCAGGTTGTTTTATTTGCCTCTTTCCTTCTCTTTAACCCACATGTTCTTTCACTACAAGGAAAGACTGTCGAGCAACTGTCAAGCAAACTCATTACATGAATATGGTCCAGACAACCATTACGCCTGGGGTGGGCGGTATGGCCAAAATCTTTAACAATATGACTTATGAGTGTTATAACATTTTTCTTTTCTTTTTTCTTTTGCTGGAAATTCCAAAATTCTTTATATTACATAACTTTGCAGCAATTTCTGTTTCTGTATTAAAATAATATTTAGTAAAATTGAATAGCGTTACAATTTGATATACATTTGAATAAATGAAAAGGATTTCTTTATATTTTATAATGAACAAAACAGACTACACGTATGACTACAGTTCTCTGATTGACACATTTAATATAGTGTAGCAGAGTCAATACCAATCAAAAGATTGGGGTTAGTAAGTCTATTATACTTACCAAGGCTATACTTTCTAATAATAATAATACAAATACAGTAAAAATACTAATATTGTGAACTATTTTTTACTCACATTTTTTAAATAAATCTTTCTATTTTAACATATTTTCAAATTAAATGAAGGTAGCAAATGCCTAATTTTCATTTGTGATACTCCCTTCAGTAACCACTTCATTTTTTTCCCAGTCCAACTAAAATATGATTTTTACAAACATCATACACGTGGTCTAATGGCTTAACAGAATTAGAACTGCATCTGCTAAACATTTACAATCCCTTAAATTACTTCAAAGCCAGTTTTTGATGTTTTGAGGTTTCTACTTTATGGTCAAATTTATATCATACACAGTTAGCCTATATCAATACTAGCATCAAATACAAATTCTGATGCTCTAAAACAGCCCATGCAAATGTAATTTTATATCAATGGATGTGAGCTGAAAATAAATACAGATTTATTCAGAAATAGAAATAGCTCCATAGACCTATTTGCTTACAGTGTATTCTAGGCAAAGCAGCACATTATGACATTATTTCTTACTTAACTATTATATCAAGCCATATTCTTCAGAAACAGTAAGGCGTTACAATTGACTAAACATTCTGAATACCACTGAAATATAAAATCTTGTCGCCAAGCCTGACATCAAACGAACACAACCACCACCACCCCCTACTATATCCATCTTTTCCCAAGTGAACTATGTGACAACAACACAGCTGAAGAGGAGGATCAGCTGCAAGATCAATGCACATGCAGCTTTCAGGTTAGCATAGGAAGCTAATCTCTGTGAAAATGGATGAAGGATTGCAACAAATTGTTTAGTAAAACTCTGCTATCACCATGAGAAAGCTATCATTAGCTATCATTCAATTCCGAAGACATATTGTCAAGAAAGACATCATAAATCAGCTGTTTAAAGCATAAGGAAAGGAAGAGACAACGACTAGACAACAAAAAGCTACACGAATAAATGACACGGGAAGAAATGGGAACATTTATGAGAGAGGAAGAGAAATTAAGTATAAAAGAGAGCTATAAAGATAAAGAGATTAAAATTTAAAGATGTGTGAGAGACAGACAGAAATGCCATGGTTACAAGGTACCGTCGCTTTAAGACCGCTCGTCTATCTGGCTTTAAATCAGTGCTATCAAGGCCACACAAAAGCGTCTCCAGACTCCAATCAAACAGCTGTACTGAGGGACAAATGTCGACCATGTCAATAAACAGACCATTAAAGCCAGCGCAGAGGCTGGCAGAACAGATCGAAATAGTTCAAATAAACAAATTTAATTCAAAGATTTAAAATGAGATTAATAAGATACACAATTCTCAATTGACGAGAGCATTTAAATGCTACGCTGCTCGTTTTCCGCATTAAAAACAGACAGTGAGTGAGATTGTTAGCACTGATGGAATCTAATACTCCATGGAATAGGCTCAGCATGTCTGAAGTGAATGAATTTACATTTCATCAAAAAGATTGTCAAACAGAGGAGAACGAAATGGATAAACAAGCACCCACTCGTCTCTGGATATAAAGCATGTGGGGATATGAAAATCTTATTTGAAGAGAGTGTAAGAAAAGTTCGGAGAGGTTAAGGTCAATAGACCATATGGTTCTACACTAAAACAAATAAATCAGGTGTCCACCCCTCTGTTTAGTTGGTTTAATCTAGGCTAAAGTACTGTACAGTGGTATGTAAAGGAACTGAGTATGACTTTGAAAAACCTGAAAGACTGTTTGGATTAATATTCAAAAGCAACTGGGAATTAGAGAAACATAGTCAAAAGCTTTAAAGACTGATGTTCATGAACTTCCCTTCGGAGAGAAGCTGAAATGCTACATTTACAATTCTGGATGACAACTATATTCTGCAGCAGCAAGGTATCGTTTTATAATCTGATTGTTGTTTTCTTTCTTCAAACATCTAAAATAAGTCACAGACAGCAATTGACTGTTTCCATAAGCTTTGAATATGTCTGGTGGGTGGAGGAGCTGAGAGGGTGTAGTTAAAACTGGATCTGTGAAAACCAGAAAAGCACTCCTTGGAGTAAAATTTGTAAATTATGCTAATTATTTACCCACTGGTAGGGGTGGGCAATATGAGCTAAAATTTATATCACAGTATTTTCCACTGTCCAGACAATATCGATATTATATCACGATGTGAGGAAAAATACATTTGAATCACATTTTAGTAGGCCTTAAATTAGGCAAAATATAATAAAAAAACATGATTTCAAGATCTAAGAAAAAAGAGAATGGTCTGACTTTAGATGTGTGAAATTAAGACAACTGCACAAAAGAAAAACACTAAATGGACTGAAATAACATACAAATTCACTATCTGATAGCAGATGGCACTTATCGAATAGCCTCAATGAGTGCATTTACATGCACCTTCTTAAACTGATTATGCTCAATAAGCCGAAAACACATGTGGTCATGTAAACGTGGTAACCCGTTTTCCTTTATCGGAATAAGGTCATAAACAGCTTATGCATAAACCGGTCATAACAGGTAGTTTTTTTGCCTCTTACTCCGATTTGGCGCAGCATGTAAACATAATAACCCGCTTGCTGTCGGCTTAAGTGTGATGTGTGACAGGAACTCATCGTTAGTGCATATTTATGTGCATCTAGACCGAGCAAACGTCTCGCAGTAAAGAAAGAAATAAATATAACAAAAAAGCAGACATTTTTATGACACAGAAAATTATAAAAATGTATTCTCATCTCGTGCAGCAGAAGTAGAAATGGTTCAGTCACAATACTGCATTTATAACTGCACGAGAGGATAATATATGAGTAGTTTCCCGCTTACATGTTCCACACCTAATTTAACATTACAACTGGCAATGTGGAATACTCGGAGTCAGATACGCAAATTATTATATTTTGAAGTCACTACAGGGAAATAACCTGATTTATTAATGAAGTCATGTGAATGAAGCTTACTTGCTTGTCAGGTTACTGATGTGCATGTAAACCGAAAAAAAGTTTATTTTAATAAGCTGATATTTGTGAGTTATCAGCTTACTGATGTGCATGTAAACGTGCTCTTATATTTCCTTTGTACAGCTGTAAACACAGCATTTTCACCCTTTTCCCGCACGTAGCATATTGAGTAAATGTCTCACATTTTCATCAGTCTGTTGGTTTTTCATTGTCATATTAAGAAAATGTACATATATTCTTTTAGAAAACATTTTATTTATTATTTTTGCAGCGTAGTTTCTGCGCGAAGGATGTGCGGACCTCATCAAGTGATAGCACCACTGACGGAAACGGTCGAGCGCGTACGGAAGAACACGATATTCTCCATTAATTTTAACCAATTAAAAAATCGATGCAGATTTCAGACACGACTTTCTTCTTTGACACGACATTCTTCTTCTTTTATTAGTTCGTTAGAGGCTGTTTATATGCCATTTTAATGACAAATGAAATCTCCACAGCGCATTATTGTAATCAAAATGCGCAAGAAGAGCCTCGCAGGATTCTCTTCACTCTCATACAAAACAGACGCGCTTTCTCTCGCTTACATGTGTGCGCTCAGAAACATAAAGAAGCACATATGACAACGGATGTAAATCAGTATTTAAATAGCATAACAGTAGTAGTAAATGTATCTGTCTCACACATATCTCACATTGTCCTGCAAAATCACATATACTGTCCTGCAACAGATCTATTGCCAGGCCAGGTTGTCATCCTATATTAACCCCCTGTCTCCAATTCAATATTTATATATTTCTTCCTATATTTCGAGCATTGTGAACAGAGATCTTGTGCTGCCTGCTACAGTATTTTCTCTCTTTGTGTCTGTCTTCAGCATCTCTGGCCTGTGTTAATGGACGTTTACAGACTTATTATAGACTTAGTAATATTTCCACACAAATTCAATTTTGGGAAACTATTATAATGCAGTATGTGTGCAGTTCCGGAACAGAGATCAGCTAAAATAAATTTAAAAGCCGATCGTGTGTTTGAAGCAAAAAACATGTTCAAGCGGGGCATCTCACGGACACGGTAACGACCGCCAAAAAATTTGATCTGTGCAGCCAATGGAATTCATTAATATTTAATGGTATCCACGGTATAGCAAAATCCATATCATGGCACAACATAATACCGGTAGTCACGTTAATACCGGTATAGCGCCCACCCCTACCCTAGTAAGTGATACCAAGATTTACTGCAGATTTACTAATATATTATACCAATGTTTGAGCTAGTGCAGGTCTCAAATATTTCCCAACACAATGAGATAAAAAGGAGAGTGAATGAAGACTGTTTGCTTTCCGCTTCTGAGATTTTTCTCCCAAGAAACAGACTCCAATAATCCCACATATGTCTTTTCTAGAGTTTCTGAGGGGATTTCTACATCTCAAACAGCATTTGGATTTGCCAAGATACTGTACCAACGTCTGCTAATTAAAGGCACAGATTTCAGTATTAAGTCAAATGCATAATTTGATGCATAAATGAATAAACAAGATCTACAACCATTAAGCATCTTCAAAATGTAGGCTCTGAATAATGATACTGCTTTTGGGTTACGTCTCATCTTTTTAAGCCACCTGCTTGCCTTATTTTATGTCCCCTGGGAAGCCGTCCAGATTCTTCACAAATAATGTTCAATATGTGTTGCTTTACTAGGATGAATTTTGCTTTAAAGATTCACGGTTTTGCAAAAACAATCACCTAATATTCACCAAACTCCACTAATGAAAATCCAACTCCATAAACCAAACTTTTGCAGAGTTTGTTCTTGGATTGCTCCGATCTAATTTCAGAATAGCATATAAACTTCAAAAGCAACTACTGTATTCAAAAGTTCTTTGCTTTTACCGTCTCTCTGTAATTTACATCAGGTTATTTGGAGGACGACTAACATCATTTCAATGCAAATAAAAAATTGTACCAGCTGGAAATTGTATAGATGGAATCTCATTGCCTGTCAATCATTTTTCAAAGTTGCTTTTAAACTGTAAGGCCTTTATTTCAGTCTCAAAGCACTATCAGCTACTTGTTTCTATTGGTAGCTTAGCAGAAGATAAAGCGCAAATTATTTTCATGGTTAAAATACTTTTGAGATTCCATAGATAAACGAATTAGCTCACCTGAATAATAATTTGTTTGCGTAGGAGAGACATGGACTTTCAGCAACAATACTAACTAAACTACATATATTAATATATTGACAGAATGTCCGAGGTTTTCAAAATAATGTAGCTTTTTCCAGTAAATAACAACATTTTCTAGTGAATAGCAGTGTAGTGCCAATGTTACTGTTCATTGCAGTTTTAAAGTGGTAATCGGATGTAAAATTCACTTTTCAAGTTGTTTGAACATTAATGTGTGTTGGAAGTGTGTGTACATATCCATCCTATAATTATAAAAATCCACCCGGTGTTTTTTTTTTTTTTATCCCTGTTTTAAAATTCCCTTTCTCAAATCAGGCTCAAATCATGTTAGGATAACACAAGAAAATGTAATGTAACATGCTGGATTTAGTGAAGGATTTGCACAACAACCAGTGTGCAGTCAGAACACGATACAATCTGGATTGTCTAAAGCCAGACAGGTGAAATACAACAAACCTAAGGCGATGAAGACTGTATCAAATGGAGACTTCAACAGATCCTTTGTGCTGGGAGCAATGCCAGGATGTGTGGCCATGAGTGTGTTGAGGGATAACTACATGGTACATATTAGATGGAGTCAGCAATGACCTACAGCATGTACGCACACCCTTTTCCTCATACAGAGACATCCTTGTTGATGTCTACATGATCCGAAAAGAAGCTGGGATCTCTGTTCCGCTGTCAACCTCACAATAGCACTCGCAACAACGCTGCACACAACTCAGACTCACAACTGTGTCACAGCTGCTTCTAAACGCCTTCCTATCTGACATAATCAAAATGCACTTTCACCACCACCAGCTGGAAAGCTTTCAGATTAAAATTTTTCTCAGGACACTCTATAATTTCTCTATAATTCATTGCCGAGCTAATCAAAATTGCAGCGCATGTTTTCATCTGCCTTTGTACACTTGATACACTGTGAGTTAGAGAGTGAGTACTGGCTATATTTGAGTTTTGCTGGAATAATGGAATCAAGCAGGAAATATGCATCTCTAAGAAAGCACTTGAGGAAGCCTGTCAGGCAGCACTTACAGCAGATGACAACATACAAAGAATACTGAGTGACAGCCCAGCCGGATATGTGGTTTGGCTTGTGCTATTTTTCCTTTCGTTTTACTTTAGTTGCACTTTATAACTAAAAAGGACAGTTTTTCAAAACTTTGAATGTTCAATGTTAAAAAATCCTCGCCTGTAAGCTTAAGGTTATATAAGCCTCATTTAATTGGAATACATAGGCTTTTTGAAGAAAAACTACAAATTTAAAGAGATGTAGGCCTTGCTAGGAACCAGCTGAAGGGGTGAGTGATGTGAGCATTGCTAAGTGGTTAATGCATGGATGGATGTATTTGGTAGATGCAGCTTGAAAACTCCAGGAAAAATAACAGTTCTGGTTTAAGGAATGAATAGTTAAATGATAATAATAATTACAATAATAACTGTACAATGGCTATTTTTTTTTCTTACTTAATCTAAAGTTTTGAATGGAAGTGTATAATGGTTTTCACAACAACAACAAAATATTAAGCAACAGAACCCGTTTTCAATATTGATAATACAAATAAATATTTATTGAGCACCGTTGAAGGATCATTGAAGACTATGGCAAAGACTGCTGAAAATTCAGCTTTGTCATCACAGAAATACATTTCATTTTAAAAGATATTAAAATAGAAAACAGTTATTTTACATTGCAAAAATATTTCACAATATTACTGTTTTTAAGTGTTGTCATCATTTACTCACCCCCATTGTTTCAAACCTGTAGGAGTTTATTTATTTTGTTGTTTTCCCTACTTTGGTTTGGTTCTTCCATCAACTGTTTGGTTCTTAATTCTTCAAAATATCTTATTTTGTATTCAACATAAGAAATAAACTTATACAGGTTTAGAATGACATGCGGGAGAGTATATGATGGTGAACATTTATTGGTGAACTATTCCTTTAAGAGATTAAAATGTGTATTTCAAAAACCAAAAAATCTTCCAAACTTTGTGCTTATAAATGCTTTTTAAAAATGCTTATGCTTTTCTCTTTTTGTGCATGCATATGAAAGATGTGGCCTTTAGATATATTTGACTATCCTCACACAAATCCTCAAAAGATTCGCAAAAAAATACTTTTTTGAGATCACACTCCCAAGATAAAAACTCTCACAGAGTGAGTAATGTGTTAATTAAAAATACATTTAGAGTTAGGGTTTGTTAACTTAATTAAAATACCTTACATAAAGTGTGAATGAAAAGTCCACATTAGGATACAAAAAGGTTATGTGTGAATGTAGGTGTAAAATATAGATTGGGGAGAGTGTAACAGCGGGGCGTCTGGCCTCTAGACGCTAACAGGGCTTGGTATTGTGATAAAAGGAAATGCTGTTCTCTGTACAGACCGACACAAGCCCTTTTCCACAGACATCATCAATTCCTCAGAAACACATTCTCCAAATCGACCGGAGAAACAATCCCACTTCCTTCTTCACAAACACTCTTGAAAGGATGTAAAAGATACCCCGTCTAGGTCTATCAGGAGAGAGAGAGATAGAGAGAGTCTTTTTATCTCCTCTGTGCAGTAATATTTAACAAACCTTGAACTGCAAGGAAGGAATGACACTTGCTCACGAACCATAAATCTCTAGATGTTTCAATCTTCCTTTAGAAAAGTATTCCTCCTTTAGAAAATGGCCAGTGAACTCAACCACATTCTGCAGAACTGCTCATTAAAACCAATATGCTTCAGAATTACTTGCACTAGCAATATGCACAAAAAGCCAACACCTCCTACACACACAATTAACTTAAAAAAACAACAAAACGATGGTTGTTCTTTTCTATCTGTTGATCCACTTCACATTTAAAGGATACATTTAATTGCACTTTTTTAGCTCATTGAACACAACTCATTTAAGTTGCATAATCGATTTAACGAGGCAAAGATATCAAACAGAGGTCTACAATCCGGGCATAAAAAGTTATTATTTTCAATGATTTTTCTGATGTTCCTAGTAGAAGAACTTGTGTCAGTATTCTAGACTTTGACGTTAATCAAAATCCACAAAACTTAGATTTCATGGGCTCTTAAAAGCAAAATAAAGTTTAATGATAGCACAATGGCATAAAACCTTTAAGGCATATGTTTTTTAATCTACCTGAAACCTTTATGATTAAGAATGAACAATAAACAGAATATAGATGAAAGCAGATAGAGTACATGACAGAGAGAAAAAGAAATAAAAAGAGCAAAGCTGAGCTCAGGGCCATTTGTGTAAATTTATTTAGTCTTGCTCTTGGACACATATTTAAAAAAAAGACTATGAGAGCGAGGAACATTTCTGAGTGCGATGTTGGTGTATTTATTGCAAAAAGAGATTTAAGTTTCATTAAGAGAACTTTGTATTTATTTATTTATTTATTTGTCTAACAGCACTCAGACTCCTTTGCCAGCCAGAGTTAGTGTGATGAATTACTAACCCCAAAAAGGAAAAACACTGAATGAAAACACTTGGGCTCAAGGGCATGTTTACTCAAGATTTGAAACTGTTAAAGAGCCCACAAATATATATATATATAAGCCAGCATCTCTGATGGTATGGGGATGCATAAGTGCATACAGTATGGGCAGGTTGCATGTTTTGGAAGGCACTATGAATGCTGAAAGCTATATAAAAGTTTTAGAGCAACATATGCTCCACCCAAGACAACACATATTTCAGGGAAGGCCTTGTGTGTTTCAGCAGGACAATGCAAAACCACATACTGCAGCTATTACAACAGCATGGCTTTGTAGTAGAAGAGTCCAGGTGCTTAATTGTTCTGCCTGCAGTCCAGCTCTTTTACCTATAGAGAACATTTGGCGCAACATTAATTAAAAAAATACGTCAAAGACGACCACCAACTATTCAGCAGCTGGAAACCTATATCGGGCAAGAATGGGACCAATTCCAACACCAAAACACCAGAAATTCATAACCTCGATGCCCAGACATCTTCAAACAGTTTTGAAAAGAAGATGCTACACCATGGTAAACATGCCCCCGTTCCAACTATTTTGAAACCTGTAGCAGGCATCACATTTGAAATGAACTCATTTTGTGCATACATTTACATTTATGCATTTAGCAGACGCTTTTATCCAAAGCGACTTACAGGGCATTCAGGCTATACATTTTTTGCCAGTATGTGTGTTCCCTGGGAATCGAACCCACAACCTTTGCGCTGCTAACGCAATGCTCTACCACTGAGCCACAGGAACACATACAACACAACACATACAACTGTAAAGTTTCTCAGTTTAAATATCTGTTATGTTATCTATGTTCTATTGTGAATAAAATATTGGCTCATATGATTTGAAATTATTTTAGTTTTCATTTTATTAAAATTCCCAACATCTCCAGAATTCGGAATTGTAGAATCAAATCAATTATTTTGGATAAAAAGACTGCATTAGTGGCCACGCATCATACCATGTGGGCGGCAGCATAACTGCTTACATTGGAATATTAAATCCACAGGGCGTTGCTCAATCACTAAGTCACAAATCCCTGGTGTCCGGTCCAGTCCACACCCTGATGGGCCAGTTTCTCCTCATCCGTCACGGGAGTCATAACCTTGACTCGTTGCCAGTCTACACCAAATGGTTGCATTTTAAATTTAAATACAGCACTTCAACAGCCCAACCACATCGTCTGGCGTTAAGCTGCCGCTTTCTGCAACATGATTTAAGCGGCACCTCAGCTGAATATGCTGAACTATTGTTTGAATTAGAGGGCCATAAATCAAAATGCCTGCATAATTTACCTCAGGACAGAAATACTGAAGTGAAACGAGGAGAAGGAAGATCCAGAAAAAAACTGCACCACATACCTGCACACAAGTACAACAACATATAATCTCACTCTCTCAAAGTCCTGCATCTTATTCCTCAAGCCTTTTCTAAGCTGTTTCCCTAAATAAAAAATGGGATACATTGAGACCAGGGTGCAAAATTCACCAAAAGCCTGTCAAGGCACCATTCCTGAACACTGAGCTCATATATACAAGCACACTCAAGTAGAGTTTCTACATTTGGGTTTTTAAAACAGGCCAATCCTACACTTTCACTTTTTTATAATAATAATAATAATTGTATTATTATTGTTGTTGTTATCTATGTATACTTTAAGTTAAGGTGTCTAGCATCAAAAACACTTGAAACTAAAACAAAAAAGAAATGTAAGTAAATTAAATAAAAAGTAAATTAAATGCAACTACTAAATTAAAGTTTTTTTACAGCTTTATTGGCCTTGAAGGGTTAAATACACACACTTGTATGTGTCAAAATGCCCATCTTTGCAAGTATGCTCATTAACACAGCAATTAAGGTCTTAAGTGAAAACAAACAGCTGAGAAAGAAAATACATGTATAACAGTATATTGGATGCAAGCAGCTCTTAATCCTGCTGTCAGTCATTCATGTTAATCAAACAACAAAAAACAAAAGAGAAAATCTTTCACTGCTCTTGACTAAATCACTTTTTTAACTTTATATATATATATTTCTTGTTAAAGTTAAAAAAGTGATTTAGTCAAAAGCAGTGAAAGATTTTCCATGACATTCTAATTTATTGAGATGCACCTGTATGTATGTATGTATGTATGTGTATATATATATATATATATATATATATACATATATACATACATACATACAGGTGCATCTCAATAAATTAGAATGTCGTGGAAAAGTTCATGTATTTCAGTAATTCAACTAAAATTGTGAAACTCGTGTATTAAATAAATTAAATGCACACAGACTGAAGTAGTTTAAGTCTTTGGTTCTTTTAATTGTGATGATTTTGGCTTACATTTAATAAAAACCCAACAATTTACTATCTCAAAAATTAGAATACTTCATAAGACCAATAAAAAAAAAAAAAATTTTTAGTGAGTTGTTGGCATTCTGGAAAGTATGTTCATTTTTAGTACTGACACAAGATTATTTACAATGGATGCTTTGTAACGTCCAGTGTAGACAGCCTCAAGCTGTTGGTTTATTTCTGTTTTTATTTTTTTTGGCTATAAAAATTTAGCAGCCAAATTGGCTGGTGAGTGAAAAAGTTTATTTAAATCCCTGACTATATTGTGATATATATCGTTACTGTGAAATACAATTACTCATAATGTGATGAAATATTTTGGTCACATTGCCCACCCCTAATGGCCAATATTAAAAATGCATATATTTTGACAACTATTTAGGAATCTCGACATGATGGATCGTCTTTTGAGTTTTGCTTTAATTATTAGTGTTTTTGTAGAATCACTTTAAATGCTTTAAAAAAAAAAACTAAACAGGAAGACTCAAAGACTAACACACTCAATTTTCACACACATATTTCAAAGCTAATGGTGAAGCTTTACATCATGCAACACATTAGCCTTGTTTCACAGAGCTAAGATCAAAATGATTGTGGTAGAATTCATTCAAGTTCTTTCCTCAGCTTTGACCTTAAATCAGTACTCATCTATCTTACAGTCCTTATCGACTTTAACCTGTCTCAAGGAAACGGGCTCATTTAACAGAATACTTTGTTGAGGTGCAACTCCAATAAACACTTGCGTATGTGTGTGCACACACTCGCTCAAGGATTCAATATCCGTCGCTTTTGTCCTTGATAGGAAACGAACCAAATTGACACTCAGTTTGACAATAACCAAACTTACCATGTCTTATCATGCTGCTGCGGAGGTCTTAAAGATCTTTTCCTTGGAAATGAAAGACAATTCTGCAATGAATGTAGAATAGCAGCAACGTTTGAATACTGCTAGTAGGCGTGCATGTCCATCTGAGACATGACCCTTTCAATTGTCTATTTGTTTTCTACAAGTGTTGCACAAATACATTTAATCTAGCTTTGTTATTAGAGGATTTCCCCCTCAACAAATCACAACATAAACTGTCCCCATTCAACCTCAATAATTATTCTCATAAGAGGCTGGTTTATTTCAGCAGATGCTCCTGAGATCATAAAATAGTAAGTGAGTGGAGAAGACTTGTTTTGAGACGGGCTGCCTTCTACGCCGGTTCCAAATAAAGTATTAACTCCGTGTTAAGAATCCATTAACATTCCCATGATTCCTTGTACCACATGCCTCCATTATGTGATAGACAAATGGGAAAGCTGAGGCAAACAACTTTGGGGAGTTGTCATATTGTGCCAAGGAGTGTGTGTGTGAGAGAGAAAAACAATGAGAGAAAGAAAGGGAGTGTGCGGAAAAGGGTCGAGAGATGAAGGCTGAGCGCTAAACTCCACAAAAGCTGTACATTGGCCATATCAATCAGTCCCTCACCCAGAGAGCAAATGTTTTTCTACGCTTATTTATTTAAAATCAAACTCTTTCTTCCACAGGCTGCGTCTTATGCTCTGAGCTATTACATGCTTCCTGTACAATATTTTGCAAGAGGAAAGGCTTAAAAACATTTTCACTTGTCATCGAAGTAAATCGAGTGATATCTCGGGCCCTATGATTTCTGTGATGCGGATAACCTGGACAGAACTGTGGAATCAAGTCGTAAAAATGAAATTCAAATGTAAAAAGCTGAATATAACAGGATTTGACCAAATTTGAATGAATGAAATCAAACGTAAGGATGTACACTACATCTCATTACGGATTAGTGTCTGGGAATATTAAATCACAAAACGTCTGCATGCTCTGTGTCAGTGTGTAAATGAATGACAGTTTTGTCTGCTATACTCAAGCATGCACGCTTATAGTGTTTTCAGCATATACCCTTCATATATCGCTTCATTAGGATGTGAACACATGAACTTCATCTCTCATGCCTTGAGAGTCACTTCACAAGCATTTCGTTTTATAAAAGTATTGTCAGATACACAAGGAAACTAGGGCTGCAAAACAATTAATCGTGATTAATCATATTCAGAATAAAGGTTTATGTTTATAAACTATTTGTGTGTGTACTGTTTATATTTATTATATATGTAAGTATGCATATACAGGTGCATATCAATAAATTAGAATGTCGTGGAAAAGTTAATTTATTTCAGTAATTCAACTCAAATTGTGAAACTCGTGTATTAAATAAATTCAATGCACCCCAAACTCAACATGTTTTCACTACAACCTACCAAAATAAACAAACATTTGGTGTAGTTCGAAGAAAGTATGACTTACTTTTCAAAGTAATAATAACAATAACAGCATTACAATTTATTAAAACATTATATCTGAACAACAATCACTTAATTTTCCATCCATGTTTTGATTTAAATTGTAAACCTTAGTTGAGCAGCACTTTTTTGCCAAAAAATAAAGGAATTGTTATCATATCCTTTTATTAAATTTTTAAAAAATCATTAAAAAGATGCAATACATTTTAGTATTTTCTTTTTAAATAAATACATTTTTTTATTAAATTATTTATTTTTTGATAATACATTTACATTAAATCAAAAACACAGAAGCCAGAAAAAATTAAACAGATAGGCTAACATGGGTATTCTTAAATTTGAATACTCAATCATGACACTGATGAACTATATATAAAACTAATTAGAACTAATTATGTAAAGCTTGTCCACCTGACTAATCAACTTGTCGGTTGTTGGACCGTGCAGTCAACCTTCATGATCCCAATGTAACCGGTACTGACCAATAACACCCATATTATGAATAGCTCTGAACCTTCAGAAATCTTCAGGCAAGGCCATTTTAAGAACTGTCTCCCTTGAGATCAAAGCAGCCAGTTCACATAATAGTAAAACAGACTGTTGGCCTTAAACCTCAACATTTTTCCAGCCTAGCTTTGAAAATTCAGCTTGTGATCTAGACAACTGGACTGTCTGTCCTCATAACTGTGCATGTTAAATGGCACCTCTGTGAGAGGTCCAGGAACATTTTCATCAGATCAAAGCATGTGTGAATGAATACAAAAAAAGAAAACAAAAGGCTGATTCCTGGGAAAATAAGCTAATTGTGGAGGGATATTACTGTGTCTACACAGTCTCAAAAATAGTTAACACTAAACCAAGGTGGTTGAAACAAGATTATTACAGCACATGGTTGTCAATCCAAAAACATTAGAGTCTGTGCATTACCCAAGTATCACGATTCCCATTTTCTCTCAGAAGAAACAGGAGGGAGTTGTCTATGGTAGGGACTAATCTAATGTACAGAGAGGTCAAGCCCAGCATCTGCACTCAGCTATCAATTAATGTTGTGAAGAGAAAAAAGCAGGTCTTTTCAGATCTCTTTTTAATGGCAAGGTTTTATGGGAAGATATGCTTTTGTTTTATTAAAATCCAACACTTTTAGACCACTTTAAAGACATTAAGACAACTAATTCCTTCAGAAAGCCATAAAGACTGTAAAACTGTGATTTAATGACACATAATTGCTTAGAATACAGAAAATACTGTTTAATGGGAAATTTAATTTTCCTTCAGATAATAATAATCTCTGCTTTTTTTCCCAAGGGTCAAAGATTTCTTAAAATGTTTTTGAGCCTCTTATGCTTACAAATACAGCATTTATTTGATTAAACATACAGTTAAAACATTATGTTGTGAAATATTATTGCAATTTAAAATAATTAAAATGTTATGTATAAATATATAAGTTTGAAAAATACAGTACCAGGCATTTATCTTGATATATCTCAGTACTAAAGAAAGCAGTTCTAATTTAAGATTTGTTCTTCATTTTAGTCACTACATAATTCCCATATGACTGTTATTCTAACGTGAGAAATAGCAAAAAAAAAAGACTAAGTAGGCGCATACAAACTTTTGACCGATGGTATGAAGTCTAAAAAGTTTGTTTGTTTGTTCATTTGCAAACTTTTCTCAGTATTTTAATCCCAACAAGATATACCCTAAGCACAAGGGAACAAATAAAAAAACAGGTCTAAAATGTGATCCCTGCTGTGAGCTCTGGAGTTCTGGAGACAATGTACAGTGTTAACATCCAGCATCTGAGTACAACCTATATTCAGACAATTTCAGACAAGGTCTTCAAACTCTTTTCTACACTGACCAACTTCAAAATCCTAGAAAACTTTACCAGTTGAAGCAAACATGCCTTTAAAACATTATCAAAACAACGGATATATTGATTTCGAATGCTCAAGACTCAATTTGTGAAGCTCAACAGGAGACAACAACTTGTAAAGTTAACTAATTAGACTGATATTTTGAATCTGCTTGCTTCTTTTGCTTGACACTTTGAGATTTGCAGCCCAAAAGCATGCCGATTCCTAAGACAAAAAAAAATGTCAACGAAAAACCAAGTTTTAATATGGGTTGTACATTCAGCAACAGGACCTGCAAAGAAGAAACCGCAAGCAGCGTAAATCTAACAAGAAGACATTACCTGTGTGACCAACGGCTCCAGCAACCTCTCCACAGTCAGCGTGCGAATCTCAAGACACTTGGGGTCCCATTTTAGCAGGATTGGGGATGTAGCACTCGTCATGTTTACTGTGGAAAGAAAATAAGGGAAGTGAACATTTGAAAGGATGAAAGAGATGTCGAAAACAAAGAATGACAGTTTAATAGGATGATAAAAGGAAAAAGGTGCAGACATCACAGACTCAGTTATCTGTTTCATGCTTCATGACTTCCCAAACAAAATCAAAGGCCGGTGAGCCTGCCACACATCTATTATTAAAACCAGAAAAGCTTCCTCGTTGAAAAGTCGTTAAATGTTGCACATCAATCACAAAAGACGCTAAAATTGAGACTATAAAATATTGAGACACCGCATTACATTAAAAGCTAATGACTTCAGAATGAGTCTTAATGTGGGATCCAGACATTGTTCTGCAAGTCAGACTGTATTATCTCACTTTTAATGAGGAAAAACAAACACACAGACTAAAGGGATCATAATATATTACCCAGAAAGTGATATCAATTTCTCAAGTATTAATTATGAACCTAAAACTGTCGCAAAGTTCTCAAACTTCACAAAATTTAAAATTTATTTGGGATGGATGGATGGATATATGCTATACAATCAAGAATATGCTATCTGTGCATTCTCTTTAACTTTTGTTTGACTAAAGTACAATACAAAAATGTCCTGTGTTTTCACTGACCAATGTTTAAAGTACCATTTACATTAACTTACAGTGAGACATAGTTGACTGTGTTTCCACATTTATATCTTACAAAGAAGGGCATTTTGAAATGCTGCTACATTAAAATAAAGTGTGAGCTTGTGCATGAAGTCATGATGATTTATTTAATTAAATGTTATAATAAGGTCAAAAACCACCTTAGAATCGGCTACTGAAATTTTTTAACACATTTTGTAGAACTCACAAACTACAATCCTACCTCCCATGATTCCTTAGGTTAGTGACTGTTAACTTTCATTTCTTAATGAGGATCCTTTAACATAGGCGTTTTCAGTCATATTGTCATTCACTGGAGCACTGGCCTAGATTCCCTTCTGCATCTTCAGATCCCACATTATAAAAAAGATATGCACGTACGAAGCCCAGCTCCAGGCCCTTTGAACACCGGTAATGTAAGCAGGTGGTTCCTGATGAAGGTAGACATCTGAGGTACACGATCAGGCCTGCGTAGGAGGGAGGAAAGTTTCCCTGAATGAGTGGAAACTTAAGAGGAAAAAGCCTTCAAGCCGCGAGCGAATGTGGAGAAAAGAGTGTGAGAAGGTGTGCGATTTCACTCAGAAACAACTTTTACAGAGGTGTTGTTTTTTTTCAGTGTTCCATTTCGCCTCAATAATCGGTGTGATTGAACAAATCTTTAGAGAAAGATTAGTTCAATAGAAATTACAGAAGCTCTGTAATAATAATTAAAGATGTACACATTTTGCATGCAATTCTTTCTGTTTTTCAAAATTAAATCTGAACATACCGTAAACCCTTTTACAAAATAAAAGTTTTACAAAAATAAAAACTGGGCAATTGTTCATTTTAATTCATCTAATTATTCAGGAATACTATGTGATGATGTGTTCCTAAATCAGTGTGAGAACAAATCTTCTGAGTAAATGAATAGTTCTCATTCACGTTTTGTGTTTTGTTTTGTTTTTTGTTTTAATTTTAAGATTAGTCTTGTTTTATTATTATTTCTATTTAGTTTTAATTTATGTTTCAGCTTTAATATCAGAATGTTGGCACAATATGAACTCTATGCTATTGTGATAAATCAAGATGTGAAATTACACACAAAAAGACAATCTTACATAACGTGTAAGGTACTTTAAAATAACATGTCACACTGTATTTAAGTGTTTGACAATGATCCAGAATGGCATCAGACAATGTTGAAAAGATTCAAATTAATTATTTTCCAAAAACTGGCAACAAGAAAGTTGGCTTGAAATGTTTCCATTAAATAAAATCTGATCATGATTCATGAGATCAAACCATCATCTGCTGTTTGCTCCTGTCAGAGTTCCTCACTTGTCAGTGAGCTGCACACACACAAAAGACATCACCATTCTTTTGGGCTCAAACTGTGTCTTGCATTTCCTCTTTTCTGATGTAGCTGTCAGTGAATCCTCAAGAGAGGCTCCTGACAGTCTCAGTCGCCATGTCAAACACTCCCGAAAGCACAGTGTCAAACACACACTTCAGAGTCCTGCAGAACAGACTTAACAGCTATTAAACCACACCTTTGAGACCTCTCCTGCTCAGTACAGTGTCAATTTCTACTCCTAAGCAATTTGTGTAACCATTTACACTTCAAAATATTGTGGGTCAGTGGGTCTGCAGCACCTTAAAGTTCAACGAAAACCTCCTTCTTATCAAGAACCATATTTTCTGCACTAGGGTTCTTGAATTGGCCATCGTTTCCTTGGAGATTAAAACAAGCAATTTATGTTGTATATTATAGGCTTTTTCACCATGCTTAAGTTAAATGTTGTTTTATTATATTAGTTAAATATGCAAGTTACATGAAATCCTAAACAGTATTTAAAACATTACATAACATTAATAGTCCATAAAGTATGAAAAATGTATTTTAAAAAATGGTCTTAAAGTTGGTATAATTTTAATATAATTTTATACATGATAAAGTGGTTTTAAAATAGTACATATTTTTATTTAATATGTTTTAATAAGAATAAATGAACTAAAATAAAGTCAAATTACACTAAATATTGGCAAAATTAACATAATTCATGGTAATGTTCATAAATGTGATGATTGGATAGTTTAATTTGTAATGACTTTTATACAGTAAACAATTCTGGTAATTGTCAACATCTGATGTGCAATATAAAATGTGGGTACTGTAACGGATGGATGGGTGGATGGATGGATGGCTACTATTTGTATAAAGTAAAATGCGGCATTAGGTTTAGTAGTTCACTTTATGGCATCTAAGCTAAAAAAAACACTTCAAGAACACACAGAAATATATTTCACAATTATTTGTAGCAAAGGAAAAAAAGGGGTTATTTTCACAGTGAGCTGACCAATATATCACACAGCTGCCCAGTAAAGCATGCCGGAAGATAGTTGCGCAGCTCAATCAGGTCAGACTCATGATGACCCTGTCACACACACACACACACACACACACACACACGCATCTTTAAGCAGACTAAAGCCAGCACAGGCATTTTTGACCTCTTTTGTCCACTCCAACTCTTCGCGCTGACCTCAATATGCCAGTGCTCCTATCTTTTGAGAAGTGTGTTTATGTATGAGCAGGGGCGTAGATTATGCGGGGGAAGCAGGGGACCAGCGTAGGGTCTGACAGTGGGTCCAAGGATTTCACCCCGATACCTAATGGCAGTCAGGGTGCCATTGTCTAGCCTGTAGAAGTCTGTGGGACCATACCATTAGTGACACTGACCCTAGCCAAATCCAAAACTAGTGAAAAACAATCAGAAAAGATGAGTATGGGAAAAAAGCAATGTCAGTGGCCTCCACCTGTAAAACCATTCCTGTTTGGGGGTCATCTCACTTTACCCATCTAGTGCAGGGGACTAGGTGGGGAGTGGGACAAGGTGGGTCACAGAAAGTGACACACACAGTTCAGTCTAGGGCTGCATGATATACCAACATTATTTACAAATTGCGATATTGATTAGCACATTTTCGAATTGCAAAGTCTGCAATTTAAAACATGATTTGCGTGTTTTGAAGCGTCGCCGCGCACAAGTTGTAATAACAGAGAGGGTCTCAGAGCGACGGTTCATTAATAAAGGCTCGGTCTGCATTATCGATGAGAAGAAACTCGCTCACTTCACGCGCAGTGTTCTGCATGAGACTAAATAAACTGGAAAATTCAAATGTTACGAAAACTCATACTTTCAGGTATGTTCATTCAGTTCTGTCATCTGTTTGAACTCAGCACTGTCTATCTTTCTGAGAGATATTGTATAAACAGTTTGTTGTTTTCATTCCTTCATATGCATATGGCTACCCAAAGAGCGGTCTGTAAAAAACATTTAACATGTATACGGGCTGAGCAGGTTATAAACGCAGATTTAATTCTAACACTACATGATTTTTATATTTCCACACGCTAGCATAAAGGCCCTTACACACGGGGACGAATTTCGCGCGCGATATTCGCCGACGTTTAACGCCTCGTGACTAAACAAAGGGCGCCAATGTGAGTGTGCACACCGACGCGAAAAATGCCACGCGTAAAAGCGTCATTTTTTTAAAAACGCCTCAGGTTCGTTTTTTTGGTTTGACGCACCGCGTCAAAAACTATCCGACCAATGAGATTGGCGCTTTTGCTCACGTGTCTGGAGCTGCGGAAGTTACAGTAAAACACAACTTGGGGGCGCTCAAACACAAAACAGTCTTGCCGAGCACACATACGTAACGACGAAGAAGATATACGCCAAGTAGCGTCTACACTGCTGGCGTCGGCGTCTTTTCCGGCGTCTTTCCTCATTCAACAGAACAATAATTTCTTCATCGCTGGAGCTGCTGGAGCTGGAGCTAATGGTGCTTGAAATATCCATGTTTTCTTTGTATGATTTTGACAAGCGCGTAAATACTTGCTCTCTTCTTCTGAGTGACAAGCGAGTGTCAGAAGCGTAAAGTTGCGCAGCACCACCTTGTGTACCGGGGTATTTCTGTTTTACATTAAGCGCCATCTAATGTCAGGGAATGAATTTGCATGTTCACTCGGCTCATCGTCAGCAAATATCGCTTGGGTGTGAACACAAAAAACGCGTTGAAAAACGCTGGCGAATAACGCGCGAATATTCGTCCCGGAGTGTACGGGCCTTAACACTATTTACAAAATGTCAAATTCCTTGGCATATCATCAGCATGTAGAAAAAAAAATGTGCCAAAGTTCAAAAATCTTTTGAAGATATCGCTGAACATTTATTTAACGATTGCAAAAGTAAATTTCTGGCTGAAGTAAATTTGTCATCTCAGTTTTTAGTGTTTATTTAAAATGAGACACATCGGTTCATTATTTTTACAATTATTTTAAACTTCAAACTGTTTTAGATTGTACTGCTACACTTATTTTGTTTTGCAAAATGTAAAATAAAAAAGTGATAGGTTGTTCTCCGCTCTGCCCTACACACACGGAAAGATCATGAATGCATTTTCTGCGCTGAACCCCGCAATGAGTTTAATAACACTCGCAGCGCGGATTACAGTATAGCTGCACCGGAGCAGTGAGCATGTTTCAGTTTTTATGGGCATATTAACATCTGAAATTAAGAAATTAAAATGTAAATATTAGTTGGGAAATGTTACAGTTGTACTATAAAATAAAATGGTTATTTATCTTAATTTCCCCCATATTAAACTTTTAATTAAGAATAAGCTAACATTCATTTCAAGTGTTTTAGTTTTTTAATCTCAAATATTTTGCTGGGTCTCGAAATAGATTATACTTGTCTAGGTGGGTCGTGGAATGGAAAAGTTTGGGAACCCCTGATCTAGTGCTCCTGTTGTTAATTTCATTAACACCAAAGCAGCTGAACAGCTTAACAACCCCCTCTGCTACTTAACCAACCAGATCAATATCCCAGGAGTTTAACTGACTTGATGCTATACTCTGATTAAAAGTGTTTTTTGAGCAGTGTATATATACATATTACATTTTAAATTACTCGATGGACTGTCTGAATGTCTCATTAATTAGTGAGAGGAGAATTAAAGGGCAAGAAGTTAGAGACCGAACTTCTCTAAGAGGGTTTTAGCTTGCTGTTGACAGTATAATTAATGTTCGGCTGTTAACATGCTAAAGCATAGCTCTCTGTCAGCAAACTAAAACCGGCTGAAGTCTGGTCTGCACTACAGTAGGTGGTAGCAGTGAAACTGGTGTCAAACCAAGAATGTTCTTGTGCAGTTCACTCGGAATTTGGCTGTCGGCGGGAATAATTTTGTCCCATGCTGAGGCGGAGGACAAGAGGACATAGCTGCATTTGACAGGGAGCAACTTAAACGCCCTGCGCCATGTCATACTATATTTTTCCTTCCACCTTTTAAACCAACCCTAATCTCTCCAGTCATCGGTTTTTGTTCATTCCTTCCTCCACAAATGATGTTTTTATTCTTTGCCATAGGGGCAGAGGAGAGCAAGAGGGGACTGAGAGAGATGAACAAGAGAGAGAGGTGGATAACGTTACAAAGTAGAGGACAAGAGGAAACGCAGGGAAGCAAATAGAGAGAGAGAGAGAGAGAGGTTGATATAACAGGAAGGGGAGGTGAAATGGAGAAGTATGACAGAGAGAGGGAGAGAGAGAGATGGCCCACAATAAAGAAAGCACACAGAACTGATAAACGGTGACAGTCACATTACAGCGGAAGTCTCTGGAACATGTCAGTGGCTAATGGTGAGATGTCCACAAGGACAAAAGGCTCTGCAGCACTCAAAAATAAGATTTATTTTTATGCTTTAGTTTACTTGCCTTTGGCTTTATTTTATGGGCATTATTTTTAAATGAATAAATAAATGATAATGACAAATTATAATGGAATATATATATATATATATATATATATATATATACATACAGCAGGGGGGGAATTATTTTGATCCCCTGCTGATTTTGTATGTTTGCCCACTGACAAAGTAATGATCAGTCTATAATTTTTATGGTAGGTTTATTTGAACAGTGAGAGACAGAATAACAACAAAAAAATCCAGAAAAATGCATTTAAAAAAAGTTATAAATTGATTGCATTTTAGTGAGTGAAATAATGATTTGATCCCTTATCAATCAGCAAGATTTGGTGAGAAGATGACAACAACAGTCGGTGCAATTATTCACAAATGAAAGAAACACAAAATAACTATCAATCTCCCTCGGTCTGGGGCTCCTTGCAAGATCTCACCTCCGTGATGAGAAGAGTGAGGAATCAGCCCAGAATTACACGGGAGGATGCTGTACATGATCTCACAAGCAGCCATATCACCCTGCAGCCCAAGACCGGTTGCCCACTGAACCTAAGCAGGGTTGAGCCTGGTCAGTACCTGGATGGGAGACCTCCTGAGAAAACTAGGTTGCTGCTGAAAGAGGTGTTAGTGAGGCCAGAAGGGGGTGCTCACCCTGTTGTCTGTGTGGGTCCTAACACCCCAATATAGTGACGGGGACACTATACTGTAAAAAAGCACAGTCTTTCGGATGTGATGTTAAACCGAGGTCCTGACTCTCTGTGGTCATTAAAAATCCCATGGCACTTCTAAGTAGGGGTGTAACCCCGGTGTCCTGGCCAAATTCCCTCCACTGGCCCTTGTCAATCATGGCCTCCTAATAATCCCCATCCACTTGATTGGCTCTATGACTCTCTCTTCTCTCCACCTGTAGCTGGTGTGTGGTGAGCGCACTGGCACCGTTGTCCTGGGGCAGCCGTCCCATCATCCAAGTGGATGCTGCACACTGGTGGTGGTTGAGGAGAGACCCCCCCCATATGATTGTGAAGCACTTTGGATGTACAACAATACATAATAAAGCGCTATATAAATGCATCATTCATTCATTCATTCATTCTCAAGGTAGCTGGGACCATAGTCAACAAGAAAACAATTGGTAACACTACGCCGAGAAGGACTGAAATCCTGCAGTGCCCGCAAGGTCTCCCTGCTCAAGAAAGCACATGTACAGGCCCGTCTGAAATTTGCCAATGAACATCTGAATGATTCAGGGGAGAACTGTGTGAAAGTTCTGTGGTCAGATGAGACCAAAATCGAGCTCTTTGGCATCAACTCAACTCGCCATGTTTGGAGGAGGAGGAATGCTGCCTATGACCCCAAGAACACCATCCCACCGTCAAACATGGAGGTGGAAACATTATGCTTTTGCGGGTGTTTTTCTGCTAAGGGGACAGGACAACTGCACCGCATCAATGGGATGTCAGGGCCAGGGTATTGCAGCCAGCCAGGACATTGAAAATGGGTCGTGGATGGGTATTCCAGCATGACAATGACCCAAAACACGGCCAAGGCAACAAAGGAGTGGCTCGAGAAGAAGCACATTAAGGTCTTGGAGTGGCCCAGCCAGTCTACAGACATTAATTCCATAGAAAATCTGTGGAGGGAGCTGAAGGTTCGAGTTGCTAAGTCCTGTCTTGCGAAGGGGTCAAATACTTATTTGACTCCTTATAATGCAAATCAATTTATAACTTTTTAAAAATGCGTAAACCTACCATTAAAATTATTGACTATATATATATATAATTAATTTATATACATATATATTACATGTATATACATATATATATATATACATTTATTCATTTATTTACCAAAGAAAACTGCTAGAATTTACAGAAAATACTTTATTTTATTTTTCTGGCCAATATTTTTACTGAATGAATGAATGAACTGTTCTGACATTTACAGTATAAGTCATTATGGTATATTTTTTGTATTAAATATTCACCAAACAAAATTATAATAATTCTCGAATGTACAGCAAATACTTTGTTGGGGTTTACAATAATTAAAACAAATTTACAGTTGTCAAATGGAACTTCTTGAAACTCCTTTATTGCAAAAAGTGCAAGACATTTCTCATTGGATACATTTTTTTTACCCATTCTAACTAACGCTTCTAAAACTTACTATTATTGCAATTTAGTATCTAATTAATTATTTTTTAAATATTGAATTGTCATAATGATGAATATATATATATATATATATATATATATTAGAGGTGGGCATAGATTAATTTTTTAATCTAGATTAAAATGGCTCATTTGAATTCTGCGAAGGCATTCAGAATATGTGTGCTACCCAAATAATGACTAAAAGTAAGTCTTTGAGAACGGGTTTCTCAAGCCAGGTGGCGATTAGACCAGGGGCTCATCTCCTGTTTCCAAAATGCATCACAAACTTGAATCTCTTCCGTCCCAATCCCACGAAAAACTGGAGGAAAATCCGTTCCACCCGGAAGAATGACTCCCATTCCCTCCCACTCCCGTGTTGTTGTTTTTTGTTTTTGCCGATAACTGTCAATTACAGTAAAAATATAGTACAGATCATAGCGTGCCCACCTTATTATTTGAATAAAAACCCAAAATGTCGTTTTTGTTATTATATTGAACTGAAAGCCATCTTATTATGCACAGTGTTGCACAGATTAAATTTCATGCTAACTAACCATGCTAACATCATCCATGCTAACACACACGTCTTCTATTTTAATTTTTTGACATTTCACTCTCTATAGATATATTTTTCTATGTACTGTATTTTTAGATATATTCGAGTTTGAGTTTCTCGCTCAAGTTCACATGAGACCTAAAGCGCATCCTGTTTGCTTAAAAGCGCAACGCTTCGTTGTTATTCTGAGTGCACACATAACGTAGAGTCTTTACAGATTCGAAAGATGTATTCGGCTACTTTTATCTGTATGACCAAAAATGACGGAGATTTTAAGAGCAAGTGAACGCACCGAGCCTGTCCTGCAGCAAACGCTTCCACACAAACACTTCAATAGCGCATTTCTCTAGGTTAACATCATATTGAGCGGCCATGTAAAGTTGTTACTACATACATCTTTCAGATGAAAAGCCATATTTGAGGTTGATGAATGATAGGTGAGCTGCCGGATGTCCTGCCCGATTGTATTACCACATAGACCAGCCGTTAACAATCTGTCCATCACGGACTGCGAGCCTCTAGTTCAAGACTCGCTACAGTGCAATTCGGCTAGGTATACATCCGCGCTAAAATATCAGGGTGAAAGTCGTCATAGCTTGCGTAGTATAGACCCAGCTCCCAACCCAACTTTGAGAATAGATTAACGGCGATATTTTTTTATCGCCGATAAGAGTCTCACGTTAACGTAGCACGTTAACGCCGATAATGACCCACCACTAATATATATATATATATATATATATATATTTAAACTTCCACCCCATTGACAGACATATTTTATTTTATTTGCATTATTTAATATATATATCAATATATATAAATCTAACGCAATATGTTGATTCATTAACCACTGGAATTAATTCAGTAGTCTGATTAACTGAATAATTCTTCAGACTCATTGACAGGTAAACTCCGGTATCATTTGTGATTATCTTTGAATGATTCATTAAATTAACCTGACTGGCCCAGGATTCTTGCACACTTTTAGCCATTATTAAATTTGCACCCACAGTGCATTATCACATGGCAACAATTTCACAATTCTTATGAGATTTACAACCCCAAATGTTTTTCTCCAGACTGTTACTCTGCATCTTGCATATGATAGGCCTATCAAGTATAAATCTCTATGTGGCTGATCTCTCCTGAAGGGATTACTCATTAATGGTACGAGTGGCTTGTTTTTGCTGAGAGCAGCTCTCGTAAAATAGTCCTGACCACAGAGAAACAACTGGTATGCAATGCAATAAAGTCATTACTGACACAGTTGCAAAAAAAAAACCTGCACTGCCTTTATGCTGCTCAACAGTGTGTATATACACTTAAGAGGCAAGCTAAACATCCAAGGAAAATATTTGATATTGACCAGACTAATTGACAATTAATCTTGTTCTGTTACTCACACACATCTAAAATTAGAATCATGCGATTTCTAACCTGTATTTGTATGTGTCAAATGAGAGACAGACCAGGCACAGCACAGACTGGACTGCCACTAAAACAAATTCACATTCCTTATCAGCCCACATTCTAGCGGACCCTCGTGAAATTCCAACTGGACCGGCAACATTTCAAAACTATATCACCATGACATCATTGTTTGAAATACCATTTGTCATTCTAATATTAAAAAACAAGCAAGAGTGGATACTCATGAATAGCAGACTCTCTCACATTGATACGGTATCTCTAAATGTTAGTCGGGACTAATATGGCCATTTTTATTGTGTCATTCTTTATTCTTTCATTATTGGGAATGCAAGTACATTTTGGTATTAAACATATAAGGCTGTACTAACAAAGTATTCGGTATTAAACTAAGGCTGTGTATCACAAAATAATGACAAGAAAACATGTCTCTCTGTTTAGTTTTTTTTATCAGGCTGCATGAAAAAAAAAAACAATACAATACAGTGCCAGCAGTGTAGTCTGACTAACAAGAAAATGGCTCTTACAAACCAGTTATTTAATGAATCTTTCAAAAGGATTCACAAACTCCGCACTAACTGTACCACGTTGAATCAGTCCGATAAACCATCCACTAAATGAACTCACTGAATCAGAGCTGCTGCTGAATTAACATCTGATCTGCAAAATATGATGTCTCAAAAATAAAGTATTTTTTAGTTAGTTTAGACATGGGAAATAGTGATTATCGCATTCTCTAAATGTGATCAAGTCTAAAGTCAGTTGGATAAACACGTAGCAGACTAGCAAGCCCACAGACCAAACTAACACACAGATTTCTTTTCAAAAGAGGATTGTGAGCAAACGGCCCATCTGATTCACTAATCCTCAATCAGACAGAGAATGAGCTCTGGGTTCTGTTTTGTTTCAGGCCGAGCAGATGCACAGATGCTCGCAAGGCCCGCTGTAACCACCACTATTATCAACAGAGCAGTGTCTACAAGCTCAGATGAAACGTTGAAAGAAATTACGACTGGTCTTGTTTGTTCTGCCTCCAGAAGTTGTTATACCGATCCAGAAAATATTCCTTTGTGATAATTTTAGGTCTGGACAATGTGTACAACTTCTGCAAGGCAAGCCTTGGACTTAAATGCATCTTCCCTCTCAAAACAGCTAAGGCCAAAATGAATTTCCAGGCTGGGTAATGAATAACTTTTAGACAACCTTGAACTAAAAAAATAAATAATACACTACGGTTTCTAAAAATAAAATACATAATAATTAGCCTAAGCAACACAACTGTTAGGACATTTTACTTAATCAGAAAATCAGCATATTAGAAGGATTTCTGAAGGATCATGTGACACAGAAGTCTAGAATAATAATGCTGAAAATTCAGTTTTTTAAGATCAATTACATCTTAAAAAAGATAAGAGTCATTTAAAATTTTACTATTAGTATTTTTATTATTAATAATTATAATTATACAAAAATAATATCTTATCTTGGTGATAAGATAATTCAAAAACATTAAAATAATGAAATTCCATTCAACATTTTTTAGATAATTGTCAATGTGTTTTTTATTTTGATATAATCTTTAAGAAATGTGACATCAAATTTGCTTTGTACAGTATTTTAAAAGGAAATACATAAAAAAGAATAGGCCAGAGACCTGAAACATCACAAGCTCGCTTTGACTTAACAGTAAATAGCTGAAGTATAGTAGCTGTGCAATGAATCAAAAATAGAAGTCCATTAACTGAAGGTCAACATAATGCAATTTGGGCACTTGCAGTATAGACATGTCCATCAATTATAATGGGAGCAATCTGATGATGTCATAATGGCCTTTGTATGTCTAACCTGTCTGCTTTGACTGTCAACTATTCTTTTGCTGCCTTGCAAGCACTGATATTTCCTTAAGGATATGCAAATCAAATTACCATCTGCTTTACATAACAACCAATTATTGAGATCATGGAATAATATGAAAAGCTCTCATTACAGGACTGTGGCGGTGAAGATCAGCCAACTCAGAACTGCTGTTTATATGAAGCTCAGTCACAATGGATCGTCCCACTCCACTTATTCCACTCAAACACCCAATTCCCACTCCACACACCTTTCTCTACCTTTCTCTCTTACAAATGCATGCACAAAGCACTCAAACTGCAGTCCTCTCTCTTTCACAGTACCTTGCTGTTTACCCAGATTAAGTCAAAGCTCAAAATGAGGTTAATACATAGATAAACACATGCAGTCATGTAAAACAAGGTCAGGACAAGCAGCACAGACTAGAGCTTCCGTTATTTTCAATATTACTAAGCACTGTAACTCTTAATAAAATTCCTTAAAAAAGTCCTTGCTCAGTGATTCGAGACAGTTTCACTGTTCACATTGACCATTAGCTTCACACCTCTGTTCCCCAGCAGTTTAAGAGCCTCAGCCTCAGCCAAGAGTGTATCTTTCAAAGTATACTCAATTTGATGGCATGCAATTTATTTATTTTGCTAAACAAAAATAATTGTATTTTTTGTGAACTAACCCTTTAAATTTAACATTCTTAAAACGATACTTACTTCCAAAAGAACTATGAAATAGATGCATGCAAACAGAGACGTGCAGAGAGTTCCTCAGGGGCAGTGACTCAAATGTAAAATAGGGACAATAAAAAAAATTAAATAAATTATAGGTACAAAATTTGTATACATTACTATTTAATATATTTTTTTAAATTTAAGTCACTTATGGTCATCGAGCCTTTTAATATACTTTGAATTAAATGTTATGCAATTCTGATTTATTATCAATGTTGGAAACCTGTGAAACTTTTTTCAGGATTCTTTGATTAATACAAAGTTTAAAAAGCACAGCATTTATTTGAAATATAACTTTTGTAACAATATTATGTTGAAAAGCTTGAGGTCAGTATTGTTTTTTTTTAAAGAAATTAGTTTATTCAGCAAAGCTTTGCTAAATTTATAGAAACAGTGATAGTAAAGATTGCTATTGTTAGAAAACAACTCTATTTTGAATAAATGCTGTTCTTTTTATTTTTTATCAATGAACCCCATAATGCTGCATCATTGGCAACATAAAATCCTTTCATGTCACTATTTCGCCAGCCTACACTTCACATAATAGGCCTGTAGGTGGCACTTGGGCTTCATTAAATATGATAGTTTCATGAAAGAGTAAACAGTGCATCATGCATAAATGTAAGTGAACTGAATACTGATTACCATTATTGCGAATTTTGGCGCTGCATGTTTTTTGTGCAGAGTTTTTGTAGTCATTTAGCATCCATTTTCTCAGCAATATAATTTGATTTATAAAATGAGACAAACCGCAGATCCAGATCGTTCCACAAACAAGCTCGTCTGTCCCATGTAATCTTCAAACGATTTATGAATAAGAATGGAAAATGACCGCTCCACTTAACATTATTGTCCAATGAAATTTGAACTTGTGCCAGATCATGATTGGTTGGTGTATTATACATGACAAACGGCAATGATGAATTATGTAATAGGTTTATTCTAAAATCTAATATATGGATTTGTAATTAAATCGACACACTAGCTTTGATTATAGATTAAAGAAAGTGTAAAATATTGTTTGTTTTATTTTTTTCCTTCCGTCGACCCACTCACTGAAAGAACCATAGGCTATAGTCTATGTCTCGAGAGCCTATGGCTTCTGGACAGACTGTGGAATATCAGTCAGTCGAGCAAAGTGCACGCAACCCATAGCAACGCCTCAGATTGACAGATATGTAAAAATAAACAGGAACTTTCCAACTTTTGAGTGATTTAGTTGCCATTTTGTACACATTGTCATGTTAATTATAATTCAAATGCATTTTGTTTTATTGTCTACAATATAATTGCTATTTGTCTGAGAGGGGAACTTTTGAATAATTTTGAAAAGGGGCAGGAGCTTGAGCCCCCAAAGCACCCCCTTCTGCACGTGCCATACCTGCATGCAAATGTATGCAAATAACCATAAAAAAGGTTAACCCAAAAATGAACATTTAGCCATTATTTACTCACTTTCATGGCATCCCATTTCGATGTGCTGTATGCTATACAGATTTTATGTGATCTATTCCTTCGAGAAAAGACTATTTATTATAGAGCAGGGAAAGCTCTTTCCATTTTAGATGGCTGTTATTAGCTTCTGCTCCAAATATTGCTTATTTCTTTATTTCTTGAAGAGGCATAGAGATAACAAACAGGTCTGAGCTAAATGGATGAGGGAATTTCTCACTTATTGCTCTCCAGTGACAAATGACGTGCACAAAAATGCCAACTTTTTATAAAATGTCATTGCAAAACAAACAATTGCTCTCCGCAGCAATTGCCTCTGGAGCTGAAGCTAATAATGTTCAGGCCTACTATTTCAGGGAAAGGTAAATGAGCACTGACAGCTAATTTCAGCATTCGAGAGGAAAACTGTTTGAGGATTAGTTCACACAAAAATGACAAATATTTAATTTGCTCATCCTCATGTTGTTCCAAACCCATCTGACTTTCTTTCGTCAGTGGAAAATTAAAGTAGGAATTTTGTACTGGTAGCTCTTTTCAATGCACTAATGATAAATGTGACCTAGAGCTTTCAATCTTCAGAAATTACTCAAAAGCACCAAATGAATACCATACCATATTACTAGTCTTCTGAAGTCATAGCTTTGAGTGAACAAGCTGAAATCTCCTTTTTCACTAATGATTTTCTTCTCCATTAAGCTACAATCGCTACAACCAGATCAGTGCGTCATTGAATCGGTTGATTCTGATTCACAAACAAATCAATTAGTGTGTTTTTTTAATGCATTTCATTTCAAAGATGCACCAAGAAAAGCTAGTGCAGAAATTTCAGTGCATAATGACTTTACTTTTACTCTGTTGTTAAACACAAACGTGACTTCAAAAGACTTGAAATATTATGCAAAAGTTCCATACAGTGCAAAAAGTATGATACTTTAATTCCAAACAAGTTTGTTAGATGTCTAAATTAAAATCTTGATGTTATGTTCCTGTGCAATTCAGTATCTCTTTAACGCACAGGCAAATAAGATCTATCCTTGATTTGATTACAGACACATTGCATGAAGATCCCAAAGAGAGAAAAAGTCTATTTCGAAGATTAATGTTCAGACATGAAATAGGATTGTTGTTTATTTCACAGTGCTGAATTTCTGAGCATAAAAAGCAGATGTCTAAAAATTAGATTTGCTAGTAGTAGCTGATATTGTTTAACGCCACAACTAGGTTTCACGGCCGAAAATCAATTGTGTTTATAGTCTAAATGACAGCACCCCCATCAAAGGGGAATCCTAATAATAATTGAACAAAGTAAAGCAGTTTTATAGATTTTCTTAAATTACAGGTCACGGTGACTTCTAAAGTCCTATTGATTTCCCTCAGTATTAGAACTCAAGCCAGTCGGGGGGGTGACCATCTGTCCAATGATGCGACTGCTGACTCCTCAAAAGGAGGTAAATGGGCTCAGCTTGCCTAAAACACCCTGATGTACGAAGACTGGTGGTCACTTCAATTCCTGAGTGCTTTAAACGCTAATAGTGGAGCTAAAACATTCATTGACCCCCTCATAGATTTTGGCTTAGATAACCAAAGTTAATTAAGAATGTTAATTAATGTTGAAAATCTGAAAGATAGGCCAGGGAAGAATTTAGAAAAAACAACGAGAGTGAGTCAAGCTAGAGGAAAAGGACGTATCTAAAAGACGATGGAGGGCAGCTCAGTGTAATATACTGTGCTCCAACACACACTTGTGCTATAGAATTTCCCTCAGGGGTGCTGAATGCATGGAAAAAAAATGGAGAGGAGAAAGTAGGCTTTGGTAAAAGAAAATATTTTCCTGACTTGAAGAGAATAGTAGTAATAATTTCATCTTATTCTGGACAAAAAGAGAGAATCATTCAGGCCTTGTTTACTGGTATTAAGATTAGTTTTCGTAAATCCCATGACAGGTGAAAGAAGCAAAATATATAGATAAAAAACACTGCCTAAAACATTGAGCTTTCCACTTTCAAACATTTCCCAAGGTAATCGAAAACGCATGCCTCAAAATAACTTTCATAATGTAGAGACGCACATGTGGTTCAATTTGTTCAAACAGCCTCAATCAATAAATAAATCATCAATCAATCAATCAATAAACTGAATCTACTACTACAACTGTTATGATAATTTACAGTAAATATTATTAGTGCAAAGGAGGAACCCACAACAAAAATTGATGATACAGAAACGTGAAAGGTGGAGGGAAAGAGAGGGAGACTGCAAGATGAGAAAGATGACTCCTACAACAACTCCCCCATACCCTACATTGGGATGTTGTTTGCAGATTGGTTTGGAGAAAAAGGGAACTGGAGAAAGCAGGAGAAACAGATGAAGCTAAAGAAGAGAAGGATAAATTGATGCAGCATAAAAAAGCTTTTGTTGACTTATCACAGTCGCACATGCTTGAGAAAGAAAACGAGTTTTGCCAGTGCACTTTAAAAGTCTTCGGGGAGATGCTGTGACAAAACTGGTCAGATAAAAAATAACAGCTTTCTGAATGCTAAAGTGCATTGAGAAATAACTTTTTCTTTTCACAAAATGAATTGGAAAAACATAGAATAAAATATCAAATAAAAGTCTCAAAAGAGTTTAAATAAAAAGTTATAAAATAGTTTGAGCATCAATTGCTGTTTGCAATGTTTCATAAATTGTGATGTGTTTGTGTTGCTTAAGTTATATCTCACAGCATAACTGCCTCAGTTACTTCTGCAGCGCTGCAGGCAGTCGCTTGCACTGTCTCCAAACTCAAAGGCGCTGCTGTTTGTAAATGAGAAGATCAGAGAAGTGGCTTCTTGCTCAGCATCCCTCAGAAAAATATAGACAGTACTGCTGCCTTCTTCTCAGAAAATGCTAATGCAGACTATTAAAAAGCAACTGTGTCTCCAGGTAGACGCTGCTCTTTTGCACTGACTCACCATCATCATGCTTTCCTCACATTCTCCAAGCATATGGTTCTCGGAAGACCAATCACAACTGACAACAAGAAGAGCTGCTCACAAAATGCGTTGGTGGCTATGACGCAAAGCCAAGTAACGACTTTTTCCATTAAAAACTTGGAAAACAGACAACAGTGCACTATAAAAATCAATACATCTAAACTAGGAATACTGATATAATAATATTAGTGTAATGCGCTGAAAAGCATCTAATATTGTCCTAATATGCTTTTTTTGCGGGCAAAAATGACCAGCCTTTTAAAAAGTTTTTGTGTGTTTCTCATTATGCTATTATGACCAAGTCTTGGATTCAGTCTTTTTATCAACTTGTTTTCTTTAAATTAGCACATTTAGTGTTCCTTTTTGGAACTGACTGGTCGCAGGCCTCATTGATCTGAGCTTTGTGTCTTTTGCCTTCACTCAAAAATACTGAGGTGAATAAACAGGTCAATGAGGCCTACGATCAATCATTTCCAAAAAGACATACAAAACATATGCTATTTGAAAGAAAACAAATTTATACAAAGATTGAGTCCAAGAGCTGCTAATAATATAGCATAATGATATATATGCTATGTTTGACTGGGAGCACCATAAGTGTAGAAAAAGGTGGACCCCCAGGCTTCAGTCCAATGTGATAATATTAATTATCATTTAAAAAAATAAAATAATAATCTCTTGGTCAAGATGAAGGTTATAAACATGAGAATACAACATGAGGGTTAAGGACGGTGAGCAAAAATGCAATGCTGGATGACAAGGCTTAAAATGACTTGTTTGAAACTTTAAATCAACAAGTATAATGTTTCTGTCTGAGGCAATTTGTCATTTCTAGGCCTCTGTACTAACCTGACACCACTTTAATGCTTCCTCTTTTATAAATGGATGAGAATATGATCAAGATGAGTACAGAGAACAACTTCTACATGAAACCTGACGGGGAACTTCCATGAACAATAGCTGCATCTGCATCCCAATAGGCATCGCACAATGCATTTGGGCACATTAGAATTGATGTTAATGGGTGTTTCAAGTCTGTCCACATTAGTCACTGCTAACATTACTCCCATTACTCAGTTTATAGTGCATAAGCTTGTGAGTTCATAATGTCGGCAAAGAATAAGTGGGAGTATTCATGAAATTTGCATATGGTCTGTGGCATATGCTCAAGATAATATATTAAAAATCCCCTCTTAATTAAATAATGGTAGAGGTAAGACAAAACAATGTCTTAGATCTAGGTCTTTACAAAGTGTTGATTCTGCCTAGTTCATCCTTTGAAACAAGTCTCATTTCAACATTACACTTTATACTTCACAGTACTTGTCCTTCTGTCTTTTCTATGCATCACCGGAAAGGCCCTCCTAACTTTTAACTGTGACAATAAAAGTTTAATCAAAGGCAATGTCACCTCTTTAATTAAAGGCTTTTCTGAAAAACGCTTTATGGGCACATTTATAAGCAGATTCACAAACAGAAAAGCAATTAACTTAATTAATCGTTCTGAAACTGCAAACAAATGCTGCTGATAAAATCTAAACAAATATATACTTTATGAACCAAAGAAAAGTCTAGAAATATTTTACTTACCGAGGCTTTTTTTGAGTAAAATATAGTCTCTGTACATTTAAAAAGTATTTGGATGTTTATACTAGAGTAAAAAAATGTGGTTGTTCAGATTTGTTATGTTTTTGAAAAAATATATATTATTATGTATTATATATTATGCTCACCAAGGCTGAATTTATTTGATTAAAAATACATTAAAACAGCAATGTTGTGAAATATTATTATATTTTAAAATAAATGTTTTTATGTAAATGTATTTTATTTAATGATTTTTTTTTAGCAGCCGTTATTCCAGTCTTCAGTGTCACATGTTTCTTCAGAAATCATTCTAATATGATGATTTGATGCGAAATAAACTCTTTTTTTTATTATCATTGATGAAAACAGTTGTGCTGCTTATTGGAACCGTGATGCATTACTACATGATTCTTTGATGATTAGAAAGTTCAAAAACAGCATTTATTTGAAATAGAAATGTTTTTGGTAAATGATAAGTGTATTTACCATCACTTATTGATTATTTAATATGTGCTTGATCAATAAAAAATATTTTCTTTAATAAAGAACAGAAAATATATGCAAATTGCTGTTTTGAAGAGAGATCACACAATATTTTATCACACCTTTATATTTAACTAATTTTACTTTAACTGCAGTAACACAGTTACACATCAACTAGTATCAAGGTCTCATATGTTTTGTATTAATTTTGAACAGCATATGTATTGAAAGTTACATTTAAACTGTTAAATGTTCTGCTTTAAATAAATGTGGCACAAGTACACATTTCACGTTTCATACATATAGCTGCAAATAAATGGGTGGATGCACATACAGACAGACAGACCAACAAGTCACTTTCAAGTGTGGTTTTATAAGACGACAAGCGCTGTATAAATGTTTGCACACATTAGAATCAACAGTCTGAACAATGCATGCTAGGATTTTTCCTGTCATTCAGTGCAGTGAGCGCGCCTTCACATCGGAAAGTCTCTCTGTCTAGCTGGATGCTTTATTACTGCTTGTTTAGCAAACAGAGCCCCTCGCCTCAGCCTGGAGACACCATAGTGACCAGATTCGCTGAGATCACGCACACAGAGAGTCCCAAAGAGCTGACAGAGGGCAAATCTGCTCTCCTGGTACTCACTATTAAGCACATTATTTATTTGCAATGCCAGTCCATTTGAGTATTATAAAGCAGATAAGGAATTACGACTTACTTGCGTTTGAGTGAATGCAAGAAAGTTTTGCTATTGGCCTACTGTATACGAAACATAATAAATACTATATTACATGAAAACAGAAAGCATGTGACCCTTTAAAAACACTGTGTGACTTACAGTGCTAAGAAAAGCTCTGACATGATTTTGGAGGCTGTAATAGTGTTGCACACCTCTCTGTCAATCAATGCTCGACTTCTAAATAGAGCCTCACTGTTG
The DNA here is from genome assembly GCA_027564155.1 of Gymnocypris eckloni scoliostomus. Lineage (NCBI taxonomy): Eukaryota > Metazoa > Chordata > Actinopteri > Cypriniformes > Cyprinidae > Gymnocypris > Gymnocypris eckloni. The sequence continues at coordinate 28,230,076 of CM050416.1, forward strand.
CCCTTTCACACCCATTTGGTTTCTGCTTACGGCTACTGTTACAACTCTGTACGGCATGGAAACCGCACTGCGAGTGAGCAAATAAAACGCTGCCATTATGATCAAGGAAGCTGTCTAAACAGTCAGTTTCTTTGATTAGAATGGGAACATTCCAGCTTATGGCTTCACTAGCGATATAAACAGGGTGCTATATGTTGTTGACTGTGCATTCAAATGTTTTGTTGTTACATGCTGACTGATCTGATGATCTGATCTAGTGCTCACACAAGTACTCTTACAATCCCATATCATTATAAGAAATTCAGGTAAGAAATGACATGCCTGTTTAGGATTTGCATTATGCAATTTGCAATACACAAACCCATTTAATCCCACTGACAACATTTGAGAGAACTTTACTTTTGAGTTCGAAGATTGTAGGATGTTAACTATAAATAAATGCAGACTGTCTTGATTTCATGTAAACATTTCTGCTTGGTGGTTGTGAAGTGTCAAATGACAAGAAATAGGAAGCAAGTAAACCATCATAATAGAGACGTAACATGTTTGGCATATATAACTGTAAAAGAAAAAAAAACATTCAATTATGCTTTTTGATTATTTGCAACTTTCTACTGGGTTTAGTTGACCAACTGAGACATGTTTTACTCTATAGGTTCCCACTGGTTACAACTGTGACCAGGAATAAAATACTGAACCACTACAGTTTTGAGGCTTTAACAAAAATAAATAAAGAACACATGCAGTTTGATTCATTGAGCTATCCTAGGAGTAAACTCACTTAGTGGAACATAAATGCGATAAAATGACAAACCAAATTTTTTTTTACCTTGGCATAAGTTGCAACAATTCAAAACAGCTGTGTTCGCACAGGGCTTGTTTTATAATTATAGAGTCACATCATAGAGTTTAGATAAGTTGAACATGTATTACACAATATTTATAACAGCTTGCCCTTTATTTTACATCCAGATTCAGAATGTTTTCAACAATTATACAGTTTACGTTTAGTTTATGGTCTGAAAGTAAGCAGGGCTCAAAGCAAACATGATACTAAACATGACAAAATGTCTTGTACTTTGTTCATTTTTGTATATTACATTTATGTATTTAATAAAATATATCCATAGGTTGGATAGTATATTTCATTGGTTGCTCACTGATTCAGGTGAGCAAACTGTGATAACAGCGTGTGAATAATACAATGACTTTCAGGGAGTCGACTAATTTAAAGAAATGTAATTTTTGCCATTTACACCACAAGCAAGCACAGTTAGCTAAATGTCAACAATCTCCCAAAAAATAAAAATTATATAAAATGTTTAGTTGTGAAATGTAAATCTACAATTAAATGATCCTTCTGACAGTAGATGACATGCTTTATAGACACACATACCCGAAACCCAACGGAAAGCACATACGCAACGTACTGTTATGATTATCTCCTTTGGCGAAGGCAACTTCTGTCCGCTAACTCTAAATATAACCATTATGACAATTACCGTATATCAGTCCACACCAACACACAATATAACTCTGTTTATTAAAAATATGCACAGCTTTAAACCTCAACTTCTTTAAAGTTGGTGGATTCTGATTGGCTGGCAATGTTGTTTTGTTGTTGTTGTTTTTTTATTGTTTATCAGTTGGAAACAAATATTCTGAAAGTGATTCCAAACATATCATTCCTAGTGTTGCTATCATTAGCTGTGATGCGGACCTCCCTATTCTCACAGAATTATAACAATAATTATGTAATGGTTATCGTTACAGTTATCCTTAGTGTGAAAGAACCTTTAGTGTCTATTTGTGTTTTGATTTGGAATTATTATTTTTCTAGTCAATAATACAATATTTTAATGCCATGATGAAATAGAGCCAATTCATCAACCTTTTGTTCGACTAGCTTTTGGGGTTTGAAGATAATTTGGGATCTGGCCCACCTGACACAAAAACCCAGACCACCTTTAACTCGCAGCCTGCAACTGGAAAATTTGACATAAATTTGATGGCACGCAGTACTACGTTTTATTTATTCCTTTTTATGTATTTATTTATTTATTTTTGAAACCCATATATCCCCATAAAGGTATATAAAAAGCTATCGATTCTGGGCCAAATACCATTTTAAATTCAAATGAAAGTTAATTTTCTAACAAAATACCTCAATGTCATGAAGTCTAAAGTTGTATCTTATTATACAACTTTAATATTGACTTCTTATAAACGTACAGATCCTAAAAGTCTTTGCAACCTATAATTTAAATATAAAATCGTGCACAATAGTAATTGCAGACAAAGAATAACGGGACATTTAAGACGGGAGGCGCTCCGACAATGAGGATGGAAGGTGTCTGCAGACCGCAGTTAGTCGCTTTTTATTACAATACACCATGCGTATGCAAAACAACGCCCGTTAGTTACCACGTGGATAATATCCCGCTATTTTTCAGTTAAAAAGCAAACCTTTCTTTAACATAATATGAGCTGGTTAGCCGGTATGCTAGCAAGCTGCAGATGGGAGGCACTGGCCATCACCTCGGTGCTGAAACTGTAGATTCATACAGCTGAGGGATGCATTAGACAGTCGCTTCAGGGGATTTACATGTGTATCTTTCATCTGATATTGTCTCCCTAGTTTAAATCCTTATAATCAGCGCAAACAGGCTAGGATGCACAAGCTTCGCCTTTCTGACACATCCCATAACGGTTTGCTTTTTCCAAAGTGGCTTCCATAGATCCTACCTTCAGTGATGACAGCCCCGGTACAGGAACAAAACACTTCCGATGAAATACGATGCTGTGATTTATTTCCAAACGGACGGCCTTCCAAACCTAGCCAGTAAGTTTAAACAGCCCAGAAAATCCGCCGGCTCGCCTCTGAAGTGATGGAAGCAGAATGAATCCACGCGTTGCTGTGGGTATCTAGGAAATGCTCGTCTCTCTGCCGCTCCCTGCCAAATAATGACCCCTCCCACCGAATCCCCAGCCACACACAAGACAGGTGCTGAGTATGCGCTCTCCCTTCTTGCTAAATAGTGAGCCGCGCGGTGGCTCTGTACTGCGCCTGCGCTGTGAACGCAACGCGGAGAGAAAGAGCGCAGCCTGGGATGGGCGGGGCGAAGATGCTGCTGCTGCGCATCTTTGTTAAAAAGTGATGCTCAGCTGGAGGATGAAGTGCGTTCTCTACGGTGTGTGCTTATTGGGTGTTCACAACAGTTTGGAATTGTGTATTTTTTCTGTGTTTATGTAAAGCATATATTACAAACGCCAATCTTGAATATGGATTTTTAATGTAATGTGATTTATTGTAATTAAAAGTACTAGTAATCTTGCAATTAATAGTAAATAATAAGTAAAAGATTTTTCTCTCTTATTTTATGGTAAATAAAGATTAAAGACACTAATATATTTAGAGCTGGGTGGCCAATTTAAGTGAAGTGAAGTGACATAAGACTAAGTATGGTGACCCATACTCAGAATTTATGCTCTGCATTTAACCCATCCAAGGTGAAGGTGCACACACAGCAGTGAACACACACACAGACCATGAACACACACCCGGAGCAGTGGGCAGCCATTTATGCTGCGGTGCCTGGGGAACAGTTGGGGGTTCGGTGCCTTGCTTAAGGGCACCTCATCGTGGTATTTAGGGTGGCACCGACATTCACTCCCCCCACCTACAATTCCTGCCGGCCCGAGACTTGAACTAGCAACCTTTGGATTACGAGTCTAACTCTCTAACCATTAGGCCACGACTTCTCCATATTTATTGCTTATATAAAATGTATTGTAGGTCTATGTCGATATTGAATCATTTAATATCAGTATAGTCAATATTTATCACAATTAAATTAACTATTGAGTTTATAAGACCTGGCATTTTACAAAATAATCACTGACAATTTACTAAAAGCACAAATGTGCACTGGTTTTAGGACTCATAGCTTACTAGTGGAAATAAACACCTTTTTTATTGGCTAATCGGCTACACTTTTTGAATCACTTTACACTTTTAAATGTAAAAACGAAGACAATCTTACTTTTCACTGAAGGCAGCAATTTAATTTATAATTACGTTCGGAGAAAATAAATGCTGTGTTGCTCAAGGTTGATTTAAGGCTTGAATACTGTACAAGTTACTGCCATTGTTTAGAGCTGAGTTAAGATTGTGCAAAAATAACTAAAACTACTTTTGGAACTTGGGAATGAGTAAACAACAACAACATTTTTTTTTTATTTCTAGAAGAACTATATAATTTTTTTTATTTCAGTATCTCTGTCTCTCTGACCCCGGTGACCCCAAGGTTGTGGACATCATTGTTCTTTCGGGCGCATGTTCACCATGCTGTGCCATGCTGTGTCAGTTATACATCTGAAGGCTGTCAGGACCACGGGGACCGATATATTCATAACAATGGCTAACAAATCCTGACCAGCTCTCAACAATGATAAAAGCAGTCTTATAATTAAATTATATTAGTCCACATATTATTAAATGTGATTTATCTGGACAGATAAAAAAAAGAAATAAAATGAATGAATGGTGAATACACTGTCTGAAAACGCTTACACAGCCTTGCTGGAGTAACAACAGCCTGTTTAGTTATTTTTTTGCTGATACGCACACTTCCAGCTTCCCAGAGATTGGCAGTATGCATAATAGATGTGCTGAATAAGTGAGAGGTTTACATATTCATAAAGCTATAGTAAGCGAGTAACAGTATAGCAGAAAGACCTTCTGTCAGTTCAAAAACACAGAATGCCTTATAAAACATTTTAAAATAAATTACTTCATGCACATAAAATTGTTCACAATACATTGAAGGAATAGTTAACCCAAAATTAAAATATCCCTGAAAATGTACTCACCCTCAGGCCATCCATTATGTAGATGAGTTTGTTTTTCATCAGAACAGGTTTGAAGAAATGTAGCATTACATCACTTGCTCACCAAGGGATCCTAGTGAATGGGTGCCATCAGAATGAGAGTTCAAACAGCTGATAAAAGCATCACAATGATCCATAAGTACTCAACATGACTCAAGTCCATCAATTCACATCTTGTGAAGTGAACAGCTGCGTGCTTCTGACAAATTCATCAAGGCATTTCAAACTTTGAACTGTCACTTCTGGCCAAAATACGAATCCATAATAAAGTATCCTCCAGTGAAAAAGTCCAAGTTTGGTCTGTTTTCACTTGTGCTTGATCCATGTATATTTCTCTCCTGATTAGAATGACTTTTTTCACTGGAGAAAGCAATATTGTGGAAAGAGGACTTATATTATATCAAGCAATATGAAGTTAAAAACATCTTAATTATAGATTTATTACACACATGCAGCTATTCACTTCACAATACAAGACAATAACTTGTAGATCACTGTAAAATTTGTATTAGCTTTTTGAACTCTCATTCTGACGGCACCCATTCACTGCAGAGGATCCATTGGTGAGCAAGTGATGTAATGCTAAATTTATCAAAAAGAAACAAACTCATATACATCTTGGATGGCCTGTGGGTGAGACAATTTGTCAACAAATTTAGTTTTTTTGTATGAATTATCCTTTTAATGAATCATTCTATTAAACCAGGTATTTTTTTAGTTTGTTTTGTTCAGCTTCTCGAAACATTTCAGACTATCTGACCTAAACCTTAAACAATTCAGATTATAAATAGACTGACATGTTCATGTAAATATTTCAGTAGCATCTACAGTACCAGCATGTCATACTGATTTCATGACATCTGATCACAGCAGTTTGGCTGATACAAATCAACAGTCACCTTTAAACTATCCTCTTTTGCTTATTGGAATTAATGCACAGTAAATTCATTCTAAATGACTAAGTAACTACCTAACGATAAAATCTGAAGGTCGTGGGTAATGTTCTAATTTAGTTGCATCACATTTCAGACTGTGTTTGCAGACACATGCTCATCAATGCTACAGAGGCTTTCGCTTGAGCACTGTACGTTTGCTGAATTCGTAGACAAATCACAGAACCGGGAGTAAGCAGGCAATTACAAAAAGCTGAAGTTGTGCATTGCATGGAAAACAGGACTAAACTTGAGTTCCAGCCAAAATTTTAGGTCAGTTGTGAGTGACTTTAATGTACCCTTTGGGACGCAATAAACTTAAACATGCTTGCTGATTTCTGTGAAATGTAACCGGTGGGGTCAGCACAGGTGGCTTTACAGTTCAGTAATAAATAGTGTAAAGCTGCACCATTACCCTTTGCCTTCTGTTCTATCATGATGGCAAAATATGTGGTCACACACCGCTGTCCTGGTCTGGCTGTATGACAGCAGCCCAGCTCAGACTGTTTGAGAGTTTGGATGTTAGTGGGCAGCATCCAGGGCTTTTGGGGGGATTATAGCTGTCTGACGGAGAGTCTTAGTCCTGCCCAACCCCTCTCCGACCCACCATCTGCTGCTTTCCACTCTCTTCATCTGGAACAAATAAGCAATTGAGAAGACAACAAACTGAGCCAAACGTGATTCGTGTTTGTTTGTTCAGTATGTATATTTGCTTCTAAATCACCCATGATGTAATGATAATTATATAATAATTCCATATAATGTCATTATATTTTTAATTTACAATTACAGCTAGTAATTGCTTTGCTTTGCATTTGACATGCATTTTAGTTATAAAATCATGAAATATTGGTTACTGTATTAAGTATGGCGCATTAACAGCAACCTTTTTTTACAGAACATTTTACATTTAGCAGATGCTTTTTTCCAAAGCTACTTACTTACTTATTCAGGCTATACAATTGTTTTATCTGTATGTGTGTTCCCTGGGAATTGAACCCACAAGCTTTGCGCTGCTAAGGCATTGCTCTACCACTGAGCCACAGGAACACAGGAACAGTATTAATACACTTATGTTGTTCAGTTGTAATTCATGTTTGTTCTTAATTCATTAGCTACATGTTGATATATACAACATATTAAAATGTATGTGCATACAAAACTGTTCAAAAGTTATAGTTTATTCAACAAGTACACATTGTTTTGATTAAAAATTCAGTAAAGAGAAAATGTTACTGCGAGATAAATGCAGTTCTTTTGAACCTTTTATACACCAAAATATTATCACGGTTTCTATACAAATATTAAGCAGCAACTGTTTTCAACACTGATAATTAGAAATGCTTTTTTTGCAGCAAATCAGATTCCAATGCAAATTCTAATGCAAATTCTAATGCAAAATTATATTTTATAATAAGAAGCTTATTTCATAAACATAAAACAAACTTACTAACCCTAAACCTTTGCAGTGTATGTGTAATAGAAATTAACATTGAACCTTATTGTATTTTTTTTCAATTTCAACTACACACACACACACACACACATATATATATATATATATATATATATATATATATACTAGTCAAACATCTTGATTCAGTAGTTCTGTATACAATCACTCATGGCAATCACGTACTTCTTTTCTGTAATACATGCAATATATGCGGAAATGACCACACAATGGGGGCCCAATACTCTGCCCATCTGTTACACCAGTTAATAAGCCAACATGTGGACCAGTTGGACACCAAAATGCTGATCATATCAATGTGGAGCCACACTATGGGACTGTTGTGTCATCACCCTGCTCGACCCACTACTCCTCCATTGAGTCTTTATTAGTCTTCAAACTAATGGGTTTAAAACAAAGGTAATCAACATAAAGATTTATGAGAAGACTCGTAATACTGCTGAGACTGAAACAAGAAGTTTTGCCAATACTTGAGGGTGAGTTATTACCCATTATTTCATTCTTTCGGTAGACTCCATATAAGAGATGAATTAGTTCAATTTGATGTTGTAGGAAGCACAGGACTGGTGGGACATCTGTAACAGTACCTCTAGTGATGCAACACTAGGTGTGTAGACTGCAATTTCGGCCTTTTGGCAATGTGTGGTCGTGCTTCTGTCACAGCACACACCTGTGGAGACAAAAAGAGAGAAAACTTTTATTATGTTTGAGAAGATGCTGCCTGCTTTGATAAAACCCTTGAGTATTTCATTTTCCAGTATGAAATTAAACAAAAGCAAATTGGCCGAAAAAAAACGTAATGCTAAGACTCCATACTGAGAAATAAGCATTGGCAGCAGGCGCTCTGACCTAGACTTGACCGAAATAATAGCCAATCAACTGCCATCATTATGTGTCCAATAAGAAACATAATGAAAGGTTCAGTCAGTTTAATCACTCAACACCCGGCCTAATCGAATACATTTTGGAATCACATGCATCCTAATTAAAAAAAAATTACATGACAAACTATAATTCAAACATTTGGGATCAGTTCAATATTGAATAACAATTATCACAATTTACAAAAACTTTTAGATTGTAATATATTTTAAAATGTATTGTATTCCTCTGATGCAGAGCTACATTTTCAGCAGTCCACATGCCACATGACTCCAGTCACATGATCATTCAGAAACAATTCTAAGAGGCTGCTTTAGTATTCAAGAAAACTTTGCTAATAATTATTAATGTTAAAAATAGTTGTGCTGCTTAATATTAAACCATTATGCATGCATTTCAGGACTCCTTGCTGAATAGAAAGTTCCAAACCATTTTGCCCTCCTCAGTGTAAACACAATAGTGTTTGACTGGTCCAACACTGGCTCAACCAGTGATGTGTTTGTGCCATGACAGGCTAATTGCTCCACTTCAGTCACACCTGATGTGAGACGACATTTATCGTCAACAACCAAGCACTTTCTCTGTGATTATCGTACTCGCTAAGAGTCCACACTACCATAGACTCATTCATCATTACCAGCGCTAGCTATTCATTACCTTCCACATCCACGAGCAGAGCTCTCAGACCCACAGCGCGCTCATCAAAGCGCTAATGACATCACCTTACTCATGCAGCTACAGCAGCCACTCCGACTTCAGAGCTATTCCAGGATCAACATTTTCACACAAACTGAGACTGCTTCCAGCCAAAGCCTTAATGTTGTGATGGTTATATTAAAGCAATACTCACCAAAATAAAATAAAATAAAATAAATTAAAAACAACTCAGCCTTATGTTGTTCCTAACCTGAAAGTCATCTTGAGTTTGCAGAACATAAAAGGTGAATTTAAGAAAATTCTGGCAAGCAAGGAAAATTTCATAGAGTGGTAATTTAAAGTGCATTATATAGCCATGATATAGAGAAAGAAACATAAAAAGACAACATAATTAAATTAAATACATGAAAATAAAAATGAAATGAAAATTTTATTAAATGAAAAAAACAACAACAACATACATTGCAATTATAGTTTGAATAAGATTTAGTTATTTTGTTTTATTTTTCATTTTTTTAAGTATTGGTATTTGTTATGTCATTTTTTAATTATTATTTTGTTATTGTTGTTGTTATTTTTTAATGACTATAGTTTTTTTGTCTTTTCTGTTTTCGTACTAAACAAAAATGAGAAATGTTGTCTTGCCAACAATTTTAAACAAGTTTTATATTTTATTTCATAATTTTTTATTAACGTTATATAAAATTATTAAAGTTTATAAAGCTATATATATTTATATATATATATTTTTTTATTATCATTTTTTTGTACAATAATAACCCTGCTTTTTAATAATTTGATTCAAACTTTGCAGTGTTCAACGCAGAGAATAATTTCAAAACATATTATTATTTTGTCATATGGACTACTTTGTAATAGCATAAAAAGTAACCATCATATTATTCAAAATATCTCCTATTGTGTTCCAGTCATACAGGGAAATTACTGCAAATGACAGAATTTATTTATTTGATAAACTAATCCTTTAAAACCAGCTGTGCAAATTCCACTGGACTGTTGGATAGCTCAGTCGTTCAGCTCATATCAGTCCAATAAACACGCTTAATCAAAACACTGCAAATGAATAACACAGCACTGAAAGGTTACCAGAGGGAGAGAGACAGCGAAAGAGAGAGAACTATGACTTGGCAGCACATTTTCAGTGCAGTGCAAGAACATCCCTCGGGGTAAAAACTTCAGCCACTGCAGTATTCTGGTCAGGGTCTCCTGGCACCTGGGTCATGAATTAAACAGCATTCATCATTTAATAATTTGAGAACAATAAATCATTTAGTCACAGTGAGCTATGCACCATACAAAGGTGTAGAGGCTGGTAATGACTGTGACTGGGCTCATGATCACACATTTGGGCCCAACTAGAGTTTCTGCCCAGTCCCTGTGAACTGACACAAAAAAGTGCTCTAGAAACATCTTCTCTGTGATGTTTGACAAACATTCTCCCTGAGCTCCCTTCCCAAGCGAAAGCTGAAGACTAATGCTCTCGTAGTATTTCCTCTCTAGGAATTTACTGAATGTGGCAGAAGCTGTAGCACATCTGATTGATATGTCGAGGGCTTCCTGGAAAATTGCAGTTTTGCACAAGATTATATATTAAAGACTGAGCTAGCACTTGGACTAGGGCCCTATGAAATCAGTTAGATTTTTTCCCAATTCTTGTTTTTACCCCCATTTAGATTTTTCTAGATCTATTTAAAGGGTTCAATTGTATAACCAACAAGCACATCTTATTAATCGAAATAATAAAATTTACACAATTAAACAACAATTTATTATTTTTAACAAATCAAAATGTTTTTGTGTCCTAGTTAAATTTTCCCAAAATTCCATATTTTACATTGTACTTTTTCTGGATTCCATCCATCCATTCAAAAAAGATGGTCAATCAACTGAATTCATAAAACTTAAATAATTTGAAAATTTTACACTAATAGGGATCCGTTTTTTTTTCTCTTTTTCAGAAATTCTGTGTTGTCTGTTTTAAAATCAAAAGTTAGACCTGTATTCTTTTGATTTATTCATCCAAATTAGGCCAATTTACTCAATATTTTGCATTATACAGTATAGGCCGTGAGACTATTCGCGTTTTCCACAATAACAGGGCCCTACTGGACCTGGTCTACTGAAATAAGCACTAACATTAAACAATCACCTCCTAAACACTGTGATGAACCTGCATAAAGGCTTTTAATGTAGAAAACTGCCAAATCTGTCTTTTATTTCATACAAATAAAACAAAATGCAAGGTCTGAGTTTTCAAACTGCCACCGATTGTCAGTACATGTATATCTTTGGCTTCCATCCAAATATCAACAGTAACTAATGAAGAAAAAGCGTCAAACAACAAATTATAGCTTCTTCTACCCATCAATGGATACATACAATATGCCAGTTTCAAGATGTTAACATTAATGTATTGCACCATGTTAACTTGCTCTGACCTGAGAACTGTCTCAGCATCCAACACCGGAATTACGCTTATGAGAACATGGGCCTATTTGCAGCGCTGTCCCATATTCACAATGCAAAAGCCCAGGGGGGGTCAGTATTGAAGTTTTAGTTTTTATTCATTCCCCTTTTAGTACCCACTGTGCTATCCACAGTTTCATTGTATCATTACCAGAAAATAAAGAACAAAAGACATTAGGAACCCTATGGAACTTTATTACTTCAAGTATTATAGGGACCTGTCAGACTGATGCATAACCATTTGGTGATAGTAATGGCACAGCAATTAGACACTTTGTCTAATTTATTCTTTGAATTAATTCTCAACATTGGAACTAATTCCATTTCAATGTAAATAAAGTGACATCAATAGACTGCATCAAATATATTTCCCATTGTCTCCTCTATGTTGCTATAGCTCTTACTAATGGTACTCAACATTAATCAAGGATATTCACACTATGAGCATGAGGAAATGTCCTTCATTTACTCAAGTCATATTAAAAATGCACGTCGAGAGGTCTTGTGCCATCAAAGGTGTTAACTTGTAAATAACAGCATGATGAATGATTTTTGGCATATACCATTACCAGGAAGGGCGGTAGTCTGATGCAATGCTTGTCATTTTTATTAGAGTTAAACAACGTGCAGATATGAATGCAAAGTCTTCTCAACAGGTACTCGTCTAATACTGGAAAATGTATCTTCTCATAACATTTTTAATAAAATATTGAAATAAATTATATTTGTGATTTGAATCAAAACCAGTTAATTTAGACGATATGTTATTTTAGATTAACCACCATTTTTTTTGGTGTGCATGTCTGCAGAGGGAAACACAATAACCATAATGAGTATTTGTAGGTTATTCCATTTTTTATAAATATAGAGTATGCTGCTAATTTGTTTTATTCAGTCCTTGTTTTGGTTCAGTGAATAAACTTGGATAAATTAAGTTACAGCAACAAAAGTACTTTTTGAAAGGTAGAGCAACTTTTTAAACATTCAAATTAGATTTTGTAATTTTCCAAATGTTATGGTGCATTCTTAACCTTTTATTTTGGATATATTCAAAACCATAATGTAATTAAAATATTCATATAAACTTAATAACTTAAATAAATAATTTAAATAAATACTAAATAAAATACTTGTTTCAATTACATGTCATAACAAAAATAACATATACTATATATTTAGGTCTACATGGAAGTGAAAATTACCTTTTCAATATACAGCATTTTTGTGCTTATTCACCTTAAAGAAAGTAACCTGTGAGAAAGTTTGATGTATTATGCATAATTTTCTCCATCATCATATTCACAGTTGATAAAATCAGGGCAGTAACTTACTCAGTTCAGTTACTTTTGTCTGACACTTCAAAAGTAAGACAGACAACGACCCACTTTCACAGCAGTTGTTTACTAGACTTGCTTGTCACTCTTGCTAAATGTGCATTTTCAAATCATTAAATGTGATTTATTTTAAACTTAAACATCTGAAATTCATAAATTAGACTTTTCTCTAAAATCAGTAAACCTGTCTTTGTCAAAAGTTGCATTTAGGTCCTTAAGTCATCAGAATGTTGATGCATCTCAAAATATTTGTTGTGGCCTGGAGCCTGTAATATGTCAACATTCCTATTCAAGTCAATGGTTTGCGGTTTAGCTAATGCAATCCTAAACCTGATGCTAACTGGACCACACCTGGGCCCCAAGGCAGAGTTTAAAAATTTAAAAAGTCTGCTGCATTCACTTGGCATTGCAATATTATATCCATTATTTATCATTTGTCCATCTGACTCCATCTCATCTATATTTGTGCATTAGTCATGATACAGTCATGAGATCTCCTTTGTCTTTTGATTTATTCATGCAGGGCTAAGGGTACTTTTTGCTCACTTTAACTTCACTGTATGTATCCTTTATATATACTATTTAGGCTTCATGGCTAATGGTTTTAAAAAATTATCTGAAAACCGCAGAGTATAGGAATAAACAGTCAGCTATGAAGAAAATGATATTGGGAGGAAAACATTATTGGAACATTTTATTCTAATGGACACAGCTAATAAATATAGATTTAGACTTTACTTTATTGTCATTGTAACAGAGTTCCTATGGAATTATCAATGGTGCAATCCAGTCTGCAGCATTAAAAGCAATAATCAAATACAATAAAGTGCAATAAAATACACCAAATAACAATGTATTTACTGTATAATAAAATAAGGAAATCAAAGTCTAATATCAGTATCCTATCAGTATCCACATTATCAAGATAAGCTATATATTTATAGTGCTACCCTTTTATATTTTCCATATGCCATTTTGTACTATAAAAAAGACAGTAAAACAAAAACTGCCTTATACTTTAGACTCAAATGCCTGCATTCATAAGACCTCGTGTAACGGGGTGATTTTATCACTTCAAGAAGACCTCTCATATTAACATTGCATATTTATTTTCCTGTAATTTAAAGTATTTTATACACAAAATACATGTCAAAACTCAGCTTGACTGTGGAGCAGTCAGCAGGCTTGACTTGGGAGTGGTCGGTATTTGGGCAGAGAAGACACTTAGGACCAGAGAGACATCTGGGGCGAAAGAAATCATTCCAGTTTTCAGGGGAGTGAAGGCTTTGGGGTTAGGCATCCTTCTACGGCCCCGGGGCTACCTTGGGTTTGGCTGGTGGTCGGAGCCATTGGTGAGGTATGTGAGGGTTCCTGCCATGGGGTGAGCTGGGGAGTTACAAAGGGGGCTGGATGAAGGGACTTGTAATTCTCCTTTATTTTTCCACTTTAAAATCAGAACCATTTTAATAAAGGACAAGATTAACCAACTCGATCAAGGGAAAATCACTTGTGGGAGATAGTCGGATAGTCTTGTCATCCAGCCCCAACTGAAAGCAGGCGCCAAGTGCAGAGTTGTGCCAGCTCTCCTGGTTGGACAGCTCGGAATTTCTCCACATAACAAAAAAATCAGGAAGACATTCAACACTGGGCTAAAGTAACGGAACTAAACAGGGATAATTAAGGGGAACACGGGTGAATCAAATGGAACTCAATAGGAACAGGAACAACCAAATATGGGCATAATCAAACACGAGAGAAAACTAGGTCGAGCACATGGAAACAAAATAAACACAAGACAGCTCCCTTAATCCTGACAATAAAATTAATAGTACTTTAGAAAACTCAAGTTTTTCATCCTTGTTGATGATTACGTTAGTATAAAATAAGACAGTTATCATATCCGCACACACACCTGAGTGCAAGTTATACCTAGAATTATCAGTTAAAAATGTACAATTATCCAAACTGTGCTATGGTATGAAGTTGCAGCATTTGCTCAAAAAACCCTAGAAGTTATAAAGAGTCACTTTCTGTAATAACAAGAGAATTCCGCTGCCTCTGCATGCTCACACCTGCTATTCTGACAATAGCACATGTTGCCGGAGGATTCGTTATCCCTGTGGGTCTGCAGCAGGTTTATCTACCGCCTGTCACTCAATGAACTAATGGAGGTTTCAGAGTGCAGAGACAGAAAGTGACCATCTGACCTCAGCTGAGCAACAGTTCCATCACTCAGTTATATGAAAACATGTATGCATAGCTTGGGCTATATAAATAATTTGAGATGTGCTGTGAGTTTGAAGAAGTCTCTCTCGCTGTCCTTCTCACTTTTCTGTGATTACTGTTATGCAAATCTGCTGGCATTCTGTCAGCTTCAGTTAGTGAGAGCTGAACAGGTGAAATTCAGTTTCAGAGAAACAATAACAGCTCAAGGGTTTATAAAATTAGTCTGAAAAGCTAAACTCTAGTTGCGATTGTACAAATACATTTCCTTAATTAAATAAATCAGTAACACTTTACAATACGTAAATATAAATGAATGAATTAATAAACTAATTGTTCTCCTCTCCAAACTTCAAGTTCATGGCACACCGCCACTCTTCTAGGAGGGAAAAGTACCAAAAATCTGGTACAACCGATGTCATTAAAACACTGACTTTCATTGCATCCACCTCAAGGTAGCAGTCTATTATAACACTCTGTATCAAAGGACAGTAAATCAGATGGTGCACCACGCTATTACGCCCTACTGAATCAGAGGAGTGTGGAACTGAACTGCCAGTATGATTTAACGTTATGTCAGAAAGATGAGGATAGTGTATCATTAGGATGTCCTATTAGAGCAACATAAGTGATAGCAAGCTGAAGGAATAATGCTGAGGCTGAATCCCAACTTACATACTTGGGTGCATTGAGTGCACTTTTTACTGTTGACTGATAACAGAGTCAGTCCTCATATGAGATCTCCAGAAATCAAAAACTTGGAGAAACTGAGTAGAGCGAGTGTGACAGTATGGCAGGGACTATAAGAAACACTCAGTAAATTGGTGTGTTGCTCAAAACAGGGGCTAAAGGGGACAAAACCCTAGTGCAAAAGTCATCCTGAGGGGCCATGGTTTAGTGTGGGGGAAAACAAATCAAGTTTCCATATTTATCCATTAATTTGTTAAAGCAGACATAACACACAGTTTCTGCCAATCTCATGTTAATCATGAGTGGAGTAGTATTTCATTCTTCATATCTCCCAAGATTCTTTAGGTTTATCAGCGTGCCATGGGTGGGGCTAAAGTTTTTGTTCTGTGATCATCTGCAAGCTGTGACATAGATGTAAATAAAGCAAGAACAAAACCTTTATTGACTTAAATTAACTAGGGCTAGAAATCAGATCTAGCCATATATATTCTATATACTTCCGTAACCCGAATAAAGCACTTTGATGAGTGTGCTCTTGTTCTTGCTCTGGTTGATGTATTCCTGTTCTTGATTGTTCCTGTAGAAAAACAAAGCAACAGAATACCACAAAAATTAAATAAAAAATTATACACAAAGCACCAACAAAACAAAAAACACAAAGCAAAAACAAAACAGCATCAAAACAAAGCAAAGCAAAGCAAAAAAAAACACTAAGCAACAAAAAACATTAAAACAAAGCAGCAACAAAAAACTATACAGCAGCAATGCACAAAACACATCAAAACACAACTAAAGCACTACATAAAGTAACAAGATAAAGCAACAAAAACAAGCTCCAAGTAAAACACAATACACAAACACAAATAATTTTCTGCAGTGAAGTTTCAGTCAGGTAGGCAGACAGACAGTGTCCAGGGGTTCACTTGGTATGGAGCCCTAACAAACTGGGAAAAAAAACCCTTAATAGGTGATTGTTTCTTTCAGAGCCTGTAAAACAAGAGGAACAAGAGGTCATTCTACTTCAACACACATCAGAGCTTTCTTAAAAGCACCTCTCATTAGCCTGAAATAAGATTGCTAGATAATTACTAGTACATTCTTTCAAAACACCTTCATGTCTTTGATTTAATATGTTAGATGACCTGATCACAACTGTGCCTCATCGTGTTATGTTCATGGCAGCTTCTGCTTCATCTTTTCACACATGATTTGTTTATCATCTCAGTGATTCATTTTTCACTCTTCAAAGTACAAATGTTCTCCACGACTCTACACTTCAAATGTTCAATAATAATTGTGAATAAAACAGTCCTTCGATCTGTTAAGAATGTACAAAAGAAAATGTCATAGTTTCAAAATAATTTAATTCAATGAACTCATGTAGGCAGCTGGAGCGTGATATTAAGAACAATTCATTCATTGTACATTGGGGATTTAACTCTTGCAGCTTCATAATAAATGGAGCTTCATTAATATATTTATTCTCTGGGCTGGTCAACTAAAAGGTCAAACCCTAAAAATGTGTGCTCCTGCAGCATATCCATAGTGCCTTTGAGCAACACATGTAAAGCCAGGTTGCTCCATGGGGACTCTTCCTCTGATACTGCCTAAAGTGTCTATAAAACAACTGTGGCACTCGTCTGGAGACTTTGTTTCCCTGTGCAGTCTCACCAGCACTGTTCCCCATAGGTTTGAATAGGTTGTGTGTAGAAAATACATTCTATTGTGTGAATCACTTCACCTGCCACTTCAATGTAAAGCTCCAGAGCACATGTGTGGACATGCATCTTGCACAAGCAAATATAATTCATCCACCAAAATATTCCTGCCCTCTCTCATCCATTTCCTCACTTGTTGTCCATAACTCTCTCTCTCTCTCTTTGTTAGTCTTCTCCCTATGAGGCCTTTCCACACAATACACCATATGTCACACTCAGCAATTGTGTCGCACCAATATACAAACACCAATTATAGCATTCGCATTTTCCCCAGAATCACATTGTTTTTATGTTGACAGCTTTTCCATGCACACAACATGTCTATAATATACAAAGGCTGTATTAAATGTCAAATCTACCAGTAAAATGCTAAAATAAATATGAGTAATTGCTGGAAGAACATGAAACAACTTATGCTATGATCACCCCCACATCGATATTAAAATCTTTATCAATACTTTTAATAAACAGAAAATTATTTCTAAAGATAACAGATCGATTTTTTTACATTAAAAGATAGTAGTAAGGATTAAATGCAGATAACCAGTGTCCTTTCTTTTTTCCCCTTTATTTGCCACATGAACAATCATTAATAAATTACATTTTGAAATATATTACGATGTAAATCAGTTATTTTAAATATATTCTAAATATTATTGTAAAAAATTACTGTTTTACTGCATTTTTTATGAAATATATGCAGTCTTGGTGAGTTATAAAAAATAAATATATAAATAAATGAATTACTAACCCAAAACAGTACTGTATATTTATACTAAATAATTTGGTGTAATAAATGAATGGATGGATGGATGGATGGATGGATGGATGGATGGATGGATGGATGGATCAACAAATCAATCAATCAATACTTGGAATCAGTATTTTTTATGAGGGCCGTTCATCTTGATACAACAGCAATTTTGAATGATTACTATTTCTGATAATGTTCAACTCATTCCTAGGTCTGACTTGTCTTCAGTACATTCAAAAGGTTTATTCTGGTGAAGAAGTTTCTAAGGCATGTTCCTCTCAGTCCAGTGCACATGCAATTATTGAGAAGAGACAGAGCATAAAGACACATCGACCCAGAGTCTGAGTACTGACATTACGAAATGCTTCAAAACTAGCGAATATGAAGCACAGCACGTTAATTAAGCTGAGATTCCAAGTTGGCAGAGATCATTATAATCATTCAAAGGCACAATGCTTTTCTTGCAAGTAATTAAATACTTTTTAGCAACATCATTTTTTTTCCATTTAGTTTCCACAACTTGCTTTCTTGCTAAATATGTATATTATTATACAGTAAATTCAGATCTAATTCAAAATGAAGTGGCAGAATTCATCTGCAACCTTGTTGGCACCTCAGTTCATTAAAATGCAGGCAAAAACACAGGTTCAAGGCCAGTAAGGTCAATTTTAAAACTAAGTAGTATTGATTTCCAAAGGAAATGCTATTATGGGTGAGACAGAATCTACTGCAAATGTAAAACAAACGTACAGAATATGAACTCAATGACATTATGGAACAATACATCATTGTAATGAATCAAAACTCTCTTTAAAATTGAAACATTAATAATTATGTACTGTAGATGAAGTGCATATTGACCAACACATTTTGGCAACGCAAATTTTATTGCCATTACTGTCCTTCATTAAAGTAGAAGAATTACATATTTCATCGTCAAGAGCCACCAAGTACATGAAGACATTTGCAGGACAATAAATACATTTTGTAATATTAAATACAGGCAAACATTTACAGTATTAGCAGTGTTTTTTCCCATTTGCTGATTTTGAAGCATTGGTAAGTTGTCATATCTGATTTGTGTGGAAAATGTATTTATTGGGTCACAGTGGGTCAAAACCAAGTTATATGGCACTGCCTAAGGCAATTTGGCTCTGATAATTAAAGAACAAGGGAATTCAAATTCTCTACAGAAACTGAAAATATTTCAGAATATCCAATCAAGGCCATTTGCTTCAGAGTTCAGACTAGATAAAGAAAACTGTTCAATCACTCAGATCCGCTCAGCATGACCGCACTAATAACGGAAGTCAAGAGCATTTCATGAAAAACTCATCACGCCTACATCCAGCCCTTACAAAAATGAATTGTTCTGAAGAGCGAACCGTTGAATGTTTGGCTAATTTTAGAACGGATCAGCTGAAAGCAATCAAATGAATGGCATAGTTTTAAGGAGCAAAATCAAAGCTGTTGTGCTCAAGGAACATGATCGCAAATCTGTTCCTCTGCACAGAAATTCAAATTTTAGAAGTATATACTGTATATATTTACATGTATGTGTATGAAATAAATACAATTATATAAATAGAAGTTCCTCGTGTTTTAAGCTTCACTTGTATGTTTTTTCGTAGCATAGTAAACAAGATAGTTTTTCTTCGTAGCATAGTAAACAAGATAATAAAACAAAATAAGATTAATTTAATGTGTAACTGCAGCAGGTGTTCTATCAAGCCTTCACAGCTGATCTACCCCTCTACAAAAACATACATCTAGTCAATACCAGACATCTGCTCACTCACATAAATGCTGGGCTACTGTTGCTTTGAACTCACTTAACCTCTGACCTAAGGGGCACTAATGAATGACAATAGAAGGGGAAGCCAGCAACAATCTGAACTCCAGAGAATAGGGATTCACAACCTCTGATCTGCAGATACTCCACGGTTTTCACTCACTGATTTTGATTGTGGCAAACAGCCATGCGTGAGTCCACTGTGGCCAAAGAATCATTGACTTTAGTCATGTTCTGTACTTCTCATTCTCACCAATAGAGGTCTCTCTCACTTCAGTGCAAGTAGTTAGTTGTTAGATTAAAAAAGGGCTGTGTTTGGAATGGAGTACTAGTTTACTGAATACTACATGATGTATACTGCATACTATCTTCTATTTTTTCATAGTACATGATACAGAGACAACTTTGCTTAGAGAAGTTTAGAGAAATGATTCACTGCTTGAGTGAACTGGTAAAGTTCAAATGAACAGAGAGAGCCAAATGTAGTCATATTGATTCTGATAAAGGAAAGTGCTTGAAATTCTCTAGACATCTCTGGTTGGCTGGACATTGTCTGCAACTACAACATCAATCAATGCAGAGCGGCATGTGTCCTCTCTATGCTCTCACAGCACATGCACTTGAATGCAATAAAGAAAGTTTCAGAGAATGAAAGTGCAAAATGCAAAAAGGAAAATGACAAATACAAAATCAGTAAACAGTATATACTTTATATACTTTTATACAGTATATTTTGTGATTTTCTCATTTCTCCTTCTTTTACAATTGAAAGGAATACCGTTGAAAAAATTGTTTATGCAAAAATGAAAATTCTATCATAATTTATTCCCCAATGTGTGTTTTTCAAACCCATATAATATTGATTCTTCAATGAGACACAAAAGGAGAAACTCTGAAAAATACTTATTACCGATCAATAACAATAAATGGCTATTAGCTGAAAAAAAAAGAAAAAAAAGAAGGAACTTACACACACACACATATGGCCCACATTACTGAATTATGCATTATAATCTGATTTAGATCTAAGTCTCAATTCCTTACCAAACAGGACATTAATTTCAGCAAAATTACAACTTAAATATTGGCCAGTTTTTCACACAAAGCTACTGTATTGCACCAGAAGACTTAACATATCATATTGACCACGTTTGTTGTGTTTGCATCCTTTTTGAAGCCTAAATCTTCAGTCTCTATTCATGGTATCTGGTGAAAAAAGTGACCAGTGCATTATTTTAGATTTATCTGAAGTCATGAAGGTTTGATACAATATTATTATGATTAAACGCTGATAGCATTTTCATTGTGGGTACACAACTCCTTTATTTTATCATCTTTCAATGCTACCTGCAAGCTCTCATGAATCAGACGGGCATCTGACCTCGCTTTGAGCATCACCAAGACATAAAACCCTTCAAAAAAAGCATTTATGTGGCTATGACAGTTTGAAGATATGAGATTTTCGCAGTAATGTGTTTATCTAACATGGCCAGATCTTATCTCCTCGAACATGAGCCTCTTTCGAGAAGTTTTGTCAGGGCAATCAAAGGGACTATCAGAGGTTTAATCAGGCTCATGTCATTGAAATTCCCACTGAAGCAACTCATCAGACATCGGGTAAGACTGCGGTAGCTGTTCAGTCTTTCGGGAAAAAAAAGACAAAAGTTGTCTATTTAAAATGCATTTGAGGACAAGGTTCACTTAGATTAATTAGGATTATGCAAATTGAATGAGTCTGGCGGCTTCTGTCACGCTGTCATGAGAGGAGACACATCAATGAAGACTGCACATAATATTCAGTGCTCAGTCAGGTGAGACACGTCGTATATTCCAGCACCTGTACTCAAAAACATCTGTTCATGGTTTCTTGTTTCCATTGTGAAAATGATACAAACGCCTCAAAATGACTGTAAGCAACGCTATATGCTGCTAATATTTCAGTACAGCATTTACAGCATTATATAATTAAATAACACCACCTTGCATTATATTTGATGAAATCCAATACTTGTTTATTAATAATTGTGCTAGTTTTATTCTAGCACATCACGCTTTTCTACAAAATATGATGTGCATTTTGTAGCATTTCTGCTTTTGACAACCATTTATAAGTAGAAGTCTTGTACAGGTACATCTAAAAAAATTTGAATATCATGAAAAGGTCAATATTTCGTGTCACTCATTTCAGAAAGTGAAATCCATATATTATATAGATTCATTACACATAGAGTGAAATATTTCAAGCCTTTATTTCTTGAAATGTTGATGATTATGGCTTACAGACAAGGAAAACCCAAAATTCAGTGTCTCAGAAAATTACAATATTACATAAGATCAATAAAAAAAAAAATTTTTAAACAGAAATGCCATGCTTCTGAAAAGTATATTAATTTATATGCACTCAATTCTTGGATAGGGGCTCCTTTTGCATGAATTACTGCGTCAATGCAGTGTGGCATGGAGGCAATCAGCCTGTAGCACTGCTCAGGTGTAATGAAAGGTTGCTTTGATAGCGGCCTTCAGGTCATCTGCATTGTTTGGTTTGGTGTCTCTCATCTTCCTCTTGACAATACCCCATATATTCTCTATGCAGGTTTCAGGTCAGGTGAGTTTACTGGCCAATCAAGCACAGTAACACCTTGGTCATTGAACCAGCTTTTGGTACCATTGGCAGTGTTCCAGCAAGTCCTGCTGGAAAATTAAATCAGCATCTCCATAAAGCTTGTCAGCAGAAGGAAGCATGACGTGCTCTAAAATGTCCTGGTAGATGGCTGAGTTGACTGTGGAGTTCAGAAAACACAGTGGACCAACACCAGCAGATGACATGGCAACCCAAATCATCACAAACTGTGGAAACTTCACACTGGACTTCAAGCAACATGGATTCTGTGCCTTTCCACTCTTCCTCCAGACTCGGGGACCTTGATTTCCAAATTAAATGCAACATTTACTTTAATCTGAAAAGAGGACTTTGGACCACTGAGCAACAGTCCAGTTATTTTTCTCCTTGTTCCAGATAAGATGCTTCTGACGATGTTTCTGTCTCAGAAGTGGCTTGGTAGCTCTTTTCCTGAAGATGTCTGAGTGTGGTGACTCTTGATGCACTGACTCCAGCTTCAGTTCACTCTGTATGAAGCTCTCCCAAGTATTTGAATCTGCTTTGCTCGCCTGGAAAAGCATTTCCCGACGGCTTTTGGGTACCAACAACTGGGTTGTATCTTGCTTTGATTGAGCGTCCTGGGTCACTCGATACAACCTATCTTTCAAAATAGCAAAATAAGGATAGGAAGGGGCCGTGTGGTCTGAGAGGCCGGCCACAATGGAACGAACCTGCTCGAACGCATTTCTCAGGGACTCGTCCTGAGACTGCTCCAGGGGAAAATCATCACGCTCCGTGAGGCTTAACCTCTCGATCACGTTCCGATCCCCCGGTGCCGCCTCAGCGAGCCCAGGCTCAGCCTCCCCTGAGCGCACGGCCGCCTCCCTCCCCGGCTTTTCTTTCCCCCAGGAGGCATCCGCACACAAAACTCCCAACAAAACTTTAAATGAGGGCCAATTGGTTCCCAAAATCAGCGGATGCCGGAGGTGGGGGTTAACTGCCACCTCCACATTATGCTTTTGTCCCCGAAATTGGATGGCTAAATGCACTACTGGATATTCCGCCACGTCCCCGTGTACACACCTCACCCGAACCATGCAGCTTGTATCCAATGCCTCAGGCTGAACTAGGCTTTGATGGATCGAGGTTTGGTTACAGCCAGAATCCACCAAAGCCCAATACGCACTTTAATACTCACAGGTATCTGGTACCGCCAGCCTGATCGGGGCGGCCTGCGGGCGTCCGGAACCCGGACCAATGTCCCCACCTCCATCACCGGACAATGATCGATAAAGTGGCCCGGGTCCCCGCAACGCCAGCAGGCCGGCCCAGGCTTGCCTGGGGGACAAGGAATTGGCGTGGAGACACCTGGGGAACGGGACTAGCCGCGGGGTTCGGGCTGGCCGCCCCCGCCTCCCTGGCGTGGGCTCTCGCGGCCGTCGACTCCGGAGCCGGCCCTCCCCTCCATCGGGGCTGGGCTCGGGGAACCACGCCGGCACGGGACCTAGGCAGGAAGGTAGGGGGAGAAAAAGAAGGGGAGGGGAGAGAGAGAGAGACGGATTTGCAGGGTTTGCATTTGTTAACACTATCGGTAGGTTTAGGGTTGGGTTTGGTGTAGGGCATATTTCCAACACGATAGAGCATTAACTTTTAGGGACAGACCCCGCATATTTGAATTCTGAACCGCCGCAATACATACCTGTAGCAACGTAATAAAAACACAGCAATGTGTACCTATATCTACACAATAAAAATATGCCAGGGTTCACGTATTTAACCTGTATTTTAGCGCCACTCAGTGGACATTTCTCTTTGAAACTGTGGCGAAATGTGCAATAAGTTGCGTAAAACGGTGTCGCACAGAAAGTGCACAGAGGTAGGTATTTTTATGAGACCAGGTTGCTTAAAAGACTTCAGTCAAGCTCTGGCATGTAGAACAACAACATGGATCGGGAACTGCACAGTAAACAGCTTTCATGGGTGACCATGACTGTTTGAAAATCTCTGAGCGCTTTTCCTGTTTTGCAATGGGCCACAGGTGAAGAGTATCACTGAGCCACAGCACTGGCCCGTGGGGAGAGCGTTGGGTGACAGGACATAATCCAATCTGCTCTTGCTGAGTCTGTGCCTGGGAGGACTGCACCTTTGTGCCTGAAGAAAGATCAGCTTAGTTTTTCCTGCATTCCCAATCCATCAGAGCTCCAGTGATAGCATGGGGCTTATCTCTGTAGAGCTTTAAGGCATTAGTGAGTGTGTATCTCATTCACCCTGGGGATCTGTATTTGAGCACACAATGGGATTTACAGAAGTCAAGTAATACGGAAGGCTAAAAACATATGTAACTGCTTCGGGGCACTGTTTGTTCCTGGAAATCCTATAACATAATGTTAATTAGCAGTTGTGACAACTTAACCCACCATAGCAACATGCTATCGGGGAATGGTGTCACAAAAGGAAAATGTGTTCAACCATTTTTTTCCTGAAAGGAATGAATAAATTATTACTGGTGCTCGGTATTTAACAATAGTGCTTTATCAATGCTGAAAACTGAAAAAATAATAAATGCAGCCCTGGTGAGCATAAGACTTCTTTCAAAAACAAACAAATTATGTTTATGCAACTTAATTATTCCAAACTCAGTTATATTGTTACATACATAACCACATTTATGCTATCATTACATTCACATGTATGCTATCATTGCACTATACGGTATGCATACAATTAATGTGTGAAACATCATCCATGTCCATTCAGCCTGGGGTATAAAACAAGGTTTTTGTTGGGTGAGAGAAACTGCAGAAAAAAAAGATGTGTAAAAACTGATATTACTGTCAGCTGGCACTGCTGTTGCCATTTTCCTTGTTAAATGTCATGGTTCAAAAAGGAACTAGATTGAATTCTTGTCTCAACTCCTGATTGTAATGAGAAGAAGTGCTACAAACTTGATTTGATTTGATTAAATGTGATGTGTTGTGTGGTTAAAGAGTTTAGAATATTTCTGTCCAGGTGCTAATGAGCAGTCTTCATACTGACAGCCCTGGGCTCCAGCCAGTCAGAGATGAACAGAAGAGAGCAGAGAGCATTTCCCTTAAATGCCTTCTGGCAACTCGTAGGATTTGTCGAACAAGATACAAGCACTCACAATTGTGCAGACTTGTTGCTAAGATACCTATTCATATACATGATATTTGGTCACACTTTATATTGGGTTGCCTTAACTAATTTGTATTTAAATAAAACAAATAAGTGCAATGTACTTATTGTGGATATATTGCATTGTAAAAAAACTTTTGCTGCTATTGAGGTGGGATGATGGGTAAGGTTGGGGACAGGTTTGGTGGTTTTGGTTGGCTGGTTAAGGTGTAAAGGATGGGTCAACGATGTAATTATAAATGTAACAACAGAAATTAATTACAGATTTAATGGCATATAGGTATTTAAAAAAATATAAGTACAATGTAAAAACATGTATGTAGACATTAAGTAAATTGTACCAAATGATTAATTTAAATAAGCACATAGTAGAAACGAAAATGATGTCATTAATTACTCACCCTGATGTCGTTCCAAACCGGTAACACAAATTAAGTTTGTTTTTGTTTGAATCTGAGAGCTTTCAGACCCTCCATAGACAGAAACACAACTGAAACGTTCCCATGTCCATAAATGTAGCAAGGAGATTGGTAAAATAATCCATGTAATATCAGTCTGTCAACAGTAATTTTACAAAGCCACAAGAATACCTTTTGCTCAAAGAAAACAAAAATAACACTTGTATTCCACATTTTTATCTCTGCCTCTCTACCCATCCTTAGCCTCCTAAAAGGTCAAAACTAAATCCTGATGCAGCACTACCATCAATCACCAGCAGATGGAGACATTCTATACTATGTAATATGAGCCATTTCAGAAATACACCTCTAGGTGACACTATTTTATAAGGTACCAGCCTCAGTCTCAGCCAGTATGCCTCAAAACATCAAATTAATCCGCAAAGATTCATATGTAAAGGTTAAAAAAATCAATTACTTTCGGAGATACTTCTGTAATCTGATTTTTTATTTTGGCTCATTTGAATTAAAAGCAGGGTGGTAAATATCACGACTGTCTCTGACATATTACATATTTTCTAGATGTATGACTACAAAGGTGTGAAACATCTATTCTCACTCTCAATCTGAACATGAGCTCATGATCATTGATGATCTGGATCTGATCTTCTTTACCTGTGCTTTTCCTGTTCCTAAACATTCTCAAATGAGCAGAGTCCTTTTCTTATGCTGCTAAAACTAATAAATACAAAAAAATGGATCTGTCTTTTGCTGTTTAGAGTTAACTACTTTGTTCTAAGCTTCTTTTATAGTAATTTATTGGTGTTTCGTTTACAAAAGGCAAATTAATGGCTACAAACAAGTGGTAATTAATCAAAGTGCACAAAGATCCTTCATCACCCTCTACCGTTACACCATTCTGCCTCACTGAGAAATAGTTATGTCACAACAACTTCCAAACACATTTTAAAAACACCTGGCTCAGCAAAACAACTTCACCAGAAGCCCTCAGATGCATGTTTCTCTGAATAATATGGAGAATATGGTATTAGAATAATATGGTATTAGAATAAGAATATGGAGTTCCTATTGATTCTGCTGATGTCTTGGACTCTGAATACACTGTAGCCGAACTCAAGTGTCAGAACAAATCATATGGTATCACTTCATAAAGACAAAACACTCCTGGCCATCACGATTCAAGCTGAAATTGTGCGACAACCAGGAAGACAGGTGGAGGAGAGCGGCACATCAAGCATCGTTTCTCCGGAGATGTTGATCTATTAAAAGAACAGAGCTCCGGAAATGTGATATACAGCTTCTGTTAAAAGGTGTTACTAGATGTTGCTGTCAAGCGTGCCAAAGAAATTGTACAGTCATGCACTTGTGCATGCAGAAAGCATTGTAGCAGTGTCTCCTTTTGGCACTTGGCCGGCAAATTCTTTGGCTGAATAAATTGTTCAAAGTGGTTCCACATATAGGAAATGGGTCTTCTTAAGATTACATTCAAAAGTGAACTCTACTGGAAACCTAAATCAATTAAGCAAGCTGCAATGCAATTAGTTGTGTAGAAGTAACCCTACTGAATGTCTTCCAATTAACTATTAACTAGCAACAGTGCGCATTAGCATGCTAAATGAAACGTAGCTTCACCATATGTAATTAGCATTGGGATACAAAAAAACGAAAGAAAAATAAAAAACAAAGAGTGTCCATTGTGATTACAGTATGAGTTGGATCATTTAAGCAAATTAAAAACATTTAAAGAGACTGACTTCCGAACAAATGACTGAGTCAGCTTCTTTTTAGTGATTCAATCACATACAGCCTACAACAACTGTGAGACCTAAACATGTTTATATGAATGCAGTTTAAGAAACATATTAAGCAGTTTATATGTTGATTTATTATATATAAAAAACAAATCCATAAATTAAATATGTTATCATTTTCCACTTCATAGCTAAGGTCAATTATTTGACAGTATTTATGAAGCCTCTAAAAATTACTGTAAAAGTCATTAAAGTCTATGTAACGTAAACAAAACAAGGCAAGAATGGTTTTCAATTAATTCATAATTGAATTAATAATCGAGGCAATGAAAATGTATTAGTCAGTTATTGAATGCCTTATTTTCAAAAATATCCAATGTTATTTTCAAAATAAGAGATACATCTCAGAAGGACTTAGAGGTTTTTGCATTTGAAGTCATCATTTATTCCTTAAAAGTCATACAATAATTGATAAATGAATCGTTAACAATCCTGAATTGTTTAATTGTACGATTCCCATCCTGATAGTGTTTGGTGTGAGTGGAAACTGGAAAAAAGAAAAGACTAGTTAGTCACCCCACTGACATTTATATGATAATTTCTTTATTCTGAACAAAGCAACATTCAGCATACATTTCACATACCTCTCAAAGCAAATCATTGGAATACAACTGCACAAGCACAAAGTACATAAGCACAAGCTCCACAACTGTAATTCCCAAAACCACAACATGACGGGAACTCTTTTAAATCCAAGCACAACAGAAGATTAACAACTAACAACTAACTCTTGTCCTTTTTAATCGTGCTCAAACACACATAAAATAGCATTTCATTTGGATATTTTCTCTCCCCATCCGGTCCCTTCCAAAGCATGCCGAGTACTGGAAATCCCCCGCTTGGGTTACTACTGTTTACACCAACAAATTTATTCATGTAATTTCAACAAATTACTTATGTAAAACTTCTGTTTTGCACATTTAAAAGGATTACACAGCAAATGGAATTAAATGTCGTATTAGCTCATTTTAATTAACTAACTTGAGCAAGCAGCAAATATCTCAAGTAAACATCACTCACAATATAAGTCCTTCTTCGTGTGAGGTTTTATGGGGGTTGGCAAAACATCCACACTTTTAAACACCTAACAAAAGTAAGATACCGGAGTAAATGTTTGGCTTTGGGAGCTTTTGCTATTCCTGTAACACTATTTGCAGTATAGTCTGAAGTCTCAATGCCCCGCGGGGGTTTGATTAAGGAGTTGAGTTCATGGGGTGATAAAACAGTGAAGGCAGCTGTGATGAGTCAGCCGGACACTTTTATGGAGGTTAGCTGCTGGCAGAGGCAATATTGACTAAAAATATCATGACCCTGCCCTATGAGATACTGGATTTTGATATAAGGGTAAAAGAATGATGCTATAGGGTAAAAGGGTAAAATAATGTGCTATACTGTAAGTGTGTGACTATGACTTAAATAGCTCTCTGGAAGAAGCCAGTCGGCAACCACCTGCCAAATAGCTGCTCTACATTCATATTTCAACTTGCTGGATAGAATACACCTCATCCTTCCCATCTACTGCCAGGAGGAATTTCTGAATCATATCAATCCCCTAATTGTAAACCACACCGTGTCCATTCATTTAGGTCCTTTATTGGCATCAATGGTTCCACAAAGAATCTTTAACCATCCATGGAAACTTTTATTCCACAAAAGGTTCTTTACAGTGGAACTATATTCTTACGATTATTAAAATGTTCTGCACACTAAGAAAAGATGGTTCTTTTAAGAACTGTTGACTGAAAGGTTCTTTGGGGAACCAAAACTGGTTCTTCTACACTCTTAAAAATAAAGGTGCTTCATGATGCCACAGAAGAACCTTTTGTCTAAATGGTACCATAAAGAACCTTTAACATCTGAAGAACACTGGTTCACAAAAGGTTCTTTGTGGCGAAAGAAGGTTCTTCTGATTATTAAAAGGTAAGAAAGAGATGGTTCTTTAAAGAACCTTTGACTGAACGTTTCTTTGTGGAACCAAAATTAAATGCTCTCCTATGGCATCGCTGTGAAGAACCTTTTGAAGCATCTTTATTTTTAAGACTGTTTGGCATCGCTGTGGAAACTCCTTCATGAATATTTATTTCTAAGAGTGCATTAGTTTGTTTAGTTGGTGTTTAAAAGACATGTAATATTCAGTCATATTAACAATTCCAAAGCACATCAATTGGTCACTGGGGTTCCCCAGGGATCGGCTCTTGGACCCCTCTGCTTTTCCACATACACTACATCACTGGGTTCCATCATACAGGCGCATGGCTTCTACCATTGCTATGCTGATGACACACAGCTCCATCTCTCTTTCCAACCAGATGATCCAACGGTAGCTGCACGGATCTCAGGCTGCTTGGCAGACATCTTGGCATGGATGAAAGAACATCACCTACAGCTCAACCTGGCAAAGACTGAGCTTCTTGTCTTCCCTGCCAGTCCAACTCTACAGCATGACTTCACGATTCAGTTAGGTTCATCAACAATTACCCCATCAGCTTCGGTCAGAAATCTTGGTGTAATCTTTGATGACCAGTTGACTTTTAAAGAGCACATTGCAAAGACTGCTCGATCTTGCAGGTTTGCACTACACAACATCAGAAAGATCAGGCCCTTTCTGACAGAGCATGCTGCACAACTTCTTGTCCAGGACTTTGTCATTTCTAGACTGGACTACTGCAATGCTCTTCTGGCTGGACTTCCATCAAACACAATCAAACCTCTACAAATGATTCAGAATGCAGCAGCACGACTGGTCTTCAACGAGCCCAAAAGATCCCATGTTACACCTCTCTTTGTCTCCTTGCACTGGCTACCAGTTGCAGCTCGCATCCAGTTCAAGACACTGATGCTTGCATATAGAACAACCACAGGCTCAGCACCCTCCTACTTCCACACACTATTATGAATCTACATCCCCTCCAGAAGTCTGAGATCTGCTAGTGAGCGACGCCTCGTGGTACCATCACAGAGAGGCTCAAAATCACTCTCCAGAACATTCTCGTTCACTATTCCTGGCTGGTGGAATGATCTTCCCACCCCGATCCGGAATGCTGGATCCCTGTCAATCTTCAAGCAACAACTGAAAACTCATCTCTTTCGACACTTGACTTCATCAGAAAAAAATATCTTCTTTCTCTTTCTTCTCTTTTCTCCTTCCCTTGCTAGCTCGTACTTATCTGAACAATGTCTGAGACTTAGTGTTACAAGCATTTCCTCTGTCTGTTTGCCTCTTCAAGATGAATCACGTTATGTATTCCCAAATTATAAGTCGCTTTGAATAAAAGTGTCTGCAAAATGACTAAATATAAATGTAACAATTTGACTGCACTGACAAAACTTGAACTGAATTGAGCTGAATCACGACTATCTTTCTTCTTAATATTTCATAATTGTCTAATTTTGCAGCATTGATACTGTTATTGAACTGAATCAACATGAGATGAATAATTACATATTGTCTTTTATAGGTGATGTCTTTAGTAATAATATTAATGTAGTATTGTTCCAGAATAGTTTTCTTGTTGCAAGAACAATTGTTGTGTGCATTGTAATGGACTATAGCAATAGCTTTCTTAGTGGTAGCTTTAAGATAATAAAAAGGTGCAATTTGAATATAATTTCAATTCAAATTATAATTTAATGGTCACATATTTATTTATTTAGTGAGGAGTCAGGATAATGCAGATAAGGAATAGGATAATGTACATTCAGCCAGTCATTATCATAAAATAAACCCCATCAGGGTAATATAAGAATCCAGTGATCCATGTCAGAGTTTATTTTACGATAATGATCAGCTTACTCTACATTATCTCTGACACATGAGTGAATATGGGAGAATGAGAGAGTTTGAGCTTTGCAAAGTTTGAAATCAGAAAGTATTATGACAACTAAATGTCTTTGCAAAGCATTTTAGTGTGTATAAACAGAGCTATTTAATTTCTCATTTAAAAAAAAAAACCTATGATGAAATAAAGTTATAAAACAGAAACGAATAAAATGATAGCACACCGCATACCACTAAGGAAGCATGGACTATTTAATTGTTGGACAGACTTTTAAACATAAAGGCTGTGATTATGAAACCCAGAACAAAATGGATATTATGCAAATATCTTCAGCAGCTTTTCCTCATTAGTAAAACTTTTACTTAGGGGAGTGAAATGGAAATATTTCATACATTCAAATAAACCATACAGATAGAATAACAAAAACTATTCCATCTATAATTCAAATGGACAAAATTGTCCATGTGGAATAAAACATGCAGAAATCCGTCAAGGAAATCAATACTTCTTGAGACCTGAGATCAAATGAAAGAATCTCTCCAGAGCACAGATGAGTGGTTCATGCTATCAGTCTATAACTACAACTCACGCATGTTAATATCTAACTATGCAAATACACAGACTGTCAAAACACTCTCAAGAGGTACATGATTCATTATCAAAATGTGTATGCATTAAGACTATGTTAGACTGACCAAATGTACAAATGTGAATGGGTGATTGTAATTATAAATTATACAAATGTACCCTGTACTTTTAATCATATGTCATGCATTATTTTTCTAATTTTTTTCCAGAGGTTGCTTGGCACAGCTGGGGTCTGTGACTGATTTTGTTCTTGTATCCGTTTAAATAAATGGCACAGAAGCTGAAATGGCATTAAAGACATTGCATCTTTATAAATACAGAACATTTTGTTTCATCTTTGCCCAAACATGTAATACACTAATTAAGTGTATGGACACGATTTTCATGTATACTATCATGCGTACCTTCCTGTAAAAAACTATTATATGTACCTTCCTACGTTTTTGTATTATAAAAGAAGATAAATCTCTTTGAAATCTTAAATAATGAAAGGCAGTGATGACAGCATGCCATACTGGGATGGTGAAGAGCAATCAAGACCCAAGAATATCATGTCACCACTCTTATTCCTGGAAGAGGAATAAACAGGATGTTTCACCACTTCAAGAAGATCAAACAGTCTCCTTTAACTACTCATGCGGCACGATTGATTTCTGCTGTGTATTCACAACAATGACTGAAAGCTGCCTCTCGATTTGATACACGCTGACATACACATGGAAATGACTGCCATCATGCGTTAGCAGTCTTTGATTCTCAGAAGGAAACCAAAATATTGTGTAAAATACTTTTGAAATTGTTAGTGAAAAGAAAAGGATGTGCAAGGGGAAGTGAATACAGAATGGGAAAGGATATAAGAGGAAAGGAAAAGACAGATTGGAAATGATGCGAGGGAAAGGGAAGGGAAGGGAATACAGAATGGAAAAGGATGTAGCAGGAAAGGAAAAGACAAATTAGAAATAGTGCAAAAGGAAATGAAAAGGAAAATGCACAAGAAATGGGTAAGAGAAAAGGAAAACACAACTTAATGGAAATGGTGCAACGAGAGGGAAAAGGGTGATCAAAATAGAACAGAAAGGATACAAGAGGAGGATGTGAGGATGCTAATCTTGTTAACATTACCCAACAATCTTTATCTTGGGTGATGAAACCTAGTGACTACAAATTAAAGCTCATAATTGAAGCTTTTAAATCCAAAAACCACTGTGTTCCTGGGAAAGCCACTTTGTGTCTGTAGGGGAACAGTGCCTGTAATTATTCTACCGTAAATCACTTGCATAAGAAAGATCAGATGTATAAATTACCCAATACACAAGCCTTTATAATTCAGTCACTCATTACATCAAGAGCACATTAATCCTGGTGAATATAAAAGTACATACATCTACTCAAACTGAATGTGCGTTGAAAACCTCTCTTTCCACTCAGTGTGATCATTTACCCCAAAATAGAACCTGGAATCATTTGGCACTGATTTCATATGTTGTTCTTTTCACTCTGCAAGTTTTCCCTTGATAATTTTAGTCGGCAGCCTCAAATTCTATGATTAATCAGCAAGCCAACAGCATTTCCCTCGAACCTTCAGAAGCACATAATAACTTCAAGGTTATTATTATTAGTATATTCTTTTTAAGAAATGACCATTTCCTTGATGAGATGCAGCACTGATAGAAGCCCTTCTGGTGCAGAAGAATAGAAAAATATTTTTTAATTTGTCACATTATACAGAGTATAACCAGCAGTGAAATTTGTGCTCTGCATTTAACCCAAAATGCAGGACTCAATTATTGTTTTCACACTGGGCCAATCAGAAATGAGATGGAAAAAGGATATAGTCAATCAACTGTGATGCCACAACAACAGGAGGAAACAAGATATAGACACCAACATATGTATTTTGTCATTAACAGACACCTTTTTGTCCAAAGCAAATTTCAGAGATACAACTGGAGGAACCTAGGCTAAAATGTCTTCAAATATGTGCATAGCATAATTCTAAAAATTATTCTTTGAAATCTACAGATATTTTAAAAATGTTTATATAAATAATTTATAAAATGTACATGCAAAACATTATTATTATTATTATTAGTAGTAGTAGTAGTATTACTACTACTACTACTACTACTACTATTACTACTACTACTACTACTGCTAATGCTACTGCTACTGCTATTATAAGTTTAATATATAATTTTTCTAAAGGAACATAATACAATTAATGACACAATTAGCGATGCACACCACAAAACAGTTGCTCAGTCAAACATTGATTTATTATAATATACATTATGAATGCATATTGTAATTGTTTATCTTTTAAAAAATCCAATCCAACATAGTTTATTAATTGACAAGAGGAATTGCCCCAAGGCACTCTTAGTAACAATAAAAAGCCTTTAATTAACTGGGCTAAATCATAAAAATAATTTAAAAAGGATACACTATAGTCATCATTTGAAGTGGATCAAAACCTCCCATCAAAGTTGTAAAACCTAAAACCAAAATGCGTTCTTTTCTTAGGACAACTTTGATTCCATTTTTTGATTCACTTCAAATGTTGACTACTATAGACCTACACATTTATTAATTGTTTTGTATAAGAACTTTCATGTCATTTCATAAATCCTGATTGTCTTTCACCACGAGATGAATCCAGTCATATGTGCATTTTATAAACGATACCCCACATATTTGGATCACCACTTTGAGTTTGCTCATATAACCAAATGCATGAGTAACAAAATGTAGCAAAGTTTACCAACACTGAAACACTATTGTCTGTATGGACATGAGCGTCTTCATCAAATCCTCATCAGCAGGATCAATTTCACAGCAATAATTAAAGCGCTAATCATTAGTGCTTGTAATCGTTCAATCATTAATCACCAGGAAGGTTACATACCATAATTATGACGGCAAGATGGCGTGCTATAAAGCTTGATAGCGGTAGTTTTGTCTGCATACTGAGTTTAAACAGACTCTCTTTGAGGGAGGCTTTTCTTCTTTTGTTCTCTGGCTGACTGGGGAATTCAAAGTGCAATATGGGGACAAAAAGTACAACTTAAACACAAAAGTAAAAAACAAGTATGTAACTAAAAACAGAGAATATCAGCTATTTGAAAATGCATATTTTAGCCAGTTCTACTTTCCAAAAATATTTCTTATTTTATTTTACTTTAATAATGGATGATGTGTGTGGCATTTTGCAGTTAATTTTCATATTATTTGGCATCCACTTAATATGCAGCTTGAAACAATCAAAACTAGTTTTTTTTTATATATATTTCAGATCTCCCCTCACATGTCATTTCAAAAGCAGGTAGGTCATCATCCATCACGCGGGTTTCTGCTCAGAGCAAAGCGGCCGGGGCAAGGGTTAACAGGGGCTTCCTGATTGCTGCTGTTATTCTAGAGGAGTTCACTGCCTTCCAATCATCCACTACAGGGTCACGAACAAGAAGGGAAAATGCAGTCCAATCCTTATAAGCTGAAAAAGTATGTGTGGTTTGGACCAGTACCAGCATGCAATTATTTTACAACACAGTCCACCCATCACTGGTCTTGGCGACCGAAGAGATGAAAATAACAGATTTAAGACTAAATTGATATGTGTGTGGATGGCTCAGCTGAGGTGAATGGAGGAGCTGTGTGAAGAGCAGATGATGAGCTGAGGATAATCTTTGGGAGGCCAATTTAGGAATAATGAAATTTCTGAATGAGATCAGCATAGATCCGACGATGCAGTGAGGAGAATGGAAAAAACAATTATAGAGCCCAATCAAGTCACACCTGGAGAGAAGACAACAGGTCACAACCAACTACTGAATTGCCAGTGTACTGAAACTTTAGAGACTTTGAGGATAAGTTAGTGTGGAAAACTTTCATATGGAGAAGCTAATTACATGTTTAAAATGCATTTTAGTAGAGACACTTTACAAGGATTGAAGGGCATCTTGTTTTACCATGCATAAGTGGCAACCACTGAGGAAAACATTTCAAACAAGATTCAATTACATTGGAGCATTTCCCTTTTGGGTTCTTTGTGTATATGTTTTTTGTATTAAACTGTATGGATACCTGGTATTATGAACAACACATTTCGTTTTTGTGGGTAAATCCATATAACCAAGTG
Organism: Gymnocypris eckloni scoliostomus; assembly: GCA_027564155.1. Classification (NCBI taxonomy): domain Eukaryota; kingdom Metazoa; phylum Chordata; class Actinopteri; order Cypriniformes; family Cyprinidae; genus Gymnocypris; species Gymnocypris eckloni. The sequence continues at coordinate 28,266,396 of CM050416.1, forward strand.
TCAATTACACATTTTTAAGTCTAAGCATCACATTATAGAACAAGGCTTTAAGAAATATCTTTAAACATACATGCCAAGTTCTAAAAAAACTATATTTTTTATAAATGTTGTTCTTTTTTGAAAAATATTTACATAATTGTTCATTAAAATGTAACATAACCAAGTAAAAAGTACTGTGTAAAAAACAATACACAGCTTTCTTATTTATTCAAAAATATATTTCATACATAGTTCTAATTATAATATTTTATTTGACTAATTAACAAAGTATTTAGTAGTATACAGTATATTAGTGTATATGGTGTGACACACACACACACACATACACTAGTCAACATTTGAAGTGGATCAAAATCTTTCATCAAAGTTGTCCTAAAAACTAAATGTGTTCTTGTCTTAGGATAACTTTGATGAATTTTTTTGATCCACTATATATCATTTATATATATATATATTAGTGGTGGGCCGTTATCGGCGTTAACGTGCTGCGTTAACGTGAGACTCTTATCGGCGATAAAAAATATCGCTGTTAATCTATTCTCAAAGTTGGGTTGGGAGCTGGGTCTATACTACGCAGCTATGATGACTTTCACCCTGATATTTTAGCGCGGATGTATACTTATGAATTGCACTGTAACGAGCGAGTCTTCAACTAGAGGCTCGCAGTCCGTGATGGACAGATTGTTAACGGCTGGTCTGTGTGGTAATACAATCGAGCAGGACATCCAAACCAGAGGCGATTCTAGGGTGAGTGGATATCCGGGCTAAGCCCAAAGATCCAAGATCTGCTATTACTTCACATCGATGATTGGCCAGTTTATATGAAGTTTATTATCAAGTGTATATGTCAGTCAGAAGTACGAGCTTCTGTGGGCGGTTCTGACGGGAGTAAACTGCGGTTCATCATTTTAATGCGCATGAAAACTCAGTGATGATGATGCGCAGGGCATGGTCATAAAACATTCGGGGCTTTTCTGAAAACATTTCAGAATGTTTCAGCCCCTTAGCCCACCTAGCGCCGCCTGATCCAAACGCTCATTCATCATTCATCAACCTCAAATATGGCTTTTCATCTGAAAGATGTATGTAGTAGCAACTTTACATGGCCGCTCAATATGATGTTAACCTAGAGAAATGTGCGCTATTGAAGTGTTTGTGTGGAAGCGTTTGCTGCAGGACAGGCTCGTGCGCTCACTTGCTCTTAAAATCTCCGTCATTTTTGGTCATACAGATAAAAGTAGCCTAATACATCTTTCGAATCTGTAAAGACTCTACGCTTATTTGTGTGCACTCAGAATAACAACGAAACGTAGCGTTTAAGCAAACAGGATGCGCTTTAGGTCTCATGTGAACTTGAGCGAGAAACTTGATACTCCGTCTTTGAAAATATATCTATAGAGAGTGAAATGTCAAAAAAAATAGAAGACTGTGTGTTAGCATGGATGATTTACATGAAATTTAATCTGTGCAACACTGTGCATAATAAGATGGCTTTCAGTTCAATATCATAACAAAAACGACATTTTGGGTTTTATTCAACTAATAAGGTGGGCACGCTGTGATCTGTACTATATTTTTACTGTAATTGACAGTTATCGGCAAAAAAAAAAACAACAACACGGGAGTGGAGGGAATGGGAGTCATTCTTCCGGGAGTGGAATGGGATTTTCCTCCAGTTTTTCGTGGGATTGGGATGGGAAGAGATTAAAGTTTGTGATGCATTTTGGAAACAGGAGATGAGCCCCTGGTCTCATGCGCCACCTGGCTTGAGAAACCCGTTCTCAAAGACTTACTTTAGTCATTATTTGGGTAGCACATATTCTGAATGCCTTGGCAGAATTCAAATGAGCCATTTTAATCTAGATTAATCTAGATTAATTCCAAAATTAATCTAGATTAATCTAGATTAAAAATTAATCTATGCCCACCTATAATATATATATATATATATATATATATATATATATATATATATATATATATATATATATATATATATATTATGAGGTGCCAAACAGGAAAGTCTGAAGGGAGGGATCATACAAGTAAGTAATAGGGATCATACAAATGCATGCTATTGTTTATTTAGTACTGACCTGAATAAGATATTTCACATAAAAGATGTTTACATATAGTCCACAAGAGAAAATAATAGTTGAATTTATAAAAATGACCCCGTTCAAAAGTTTACATGCGCTTATTTCTTAATACTGTGTTGATTTGAATACCTGAATGATCCACAGCTATGTTTTTTTGTTTAATGATAGTTGTTCATGAGTCTCTTGTATGTCCTGAACAGTTAAACGTCCTGCTGTTCTTTGGAAAAATCCTTCAGGTCCCACAAATTATTTGGTTTTCCAGCATTTTTGTGTATTTGAACCCTTTCCAACAGTGAGTGTATGATTTTGAGATCTAACTTTTCACACCGAGGACAACTGAGGGACTCATATGCAACTATTACAGAAGATTCAAACACTCACTGATGCTCCAGAAGGAAAAACCATGCAGAAACTTTTTGAATTTGAAGATCAGCACTTTGTAGCCTTTATCATTTTATATCAAAGCACGAAATAAACTACGAGCATGCATTGTCGAGGTCAGTTAAGACATGAAGTTGCCAAAAAGGCGATTAAAGCTGCCTCAAAACTGTGCATGCATGTAATATATTATATATGAGTTAGGCCTACATTAAAATCATGTCTCTGAAATTGTTTTCAAAACTGTCTCGGAGCAGCCCAGCACAGTCTCCTCATCAACACACATTCAACTCGTCAGTTCATTAGTAGAGACTGAAATGGGTCCGAACTGAAGTGGGTCAAAAAAGGTAGAGTTGAGAGAAAATATGATACGTGTCACATTCAGCAGCAGAAGCTCTTAAATAAATAGCCGCCAAAATAACCTAATAACCAGCTGCTGTGATGTCTGTTAATAAAATAAAAAAGGAGGAAATCAATCACTTTTATAGCTTCAAGTAATTCTCAAGTTTTTAATTATAGTAATAATACCTAGACATCTATTAGTTTAAGTTCCACAAATCAAATTAACTTCAAAATCAAAACTAATTTCAATTCAGCATTTGTAAGCATCTTAGAAGAGGCTATTTTTATATGAATGGCATTTCAAATGTATTTTTAGATGCAGGCAAATACATCATTGACCCTGTATGTGCAGGTCTGCAGAAGTTCATGGGTATTGATCGGAGCAGGTGTACGTGATGTTCGTGCAGTCCTCACAGTTCATTTTAAAGAGCTGACGTACTGCTGGCCTGACCAATCCAGCAACAACTTTGTGCTTCAGTGCCCTCTCAGCGGCCGAAAGCGTGAGCGCTCCAAACTTTGTTTGAGGACAGAGAACAGTCATCCATCTACAGCTCGATTAAAGATGAAACACAATCATCATATTCAAATTGGTAGATTTGTTTTTTGAGACATGACTCATAGGGCATGAATAAACTATGAGAAGCGTTAAAACATCTGAATCAACACCGTTGCTACTAACTACTGGTGTTATGCCTGTAAATTCACAAGACACATATGTTGATCTTCTATGGCTCATTGACAGGACTCCTACCAAATGAAACAGATATGCATAGTTAGACGCAGTTGCCCAAAATAACATCTTCTGTTCAACACTCAGAGAACAAAACAAGCAGGATGCATTTGCAAGAAATAAATCATAAAGTAAAATGATAAATGACCAAACAAACCTTTTCTTTAGGTGCAGCAAAAAAAATATATAAGAATGGTCAGCTCAAAAAGTAACATATGAATCAATATTTGATGTTCGTTTTGACAGTTCCTTACAAATATGGAGGTGTTGGAGGCAGTCACTGTTTCCTTCCCAATACTTTAAGTTTGTTACCATGTGTTCAATATTAGATTTCTCCTATGATGGTCCAGTGAAGGGGCTTTACTGCTTGAAACTCATGCATCATTAATCAAAGCTCTTATTTCAGTGCAAAATATTTGAGTAGGAACCTAGCAGGATTATTTTTGGAATAACATTTAAAGAAAACCTAATTATAAGTTAATGTGAAATGTCTATGTCAGAAAACACTGATTTTAGAAACGAACCAAAAGTGACATATAAACGTTATGTAATGTAGCATGCATTGCACAAATGGTGCAACAATAACATTGTTGAGTATCAACAAGGTTAACAAACTAATAGCGTTATCAACTAAACCAGCAGTGGACCAGAATGGAATTAATAAACCAGTCTTAGGTGGTAAATATACATAGCTAAATATCAAACACACATTAAAATGAAAAACACATTTTAATTTACATAACATAATGTACTTTTAAAATACATATAGAACTATATACATATTTTAAATATATATAATAAAAAAATCCCAGTTTGAACATTTTAACATGGGAGTCAAATCAGTGCTGCATGTTTAGTCACTGCACCAGTCACAAGAGCTCAATGGTTTATTTCCCATTATGCCATGACGACACCCACTCATTAACACTCCACTGATAGCGTGTCATAATGCTCAGTTAGGCTTAATCAGTGTCTGCAGTAAATCACTGTAATTGCTTCTTCATAGACAACAATAGATAAAGCACTCACATGATGCTGTGGAGCGCATAGAATTTCCACATGTTCAGCAGTGTGAGCAATTCCGCATCATACGAGTGAAATGGTCTGGTCCTATTTGAAGCTTGACTAAATATGACAGAAAAAAAGGCCTTAAAAATCAACTTGTCGATCATCTTCATTTGTATTAGGCCGCATTTAGGCAATTACTCTAATCATAACGTCAAGCAGATATGTCTTTGTATGAGGAAAAGGTTTGTGACATAATGTCAGACAGGATTGCTAAGACTTTGGTGAACAACCAAGTCTAATTAAAGTCTAAATCTCTGATGGGTTAAATCTCTCACTCCGTTCTCAAAAATTGGATCTTTTACATAACTACAGCATCTGTTATATTGAGGCTTTTCAATGTAAAAAAGCTCTCATGAAAAGTCGAAAATAAGAACAGGACAAAAGTTTGCTTCATGTTTTGCTTAAAGTATATTATTTAACACATTTCATTTAAACTGATTTCATTTCAGCCTAAACTTGTCAAGCCTCTTCAATAAAAATAAGGTGTATAATATCAGTGATAATCAAACTAATTATCTATTAGCATTTCCATTCATCTCAATAGCAGATGTCAATGAGTGGGCCTATATATAACATCAAAACATATTTTATGACTATGTACTAGTCACTCTTAAAACGATATGGATTGATAAAAATGCCACAGGCTGCGGCTTCAGTCTGACACAAACAATCCAGTATGTGTATCAAGTGCCACCTTTCTTCCTTTGTAATTCGAAAAATATTTAATGTAAACCAGATGGAACAGAAGGACCACTTGTGAGAGAAGTGCATTGTTTGTGAAAATAATTTCATAGACTGCATAGAGTTTGTGTAGCATTTAAGCAGTGCAAACTACCATATACTGTGGGGAAAAAATAGTTGATCTCCTGCTGATTTTGTATGTTTGTCCACTGACAAAGAAATGATCAGTATACAATTGTAATGGTAGGTGTATTTGAACAGTTAGAAAAAGAATAACGACAACAAAATGATCCAGAAAAACGCATTTCAAAAAAGTTATACATTGATTTGCATTTTAATGAGTGAAATAAGTATTTGATCCCCTATCAATCAGCAAGAATTCTGGCTCAATGTATGAAAGACACCTGTCCACAGAAGCAATCAATCAATCAGATTCCAAACTCTCCACCATGGCCAAGAGCAAAGAGCTGTCCAAGGATGTCAGGGACAAGAGTTTAGACCTACACAAGGTTGGAATGGGCTACAAAACCATCGCTAAGCAGCTTGGAAAGATGATGACAACAGTTAGTGCAATTATTCGAAATGGAGGAAACACAAAATAACTGTCAACCTCCCTCGGTCTTGGGCTCCATGGAAGATCTCACCTTGCGAAGTTTCAATGATCATGAGAACAGTGAGAAATCAGCTCAGAACTACACGGGAGGATCTTGTCGATGATCTCAAGGCAGCTGGGACCATAGTCACCAAGAAAACAATTGGCAACACACTAAGCCGTGAATTACTGAAATCCTGCAGTGCCCGCAAGGTCCCCCTGCTAAAGAAAGCACATGTACAGGCCCGTCTGAAGCTTGCCAATAATTCAGGGGAGAACTGGGTGAAAGTGTTGTGGTCAGATGAGACCAAAATTAAGCTCTTTAGCATCAACTCAACTCGCCGTGTTTGGAGTAAGAGGAATGCTGCCTATGACCCCAGGAACACAATCCCCTCCTCAAACATGGAGGTGGAAACATTATGCTTTGGGGGTGTTTTTCTGCTAAGGGGACAGGAAACTGCACCGCATCAAAGGGGCGATGTAGGGGGCCATGTGCTGTCAAGACCAAGGCAAGGCAAGGCAAGGCAAGTTTATTTGTATAGCACATTTCATACACATTGGTAATTCAAAGTGCTTTACATAAAAGAATGTGAAATAATCATTCACAGCAATAAAAACAAGAAGTTAAAAATAATAAAACAAGGAGTTTTAAAATGATATAGAAATTGATTTAAAATGAGATTTAAAACAGTTAAATAGAAAATGATTATACATAAAATACAATGCAGTCAGTTCGGACGTAGCACAGCGCTCATTCAACAAATGCACAGCTAAATAGATGAGTTTTGAGACTGGATTTAAATGTGGCTAATGTTTTAGCACATCTGATCTCTTCTGGAAGCTGGTTCCAGCATAATAGCTAAAAGCGGACTCCCCTTGTTTTGTGTGAACCCTTGGTATTTCTAACTGACTCGACCCTAATGATCTGAGTGGTCTGTTAGGTTTATATTCAGTGAGCATATCTGACATATATTTGGTCCTAGGCCATTGAGCGACTTATAAACGAGTAGAAGTACTTTAAAATCGATCCTAAATGTAACTGGAAGCCAGTGTAAGGACCTGAGGACTGGTGTGATGTGCTCAGATTTTCTGGTTCTAGTCAGAATTGGCAGCAGTTCTGGATGAGCTGCAGCTGTCTAATGGTCTTCTTTGGAAGGCCGGTGAGGAGACCATTACAATAATCCACCCCTGCTGGTGATAAAGGCATGAACAAGTTTCTCCAAGTCATGACTGGAAACAAAACATCTAATTCTTGCAATGTTTTTGAGATGATAGTATGCTGATTTAGTTACTGCTTTGACATGACTACTAAAACTAAGGTCTGTCTCCAGAATCACCCCAAGATTTCTGACTTGATTTTTAGTTGTTTGACCAGGGTATTGAAGCCAGCCAGGGCATTGAAAATGGTTCGTGGATGGGTATTCCTGCATGACAATGACCCAAAACACACAGCCAAGGCAACAAAGGAGTGGCTCAAGAAGAAGGACATTAAGGTCCTGGAGTGGCCCGGCCAGTCTACAGACCTTAATTCCATAGAAAATCTGTGGAGGGAGCTGAAGGTTCGAGTTGAAACACATCAGCCGCGAAACCTTAATGACTTGTAAAGGATTTACAAAGAGGAGTGGGACAAACTCCCTCCTGAGATGTGTGCAAACCTGGTGGCCAACTACAAGAAACGTCTGACCTCTGTGATCGCCAACAAGGGTTTTGCCACCAAGTACTAAGGCATGTTTTGAGAAGGAGTCAAATACTTATTTCACACATTAAAATGAAAATCAATTTATTTAATGCATTTTTATGGATTTTTTAAATGTTTTTGTTATTATTCTGTCTCTCACTGTTCAAATAAACCTACCATTAAAATGATAGACTGATCATTTATTTGTCAGTGGGCGAACGCACAAAATCAGCAGGGGTTCAACTTAATTTTTTTCTCCACTGTAAATGTAAATATTCTAGATAAATCATTTTCAAATAATGTTTTGAAATAATAACACCACCATCAATAATACTGCATTTAATATATTTATGTATATAAGCACAGCCCAGGCAACCTGGATTGCCTGTTTACCATACTGAATATAAATGTTTTTTGTTTGTTTAGTTTTTTTAATAATCAATATGATCAAAGGAAATTACAGCAAATAATAATAATTAAATGATAATGACCTCTAATGGTATGATACCTGTGGTGATTGGTTCTATCTTTTTCCATTTACTGAATGCCATACCGAATACAGCTGTTATTAATAAAAATAAATCAACCAGTCAATTTAATAACTCCATATGATCAAGGGTTTTAAAATTATGGCCAAAAAAATCCTAAAATGAAATGATCACTGACAGCACTCTGCATTTACTACTGCATATTACTGGCACTAAAAAACCTCATAGTGGGACAACAGTCAAATGTAAGCGTGCCATTATAAAATTATGCTGATGGGACCATTGTCATTTTTAATACTGTTGTTCATTTAACATCGATTGCACATGCAAACCTGAATATGCTGTTCATTATCCAAACTAGGCATGGAAATGGCACTCAGCTGATCAACATCATTTTCATTTCCTTTTACATGTGGATGGGAAAGTAATGCTTCTTGTTAGGAAAATAATGAAAATGTCTAACAACATGCCACAGCAAATTATTCTCATTTTAAAATGTGGATGGGCGAAGAAGCAGCTCCATTACATAAAAAGGGTTAATTTCCATATCTTAGTAATGCCCTGAATCATTTACTGAAGCATGATTGGTAGTGTAGTAATTCTTTGGTTTCTATTTTGTCTGGAGTAAAATGGCTGTTGTGTTCAAGGTCTACTGCAGCTCTAGATTCACTGCACTAAAATAAAACGTATTTGCTGCTGTATATTGGAGAGATATATTACAGAGCTGATGTCTCAGCAACAAATACCACTGCAGTCTCCCTTCTGTTCCGCAATACCTTCTTTTACCGGGCAGCAATTTTACTTCAGCCAATAGCGAATAAAAAGTTAAGTTGACTGCGGAGAGGTAAACTGCTGTAAAACTTTCAGCCAGGAGAAGGGTGTTATTTTTAAGGTTTCTGATATATTTGAGGGTAACATATTATTTGGAAAGTACACAATCACAGTGTAACTAAAATCCTGAAACAAAATACGCTTACTATTGGAGGGAAAAATGCTTAATGAATGTGTAATTACATCAATCACATACACAGTTTTGTTGCACAAAAGAAAGACTGATTCATCAGTTGCGTCCCGTAGCCTTAATTCAGCTGAACTCTAACATGTTATGCCATATAATCTGCATTATGTGCAAACTGCAAGGCAATCTTATCTGAAATGTCCTAATACTCAAATATTGAAATAGTTTGCATGAACCGTTGGCTGGAAATGTAATGAGAAGCTTGTCAGTGAAGATATATTGTTCATACAACTGAGTGGAGCTCCATGTGCTGTCCAGCAAATGAACACATACACCCTTGTCTACTTCATTAAATGCTCTTAACTTTCAAACCATACTATTATAAAACTAATTTTAACTCTATAAGGCTGTTTTACTGACATGAATTAATGTCTGGTGCTCATTTCCAAGTAATTTTAATCTCATACAAAAGTATATAGCATGTGTGGATTGATGAGCAGAAGACAGATAACCGTATATGAAGTGCACATTGTAACTCAAAGATAGACTGTGAACACTTCATTCTTCATTCATTTGGATAGTCAAAACTTTAATTTAAAGGCTGTTACATCATGACATTACATATATATATTTTGCCATGCACTGCATTCCTGTGCTGGAATAATAAGCCCAATCACATTCATCACTCGATGTGCCAAAAACATTAAACACAAAGTTGCTGTTTGAAGCGCCATAACTTTTTATTAGCTATTTAATGTGATAATGGACTGAATAATTAAGTCTGTAGACAACCATATTCACTAAATACCTCTGATTCGATTTCAGAAATACACACTGTAATCGTACCACTTGCAGCTTACTTTTTACAGCCAGGACTAGACTTGTTCTCCCGTAAAAGCTTTTATGACATGATTGGAAAAATGCAGGTATTTTGCAATGTCCATACCCGTTTTATTCCATGCCAGTTACAGGTCACACTTAATATGCAATTTAGGTTTGACATAAAACACATGGTTGTAATTATTGATAAAATCAGACAGAAGACCCCAGGTGTGTTAAGCAATGCCATCTGTAGCACAAGGACAAAAATATTATCTACTATAAAAACATTAAGTTTAGTGCAAAATTAGAAGCACTGATTGCAATCTATGAGTGCACTTAAACATTTTAACTTATTTATTTTTTTACCCAGCCATCAACACATAAAATTTCAATTTGAAATTCTTAGGCACTTTCATAAAAACTGTACTTCCTGTGCGTAAGCAGGTTTCTATAACAGGGAAATGTGATGCTTGTCAGACATGTACATTTAAAATGCCCAGTGGAATGTCTAAGTTCCATTTTAAGACAAAACAAATGGCCATCACATTTCCTGAGGTCAAAGGTAAAGCCAAAGCTTTTCCCACACAACTGAAACTAAATAAAACGCAAATCTATAACAGATGCTGACAGTTTCTTTGAGAAGTTAAGATTTTAGGAAAATACTTCAAAATACCCCTGATAAATACACAGCCACTAAGAAGGTAAGAAACTAGTAACATGCAAGTTTTAAGTGAATGCATGAACTCCTCTAAAGTCAATTAAATTAAATATAACTTTTTTAAGAGCACAAGTCCACAAACTGATTCAGCACTGGCTATTCCATTATTTGTAATGACTCTCTTGTACTTTTAAGCTCAGAATGATTTCATTTGCTGAAAACAAGGCTAATTTATTCTAATGCCAAAAGTGCTTTTCACCAGCTCATCCATAATGAAGTGCCTAAGAAAATCAATTAAGAACATTAATGCTTCATAAAGTGTTGCTGATGCTGATAAAAATATAGAGACAGCCTCAGTCAACTTGGTTTGCAAGAACTAATGGCACATGACAAAAAGAACCATTAGAAAACAGTTATTTTAGTTTTTCAAAACATTAAAGTTGCAAAGGAATCTCATTTCTGTCACAGGATTTTAAAACCTCAGGACCTCTTCATCTCACAATTCAGACTTTTTTTGAATATAAAGATTTTTTGTGAATTCTGAATATATAGTCAAAATTGCCATTGCCATAATTGGAATTTTAAGATAAAAGGTTTACTATTACCTTTATTCCAATCTGTGGCAGGAAAAATAAATCAGATATCAGAAAGCAAGATTTATAAGACGTAAACTAATATATATATAAATTGTGAGATAAAATGTGACAATTACCGTTTATATTTTATTAATTTATTGACTTTTAATCCTGTGTCAGATATGGGTGTCTATAGTTTTCCACAGATGAATCATTACAGGGTGAATTCACTAAACACTTGTGCTACGTTTGTGCACAATCAGTAATTCAGTGCCAAAAAATGAAATAAATAAATGAATAACATTGACAGATTGTATTAGTCTGCTGTATTCTTTGTTAACTATCATAAACTGACCAACAAGATCGGGAATTGTTCTGTGCAAACTATGTTTAGCACAAATTATTTAAATTATTTGTATAATTCCAGGTGCAATCCCCCGTACTGAACACGCAGATGTTACATCTTAAACTTTCCCCTCTGTGTAACTTGAATCTAATTTCCAAAAAAATAAATACAAATCCTGCTAAGCATGGGCTGATTTTTTGATTAAGGGAAAAAATCTCTAATGAGTTAAACTGTGTCTGATTGAAAATTGTCTGCTGTGGAGAATACTTGATGAATATCGGGTACTGTTTTTTAATCAATATACAGATGGTCAATATGACCGACATTAAGTGAGAAACTTGAAATCTGCATGCATGTGAGTGTGTAGTTTGATTATTATTTAGCAGTAGTTTGATTACATGCGTTGTACATTATGACTGGGCTGTTTGACTCCTCTCACCACGTCCCAAGAAATCTCAAAGGAAAATTTGAAGAAAAAGAGTGCATCAATAGGGTTTGCAGCCATCTTCTCTAAATCAATAAAGATGATTATTGTTGTGCTGTAATTTAAGCGATCAGAGAATCTGACAGGTCAAGAGGATCTGAATAAGAGTTCTCCTGATAATTCGGTAATATTTTGTCTACAACATCTTCAAGATTCTGTATAGTTTTACTGAATCAAAGAAGAGGAAGAAGGAAACCATATTTCACTTTGCATGATGGAACTGATGCATAGATTTGTATAATCACAGCCAAGCAAGGTTAGTGTATAAATCATATTGGCCTCATAAAAGAAACACAGCTGTAGCAACAATTATTGCGGATCACCAAAACATCAATACTGTGACATTTACACCTCAGTTCTGAGAATTCCGTCATAGGCTTGTCAATTTTCAGATATTTGATGGAGTGTATGAATAATGAAAAAGAGGCAGGTTTAACTGTCATATGTAACATGATTTATATTAGAGTACTTTATAGATATACATACATTATAGATATGTTTAAGCCTCTAACTCAAAAGACAAATAATAAAAATAGGCTTATCCATTACAGTTTAAAAGTTTTTGTTGGTAGAATATTTCAGTTTTTGAAAAATCATATGCTCACCAAGCATCAATTAACTTGATAAAAAATACTATAAAAACAGTATTAGTGAAATAATATAATAAAACAGGATTTTAATATATTTAAATGTATTTTAATCTTCAGGTAAAGCTGTATTTTCAGCAGCCATTATTTTACCAGCCAGCTTTTTTACAGATATTAAAGTTATTAAGTTATTAATTTAGCAAGTTTGTTGATTTAAAAAAATATATATAACATTATTCTTTTTATTAGAGTATGTTACCTTGAAATTCAATTTAAGGAATGTATTGGGATTGACAGCAAATTTGACATTTCTCTCTTCTGACAACCATAATCAATCTCTCAATATTGTATTCCTCTTTTGAAAGTAATAGAAACGCCACTGTGAATTGTTTTACTATTAGAGCGAATAAATGCAATACTTGTTGTAGCTTCCATTCACCAGAATGTGATTACCCAACTTCTGCTTCGAAGAACTCGAAAAAAAGTGTTTTTCTTCTTATTATCATCAAAGCTGAAAATGTTTGTGCTGCTTTATATTTTGTGCAAACCATGATGCATTTTTTTATTCAGAATTATTTGAATAGAAAAAAAAAATATATATATATATATATATATATATATATACACATGTGTGAATAGAAACAGAAAGCAAAACAATATTATATTTCATTGAATAGAAAGTTAAAAAAAATAATAATTATATGTAATTTATATATATATATTATAGTGATTCCTTGCTGATCATAAGTATTGATTTCTTTAAAAATATCCATCTTACGTACCCCAAACTTTGAACCTCAGAAAAACTGTCCTATTCGTTACATTGTATCTTAGTTATACTCAAATAAAATGAATAATAATTTCTGTAGGAACAGGCCCTAGTGTAGTTTAGTCACTGTTGGACAAGCCATTTCCTTCCCCTTCAGACCTCACACATAGTTCCCACACACTTTGACATAACCTACCAACCTTAGCTCCCAGAGGCTTAAGGAGGTGGCGTTCATGAGCGCAGTGTGAACGTAAGCAAGCGAAAACTTCACAATCAACAAGCCTATCGTGACAAGCCCAGCAACAGGCCCGGCAGCTGTAAGCTAAACATGTCTCAGTGCTTGACGCCTCTCTCTAGCACAGAATAAAGCAGCCAATGCCGCTTACCTCCTCCTCTTCTCATCAAAACAATGCTAATATTGTACACTATGTGGGCGATTTCCATCAGACTGCTAAAGAATGAGCCTAAATAATAACTCTCGGTATATTCCAGCTTGCTGAGGGACAAAATGGCTACAATACAAAATTTAAGATAAATGTCAATAAATTGAAAGATTCAGTAGAATACTGGCAATGTAGATTTGAGGAATGATATTTACTTGCCATGTGGTCCTGCCCTATATTTAAAAAATATTGGTAAAGCTGCGTGATCATATTCAAGACGTCTCAATTATATATTTCTCATTTTACCTCTTGCTTGTGAGACCCGTCTCAACTATGTACTCATAGTGGTATGAGGGAATGTGTTCCAAAGAGCATTGCGCTAAAAAGATTATCATGAGATTTTGGTGGAAAGTTTCAAAACTTTGAAAGTTATAGAGTATGAAAAAAAAGACTTCCATTCTGGCTGAAATAACAGATTATTATACACTCACTGGCCACTTTATTAGGTACACCTTGCTAGTACCGGGTTGGACCCCCTTTTGCCTTCTGAACTGCCTTAATTCTTTGTGGCATAGATTCAACAAGCTGTTGGAAACATTCCTCAGAGATTTTGGTTCATATTTACATGAGAGCATCAAGCAGTTGCTGCAGATTTGTCAGCTGCACATCCATGATGTGAATCTCCCGTTCCACCACATCCCAAAGGTGCTCTATTGGATTGAGATCTGGTGACTGTGGAGGTTATTTGAGTGAAGTGAACAAATTGTCATGTTCAAGAAACCAGTCTGAGATGATTTGAGCTTTGTGACATGGTGCATTATCCTGCTGGAAGTAGCCATCAGAAGATGGTACACTGTAGTCATAAAGGTCAGCAACAATACTGAGGTTGGCTGTGGCGTTTAAACGATGCTCAGTTGGTACTAAGGGGCCCAAAGTGTGCCAAGAAAATATCCCCCACACCATTAAACCACCACCACCAGCCTGAACCGTTGAGACAAGGCAGGATGAATCCATGCCTTCATGTTCTTTACGCCAAATTTTGACCCTACCATCTGAATGTTGCAGCAGAAATCAAGACTCATCAGACCAGGCAACGTTTTTCCAATCTTCTATTGTCTAATTCTGGTGAGCCTGTGTGAATTGTAGCCTCCATCTCTTGTTCTTATCTGACAGGAGCGGCACCCGGTGTGGTCTTCGGCTGCTGTAGCCCATCTGCTTCAGGGTTCGATGTGTTGTGTGTTCAGAGATGGTATTATGCATACCTTGGTTGTAACGAGTGGTTATTTGAGTAACTGTTGCCTTTCTATCATCCCTAACCAGTCTGCCCATTCTCCTCTGATCTCTGATCAACAAGGCATTTTCGTCCACACAACTGCCGCTCACTTGGTTTCGAACCATTCTCTATAAACCCTAGAGAGAGTTTTGCGTGAAAATCCCATTAGATCATCAGTTTTTGAAATACTCAGATCAGCCCGTCTGGCACCAACAACAATTCCACGTTCAAAGTCACTTAAATCCCCTTTCTTCCCCATTCTGATGCTCGGTTTGAACTTCAGCAAGTCATCTTTACCGCATCTAGGTGCTTAAATGCATTGAGTTGCTGTCACTTGATTGGTTGATTAGCAATTTGTGTTACCAAGCAATTGAACAAATGTACCTAATAAAGTGGCTGGTGAGTGAATGTGAAAGTTGGGAATTATGTGCCTTCTGTCCACCTTATTTTGGCAAAAGATTACAATGAGGTCCCATTAATGTTGGTCAATGCATTAAATAATGTTAACTAACAATGAGCAATACATTTGTTACAGTATTTATTAATCTTTAAAAGCAACTGTCTACAAAAATACAACTGTTGTTAGTTCATATCTATTAAATAATAACTTTTGATTTAAATAATGTTGTGATTAATATTAACATTAATACATCTTTTCACTGTTAAAGATAAATGGATATTCTAATCTAGAACTCTGCATGCCTCACAAATAGCACTCACAAATGTCTGATATTTTTTTCATGAAAATGTCAAGCCTACAGGGTCAGAACATGTCATTCCACAGGCATAAAATATTAAGAGTTGCATTCATGTGCACTTTAAATCCTCCTTCAAAACACACCATTCCCAGACAGCTAATAGGTGCGAAAAACAAGCTGGTGTAAACAGGTGGAATAAAATGTAGCTCCTAAGAACAAACATGCTTGAGAAAGCAATTTCAGTAATTGTGTCTTGACTGAGGATTCAAGCTCAAATTGTGGAGAGCCTTTTTTGATGTCCTCATGTCATGTTATATTTGATATCTCTACTCTATTCAAGTAAAATCTGCTTCCTGCTATTCTCTCAGCAGAATCACGAGATGCATTTAACGGTTAGTAAATGTTTAATTTTTATTTTTTATATTATTATTTTTGGTCCACTACTGACTATTTAACATATACAGTATTTCATTTTATAATATATATTAAAAGAATAGTTAAACCAAAAATGAAGTCATGTAATTTTGAACCCATATGGTTTTAACAAAGAATAATTCGGATGCTCTTTCCTATGCAAGGTTTTTATGGTTTGCTTTGAAATATGGGATATTAGATTGTATGACCTCTACATTGTAAATTTTTAGCTTTGTTTTCCCTCCATGCCAGCGTTATTGTTTTTTTATTGTTTTTTTGTGTGGCTATTTTCATGGTAAAAACTATGCTTCAGTTATTAAAATGCAGATCCGAAACGTCTCGGTTACTTGCGTAACCCCCGTTCCCTGAAGGAGGGAACGGAGACGTAACGTCAGAGTGACTGACTAATGGGATCTCGCCGGAGAGCCCAATCACCTTCGAGTGTTAACAAAACAAGCCAATGACAGTTGGCGTGCGTGTTTCGTCACGCGCCCCGCGGTGCGGGTATAAAAGGAGAGCGCGTGCAAACGCACATCAGTTTTTCGCTGAGGAGCCGAGACTGTGCCCCGGCCGTACAGCGGTGGTACAGCAACTATGGCGACGGACGTTACGCCGTTCCCTCCTTCAGGGAACGGGGTTACGCAGTAACCGAGACGTTCCCTATCAGTCAGTCACGTTCGACGTAACGTCAGAGTGACTGACTAATGGGATCCCTTGGAAAACGCCACTATTGCTGACCCCCTCCAGTGCTCTGCAGAAGCCGGCAAGTCCCCCCACACCAGTTGGGATGGAAGATAGGACAGGGTTTAGGCAGAGATAACCGCCACTGCTGTTCCGCTCAGTGGGTAGAATAACACTGGGAAAGCGTACCCCAAGTAGGGGGAAACGCTACGGAGCCACATCCCGCATAAGGAGGTATCATGTGGAGATTACACATATGGACTGGCCGAGGGCAGTACTACATACGGGAGTCTCTGAGGTAGACTCAGCCCGCCTGGGGTGAGGTAGCTACACAGCAGAGTGGGCAGAAGGTTTCTGCCAGGGAAGACACGGGCTCACCAAGGGGGGGAGCCGTACCGTGGAAGAATACACATGTGGGATCACCAAGGGAATCACTACACACGGGCACCTAGCCCAGCACAGGGGTTGACCTTGGGCAGCGTGCAGTACTGGACCTGGCGTCTGGTGCTCCGCCACACCTGACTGCCGAGGGTGCGGGAGGAACTTCAACAGGGTTCGCCGTGGGGAACTGAACTGAGAAGCAACAAAGGCGCATGTATCCGGTCCGTAGAGGAATGGCGCAGCAAGCGTGATTGACACCGGCGGGTTTCCAGTGTTACTGGCCATCCGAGACAAGTACACGGGAGGACACTGGCTCTATACGGAGATTGTAAAACCTCGCAAACGTATTAGGTGTCGCCCAGCCGGCAGCTTTACAAATGTCTGCTATTGAGGCGCCTCGTGCCAGAGCCCAAGAGGAAGCAACGCTCTCGTGAGTGTGCTCTCACCCCAAGGGGGGCACGGTATAGGCCAAGACTATAGCCTCCACTATCCAGTGGGCGAGTCTTTGTTTGGAGACAGCTCTTCCTTCTGCTGTCCTCCGAAGCAGACAAAGAGCTGATCTGAGGTCCTGAAGCTCTGCGTGCGGTCCACATAGATGCGCAAGGCACGAACGGGACAGAGCAGAGCAATGGCTGGGTCTGCCTCCTCCCGGGCAGCGCTTGCAAGTTCACCACCTGGTCCCTGAAGGGCATGGTGGGAACTTTGGGCACATATCCAGGCCGGGGTCTCAGGACATTGTGAGAGTCACCTGGCCCGAATTCTAGGCAGAATCGTCGACCGAAAATGCTTGCAGGTCCCCTACCCTCTTGACTGTGGCCAATGCCGAGAGGAGCACTGTCTTCAGAGACAGAAACTTAAGCTCTACTGACTGCAGAGGCTCAAGGGGCCCCTCAAGGCCGACAGGACCGAGGAGATCCCAAGAGGGTACCAGGTGAGGCGCGGAGGATTTAGCCTCCTTGCCCTCTGAGGAACCTGATGACCAGGTCGTGTTTCCCCAGAGACTTACCGTCTACTGCATCGTGATGTGCGGCAATAGCGGCAACATACACTTTGAGGGTGGAGGGAGACAGCCTTCGCTCCAACCCATCCTGCAGGAAAGAAAGCACGACTGCGATCGGGCATCTACGGGGGTCCTCCCGGCGGGGAGAACACCAATCGACGAACAGGTTCCACTTCAGCCTGTAGGCCTGTCTCGTAGACAGGGCCCTGGCAGAAGTGATAGTGTTTACTACCGCTGGAGGTAGCCCACTTAGAACCTCCGCGTCCCGTCCAAGGACCATACGTGGAGATTCCACAAGTCTGGGCGCGGGTGCCAGAGGGTGCCCCCTCTCTGAGAAAGTAGATCCCTCCTCAGAGGAATTTGCCAAGGAGGGGCTGTCGCGAGGAGCATCAGTTCTGGGAACCACGTCCGATTGGGCCAGTAAGGCGCAACCAAGAGGACTTGCTCCTCGTCCTCCCTGACCTTGCACAGGGTCTGTGCGAGAAGGCTCACTGGGGAAACGCTATTTGCGTAAGCCCGAGGCCAGCTGCATGCCAGTGCATCTGTACCGAGGGTCCCTCGGACAGGGAGAAAACAACTGGCAGTGAGACGTGTCCGGGAGGCAAACAGGTCTACCTGAGCGTCCCAGGCGTCTCAAATCAGCTGGAGTACCTCAGGGTGGAGTCGCCATTCTCCCGGAAGAGCGTGCTGGACGTGAGAGCTCGTCGGCTGCACGATTGAGCTCGCCTGGGACATGAACGGCGCGGCGACCTCAGATGCTTCTGACTCCAAAGGAGGAGATGGCGGGCGAGTTGCGACATGCGACGGAGCGTGACCGCCTTGGTGGTTGATGTACGCAACGGTCGCAGTGTTGTCCGAGCGGACCAGTATATGCTTCGTGTAGCAGCGTTCTGAAGCGGCGCAGAGCAAGCCATACTGCCAGCAACTCGAGGCAATTGATATGCCACTGCAGCTGGGGCCCTGTCCAGAGCCCGCGGCTGCGTGCCCGTTGCACATGGCCCCCAGCCCGTGGCAAGCATCTGTTGAGACAACAACATGCCTGGATACTTGCTCTAGGGGAACTCCTGCCGAAGAAAAGCAAGGTCCGACCATGGGCTGAAGGTGCGGCGGCAGGGGCGGGGTGAGTGAGACCCGGTGCGTGCCGTGGCGCCATGCCCATCTCGGGACTCGGTCGTGAAGCCAACGCTGAAGCGGTCTCATATGAAGCAATCCGAGCGGCGTGATAGCGGCTGAGGATGCCATATGCCCCAGGAGCCTCTGAAAATGTTTCAGTGGAACCGCCCTCTTGCGCTGAAGAGACTCCAGGCATCTCAGCATTGACTGAGCACGCTCCTCCGAGAGACGTTGAGGATACGAATGCCTGCTTCCCTTAACGGTACAAGGGCGGCTTCTACGACCTTGGTGAAGACACGAGGCGACAGGATAGCCCGAAGGGAAGGGCCTTGTACTGGTATGCTCGCCTCGAACGCATAAGCGGAGAAACGGTCTGTGTCGAGGGAGGATCGAGACATGGAAGTAGGCGTCCTTCAGGTCGATTGCTGCAAACCAATCGAGGGACGGACGCATTGAAAGATGCGTCTCTCGTCCAACATCCTGAACGGGAGCTTGTGAAGGGCCCGATTCAGAACGCGCAGGTCCAGGATTGGTCGTAACCCACCGCCTTTCTTGGGAGCGATGAAGTAGGGGCTGTAGAACCCTGACTTCATCTCGGCTGGAGGGACCGGCTCTATCGCGTCCTTCGCCAGTAGGACCGCGACTTCTGCGCAAGACAGGGGCATCCTTGCTCAACACTGAGGTGAACCGAATGCCCTGAACTTGGGGGACGCCCGGGCGAACTGAATCGCGTGGCCGAGTCTGATAGTCCTCAGGAGCCAGCGAGACGGCCTGGGAGCTCTAGCCAGGCCCCAGGGACCGTGCAAGCGGGACCAGGAGTCACTAGCGTACCACGGTGGGGCAGCGAAATGGAGCACAGGGGCCCGACTCGAGGCAGTGCGTCTCGAAGTGGGGTCTGAGTGTGTGGTGTGACACTGACCTGGCTCCATAGTTGGGCAGGGGATGCGGGAGAAGGCGCGGCCCTCGGACCGGACCCTGCTGCCCACTGGCGAGAGAGAGGGGACGGGAGTGTGGAGGCGAGGTCTCGTACACTGCCATCCTCGCCCTCTTGGGACCCGGAGGAAAAGGAAACTGCTCTTTATTGAAGTTTTGGGTACCACTGACCCGGGGTCAGTGGCGGAACAGAACAAAAGGAAACAAAAGATTCTCCACCCGGCCCTCCTCCGGGGGAAGGAGTGGTGCAGTCACCATCTCCTGAAGAGCAGGATCCAAAGGCTCCGGGTCGCCCGTCTCAGGGACGCCGCCTGCCCTGGCGCTTCACGGGCTTGGCAGGGGCGGAGGCGGGCTGCGCCGGTCTCCTGCGGCCAGCTCCACGCTGCGGCCGTAGTGCAGGCTGCTGTTGTGGCCGAGCTGGAGCGGAGGTGGAGGCAGCAGGAGGGCGCCCTCGGCGACGAGCAGACGGAGGGGCTGCAGCCGGCGGTGGGGTGGAGACAGCAGCGGACCGCCGGGGCAGGATGTGTCGAAACGCCTCCGTCTGCTTCTGTGCGGCGGAGAACTGCTGGGCAAAGTCCTCCACCGCTTCGCCGAATAGGCCGGCCTGGGAGATCGGGGAGTCCAAGAAGCGATGCTTGTCGGCCTCCCTCATATCCGCCAGGGTCAGCCATAGGTGGCGCTCCTGGACCACTAATGTGGACATCGTCTGACCCAGGGCCCGCGCGTGACCTTCGTCGCCGCCCTTAGTGCGAGGTCCGTCGCTGTGCGCAGTTCCTGCATCACACCTGGGTCAGCATCACCCTCGCAGCTGTTTTAATGCCTTGGCCTGGTGGACCTGCAGGAGGGCCATGGCGTGCAGTGCGGAAGCGGCCTGTCCAGCAGCACCGTAAGCCTTGGCCGTTAAAGCGGACGAGAACTTACAGGCCCTGGACGGAAGGCGTGGATTACCCCTCCAGGCGGCAGCGCCTTGCGGGCAGAGCTGCATAGCAATGGCGCGCTCGACTGGGGGGACCTCCACATACCCTTGGGCCGCCTCCGCCGGCCGAGGTTGGTGAGGACGGAGGAGGCACTAGGCCTGTTTCGGGCAGAAAAAGGTGCCTTCCATGACCTAGTCACCTCCTCATGCACTTCCGGGAAGAAAGGAACCGGAGGCGGTTGCCGACGTTCGGCCTGCGCCCCCAGGAACCAATCATCCAGCCTTGAGCGCTCGGGAGAAGGCGGACGCCTATAGTGCAGCCCGATGCTCTCAGCAGCCCGGGAAAGCATAGCGGTCAGTTCTGGATCTGACTCGGGCAACGCTACTCTTCCTGACGGAGGCAGCGCAGCCGAATCGTCCTCTCCAGAACCTAGCTCATCCCCCGATGCAGTGATCGATAACCCGTCATCTGCTGGGGCACCGAATGAGATGCTGGGCCCCGCCCTGTCCGAGGACCCCGCATACTCATCCGGGAACCCCAGACGGTGCGATGTGCTGGAGGAGTGAGAGGCCCGCGGAGGCGTACTCGACGGGGAAGCTCTCACTGTAATCCTCAGATCACCCTGGCCCTGAGTAGTCCTCCAGCCGGAGGAACTAGAACGGGGCAGAGCAAGGGGGATACCCCCCCGTCTAGCGAGGAGGTATCTGGAACGCAACATCGCCATGGTCATGTTCCCGCAGTGAGAACATGACTCATCCACGAGCGCTGCCTCAGCGTGCTTAAAGCCCAAGCACGAGGGGCAGCGATCGTGACCATCAGATGAAGTCAGGAACCGACAACATCCAGAAACGCACGAGCGGGAAGCCATCTTTAAAAAGACGCCCGTTACTCGTGGAGCTCTTTTAGATTGCTCTTTTTGTGAAAAGTCTCCCTTTTAGGAGCGCTGAAGCGCCGAGGGGAGGTAGCAGCGTGACCGTCTTTTTCTTTGAAGAAAGAATCAGCACTGGATAGCGACCTCCGCTGACGCGCCGTAACACCAACGCTTGCTTGTCTTGCAGACACTCTGGAGACTGCAATGGCTCGGCTCCGAAGCGAAAAGCTGATGTGCGTTTGCACGCGCTCTCCTTTTATACCCGCACCGCTGGCGAAACACGCACGCCAACTGTCATTGGCTTGTTTTGTTAACACTCGAAGGTGATTGGGCTCTCCGGCGAGATCCCATTAGTCAGTCACTCTGACGTTACGTCGAACGTGACTGACTGATAGGGAACTAAAGATATAAGATGTTTAAATATAAATAAGATATTGATGTCCCCTTCTTCCTAAAAATTATAAAACTAAATTTGGGTTAACTTTGATTAAAAAACTTTTCAAGACTACTAACAATAAAAAAGCAGGGTTTTTTTATGATAACCTTCTTACTGAAAAAATAAATAAATAAATAAACAGGAAAGTGGTCCATACAACGTGCTAGATTATTTTCGTTTGTATTCGTGTATTCTCCTTAAAAAACAAAAATAGTTTTAAAAACAACATGAGAAAGAGTGCATTTTCAAGTAAGAAAATTTTTCATTTTGAATTAACTATTTTCTTACTTCCTTCATACAGTATTGTCTACCCAAATCCTTCGGTCATGGCTCAAAAACCTGCTTCCCTTATTTACTGTTCCCTCATTACTTGTGGGATTGTTTGATTTTGGATGAATGTGGCTTGTTCCATTAATTTTCCTTTTTGTATGCATTTCACACCACGGCAGCTACTGCACGCTCCTAATTGGGCGAACTAAAAATGTGTCAAATTAGGACACTGAGTCCTTTAACATGGTGCTGTTTTCCCCAGCCACAAAGGCAACACAATAAGTATAGCTTAACAATAGAGAAAAATCCCACAAAAAGATTGAAGTGTGTTTCAGCAGGGTTGAATCAGCTCAGTACAGCTGTGCCTGCATCACTTCGCCAGCTTTATCTGGTGCCCACAGGTGTGGCAACTGTCTGTCAACAACACCACAGAGAAATGAGGTCTGTCACAGTAAAGATACACGGATAAACGCTTATTAGCATACCACCTGTTCATTATTTTATTTTTTTACTCATTAGCATACAGTTACAGCATATAAGTATGGCTGTGTTTTCTGACACATGTTAAATAAAGGAATTAGGATTGAATGGTATACATGTTTTACATAAAGGTTTAAGAAAAACGGACAAGGGTTATGTCAGAACTTAACATAAGGACAAGTAGGCGACATGGAGATTTGTTTGAATTTTTAAAAGCAGTACTTAGACTAACAGGGAATGGCAAGGAAGGCATTTTATAAAGATTCATGACAATTTAGAATTTTTTTTTTTTAGTCTTTCACAGGCTGACAGGGAAACAAAGCAAAGCTCAAGTATTTGTATAAAGAATTTGAAAAACATTACCGAATGGCTTACATGTGTGCCAGGGTTACTGCGATGTCAACACAACATTCTCCCATCACTCCGCCATGCCTGTCTATTAAAATTCCTGCTGCTTCCAATCTTGTCTAATGGAACATGTGATAGGAAGGCATTAGCCGAGTAGCAAAAGCTCCACTTTATCACTAAATTCTCCATAAAACTCTGGCACTGATTATAAATAACCCTTCGGCTTAATATGAGGCATGAGAGGTTTGCTGTGAACCTCAAATGTAAATCAGAGTTTTAATCAGGCACCGAGAGGGCAGCTCCAGATGACACATGACGACAGATGCCATCTGTCTGTCAAGTGCTGTTAATGGAGGTTTCTTTTATTAGCTTGAGACCAGCATCTCCGTTCTGGTTTGTAACCTTGCACTGCTAGATTTAATTTTAGAAGATCAACAATGATGGTATACCTTCACAATTTTCATTATAAGCGATATTAATATACCACCTCATCAAAGCATATTCTTATCGGTAACCATCAGTGAACCTGTATGACAGAGTTTAAATGCAATTTATGTGGTCATCTGGAATCTACTGTTTATCATGGAAGTCCGTTTTTGCCCCAGATTAAAAATAAAGAAGGTAATAGTGACAGTTTAAAATAAGATTATAATATTATGAGATAATAAGATGCAATTGCGAAATTATTATTATTTTTTTTACTCTTGAGGCAAAACAGGATTTTGTAGTTTGACATATATAAATAAAGGTGATTGTGAAAGAGTTAAAAAATAAAAAAAGCCAAATTGTGAAATATTAAGTTTCAATTGTAGGAAATAAATATATAAAGCCATACACAATATGCTGCAATTGTGATAAATAAAATAAACAGTGTGAGATAGTTAGCTATTGTGTGCAATAAATAATAATTAAATAATAATATATACATAAAAAAAAAATTTCATTGCAAGAAACTTAAAAATAAAATATAAAGTCATATTTAAAAATATGTTTAAAAAAAGCAATTGTAAGAAAGAAGCATAATAAATAGCAAATCACAAGGAATAAAGTAGCGGTTGTGAAAATGTGCTTTAAAGTAGCATTTAACTTATTTTTTTTTTACTCTGAGGCAGAACAGTTTGTCCCAAACCTTACATCACACCCTTCTGAAGAGCTGAAAACTGATCTAAAATCAGTGTAAATGGCCCATGTCTTCAGAGAGCACCATATAAAGAGTGCTTAGCTAAACCTGTGGAGCTCATTCTGAGAGATGATAAAGCAGCTCACGCTCCAACATGGACATTAGTTCTGGTATCTGTCTCGACTGAGAGGGACTGATTTTTGTGGGTACTCAGAGTTAATTTTGAACTGTAATTTGTTCATGTGGAGAGCTCATTATTCAGATTCTGTCATCTGTTCTTGCTCAGTCTGGAAGCCCATTCACCGTAAGTGTGTGAGGGGGTGGATGATGGCTTGGAGCGAATAGTCCATGTCTACGTAAAATCTCCACTCCATCTTTTGTGCATGTCTTATCGTTTTATGTACATGAGCGCATATCTTAAGTTGAAATCCATTTAGACGTAATTGTTTGCATGCACTATGTGCTCATAAATCCCGCTAAAAATAAATGAAAGCACGGCGTCTACTGTCACGTACGTCTCTATACTGCACTTACTCAGAATGCTAATAACAATGAACCCACTCTGACCCACTAAACAAAGAGATACATAACTCATCCAGCCTGTCATCGACTAGCCTTCACCCACATCACCTCAGTTCAAAGTTACCTCAGTGCCCTGTGACATTTCCATCAGTAGTTTCTGTGCTAGCTCACACTTAGCCTTATAGAGACCTTAAACGATAAAAGGTCTTGTCCACATTGCAGTTTATTGAGGAAGAT
This sequence comes from Gymnocypris eckloni scoliostomus, assembly GCA_027564155.1. NCBI lineage: Eukaryota > Metazoa > Chordata > Actinopteri > Cypriniformes > Cyprinidae > Gymnocypris > Gymnocypris eckloni. The sequence continues at coordinate 28,291,728 of CM050416.1, forward strand.
CTGACTAACTAAACAGGTTATTTTGTTTTACATGCATTTATCTGAATATATGGGAAAATCTGTTCAGAGGTAAACAGATCAAGAAATGGTTTCCAGTTTTGTGAGCCATTTGTGTTAGACATTCATAATTATTACATCCATCATTTTCTATATTTTAACAACAAATTGGAGAAGAAACACAATTCTATTATTAAAAGTTTTATATAAAATCTGCTTTATGTGCCATGTAAATGTACAAATTAATATCAATTAGCATCCAATACAGCAAAATATAAACAGTTTGGAATTTCTGTAAGATTGTATTGGTGGCTTGTGGGCAAGCTAAATATTTCACATTAACTCGGTTTCATATTTCTGGCGTCTATATGTGTATCAGAAATTCACCAGAATCAGCAAGTCTGCACTCATTCTAAATTCAGCAGGTCAACATGAAATCATAATATACCGCCAAGAATAACAAACAGCTGTAATTGTGAACATAAATTATAAAACAAAACACATATCTGGTTACATAATGAAAGGTAAAAGAACAGCAACACAACGGAGTTCAATGCATTTTGAAGGCTAAATCAATAATTAATCACTCTACAGATTTGCATTGATGGTGAGGAATTTTGCTGTCAGACTTGTTTCATTCCAGTTAAAGCACAATGACCTCGACATTTAAGTATTATAGAAAAGAGGATGGGAAGAGATTGTGAATGATCCAAGCTGGACATTTGATAGCAATGAGAATGAGACTGAAGGACCTCTTTGACATTCATAGTGTTGAATCATACATATTTATAAACTCAACAGTCTGTCGGCGAGGCAACATTTGGAAAAGGCTACGCTACTGTTTATTTATTTTCTCTAATTTAACTCTCTAATCTCTAATGCTCACCAAGACCATTTATTTAATAAAAAAGTAAACCTGTAATACTATCAAATACCAACAAAAAAAACTACTTTGAATGAACGAATGAATGTTGCATTTATATAGCGCTTTATTATGTATTGTTGTACACCCAAAGCGCTTTACAGTCATATGGGGGGTCTCTCCTCAAACACCACCAGTGTGCAGCATCCACTATCCACATCCATTATCCACATTTCTATTAGCATATAATAATAAAATAAAACAATTATTGTGATGGCAAAACTGATTGCTCCAGTCTTCATTGTCGAAATCATTCCAATATAGTGCTCAAGGACATATCTTATTATCAATGCTGAAAACAGTTACTGTATGCTGCTTAATATTCTTGAATACTGGTGAATATAAATTTTGCATTTACAGGTGGGCCAACAATTAAGTGAATTGTTGGCTCCAGAAGGCCAACAATTCACTAAAAATGTTTTTTTTGGTCGTAACTAATTAATTTGTTGAGAATTGGTGGGTTTTTGTTAAATGTGAGCCAAAATCATCACAATTAAAATAACCGAAGACTTCAACTACTTCAGTCTGTGTGCATTGAATTTATTTAATACACAAGTTTCACAATTTGAGTTGAATTACTGAAATAAATGAACTTTTCCACGACATTCTAGTTTATTGAGATGCACCTGTATGTTAAACAGAAATCTTAAATGTCAAGTATTAATATCTAATCTGAAAGGTTGACTATACAGCTGTTCATATGAATTAATACAGCTGAGGTCACATTGTATTTAATGCTTTCAAATATCCTTTATGAGCTAATATGTTAATATGTAAGTTTCTATTGTCAATGCTGATTTTTTTCTTTTTTATGGAGAGCAAACTTGAAGGAGACATATCATACTTTTTTGCTGTGTTTTTATAGTATATCGAGATCTTTTATTTTAAAAGATAAAATAACATTTGATTTCACATGATATGACCCCCTGTAGTTACACATACAGACCCCTTGTCCAAGGTTAGATGCATTTTCAAAGCCAGTCTGTTGATTTAGATCACAGCAGGTGACTGTTTCCTATCTATTTTAGAAGGTGATGGCATGTGGTGATAGCATTTTTGGGACTGAGCATGGATAATTGATACTACAGGCTTTACATTTTACAAAATGTGGAATCAATAAAAGGTGCATCATTCAATTAAGCACACAGAGCAGACTAACAGAGGTAATTATAATTAATGGGGTGATCAGTAAGGTTGTGTCTAAATGTATTACTGACATGACTCTCTGTAAAAGACAGATGAATGTTTTCAGACTCCAGATAAAAACTATTAAAATTGCAATAATAAGGAGCATGATTTGATGTGAATCAATTACGTCTCTGAGGTGTGGGCCTCTCATTTTGTGTCTAATGTATTTAGTCTTAATGGACTCTTGCCTCTCGAGGCAGGAACAAGCAATCATAATAACTATTCCCTTCCTCCCACTCATGCCTGCCCTTGGGGAGTTTGTTTGAATGGACATCGTTGCCATTCAAAGAAGCAGCAAACATTTTGAAGTTTCAGCTCCAAAAAGCTGCTTATGTTTGTAGTCAACCTTTTAAGCCACTGGCACAAGGACCATTCATCAACAAAAAAAAAGTGACAAGATGTTACAAAAGCAATTTTACAGCAACAAATCATGTTGATAAAGATGATAATTTAGATAATAAATTTGTTCTGCTCCTGTTTCATGAATGCAGCCTATTGAGCACACAAAGCAATGCATGGTTTAATCATTTAGGAGATCACTTCCTGAAAAAAGGTGCGCTAAAATGTTACCATTTAAAAGCATTTCTTTTTGTAGGACTGCCAAAAACTTGTTTTAATTTCACGGGTTTTTATTATTCATTCATTCATTAAATGTAATTTCATTGCCAGCTGACACATTTGTTCAGAAGCTGTCATGTTTTGAATTCGTCCAATTTATTATTGCACAGAGTGTGTGTGTGTGTGTGTGTGTTTCAGACTTGTGATTCAGAATTTAATAATGGTAGGTTTCACTGTGACAATCTGCCCCACATACACTTCATAGGTTTGGGGTCGGTTTTGAAAAGAAGTATCTTATGCTCATCAAGGCTGAATTTCTTTAAGTAAAAATAGAGTAAAACAGTAACAATTAAATACAACATTTTTACTGAACTGTTTTCTACTGAAATATATTAAAAATCCACTAACTAAACCTAAAAAAAAAAGAAAAATAGCGTGACAACTAGCCCCTGTCTAAACCTAAACTGATCATTAAAGCAATGGAGGCCTATAATAAGACCACATTTACATAATGACTATGTGTAGCGAGATGATATTTCGTAATACATTTGGCTCATATCATGAGCTCTTCTCCAGCTCCTGTCAAGACTTCACTTGTCTCAAATGCAGTGAATGTGAACCTACAACCCAAGACACCATCATTAGAATTAATAGCGCCTTGGAAACTGTTTAAATCCTTGAATTTTCCGCTCTCGAGAAGGACATCTCTCCTTTCGGCATAACTGTCAAACTGGTGGCTAAACACACGCTATTGTGTGACGGCCAAATTGTAAGACATAATAGACAGGGCCCAAAAAATGTCTGAATCACTTCCATCTCAATGCACATGAAAGAGAGTAATGAGAACAGAAGTGGTCTTTGCAAAACCTTATAATCTTCTTCTAAAATAATATTTTCATTGATCTGCAATGGACTAGTTGGCGCACACTCCAGTCAGTCAGGTGTGATCCTTGACCTCACACTCAAGTGATCAAACAACACCAGTCCAAGTCTTTAAACCCTTGAAAGTGCTATTAGGCATACCTTGATTGAAAGCTAATTAAATGTACGTAATTAAATCATATATAATGTGATAAATGGCTCAGTGACTTCATCTCATCAATGAAATAATTAGGCAACTAATTGCAAAAAAGTTTTACAAAATACATTTCTTACCACTGAACTGGAACCAAATTATACTTGTTTCTACCTAGATTTTAATTAGATAAATGTACTTAGATTGGATTTCAAATACGGGTCTTGTTCTCAACAGGGAACACTACGGTTTGTCCATGGCAAACCCAAGCTTTTGACCTTGATTTGTATCTCCAAAATGAACAGTTCATTTGGAATGGTACATTCCCGGTAATGTCACTGAATAAACTATGATAAATGCACTGTGATTTAGAGCCAAGAGCGGTTTAATACATTTTTCTAGCATCATGCAAGTCTTGCTGTATACCACAAAACCAGCTGTTTTCAATTAACTGCATGAGAAGCCCAATCAAAATTCAGTGCTTTCATAGTGGTGTTCAAAAAATAACGGGCATTCTTGAATGATGGCTGTGAACCGTAGACGGCAAGGAAAGTTGGAGATTACACGACCACAGACAGTGGCATGTGGAGACCTCCAAGACATCCAGTTTTGGCTGGGAGATCAGATGGAGATGTACATTCGAGAAAGACATGGACATCCACATTGTCATGTGACGAAGATGTTGCAACTGCTTGAAGCCTTCATAGAATAGCCGGTTAGCCACAAACCTCTTTGCCACATCTCAATACGTTCGAATAATGAACGTTTGGGATTCAAATGTTGTAATTTAATAACGAAAGCAGCAATTGCCAAATTACGCAATTGAGAAAAACTCAACTGCGTTGCAAAAGTACAAAAAAACTGCCCATAGGGACTGCTTAGCTTTTTTTCTTTCCTCGGAAAACTATTAATCATAAAGATGTCCATATAAAAACCACAAACACAGACACACAGACGCACAGGCTCACACACAAATACACACTGAGCGTGTGTGGCAAATAGAGAGGAGGGGCATATTCAAATGTACTAATGCATTATATGAGCAATTGCTGTTCTGCGTAGGAAGGCCTGAAGCAGGTAGGATGAATTGTGACTCAAATTATGGTCATTTGCTGCAAATGGGAAGCAATCATTACCATCAGAACCTTGTGCGGTGGGCTTGTAATTGAAGCAGAACTTAATCATAGAGATGGTTCGAGAGAGAGAGATATTTATTGATCTATGCATCATGATCTCTATAATATCAGGTGCTGTGTGGCTTATTAAATCCTTTAGCCTTATTATGGTTTGTGGGAAATTCCATTTAGTGTTTCAGTCAAAGCACCAACTGTGAACTGCTACCTAAGAAGCATTGCGGTCATTTCAGCAGTGCATACGCAAAGCTGTAGCATCACTACAACATTAGTCTGACCTGTCGTGATAGCAGTGCAGAGCTCTAAAGACAAAAGAGACAACTAACTTTATAGTGAATGTTCTAAGCTGTGAACACTGGAGTATATAAAGTATGCACTACTTTTGATTGCAGTGTGATGTAAGACTTGTATTCAGATATTAGTCACTATATGTCTGCATGCACCTTAACAATCAGTTTATATATCAGATTGTTGGTTAAATCAGACTGAAAAGCTTTCATGTAAACTCACTATGAAATTTCGATTGCATTTAAATAATTGGACTGGAAATAATCCAACCAAAAGGAAAAAAAATAAGCATGTAAAGTTTTCTAAATCAAGTAAAAAAAATGCCTTGCACACATGACAGTGCTACATTGCATGATGTTTACATTCATTTTATGTCTTATGAACTTGGGTTTATGAACTTGTTTAACAAGTTCGTTTGCCCATATAATCATTAGGTAATCAAGTAAACTTATTTGGCTTGCTGTCCGCTGATGAGGGGCTCGATGAAGCAGCTTCGGCTTGAGCTCTGATATACCCCCCAGGGACTTCATAAAAGGTTATAACGAAGGGCAAGGTACCTAAGAAGGAGGTGGAGATTGGGGAGGTGGAGGGATGCTGAAACAGCTGGGACTAGAGCGAGGTAAGCAGCTGCTTATATACTCTGGCTGTTGATTGAACGATTAGATGGGCTCGCTCCTCCCTAACATACGTTTAGGAACTTCATATATTTACAACTCACATCTTAAGAACTGGTCAGTGGACGAGGCTGAATGTTTAATAAATGTTTGCTAAAAACATTTATTTAACCCATTTGTCTCAGTAAAATTTGAGAGAACTAGTCATATGTATGTAACAAAAACTCATTTTTATAGTCTTCCTGATGTCACAGTCATGACAGCACAAAAATGACCTTAAACTTATAATACTAATAATAATAATTATAGTAATATTAATCATACAACTAATGAAATTAAAATGTTTCTCCTGTCCCATTCACTGTGTAAAGACAATTATAAGTATATGTAGGCTCAACCAATGATGTGAGTTAAAGGAGGGACTGTTCAGCCAACCAATAATACAGTAGATGGAAAACCTGTATGAAAATTGTACACAAAAAAACTCAGTAAAAATAGAGCCAAATCTTGTAACATTAATATGACTTTACATAATACTAACCAATGTGACAAATGAGAAGAGCAATAATTAATATTATTAATAATATTAATAGAAAATGCACTGGTAATTTTTTTTAGTAGCCAGGACATTATTAGTTGTTCTACATTTTATTTTGATGTATTTTTCTGGTTTCACTAGTAGCGCAGAAATGACATACTTCAACTTCAGCTGTGTTATGACTCATGTCCACACTATAAAAAATGCTGGGTTAAATACAACCCGGTGCTGGGTAAATATTGGACAAAAGACATGCTGGGTTGTTTTCAATCAACAGTTGGGTTAAATGTTTAACCCAACCACTGGGTCAAAACAACACAATCGCTGGGTTTGTCCATATTTTACCTAGCGCTTTGTTGTATTTAACCCAGCATTTTTAGAGTGTATAAGCGCCATAAAGTAGAGAAAATCCTATTAATCACTCAGCAACAACACTCATTTCTTGAATCTTCTTTATATTATCTAACACATTGTATAACAACAGTAAATGTTGGACTGTGCATCATTGTTGCATTACGTAATTGCTGAGTTTCTATCAAAATTATGGCCTGTAGCTGGCTTAAATCTGGCTCAGTATGTTTCAGTATATACCACAACCTTTATGCCTCAGCAGCAGTGAACATGAACAGAATTTGCGGCTGACAAAAATGGGCACATCTCAAACTGCAGGTCTTTCACAGGGGAGGCAAGGGCGCTTTCTGATGATGGCACCAAACTGGACTACAAAATACTATGCTTGCAGTCCAACCCACGAATGGAGGATATATTTGAGACAATGAGATGCTCAATTCATTCTGATGTGAAACTACTCAGTAATAATTGCTGTCACTTGTGCCAGGGTGGTGATGACAGTACTGAAATGCCTGTTGATTCAACCGGAAAACTACCACTCCAACGTCAAACACAGACAGGGTTACTTCAAATAAATATAAATAAATTACAACTTGCATTCTTTTATCAAAAATATTTATATAATTTCTCCCTTGAAGAAATGTTCCCTTGACATCTTGTTAATTAAAGATGCGCTGATGTCTCCGTTCACCGATACAAAAACTGCCAATGTAATACATTAGCAGCAGAAATCTCGAACCCTAGCTCAGTATGAACTTTTGTATATGAATGGAGAGCCCCATTCCATCTAACTTCCATGTCAAACGGTGTTGTGTCATCTGAACGTCTTTTTATTACTTTACCTATTTTTTATTAATTAATTAATTCATGTATTTTATTTTATTATTATTTTGTTTTATTTTGCTATCAGTGTCAAATAGTATTTGCATAACTGCATAACTCTGACTATAACGTGACTATGATTACATTATTATTAGTTTATGTATGAAAGAAATGCTGAATTAGGCTGAACTTGGCAATATTGTGAAATATCATTACAGTTTAACTGTTATATATATATTAGAGGTGGGCATAGATTAATTTTTTTAATCTAGATTAATCTAGATTAATTTTGGAATTAATCTAGATTAATCTAGATTAAAATGGCTCATTTGAATTCTGCCGAAGGCATTCAGAATATGTGTGTACCCAAATAATGACTAAAAGTAAGTCTTTGAGAACGGGTTTCTCAAGCCAGGTCTGCATTTAGACCAGGGCTCATCTCCTGTTTCCAAAAATGCATCACAAACTTTAATCTCTTGCATCAGTCCCAATCCCACAAAAAACTGGAGGAAAATCCTGTACCACTCAAGAATGACTACATTCCCTCCACTCGTGTTGTTGTTTTTTTGCGATAACTGCCAATTACAGTAAAAATATAGTACAGATCACCACCACCTTTTAATTAGTTGAATAAAAACCCAAAATGTCGTTTTGTTATTATATTGAACTGAAAGCCATCTTATTATGCACAGTGTTGCACAGATTCAATTTCATGTAAATCATCCATGCTAACACACACCGTCTTCTATTTTATTTTTAGACATTTCACTCTATAGATATATTTTCTATGTACTGTATTTTTAGATATATTCGAGTTTCTCGCTCAAGTTCACATGAGACCTAAAGCGCATCCTGTTTGCTTAAAAGCGCACGTTTCGTTGTTATTCTGAGTGCACACAAATAAGCGTAGAGTCTTTACAGATTCGAAAGATGTATTAGGCTACTTTTATCTGTATGACCAAAAAATAGCGGAGATTTTAAGAGCAAGTATGCGCACGAGCCTGTCCTGCAGCAAGCAGCTTCCACACAAACACTTCAATAGCGCACATTTCTCTAGTTAACATCATATTGATGCCATGTAAAGTTGCTACTACATACATCTTTCAGATGAAAAGCCATATTTGAGGTTGATGAATGATGAATGAGCGTTTGGATCAGAAGGGCGGCGCTAGGGGGCTAAGGGCTGAAACATTCTGAAATGTTTTCAGAAAAGCCCCGAATGTTTTTATGAATACATGCCCTACGCATCATCATCACTGAGTTTTCATGCGCATTAAAATGATGAACCGCAGTTTACTCCGTCAGGAACCGCCTGACTGACATATACACTTGATAATAAACTTCATATAAACTGGCCAATCATCGATATGAAGTAATAGCAGATCTTGGATCTTTGGGCTTAGCCCGGATATCCACTCACCCTAGAATCGCCTCTGGTTTGGATGTCCTGCCGAGTGTATTACCACACAGACCGCCGTTAACAATCTGTCCATCACGGACTGCGAGCCTCTAGTTCGGGTGAAAGTCATCATAGCTTGCGAGAATAGATTAATATATATATATATATATATATATATTAACATAATGTAGTAATGTGATGACAGCTGAATTTCCATTATGCCAGTCATCAATTTAATATGATCTTTCAGAAATCATTCAAATATGATGATTTGGTGAGTGTGTGCTTGTGTGTACTGTACAGTATGTATTCTCATGTTTCTAGCCACTGGTTATCTGCATTTAACAGATACTTTTTGCCCCATTCTATACAGTAACTTCGACCATTCCTTTGACAGCGTGGGTTAAATGTCTTGCATCAGGGCAGAGTAGATATGGTAACTGGGGGTGGAGGACTTAAATAACTCCTCAAGTTGCTACATCTCGCCTACTCGGATTCAGGTCTGTTTTGACTTTGTATCTGCCACATAATCATTAACCTGTCACCACCCCTTTTAATTTTGATGTTTACCCTTGACTAACATGGCTTTAAGTTGCAGAATAAGTGTCCCTGCTTGGGAATATCACAAGTTGTAGAGCACACGCAGTTCCTCATCAAAGTGGCACTCACCCACACTCTTAATCATGTTTCTGCCACACTTTTCATACAACTTAAAAGCTCTTAGTGGGGGCCTAATAGTCCCTAGCCATTCTTATTGCATTTTTGAGGCTGCATTTAATGTAAAAGGATTGATGCTCTCTGGATGTCCTCAGAACGACAGTTTAAAAGAACAGAGAAATTATACTGGTTAAAATATGAGTACTATATGGCAGAATTAAAGTATTTAGCAAAAAACATACTTGAATCTAAAAAAATCACTCATTGCTTGATGAAATAAAGATACTGATATGTTCTCATTTTAAAAATATAACAAATTATGCAATCACAATTTTACAATTTGACTGAATGTGCAATGAGCATAGATTTTCAATATTTTTGATTCTACTACAAGCCCCAAATATGATCATCCTTGTGTGAGGGACCCCTGCTATATATTTTGTATTAAGAATGAATTTATACTGCAAATAATTTAAAATGTGTAAAATATTATTTGATAATATTTTGCTTCTGTTAGGTTTTGTCACTATGTTTTTTTTCTAATTTCCTTATCCATATAGTGCTGTAGTATTAAGCTATTTATTTTATAGTATTTATGTTATATATTATATTTTATTTAATTTGGTTTAATCATATGTGACCCTGGACCACAAAACTTTAAAAAATTGAGTATTATACATCACCTGAAAGCTGAATAAATAAGCTTTCCACTGTTGTATGGCTTATTAAGACAATATTTGGCCAAGATACAACTATTTGAAAATGTGCAAAACAATCAAAATATTGATACAATTTGCCTTTAATGTTGTCCAAATGAAGGTCTTAGCAATGCATATTATTAATCAAAAATTATGTTTTTATATAGTTACAGTAAAATAATTACAAATTATCTTAATGGAATATGATCTTTACTTACTAATGATTTTTGTAATAAAAGAAAAAAATGTATAATTTTGACCCACACAATGTATTTTGGGCAGAGGTGTAAAGACTACCTGAAAACCATACTTGAGTAAGAGTACAGATAACTTACAGTGAACATTACTCCACTACAAGTTACAAGTCACCAATTCCAAAACAACTTGAGTAAAAGTATTAGAGTATCTAATTTTAACTTTTAATTTATACTAAATATAGGCTCAAAGATGCACTAGTAAAAGAGACATGCCATTCAAAATCTGTAACGTTGCGGAGAAGCTGGGGAAAAAATGCAGAAGCAAGGATCTATGTGCAGGCATTTCATGGAAAAACTAGAACAAACAATAAGCCAACAACCACAGGCAAAAAGACAACCATTGCATTCAACAACTCACAAATAACTAAAGAAACATTAGGGCTGTACATATATATATATATATATATATATATATATATATATATGATAAATACAATAATGTTAAGTAAAATTAAAAAGTCAAAGTCTTCTTGCACTGGATGTTCTGGTTTCGGCCTCATTGCCAGCTGCAGTCATCCCATATATAAAACACATGTGATTCACAACTACTTGCTAAGGAGGTTGCATTCACTTAAAGTAACCTTGTTGACATGTTTGGATGAGTGAGGGCAAAATGCACAAGATATAGTACTTTCAGCACCCTGTAGTTGGCGATATCACATATTTTGTAGCAAAAATAAACTGCTATAGAAATGCTATGTGCCATGCAAAATGCAACACTCCTTTCAAATGTAGTGGAGTAAAGCGTACAGATACTCTTTCAGAAATATAGAGTAAAATTTGTTAATATTTTCGATACTCAGTACAACTAATAAAGTCTCGGAGAAGATACTTAAGTACAGAATTTAGATACATTTACTCAAGTACTTTACACCTCTGATTTTTGGCTATTGTTACAAATTGCCAGCGACTTATGACATGTTTCGTTGACCAGGGTCACATATTATACATTTTTACATTTATTTCTTACTTCTGTATTTGTTTTCTACTGTTTTTCTCTACATTTTTCTACGGACCCCCTAGCAATCCCTTGAAGACCTGGTCCCTCGACCCCAGTAAGAAAACTTATATTTTTTCCAGATATGTCTTTATACAGTATTAATATATACTATTTTTATTTTATTTGTATTTATTTTTCATTAAATATAAACACATTTATAATATTTCTTTGGAAATGTAATTAAGTAAAAATGAGCCTTCACTATTAACTTTTAAAACTCACTATCATTATTAAAAAGTCATATTTGTCCTTTTCTTATCAAATTATAACACCAACGCATTCACATACAAAAACAGTCACATGATCTGTATGGTCTGATCTTTAAACCGAGACCACCAAGCATTATTTCCACACAAAATACATTTTCCAATTAAACAAAAACAAGGATACAGTGAACACAGAGCTTACAAGACTGTTGTTTATTCAGCCTGCACAATTTGGCATCCGCTAATAGGTGAAACAATACAGTGCTTGCATTAACAATTTAACACATACAATAGACCAGCATACAGTTTTTAATGAGCAAATGAGCAATTAGAGGCTTCCTCCCCCTTCCCAATTTAAAGACTAAAAATGCTCTCCATAAAAGGAGTGTTTCCTGAGTTCTGAAAGCACTCTCTACTCAATATTCATAAAACATCACTGACACACACAAGTTTCATTGTGAGGGATGTTGCTCTGTCACTTTTGATGGACGCCCAAGCATAATGCCTGAAAGTGCACCCTGTTTTCTAGAATGTCATATGCATCATTGATTGGTGCACAGGCGGGAGGAACAAACATATCAATCATGCTCTGACAGGAGTGCCTGTTCTGCTTGTCTTTTTACTCATGCTGTAACATTTCCTGGTTAGTGGTCGTTCTCTATTCTTTTCAACGAAGGCCAGTCTCTCTTTTTTTCCATCAGTTTAATTAGACTTGCTTGCTCCCTGGCGGCTGAGCATTTGACTCTCCAGAGGCCTGCTGTTGAAATATCACAAAGATCTTAAAGGGGAATAATATAATTTGTTTAAGATATATATATGTGTATGTCTCTGGATTTGATTTTAGACTTGATTAGCACTAACATAAAATCTGTTGTTCATTCGGTTTAATCAGAAGCTTAACAATCTAATTTATGAAGTTAATTAGTCAAAATTATGGTAATGTTAGAATGCTTTGACTTTTTTATCTCTTTTTATTAAAGAATTGATTTTAAAATACCAAAATTCAGCAATCAGACCCTTATGCCTTTTCTTTCTTTGTTGTTGTTTGTCTTTGGAAGACAAAACACGTTTTCTATTGAAGAATGTCCAAGCTGCTCTTTTCCATACAATGGACTGTAAGTGAATTGATCTAAACTCATTCTGTTCTTCAAATAAAGATTACATTTTAGAAATATAGTATGTTGCAGGGTTTACCATGCCAAAACCTCTCAGTTCATTCATTTTTTATTTTTTTTACAAAGATAAAGCAAAAATCATTTTTGGATACTCATATAAACAATTGTGCCACGATGTTTACATAATATTCTGAAATACAGCGACCAACGTCTTATACTGTATATGTCTGCATACTAGGCTGGGATCAGTAAAGTATTTTAACATCCACAAATTTCTCAATTCAGTTTTAAGTTGTATTTAACTCTGAATACGACTTTAATAGATGTTCTGTGTTCTTTCCAGACTTCCATCAGCATGCTTACTTATGGAGGCATAGTGTGGAAATATGGCATACTGGAGGCTTAGATCATGTTGTGGTCTCAGTGTGCTGTCTTATGACTTCTTGGCATAGAGCTCTAATATTATTTAATATTTGCAGTCAATATACAAGTACATTGAATGGCACCTCAAATGTTACGTGCCAAAGAAAAGAAAGGATATCTGGATTTTGGCACCCTGTAATTGAAATACTATCCCCTAGTCTAAATTGTCTGTTATTGTGACAGAATTCACCACTCCATATAGAAAGGGGCCCAAATGCTGGAGTAATCATTTTTTAAACTTTGGAGGTTGTCAAGAATAGGCCTTGATAAATTATGCAGAGTATTGAAAATTTTTTGTATGCTGAGCTCGTGAAATGAAGACATGAAAGTAAATCCAGAAGGACGCTGTGAAAAAGATCATAAAAGGACAAGAGGGATGAAAGTGGAGATTGTGATGGCAGAAGTCCAAGGCTTTTAACACATTATTATTATACTAACCCATCGTGCATCAGTGTGTCTGTGTTCTGAGTTTCTAAGGGCAAAATCATATCTTTTGTATTCTGATCAGACATTTACTTCTGTTGATCTAAAGTGATTGATGGTACAAGACAAGTCTGCACAAGTTAGATACAATTATCTACTGAGACAGAATAAATTATTTTGATTAATTTAACTTACATTTATTCATTAATTCGTTCATGTGAATGGTAAACCAGACAATTCATATTGAATATATTGCAATATATATTGAATATATTTGCAAATATACAATATATTTGAAACAATGCTATTAGAAATCTCAAACTAAATACTTTCTCTTTTGTTGTGTCCATGTTTCAATATATTTAGGATGGTGTGTCTGTTTGTACATCGCATCATTTTAATATGCTGATTCTATGCTAAGTTATTATCACTGATTGGTGCACAAATATTAATACAATTTCTCGAGTACCAAATATTAGAATGTTATCTGAAAGATCAACTTTTCCATCACAGGAAAAAAAAATAACTAAAAGTTTTTTGACAAATTAAAATAGAACACATTTCTTTAAAACTGAAATAATATTTCATAATTTTACAGTTTTTTACGGTATCTTTGGTCAAATAAATGAATCATTGATGACCGTAATAGACTTCTTTAAATACATGTAATTGGTGTATGTAATCTGAGATTAAAAATAGTAAATGACAAATGATAAATCATACATGGCCAATCAAGCAATATTTGTAAGGCACAGATAGCCCATTAAAATAACTATAATATTGTTGAAATGTTTATCTTGTTGCAAAACTAATTATTTTTGTACATTAACTACTTATTTTCTTAGCAAAATATTTAAGATAATATTCATGTACAATCTAAATAATTTCAAACTTAATATTTCATGTCCACATATTTATTAGCATGCAGGACAAACCAACTTATGGCATCTGTTTTTGTAAAAGCCTTTGTATTATTTACATTCGAGTGATTCAGCTTTCTGGTTTCAAGCCAATTTGGAAATCCTAATCAAGTAGCTTAACACAAATCTATTTAATAGTGCAGTACAGAAGAACTCGACAGCCTAAGGGGTTCATACATGCCACCAGGATGTCAGAACCATGACTGATTAATGTATCAGTCCCAGAAACTACATTTTCAGCCCATGCTCATATTCCCGTACCATTAATGATACCATACAGAGCCAGAGCTCCACTAGTCTGATGTTTTTTTTGTTGAACTAAGACCAGGTTATCCAACCACACCTCAGTCTTAAGCTTAGTGTTTGTTACCTCATCTAGCCACAACATGAGTCTGCACAAACCACTTAGCTACGTAAGAGGTCAAGTACAGGAAAGAAGTCTGCATTAGCTCTTTTCAGACTTCACAGAGTCGGGCTAACCGTTGCCATTTGTACTGATTCCAGAATTAAGTGGCTTCTGGGCAAGTCATTGAGTATTTCTGGGCTTGTGAAAAGCCCTGGTCGTCATGGTAACTCCTTTGGGAATAGAATAACGCCACTGGTGGGCTTGGATTTCCAGAGTAGTCCCTTCTCTGCAACATGAAATCAAAGAGCTCTTGTCAGATTCTAACTATCGCTGGAAAGATGAATAACTAGGAGAAGGAAAATGGGCTTCAGCATACAGACTCACAATGATGATTAAATATACTTAATAAAATCTGTACATAGTGTACTGGACAAAACAAATGTATTTACTGTGCATCCAACAAAATGTAAATAAAAATGTCTAAAATGTACATTACAAAAATAAATTACCTTGAACAATTTAAGATATTGAGCAAGTTGGACACAGAATTTATGCATAGGATATATGTGAGTCTGCTTTTTTATTATTTGCCATTACATTGGTACGCTGCTATTTTTAGTAGATTCAAATCAATTGAATTCACATTGTTGAAGTAAAAAGTCTAGTCAATATTTTAAAGTGTAAAGATGTTTGTACATCATAGTTCAAGTTTGTGGAGTTGAACTTACTGTAAATATTCTACAATTCATACAAACACTAATGACAAACAGACTATGATTTATTACATTTTTGGAACCACAGTTAATAGCTTCAGCGTTTATGGGTAGCCTATAACAAAGTTAAAACATAACTTGAAGATGTTCCAAAAAGTATTTTGTGTGCGTCAGTGGGAGAAAAGGAACTCTGACCTTTTGTACGAAAGAGTACACATGGTCAATGTCACAAAATCAATTAGGGGCCTAGAAACCTCATTTTACATTATACATTTTCTTTATTTGACATTTTTAAATCCTAAAGCTTATTTATTTTTAGCTTTAAAGGAAATACATGTGTTTAGTGAGGTTTCAGATTTTTAGACCCCTTTATATATTATGTATGTCAGCTTCTGTTGATACTCAGATTTAAAATGAAACATTTTGCAAATGTGCCACAATTCAGAATAACATAACGCAGCATGAGAGAAAACAAGCGGGGGACGGGCGAGGGTGGAACATCTAATTTTGGAATTTCAATAAATGTACCAAGTGTGAAAATGACCGGAGAGGAGCATTGCATGGAATATTAGGCAGTAAATTAGCTGTTAAAATGCCTATGGATTTGGATGTCATTTTTAAATATTTATTTATTTATTGTTTGTTTGTTTGTTTGCCTGCCACTTGCTATTGAGTCACTACCATGCTATTGCTGCAGAACCAGCCAATTGGATGTTGTTAGCTAAGTGGTCAAGGCTCTAGGCTGGCTGAGGCTGAACTTTGACCTTGAGTGCCACTGAGATGGCTATCCATCATACCCCTTTGAGCAAGACACTTAACCCCAGGTTGGGGGTGAGGAGAACCACTCTAAAAGTTATTGTGCAAGTCACTCTGGATGAAAATTATTGCTTCAATCATGAGCCATTTGTTGCCAGGTCCTGCAGTATTTCAAAATGTCCAGTAAACAATTGAGCTGCAGGCCAGATCTGATTTTGGGAGTTGTTCTCTGGCAAGTACTCTCAAAAGTGTCTCAGCTGGGCTTGAGCCCCTGTATTTCTGGAAGTCATGACTTTCAAGACAAAGTTAGTGCCTCTGAGTCTACGCAATCATGGTACATACATTCTGTTCATTCATTTTGTCTGTTCCAACTTTGAAAAAAAACATAGTATTCTTTATCAGTATTTTATAGTCGTGCTCATTTTAACAAGTACCATGACTTTTTAAACCAAAGCAACAAAAACAGAAGTGCATCTTCTGTTCAAGCCATATCAGTTTTGAACTCAAAAAGTTGTATCGTTTAGCAATTGCTTGTGAATTATTCTCTAAAACAGGAACAAATGCCATCTGAATATTGGCTGAAATCTTGATTTTGCAATCTTGATTTTCAGAAAATCTGTCATTTTTCCTGGTCTCTAATCTGTAACTTAAATTGTCTCATGCTGAGAGATAAGCAGCTGTATGTGTGTGAGAAAATATATATGGTGTTAAGAAAAATGACTCCGCTGATAAGAAGAGTTCCCATTCTCTGTTTTTATTTAAGCTCCATTAGATTAGGCATGTTCGGAACATTCTCTTGCCGTTTACTGTTGCTGTCAGGAACAATTTTTTTACGAAAGATAGCATTTAACAAACTTGCTTCAAAAAAGTAACATTTCAATTCATACATTTTTGGTTTTAATATTTTTTATTGTGTGGTAATCGTTGTTACACTTTGCGTCATGCCTAACAACTTCCTTCAGCCATGATTTGATGATCAGATCACGATACAACACGTCCTCCTTACATATATATATACATAAATATATAATTCATTAATAATAATTGTACAGTATTAAGCCATAACTATTTTGCAATACATTTTCTTAAATTATTTAAATAATACAGTGTCATTGAATATAAATAAATGAGTGCAAACACATATTTCTCAGTATATAGTAGATTATATAATTGCTTCTGTGAATCCCTTTTGTCTCTCATTACCCTATGTTGGTTTTTTATCCCATCTGCTTTGAGAGACCATCTCCATCTGCCATCTCTTCAATTTGCACTCTATTTCTACATTTTACTTGCTTAAAGCTGGTGGCAGATCTCTCGACAACCTCTACAGTACCTGTAATGAGTTTGAGACATTCAATTATATCAACCAAAATTATTATTTTCCTGCCAAATGGAATAGTTATGACTATAATAATACATCCATGCATTTTGATTTATCCTTACAATACTTGAACAAAGCATTTTTAAGCAGCACAATAAATATCTCAAATTAAACAAAATATTATGAGTGAATTAAATGTAACAACCCAAACTTTCAATTCCAAAGAGCTGATCCTAATAATGTGCATCCATAAATAAGAAGTCGGTCCTCTCTGACCGGTGAACAAACAAATTACTCTTCGTGACAGAGGACCTACCAACCCTCTTATCATCATTATCCAGGCTCATAACAGGAGCATGTGGCCAGGATGCAGGACATGAAAACTGAACGCTGCTGGCAGTACATGATGAGGCACACCTGATGCTAATATTGCCTTGTCAGTGCTGCCATAAATACAGCTTTGGGTTCCCTAGTGTATTGGGGCAAGTGTTGAAGTTTAGGGATGTCATCTCCAAACCCCCACTAATTGATGGCCACCTGGTCCCAAAGTATCTGGATCTTTTCCATCTTCATCACATATGCTTTATATACACTGAGTAAAGCATATCCCCCTCGTCGTTTGTATGTTGGTTCAAAAAAATCTGCATTAACATATTACATTTATACCACTGCATTTAACCCTTTCATGCATGGTGTCCACATTTGTGGACAGTTCATTTAACTCCATTTAGGGTTCATTTATCATGGTAATTTTCTCCAAACCACTTGAGGGTAGTGTCAGTAGATTGACAGCAATAATGTAACAGTGACTACTATCTTGCATTCCAAATATTCATTGCTTAATGACATCATTAATCCAATATGGCTGACAGCGATGGCCATGTGCTAAATGCCCCAGGCATATCTGTGAGTAAATGTATTATGAATATGTTAGTATTTTTATAAACTAAAATTTAGACTTAGACTGAATTAGGCTTCAGAGAAAACAGTGACCAGTACAATCACTCTTTGTGTTCCACTTAAGAAACAAAATATTATGGGTTTGGAACATGAAGGTGAGTAAAATATAACAGGATGTAATTTTTCTTAGTGAACTACTACTTTACATTCTTGTCAAAAAATACAAAATCTTTGGTATTCAAATGGTAAATAACCTCCTGTAAGGCCTAATAGAAAACATGTCTAATTTGTGTAAAGAGTAAATGTAGGGTGCATCAGTAGAGGATCATAAAAATCGAATTAATCTCTTTAATAAGAATGTAAAATTATGTTATGCTCTGAAGATTAGCCTGCTCTGTACTAGGATTTCCAACCCAGAAAGCTTCTGTAATTAAATCAGGCCATGAGCATGGCTAGGATTTCCTCTAAACGTATGCAGAAAGCTTCTGAAAGGATTTCTGGTTAAGCTCTAGACTCTGCTCGAGGTCATTGTTCATTATGATAGATTGCTTTTGCACACTGTGCTTTGGTGTGTTATGATGTGATATGTTACAGTGGCGGCTCCTGTGACCTGATGGTAAAACGCTGCATTATTTAAAACTCATTTGTTTAGGATAAAATGTGATGGGGGCAGAAGAAAAGTGCAAGTGCAAGAAAAGTTATCATTGTAAATAATAACAGGCTAAAATAAAACATCATCATCAAGACCACCTAGATTTGGTCTCTCTGTACTTGTCTTTTTTAAATATTTTTTTTTGGCTCACCAAAAGTTTTTTTTTTTTTTTGCTAAAAAATACAATAAAATCACTAATATTGTCAAATATATGTTTTCTGTTTGAATATATTTAAAAATATAATTTATTCATGTGACGCAAAGCTGCATTTTCAACAGTCATTACTCCACACAAATATTCAGAAATCATTCTAAAATGCTGATTTGCTGCTCAAGAAATATTTATTATTATTATCAGTGTTGAAAACAGTTGAGCTGCTTAATTGTTTTTTTTATTATAGTTTTTTTTTAAACCATGATCAGTTCAATCTTACCGATTCAAAATTGTTGAAGGGTAGTGCACATATATAACTGACTTAGTCATTATATTTAATAATGAGGTCATTTTTAAGGACATAACCTCTTGAACAATCACAACCCCTTAACGACATAAAAGAACAAAACTGCTGGTGTTGCAAGGCCGTTTTAATTTCTGAACAGTATTTCTTTTGGCCGTACCACTAACAAAAACTAAGTCTAATTTATCAAGATCAACAAACTGTCTGAATGCTAACTAAAGACAATGCATTTAAGTTTCCCCAGGTGGTCAGATGAAATTGCAGTAAGATTGATTGCTGATATAAAGAAGACTATCATACATGCTCTTCTCAACTCTGTCAGTCTGGAGATCCTCACAGAACCAATCAGTCTCATCATGATTTCAGCATCATCTATGCAATTTCAATGGGCAGTTGAGCATAAAATCTAGTTCTGCGTTGTTTTTTTCTGTAGGCCTGGACGCTTGGGATGTTTATTATCTTGGCTGATGCTGTCTCTGGAAAGGGAAGGGGAATGAGGTTGTGCACTGGTGACATCTGAAGTATGTTCCCACAGCTGAGGATGGTTAGGGGGTTGTGGGGGGCTCCAGTATTACCGATAATCTGCATCTGAACTGGCCGTTTCAACAGCCGAGTTCACACACTAGCGTGTGCTTGTGCCCTCCCACATAAACACACACATACACACAGATAAATCTGGACAAACTATCTAGTGACTTCATCCTTTAAGTCATTTCTAACTCTCTCTAGACCAGTCTTTGTGTGGCCTGTCAAGCCTTTTGCCCTTCAGTTTCCACATTTCTCCTCTAAAGCCAAAATCTGAATTTAGTTCACTGGGGAGGACTGGATTTGAAAGATAGCCTTTGCTGTCACACAAGAAAAAATGCATAATCTCTTAAAACACGTTGCAATCATGCATGCAAATTGTTTTAGGTGTCAAGGCCCAATTTTGACAGTAAGTGATAGATAAAGAATTCCATATATTATTATAGGAGTGTTTTGAATTTCTGTGTTTGAGACAAATCTGTTGCTATAGTTTGTGATTTCAGCTGGAGCCAGTGGGTATAAGTTCACTCACCGACACCACATAAAAACAGAACCTCAAACACATTCATAAAGGCATCCTTGAATAATCTTATACTTGCTGTCATTATAAGTTCACTAATGTAAAGGACATTCAGATTGTAACAGATGCAAAAATGAACTGAGACCTACAATAACCGAACCCGAGTTATTATAGTTAACTAAATCTAAAACTATGTAAATAAATAAATACTATTATTTCATTGCTTGAAAAAAGTTAACTTGAAATAAAGTAAAATATAAAAGAAACCTATTCATCTAGTTTCCAGTTTAACTTGATGTAGTAAAAAAAGTTAAATAAAAAGGAATTAAAAATAGACATAAAACTAATCAAAATGACAAAAAGAAACAATAAAATTACTAAAACCTTAAGAACATTTAACACGAAAGCAGAAAATATCAAAATAAATTCAAATGTCAAATATTAACAAAAACTACCTTACAATCTCAATAATGCTAAAATAATGCTGCTCTAACAAACACTGATTTGATTTGATCTAATTAAACTAAAATAAACTAAAATAAATGACTGAACACACATTTTGTTTTTTGTCCAATAGTGAAGCATGTTGTTGCATGTTGTTGACAATTTGTAATTTGCTATTAAACAGCGTTTTATAGATTTTTTAGCTAAAATAAAATAAATACAAAGCAAGATAATGGTTGAATAAATGAATGAATGAATTTAAAATAATGTTTTTTATTTTTTTAAATAGATAAATGAAAAAATTATTACATTTAAACCTACTCTTTTGGACAACTAATATTGTAAAGTTTACGGTTAAACCACATGACAACATACCTCACATTTATGACAAATATTTATGAACTTTGCTGTTGCCTTTTGAAAAGCAACATTGCTTTGCCTATAATATTTCAAAATGATGGAAAACAGGAAAATATCTGCAAAGATACATTAGAATACCAGTGACACACAGCAGGATTTCATATTAGAATAGCTTTAGCACATTCATTTCTGAGTCTTGCACGTAACAGTCAAGGCAAGACAGCTAAATCTAGATGAATAGCTTTCAAAGAGATGTGCAGAGGTTACCTTAAATACAGTCTGAGGACTAGCTAAGACCTGATGTCTCCTCATAAAGAACACTCATTACTTTTCTTGGCCAGAGCGGTGGATGCAGACAGAGTGGTTCAGGACCTGGACTTGCAGAGCGTCCCAGACTGGGAATACATTCTCTGGATCTGTTGAGCATTTTTCCAGACTCTGATAAGCAGAAATAGATACATAAGGATATTATACACATGTATACATGCATTCATTCTCTTTATGTATATATTCCATGCAATACTGGCATTTTGATTAGTGATTGGACAAAAAAGCATGTCACTATAATATACAGCGCTTTCTTTTATTGCAGTAATGTAAAAAGCAAATCAAAGTCTTCTTGTGATAACATGGGATTACTTTTATAGCACTATTTATAGATTTGTATATTTGTTCTGTGTAACAAGATGAACAGAGTCAATTAGGATCAAGATACACATCTGAAGGATCATGTAGGAATTGAGGAAAATTGAACTGGCTTTTGAAATTGAGATTTGCTTCTTAGCTTAATACGTGCTCCAAACAATAGTCCATTATTCCGGGTAAAATAAATACTGTATTCACTGTAGCCAGAACTTGGTATAACCATAAGATATTTAGTGGAAAGAAATACAAAGTTGATGAAAAGGTTGGAATATGATGTATGATGACATGTGCAAGTTTAAGAAATAATAATAAAGTCCAATATTATCGATTTAATTAGGTTTTGATGCAGCATTCTGAAATGGACAGCAGGCTGTTAGATGCAACGCACAGCTTGCGTTTCACTTGATATCGTTGTGTGGACACAAACAAATATGTGGATGGTAAACACTGGAATATGTCAGTAATGTGGTCCAAAAGAAATAAATCACAATTACAAAAGTGATTGGCCTGGACACAAATATTCGGGGTCAATCACCACAGGGCCACAGTTCCTGGATCTGATATTTGGATTGTTAGAGTTTATTGTAAGAGGAATTAAATTGGGGATGCGAGTCTGATGCAGGCATACACTTATATATATATATATTACTCATGTATGCTTTTATCCAAAATGGAAAATGGAAGCAATCAAAATAAGAACAATGATATGCAAGTGCTATAACAAGTCTCACTTAGCTTAACGTAGTACATGTAGAAAGGTTTCTTTTTAAATTATATAATATATAAAAAGAAAACATATAGAATAGAAAAATAATAGAGCAAGCTAGTGTTAGAGGCCATATATATATTGTAATATATACTAATATTAATAATGTGTGTATATATATATATATATATATATATATATATAAACATTTTATTAAATTAAAGTAATGTTAATAATTATGTCAGCTGTCTAAAAGTGCTTGTCAAAGTCAAACTTATTTAGATGACAAAAAAAAGTAGAGCTTTACTATTTACAGAAGCCGAGCATGAATTCCTGATTGACTCTTCGGTTTTAATGTGAAACAGTGTGAGTTAAGATACAAGTAGCAATTATTTTTGTACAATTTATTACATTCGAAGTGTTAGCCACTAATTGTTAGTTTATTCCAACTATAATATCCACTGATGTAAAGTAGTCAGATTCCAGTTTATGCTGTTTTTTGCCTTCAATACTTTTAAATGATTTATGTAAATCCCTTAAAAACAACAATAGTTACAGCCTGGAATGTGAAAACACAGACAAGCAGAGTAATACAATAAGTGAAAATCCAAAAATGTTCTAGACTGTCATCCAGACACTTCAAAACGTGGCAGTGGAAACATTTTATATTTGAGAGGAAGTACACAGAGGAACTGTCTGAGCGATCATCATCATCAATGAGTTCACTTCTGTGTGTACAACTCATCCAGAATGAAATATTCATAAATGACTTATTCTGCTCAGTGGACATCAGTACTTCTCAGAGGACATTATGATACAAAATAAATTCCCTACAAGAGCAGCGGGGGGCTGTCCAAGACCTTTTGAGGGGAGAAACTAATTTTATACAACAATACAAATTAAGCTCGGATGAGCTTTATTTGTCACATACACAATTATACAGAGTATAATGAGGAGTGAAATGTGTTCTCTGCATTTAACCCATCCAAGTGTACACACTTGGAGCAGTGGGCAGCCGACTGTGCAGCGACTGTGGATTTCCTGTCGGAGCCAGGATTCGAACCCACAACCTTGGGTTACCTCAGGTTTCAAGTCCAACGCTCTATCCATTAGGCCAACGACTGCCCCTGAGCCAAAGAAGGGAAACATTTCAACATAACAATTACAGCAAGACTATCTGCACGTCTCAGTGTGCGAGAGGGAATTGGATCAGGTGCTGGAGTCCGTCTATGTGTCTCATGCATGCGTCCAAATGATTTACGAGATGCATAGCTGAGACGACGTATGTGCGGCAAATACCATAAAGTAAACGCTCTGACAGCCTCTGTCTTCACGCAGCGCAAAGATGAAGAAAATATGAATATGGCCTGGAGACATGACTCATCCACTCACCAAACCACAAGCCCACTCTGTGTATTCAAAAGCGGCCAAAACCTGTAATTATTTTGTTCTACAAGACACACCAGCATGACTGAGTAACCACGTCTAATTATAAGACATAATTATTACGTCCCAACTCCCGATCACTGATTCGACATGAAGTAGTCAAAGTGGAGGCTTATTTTTCTAAGGTCATGTTGACCCAATTGCTAATATTTATAATAACATTGTATGGTGTGATATTTCGTCACAATAAAATCTTGATTACCACTTAGCTTAAAGGGATACTATGGTGTTATGAGATTTTCTGTTCCAATGGGCAGATCACATATGAATATCATGTGTTTTCCAGACATACATAAATCTGAGAATTTTCATTCAACACATCTTGTATCTCAGCATGGTGAATTTATTATTTTTTAAAGTTACATTTCAGCATTGCATGAGTTTATGCCTCAAATTTACTTATTTTGTAAGTCCATTATGTTTTTATGACTTTGTACGTTTTTTGTAAGTTACTAGATTATTACAGGCATTCGCTTAATGTAAAGCAGCAAATTCAATTGAGCAATTCATTTTTATGCTCATTGTATGTATGTGAATCTTGGTGTTTCCATTCATTGTTTTTTTTTTCTCTTTTTATGCAATATCCCAAATTTTGCATAAAGACAGGTGGATGGAAACATTTGTTCCCCTCCGGGAACATCGAGCTGCGTCGGAACGCTAGGGGAACGCCATCAGCGATGTCCAGCTCTGAATCATAAGTGTAATCAGTCAAAATTGACAGCCAGACGTCAGGTGCGGGTGACGTCACGACCAGGATGCTTAAAAGCCCGTGATGTGCAGCCGGCGCCAGCTTTTTGTCATTCAGCAAAGCTCTCTGTGTGTGTCAGTCATTGTCTGTAGATCTGTTATTATCCAGTGAGGAAATAAGAAAGTTTGTTCTAAAAAGGCAGGCAAAGAAAGATTAGTACAGACATGTCGAAGGCAACCTGTAAATCTAAGAGGGGCGAGAGTGGTTCACAGTACAGACGGTGTGTGACTCCCTGCCCTCGCTTCATCACGAGCGGGGATACACACAGTCTGTGCGTGGTCTGCTTGGGGGCGAAGCACGCGGAGTCGGCTTTTGAGGAAGCCGGCTGCCCGCATTGTGAGCGGCTTCCCATTCACACGCTTCGCTCCCGGAGAGCTCTCTTCGAGGAGGGAGTTTTCGCGAGCGCTCCTCACGGTGCTGGCCCCGCCTCCGCTGAGGCGGAGCGGTGGCTGCACTCGTGGGGCTCGCAATTGGATTTGGCAGAGGGATTAGAGACGGCTAAACCCCTATCTCTGTCCTCACCTGCCAGATCCACTGCCCGTTCTCTGGGTTCGGAAGCCCGTACTGCGGTTTCTTCCCCTCAGAGGGCGGGGCCAGTGTTTCACCTATCTCCCTCCGAGGAGGAAGATGTGGAGAGCACTGGTTTTTCGCCCACTCTATCCCCACAATACGAGGAGTTATTAGAGGTAGTTACTCGTGCGGTTGCCAAGTTAAATATTAATTGGCCCGCCGATGATCAGACTGAAGAGCAGCGAAGTAAGCTAGATGAACGCTTTCTGCATAGTAAGTCACTACCTCACGCGGAGCCTGCCTTTCTTTCCCGATCTTCACACTGAGGTGTCGAGATCGTGGAAAAGGCCTTTTCTTCACGCCTATTTATCCCCCTCTGATTATTATGGTAATGGCGGGGTTATGAGTGTGGTTAAGTGGTTACAGAGCGTGCCCGGGTTGAACAGGCGCTTGCGAGCTATCTGGCACCCGGTGCGGCATCGTCTCTGAAAACTCGGTCTTGCCCACCAAGCCGCTGCGTGGGTCATCAGCGCTGTTGGGCAAAGTGCGGCAGCAGGTCAGGCAGGTGCATGCCTTCACACTATGGCTGTGCTTCAGGCATATCAAGCAGACCTGCTGAAAGAGCTAGATGAGGGCGAGCAAATCGTTCAAGTGATGTAGGAGAACTGAGGAGAACCGCTGATTTAGCTCTCCGGCGCCACTAAGGAGACCGCCCGTGCCATTGGGCGGTCTATGGCAGCAATGGTGGCAGCGGAGAGGCACTTATGGTTGACTCTGTCCGACATGAAAGAGAAGGACAGAGTCGTCTTGATGGATGCCCCGCTTGCGCCTTCTGGGCTGTTCGGCGACGCCGTTAACGCGGTCGTCGACAGGTTCCAGGAGGCTTCTAAACAGGCGGCGGCATTTCAGCGGTTTCTCCCTCGCCGCTCTGTAGCTCTAGGGGCTGCTGGGCGGGAGCAGCCCCAACCGTGTACCAGCTCCTCATATAGGGAGGTCCAAAGGCAGAGCGTTGCCGCTCGTGCTCCCCCGCAGCGGGACCGAGGTCGACAACGCTCTAGAAAATCGAGGCTTTCGGAGACGAGGCCCGACCTGAGGGTCGTGCTTCAGTCTAGGAAGCCCTCGATGAAGCGGTCCTGACGTCTACGCAGGACTGTTGAGGGCGGCCCCTGCTGGGGAAGAGCGGGGTGCACCGCATTACGGTGTCCGTCTCTCCTCAGCGCCTCTGGAGATCGCCTGCCAACCCTGCCAGAGTTCCAGGGCGCAGCGGTCTCCCGCGAGTGCTTTTCTCAGTTCTTTCCGCCCGGAAACGTAGCGGAGCTGAGAGCCTCGCCACGCCTTCAGGGATCTCCCGAGCAGCTACATCGGTGGCTTCCTGCCGGTCCTCCGTGTCAGGGCATCGATCTAGCAGCTCCAAGTACCAGAGGCCAGTCTCGAGACTGGCTCCTTAGTAGATTATTTAGCAGCGTGGAAACTACTGCCAAATGTATCTCGTTGGGTCCTGCAGACTGTAGAGAAAGGCTATCGTATTCACCCGAGCTCCGCCGCCACCTTTCAAAGGGTTGTGTCTCACGAGCACAAATCCCGAGCAGGCTCTGGTATTAGAACAAGAGGTCAGCTCTCTTCTGAGGAAGGAGGCCATCGAGGTGGTCCCTCCTCTCGACAGAGAGTCCGGGTTCTACAGCCGGTACTTGTTCCAAAGAAGGATGGAGGGTTACGTCCAATTTTAGATCTGTGGCTACTGAACCGCTCAGTCAGCTGCCTGAAGTTCAGAATGCTTACTGTAAAACAGGTCGTGTCTCAGATCAGATCCGAGGACTGGTTCGTCACGATAGATCTAAAAGACGCTTATTTCCACATATCCATCCTTCCCAGTCACAGGAAGTTCCTGAGGTTCGCTTTCAGGGGCAAAGCTTACCAATATCGGGTTCTTCCTTCGCCCTAACACTCTCACCCCGAACTTTACGGCGCGTGGATGCCGCACTGGCTCCTTTGCGACTCCAGGGCATCCGCATACTCAACTACATCGACGATTGGTTGATTTTAGCTCATTCAGAGCAGTTGGCGGTTCGACATCGAGATGTCGTTCTCGCTCACATGAAAGAGTTGGGGTTAAGACTAAATGCAAAGAAAAGTGTGCTGTCTCCATTCCAGAGAACCACTTATCTAGGCGTGGTGTGGGATTCGACCACGATGCAGGCACGATTGTCCCCTGCTCGGATCGAGTCGATTCTCAACACGGTCAGGAGAGTCAGAGAAGGCCTGTCACTCACTGTCAAGCAGTTTCAAAGACTGTTGGGTCTGATGGCAGCAGCGTCCAACGTGATACCTTTTGGCCTGCTGTACATGAGACCCCTACAGTGGTGGCTCAAGTCCAAGGGGTTCTCCCGAGAAACCCATTCCGCATGATCAAGGTCACGGCGATGCCTACGTGCCTTGGACATGTGGAGGAAACCTTGGTTCTTGTCTCAGGGCCCGGTCCTGGGAGCTCCTTGCCGCCGCGTAACGCTAGCGACGGATGCATCCCTGACCGGTTGGGGAGCGGTCATGAGTGGCCACCCTGCCCGCGGTCTGTGGAGTGGTCACCATCTCACGTGGCACATCAACTGCCTGGAGATGTTGGCCGTGTTTCGAGCACTGAAACACTTTCTTCCGGACCTAAGAAATCACAATGTGCTAGTACGCACCGACAACACAGCTGTGGTTTCTTATATCAACCACCAGGGAGGTCTGCGTTCGCGCCCCTTATGCAAGCTGGCGCACCAGATCCTTGTGTGGTCCCAGGACAAGTTCCTCTCGCTGAGAGCGGTCTATATTCCTGGGCATCTCAATATAGGAGCAGACATCCTGTCGAGACAGGGGCCGAGGCCCGGGGAATGGAGGCTTCACCCCGAGGTGGTGAAGCAGATTTGGAGAGTTTTTGGCCAGGCACAGGTGGATCTGTTTGCGACTCGTCAGACATCGCACTGTCCCCTCTGGTACTCTCTGACTCATCCGGCTGGGCTGGATGCTATGGTACAGACGTGGCCGAGGCTTGTACGCTTCCCCCGATCGCTCTGCTCCCGGGAGTTCTAGAGAGTGCGCCGGGACGAGGTCCGGCTGTTGCTAGTAGCCCGTTCTGGCCGGGCCGAGTATGGTTCTCGGACCTGATTTCTCCTCGACGGCTCCCATGGGAGATTCCAGTCAGGAGAGATCTCCTCTCGCGGAGGGCATGATCTTTCACCCCGCCCGGAGTTATGGAAGCTGTGGGCGTGGCCCCTGAGGGGCGCGACTCATAGGCCAGGTCTCTCAACCGAGGTTGTTGAGACCATTCTCCAATCTAGAGCTCCCTCAACGAGGAAACTGTATGACCTCAAGTGGAGACTCTTCACTTCTTGGTGTGGAGACCACCAGCTCGACCCAGTTAACTGCCCGATTGGTACAGTACTGGAGTTTCTGCAGGCTCGGTTCTCCGCAGGGTTATCCCACTCCACCCTGAGGGTTTATGTGGCAGCTATAGCGTCTTACCACGCCCCCATGGGTGGACAATCAGTGGGCAAGGACCCCCTGATCATACGTTTCCTCCGCGGTGTGCTGAGGCTCAGGCCTAGAGTACGGTCCAGGGTCCCTCCTTGGGATCTCGCTGTGGTGCTAGAAGCTCTCTGCAAACCTCCGTTTGAACCCATCGAGCAGGTGTCAGAGCGTCTTCTTACGCTGAAGACGGTGCTACTTTTAGCCATATCTTCGCTGAAGAGAGTTGGGGATCTACAGGCCCTCTCGGTGGCCTCTATAGACTTTACGCCCGGTCTGGCGAAAGTCTTTTTGTACCCTCGTGTGGGGTACGTCCCTAAGGTCCCCTCCTCGGTACCACGGCCCGTTGTACTCCAGGCCTTTTGTCCTCCTCCTTCAGGGAGCCCAACCAGGAAAAGCTTAACTGTATGTGTCCAGTGCAGCACTGACGCATACGCCCACAGAACTGCCCTGTGGAGAAAATCGGACCAACTGCTGGTATGCTACGGTCCTCCTAAAAAGGGTTTTCCAGCTGCTAAGCAGACCCTTAGCCGGTGGATAGTGGATGCCATCATAGTTGCCTATGAGTCCTCTGATCTCCCCTCGCCTTTGGGGGTCAAGGCTCACTCAACCCGAAGTATGGCGGCCTCAAGGCCTTTTTTCGCAGGTGTCCCTATTCAGGACATTTGTGACGCTGCTGGGTGGTCTACGCCCCTAACCTTCGTCAGATTCTATGACCTAGATCTGCAAGCCACTCCTGGCTCTGCTGTTCTCTTGCCGTAGTGGGCTTTCCACACACTGAGCAGGGATTGGTAATTCTGGCGGCGTGGACATCTCGTTCCCCTAGCGTTCCGACGCAGCTCGATGTTCCCGGAGGGGAACGTCCCAGGTTACGTATGTAACCCTGGTTCCCCGAGGAGGCGCTGCGTCGCAAGGCCATACTTCCGGCATCCCTACTAGAGCTTTGCTTCAAGGTTCAAGGTTCAAGGTTCAAGGTTCAAGGTTTCTTTATTTGTCACATGATAAATTATACAGGGTATAATCAAAATTGAAATGTAGTTCAAATCAGGTCCGCTCAGTGGACAGTGCAAAGAATTAAAAAGAAAATATATATATAAAAATAAAAATAAGGTCAAAATTAAATTATATAAAAGTAACACCACACAAGAGTATATATATATATATAGGTAAAAAAGAAATAAGAAAAATGTGCAATAGAATAAAGAAAAGTGCAAAACAGTAAAACAGTAAGATGTGCAAAACAAATTGGATGTGCAAAAACAGTATATGGGACTTAATAAATATTAGTATAAACAGGAGGGATGAGAGGGATGTGCAACGGTTGTACTGGGTATGCACACATAGCGGCAATATGGATGATGAGAATATGAATGTTTTGTTATTTTTACAGATAATAATGAGTCTTGTGAAAGTTTATGGAACAGAGTTTGTGTTAAGGAGCCTGATGGCCTGAGGGAAGAAGCTCTTCCTCAGTCTCTCTGTCTTTGCCATCAAGCTCCTGTAGCGCCTGCCAGATGGCAGTAAACGGAAAAGATGGTTACCGGGTGGTTTGAGTCTTTGGTGATTTTAGCCGCTCTGCTTCTGCAGCGTTTGAGGTAGATGCCCTGCAGAGAGGGAGTGTAGATCCTGAGATGCGCTCAGCTCACGACTCTCTGTAGAGCTTTGCAGTCCTGGTTTGTGGCATTATTATACCACACTGAGATGCACTGAGTCAGTACACTTTCTATGGCCCCTGAATAGAAAGTTTTCAGGATAGCTGGAGAGACCCTGAATTTCCTCAGCTGTCGCAGATGGTACAGTCTTTGCCTGGCTTTCTTAACCTGAGTTTGAATGTGTGTAGTCCATGTCAGGTCCTCGGAGATGTTTACCCCGAGGTACTTGAAGCTGCTCATTCCTGGAAGCTGGCGCCGGCTGCACATCACGGGCTTTTAAGCATCCTGGTCGTGACGTCACCCGCACCTGACGTCTGGCTGTCAATTTTGACTGATTACACTTATGATTCAGAGCTGGACATCGCTGATGGCGTTCCCCTAGCGTTCCGACGCAGCGTCTCGTTCCCTCGGGGAACCAGGGTTACATACGTAACCTGGGACGATTGCAATGCATTGTAATTGCAATGCATTTATTGTAACAACATTGTTTTGCTAACTTTGATGCCACACTTCAATCAATGGTTTATAATTGAAATGTTTAAAATATTAATATTTCTTGTTACACGCACCTCTCATTTAACTTCAGAAGACATTGATTCATCAACTGGGCTCACAATGGATTTTCGTTGTGTTTGCTTTGCATGGTTGTTAAAGGATTAGCTTTGGAGCTCCTGTACAATTGCATTATATGGACTCACAAAGATGGATTATTTTTTTGTAGAAATCTTTGTTCATATGAAGAAAGTGAGTCATATCCATCTGGGACAGCAGAAGAGTGAGTAAATGCTGAGAATATGTTCATTTTATTCCTTTAAGGTGTCGAGGGTGTTAAGAGGAGTTTGTGAGGCTCCATAAGGGCCATTATATGTATTACAAGCCTGGTTAAGTGCATTTACAATGCAAAAATGTTTCTGAAAGGCACTCTGAAATGAATTTGAATTGGCTTACATAATAAAAAACAAATCAATGTATTTACTTTTTTGCATGTTTCACTATACTTTTTAGAAACATGACTCATCCACAACAAAGCACCATTATGGAAGACTAAACTTAAATAAAAGCAGAAAGGAAAGTGCTTTATCTGACATAGACTGACACGGTCTCTGGAGTGATGCTCCAGCATCTATACAAACAAGCGCTTTGAATCCCCCTGAACACTTCCCCCAGCTACATGAAAGAGCGCTTTTTTTCTTTTTGATAAAATATAAAGCTGAAATTACATGAAATAGAGGGCAAAAGATACAAGGGCATGAATTTCACTGCATGCTTCTAAAACATATTTTATTGAGCTGGAACTGAAGAGGGTAGTTATTTTGCTAAGGTTACGGAGCATAAGAAATGTTGAGAGATGTGAATGAAACTGACAGTATGAATTATTATTACACAGTGGATATATGGGATGCAGTGGTGTGTAAAACACCTGAACTTACTTTCAATATAATGAAAGCTCTCACCTAAAAGATCATTTAGTGGCAGATACGGAAATCATACTGACGTCATTAATATTAATAGTAAACAATCAATTAAACTATTTTTGCATTTAATGATTCTGACGATGCACATTTGAATGGAATTTGTCAAAGACCTCTAAAAAAAAAAGTCTACTACAGGTCAGGATATTTGTACAATACACATTTTTTTTACCAAATGATTTTTTCAGGGCACTTCAGAAATTATTGCCTTAATCCCTTGATAAACGAAAGTGGGTTCAAATATCCATAATAAATATATTTGAGGGGAATAGTCTCTTAAGCAAGCTGAATTGCAGGCTATAAAAAGTAAATCATAGCATTGTTCAAATTTTCTGCCAATGTATAACTTTTTTGGGGGAGGGGATGCAATGTACTTGACTTAGAAATAACCACAGTAATTTTATCCAAATATAATTTCTAAAGGATTGTCGTTATATATAATTTTGCTGGCTCGGTCATGCTTTGAGAACAGACAGAAACCAAACAGACTATAGCAAACCTAATGTTTTCCATTTTCACATGAGAGGTGTCTGGCGCGTCTGATTGGTGCTTTTATTTTAGGTTTAGGTCCTGCAATTTGTCTTTTTTGCCTTTTTAAGTAATGATAACAGTGTTCCCTACTTCACTACAGGACTAGATGTAAGTGCGCCTTCCAGTAAGTCATGGCCAATTGTGGCTTTTATGTGAGAAACGGTCTGAAAGCACCATTGGAATTTTGTTTGGTAGCATGCAGGACAGTATCAAGCCAGTTAGAGCCTAACTGATAGAGTTCCCCCATCTGCCGTGTGAATAAATGCTTGTGGAATGCAGCAGTCTGTATCATCACCAGCAGCTAATATTCAGCTTTCACACCTCAGCTCACAGTTAAAAGGATTAGGCAGCTCAGTAGCAGTAAAAGCCCATCTCACTGGCTTCATCCCATATCACACCATCTGAGTCCTGGCATGTGCAGCATGTGCTTTTTTTCTGGTAAACCACTCTCTCCAAATGAAAATAGCTTTGGCCTTAGAGGCTTTTAGCCTTCAGTCTTATGTATTACATCACAAAGCTAAAACATTCAAATGCTCAAATGAAGAAACCAATATATATGTATATGTATACATTTGAATCATCATATTTAAAGATGATTGTCAATTATGTTAGTAGTTTGTTTTACAAGAAAATACTATTTCAACCAGTCTTACATTTAATGCAATGTGTTTACTTCATGTGTAATTATATTAAACATTCCACAAACTGTATGTGTTGCCTAGTATTTTTTACATTACTCATGCAGATGATATGCAAATTAACAAACTCTGCATGCCTCAGGGTTGCTTCAACAGACTCTTCATTATTTGTTTATTTTTTATGCAAAGCTCTGAAGCTGTAGAAGACTTTTAAAATAGTCACAGTGGCTTTTTATTATTTGTTTGTGTTTGTTTCAAGTCAGGTTTTGCCTACAATGTTGGAACCTGCCAATGGAACACTGCTGGATACACATTAACTAATGTAATAATACAAATAAAAAATACAGAAAGTTTGTTTGAGAGTTCGATTTAGGGTCGGGAGATATAAAAGATCAGTATAAAAACAACAGAATTAAATTAAATAATCAAGATCTACAGTATTGATGTGCAATGAAACCTATATTTTGTGTTTTTTTATTTTATGTGTATCTTGTATTTATGTTGGTTTGATGAATAAAATGGATAATAAATAACTGAATCCAGTTAGCACTGCTCATTAATCCCAAGGATCCTGTGTAGTTCATTGCAGACAGTTTGATGGGAACAGAATGTAAATGAGCATTCTATAACGCATAATGAATTCAGGTCTAAATTCTTATCTCTGTGATTGATTGGGACCCGTCTGACCTCTCTAAATTGAGTAAAACAGAACTTCTAGAGAATTTCTGTTACTGCCCTTGGCATTATTTCATTAAAGGGAAATATCTGTATCATAAAGGACATACTCAGACAGATGCAAAATGAAAGAGATTTTCACCTGCTATCCACATAACTATTTTTCAGACAGAACACACCCAATTACCTACAGACAAGCTTGAATAACAATGTTGTATTGTTTCAGATAAATAAGAGAGAAGTAGGGGTCCTAGCTTCTTAAGGATGTTAATGGTGGCAAATTGAGCACAAACAGTCTTTTTCTCCCACCTCAGACCATGTTCAAATTGATTTGATTTGAAAGGCACAATGTGTCCATTCAAATCCACACAGAGTCCAGTGTTTTCTTGCAGGAAGGTTTGAGCTAATGGCTGCATCTATTGCCCTTGGTTGTTGTTTCTATTGTATTTATTTATTTATTTTTTCTCAAACACATGAGTCATTCAATCTGTCTCATCTCAGGGGTGTTTCATTTTTGTACCTCCATCTGGAACACAGACGCTTTGGATTGTTTGAAGCTTTCCTGATTGATCCTGAAGTTATGTTTAAAATAAAGCTGATAATCAAACTAAATATTATGAGTTATCATTATCTATAATCATTAAAAAGAACAATTTGCATTCATTCAATTTAATTGATAATCTTTTTAAATTCCCTTTAATTCCCATTTCTTGTTGAAATTGCAATGTCAAAATAATGAGCAATAATATTGCAAAAATGAAAAATAAACTGTGAGATACGTAGTTGTAAAAATAAAATTGCAATTATTCAAAAGATTATGATATTGCACAATAATCCCAAAATAAAATTGTATCAAAAACGTATATATGCCTGACAAAGATGAAGCAATTTAACACACCTGACTGCCATCATTACACTGGGAGCATCCAAACATTTCCCCAAACAGTCTATGTCTTGCATTACAGAGTTTAAACTCTTTTCAGTAGAAATCCAGGTGAGATGAATGTCTTACCTAACTCCTTGCTCCTGAGCTCATTTATCATCTAAACAAAAGTCTGCATGGAAAATAAGCGCACTGCATTATTGTTTGTTGGTTTGTAACTATTAATCTACTACACCAATCATCAAGAATCACTGTTCTATGGCCAGGGCCGTCGCTAGGAATTCTGGGCCCTGTGCACTGAATTTGCTATGTAGCCCCCTCAAAATCACATTCAGTTATAGTGTATATGAGTTGCAATCGTAAAATGTCCAACAACTTTTTGGGTGATGGATCATAGGGCCTTCAATTGGAGTAAATAAATGAATAAATTACACAGGACAGAAATTATAGATATTACTGAATTCACTACAAATGTACCAAACTTATTAATGCATATTTTTCACATATAATTTGTTCTGTTGAACACAAAATACAATTTTGTAGAATGTTACCAAACCATTTTGGTTTCACTTGATTTCTACTATAAGGACAAACAATTATTGAATTTCTCAAATTATGTCCCACAGAAGAAATAAATTCATACAGGTTTGGAATGACATTATGTTGTTTTTTTAAGATATTTATAAGATATTATTTATAAGATATTTATTTTTAATCATGCCCTTATTGAATACAATTTTACTTCAATTAACATTCACTGGAACTAAATATCTAAAAAGAAAGAAATATCCAGAGTTTAACGAACTAGTAGGAAGACGTCACAAGAAGTAAAACCATGGTCTTCATTACCAGTTATACGGATGTTAAAATAAGTAGCCTAATAGGCTAATAAACTATAAAAGTTGTAGTAAAAAAATAAAATCCTAAAGATAAAGAAACTACAATACAGTTTCTATGAAATTAAAATAGCATATTCCCCAATATGTAATAACAGCAACATAATAGATACATTTCTGCCAACACATAGGTTTTTTATACAGTGTTAATAAGTTAAAGTTAAATTACTATGGTGCTGAATTGGCAAGCCATTAGCGTTTTGCAATATACCTCATTGTCATGTCTGTTTTCAGCCAGCATCACTAACCTTTCTCATATCACACGACTGTATAACAATTCTGAGTCACATCTGAATGGATTAAGTGACGCGCTGTTTATCTCTTATAAATCGTGGCAGAAGCGCGGTGCGTTAGCGCTGTACAGGTACTGATCAGAGGATCCCGCTCTGCTCTGACGCGCGGCTGGCGGATGCATCGGGGAGAGCTGCTTCGCGCTTTTGGAGTATTTGCTTTATGCTGTTTCGAATGGGCTGTAATTTAAAAACAACGCCTAATATCGGGGAGCCCCCCTCCCCCCACTAGCGACACCCCATCTATGGCAAGGAAATCACACAATCCCTCATTAGGAAATAAAACAAACAGCACATCTTTAACTTCACATGAAGGGAAGCACATGCTTTGATCACATGGAGTCACTGCTGTATGCTCTGTTTTCAGTTTTAATATATGATCTGGGAAGATTCAACTACTGAATGAATAGCTATTTTCATATCAAAATAACACAGATTTTAGTCATAGGAAGTGACTTCCAAGACCACCCACAAAACAATAACAAACACAAAGCAGGACTCACTTAAATATTCCATAAAGGATATAATGGAAATGTATGTCTTTTTTTTTCTAAATGCAAACAGTGTGTTGTATACTGAATTCTATCATTGATAGAATGATGGAATTCAGTATATACTTTTGTACTAAACACACTGTATATTATTCAATATTAACCCCCCGCCCTTCAAACATATACACCACACAGTTTTATAAATTTAGATATTTTAGTAATGCTTCATTAAACAAATCCACAAAAGTTAACACGTTGGGGTCAAAACGTCTGTGACCACTAATGAAAGTGTTTCTGTTCTGCCTCTTTTTACTCCACTTTGTTTGTTTCCATGTTTAAATTAGATTTTGATGCATATTTTCAGTGTGGTCTGAACACTGAACTCAGTATATGCTAAATGAATAATGGAGAAACCACCAGACATACCATTGTTGCTGTCATTTGTCTTGACAGACAAATAAAGACGCAAAGCTTCTTTATAGCTTCAGTAACTTCAGGTAACCTTTAAGTTTCGTAGCTCAGAAAGACTCTTTGACAGATAAACACTTGACTGCATTGTGATGGGACTACTGCGGCATTTCCAGGTCATTTTATTAAAGCAATAGGCAGTGGCTCACAAAGGATGCTTCTTCTGATACGAGGGGTAAAATGTCAATCTGCAGTCAATGATGAGAGACAACACACCATCATGGCATTTAGTTGTGATATTTAGCCTTTTTTGTTGATTGACACTATAGGCCTTTCTACACTGTGTCGTTGTTGATGCCAGCTTTTGCAAAATTGGGTTCATAAGAACACAAGCATATTTGCAAAGATTAATAATTTCTGATAACTCATGAGTTGATGTGAATTACAGGACAATATGAGGACTGGAATGACAAACTCATTGAGCATGAAATGTGCATTACGATTTTGATTTGTCACGATGATGGTATAGTTAAACAGCTGTCTTTTAATTACAGTAATGGTACATTTGTCAAATATTCATATTACTGAGATCTTTCTGTATTGGGGACAAATATAACAAATACAAATTCAAAGATACTATAACCCAAAGATGATAGATAACAGCTATGAACACAAGTAGCATTCAATCATACTTTAATAAATATCACATTACATGCCATAATATACTTACTGTACTCAGTCAGTACAACTAGTTCTAGATCTGTAGGAATAAGAGGAATGTTTGCTCTGTAATAAGGTCAAAAAGAACAAACTATTTAATTAACTACTCAAGGGACTACTTTATTTTGGATTATCTTCATTTGAATCATTTTGGAATACATAAAGCTTAAAATACAGTACAATGAAAACAGTTACCAACATAACTGGCATCCAGGGGGAGTTATAAAAAGAGAAACGTTTAAATCATAAACAGTACAGAAGACAGAATCTGTCTACAAAATGCCTGTCATGATTCTGATCGGAGGAGCTGGCGCTGGACAGAATGTGAGAGATTGCAGTGACATTATTGATGAAACACGTCAGAAAGCACGTTGCAAGCAAGAAATGTCAGGAGAGATTATATAACTGATAACAAAACAATGAGTGTTTTAACATTTTATGTGTACGGTTCAGGAACAAAACTTCCCATTGGAGCCTCATTCGTAAGTTTGGAAGGGAATCATCTCAACCTCATAAAACTTATAAAAAATGTACGTCAGCATCTGTGACTTTTTCTAGAGCAGATTGTAGAGCTCTTTTTGTAGATTGTTGAGTGTGATACTTTTCAGCATGCATCTCTCTCTCTCTCTCTCTCTTTAAATTGTAATACAGTGGAATCCCAAAGTCCAAGACCACATTCAATTTAGAATTTAAAAAATATATAATAAATCACAATGAATCAATTTCATTTAAAAGTTGAATTTTAAAATGATCATAAATTTATTTTATTCAATGTTTTTCTACTTATTTGTTTAGTCTTCCTTTTTGCTTTAATAACAGTATATTCTTTGTGCAGAGCAAAGTCTTAAATATTTTCAATGTTCTTTGTTTGTCACCCCACTGGAACCCACTGTTATTTTGTTCTTAAGTATATAAAGTAATGTTCTTGCAATCAAAGACTTAGTAATCAAGAGTGTGACAAGACAGTGTTATAGCACTTCTGCAGACTGTACAGCTTACGAAACGAGGTAGAATAATCTGCACCAATTTCTGTTGTGTGTTGACACATTTAGAACTGTAACAGGTCCCTTCAAAACATCTTCACAACAACTTAAAAGTTATGAACATGACAAAATGACATCCTTTTTTAAATCATGATGTCATTGAAACCTACTAATGGGCAGATTTGCTGATCATTTGAACTAAAGTACAATTTTGATTTAGAATAAGCTGTATTTTGAGGCACACAAAATGTTGAGTTGTTAAGATTTTTTTATGTTTTTGAAGAAAGTATTTTAGCCTCATTAAGGCAGCCTTTATTTGATACAAAAAACAGCAATATTGTTGTTCTGTTTATATAATATATGTACTCCAATCATATGCCGATTTTGCTTGGTGTTCAAGAAACATTTTATATTATTATTGTTATATGTTGAAAGCTGATGTGCCTTTTTTAGAAGGTGGTACTTTTTCTTTTTTTTTCTTAACAAAATAAAAGCATTTTGTCACCAATGACATGTTAAATGCATTAAAAGTGACAAGAAATGATATACATATATATATATATTTTTTTAAGAAGAATAAAAAACATTCTTAATGACCCCAAATGTGTAAACAGTAGTATTTGTTAGGCCTGTTGTGAGGCGGAACTCACAAATGCACACATTTAGATTGTATCATTCAAATAAATGAACAATCTGTTTGTTTGACAGAGTGACTCTTATCTTGCCTGTTTTCTCTTGGTGAAATGACTTTGGCGATTTATAAAGGAACTGGGCACTTGCCAACATCTTCCTCTAGAATCAATGACTGTTGAAATGTATTATGCACAAAAGGAGGTCTGCAGGATAACAGTCGTCTGCTCCACAACACTGGACATCCTGTTCTAAAATACACAGGCAAAGATAGGGACATGACACTGAAGTGCTCCATTCGACCAGCGATATAAATAAATATAATAGTTTATTAATTCTTGGATCGCCTTCCTAAGCTTTAAATAAGTTAACTGATAAACAACAGACTGCACTTAATGATCTTTTGTTTTAGAGAAATAGGGAGGGGAAGAATCTGTGACAGAAAGATTGAAAGAGACATCAGCATCTTGAAGCTTTGATTCCATCTGTTTGTTTTAAGTAGCTTTGCAGAGATAAGATCTGTTGATTATTTACAAAGATAAGATTGCACAGAGAATAGCATGAAGCTACTGCATCTGTTTACTATGATTTTTGTATTTACTTTTGTTTGACAAGGTTGTGTGAACTGACCCGCTGTAAAACTTCTCAGCAAGGGGCTGAGATAACTATTTGTCTCGACACAAAACTATTTGTGTGTGTGTGTGTGTGTGTGTGTGTGTGTGTGTGTGTGTGCGTGCGTGCGTGCGTGCGTGTGTGTGTGTGTGTTTTCAATGTTGGTGGAAAGGAAACCAAAGTCATAAGGAGATATTTTTGGACTGACAAACACATATTTTCAAAGGGGTATGAAAAATGGTAAGTGAAAAATGAAACCAAACAACCAAACCAACCAACCGATAAATAAATAAATACAAACTCAAGCAATTCTCAACGGCTCTTTAGATAACAAGATAATCTTCAAAGTATGATGCAGTAGTCTCTCTATCAGAGTGTGCTTTAACATTTAGACTACCTGATCAAAGGTAGGATCAAAGGATCAAAATGCTGGTCATGCAAGACACTGCTTAATATTCTTATACTAGCACCATATGTGGTGACACAATATGACCATCCAAATCTATAAACATAATATGGATTATGGCCATAAATAGAAACAATTTTGTATGTTTTTTGCAAAACAAATCTTTATATTTGAAAAAGAAATTGAAATATTAGCTACTACAATTTAAAATAACTGGTTTCAATTTATGCACAAAATGAGCTCATTTCTAATTTGATGCCTGCTACAGGTCTCAAAATAGTTGGGACAGGGGCATGTTTACCATGGTATAGCGCCTCCTCTTCTTTTCCATACAGTTTGAAGATGTTTGGGCATCAATTACGAGGTTATGAGGTCATTTCTGGAGTTTTGGATGATGGAATTTGATCCCATTCTTGCCTGATATAGGTTTCCAGCTGTTGAAGAGATTGTGGTCATCTTTGATATATTTTTAATTTAATGATGAGCCAAATTTTCTTTACAGGTAAAAGATCTGGACTGCAGGCAGGCCAATTTAGCACCTGGATTCTTCTACTATGAAGCCATGCTGTTGTAATAGCTTTAGTGTGTAGTTTTGCATTGTCCTGCTGAAATACATGTCATCTGGAGGGAAGCATATGTTGCTCTAAAAGCTTCATATACCTTTCAGCATTCATAGTGCCTTCCAGAACATGCACCCCTTATGCACCCCCATCCCATCAGATATGCTGGCTTTTGAACTGAACACTGATGACACGCTGGAAGGTCTCCCTCCTCTTTAGCCCGGAGGACACGGTGTCCATGATTTCCAACACGAATGTCAAATTTGGACTCATCTGACCATAGAACACTTTTCCACTTTGAAATAGTCCATTTTAAATGAGCCTTGGCTCACAGGACATGACGGCGCTTCTGGACCATGTTCACATATGTCTTTCTTTTTACATGATAGAGCTTTTGTTGCCATCTGTATATGGCACGGCGGATTGTGTTTACCGACAGTGGTTTCTGGATAAATTCCTGGGCCCATTTAGTAATGACAATACAAAAAGTTACTCACAGTTAAAATCCAGCAATGAATTGTGCCTTGTTTGAAACAAATCCATGGTAAAATTAGGTGAACAAAGGACCGAGTTCTTACTGGAACCTCATTAAACATAAACTTCATCCACTCTTTCCGTATGTTGGGATCAGAAGGAAGGCAATACAAAGACTGTTTTTCCACAGCTTAGCACTGGACAGCATCTTGATGTCTTGGAGCATCTTTATCGTTTGGTTTCTGCATAGACCTGTGTTCACCTCTCGTTATTTACACGACATGTGAATTATTTTGATATATTTATTCTAAAACATAACAAGGTCGATGATTTTTAGCAATACAATTAATATGTATGGCACAAATGGCATTTATAGTCTGTATCTCCTATATTTCCTTAATGTGTTGTTCCTTTGACGTCTTGAACATGGTGTCACGTGGAAGAGGATACGCATCCAATGATATGCAGATGGTGTTATGCATAGTAAAACTAGAAGGTGATTTCGGGGAGGAGACGAGGTGGAGATGTTCTTAGGTACTATCTTCGCCTGACCGGTATTTTTAAATGGATTTTTGCACAGGTTCTGGGGTACGCATGGTTTTATAAATCGGAAATCTCTTGTGTGTACACAAAAACTAGCTTTTTGGCCTATGTACACATTTAGGATGGAATCTACAGAGAGCTTTATAAATGAGACCCCTGGTGATGTCATTTTCTCTGGACTGGGAAAGGGATCATATCCAGCCAAGCAGCCATAGAAAGTATCTAAAATCCTTTCCTGTGCCCACTCAGGGGTTGGACGCAACTGAAGCAATCATGTTTAATATTGATTGCCCTATTCAAGCTCCACATTCAAAACTGGAGGATATGAAATCCCATTGAATCAATCCGATGGTTGATTTTATTTCAACATTTAAAGAAAGCTAGCTAGCTGATTGACAAGTTCTCAAGGTGACTACACAATGAACGTTTTACGAGAGCTCTCATTTATGAGTACAGCCTAATGACAGTAAGAAAACAGCTTCAAGTATCTCAGAGTTACTATTATTTATTTTTTTTGCAGCCGTGGCCTAATGGATAGAGCGTTGGAACTTGTAACCCGAGGTTGTGGGTTT
Organism: Gymnocypris eckloni scoliostomus; assembly: GCA_027564155.1. NCBI lineage: Eukaryota > Metazoa > Chordata > Actinopteri > Cypriniformes > Cyprinidae > Gymnocypris > Gymnocypris eckloni. The sequence goes on from CM050416.1 coordinate 28,334,245, forward strand.
GAATCTCGGCTCCGGCAGGAATTGTCCATGACTGAGGTGAGACCCTTGAGCAAGGCACCGAACCCCCAACTGCTCCCCAGGCGCTGCAGTGCCGGCTGCCCACTGCTCCAAATGTGTGTGCACTTGAATGGGTTAAATGCAGAGAACACATTTCACTGCTGGTTAAACTCTGTATAATTGTGTATGTGACAAATACAAAATTCTTCTTCTTCTTCTATTCTTCTTCTTCTTCTTCTTGTTTGCATTGTCGTTTGTATTTAATATAAACAGCAGTGGTACACATATAAAGATGTTTCCATCATAATGGAATCATAAGTCCATAATGGATGCAATACACATGACGAAGGGCGATAACATTGTAAAAAAGGGGTGTAAAAGAAAAATTGTTAGTTTCAATTATTTTGGGGCTCATCTACCAACACTGATTATGCATCAAAGGATGTGATATGTTCATACTATCATACAGTTGTTTTATAGACTTTATGTCCATGTGTTGTAAGCAGGTTCTGATGATCCAGTTTGAAATTATAATGTTAGTCAACCTCAACATCAGTGTTCATGTTATGGTGTACTGTGCAATTACATCAGTACAGGGTTAAACTAACAAACAACACGTACTTGATGTAATTACTGTATTTTGTGCAGCTGTGTGTAATTATGCACAGTTACTGATATGGCTATTGGAATTAATTATAATAATATGTGTAAAATTGTAAAATATAATGTGATAACATAATCTATGCCATTGTAGAAAATGCACTATTTAAAAAAAAAAGTTTGTGACTAAAATTGCTAATTTCTTGTATATCAAGAACATATTTTTGTATTAAAGATAACGGTAATTAGGGAGCAATTGTAAATAATTTGAGAGTAATTTTGTTGCCTAAGCTTTAGGCAGACATGCTTTTACACTTACCGAACTGACTTGGTTTAAATACTATAGTTAGGTTGATGCAATAATGAAACTTTGCACAATGTGCTTTTTTAAAAACAAATAACCATGAAGGTATGTGAAAGTACTCCAGCTTTGCATATGGTACATGTTTACTCTTTTTTAACTTCTCAGTCAGCAAATCGCTGTGGTCTCTCAGGTTGAGTAAAACAACAGGCTTCCTATTAGTTGGCCTATGGCGTTTCCAAATCTCACAATTTAATGCAAGAGAGAATTTTAATGTCCATTATGGCGGATCTGATTATACTGAATAATTATCTTAATTGGAGGTTACACCGCACTCGCAGCAGACCACCATGATGGGAAGAAACTGTGCTGCAAAGCACTGAAAAGGAACGGAGGGATTTTTTGTTTGCACCAGAGTTAGTGCTGCAGTAAAGCAACAGCAGCAGGCTTTTTGTCAGTGTACGAGAGTGTGAGGAGCGACTCCCCTGTGGGAACCGTTATCTTCTTACAGAAAAAAAGGTTTGAATGTAAGTCAAGTGTCTTTTAAAAGAGCTGCCTCCAAAGAATTTGCTCAGCTGAACAATGTTCTGACGATCCAAGCAAAAGAATTTCGGAAAGTCAATATAGTCATATTCATATTAAGTATGAATATTTAAAAGTCAATGCAAGTGCTGATGCACGAGTTTAATACATGAACTAACCTGGTAATAGTTTACATCACCTGACCTGAATATATGTGCATGTACTGTATATTTAAGGCAATTTGAAACATTAGTTTACCCCCAAAAAATTGTTCTGTCATAATTTATGCAACCTAGTGTCATTCTGAACCTCTGTATAACTTCCTGTTCTCTATAGAACACAACATAAGATACAAAAGAGCACAAAGGAGAGAGAGTAAAAACTTTTACAGTGTTACAAAATCTATTTCAAGTGAATTATGTTTTTTTTTTACTTTCTACTCATCAAAGAATTCTAAAAATAAAAACAAATGGGTGAACATTAAGAAAATTCTCTCAAAAACATTAAACACGTTTGAATAGTAGTGTACATTAAAAATGAAAAATAACCTAAATATAATATAACATTCTAATATCTTAATTTCATTTGGGAGATTTCATTTCAGATTTGTATTTGTATTTGTTATTATTAAATGCCATGATTCACAAAATAATTATATGAAACCCTTTAAAAGATCAATTATTTGCAGTATATGAATTCTTGGTAAGATTATTTTTTATATAATATATATGTAATAATGTACAGCATTCCTCATGACTCCCTTCCGGATCACACACTGTATTACTCAACAGGCTGTCAAAAACAAAACAATTAGCACATAGTCAGTCACATATGGTCACAGGCCAACATAAAGATATTATGCGATATAGAAACATATGCATACAAATTATTTAATGCAAATATGGATATGATCACGAGGCTTACAACTTGCATCCACATACAAACAACTGCCATCTTTCCACAATTTAGATAACCTTTTCTGACCTGTGTTTGAAGCAGCCCTCTTACACAATCCTTAAAACTGATTCACAGCGTGACAGTGGACAAAAGGACTTTTGACAGCTGCTAACATGCCCAACAGGCAAATACTTTCAACAGCAGATTACCTATTAGTATTTCAGCATTGTGTTCTATACACCAAAATATTCAAGTTGCTGTTACTGAAAATGCTGCTCTAAAATAGGAATATTGCATAACAGCGTTTTAGTCTCAATTTAGATACAAGAAACATGCTGAGCTGGTTCTGTCACTTTAAATTGCATGGCAGTCTTGTCACATCCTCATTGTCATTTGCAAAAAAAACAGCATAGGCAACTCCTTAATTCCATGTCTTCCTGCTTTCTTTCTCTCTCTCTCCCTCAATGCTTCCACCAGCTCTCTGCCTCCCTCTTCCTTCTCATCTTCTTCTTTTCACTCACATTTTAATCCTTGTCATTCAGTAACACATACACATATCTCACATAAACTGACTCCATTCTTGCTGAAAAGCCATTAAGGGCCAATAGTTATTTCTGTTTGCTCCGGTTTGAATCCTGTGTAATCACGGGTCAACAAAGCAGTTCAAATCTGTATATAAGGAAGATTATTGGTTGGTTGCATCAACAAATACATTTTTATATCAGTTTTGCATTTGTTAACACAATCGGGTAGGTTTAGGGTTGGGTTTGGAGTAGGGCATATTTCCAACACGATAGAGTATTGACTTTTAGCAACGGTCCTGAATATTTGAATTCTGAACTGCCACAATACGTTTCTGTAGCAACATAATAAAAACACAGCAATATGTACCTATATCTACATAATGAAAACGTGCCAAGGTTCACGTATTTAACCTGTGTTTTATCGCCACTCAGTGGACATTTATTTGAAACTGCGACGAAACGTGCTATCAGGTACATAAAACGGTGTCGCACAGAAAGTGCACAGAGATACGTATTTTTATGAGACCAGGTTGCTATTTTCAATTTAAGTCTTAGTCCCATGATAAATGTCCTTGTTAATTTTTATCATATTTAGTCGACCTTATTTTATTTAGTTTTAGTCAAATTTTAGTCAAAGAAATTCTAAAGTATTTTATTCTAGATTTAGTCAATGAAAACTTGAAATTTTAGCAATAAGATTATTATTAATTAACCGTACAGCAGTATTAATTTTGGCAGCCATTTTTAATTTAGTCTTAGTCTTACTGAAATGTATCATATTTAGGCAATGTCTTCCTGTTTTTTGTTTAGTCAAGTTTTAGTCAATGAAATGTATGAGCATTTTAGTAAGGTTTTAGTCAAATCTTATTCACATTTTCGTCATGCTGTATAATAGTTAAATTGATAAAAAAATGTGTAATCAAATTAATAATCGTAATGATTGTTGTCATTTGAGAAATTTACTTTTGCATTTCAGGCATTGCACTTTCACTTTGTACAAAACAATAAAATGTGGACTTATGGTTTATTTTACCTCATCTAGTGTTCTGATTTATTATAGGCTTTTTATTGTATAAATGAACACCAAAGACTTATGCAATCTCTCTGTCTACATTATAAAAACTGCTAAAACAAATGAAACATATTATAACAGTGAAAATTCCACTATAATTCCAAATTGCAATAGCCTATTTCTCTATTATAACACCGGTTGAGTAAGTGCATTTATACAGCAACCACAATCACAAACAATAGGCTATAGTCAAGATCTCATGACAGAAAACATATCGGCTGAGTGACTATTATATATTGCTAAACTCCAGCTTGTTTGTCAATGTTTTCAGGTCGTCTGAAAACAACACCTCAGGTAACGTATGTAACCCTGGTTCCTCGAGGGAACGAGACGCTGCGTCTCGAGGACTCGGCATTCCTTCCAGTGCTTGCTTCATTTCTAGAAGGTGACGCCGGTTTCACCACACATGATTTTAAACATGCTGGTCATTACGTCATCCCGTCCGTGACGTCTCGCCCATTCTTTTGATAGATTGCACATGTTATTCAGAGCGACTCACGCTGAAGGCATTCCCCTAGCGTTTTCGGACGCAGCGTCTCGTTCCCTTGAGAGACCAGGGTTACATGCGTAACCTGAGGTGTTTTTAGTTTACATGATGTAAGAATTAACTCTTATTTTAGCTTTTAATCCTTCACCAATTATGTCATTAATTTAATATATTATTTCAGCTTTTAGGGAATCAAGACTTAAAGACTCAGGTTGATTTGATTGAATTGATATTAATTCAAAACGTATAATTTATACATTATTAACGATTCATCCAGCAAACATTAAAATCAGTATATCTTAACAATTTTGTTTATCTTACTTCGTGGCCAACGATAAAACAAACAAAATAGTACTTTATCAATTTTGAGCAAGGTAGCACGGGCTCTGGGCAAAGTTTGACCTGAATATTAAACAAGACAAAAATATTCTTTATAAACGAAAACAAAGTGTATTTGCTAATCTAGGATAAAACATTAAGCAAACACTCACACACACACACACACAAAAATAAATGTTCAGGAAAATAGTTTTTGCGATTTGAAGAAAGTTTAAGTCTAGCACTCTTTTGCTATCTCGTAAACTCAACTGGAGGAAGATCACAAGCAGAGACTTAGCTATATTGACTGCATACAGTTATGGAGATGGGTTCTTTACTTGCTTGTCAAGTTGAGTTTGACAGGTACTCTCCAGTTTTGTTTCCTTTCCTGGTTGGGAAACCTCCGGGGCTGCTGATTGGCTGCTGATGTGTCGTTGTCTGATGCATCTCAAGGGATGCCCTTCGGTGGTTGGTTTGTTTGTGACGTGATGACGCTCTGGAAACTCTTAGGCTCTTAAGCATTGTGTGATTCTGCCGTCAAATTGTCCCTGTAGGGCAGAGCCCCGCCCCGCACGGCTTCTTTTCCGTGCATACATTATCTGCTAGTTATTCTATCACATGAAGAAAATATCCTATCAGATTTATATAATGTGTTGTAGTCATGCATTATGATGCTAAAAGTCACCTTTCATCCTCACCAAATTATTGCTGATAAAACCAGCTTTCAATCAACAGCCAACATTAAGTATTTGGCACACACAATGTACATATACTAATTGTATCTACTACACCGGTTAAGGCATAGATTGAAACTATCCATATCTACCTAAATTCTAAATAACCACACCAAGCCTACAAAACACATAAAATACAACATTAGTATACTATATATTTTCTATTGAGTATATTGCTTTAATAGCCACAGTATTTATTCATTGTCTTTTGTAAAAAAAATAATAATAATAAGAGAAAAGAGCGCGTTTCTTTTGGAATTTAGGAAAGAAACGGGAGGTGTCCGGAGGTCAGGAAGTCACTTTGGGTGTGGATCTGTGGAACTTCAGCGCTCCGACGTCTCCTCGTAAAACAGCCTTCCCTGGTTGATAAAATCATTGAATTATGTGTTAAACGGTCACGAGATCCCGGGAGTGTGGTCGCTGTCTCATCTCCAAATAAGAAGATTCTTTCTTCTCTGCAGCTCCAGGATGTGGCTCTATAGCTCTCTCCCTTCCTGTGTCTTTTGCGTAGATAAGCAAGGTGTCCTCCAGACGAAGCGGCGTCATTACTGGAGTTGGTTAATTTTACGACTCGCGCATATCCAAGAGGAGAATCTTTTCGTTTTCCTTTGGCATGTAAGATTCTATAGTTATTTGGGTCTGTTCGAAGAAGTCGTACAATGATAATTATATTTTTTAAGCAATGAGTTAGATTACAAAAATACAATAACGAAATTAATGATAATAATAATACAAAATATATTATTATTAATAATAATAATTAATGAAATGTAATAATCTAACTAATTTTAATTCATCCAGCATCCCCTTGAAAGTTTGCTTTAGAGCAGAACATTGTATAACTAATAGGCATAATGCAGCACTAGAACGCACTGTGCAAATACCAAAATCTTATGAGGTTATAGTCTTATTAGAATGCAGCTGTGGTTTCTGAAAAGTATATGATTTTTCTTAACGCTGAGGTTAATTACTGTAAAGTAAACCTGAGACTATAGTGGGTTGATTGTGACTGTGTATTACACCGTAACATTGATAGAGAGAACCAGAGAAAAGCAAAGCCATGGGCACCACCTCAGCAGAATCTAACAGAGGCATGAGGAGGCACACTGTCATTTTTCTCTTAAATCACACCACGTCCAGCCAGTGTGAGAACAGCCTGTCCAGGCATCCGGACTCTTGGAGTTGAGGGGACACAGAGAGCCTTTCTCTAGAGACTACACTAAGTAAACTTGTGTCATTTTTTTTGCAATCAAGAGGGATTTACACTCAGTGTCAAGCACAGGACAAGAGGATATGAGTGTGTGAGCGTGTGTGTGTGTGTGTGTGAGCGTGTGTGCGTGTGAGTGTGTGAGCGTGTGTGTGTGTGTGCGTGCGTGTGTGTGTGTGTGTGTACGTGTGGGTCTGGGTGTGTGTGTGGTGTGTGTGTGTGTGCGTGTGCATAGATCAACATGTTTATGACTATTTGTTATCAAATCACTTACAGTGTTGACAGAGTTTGACAAAGCTAGTGAGCTCTCGAAAGAAAACCTGGGTTGTCTTTTCTTTCTCTCTTTCTTTCTTTCTTTCTTTCTTTTTTTCTTTTTTTTGACATTGTTTCTCCCACAGTTCCCATATCTTGTCTTAACCTTTCATAAAACAACACGTTATGATCATGATGAGGATTACAGTAAATAAATAAATCAGCTGCATGGGTGCATTACTTACAAATTGTAGTCCATTACTGATTAAAGATTACATGATGAAACCTATAATTAGTAACGTAATTACTAATTTTAGGTAATGCAATCTGCAGGTAAACAAATACAAAATCGATATTTTAAGTGTGCAAGTGTTTAAATTGTTTTAATTGTAAATGTTTATGAGTTAATTAATTTGAAGGTTTTTATGATGTTGAGATCAAAACACGAAATATATTTTATTTATCTTTGCTTCTTTTTATATCAATATGGTACATTTAAAACATATGGATGTGTTGTTAAATTATTGAAATATCAACTTCTTCTGTTATTTTAACAGATATTTTATTTTAAGGGGTGACAAAAAGTTTTGGGAATCCCTGCATTAAACACACATTAATAAACATGAAAACAACAACGACATACCCAAAGTCATCCAGGTTTGAATGTTTTCTTTTTCTTTTTGTCCAGACTTCCAGAATCAATACGTTATGAATAATTTGCTGCCGCTATGTGAATATTATGTAATCATGTTATCCATTATAAAATAACTATAATCTGATTACAAGCATTTTGAAAATGTAATATAATCTACTAACAAGTCCATTTTTTTGGAATCTGATTATTTATTTACCAAAGCCATTTCCAAACAATATGAATTCCTTTATTTTACAGCGAGGAAGACTATTCACAAGTAGACAGTATTCAGGGCTGAAAAATGATAAATCGCAATTATTCAATTCAAAATAAATGTTATGTTTACATACTATGTGTGTGTGTACTGTGTATATTTATAATGTGTATACAGTATCTTACAGAAGTGAGTACACCCTCACATTTTTGTAAATATTTTATTATATCTTTTCATGTGACAACACTGAAGAAATGACACTTTTCTACAATGTAAAATAGTGAGTGTACAGCTTGTATCACTGTGTAAATTAGCTGTCCCCTCAAAATAACCCAACACAACAATTAATTTCTAAACCGCTGGCTACAAAAGTGAGTACACCCCTAAGTGTACTACAAAAATAGTATATCAGCACAAACACCATATACATGAAAATTCACGCACCGGTGGCAGGGTGATAAATTGGGCTTGTTTTGTAGCACCTGGACACCTTATAGTCATTAAGTCCACCATGAGCTCCTCTGGATACCACAGTTATTTTAGAGTTTAATAGTAAGTCTTTTGTCTGACAGCTAATGCTTGGCTGAAATTGGGTTATACAACAAGACAATGATCCCAAGCACACCAGCAAATCTACAACAGAATGTCCAAACAGTCCAAACTTTTCTAAACAATTTAAGAAATCATAAAAAAATACTCCAAGCTCGTCAAAATCACACTTCAAACAGAGAAACACTTTTTATATCCTGCATCTTAGTATCACACTGTAGCAGTTCTCTAATAAGGGAATGCAGACTAATTAAATGTTTCACTTGTATCACACTCCCACACAAGAGCTTCCAGAACAAATGCTAACTCCACTCCAAATGAAAACTCTAACCCTGAGCAGCACAGCTATACAGCTACCTCAGAAGAAGATACAATAGGTGGTTATAGGAAGAAAGAGCTGTGGTTTTCAATGAATTATCACAGATGGAAACTTTTCATGATCATTCTATATTTAACCACTAGACTGCTCCGCCTTTATAACTTTTATAAAGTTTCAGAATTCAGACACCAGTTTTCATATTAGTTTGTGTCTGAATATATTTAACACATTTGTAAACTGAAGTCTGAGAGTCCGAAATTAGTTTGCTCTGCTGCTGAAACTATTACATTTGTGTTGCAAAACCAATCATTACCTTTTAATTTGTTTCACACATATTACATAACAAATGCATTTCTACAAAAAACAAGGTCTCAGGTGTGTTACAAGGTCTCAAGTGTGAATAGGGAGCAGGTGTGTTAAATTTGGTGTTATCGCTCTCACTCGCTCATACTGGTTACTGGAAGTTCTACATGGCACCTCGTGGCAAATAACTGAAGGATCTGAAAAAATGAATGTTTGCTCTACATAAAGATGGCTTAGGCTATAAGAAGATTGCCAAGACCCTGAAATTGAGCTGCAGCACGGTGACCAAGAGCATACAGCGGTTTAACAGAACAGGTTCCACTCAGAACAGGCCTCACCATGGTCGACCAAAGAAGTTGAGTGCATGTGCTCAGCATCATATCCAGAGGTTGTGTTTGGGAAATAGACGTATGAGTGCTGCCAGCATTGCAGAGGTTGAAGGGGTGGGGGATCAGCCAGTCAGTACTCAGACCATACGCCCACACTGCATCAAATTGGTCTGCATGAATGTCGTCCCAGAAGGAAGCCTCTTCAAAAGATGATGCAAAAGAAAGCTCGTAAACAGTTTGCTGAAGACAAGCAAACTAAGGACATGGATTACTGGAACCATGCCCTGTGGTCTGATGAGACCAAGATACATTTATTTGGTTCAGATGGTGTCAAGCGTGTGTGGTGGCAACCAGGTGAGGAGTACAAAGACAACATGTACTGTGGCATACCGAAGCAGAGCAGGATCCCCTCCCTTTGGAGACTTGGCCGCAGGGCAGTATTCCAACATGATAACGACCCCAAACACACCTCCAGGATGACCACTGCCTTGCTAAAGAAGCTGAGGGTAAAGGTAATATGTGGGGCATATATATAATATGTATAATAAAAAAAGTACACTCCTGGATAACATTTTTCTTTCTATCAGCAATCACCAGTTTTCTTCTGAAAATCATAACAAAGCAGGGAGAGTAGAGAGCTGGAGAGATAGAGATAAGAAAGCCATCTAAGATTACGGGTCTAAGATTAAAAATAATACATGTCGATTTTATTATGTTTTGGTTTATTTGGTTGCATTTTCCACTTTTGTTTGCCATTCTGGAGATCTTGTGTTGTACCAACTAACAATAGCTTTTCAAATTAACAGAAACTAAGAAATGTGACATAACATAACAATATGCTTGTAAAACCAAACAACCCTAATAGAGTTCTCTGAAATTATAATTATTTATATTATTTGATAATAATATTTTTACAAAAAAAAAAAAAATTGCAAGTGAAAAATTGTATTTGGAAAATCTAAATTTCTGAGGACAACTAGCTGATGGAAATTAAAAAATCTCAGTACACCATTCTGCCTTCCACTATTCTTTTGTGTAAACACACACACAAGCACACACACACACACACACACACACACATGCACACATACACATTGAAGAAACACATTTTTCCCATTCTAATTGCTGCTCAGCATTGAGTTCTGGCTTACAAAACCACAAAATGGTTTGTTAAGTACTGTGTCAGTTCCTACACCACATTCTAAAAGAAAATCGTTCTTTATTTTTATCATTGTCATTATCATTGCTTTTATTATTTTGTGTATCAGTCAAAAGGTTTTTTTAACATGCTAATAGTTTTGTAAAAGTGCTAGTTTTCATCACATGCACAGACACACAGTCCCATCAAGCGTTAGCACAGCTTGAGATAATTATATTTCACTGAGGATCTTTTTGTGTTCTGTAGAAAGAAGGGGAAAACAGACCACAATCTATACAGTACATCTCCCATTGCAACTCCAGATGTATGTATATATATATATATATATATATATATATATATATATATATATATATATATATGTGTGTGTGTGTGTGTATATATATATATATATATATATTTAAAAACATTGTTTTTTTTCTGATGCCCAGGGCTCTGTAAACTTCAGTGTACGTGCATAGTATGTGTTTGTTTATGGCTCTTCAATTGGTTTGACCTCTCCAAAGGGTGTAAACAAGTTGCTTATCTGAAAGAATTTGGTGAAAGTTATCTGCTTTGTTTCAAGCTAATTTTCCAGGTATGCTGTCCTTTGGGTACTCACAAACTTTAGGTTGTCAACTCCCTGAACTCTAAAGTTGTCAAATGCTTTTTAAACATTTTGGCTGCAAAAAGGTACTTAGCTGAAAAAGAAAAGTTGTTCCATAAATTATAATACCATTTTGAGGGCTGATGAAGTCTGCAATTGAATAACATGGAATCGCTCCACTTGAGTTTTTTTTATATCTACACAGCTTTTCCATGAGGTGTAGGGTTCGACCATGCTAAAGGGCTGTTTATTTTCTCCCAAACCCCAAAGATCAATAGAACCCACCATCATACTGTTTTCATTTCAACACTGTTTATTGAAAATGAAAAACTGAAAATATTCTGTGCTAATAGAAAGGTAATTTAATATTTGAACTTTAATATTATTTTAAAGTGTTTAAAATTTATGAAGCTGAGGTATACTTGGAAACAACCACATATATTTAGAGACACAAATGTGTCACTTTATATGCCTTATATTTAAATAATTTGAATCAAAACAAACACAAACACATATATTTTAATAAATATAGTTGCTCCAACAGTGTAATACAGTATAAAACATATACTTGTTCTATTTTGTAATGTTTTGTTATATATCTTTTATGCCTTTTAGGACATAATTTAGTTTTGGAGTTTTCATTGTAAATCACTTATTTTATGGGCTTGTAACATACTTTGATGTTTAGATTTGTTTTTTAACCATGTAACTGCATCATGTGATCCATATAATCATATGACTTATTGTATTATAAATAAGTATTAGGTGTGTTCGACTTGAAGTGGTGCTGCGCAGACCGATCTGTAAGTCTTTTGTAATTTTGTTATGTGCTTGTGTCACTGTTATTCATTTTGGGGTTTTGTGTTTCCCTTCTTTTATTTTTTTTATTACGATTTTAGTTTTTGTACTTTTTAAACATCAATTTACATTTATTTCAGTTAGCGGGCAATGCAACATTTCTGAATTTTTTATTTGTTTCATCTAATATTTAAAAATATTTTTTATTTCAAATTTTTTTAAATGGAGAATATATATTTAGAAGTTTTAGTTAATATCACTGTCAGAAAACAAAAACGAGAAAGGTGAGTGTTTTGAGTACATTTCTATCAATGCTGTGGCATTAGAATATGTTTCATTTAACAAAACTAAATGAAATAATTAGATTTTTGTCTTGGTTGTCAAGCTCAATATAATGAAAACAAAAGCAAATATCTGTGTTTGTAAAATAAACAAAATATATCACACAGAATGATTAAAAATAACCAAGGACCGACAAGGACTTTTTGTCCTTGGCTGCAAGATAATTAGGTTATCAGCAAAGCAGGGTGTTCTGAAAATGTTCCAAAGAGACATAAACATTATTTGTGTATTTCAAGTTATCAAGCTGTATAAGTGGATAAGTGTATAAGTGGAAAACACCAGGTCCAGACAGTGTAACACCAGCTTGTCTGAAATCCTGTGATGACCAGCTGGCCCCCATCTTCACAAAGATCTTCAACAGATCACTGGAACTGTGCGAAGTCCCTTCATGCTTCAAATGCTCCACCATCATCCCCATCCCAAAGAAACCCAAAATTACAGGACTAACTGACTACAGACCTGTGGCTCTAACGTCTGTGATCATGAAGTCATTTGAAAAACTGGTGCTGGCCCACCTGAAGGACATCACTGGACCCTCGCTGGATCCTCTTCAGTTTGCCTACAGAGAAAGCAGGTCTGCTGACGATGCAGTCAACATAGGACTATATTGTGTTCTGCAACATCTAGACAGACCAGGGGCTTATGTGAGGATTCTGTTTGTGGACTTTAGCTCTGCCTTTAACACTATCATCCCAAACCTCCTCCTGCCCAAACTAACTCAGCTCTCTCACGCTCTCTCACACTCAAAACAGTGGAGGTGATGGTGGACTTCAGGAGATACCCCCCTGCTCTCCCCCACTTACCATCATGAACAGCACTGTGACTGCAGTGGAGTCATTCAGGTTCCTGGGCACCACCATCTCCCAGGACCTGAAGTGGGACAATCACATAGACTATGCATCTGTCACGAAAACAAATTCCTTGTATGTGTAAACATACCTGGCAATAAAACTCATTCTGATTCTGATTCTGATTATGGATGAGTAGTCTATTTAGAACAAAAGCATTTTGTATCATCTGCTCCAGGCACATGGAGTCGCATTAGTCTTCCTTACATACAGGAACCCATCTGCACCATCATTTCAAAAAATCAATCTAATGAGTAAAAATTAGCACCTATGAAAAGAGCACCTATGAACAAAAGCACACATACGAGTACTCTGAAAATACGGCATTCTACTGTTATAATGCCTTAAGCAACATTATATAATTTAATAGCCAGCTCTGCTGAAACAGTCCTCTGTTTCCCCAGGTTGCATTACCATTAATGGAAAATCTATGCAGTCAACTAAACATTCGAATGCAGGAGGCCGGAATCTGCAGCTGCTTTTAGTGGCACTATCTCAGGGTCTAAAGACACTAAAAGGCAGATTAAAGGTGAAAAGAGTTATAAGCTCATAAGATTCATTCTCAGGAATCAGACTTACCTCGTTACAAAGTATTTATTTATTCACTAAAAAGAATCTCCCCATGAGAATCATTAGCCCAGGAATTGTATTTGGCTGTTCACACTTTATGTTTTTGATTCACCAAAAACAAACTCGCTTATATGAGACATTAGCTGACTTAAACAGACTTAACTGGTTACAGTGTATGTTTCTGATTCACTGTAAAGAACTTATTAGCTCTGGAACTGGTTTGAATTAGTCGTGCTGTATGTTTGTGATTCAGTAAAAAGAACCATCTTGCAAGAGTCATTACTAGTGAATAGGCCTTAACTGTTTGTGTTATATGTTTTATTTTTATTTCAGAAATCTGACTTAACTGGTTACACAGTTTGTTTTTGAATTACTAAAAATAACCATTTCACAAGAGGCATTACCTAATGAACTGGACTTTCATGTTGTTTTTAATTAACTATAAAAAATAATAATAATTTAAACGGCTCAGGAATTGGACTTCACATGTTGTACCTGTTTATTTCTTTGCTCAAATTGCAAAGAAAATCCTGCATATATTCATATGTGTGTTTGTGCAAATAAAAGGAAGCATATGTGTAGTGTAATTGCGTGCAGAGATGTGACAAATGTTCTGTGGGGGGGTTGTGTATGTGTGTGAGTGTATGCACTCTGCGTGATGCGGATGTATCCCCACTTGGAGACATCTGTGAAAAATGTGACCCTATGGACCACAGTGTCCGGTGCGGTACTTGTGACGGCCCCATGAGACCCAGATGGAACTGAGGACATAACATGGAAATCATAAAACATGTTCTACTTAAAGCTGGTAGAACTTAATCCTCTGCTCTGATGAGAGCCATCTCGATCACCACGGTTAAGGACATGAATGTCATTCCCAGATCAGAGCTGTTTCATGAGGACAGGGCAATGGACTTTGAATTATTGTTTTAGTAGCACTAAAATAGTGATACGCTGGGATATGGACATGTGGAGTCATTTAAGTCCTGATGTTCTTGTTGTTAGGACAGCAGGGGTTTGGTCAAACATCAGAGATATTCTTGTCATGAAATTATCTTTATTGAACTGAACATCAATATTGAGAGAGATTAGAATTATATGAAATTGTTTATGGAATCATTTCACTGTGATGTTATGATTTTACTTTTTATGCTGAATGGTGTTTTCAGACTAACATATTGGCCTTTGCAATAGAAATGTTGGGGGAAACTAAATAAATAAACACAGGATATGCCCTAGACCTAGACCATATGAAAAACCCAAACAAACAGTAATGATTCCACCACTATTTTACCAATATGACAGTATACAACAATTTACACTGAACATGTGTAATACACTAAGAATCAGAAAATAAATTAAACAGGATTGCACTTTTTTAAGTGCTGCTATTTTTGGAGACACTGTGGAATGTCTGAAGATTATTCTTTATAATATGGCCACAGATGGCAACTTGTGGCCATTTGCATCACAGAAATAAAACCAAAATCCTGTAGACTTCTTGCACATAATTGCCTCTCTCTTAATGACTTAATCCCTTCTGCGTGAATTAATTGAAAGTAAATCCAATAAAATATCTGACAAAAAGTCTGAGACTAGATAGAAGCATTGTTTTATACAGTCCAAAAGTACGATTAAAGGCATTTTTTATATTTAAAAAGAGTTATATTTCAAATAAATGCTGTTCTTGTGAACTTTGTATTCATCAAAAAATTCTGAAGAAATAAATCATGGTTCCCACGAAAATATTAAGCAACGCAACTGTTTTAAGCATTAATAATAATAAATAATAATAATAATAATGTCATATCAGCATATTAGAATGATTTATGAAAGATCATGTGACAATAAATGCTGGTGTTTATTTTTTATCTTTTATCTTTGCCATCAGTAGAATTATTATATACAGTATAACAGCTATTTTAAAATAATAGTAAAAAATAGTAGTTTATATATATATAGCTAGATACATTATGTCATTTGTCATTATGTAATTTGTTTACATATATGTAATATTATAGTGAACTATGCTACATTTGTTTTCTTAAGTGTGTGAGTAGCACATTTCATAGAAACACTTTAAGTCTTAATGCTGAGCTAATATTAGGTTCAAATTCTTCTCTATTTGAAGCTGGGACAGCTGGAGGGGGTGATTGGCAGCTGGAATTTTCCACATTGAGTGGTGTGGAAATGGACTGAGGCTGCGACAGTAGACTGGGAACAGAGATCATTGTCAGGGGAATCACTCTCTAGTACAAGTGTGTGTGTGAAACCCACGGATTCTATGCTGCAGCTGTGGTTCTGTTTGGCCCAATCAGTGGTTTTCTGTGGTTAACCTAGCTAGACCAATGGTTCAACCTTCCCTTCAAACTGTGCCGCAGTGAATCTGAACATGTCACTGCAAAATAAAATATCATCCGTCGACAGCAAATATGCTTTCAGTGCAAGGCTTATTAGAACTACAAAACTCTTGTCTAATCAGCGAAAAAGTGCCTTTATTTCACTTTGACACAGATAGCAATGTGAAACCTGGTTGTGTGTAGATAACAATCTCTGATGCAGAGTCCGAGAGATGATGGTGGCTCTAATCGAGAGGTAAAAGACTGGTGTTCATTTGCTGTGTGACTCATAGGCAACTCTATCAATCACAAAACCCAACGACGTCATCGTGGTCTGAAGCAGACAGCGCATGTATAGTGTCAGTTCAATTAGAGCATAGCACTGAATCCTTCAGTGGTATTGCATTCAGTTTAGACTCCACAGGGACTGTAGGGACAAGGATGACTGTCATATAAATGAAGCATTGTTAAAGATGGCTTTCAGCTTCAAACAAATAACTGCACTTTTATTCCCCACACAGCGAGTGTCAAAGATGAATAACTATATTACATCTGTAGCATCATGCAATGCAAATTTTCCTAAAATAAAAGCCATAATTATAAACTGTGCTATTGGAGATTTGTAGTAGTTACTATGAAGTATAAAGTTAATTGCATTGAACGTACATTTAGATTTGTTAGATATAAATGCAGATTTTTTTTTATTTCCATCACAGAATAAAATGGTAATTGTGAAATGTGAGCTTAAAATGTTATATCTAGGAATTCTGAGTTTGTATCTTGTGAGATCTAAACACAGGATTGCAAGGGGGAAAATTCGGAATTGTGAGACAGAAAATAACAAATTTTATTTTATATTAATATGTTTCCATAAGTTACAGATGTAAGTGCTAAGAATAAATGACATGATCCATTGAATAAAATGCCAGATTAGTAGATGCAGAAGAAGAAAAGCTTGATGAGAATATATATATATAGCTAGATACATTATGTAATTTTTCATTATGTAATTTGTTTACATATATGTAATATTATAGTGAACTATGCTACATTTGTTTTCTTAAGTGTGTGAGTAGCACATTTCATAGAAACACTTTAAGTCTTAATGCTGAGCTAATATTAGGTTCAAATTCTTCTCTATTTGAAGCTGGGACAGCTGGAGGGGGTGATTGGCAGCTGGAATTTTCCACATTGAGTGGTGTGGAAATGGACTGAGGCTGCGACAGTAGACTGGGAACAGAGATCATTGTCAGGGGAATCACTCTCTAATACAAGTGTGTGTGAAACCTACGGATTCTATGCTGCAGCTGTGGTTCTGTTTGGCCCAATCAGTGGTTTTCTGTGGTTAACCTAGCTAGACCAATGGCTCAACCTTCCCTTCAAACTGTGCCGGCAGTGAATCTTGAACATCTCGTCACTGCAAAATAAAATATCATCCGTCGACAGCAAATATGCTTTCAGTGCAAGGCTTATTAGAACTACAAAACTCTTGTCTAATCAGCGTAACAAAGTGCCTTTATATAACTTTGACACAGATAGCAATGTGAAACCTGGTTGTGTGTAGATAACAATCTCTGATGCGAGAGTCCGAGAGATGATGGTGGCTCTAATCGGAGAGGTAAAAGCGGACTGGTGTTCATTTGCTGTGTGACTCATAGGCAACTTCTATCAATCACAAAACCCAACGACGTCATCGTGGTCTAAAGCAGACAGCGCATGTATAGTGTCAGTTCAATTAGAGCATAGCACTGAATCCTTCAGTGGTATTGCATTCAGTTTAGACTCCACAGGGACTGTAGGGACAAGGCTGACTGTCATATAAATGAAGCATTGTTAAATAGCTCCCAGCTTCAAACAAATAACTGCACTTTTATTCCCCTACACAGCGAGTGTCAAAGATGAATAACTATATTACATCTGTAGCATCATGCAATGCAAATTTTCCTAAAATAAAAGCCATAATTATAAACTGTGCTATTGGAGATTTGTAGTAGTTACTATGAAGTATAAAGTTAATTGCATTGCACGTACATTTAGATTTGTTAGATATAAATGCAGATTTTTTTTTATTTCCATCACAGAATAAAATGGTAATTGTGAAATGTGAGCTTAAAATGTTATATCTAGGAATTCTGAGTTTGTATCTTGTGAGATCTAAACACAGGATTGCAAGGGGGACAATTCGAAATTGTGAGACAGAAAATAACAAATTTTATTTTATATTAATATGTTTCCATAAGTTACAGATGTAAGTGCTAAGAATAAATGACATGATCCATTGAATAAAATGCCAGATTAGTAGATGCAGAAGAAGAAAAGCTTGATGAGAATTGTGGTCTTCTAATTTAAGAGAAAATTAATAATTAATGACCCTTAAGCAGTAGAAACAGTCAATTAAAAATGCATAATTGAAGGTTAGTCATTAATTAATTATGTCAGAGCTGCTAGCAATTGTTTTAAGTTTTCTTTATGTTTTAGATCATTATTTTTTTTGCTGAAGCATCCTGATAAAACCTAAGAGTGTTCCAGAGCAGGTTTTGGAAGCAGCTGACGGTGTTCAGGTGGAGAATTTCGTGGAGGGTAAAAATCATTCATTCATGAAACCTAGCAGGCCTGGACCTGGAGAGTGTGACAGCACAACCACTGTTCATAAACATCTCTGATAGAGAAGAGTAATGACATTGCAGGTCTGACAGCTGAGCAAAAGCCGCTTCAGTTAGAGCTACAGAGAGAGCAATGCTGTTGCACTTGTCATGTCAAATTTGACAATTTCATACCAAGACCTGGAATCCTTTACAAAACACATAACAATATTTATGTTGGTGTAGAAAAGGGGAGTAATCTGTTTGTGTTAAAATCATATGCCTTGAAAAATAACAATAGTGGAAAACCAATCCTAGTAATTGCACAGAATACAATAGAGTCTTGAACAACAACAAAATATTAAATTCAACCACCTAGTCTAAGTGCTTTCTAGAACGTATGCTACCTTTGGCCACAGAATTAGACACGCCCCTTCTTTCTACAGCAATATAATTATCTGTCAAGCATCTGTTTTTAGCCTTTTGAAACTCAATATTCTGCAGCCATGAAAATTGATGTTCACTCTTGCTTCTTAATTGTCTTCGGTCCTCCCATTCCTTTAAGGATGTTAAGCCATGGAAAGATGAGAAATCATGAACATTTTTATTTTCATTATTTATATGTATTCATGTTTAGATTTGTATTTATGTATATGTTCATTTTAATATTAATATAGAACGAAAACAAATTAAGCAACTGAGATGGTGCCCCCTTGCAGTTAGTGCCCTAAGCAAACTGCGTACTGCTGATATCTTACATAGAGTAGTATTATCAACTTTTTATTTATTTATATATATATATTTTTTTATGGAAGCCCACTGAATAAAAAAAATTAAAGGTGTAATTGTGATTTTTTTCTTTTAAATAATAATTCTAAATAGAAATCTCAGAATTTTGAGATATAAACTCACAAAATAAAATACTTTTTCTCGCAATTGTGAGTTTGTATCTCGCAATTCTGACTTTTTTCTCAGAATTGTGAGATTTAAACTCACATTTGCGAGTCATAAAGTTCAGTTTTGAGGAGAAAAACACTATGTTCTCAATTGCAAAATTATATCCAACCATTCTGACTTAATAGCTAACGAGTTTATATCTCACAATTCTAACTTCACAATTGTAAGAATTTTTTAATTATAATTTAGTGGCATAAATATAGTCCACTATAGATATACAGACATGCACATCTTGAGAGAAATGTAGTTGGCACCATCAATAGCTTAT
Organism: Gymnocypris eckloni scoliostomus; assembly: GCA_027564155.1. Lineage (NCBI taxonomy): Eukaryota > Metazoa > Chordata > Actinopteri > Cypriniformes > Cyprinidae > Gymnocypris > Gymnocypris eckloni. The sequence goes on from CM050416.1 coordinate 28,353,953, forward strand.
AATGCAGAATTTATCAAACTCATGTATGTCACTTGCTGTTTTAGTTTTTTCTTTACAGTCTCAAACTAAACCTGCTTTTGTCTTCACAATAGACAAACATTTTGACATTATTATTTCAGTAGAGTGCTGGAAAAAATCCTTGGGGATTTTTACCATGCTGACTCACTCCATGCAGTTTCTGCAGACTTTTTGGCTGTACGTTCATACTATAAAACCTTCCACTTCCACTGATCCGAAGGACCAGCAGAATCTGAAAATGGCTACTTAGTGTTCCTGTGGCTCAGTGGTAAAGCATTGCTTTAGCAGCGCAAAATGTTGTGGGTTCAATTCCCAGGGAACACACATACTGACAAAAACAAATGTATAGCACTGAATACTGTAAGTCGCTTTGGATAAAAGCGTCTGCTAAATGCATAAATGTAAATGTAGTGGCTATATGAGGGTACTCATAATCAAAGCAGCACTCAGGCAACCTGCGTAATTCGGACGGATGGTCAGTTGGTTTCCAGGGCTGTTACACCAGCGTCACCACTGTGCCCTCTTGACAAAAGGCAAGAAGGATGTGTGGATTTATGATGTGCCAGATTCTGACCATACCATCTGTCTTTTGCAGGCAGGATTTTGCAGGCCATGCCGTGTCTATCCAATTTTAGCTATTCAGATTTGGTGATCATGTGTGAATTGTAGCCTCTTTTTCCTCCTCTCAGCTGGAACTAAGCTTCTTTGCATAGGATTAGGAAAGGAACTTGGAAGAGCTGCACACAACACTACAGACAACAGATTCATCCTCACAACAGCATGCATACTACTCATATTCAGTTAAGTTACAACTGTAATATACTCTGCAAAAGTTTGGAATAATATAGTTTCTTTCATGTTTTGAAAGAAGTCTCTTATGTTCACCAAGGCTGCTTTTATTTGATCAAAAGTAACACAAACTGTCTATTTCAAATGAATGCTGCTCATGTAAGTTTCTATTCATAAACCAATCATGAAAATAAAATAAAAATCCACATATTATGTTTTCAACATCGATAATCTTAAGAACCATTATTAATAACTGAGCCCCAATAATAATCAAGCACTAAGCATAATGATTTAAGAAGGATCATGAAACAATAAAGACCAGAGTAATTACTGTTACAAAATCAGCTTTGCCATCACAGGAAAAAATATATTTAAAAATGTACAGTAATATTTGTTTTAATTTGTAAGAATATTTATGTATAAAATATTACTGTTTTACTGTATTTTGATCAAATAAATTCAGCCTTTTTAAGCATGATCTTGGATGTTGTAATAATGTAATTCACATGTCATATGATGATAAGACTAATCCCAAGACATCTATGCAGAATTTACATTTCAGATTATTTGATATAAGCATCTGCACAATTCCCTGATGCCATCAGTGATGACAACCTGGAAGGCAACATAAAATATTTAAACACTGACTGTGATTGACATTCATGTGCAGTGTCTCACGTACAGTATTCTTAATGTGCATCCCAGTACTATTTTACCAGAGTATCTTCACCTAATCGCTTCCTTCCAACTCCTCGTCAAGGGACCCTGTGGCTCTTAAATTTCCCCTCAGCTTTTAGTATGCATCTGGACTTACAGGTGGCAGATTGGCAGCTGCACAGCATCAGCAGGAGTAGCATTAATTCTGACGTCACTGCACAGGGTTTAAAGAGGTTTATTTTTATTCAGAAAGCTGTCATGACAAAAAAAGTGTTTCTAATGCACAAAAATTTGGTATTTGGTACTTTTTATTGTAGACAGCAAGATCAACATTCACCATATGCAAAGTGACATGTTGTGTTGAGGGGTTTTGCACACATAAACCATGAAGTATTACTAATGTTTTGCTTTTCAATATGATTTTAGTAAATATAGAAATAAATATAATATAAAATGTAATAATATAGAAAGGCCATGGAATGCTTTACCAACCACATTGTGGTAGCCTGCAGATAAATTAATTATGTTTGATATGCTTAGAAGAACCATTTCCATTTTTGGTTCCTCAAATGACTGTTCAGTGAACACATCCTAACATTTCACAAATCCACTATGAAGAACCTTTTTTGGAATTTTTAAGAGTGAGGAAGCAATTTCTGTAAAAGCCTCTTTGAAACAGTATATGTTGTTAAAATTCTAATATTGACATGACATGACCTCGTTCTGAATAAGATATGCAATTGATAAAAAGTATTATGCATTTGAAATGAAATGCATAGTGTTCCTGTGGCTCAGTGGTAGAGCATTGCGTTAGCAG